>CAWUFW010004894.1:0-1442699 GCA_963921515.1 Calotriton arnoldi | reverse complement strand
GTACTTCGTTCAGTTGTGTGCTCCCCACAGTCCCCAACGGAGAGGGGCCAGCCCCGGGGGATGGGGTCCCCGGGGCAAGTAGTGGCTCGGGAGGGGGCCACGCGGCCCCCTCCCCAAAGTTTAAAAAAAGGGTATGGCCGGCCCCGGGGGATGGGGTCCCGGGGCCTTAAGTGGCCAGAGGAGGCGGGCCACGCAGCCCCCTCCAAAGAATAAAAATAAAAATAGAGGCCAGGCCCCGGGCGATGGGGTCCCCGGGGCCAATACAGGCCCAGGGAAGGGGGCCACGCGGCCCCCTTCCTGTTTTTTTTTATTTTTAATTAAAAAGGGTAAGGCCCTGGGGATGGGGTCCCCAGGGCCCATAAACAGGAAAAAGGAAGGGGGCTACACAACCCCCTTCAGGGGACAAAAAAATAAAATAAAAACGATCGGGCCCGCAGGCTCCGCCCCTTCCTTCACCACTCTGCAAACGCGCCCTGGCGCTGTTTGCAGAGGGGAACGAATTCCCTTGGATACTGGGGTCCCTGGGGCCAACTAGCCCACCAGGAACCTTCCAGTATGCGCCAGGGGCTGCCTTGCAGAGAGGTGTACAGAGGCCACGCCCTTTTACACCTCTCTGCAACGCAGCTCTGTGGCGCTTTTTGGAGGTATATGGTGGGCTAGTTGGACTCCGGGGACCCTCAGGATTCAAGGGGACTTAATCCCCCAACTTAAAACGCGCCACGGGCGCATTTGCACAGTGGTGAAGGGAGGGGGCGGGGCTTCAGGTGACATGTGTGCAAACAGGCCCCGTGGCGCGTTTTAAGATGGGGAATTAAATCCCCTTCAATCCTGAGGGTCCCTGGGGGCCAACTAGCCCAACAGGTACATCCAGAAAGCGCCACAGAGCTGCGTTGCAGAGAGGTGTAAAAGGGGTGTGGCCTCTCACACGTCTCTGCAACGCAGCCTGGCGCATATTGGAGGTTCCTGGTGGGCTAGTTGGCCCCTAGGGACCCTCAGGATTCAAGGGGACTTAATCCCCCAACTTAAAACGCGCCACGGGGCGCGTTTGCACAGATGTCACCTCAGGCCCCGCCCCTCTCTTCACCATTGTGCAAATATTCTTCTAAAATCATCCGAAATACGAATTCCGATTTACTCACCTGTTATAAGGAGAGACCTCAGTGCTGTATCTTTCAGCCCAGTACTGGTCCTGAAAAGTAATTTTAACCGTACTTACCAGTAACTTGAATTTCCTTCCATAGGCTAACATTGACTGGTTTCACTTGGAAATTCTTCTAAGTGTGGAGTTTTGGAACTTTAAAATATTCCTCTAAAATCAGCCGAAATACGAATTCCGATTTACTCACCTGTTATCAGGAGAGACCTCAGTGCTGCATCTTTCAGCCCAGTACTGATCCTCAAAAGTAATTTTAACCGTACTTACCAGTAACTTGAATTTCCTTCCATAGGATATCATTGCCTGCTTTTTGCTGAAAAAGTTTCTAAGTGTTGATTTTTGAAACATACAAATATTCCTCTAAAATCAGCCGAAATCCGAATTCTGATTTACTCACCTGTTATCAGGAGAGACCTCAGTGCTGCATCTTTCAGCCCAGTACTGGTCCTGAAAAGTAATTTTAACCGTACTTCACCGGTAACTTGAATTTCCTTCATAGGCTAACATTGACTGGTTTCACTTGGAAATTCTTCGAAGTGTGGAGTTTTGGAACTTTATAATATTCCTCTAAAATCAACCAAAGTACGAATTCCAATTTACTCACCTGTTATCAGGAGAGACCTCAGTGCTGCATCTTTCAGCCCAGTACTGATCCTGAAAAGTAATTTTAACCGTACTTACCAGTAACTTGAATTTCCTTCCATAGGATATCATTGCCTGCTTTTTGCTGAAAAAGTTTCTAAGTGTTGATTTTGAAACATACAAATATTCCTCTAAAATCAGCCGAAATCCGAATTCTGATTTACTCAACTGTTATCAGGAGAGACCTCAGTGCTGCATCTTTCAGCCCAGTACTGGTCCTGAAAAGTAATTTTAACCGTACTTACCAGTAACTTGAATTTCCTTCATAGGCTAACATTGACTGGTTTCACTTGGAAATTCTTCTAAGTGTGGAGTTTTGGAACTTTATAATATTCCTCTAAAATCAACCAAAGTACGAATTCCAATTTACTCACCTGTTATCAGGAGAGACCTCAGTGCTGCATCTTTCAGCCCAGTACTGATCCTGAAAAGTAATTTTAACCGTACTTACCAGTAACTTGAATTTCCTTCCATAGGATATCATTGCCTGCTTTTGCTGAAAAAGTTTCTAAGGGTTGATTTTTGAAACATACAAATATTCCTCTAAAATCAGCCGAAATCCGAATTCTGATTTACTCACCTGTTATCAGGAGAGACCTCAGTGCTGCATCTTTCAGCCCAGTACTGGTCCTGAAAAGTAATTTTAACCGTACTTACCGGTAACTTGAATTTCCTTCATAGGCTAACATTGACTGGTTTCACTTGGAAATTCTTCTAAGTGTGGAGTTTTGGAACTTTATAATATTCCTCTAAAATCAACCAAAGTACGAATTCCAATTTACTCTACCTGTTATCAGGAGAGACCTCAGTGCTGCATCTTTCAGCCCAGTACTGATCCTGAAAAGTGATTTTAACCGTACTTACCAGTAACTTGAATTTCCTTCCATAGGATATCATTGCCTGCTTTTTGCTGAAAAAGTTTCTAAGTGTTGATTTTTGAAACATACAAATATTCCTCTAAAATCAGCCGAAATCCGAATTCTGATTTACTCACCTGTTATCAGGAGAGACCTCAGTGCTGCATCTTTCAGCCCAGTACTGGTCCTGAAAAGTAATTTTAACCGTACTTACCAGTAACTTGAATTTCCTTCATAGGCTAACATTGACTGGTTTCACTTGGAAATTCTTCTAAGTGTGGAGTTTTGGAACTTTATAATATTCCTCTAAAATCAACCAAAGTACGAATTCCAATTTACTCACCTGTTATCAGGAGAGAACCCAGTGCTGCATCTTTTAGCCCAGCACTGACCCTGAAAAGTAATTTTAACCGTACTTACCAGTAACTTATATTTTCTTCCATAGGACTCCATTGTCTGGTTTTCAGCAGAAAAGTTTCAAAGTGTCGATTTTCACAAACTACAAATATTCCTAAAAAATCGCCTGTATGACTTAAACGCATTCTTTCAACTGTTTACAGGAGATGCACCAGTGCTGGATCCAGGATCCAACACTGAGTAATAAAAAGTAACGATAACAGTTTTTACCTTCTAAGTGAATTTCCTTCCATAGGATAACATTGGTGATTCTATGAGAAAAGTTTCTAAGTGTCAACTTTTAAAGTACAATAATATTCCTTAAAAATCACGACTGTAACCAAAACGCTTTTACTCAACTGTTTACAGGAGATGTCCCAGGACTGAATCTAGGATCCAGTCCTGTGGTTAGAAAAGTAATCCATAAAGTAAGTAATTGCATTTAACTAGAAATTCACATTGAGCTGAATGTTGCATTGTGTTTGAAAATGTGTTGCCCATTGCAACAACTGTAACTACTGTACTTAAAAGTCTATTGCCTATGTGCAAAGTATTTAAACTAAAGTAATTCATTCTGAGAAAGTATTTTTTGTAATGTAATGTATAATGTAATTACAATGTAATTTAAAAAATAAAATATGTAAAAAAATTGTTTCTAAAAATGTAGTAAATCAGTATGAAAAAAATTTATATAACAATTAATACATTTAAAAATTGTCATTTACAAAACCTTTGAAATTCACTGAAAAAACCGTAGGTTTCAGACATGTTATAGTTACAAATTAGCATTTAAAAAACCTTTGAAATTCACTGAAAAAACCATAGGTTTCAGGGACGTTATAGTTACAAATTAGCATTTAAAAAACCTTTGAAATTCACTGAAAAAACCATAGGTTTTAGGGACAGTTATAGTTAGTTGGACATTGCACTCGTACAAAACCCGTGAAATTCCCCCGTTATAGTTAGTCCAGCTAACTATAACTCGCGCCCCGCAATGCACTGCTGATGACGTCACATATTACATCACTCATGACATGGTCAGTGACATCACTGATGACATCACTGATGACATCTCAAATGACATCACTGATGACATCATCCACGTGATAATCTCATGCACCTCCTCACACCCTAATATAACCTTTGATACACCCACTCTAAATTACAGACTGCCATTCGCAAAACCATAGACACTCTAACACCAATAACTACATACCCACTCACTGATTCTTAGGTCTACGCACACATCCACTCACTCACCCGTACAGTCACTCATACTTACGGTCACTCAGTACAGGACTATCATATGCACTCATACTCCTTTATAGACACTCAAACACCGCCACTCATCCATAGAGGTACTCACACACCTAGTCAGTCATGCAAATAATTAAACACACTACCATTTACTCACCTATACAGTTATACACACACCAGCTCACTTACTCATACAAATACTAGCACATTCTTACACTCTTATACAATCACTGATACAAGCACACACTCATCCATACAGCCACTATCACAATCACTCACTCTCGCTTATAGCTATTTATATACTCCAACACACATATATACTGCCTTTCACATATGTAGTTACTCACACATGTACCACTGGGACATACATTCACTCACTAACACACTCTTACACACACTTACCCACCCATACAGTCTATCACAGATGCACTCTTGAAACCATCCACCCAGTGAATCACCCACTCACACATCTATGCACAGAGTCGCACACACCCTCCCACACAAACACTCAGGCACCCATACAGATACTCAGACAAGCATTCAATAACTCATATAGACACTCATGTAGCTATTCACAAACACATGCAGCCACTTACACAGCAACAGACAGACGGATACAGACATTCACCCAGTTTAGTCACTAACCCATGCATTCAGTAAGATACGTTAAATCACTCACTTATACAGTCAGTCACGCACCTACTAAATCATCCATACAGACACTTACACACCCACTCATTCTTCAATACGTCTTTTCCTATATATATTAAAAATATTTAAACTTTACAGAAACACACAGTCACTGGATGATGTCATCAGTGATGTCATCAGTGATGTCATTTGAGATGTCATCAGTGATGTCATCAGTGATGTCACTGACCATGTCATGAGTGATGTAATATGTGACGTCATCAGCAGTGCATTGCGGGGCGCGAGTTATAGTTAGCTGGACTAACTATAACGGGGGAATTTCACGTGGTTTTGTACGAGTGCAATGTCCAACTAACTATAACTGTCCCTAAAACCTATGGTTTTTTCAGTGAATATATATATATATATATATTATCTACTGGTCGCCAGTAGATAGTTATAGTTAGGACCTATTTTCCATAGGAAATCCGCGACATTCTATTTGAAATAACTCTCTTGCCGGTTGACGTATCTTCGTGAAATTTTCAAACTTTGTGGGGCGCTCCGGTCCGCTCCTACCCTGAAAGTCTCGGGGTGATTCGTTAAGCGGTGGCCGAGAAAAAAGGGGGGTCCCAAAACGCGTTTTTCCCATTAATTTTTCCGTAGGAAACTTTAGACACGGCTACAGCCCGAACTGCTGAACGGAATTACACCAAATTTGGCAAAGAGGTAGTTCTTGGTTCAGAAAGAACCCTTTTTGTTAAATGGTGTAAATCCGTTCAGTAGTTGCTGAGAAAATCAAAAGTAAAAGTACATGTATATCTATGGGCACGGAGGATCCGCGCACCCTCCCGATCATGAGCTGTCTGCTAATTGGCTGTCAACACTCCAAACCAGGAAGTGTTGGCAGCCATCTTGTTCCTCGGTAGAACCGAGGAACAAGAAAGCAGTAAAAAAAAGTGCGCAAAACGCACAAAGGTGGCAGGGTAGAAACACCCTGATCCCCTAGGTCTGCTCAGGGGGTCCCACAAAAACCCCCTGGGCAAAAAAAAGCATTTAAAAAAAAAAATCAGCAGGATGCGCTCAGGGTGCGCGGATCCTGCTGATAAAAATCGAAGCCCGGTCTCCGCGCTTTGATGTTAGCACTTGCCCCGGGTGGGCCAAGTCCCGGGGGCATGCTGAGGGGGTTTATTTTAGGTATGGGGGGCCTCTAAGGGCCTCCAAGCCTCGAGGACCGCCACCCCCCGGGGCTTTATTTGAAAAGTAGCGGGAGGGCTCTGAGCCCTCCCGCAGCCCCGGGGACCACCACCTCCCGGGGCTTCTTTATTTTTAAATTAACATGTGTGGGGGGGCTCCAGCCCCACACACGCCCCGGGGACCACCACCTCCCCAGGGCACTAACAGAATTGAACGAGCCCCGGGGACCACCACCTCCCCGGGGCTGTGCATTTGGATGGGAGGGGGCCGCGCGGCCCCTCCTGGAGCCTGTGGTGGCCCTGGGGACCGCCTCCCCCAGGGCCGGCTCCTGCAGTGTCCCGGGGTGCCTACCCCTGGGACACTGCTGTTTGCAATGACAGGACGGGAGCCTCGCGGCCCCGTCCTGTCATTGCAAACTGCTTTGGATATTAAAGAGAGAGCAGGAAACCTGCTCTCGCTCCAATATCCAAAGACAATTGCTTTTCACACGGGGAGCAGCATGTTAGCTGCTCCCCATGTGGAAAAGCAATGCCGGCTCCCGTAGGACACGGGGAGCTGGCGGGACTGTGGGGGGATTGGGGACCCCCCCACAGTCCCCAACCAGAGGCCAGGCCCCGGGGGATGGGGTCCCCGGGGCAAGTAGTGGCCCGGGAGGGGGGCCACGTGTCCCCCCTCCCCAGAAATAATAAAAAAAAAAAAAAAATTAAAAAAAGAAAAAGGCCTGCCCCGGGGGATGGGGTCCCCGGGGCAAAAGGAGGCCTGAGGAGGGGGTCCACGCAGCCCCCCTCCTTAAAAATTAATGTAAAAGTGTGGCCATGCCCCCAGGGACCCTCATGATTAAAGGGGACTTAATCCCCCAACTTAAAACGCGCCACGGGCGCATTTGCACAGATGTCACCTCAGGCCCCGCCCCCTCCCTTCACCATTGTGCAAATATTCCTCTAAAATCAGCCGAAATACGAATTCCGATTTACTCACCTGTTATCAGGAGAGAACCCAGTGCTGCATCTTTTAGCCCAGCACTGACCCTAAAAAGTAATTTTAACCGTACCTACCAGTAACTTGTATTTCCTTCCATAGGAATCCATTGTCTGGTTTTCAGCAGGAAAAGTTTCAAAGTGTCGATTTTCACAAACTACAAATATTCCTTAAAAATCGCCTGTATGACTTAAACGCATTCTTTCAACTGTTTACAGGAGATGCACCAGTGCTGGATCCAGGATCCACCACTGAGTGATACGCCTTTCCCTAAATATATTAAAGATATTTAAACTTTACAGAAACACACAGTCACTGGATGATGTCATCAGTGATGTCATCAGTGATGTCATTTGAGATGTCATCAGTGATGTCATCAGTGATGTCACTGACCATGTCATGAGTGATGTAATATGTGACGTCATCAGCAGTGCATTGTGGGGCGCGAGTTATAGTTACCTGAACTAACTATAACGGGGAATTTCACGGGTTTTGTACGAGTGCAATGTCCAACTAACTATAACTGTCCCTAAAACCTTATGGTTTTTTCAGTGAATTTCTAAGGTTTTAAATGCAAATTTCTAACTATAACATGCCTGGAAACCTATGGTTTTTTCAGTGAATTTCAAAGGTTTTTTAAATGCTAATTTCTAACTATAACGTGTCTGAAACCTATGGTTTTTTTCAGTGAATTTCAAAGGTTTTTTAAATGCTAATTCCTAACTATAACATGTCTGGAAACCTACGGTTTTTCAGTGAATTTCAAAGGTTTTGTAAATGACAATTTTTAAATGTATTAATTGTTATATTTATTTTTTTCATACTGATTTACTACATTTTTAGAAACATTTTTTTTTACATATTTTATTTTTTAAATTACATTGTAATTACATTATACATTACAAAAATACTTTCTCAGAATGAATTACTTTAGTTTAAATACTTTGCACATAGGCAATAGACTTTTAAGTACAGTAGTTACAGTTGTTGCAATGGGCAACACATTTTCAAACACAATGCAACATTCAGCTCAATGTGAATTTCTAGTTAAATGCAATTAGTTACTTTATGGATTACTTTTCTAACCACAGGACTGGATCCTAGATTCAGTCCTGGGACATCTCCTGTAAACAGTTGAGTAAAAGCGTTTGGTTACAGTAGTGATTTTTAAGGAATATTATTGTATTTTAAAAGTTGACACTTAGAAACTTTTTCTCATAGAATCACCAATGTTATCCTATGGAAGGAAATTCACTTAGCAGGTAAAAACTGTTATCGTTACTTTTTTCTTACTCAGTGTTGGATCCTGGATCCAGCACTGGTGCATCTCCTGTAAACAGTTGAAAGAATGCGTTTAAGTCATACAGGCGATTTTTAAGGAATATTTGTAGTTTGTGAAAATCGACACTTTGAAACTTTTCAGCTGAAAACCAGACAATGGATTCCTATGGAAGAAAATATAAGTTACTGGTAAGTACGGTTAAAATTACTTTTTCAGGGTCAGTGCTGGGCTAAAAGATGCAGCACTGAGGTCTCTCCTGATAACAGGTGAGTAAATCGGAATTCGTATTTCGGCTGATTTTAGAGGAATATTTTAAAGTTCCAAAACTCCACACTTAGAAGAATTTCCAAGTGAAACCAGTCAATGTTAGCCTATGGAAGGAAATTCAAGTTACTGGTAAGTACGGTTAAAATTACTTTTGAGGATCAGTACTGGGCTGAAAGATGCAGCACTGAGGTCTCTCCTGATAACAGGTGAGTAAATCGGAATTCGTGATATCGGCTGATTTTAGAGGAATATTTTAAAGTTCCAAAACTCCACACTTAGAAGAATTTCCAAGTGAAACCAGTCAATGTTAGCCTATGGAAGGAAATTCAAGTTACTGGTAAGTACGGTTAAAATTACTTTTCAGGACCAGTACTGGGCTGAAAGATACAGCACTGAGGTCTCTCCTGATAACAGGTGAGTAAATCGGAATTCGTATTTAGCTGATTTTAGAGGAATATTTGTATGTTTCAAAAATCAACACTTAGAAACTTTTTCAGCAAAAAGCAGGCAATGATGCAGCACTGAGGTCTCTCCTGATAACAGGTGAGTAAATCGGAATTCGTATTTCGGCTGATTTTAGAGGAATATTTTAAAGTTCCAAAACTCCACACTTAGAAGAATTTCCAAGTGAAACCAGTCAATGTTAGCCTATGGAAGGAAATTCAAGTTACTGGTAAGTACGGTTAAAATTACTTTTGAGGATCAGTACTGGGCTGAAAGATGCAGCACTGAGGTCTCTCCTGATAACAGGTGAGTAAATCGGAATTCGTATATCAGCTGATTTTAGAGGAATATTTTAAAGTTCCAAAACTCCACACTTAGAAGAATTTCCAAGTGAAACCAGTCAATGTTAGCCTATGGAAGGAAATTCAAGTTACTGGTAAGTACGGTTAAAATTACTTTTCAGGATTAGTACTGGGCTGAAAGATGCAGCACTGAGGTCTCTCCTGATAACAGGTGAGTAAATCCGAATTCGTAGTTCGGCAGATTTTAGAGGAATATTTGCACAATGGTGAAGGGAGGGGGCGGGGCCTGAGGTGACATCTGTGCAAACGCGCCCGTGGCGCGTTTTAAGTTGGGGGATTAAGTCCCTTGAATCATGAGGGTCCCTAGGGGCCAACTAGCCCACCAGGAACCTCCAGTATGCGCCAGGGGGCTGCGTTGCAGAGACGTGTAGAGAGGCCACACCCCTTTACACCTCTCTGCAACGCAGCTCTGTGGCGCTTTCTGGATGTACCTGTTGGGCTAGTTGGCCCCAGGGACCTCAGGATTGAAGGGATTTAATTCCCCATCTTAAAACGCGCCACGGGGCCTGTTTGCACACATGTCACCTGAAGCCCCGCCCCTCCCTTCACCACTGTGCAAACGCGCCCGTGGCGCGTTTTAAGTTGGGGGATTAAGTCCCTTGAATCCTGAGGGTTCCTGGGGCCAACTAGCCCACCATGTACCTCCAAAGCGCCACAGAGCTGCGTTGCAGAGAGGTGTATAAAGCGGGCGTGGCCTCTGTACACCTCTCTGCAACACAGCCCCTGGCGCATACTGGAGGTTCCTGGTGGGCTAGTTGGCCCCAGGGACCCCAGCATTCAAGGGGAATTACTTCCCATCTGCAAACGCGCCAGGGGAGCGTTTGCAGAGTGGTGAAGGAAGGGAGCGGGGCCTGCGGCCCGATCGTTTTTTTCTTTGTTTTTTTTTCCTGAAGGGGGGTTGTGTGGCCCCCCTTCCTTTTTCTTATTTTTGGGCCCTGGGGACCCCATCCCCCAGGGCCTTACCCCCTTTTTTTTTTTATTAAAATTAAACTGGAAGGGGGCCGCGTGGCCCCCCTCCCCTGGCCGAAAACTGCCCCGGGGACCCCATCCCCGGGGCATGGCCACACTAACATTCCTTTTTAAGCGAGGGGGCTGCGTGGCCCCCTCCTCAGGCCTCCTTTTGCCCCGGGGACCCCATCCCCCAGGGCAGGCCTTTTTTTTTTTTTTTTAATAATTTCTGGGGAGGGGGCCGCGTGGCCCCCTCCCAGGCCACTTATGGCCCCGGGGACCCCATCCCCCAGGGCCTGGCTCTCTGGTTGGGGACTGTGGGGGTCCCCAAACCCTCACAGTCCCGCCGGCTCCCGTGTCCTAAGGGAGCCGGCATTGCTTCCACACGGGGAGCAGCTAACATGCTGCTCCCCGTGTGGAAAAGCAATTGTCTTTGGATATTGGAAGCGAGAGCAGGTTTCCCTGCTCTCTCTTCCAATATCCAAAGCAGTTTGCAATGACAGGACGGGAGCCGCGAGGCCACCACAGGCTCCAGGAGGGGGCCGCACGGCCCCCCTCCCCACATCAGCAAAGCCCCGGGGAAGTGGTGGTCCCCGGGCTTCGAGGGTCCAAACGGACCCCCATTTTAATTTGTTAGTGCCCCGGGAGGTGGCGGTCCCGGTGCGTAGTGGGGGCTCGAGCCCCCCCACACTGCAAAAGTTAAAAAAAGAAGCCCCGGGGAGGTGGTGATCCTCGGGGCTAGCGGGAGGGCTCAGAGCCCTCCCGCACCATTTTAAAAAGAAAGCCCCGGGTGGTGGCGGTCCCCGGGCTTGGGGCCCTTGAGGCCCCCCATACATAAATTTAACCCCCACCATGCCCCCGGGACTTGGGCCACCCGGGGCAAATACAATCGAAGCACGGGAGACCGCCCTTCGATTTTTTTTTTCTGCAGGATTCGCGCTCCCTGAGCGCATCCTGCCGATTAAAAAAAAAAAATGCTTTTCTGCCCAGGGGTCCTTGTGGGACCCCCTGAGCAGACCTAGGGGTCAGGGTGTTTCTACCCTGCCCCCTTTGTGCGTTTTGCGCACTTTTTTACTGCTTTCTTGTTCCTCGGTTCTACCGAGGAACAAGATGGCTGCCAACACTTCCTGGTTTGGAGTGTTGACAGCCAATTAGCAGACAGCTCGTGATCGGGAGGGTGCGCGAATCCGACAGCGGCCATAGATATATTTGTACTTTTACTTTTGATTTTCTCAGCAACTACTGAACAGATTTACACCATTTAACAAAAAGGGTTCTTTCTGAACCAAGAACTACCTCTTTGCCAAATTTGGTGTAATTCCGCTCAGCAGTTCGGGCTGTAGCCGTGTCTAAAGTTTCCTATGGGAAATTGATTTTTTGACTCTTATTTTTTAATTTCTCCGCAACTACTGAACGGATTTACACCATTTAACAAAAGGGTTCTTTCTGAACCAAGAACTACCTCTTTGCCAAATTTGGTGTAATTCCGTTCAGCAGTTCGGGCTGTAGCCGTGTCTAAAGTTTCCTATGGGAAAATGAATGGGGAAAACACGCTTTGGGACCCCCCTTTTCTCGGCCCCCGCTTGACGAATCACCCTGAGACTTTCAGGGTAGGAGCGGACCGGAGCGGGCCATAAAGTTTGAAAATTTCGCAAAGATTCGCCAACCGACGCAAGAGTTATTTCAAATAGAATGTCGCGGATTTCCTATGGAAAATAGGTCCTAACTATAACTATCTACTGGCGACCGCCAGTAGATAATATATATATATACGTATATATATAATATATATATACATATATATATATATATATATATATAAATATATATATATACGTATATATATATATATAGACTCCACTCTCCCCAACTCGTAGAGGAAATGAGCACACGCGGACTCCAGGGGAAATGCAAAATCCTTCTTTATTATGGCGTAAGCATGACACGCTTCGTCTTGGATAAAACTTCTTCAGATGCCGCCAAGGATATAGCAAGTGCTTCTCCCGCCCTCTCTTTAAACAAGATGCCTCGCTCTGATTGGACAGGCTTCACTGGTGTTTCAGGCACTGGGAAAGGCGTAAACCCAGGAATCTGGATCAGCGCGGAGCAGACACCAAGCGTCAGTACTAGCCCCAGTGGGCGGTGTCTGCTGCCCTTCACCCCAATGCTCACCGAGTTCTTTACAGTGGGCGGTATTGCAGTTCACCTTGTCCCTCACCCCGCCGCTTTGCTTCCCGGCAGGAGCTCATGCACGTCGCCTCAGTAGGCAACAGCGTCCCTCACGAAGTCGTAGTCCACTGTTAATGGCCGAGCTGTTATACGCTTTTCCTATTGAAAGTAGGTCCTAGCTGTAACAGTAGGTAGTTATAGCTAGGACCTACTTTCAATAGGAAAAGCGTTTTTTCTTTTGCCAATATCTTTGGTGCCATTTTACGAATCTTCGCAAAATGTTCAAAACTAATGGGGCGCTCCAGTCAGCGCCTGTCTTGAAAGTTTTGGGGTGTTTCGTCAAGCGGGGCTGAGAAAAAAGGTGGGTCCCAAAACGCGTTTTCTCCATGTTAATTCCATAGGAAACTTGAGACAAAGCTACAGCCCGGACTGCTGAACGGAATTACACCAAATTTGGCAAAAAGGTACCTCTTGGTTCAGAAAGCTTTCTTTTTTTTAAATGGCGTAAATCCGTTCAGTAGTTTCTGAGAAATACATACATAAAAAGATGGATATCTGGTGACCGCGCTGGATCCGCGAACCCTCCGGAGCACAAGCTTGATTCTTATTGGCTGCCAACACTTCAAACCAGAAAGTGTTGGCAGCCATCTTGTGACTCGGTAGAACTGAGTCACAAGAAAAAACGTAAAAAACAAGATAAGGGGGCAGGTTAGAAACACCCTGACCAACTAGGCCTGCTGAGGGGGTCCCACAGGGACTCCCAGAGCCAAAAAAGGCATTTTAAAAAAAAGAAATTCGGCTGGATTCGCGTAGGGTTTGCGAATCTGGCACAAAAAACAAAAACAAAGCGCAGGCTCCCGTGCTTTGTTTATTTTAAGCCCGTGGGTGGGGCAGGTCCCAGGGGCAATCCATAATTGTGTAGCAGGGGCCCGTGGGAGCCCCCGCAGCCCCGGGGACCGCCACCTCCCCAGGGCTTTGCTAATAATGCGCGTGGGGCACGCAGAACCCCGCAGCCCCGGGGACCACCACCTCCCTGGGCTTCTTGGAAAAAATGCGTGGGGGGCTCCTTTCCTCCCCACGCTACCACAGGGACCACCACCTCCCCGGGGCTTGACTTTTTTATGGGCGAGGGGGCCTCGCGGTCCCCCCTAAGCCCTGGGGACCACCACCTCCCTGGGGCTTTAAATCTGTTGGGAGGGAAGCCGCATGGCCCCCTTCCTGGAGCCCTTCCTTGGCCCTGGGGACTGCCACTCCCAGGGTCGGCTCCAGCACTGTCCCGGGTGCCCACTCCGGGACATTGCAGTTTGCTATGGCAGGGCGGGAGCACTGCTCCCGCCCTGTCATAGCAAACACTGCTTCGCTTCATGGAAGTGAGAGCAGGAAAACTGCTCTCGCTTCCATGAAGCAAAGCAGATTGCTTTTGGGCAAAGGGAGCTGCATGCTTGCAGCTCCCTTTGTCCAAAAGCAATGCCGGCTCCCGCAGGAGGCAGGGAGCCGGCAGGCAACGCGGGTGCACCCTCTGGGCCTCTGTGGTACCTGTGCCCTTGGTACATGTGTACCATAAACTAGGTACCCCAGTATCCAACCTGGAGTGTACCTAAGTACATGGCATAACATTTTAGGGAGAAAGCAGATAGACTGGGGTCCTGATTCGCAGGATCCCAGTCGGACTAGTCAAAAACAGTGTAACATCAAGACAAAAGTGGGGGTAACCATAAGAAGCAGATCCTACTTTCCTACATACGTCTATTTGTATGTTTCTTTTATATATGGTGTCACTAGCAAAAGGTACAGACACATGCATACATGCTTTTATGAATATGGTGAGACTTACAACAGAGACATGTGAAGGGTTGCTGCTTTATTTTTGGCTAGGCCCAACACCCTGAGTAGTAGTAGAATGGTGAAGCTGCAGCAGAAAAGTGAGGTTTAAGACATGTTGGCAGAGGGATAAGTGATTAGGCTACTTTGTATGAGTCTTTGGAAAGGTACACTTCAAATATACCGCATAATTTTCACAGTCTGCTTGAAATGGGAAGTGCAGTCTCTGAAGTTTTAAGATCTGCATGGTCTTGTGTCTGAGGTATGTCTCTATATACATATGTATTCTGATATGTGTTATTCATCTGAAGATGCTAGATGTGTAAAACACAGATATACATCTATTTGTATGTTTCTTTTATACATGGTGTCACTAGCAAAAGGTACAGACACATGCATGCATGCTTTCAGGAATATGGTGAAACTTACAACAGAGACATGTGAAGGGTTGCTGCTTTGTATTTGGCTAGGCCGAACACCCTTAGTAGTAGTAGAATGGTGAAGCAGCAGCACAAAAGTGAGGTCTAAGACATGTTGGCAGAGGGATTACTGATTAGGCTACTTTGTATGAGTCTGTAGAAAGGTACACTTCAAATATACCGCATAATTTTCACAGTCTGCTTGAAATGGGAAGTGCAGTCTCTGAAGTTTTAAGGCCTGCATGGTTTTGTGACTGAGGTATGTCTCTACTTACACATAATTTCTGATACCTGTTATCCATCTGAAGATGCTAGATGTGTAAAACACAGGTTTACATCTATTTGCAAGTTTCATTTATATGTGATGCTACAAGCAAAAGGTACAGACACATGCATGCATGCTTCCAGGAATATGGTGCGACTTACAACAGAGACATGCAAAGGGTTGCTGCTTTATATTTGGCTAGGCCCAACACCCTAAGTAGTCGCAGAATGGTGAAGCTGCAGCACAAAAGTGAGGTTTAAGACATGCTGGCAGAGGGATTAGTGATTAGGCTACTTTGTATGGGTCTGGGGAAAGGTACACTTGAAGTACGTCGCATAAATGTAGGTGTCTGTTTGAAATGTGAAGTGCAGTCTGTCAAGTTTTAAAGTCTGCATGGTCTTGTGACTGAGGCATATCTCTTTTTGCACATGTATTCACATACGTGTTATGTATCTGAAGATGCTAGATGTATAAAACACAGGTATACATCTATTTGTATGCTTCTTTTATATATGGTGTCACTAGCAAAAGATACAGACACATGCATGCATGCTTTCAGGAATATGGTGAGAGTTACAACAGAGACATGTGAAGGGTTGCTGCTTTGTATTTGGCTAGGCCCAACACCCCGAGTAGTAGTAGAATGGTGAAGCAGCAGCAGAAAAGTGAGGTTTAAGACATGTTGGCAGAGGGATTAGTGATTCGGCTACTTTGTATGAGTCTGTGGAAAGGTACACTTCAAATATACCGTATAATGTTCGGTGTCTGCTTGAAATGGGAAGTGCAGTCTATGAAGTTTTAGGGTCTGCATGGTCTTATGACTGAGGTATGTCTACTTACACATGTATTCTGATACATGTTATCCATCTGTAGATGCTAGATGTGTAAAACACAGGTATACAACTATTTGTATGTTTCTTTTATATATGGTGTCACTAGTAAAAGGTACAGACGCATGCTTTCAGGAATATGGTTATACTTACAACATAGACATGCAAAGGGTTGCTGCTTTATATTTGACTAGGCTGAACACCCTTAGTAATAGTAGAATAGTGAAGCAGCAGCACAAAAGTGATGTTTAAGACATGTTGGGAGAGGGATTAGTGATTAGGCTACTTTGTATGAGTCTGTGGAAATGTACACTTCAAATATACCACATACGTTTCAGTGTCTGCTTGAAATGGGAAGTGCAGTCTCTGAAGTTTTAAGGCCTGCATGGTCTTGTGACTGAGGTATGTCTCTGCTTACACATGATTTCTAATACCTGTTATCCATCTGAAGATGCTAGATGTGTAAAACACAGGTATACAACTATTTGTATGTTTTTTTCTATATGGTGTCACTAGCAAAAGGTAAAGACACATGCATAAATTCTATCAGGAATATGGTGAGACTTACAACATAGACATGTGATGCAAAGTGGGCGTTCCGTCCCAAAATAACTGGAGAAATGTCGTTAACCGACATTTCTCCAATTATCAAGGGAATCCCCAACAAGCATAGCGATGAGAAAAGTAGCGCTAACCTTGGTTAACGCTACTTTCCTTACGTATGCTTTTAGTTTGATTTAGCCATGATATCCAATGGAAGGTGGATATCATGGTTAAATATGCCCAGCCCTATCAACAAGCTATCACCAAATGTTAGGACGATTATCGCTGGATTTCCAGCGATAATCGGACATTTGGCAGCTTGCGCCAGGAATTTTATCGATTCTGAGATAAGCGTTGCTAATAGCACGCTATCTCAGCGATAAAATTCATCGATCGCCGGCGATAAATATCCTAGCGCTAAGTGCGCTTAGCGATATTTATCGCCGGTTGTTGATAATATGCCCCTAAATTGTTTGTATTGGATAGATTTCAATGACCAAAAGGTTAGAGTTGATGCAAATTGTGTAAGAGAGTATAATCGTTTAAGAAGACTTTATGCTCCTAATTTAGGTGAATATCCCATATATGAGAAACGTATACTCTGTCCAAAAAGGAAATATGTCAAGGATGGAATTGAGGTTCAAAAAAACAAAACCAAATGAAGAGAAACTTGAAGGCGTGAAGAAAAAGAAAATGGAAACTGTTTATGAGATTGTAGAATACCAGTTGGAAAATAGTTCAGGTATCAACTGCTATGCTAATGTGGTTCTGAATGTTGTGTTTTATCTAGAAGAGCTTCATTGTGAAATCATGAAAAAGATTCTGTTCTTTATTACTTCATGTATTTCAACAGTTGGTAACGGACAGAAGTGAAATCCATACTGCTTCTAGGCGTTCGGCATCTTTGGAGATATGTACTGGTTCATTAACATTCACTCTTAATGTACAACAAGATGCACAAGAATTTCTAAGGCTTATGCTTGGAGTATTAGAAGATGAAGGAATACAGATTGAAAACTTATTTGGACTAAGTTACAGATGGGATCATAAATGTGAAGAGTGTTCATTTACTTCCACCACTGAGATACAAACAGAACGATTCATATACTTGACGATACCAGACTGTAAATCAGTACCTTTAAACAAATTGATAAAAACAGCCAATCAGGACATGAACTGTTTGCATTGTAGATCAGAGATGTTGTCTACATTACATATAGAAAGATTTGGAAAATATCTCATTTTAATGCTACTTCGTTGTAGAGCAAATGGAAGAAAATTGGAAACGAAAATATTTTTTTGTAAAGTAAGTCAAATATCTATTTCAGGAAGAACTTTTAGAGCAGTGGCTATTATTTTCCATGATGGACCTACTACAACATCTGGACGCTATACTGTGTATTTAAAGTGTAATAAAGGATGGACGCATTGCAATGATGCCCACTTGGATTTCAAACCTAGATTGCCTTATGAATTACCAAATGCATATTTGATATTTTTGAAGCCAAAGTTTTGAGTGCAACATTCGCCAATTGGGAAGATGTGAACAGAAACTAAATGGGAATGCAAACTATTAGTATCTATAATTAGTGTTTGGATTATTTTTTGCGGTAATTGATATTGCATTTGAAAGTTCTGTTGAAAAGGAAATAGTTTATATATTTGTTGTCTATTTTGTACCAGATGTAAATGAAAGTCTATATTTTGGCAAATGTATTTGAAATAAATAATAGAGTTAATGTAGATGAAGGAAATAATTAACAAACTGTAGATAGAAAAGTACATAGCAACACATATTGAATATGATGCTTTATGATGATTTTGGGGTTTTTTCTACAATCAATTAGATTGCTTTTTTCCCCGCTTTTCAATGATGATAACACATTGAAATCACTGTGTCTGGTGAAGTTAAGTGGAATCTGAGAACAGCAAAAAGGGAATCTAAAAATGTTATTTCATTGTAAATTTATATTGATCTGCTGAAAATATAATCTTACGATTTCAGTAATATAACAGTTTTTCTTCTTCTTTATAGTAGGTACTGTTCAAGTTTGAGAAGAGTTTTCATGCTGTTTATGATAACACTACTCTAAAATATTTCTACTGAGTAATGTATCTAAATTATTTAAAAGGTAAGAACACATGATATAATATGCATTGTTATATGGCCATTAGGGTCATTCTCGACATTGCTAAGTTAGCATGAGCTTTGCTGCCATGATGCTGCTTTTGCGCACCTTACTACATGACTTTATTTTGCAACACTCTGTTTATGCCTTTCACAGGAGAACTGTCTGCTTTTCACGTTCTCTGCTACGTTCCTGGAGTTTAGTCTGAACACGAAGTGCAAGGTCGATAAACAATGCCCCTTGTTATTCTGTTCTGGTCAGTCCCTAGCACCTATACATAACATGCTAAACACAGCTGCACTGCTAGAGACTCGTGCTTTGATATTACGGGGATGCATGTTGTTTTAACACTCACTTGGAGAGAGCCCTTTCCATGGAGAAGAGCTATGCTGTTCCTATGATGTAAACCTTACATCTAGGCTTTAAGGTATAGGGTCTGACGCCAGTCTGTGAAGTTTAAGGGACTTTATGGTGTTGTGATTGACGTATCTGTTTACTTCTACATCTATTGTCTGATGTATTATACATCTGAACCTGGTTGGTTTGGGTAGTATTAGAGAAATCCTTTAGTTCTGCTCTGTCATTCTGTTGCAGAGGTTGTGATGTCTTCTGAATGAAGGAATTGTGCAGTGTCTGACATAGCATGTTCAATACCCAAGTGCCATATTTTATGAGTATAGATGAATACATACACTTTTTTTACTCAAAGGTAGATAGCATGTGCACTGAGATGTTACTGTTTAAACATTTGGTTCTTATTATAGGTTTGATAATATGTAAAGTATAATATTCTAAATATTTATGTGTTATGGAGACATTTGCAATGCAATTGAAAGTATTTGTTTATTTATAGATGAGAATATTTGTATATAATTATTTTAATAATATAAAATTATTTTTAGAAACTATTTAAACTTTTCTTTTTTTCCAGATATTTACCATTATTAGTAAGAAAGATTGGGTATGGCAAGAAAAGATCAAAAGAGAAGACAAGAAATAAACCAGTACTATTTAAAGGAAACAGAAAAGCAGAAATTAGATGAAGTGAAAAATGTTACATTGAAGAAAGATAC
This sequence comes from Calotriton arnoldi, assembly GCA_963921515.1. Classification (NCBI taxonomy): domain Eukaryota; kingdom Metazoa; phylum Chordata; class Amphibia; order Caudata; family Salamandridae; genus Calotriton; species Calotriton arnoldi. The sequence goes on along the minus strand of CAWUFW010004894.1, from coordinate 1,423,034 downwards.
TTCTGGTAAAAGAACTAAAGAGTTTGTTAAAAGACTTTTAAAGAATGTATAGAATTTTCAAAATGTGGAAAGAGAAAGGAAAGTTCTACAACCAATCAGAAGGAAACAAAAAAAGGATAAAGCCCAGAGATCTTCTTTTATATAATAAACTTCTTCCAGTCAAGGGGAGGGTGGGTGGTTAGGCCTTATAGTCCGTTTTCCACTGTCTTTATATAATGACATCTCCCTTTGTACTCTATGGAATTGTAACAATGCTAATTGTTCTGAGTTTATGCATTTTGCTGCTGGTAGTGGCTCGTATACTGTATTATAGAGCACGATATTTAAAATAAACATTTTGAACTATTACAGTGACTCTGCCAATTCTTATCTGTGGACAAGTACGAGTGAGCGAGCGAAAGGGTATGTCTTGCTACCGTGATTCCTGAGAGAGTCAGGAGTGTTGTGTTCTGGGTTGTCTAATCATTTGTGGCTTCGTGATTTTGGAGGAGAACAAATGAGGCACTATAGCTAGTCAGTTTTGGGATTTTGGGCACTAAGGTGGTAGGTTGGTACACCCCTATACACCAAGGTCCTGTTTTCCGGCGCATAGTTCTGTGTAGGTGCAGAATCCCCACAACATGGCGCCCAACGTTTGGTCTGGTTCTTATATGGGAGACTCCTGAGTAGTGCTTGTGCTTGTCCACAATCCCCTCTCTTCTGTTTCCGGAGACTGCTGTGACTGTGTAGCCTCCTATATTGTGATGTATTATAGGTAACCCTGGGCGTAGTTTGCGTAGTAGCACTACACGTAGCTTCGCGAAGTACACTTTGAACTACACGTAGCTACGCAAAGTGCGTAGCTGTGTGCTTGTCTGCACTGTGCAATAATTGCCAACGACATCTTGCACAGTGCAAGTTAAGATAAAATAAGTATCTCTGTCTTTATATGCTAAAATGCATATAGTCATTTCACAAAAGTGAAAACGATAAATTAACAAGCAGTGAGAGAGTGATGATTTTGGGATCCTCCCTAACCTAGGAGAGAACCAAGGAGATGCCTTGAAACAAAAAGCACATCTTGTTGAACGATTTGGTGGTGGTCCCATCCTCTTAGGACCACCCTAAGCACAGTTATTGGCAAAATACAATCCCAACCAAAGGCTCTGCAAAGCATTATGGGACAAGATTAGCAGTGGGCAGTGAATATTATAGTATTCAATATCAAAATAATTCTACAAAGAGCTGCAGTTCAACTAGTCGTTACTAGATGTCCCTCACGAGTCAAATGCAAAAGCATTGAAATTACTATTACATCAAGCTGCAGTTCCACTAGTCGTTACTAGATGTCCCTCACGAGTCAAATGCAAAAGCTTCATGAAAGGGTTTCAATGCTTTTGCATTTGACTCGTGAAGAGACATCTAGTAACGACTAGTGGAACTGCAGCTTGATGTATTAATAATTTCAATGCTTTTGCATTTGACTCGTGAGGGACATCTAGTAACGACTAGTTGAACTGCAGCTCTTTGTAGAATTATTTTGATATTGGACACTATAATATTCACTGCCCACTGCTAATCTCAGGTCCCATAATGCTTTGCAGGGCCTTGGTTGGGATTGTATTTTTGCCCATAACTGTGCTTGGGGTGGTCCTAGGAGGAAGGGACCACCACTGAATCATTCAGCATGATATGCTCTTTGTGTTCAAGGCATCTGCTTGGTCCTCCCCTAGGTTAGGGGACCCCAAAATCATCACCTCTCTCATTGCCTAATATTTTAATTCTCAAAATTCATTTTTGTGAATTGGTTATATGCTTTTTAGCATGTAAAATTGCTATATCAAAGCATTTGTAGGTGTTGATGGTTTTGCTGCCACGCTACATCAATTAGCACAGTTTGTGCACTGTGCTACGTGCAATATGCGTAGTGCGTAGTAGCACAAACTTTGCATGCTCCATGAGTGTAGCATAGTATTACGCCCAGGGTTAATTATAGGTTTTTCAAGCTTGAATTTTAAAAGGTCTTTCTTTTCTTTTAAACCTTTGTTGTGCTGCCACGCTTAGGTTGTTATTCTCTCTTAATCATTATGGCCTTTGCTATACCGGCTCCTAACTGCGCACCGCTCAGGGCTTATTTAAATCAATACGGAGTACCTGATGCAGGAGTTGAAGTTATCTTTGTTGTAGAGGCAGATCCAGCTTTCCGCTTTGAGGTATTTTATTCTTGGGTCACCTTCCCAGTAGTCGATGGAACAGACAATTTGTTTCAGGAGTATACTGCCACCGCGATTCTGCGGGAATATAGACCATATAGAACTCTTGAGGTTCCGCTCACAGCTTGGCAACACCAAATTTGGTTTAATGGCGCCCTTCCTCATCCAATAACGTCAGTCCATTTAGGCCCTTTATCGATAGAGGGGGCCACATGGCCCGTTTTGGCTGGGTATACCCCACACCCACGTTATTTAACAACTGCAACCATTGCAGAGCTCTGCGTATTATGTTATGTTATGCTGTTTTATATAGCGCACAGCTGCCCCGGCAAAGGGGCGTCCCAGCGCTGATAGCAGAAAACTGCAAAACTATAGACAACAGAAGCAGCCTACAGTGGAGGAAAGAGGTGAGTTTTGATCGCCTTACGGAATGCCAAGTAGTTTTTCATGCTGTGAATGGCGTAGGGGAGCACATTCCAAAGTTTGGCTGCCAATACACAGAAGGAACGTCCACCAGCAGGAACCCTCCTCACCCGCGGAACAACCACCAGATGCTGGCCCATAGACCGGAGTTGGCGGGAGGGGATGTAGAGTGTAAGCAGATTGGCCAAGATGTCTGGAGAGGAGAGATTTAAAATTTAGAAAGACATGCAAAGGACCTTAAACTCTATGCGTTTAGCCACAGGCAGCCAATGTAGCCGACGTATTGAACTAGTGGTAGGGCATGTCCCGGGCAGACCCATTAAGGTTCTAGCGGCAGCGTTTTGGACCCTTTCAATCGTGCAATTTCCCCCTTGTTGGCTCCTAAATAGAGTGAATTGGCATAATCCAGTCTAGACAGAATGGAGGCCTGAACAATAACCTGCCTAATAGATGGGTCGAAAAACCCTAGCAACGGTTTGAGCCCCCATAGAATGCCTAAGCATGTACCTGCTACTTTCTTTGTTAGGGTCTGAAAGCTGAGGGCGGAGTCTACCCACACACCCAGATTTTTTACCACCTGCTTGGGGACGGGTGCACAGCCCAGCTTGGCAGGCCACCAGCGCTCGCTCCACAGCTCGGTGTCTCTCCCGACCAGCAGTACCTCGGACTTGTTGGCGTTAAGCTGGAGACAGTTGACAGTCATCCACTCAGAGATGATCTCCAGATCTCTCTGAAACTTGCATGCGTCCTGCCCGGAGTCATCCGAGAGTGCCACTACCAACTGTGTGTCGTCCGCACATGACACTGCTGTGAGCCCTCTGCTCTTTGCATCTACTGCCAATGGTTGAACATATAAATTGAACAGAGTTGGGCTCAAAGCTGGACCCTGCGGTACCCCATAATTGATGGTATAGATCTTGGAAGCAAAAGGGAGGACTGCAACCTGGAAGGTCCTGTCCGCTAGAAAGGAGACGAACCACTCCAGGGCAGAGTCCACGATGCCCACCTCCTCCAACCTCTGCAACAGGATCTGGTGAGAGACGGTGTCAAACGTGGCACTGAGATCTAACAAAATCAGTGCCGATGTGCGACCCTTGTCTAGAGCCCCCCTCAAATGCTCGGTCACAGCTAGGAGGGCTGACTCCATACTGTGACCCGGCCGAAAACCATTCTGAGAGGAGTCCAATAAGTTGTTCTCCTCCAGATAACCTGTCAGTATGGAGTTGATATAGGCCTCCAAAATCTTGGAGACCCAGGGCAGGAGAGAGATGGGTCGAAAGTTCTCTGATTTTGCAGTGACAAGGTTGGGCTTTTTTAACAAAGGGACCACCCTAGCTTGCTTCCAAGATCTAGGGACAACAGATGTAGTCAGGGACAGATTAATCATATGGCTCAAAGACGGTAGAAGCACAGATAGAGATTTCAAAAATTGATCCGGCTTAAGGCGGTCAACAGGAGAGCCCCATTTAATCTTACGGCAGAGCACAGCAAGCTCCTCCTGAGAAATTGGCGGAAAGGCAGCCAGAGTATGCCTGCATGAGGGTCTAGACACAGGCTCCGGATAAGCTGCGTGTTGAGGAAAGGATCTATATATTGTTTCCACCTTCTTCATAAAGAAGGAGGCAAGGGCCTCACATTGCGCATCAGATGATACTGAAGGTGTTGTAACATCTGCCGAGGTTTTAAGGTCTTTCACTATAGAAAAGATACTTTTGGAGGGGTTGCTGCAATTTCTGATTACGTCTGAATAATATGCTGCCTGCTCAGACTGGATCGCCCTATGATATTTCTTAATGGCCACCTGGTAACATCCCTTTAAAATAGGGTCATAATTTCCTCTTTCGCGCACATCGCGCTGTCATACAGTTTATGTCGCGCAACTTTCAGGAGGGTCCATCTGGCATTGCTGCACAACCAGCTGGACCTGGTGGTGTAACCATCAGTCCTCTTATGGTTAATTCTGTAATGGGCAAGCGTCCACAAAATAAGGATGAGTTACCTTATTGGCTTGCTGAGAAATTTGGACAAATCGAAGCTGTTTTTCCGAATACCACTCCTGTGGAGAAACACAGGATCTTAACAATAAATTTGCCTAAAGACTTGATTCCCGAATTAGCTGATTGTAACACCTGGGGCAAGGTGTTTGCAGCGGTATATTCGAAGTGTTTCGGCACTCCCTCCATGATTGTTCTCCCTTCCATGATAAAACGTGTTCAGGATGAACACGGAGCTGAGGCGGCTCTGGAATTAAGGATGAGACTGGTGGGGGTGTTCGACGTGGTTGCTGATATGATCCTTGCTAATGTCAAGGGTGATGCTGTGAGCTTACAAGTGGCTAACAGCTTGGAGGCTGTCGCAGACACAGATAAGCCACGCGAATTACCGAAGATTATTGCAAAAGCCAGTAGCGGCTCCTGGAGGGAGTGCTGCGGGGCGGTGGGGCGGGGGAGGGTTAGGGTAGGGGTAGTAAACTCCGGCTTACGGCCAAACTGAGTTAAGTACATAAATAAATAAATAAAACTAATTACATTGCGCGCGCTGCATCGCCGATTGCGATGCAGCGCGCGCAATGTAATTCATTTTATTTATTTATTTATGTACTTAACTCAGTTCGGCCGTAAGCCGTAGTTCACTATCCCTCACCCTGCCCCTCCCCCGCCCCACCCCACCACCCTGCGGCACTCCCTCCAGGAGCCGCTACTGGCAAAGGCTTATAAAACAATTGACCGCAATAGTCTGGGAGTTAAGCCTTTTACTCAAACGCAGACGCAATCTCAAACACAAAAGGCCCAGCCTGATAAAGACGGGCGCCCGTTCTTTCCTAAAAAGAACTGGAAAAATAAAAAACAGGGGCAGCAACAGCAGAAGCAAGGTTCGCGTGCTGGTTCACTGACACATGAGTCTTCTGAGCGTACTTATGATTTGCGCGACCGTGCGAAAATTAAGACCCCTGATAGATTTCAAGTCCCTGATCAGGGCTCTCCTCGTTCTTTACAGGACACATCGGACTCTCAAGTCGGTGGAGGGGAGCGCCAGGATCGTGGCAAAGGTCCAACTAATCAACAGGGACAAGATCAACCTCTACAGTTTGACGTTAAAGCCAAACAAGAGGACCTGCCTCGTTTCGACCCCGTATCAGAAGAAAAAAGTTGCCACTTTAACAGCGAAGTATGCCTCAGACGGTGAGAACGCGACTTCTGGACTGGACATGGGCAGTGATTCTGCTCGACAGCGCAGCGGGGGTTACCATAGTGCGGGAGGCACTGCGTCCCTGTCTGGAGGCAACAGCAACTGATACATTCATTACAGTAGAAACAGCTGATACCCGGGTTTCCGCCCCGGATAGACTCTATGAGATTATTTTCCAAATTGAAGATGATGTGCAGCGTCCAATCAAAGCGGTTTTCTGGGAAAATCTAACCTCCTTGTATGACATTTTGTTGGCGGAGGCAGATTGGCCTCACCATTTGTGTTAGCTGCTTCTAAAGGGGAGGACATGATACTTCCGAGTTTTTCGCGTTACGTCCCTGAGGAGCATGCAAAGGCTTTAGCAGCTGAGTAGGCTTTGGCCCTTGCCCCAGCAGTGTACCGTAACCAGGTGGGCTGGGATATTGATCCACCGGCCCATGAGATACCATTGCGGTCTATGCCACAACCACAACCGCAGTATCCAATCAAACGCGAAGCTAAGGCGCACGTTTGTGACATTCTGACACAGTTAGAATATCAAAGAGTGATTGAATCATGTACATCACCAATGAATAATCCTCTCTTTACGGTATCAAAACCTGACGGTTCGTATCGCATTGTCTTGGATTATCAAAATTTGAATAGTCATTGACGCACGTTTGCGGTGCAAAACACACACAGCTCTGCACTGGTGAACAGCCAGGTTCGTAAAAAATACAAAACTACACTGGACATATCCAATGGTTTCTATAGTCACAATCTGGATCCTGAGAGCCGTGACTTGACAGCATTCACTGCCGTCGGAAATCAGAAAAAATGTACGCGCTTGCCTATGGGGTATAAGAACAGGCCCAGGGCATTCGCTGCGCGTGTTTTGTCTTTGTTACACGACATAGATCCAGATACGTCCTCGTACGTGGACGACATTTATCTAACGGATGATGAACTTAAGCCACATCTTGTCCAAGTTGACCGCATCATTTCAGCGTTTGCCAACTATGGATATAAATTCAATTTTGCAAAATCACACATCGCTCATTTGGCGGTGCTCTTTTTGGGCTATGAGCTTAATAATGAAGGTAAGGGGTTATCCCCCCACTTCCTGGAGAAATGTGCTCAGTTGCAACCCCCTTCTACACTGAAAAAACTTCAGTCCTTGCTGGGATTTTTGAATTTCGGGAGGACATACATTCCCGATTATGCCTAGCGTATCAAACCGCTTTATGCGTTGATACAACCAACATATTCTTCTGCCAGCTGGCTTCCGGAACATACCTCTATCCTACAATCTTTGCAATCTGACATGCTTGCCACTAACTACTTGTTGACGTGTGATAACACCACGAACCTCGTGATACGTATAGTACCAGGGACAGTGGGTTTTACTTACTTGACGTTCAATGAGGGGGACACAGTACCTATAGCATACAAGTCACATTTGTACACTGCAGCTGAAATGCGTTTTTCCAATGTAGACATTTTTTTAACGGCGGTCCAAATGGCGATTCTGAAAGAATGCTCACTGGCGCAAGGTAACGCATTCTTATGGTCACGCCCGTCCCTGCTTTGGAGGCCGTGACTAAGGCAAGTGTACCTAACTCTAAGGCACTACATCCTGTTGGATACAATGGGCTACGTCTTTGACATCGTCTGAAGTCACATTTATCTTTAACCCTGCACTTCAGACACAGGAGTTCTTACAGTATGAACACGTTCATCCTCCTCCGTTGTCATTGCTTCCTTTACATGAGTACAAATGTATCATTTACACCGATGGCTCGGCTCAACCGGCCACCGGCTCCAAACACGCTTATTCAGCGGCTTGTGCAATTGTTGCTGGTTCGATTGTCAATGGAGAGTTTAAGTCTTCCATAGTGCATACTCAAGCGCTTGGGGACTGTACAGCACAATTGGCGGAGCTGCGTGCTCTTGTTCTTGCTCTCGAGTTTGCAGATCCTAATGTGAATACTCTTATTCTGTGCCATTCTTACTACTGTGTCCAGTCTTTTAATGACAACTTATTATTTTGGTCTCGGAATGACTATTGAGACTCTAAAGGCAGCGCAATTAAGCATAAGACGTTTTGGGTTCGAATGGCAGACCTTAAACAACTTCTGCCCCTCACACATGTTATACATACTCTTGGCCATCAGCGTGTGGGAGCACATTCTCTTGGTAATTCTTTGACTGACGAAGCGGCCAAATCTGCAGTAGCCACGTGTTCCGTAGCAGCAGTTACAAGGTCCATGACTAAAATAGATAATGATATTCCGGCAGCGGTGGCTGCTACGAGGGAGGGAATTGATTATCCTCAGGGTTTCCCTTCAAAATACTCTTATCATATTTCTCCCGAACAAGTTCCTTATGCTAAGATTCCATCCGTTGGGGATCGGCTGATTCCCAACTTGGACCGCAGACATTCTCTGATCAAAGCCGCACACGAGGGCATGGCATCTGCATATGCGGGAGTGTCAGCAACAGTCTCGATTTTACAGCAACGTTATTGGTGGCGTGGTTTATATAAACAGACCTGTAATTATGTACTTTCTTGTGACATTTGTCAACAAATTAAACTGTCTACGGTCACACGCCCACCTCAAACACAGCTATGTATTTCTAATCAACCATTTGGCTGTGTGTATCTTGATCACTGCGGTCCATTCTCCTCTGATACTGCGTATAAATATATATTTGTTGCAGTTGATTCATGCACTAGATTCCTTTGGGTTTGGCCACAACGCAGTGCTGGCACTCGGAATGTCATCAGGGATTTGCGTGTCTTTGTCGGGATGTTTGCCTGTGGCACCTTCCATTCTGACTAAGGTCCAGCGTTCGCCTCTAAGGCGTCCGCGATGAAGTCAAAGGGCGTGCTGGTGCAGTTTTCGTCTCCATACAGGCCTGAGGGCAATTCAATTGTGGAGCGGATGAACCGTGACTTAAAGCAATCCTTGACAGTTATGATCTTAGGTAATGGCAGGAACTGGCTGGCCCATTTGTATGGTGTTCAATGTGCACTCAATAATCTCCCTAGAAGATCTCTGGGTGGGTATACCCCATACGAAATGCTCTTTGGCATTAAAATGTTTGTGCCAGACCTTGATGGTCTAGACATTGTGGCGGCGGCTGAAACATTTGACGTGGATAATCATTCTACTGTGTTACAGGATCTACAAAAGACCTGTGACAGCTACGCAACTGGACATTTACCCTCTTCCAATGATGCAGCACTGCTGATTCCGGTTGCCGGCTGGCTTCCCAAGATTGGAGATCTGGTACGAGAAAAGCTTGAGAACAAAAAAGAATTTGGTTCCTCATATCATGCACCAGTTCCAGTACTTGGATTGAAGGTCACTCGTACAGTCATTTTACCACCTTTACCTGGTCGCAAATACAACAGATACATCTCAGTGGACAATGTCAAGTTACACCGTCTGGCTGATTCTGAATAGTGTAACACCTGCAGTTTTATGCAATGCTATCTCTTTGAATCCGGTCCCCTCAAACTCTACGACTAACGCCTGTACCAGTGAGGATGATATGGAAACTGCTGTTGACCTTTCGCCTGTTTTGCCTCCAGCCTCTTCCACCGCAGATGTCGAGTATACGTATCCCACAGATGAGTCCCACAGGGAAGTGCCGAGCAATCCTCGACAACATCGTGCTGATACCTCTCACCCACCTTTAATATCAAGGGGTGAAAACGGGTATTTTGGGGACCATGCCAGCTTCTCTTATGACTCATCTTCCTCGTCTTCTAGTTTGGCAGTTCCACCAACTAAATTAAGTGTTTTCATCTCTGGGTTCAAAAAGACGTACCTGGTCCCCCCATGGACCTACATCTGGTTGGTGCTTATCCTACTTTTCCTCTTTATGTCGATTGGAATTGTGACAGTATTCTTCTTACTGATCAATGGTCATTATTTGCCAGAACGCTCTGCTGTGAACTTAGTCGATGGAATTCTGGCCCCACATACATCATCCCACATCATGAAACGTGATCAGTCTCTTGTGAACATTTCAGCATTCCCGGTTGCGGATGGCATCATTTGGGATAAAGTAGCTTTCGAAATTCATGATCCGACGGAAGTGCTCAGGGTGCCATACTCATTAGCGTCTCATTAGGAGATGTGGTAACACGGGACATACATTCTGATGATTGGAATGTGCAAGCAGTGCATTCATTGTTTTCTGATTTAAAATATTATGCTGCTTTTGATGCTGAAGATTTGTATTTAAATTCTGATAATTATGCTGATCTCTTCTGTTATCAACACTATGGGCATCATTTTTTGCATAAAACAAACACTTTAAGACCGGTTTTTAATCACTCTCAATGGGAACATTGTCCTACTCCCATACAGGGAAGTTAGAAAACTCTTAGAGATAAAGTTCACATATTTTACGGATTATGACACGTCCAATCCAGAATCCTATTTCTTTAAACTACAATTGTCATCTCAATCTTAATTTATCCTGACCCACACTAAATTGATTTACTCCGACACTTTTAGGACTAAATTGGCCACACAGGGTTATGATCACTGGAAAGAGACCATTGATTTAAAATCAATCTGGGGCACAAAGCCTTCGCAGGTTCAGGGAACTGAGGCTCTGCATCATGCCTGCCGAATCCTGGCTCAAATTTTATTTTTAAATGATACAGTGTACCAAACCACGTGCTTTGGCTTGGCAACTGTAAAAAATTTGAATATCCCATTCATTCCGTCCTTAGCGGAATATAACAATTGGGGTGCTCAAACGAATTATACTATCGATGCATTGCGGGCTTTGTTTCAAAATGACACTTTTAATGTCTCTGAAATGGATTCATACGGGTGGTTGGTGTGGCAAAGAAATTCAAATGCATGTCAATTGCGTTTTTATAATGTAACACCTGGTTTCACACAGACTAGACCGGACCCTCATTATACACATTCACAATTGGTTACCACATACTCTGTGGGTAAATTATGCCAACAATGGTTGGCACATTCCACCCTATCATCAGTGAAACAACACCTGTCGCTCTTGTCGAGTGACATCAATTTGGCTGATTTTATCTTAGGACCTAGGGTTCCTAGATCTAAAAGGTTTATATATGCAGCTTACAATAACATTTGGAAACTTTCGCAGATGGAGGCAGCCTTTCGTCTGCGCCAAATTGATCAAGCAAATTTAGAAAAAGTTCTTGCCGTGGTCGACAATAGCATCAATACACTTTCTTCACGCATTTATACATTGGATAATATTGTTTCTTCTGTTATTGATATTGTTCAGAATGATGTATCTGTGTTATATCATGGTCAAAATCAATTACGATCAGTTATGCAGTTTGCATGGACGTTACAGACCCTTAAAATGGGAAAGGTCCCTTGGGATTATTTGAATGCTTTCTGCTCTGTTTTTACCATTTAATCTGACTGTTAACAAAGATTTATGTCCATGAAAGATGCTACATACACGCTGTCTCACATTGAACAATTGGAGCCCTTGCCATTCTCTGTGGCAGAAATGGACTCAGCGGTTTGGTTAATTCATGGGGTTATTTCTCTCCCATTCTCACTGTTTCAATTAAAATCCTGTATGCAACATTTTCCAATTGGCCGCTCCGAACCACTGGGTAGTGCATTTTTGCATGAATTATGGTCCCTAACTTTCACTTACAGATGTCAACGGGAGGATAAGGAGGTCTTCCTAACAGGGGAGGACTGCGATTCCACAGTAGGACATTCCCTAGTTTGTAAACATGTTAAATTGCACTGCTGCATGTAATGTATCTGCGCCTAATCTTGCTTGTTTTTTTAAAGGAACTCCAGTCCCATCAATAATTCCCGCTTTTACCCTGCTTACTAACAGCAGTTATCTTATTTCGAACAACCAAGACTGCTGTGGATTACGGGCAGGAGTCCCGTATTTAGTAACTGTTTCACAATGCGTTACTTGTTGTAGCAATGTGCTTTTTCCGCCCACGCATGGGAATGCAGATAGTTTCATTTGGCCTTCCATTCCAACTTTGAAAACAGATTTCAACAAATTGAGCAGGCTCAAAGCGCTATTGTTCCAACAGGAAGTGGATCTCACTTCAGCTCGAGTGACATTCGAGTTACAGGTGTCTAGAGCATCTAGTGAGATTCAGTCACTTCTGAACACTAACCTCCCACTCCACTTTGGGGAGCTTATACATCAAATATTTAAAGCGTCTGACCCTAAAGGCCTTGCACATTTTTTTAAACAGGTGGGAGCCGGCCTTGTGACTTCTTTTCAGATGATATTTGGAGTAATACCGGCTTTTATTCATTCTATTTTTTCCAGCGTCTTCGGAGGATTCCCTTTATTACTAGCGTTAGCTGGTGGAATCCTGCTTCTTCTGCTCCTGCTGCACAATGGCTGCTCATCATGTGGTAATGCACAGACCAGGCCAATTGCAACTGGACTGTGATCGAATGCAACAGGTTTTTGGATGCCTGCCATTAGCAATGCTTGGTGTGAGTCATGGATTAACTGTTCGCTTTGCCTACTTTACTTCCGTACAACCAGTTTTCTACTGTCGACGGTGCCCCTTCTATTGGGCTATGGATTTATGCCTCTCCAATACGTCATGTCCAGTCCCAGACTTTATCCAGTTAATGGGTCCCTTAGAGGCCCATGACCAGGCTTGTTCTGGGGATGGCCGTATGGCGCGTGCAGCAGCACTTGGAGTATTGGCTGAATGGAATATCTGTGCGGCTGCGCAGAACCTCTTGCATCAGGGTTTCATTGAATATCACGCAAGTTGTCCGGTTATGCTTTTGGAAGCATCGGATTACGAGGAGCACGTTTGTTCCTTTGACCTACTTGATTGATGGCATTCCTTTTTTCTACTAACGATAGAGATGCTCTTTTGGAGGGAATTGCATTCTCAAGTTCACGTACTTTGATGGATTTACCACCTCCTTCATGATAACATTTCCCCGGAGGCGACACTCTTTTACTCGTCAAAGAATAGAAAAAAAAAAGGAAATTGGGGGGGGATTTTTCCAATTTGGTTTTTTCAGACGCCTTTGAACTCTGCTTGACCTTTTGAACTCTGTTTTGGTCCTTTGTCTATGTCCTATGACCTTACCAAGGGGAGGGTGTTATATGGCCATTAGGGTCATTCTCGACATTGCTATGTTAGCATGAGCTTTGCTGCCATGATGCTGCTTTTGCGCATGTTACTACACGACTTTATTTTGCAACACTCTGTTTATGCCTTTCACATGAGAACTGTCTGCTTTTCACATTCTCTGCTACGTTCCTGGAGTTTAGTCTAAACACGATGTGCAAGGTCGATAAACAATGCCCCTTGTTATTCTGTTCTGGTCAGTCCCTAGCATCTAGACATAACATGCTAAACACAGCTGCACTGCTGGAGACTTGTGCTTTGATATTACGGGGATGCATGTTGTCTTAACACTCACTTGGAGAAAGCCCTTTCCATGGAGAAGAGCTATGCTGTTCCTATGACTTAAACCTTACATCTAGGCTTTAAGGTATGGGGTCTGCTGACAAAGCCCAGAGATCTTCTTTTATATAACAAACTTCTTCCAGTCAAGGGGAGGGTGGTTAGGCCTTATAGACCTTTTTCCACTGTCTTTATATAATAACATCCCCCTTTATACTCTATGGAATTGTAACAATGGTAATTGTTCTGAGTTTATCTGTTTTGCTGCTGGTAGTGGCTTGTATACTGTATTATAGAGCACGATAGTTAAAATAAACATTTTGAACTATTACAGTGACTCTGCCAATTCTTATCTGTGGACAAGTACGAGTGAGCGAGCGAAAGGGTATGTCTTGCTACCGCGATTTCTGAGAGAGTCAGGAGTGTAGTGTTCTGGGTTGTCTAATCATTTGTGGCTTCGTGATTTTGGAGGAGAACGAATGAGACACTATAGCTAGTCAGTTTTGGGATTTTGGGCACTAAGGTGATAGGTTGGTACACCCCTATACACTGAGGTCCTGTTTTCCTGCACATAGCTCTGTGTAGGTGCAGAAACCCCGCAACAGCATGATAACGTGAAAAAATGTTTAAAGTGTAATTATATGTTATTTATTTCTAATATAAATAATGTTGAACCTTTAGACTACTTCAATATTTTCATTATGTTGCTCATGTAATCAAGGAGGCAGTTATCCTTCCATATGGATACTACCAATACACTTATGCATTCTCTGAAGCACAAGTTTTGCAGTAATAGTAAAACACATTAGCTTTTCATTCTTTATTTTACACAGGCACTTCTCCTGCACTCTTTCAATTACCCAGGCAGTACCCATGCACTTATGAAATCACTCAGGCACTACTCTTGCACTCAGCCATTCACTTAGGCAGTACCCATGCACTCATCCATTCACTCAGGCACTACCTATGAACTCCATGCACTAATCCAATGATGCAGGCATTAGCCTTGCAATCATCCATTCCCTCAAGCAGTACCCATGCACTCATCCAATGACCCAGGCATTACTCTTGCAGACATCCTTTCACTCAGACACTACCCATGCACTGATATAAGCACCCAGAGATTACTGTTGCACTCATAAAGTGACTCAGGCACTACTCATGCAGTCATCCAATCACAGAGACAGTACCTCTGCACTTATGCAATCACCCAGGGATTACCCATGCACTCATGCAATCACTCAGGCACTACCCATGCACTCATCCATACACTCAGGCACTACCCATGCACTCATCCATTCACTTACGTACTATCAATGCATTCGTGAAATCACCCAGGCATTACCTTTGCACCCATTCTTCCACTCAAACACTACTCATACACTCATCCATTCACTCAGGCACTACCCCTGCACTCATGCAAACATCCAGGCACTACACATGCTCTCATCCAATCACGCAGGCACTATTCTTGCATTCAGCCATTCACTTATCAGTACCCATGCACTCATCCATTGACTCAGGCATTAGCCTTGCATCTATCCTTTCACAGACGCACTACCTATGCACTCATCCAATCATCCAGGCACTATCCCTGCACTCATGCAATCACCCAGGCACTATCCATGCACTCATGCAATTACTCAGGCATAACTGTTGCACTCATCCTTTCCCTCAAACACTACCCATTCACTCATCCATTCACTCAGGCACAACCCATGCACTCCTCCAATCAACCAGGCAGTACCCCTTCACTCATGCAATTACCCAGGCAGTATCAATGCACTCATGCAATCACTCAGGCACTACTGTTGCACTTATCCATTCTATCAAATACTACCCATGCATTCATTCACTTACTGAGACACTTCATATACACAAATCTAACATTAATCATGCACACATTCATACAATCTTTCACTTTCATTATGTTCAATTTTTCTATTTTTTACCAGTTTAGGTGGGTCCATTAAAACCTTTTTTTAGAACAATTTTATAATTTTTTTTGTATTTTCTGAAATGTTTTTTTTGGGGTGTTTTTCATTTTTTTAAAAGAAAAGTTAAATAGTCCAATTGCTGTTTCTGTATAACTAGAAACATAAGCAACAAAAAAATTAACATTTGTGACTCCTGAGGAGCGCCTTGATGGCGTCAATGCATAACTCACCCACACACAGTGTCGTAAGGCAGTGGCAGCAGACGATGGCAGCAGACGATGGCAGCATCCGCCAACTCCGTAACTATCAGGGGGTTGTGGAGTGGTCAAAACAACCCCTGCAGATGTTGATGGTTGTTGTCCATCATTGTTGGCTGCTTCCTCTTGTTTCGACGCTCCACCTCACGTGCCAGGCGAATAGGATGCATTGTCTCCAGATGTTTTTTCATCGAAGAAGTACCACAAGAGTACTTCTTCTCAGAGCCTCTCGATAAGTTTTTGTGACAGATGGTACATGTCACCTTACGGGCATTTACTTTTTTTCGCCTTCAGGTACAGTGAAGAAGGCCCACACGATGCTTTCCTTCCTCTTCTTCACTGGCTCTTCCACCTCCTCCATCTCCTCCTCGTGCTCTTCTGTAAATGCTGATGCCATTTTTCTTGAAGTAAAATGAAAAACACCACAAAAAAAAGAAAAATGAAAGAGTCTACAAAATAGGTTGTCTTCAAGCCAGACACATCTAAAAAGAAAGGACTGTAAGAGGTGTTGGTTCCACCCACGAAGAGAATAAAAAGCAGTTCAACCAATGACAAGCTTTCATTCTATGCCACATGGGGGTCACGTAGGGGTCGCGCAGCCTACGCGTATCCGCCGCGCACCCGTAAAATGTACTAAATGTCATATGCAATGGTAAATTGCTATCAGGATATTGTGCTTCAAAGTATTTCAATGAAAACTCTTTATGCAAAACCTATATTTAAATTACAAACAGTCATATGTCATACTTTTGAAATTACGCCGGAGTCGCGTCTCCAATGTGAACTCGGAAATCCGTACCAGCAGGGTTCGCGCACCCACCGTTTAGAACCGCGTCCCTTATGCAATACCATCAAGTACACAAAAATCTGTCAAAAACATTTGAAAACAAATTTAAAACACCTTTATTACTATTTTTATTTATTTTTTTTTTTTATTTTTTTTATTTTCAAGGTTTTATATAGCGCTAGCCAGACCCGAGGGTATCGGAGCGCTTTACATCAATCGAGAAGCAGAGGAATACATAGAACAGTACAAGTATAAAACAAGGCGGGAGAATTCCCGAAAGATGAGAGTCCAGGCTCATTAGAGATGGTGAGACGTCTTCACTGGGTGCCAGGGTCCTTGGGTGATCGACTCATCCGTTGTTGGTGTCCTCCTACAGTCAGTGGCTCTTGTCCCTTCCCCAGGCGCGATCTAGGAAAAGGGTTTTGAGCTGACCTTTGAACTTTGCAAACGAGGGGATGGTTCTAATATGGGGTGGAATCGAGTTCCAGATTTTGGGAGCATTGCCCGTGAAGGATCGTGCCGCGGTTCTTTGTTTGCGCGCTTTCAGTGGGATGAGAAGTAGAGTGTTCGAGCTCCTGAGGGCGCTCGACTGGCTGGCTTTTTAGAGTTTAGAGGCTAGGTATTCCGGTTTGCCTGTGTGGAGAGCTTTATGAGTGAGGCAGGCTGTTCTGAAGCCTGCGCGCATATCCACTGGGAGCCATTTTAGATCTCTAAGTGCGGGTGATATGTGGTCGAATTTCTTCACTCCTGTGACCATTCTGGCAGCAGCGTTCAGAGTAGTTTTGAGGGGAGCGAGGTGTGTCTTTGATGAACCAGAGAGGGCTGCAATCCCATAGTCTAATCTCGATAGCACCAATGCTTGAGTAGCTTGTTTGAAGTCCTTGGGAGGGATGCAAGGTTTAATTTTGTTCAGTAGCTTCAGGTTTAGGAAGGCGCTCTTGGCAGAGTTTTTAATGTGTTTGGTCATGTCCAGCTTCGGGTCTAGAGTGATGCCAAGTGATTTTACAGAGTCTGCTAGGGAGAGGTTACTGTTGAGTGCATCAATCGCTTTTATCCATTCCACAATTTGGGGATTTTCTTCTTTGTTAGAGATGAGGAGTATTTCTGTTTTGTCTTGATTGAGTTTTAGGTGGTTACTTGAAAGCCAGCTTTGGACATCTCTGAGCGTGTCATTGAGTCTCTGGATGTCTGACATGGAGGAGGTTTCCAGATATATCTGTGTGTCGTCTGCATATAGATGGAAGGGGATTTTAGCTTTTTGAGAAGGGTGGTGAGGGGTTCCATGTAGATATTGAAGAGTTGCGGGGAGAGAACTGAGCCTTGGGGACACCCCTGGTGACAGGGTGTAAGTCGGACTCAAAGTTTTTGATTTTAATTCTTTGGAGTGCGGTTGTGAAGGAAGGAGGAGAACCAATGGAGTACTACCTCGTCTAGCCCAGCTCTTTCTTGGAGAACTTTGATGAGGAGTTTGTGGTCGACCGTATCGAAGGCTGCCGATAGGTCTAGGAGAATGAGAAGGCAGCATTGGTCTGCATCCAGTGATTTGTGGATGTCATCAATGACGTTGAGGACCGCGGTTTCTGTGCTGCATCCTTTTCTGAAACCCAATTGGTGGGAGTCGAGAAGGTTGATGCTATCTATGTGTTGCGTTAGTTGAAGGAGTACGCATCTTTCTAAGGTTTTTGCTAGAAGAGGTAAGTTGGAGACTGGTCTGAAGTTATTTAGATCGTTTGAGTCTAGGCCTGGTTTTTTCATCAGTGGCGAGACTTGGCCGACTTTGAGGCAGTCAGGTACTACTCCGGTTTTCAGGGAGCTGTTTATAATCCGGCACCAGAGAGGAGCAAGGGCGAGTTTCAGCATTTTTGACAGTTGAGGAGGTAGGGGGTCTAGGACGTGGGAAGAGGGGTTGGCGTTGGTGATCAGTTTGACTATCTCTGCTTCCTGAATGGGGATGAACGACTTCCAGGATTTTGGAGGGGGCTTATCTGCGTTGTCCGTTGGACCCGGTGCTGCGTTCTTGTTAGGTGGGGTGCTGTTGTAGTCCAGTGCGAGCTCAATCTTGTTGATCTTGTCCTCAAAGAAGTTGACGAAGTTGTTGCATAGTTCTTTGGAAGCCTGCACTGGGAAGGTAGAGGGTTTGGAGGTTTGTTGTTTAATGATGTTAAAGAGCTCTCTGGGCCGGTTTTTTGCGTTGTCCAGCGCGGTGCAGAAGAACGAGGATTTTTCGGACTGGATGTGTTTTTTGTACTTTCTGCGCGCTACTTTGAGTTGTTCCCGATGGGTCATCGAAGGATTGTTTCTCCAGAGTCTCTCTGTGGCTCTAAGTTGTCTCCTTTCGAGGTTAATGTCAGTGTTAAACCAAGATCTCGATGGGGTATTCCTAGGTTTTTTTAATTTCAGGGGGGCTATTTGGTCAAGCATGGACGTCATATTTGAATTATAATGCGAGGTGAGTTCTGATGTGGTGAGGTGGTCAGGGGCGTTGTGAAGGATCGCGCCTATCTTTTCTTCTAGGACCGATCTAGGAATCTGAGTTAGGTTTCTAGACCATTTGGGGGGGTCTTGCTGCGGAGGCTGGAGTAGAATCTTTTGATTGATGTGGAATAGAATGATGTGGTGGTCCGACCAGTCTACTGGGAGGGTGTGGTCAATTGTAATTGCATTGCGTTGAGCGATAATGGCATCTAGTGTTGATCCTTTCCTATGCGTTTCTTCGGAGCAGAGTTGGGCGAGATTGTTATCCTGAAGAAGATTGGTAAGTGTTTGGATTAGCGGGTTTTTAGCATCATTCCAGCGTAGGTTGAGGTCCCCGAGGATGAGGTTATGCGCTTCACCGAGTGAGCAGTGAGCGATCAGGTCAGAGAGGTGTTCCCCAAAAGCGGGGGTGTTGCCTGGGGGGTGATATAGAAGGTTGCAGAGCATTGCTTTGTTGTTGCCTGTCTTAATTTTGGGGGTAAGGCATTCCATGGTGGAGTAGTTGAAGGTGTTCATTTCTGTGATGGCAATGTTGTTCTTGTGTATGATTGCTAAACCTCCACCTCTTTGGTCTTTTCTGTCCTTGTTGATGATGGAGAAACCAGGGGCACCAGCATATCTAGGTTTGGAGTGGAGAACTCGTTCAGCCAAGTCTCTGTGATGAACGCGATGTCTATGTCATGAGAGAGGATGGTTTCTGCTAATTCTGTTGCATGTTTGGAGGCGGATCTGCAATTAATAAGCATGCAGTTGGCAGGGTACCCCTCAATGGTGTGTTTTATTATGGGGAGGGCTCTGGGTATGGTGGTGAGAAAGGCCGGGGGTCTTGGGGAATTCAAGGTGGGGTGATCCCTTCCGACGCCTGTGATCACTTGGATCTTGGAATTAGGGTAGGCTGTAGGGGGGGAGTCGTAAGTTGAGGAGAGCTCCGCCGCCTCCTTTGAGGACATAGCGGCTATGGTTCTTCTCGGTCTCTGTGTTCGGGTCGCTGTGTCAGTAATAAACCTCTACGTCTAAAACATATATTAATTCGTTCTAAATGTTTTTTTGAGATTGAGATTCGTATACCGGATCCGCGAACCCATCGCATAGGATTGCGTAGGGTGTGCGACACTTTCTTGTAAATTTAAAAAAAAAAAATAGGTAAAAAAGATAGTTATTATAAGAATACAACAAAACAACTTTCATAATATTAAAAGCAATCTTACAAAATTTAACTTAGCAGAAAAATACTTGGAAAAAAACTATACATTTAAAAAGAAATATGTTTTTCAATTGAAAATTCTATTATATTATATCACACTGATCATAATTACAAACAATAAAACAGTGTTAATTTAAGTAGATAACACTAAATCTTTCATCAGCTATGTCATATATTTTTTAAAACACATTATAATTATTTTAAAACTTAACAAAAATACTTAAAAAGACATAGACATAAATAAAATCATGTACAAAAACTTAGAAAATCACTGAAAAAACAGAGGTTTCAGGGACGTTATAGTTAGGAATTAGCATTTAAAAAACCTTAGAAATACACAGGTTTCAGGGACATTATAGTTAGTATTAGCATTTAAAAAACCTGAGAAATTCACTGAAAAAAACCACAGGTTTCAGGGACGTTATAGTTAGGCTGACATTTCACTCGTACAAAAAACAGAGAATTTTGGCTGTTATAGTTAGCTGAGCTAACTATAACTCGTGCCCCCGCAATGCACTGCTGATGATGTCACATATTACATCACATATGGCATGGTCAGTGACACTACTGTTTCTGAGACAGACGAACAGCAGATTCTTGATGAGCTGGGCATCACTTGTAATGCAGCAGCTTCTACTGATTTCAGGCCATGCTCGACCTTTCTACCGTATCTTCCTCACGACAACATCGACACTTTTCAGGAGAGTGTTACTAAGGCACTGGCGGATTTTAGACACAAGTCGTTTAACAAGAACAAACGCAACACAAACCTGACATTTATCCAGCGACGGGTACTTGAGTCTCTTGCTGAGGACAGGGACATTGTCATTCGCCCTGCAGACAAAGGGGGCAATGTCGTTGTCCTAGACAGAGAACAATACATCACAGAAGCCCTCCGCCAACTTAGTGACACTAACTTTTACATACCTATTTCCAGGGACATGTACAATACCAGCATTACCAACATATGGGACAAACTAACCACATGGAAAGATAAGGGGATTCTTGAAAGGGAGGAGTTCTGCTATCTCAAAAAGGACCAGCCCAAGTTGCCAGTACTTTACCTACTGCCTAAGATACACAAGGATCCCATCAGACCTCCTGGTCGTCCCATCGTATCATCTAGAGGAAGTGTAGCAGAACACATATCCAAGTATGTGGACCACTTTCTCAGGGAATTTGTCACCAGACTCCCGAGTTACATCAGGGACACCAAAGATTTCCTGGGCAGAATAGAGAACACCAAATGGGAGAGTGACTTTCTTCTTATCACACTGGATGTACACTCTCTCTACACCATCATTGACCACCAACAAGGGTTAGAGGCATGCTCACATTTCCTTAAGAACAGACATGTCAAATATTGGGAGCACAGCCGCATGATCCTAGAAATGACAGAGTACTGTCTTACTAACAACATCTTCTTGTTTGACAGTACCCTTTATAGATAAACCACCGGGACAGCAATGGGATCCTGCTTTGCTCCCAGTTTTGCTAATTTGTTTGTGGGCCTCTGGGAGGAAGAGATCTTTGACAGTTCAGACCTCATTCCAGACCTGGGCAGGGTTGAAATGTGGCTCAGGTATATCGATGACTTGTTCATCATGTGGAGGGGCACTGAGCTGGAAGCTAACAAGTTCATAGAGAAACTTAACAACAATGACCGCAACGTTCAACTCACTGGGAGTATCAGCAAAACCAGTGCAGAATACCTTGATGTGCACTTAGAGATCAAAGAAAATAGAATACACACTGCCTTGTTCCTTAAGAGTACTGCGGGTAACAGTATTCTTCATGCCCTCAGCAGCCACCCAGAGTCACTGAAGTGGAGTATTCCCTATGGTGAACTGTTGAGGGCAAAATAAAACTGTAATAGCGATGAAGCATACAGGCTTGAGAGCAACAACATGATTGAGAGATTCAAGGACAGGAGCTATCCGACGTGGGTACTCAAAAAAGCCATTGACAGAGCTGAGAGCGTTAGCAGAGTTCAGACACTCTCTGTTACGGAGAATACTGGAGATGAGTCTAGTGACAGTAGCACTAGGGTCATTTTGACTTACATCACCAGCCGACACCCACGGACCCTTCAGCTGGCACCACTGCCGGCACACCTGCAGCACCGCCAAGACCACAGACCCGGCGCAACCTGCCCGCAAGACCACAACCAAACCGAAGACCCTGCAATGCATCCTCCTCAACGTCGGATCCCTCCACAAACACGCCACCGAAATCTGGGACCTCCTCGACAGCACCACCCCGGACGTAGCGTTCTTCACCGAAAGATGGACCAGCACCACCTCGGGACCGGACATCGCCATTCCCCAAGGATACAAGATCTCCAGGAAGGACCGCCCCACCCACCCGGGAGGAGGAATCGCCATTGTCCACAAATCCACCCTCCGCCTGAGCACACTCCCCGACGAGCCCACAGACCTGATGGAACACCTTCACTTCAAGATACTGGCCAGCCCTACCACCACCCTCCGAGGAACCCTCATCTACCGACCCCCTGGACCCAGCTGACTTTTCGCCAACTCCATCACGGACATCATCTCCCCGCATGTCATCGCGTCCACCAACTACACCCTACTGGGAGATCTCAACTTCCACCTCGACAACCAACTGCACCCCAGCACCACATCCCTCCTGGACAACCTCCACAACATTGGACTCCGCCAGATCGTGACCGAACCCACGCACTCAGCAGGACACACCCTCGACCCCCTCTTCACAACAGGAAACTCCATCACGTTCAGCCACACCACCGAACTCCCATGGACTGACCATCGATGTGTCCACTTCACCTTCAGAACACCCACCATCTACAGACACCAGCACCTGCTCCCACGAAGAAACTGGACCAGAATCACCGATGACCCGTTAACCTCATCACTTAGCAACTCCACCCCAACCATCGTGGAAAACTACGACCCCAACACCACAGCCTGAACACTGCACAGATGGATCTCCGACAGCGCCAACACCATAGCCCCCCTCAAGAAAAACAACAACACCCATGCCAAGAAAGCCAGATGGTTTACCACCGAACTTCAAGAGTTCAGACGCACTTGCCGCCGCCTCGAAAAGGCCTGGAGGAACACCAAACCCACAGAAGCCCACAACAACTTCAGAGCCGCCACCAACGCCCACCACCAACTCATCAGAGAAAAACGAGGAAAAAAGCGATTGAAGACAGAATCTCCACTCACGCACACAACAGCAAAGAACTCTTCAACATCATCAAGGAGTTCGCCCAACCCACCAGCGAGTCCACCGACATCCCTCCCTCACAAGACCTCTGCGACAAACTCAGCACCTTTTTCCACCACAAAATCAAGAGCATCTACGACAACTTTGATGAAGACAACCAACACACTGAACCCTCACCAACCACCCCGACACCCTGAAGCCAGCGATCGACAACTGGACAGCCCTCACCACCAAAGACACACTGAAGACGATGAAGTCAATCCACTCCGGGGCCCCCACGGACCCCTGCCCCCACCACATTTTTAACAGAGCCACCGACACCATCGCATCCATGCTCTGCCACACCATCAACCGCTCCCTGGCAACCGCCTCGTTCCCCGACGATTGGAAACACGCCAAGGTCAACCCCCTCCTGAAGAAACCCTCGGCGGACCCCACCGACCTCAAAAACTACAGACCCATCTCCCCGCTCCCGTTCCCAGCGAAAGTCATCGAGAAAGCCATCAACAGCCAACTCGCCACATTCATCGTAGAGCACAACATCCTCGACTCCTCCCAATCCGGCTTCAGAAAAAACCACAGTACGGGAACCGCCCTCCTCTCCGCAACAGATGACATCTGCACCCTACTGGACAAAGGAGAAACAGCAGCCCTCATCCTCCTCGACCTCTCAGCGGCGTTCGACACTGTATCTCACCGCACCCTAATACGCAGACTCCACGACGCAGGGATCCAAGACAAGGCCCTCGACTGGATCCGCTCCTTCCTCTCTGGCAGAATGCAGCGGGTCAGACTCCCCCCTTTCCTCTCGGACCCCACACCAACCACCTGCGGAGTCCCCCAGGGGGTCCTCCCTCAGACCTACGCTCTTCAACGTCTACATGGCTCCACTCGCCCCATCGTCAGAACCTACGGACTCAACATTGTGTCATACGCAGACGACACCGAACTCATCCTCTCCCTATCCAACGAACCCAATACCGCCAGACACAACTTTCGAGAAGGCATGGAAGCCATCGCCAAATGGATGAAAAACAGCTGGCTACAACTAAACACCAACAAAACAGAAGTACTCATCATGGGCCCAAACCCCAACACCTGGAACGACACCTGGTGGCCCCCCGCCCTCGGAAGCCCGCCCACCCCGACAGACCACGCACGCAACCTGGGAATCATCCTGGACTCCGAGCTCAAAATGGACTGCCAGATCAACTCTGTCTCGTCCTCCTGCTTCCACACCCTCCGCCTCCTACGTAAGACCTTCAAATGGATCCCCCTCGAACACAGAAAGACCGTCACTCACGCCCTGGTCACCAGCAGACTCGACTACGGCAACGCACTCTACGCCAGAATAAACAAAAACCTCACCCGCAAGCTACAGAACATCCAGAACGCCGCCGCAAGACTGGTCCTCGACCTGCCAAGAAACTGCCACATCTCCCAGCACCTGCGCACACTCCACTGGCTCCCCATCGAAGCTAGAGTCAGCTTCAAGATGCTCACCCACGCTCACAAGGTCCTCCACGACACCGGACCAGCATACCTGAACAGCCGACTCAAATTCCACGCACCCCAGAGGACCCTACGATCAGCCCAGCTCTCCTACGCCGTGGTCCCCCGCACCAGAAAGACCAGATCGGGAGGCCGCTCCTTCTCCTTCCTTGCGGCCAGAGCCTGGAACGCCCTTCCGCTCCACCTCAGACAGACAACATCGCTCCCCATCTTCGCAAGAAACCTCAAAACCTGGCTCTTTGACAGACCCCCCCCTTGATGGACTGGAACCTGCTAACCCCCCCCCCCCAGCGCCTTGAGACCCCTACGGGTGAGTAGTCACGCTTAACAAATGCCTGATTGGTTGATTTATTGACTCCGACAGTATCAGACGCATCTTAGCAAAAAACTGGAATATCCTCGAGTGTGACAACATCATAGGTGACACCGTCTTGGACAGACCCAACATTACCTACAGACGAGGCAGGAACATAAGAGGTATGCTGGTTCACAGTGACATCACTATACAGCAGGGCATAGGTGAACATGGCCTTAAAGGATTTTTTCCCTGTGGACACTGCAAGGCCTGTAAGACCAGCATTTTTCGCAAGGAGTTCATACACAGAACCTGCAGAAAGGATATCACTCAGTTCCTTACATGCAGCACTACTTTTGTGGTGTATGTTATAGAATACCCCTGTAAGCTGTACTATATAGGGAGCACCACTTTGATGGCAAAAAAGAGAATCTTGGAGCACAAACGGGCCATCACTAATAAAGATCCCAAATACCATGTGGCGCGTCACTATCAGGACAAACACTTTTCGGATTCCTCGCTCATGAGTTTTTTCATACTTGAACATATCCGGCTGGATCACAGAGGAGGAGATAGAGTACTTAGGCTTAGACAAAGAGAGTCTAGGTACATTGTGGATTTTCAGACTAGGATTCCATGGGGTCTGAATCAGGATGAGGAACTTGCCATACACCTCAGAAAAGAATAGCCTGTCATTCACTGTCTATGCCTTCCTCTCCCTCTCTTTCTATACACTCTTTATATATTCTTTCTAACTTCTGTGTTAGCTGGTTTTAGTCATTTTAGTTTTACTCCATGTAATTATTGTACAAGGTTGACTTAGTACACTATCTCTGTGTTTTTCCTCCAAATGTTTGTGCATCAGAAACTGTATCTTGTCATAGACTCACAGTGACACGTTTGTGCCACTTTTGTAATATTTTCTTTATGTTTGTTTCTTTGCAGGAGAGAAGGAAGGGGCCCACCCACTGACACGGGTCACCTACTCTTTTCTTCGAATTCACTTTTGAACATCACCGGCTGGGGAATATTGCACCTGATTGAGACTGAAGATGAGGCAGAGCAATGGGGAGACCTTCAACTGTGGGTCTCTTTTTAGTCCATCTGGAATTCACACCGATTGCTTATACAGTCACTTTTGGCACAAGATCACGGAGGGCCATATTGAGTGAGTCTTTAACTTCTGAGTCTCTGGTTATCTGCATTTATGCTCAAGCAACTTATTCAGCTTACCTAAGCACCATGAGATCATTTGCGATCAAGCATCATGCGAATACTTGCTATTCAGATGTCTCAAGTTACCTGATACTGACATGTCCCTTGGGTTTGCTAACCAGACCACTTGGCACTTATTGTATAACCCTGGGTTACTTTTTTAGACCTCACTTTTTAGACCTCCCCTTGATACTCGTACTTGTGGACCTTCGTCACAGATTGGGAGAACACTGTTTTTTCAATCTACATACGATCCCAATTAGATCATCTGTACGATTAGCGCGGTACCTTTATTACCAGTTGGTTTGTATAGGCTTACTACAGCGCTTAAGTTACATCATGACATGGGGTCGCAAACACATTTTCTTTCCTTGTGCCACATACGTTTATATTTACTCGCACTGTGAACTGTATGTTATGTAATTTACACTTTAATTAACTTTGACAGCAAGGCATATTCTGCTGGGCACTGTGCCTATCTACAATGTCTGTTTCATTATTATGTTTGCATGCAGTTCTGAGTGATGTTATCCACTCCAACATGGCCGTCATTACAGGCTAACATCATTGTCCTTTCTCTGTTTCGAACACTCTCAATCGGATGTTATAAGACATTTATTATTTGTGCACTTCTTACACGTGAGCAAGGCTGCGGACGCAGTCGAAACGCATAGTGGATTAAACTTTTTTGCATCTCAGCATTTGGTTGTGTGTCCGTTATCCTGAGAGCGCACTTATTTGGACTTACATGAAAGGATTGAATTTGCCAGTACGCTCTGCTGGCGTGTGCGCCACCTTCCATGGGTCCCAGCAATCCGGAAGAAGCAGCGATCGATGGGATATATATATATATATATATATATATACACACACATGTATGTGTATATATATACATATACATATATACATACATATGTGTGTGTATATATATATGGTGATATATATGGATATATAACTAAATGTATATAAATGTATATATGAATATGTCGCTATGTAGTATTAAATATTTGTGGATTTGTGGAATTTATTTAATTTACATTATATTAAATTTATATATCAAATATTTAACATTTGCTACTTTAAACTATATTTATATTACAACATCTGGAGGATAGTGTGAACAATATTTTTTTTTCCAATATTTAGGTACTTACCATTATATGTATATGAGCACAATATTGAAGTAAAAGATATTTTTGACACAATATTTTTGTCAACAATATTGTTTACCACGATATTGTGTCAGTAATCCTATTCATGGCAGGAGATTTATGACTGTTAAAGGAAAAATAAATTATTAAATCCACTTTCCTCTGGAAAAGTGGAATGAACACCCTGAAAATTGATGGGGATGCAGATGAAGGTGTTTCTCCACTGGGAAATATATTCAGTCCACGGAGAAACAAAAGATGAGTGTTAAAAAGTGTAAATACAGTCCAGAATGATATTCCTCCAGCAGAATTCTACTTTATGTACTTTTCTGTATCTGAAAACATTTAATCATGAGTTCTCACTGGTTTCCAGGAGTTTCTTTGAGAATTCCAAAAACATTTTACTGAAGAAATAGGTGTAAGCTTCCTAGATGTCGTATATTTTTTTTTAGAATGGGGACTTCAGAGAAGAATAAATTAATGGAAACACTGTTTTTATTAAAAAAAGTGAGGCAATTTAATTATAAAATGAAATATAACTTCAAATTCCAAACAGTAAAATAATAGGATGATAGAAACAGCAAAGCAGAAAGCAAAATTCTAGCAAATGTTATTTATCTGCCTGCTGCTCAAATAGTACATTATCTCGGCTATTTAAGCAAGCAGCTGGCTAAATATCTGAAACTTCATTTTCTATTTAACTGCAGGCTAAATAGTAGAGACCATGTACTATTTGATCAGTGTCAGGATAAATAGTGTGAAGGAGACCTTTATTTAGTATTGTGTACAGATAAACAGCTAAATCCGCTTTGAAGAAATATATGTATGTTAATATAATAACAAAATAAGAAAATTAGGCATACACCTTCTGTTTGAGGAGATACGGGATATGGCACACACATATTTTATAGTGCAATCTGGCAGTATTTGGCTGTCTGCAAAGAATAAGGAGTATGTTTGTGATGCATGGTATATAAATGTTTTCTTCATTCATGATAATATATCTTTCATGTTCATAAATTGTGAGGGCTGGGCACATATTAGGCTTCTGATGGAAGGCCTTGTGCTAGTTTTCGACTTCTTTTTAGGGATGAGTGGGCTCGCTAGTATTTCAGACCTGGCAATACAGTAGCAGCCAACACACAGCAGCAAACAGGATGTAAAGAGAGACAGGTAGGGTACTGGGTGCACAGTGCTTTGGTGCACTTGTATGAGGTAAAGTAGACACAATAATGGGCCTTAAGCAGGAGACAGGTAAGCAAAAGCAAAACATTTGGGTGATTCATGAGGGAAGTGCCAAATGTATGTTTGGCATTGTAGTTTTGTTTTTTAAAATGTAAGAAGTATTTTAAGTGGAAAGGAGCCTGTCTGTACTGGGCCCTCAGTTTTGTCTTTGAGAGATTTGTCTCAGCAAAAGAAATCTGAAAACAAATAAGCAGCAAAAAAAATGAGTGACAAGCTTGGTGGACGCACTTCACTTACGTCATTCTGGAGAGCTTCTGGGAAGGAAGAAGGAGTACCAGTAGGAGGATGGCCAGTAAGAGAATAAGGACCAGGTGATGAACCAGTAGGATTGTTGGGGAGATCAGGGTCATGAGGACCAGGGCAAGAAGAACCAAAACCAGGGAGACCTAATCAATGAGAAACAGGGTGACCAAGGCCAATGGGAACCAGGAGCAAGGACAAGGAAGAAATGGATCAAGAGAAAGAGTACTGGGGGCACGGGAGCAGGATGAGTACAATCAGGAGGACTAGGAGGATGTGTAACAGGCAAATAGGATGCTGTGTTGGGTCCCAAAAGAAAAAAAGGACCCGGGTTAGGAAAAGTAGAATGTCCTGGACCAGAAAGATAAGGAGGTCAAGGAGGGTCAGAGAGCTAGAGAGCACTAACCAGGAGTAGAGGGGCAAAGAGGACAAGGAGTAGCAGACCCTGGTAGACGGATCCAAGAGCATTAGTTTCAGGAGTACAATGGAAAAAAGCACCAGGGACAGGAGGACCAGGACCACAAAGATCAGATCATTGAAGACCAGGGCACAAGTAAAAGGACCAGGACCGGGAAGACTGTAAATAGGAAGGATCAGGGCTAACAGGACACGGATGCCCTAGATCAGCAGGACCAGAAGGAATAGTAAGGACCAGGAAGTCCAGGCCCAGTGGATCTGAAGCAGAAGGTCCATGAAGGTCTAGGAGGAGCAAGGCTGGGGGGAAAAGACAAGGAAGACTAGACTCAAGAGCACCATGGCAGGGGGACCAGAGTTAGATGGACAACAACAAGGAGGAACATGCAAACCCGCAAAGCAGGGGTACTATTAGCACTATGATGAGATAGAGCTACTAGGGACCTTGGAGATCTAGGGACACCAAGGTCAATGGGAGCAGCACCAGAAAATCAGATCCAGGAAGACCAAACAAAGGAGTATCAGAACTTTGAAGACCTGAACTACAAGGAACATAAGCACCAGAAGCAGAAGGAATAGGAACAAGCAAACCAGGGGAACTGGAGCAGGAGGTTAGAAGGACCCGAACTAGTGTTAAAAGGATGAAAAAGACCCGGTCTGGCAGCCAGGAAAACAGAAGAACCAGGATCAAGAGGACCAGGGGCAGGAGTTCCTGGGAATAACAACCAAAGGTACTGGAACTGGGAAGGCCAAGACCAAGAGGTAGTAAGACTTGCATTAACAGGATGTCCTGGGGCATTATAACTAAGAACAGCTAGGATGATCAGTGCTCTGCCAAGACAAGGTATTGCAGAACCTAAGGGACAACGAGGAGGAGGACTACAAGAACTAGGGCTGGGAAGATCAGGACCAGATTGAGAAAGGCTATGATGAATACAATAAGAGGACAATGGCCAGTTAGACAAGGGACCAAGGTAAGCAGGACAGGGACTAGGTGGACAAGGAGAACTAGTGTCAAGGGCTTCAGGAAGACAAGAACAAGGATGGCTAGGTGGACTAAAACCATCAGGACCAGGAGGACTGGAAACAGGGCTAAGACCATGGAGTACAAATGGGAGAGGATCAAATTTCTCAGGTGGCAGGACCAAAGTGAGGAGAATCAGTTATAACAAGGCCAACCAGAGTCAGAAAGACCAAGAGGACTGGACAAAGGTGGTTAGCAGAAACCAGAACTAAAATGACCAGTCTCAAGAGGACCCGAACAATAAGAACCTGGATCAAGAGGGTGAGACTATCACGATTCACTCTCTGTGCTCTCGTGCCCCCCACCATGGGGCAGAATTGTTTGACTTTCCACTGTTATAATAAGCTTCTGGACCCTCCCCTTCATGCACATACTGACTTCCAGCCATTTGGACTTTACTTAGAAATGGCCATCCATCCCCAATCCATGCCGGGTTTTGTGGAAGCCAGCCTGCTCATGCTTGTAGCCGGCCTGCTCATTCCTGAAGCTCTATCACCTAGTTTTCCCTGCTCACTGCTTCGTCTCCACCCCTGCAGGTCAAGAATGGGTGGAGGACTTCAACTCACCTGTTGCTGGCTGCTGCTAGCCTGCTCACACCTGATGCATGTAATTACCGTGAGCTCTTTTAAGCCCAAGCTCCTTTCAGTCCCGGGATGGTCATTGTAGCTGTGTACCCGTGTGATCGGCCCTTGTTTCCTAAGCTTTTGATATCCTTGTTTTCAGTGTTTCCTGAGCTTTAGTTATTCATTGTTACTGAGCTGCTGCTGTTTTCCATGATCCTGAATTAGCACTGCCTGCAGTGCTACCTTGACTCCTGAGCTTTAGCTCAATTCTAGTTCCTGATTCAGCAAGCCTTCGGTGCTACTTTGTTTTCTTGATTCCTGAACCAGCACTATTCTAGTATACCCTTGTAGCCTCCCCCTCTGTATATCCTTTTCCAGTCACTTCCTTTCTTCCCATTTCCTTGGTTCTAGTTCCTAGTTTGCTGTCTTTCTATTCCTGCTGTCTTGCTTCTATTACCTTGTATGTTTATTTCTTGCTTTCTGCCAAGTGTGCCATGTGATTTCCTTCCTTTCCTGTTAAGCACTCCTCCTTGCTAGCTCCTTGTCTATTGTGCTTGTGTTTAGTTCTACCCCCCTTGCTGTTACTGCCTTGTGTGTTCCTGTTTGATCGCCAGGATCCGTGGGCACAGCTGACAAACTAGGTGGTGTTTCTTGTTCACTGCGAGTATTGTCTTTGAGTTACATTTATAACATCACCATAGGTATCAGCTTCACAGACCCTTCCTTTGCATGCATATCCTATATGTTGCATTTTGCAGTCAGTATCTGTAACAGCAGCTGTGGGTGAGGAACTTACTCAGTCTTACCAAGTGGAGCTCCTGAGTACCTTACCCCACATTTCTTCCCTTTATTGTTAATGTTGCTTTATATATATGAGAATAATTTATTCATGTACAAAAATCAAATGTATCAGCAGATACAGGGTGTGGCCATGGGGGCCAGCTTCTCTCCCAGCTATGCCTGTCTTTTCATAGGCTGGTGGGAGGAGCTGGTCCTCATGAAAGAATATGAGCGCATCTAGACTGAAAAAACAATATCTTGGCTGAGATTTATAGATGATTTATTTATTGTATGGAATGGTTCGGAGCAAAGTGCTAAGGATTTTATTTCACAAATGAATAACAACAATGTGAAAGCATAACGTTTTTGGATGTCCAAGTATATATAGCCAATAACAAACTGGCAACGTCTCTCTATCGTAAAAAAAACTGCTGGCAATGCAGTATTGCATGCGTCTAGTTCCCACCCTCCCCATCTTATACAAAGCTTCCCCTATGGGGAGATGCTGAGGATAAGACGTATCTGTAGTGAAGATAGTGATACAGTGGACAAGCAAATGGAATGCAAGAATAGATTCCTATTAAGAGGCTATATATCCAAAACTATAGATGCAGCAATTCTAGAATCAAAAGGTCGAGCCAGAGAGGATCTACTCCAGTATAAATCTAAAGCTCAGTGTGCACAAGATAAAAGATTACAAGAGCCAACAAGACTAATACTATCATATTCTAGACAAGAAGGACAGATTAGGTCTATCATAAGACGCAACTGGCCCATTATATTGGGAGATCCAATAATAGGAGGTCTACTTCCCAAGAAACCAGCAATAACGTATAGAAAAACTGCGTCAATGGGTAATGCATTGGTCAGGAATAGCCCAGAAGACCAAGAAGTAGGTACACGGCTAACAGCTAGAAAGGGATTTTACAAATGCACGAGCTGTAAAGCTTGCCAATTTGGTGTTAATAAGATCTCATACCAAACGGCTTTCAGTGACTGTACACATATGATTAACCAGCATCTGTCCTGCAAAACTGAATATGCAGTATATGCCTTAGTATGCAACTGCAATTTGTATTACATAGGCAGCACCAAATTGGCAGTGCATAAAAGGATATTACAACACACTAGAGCGATTGTGAATAAAGATCCTAGTTACTCTGTTGCCAGGCATTTTAAGGAAATACACAACAGCAGTCTTAAACATTTTAACTATTTTGTTTTAGATGCAATACCGCCGCACAAAAGAGGAGGCAACAGGGAGGCAAAGCTCAGACGCCTAGAAACTAGATATATACTGGAGTTAGACACAATGCAACCAGGGGGACTTAATACGAGCGAAGACATGTACACATATTTATAGATCCTCACGTTGTTTTTATTAACATCATATAATAACACCTCAAATTTGTTTACAAACTTTTTCTAAACTTTTTTCTATTCTTTTATGTAAAATTGTTTTTTTAAACCATGGTTTTATTCACTGGGTTTTAGCCAATTTTATTTAATTTTATGCAGTTGGAATGAATTTATATAATATATTTATATCTTATGTTCATATATTTATATCCTCATTTGTGGGAATCAACTGCGCAGAATAGATAAATATCGAGACCTAATGCTTTTGGTAATCCTCTACGATACGGTTAGGGCAAAAATGGATTAAGCCAAGTATACTTTCTATTCGATATCGGTTTGCATTAGCAGGGCACATGCTATAATGTATTTTATCCTTAACAAATGTAGGGTAGTTGGAATATAAAAACATGGCTGTATTTTAACATGATATATACATGCAAATATATCTGAATGTGCGGAAACTAATTATAGTATAGCAAACAGGAATAGTGAGATGATAAATCCCAAACCCCGTATTAAGGAATTCACAGAAATTGTCATTAAGTATTTATCCATGAATAACATTGTTACATTACAGTAACCTTAAACAGTTTCTTGCTGCTAACCAAGATATATTTTAGATTGCACATAATCTTTGCTCTATGCACTTTTTTATAGACTTGCACTTTTTAGTGGGAATCCAGGCACTGTTCACTTTAAGTTTGCAATAGCAGTATATCTAGGAATAATTGCTACAATACCAGTCCATCTGGTATTAACTTTTTAGAATTCTGTATTTAAACAAATAATCTTTTTGAAAACAGGTTTTAAATATAGTGGACTGTGTATTGGTTTATCAACGGTTTTATCAATGTATTTAAACTTGATATTGTTGCAGCATGTAGGCTTACATTGTGATATACAGGATAGTTTGTCTTCTATATTTATTATTACTGCTATTGAGCACTGTCACTTTAAAAGGGGAGATCCTACCCCCTGGCGTTGTCATGTGATCAAGGCCGGCAAAGGCCGAAACGCATTATGGCGGTATGGTTGAGTGCTGAATAAACACTGTTATGCACCGAATTGGGTCCACTCACATTTTTCTCCATGGAGGGAGCAGCAGGCGAGCGTTCCTGAGGATATATATATATATATATGGCCTTAACATGAGTGAAGATCTGCACAATTTCCTTTAGTTGATTTGTATAATAATGTTTGTCATTAAGTTTTCTTTCCAGTCTGCAGCCTTATTATTATTTTGCTTCAAATGGTATTGTTACCCATCTTTATAGATGTTGTCATTTTTATCATGTATTTTATTGCACTCTCTCATATTGTTATTGTATATTGGTGGTATTTTTTAAGGATCTGTGAATTTTATAACTATATTGGTACTTGCACTTTATTATCGTTGAGGCTTCAATGATATTTTTAAGCTGCTATTGCTATTACAGTTTGCACAGCACTCTTTTGCACTTCTTTGTCGCACTTTGCACTTTATATTGTTATTTATTAGTACAGACTTTGTTCACATACTGTATAACGGTATAGGCATATGGCTAGGTTGGAATTGCCCAATAATGGGAGGGTACTCTGACAGCTACTGTGATTTATTGCTATAAGGAGATTAGTAGACTGTATTTGCACTTGCAATATACTATCTAAGGATTAATAGGTGTCTACTTCTCCTGTGTTTGAATTGATGCATCTGTATTATCAGCTATTGATAGCTTACTGTAACGAACACCAAGGATTATTTACATGATGCACTGTTTATTCCATTTTATTGGTATATATGTCAGCAGGTTTGTCAGTTTTTAGCATACCATTTGACCATGCCTATTTTTGCCTATTTTTGCCTATTTTTATATTCAGCATTTTGAAGACTATTTGCTGCAGTATGATAAGTGAGTTGAACATCTGTGATTGGCATATTACCAGTTCTTTGTCTATTTAATTGACGCACTTGTACGCTATTTAGGATAAATCATGCTTAGTGTTTCTCATGTATTTTTAACATTGTAGCACTGTCTTTTGTTATTATGGATGCATTGAGATTATTTAGTGTCTAGGCTTTTTTCTTTCTATTTATGACAAGTATTGGTTTATATGTATTTTTATCACTTTGCTCTTACTATACGATTATTAGTCTGTCTTTTTATTCACATATCTGGTGTGGCTATGTCTCTAGCCAATCGTGCACGTTTTTGTTAGGTCTGTCTCCTTTAAAAAGTTTCCCGGAAATGAAGCGCGTCATGTGATCAAGCTCGCTGTGTCGAGTGAAACGCGTCATGGCAGGCATTATGCCTGTGTATATTCATGGATTAATTGGAAATAAACTGCACTGTTTTTCCACGACATCGAGTCTGAAGTAGCTTTCTTCAGAGTTTGGTTGAGGTCCGTGCCTGCTGGTTCTGCCGGGGATAGGCAGACAGGATTCTGGTGTATGAATATATATATATATATATATATATATATAGGACCTAGGAGAACCAGGACATAAGAGTACTGAAGGATTAAGTGGACCAATAGGGCCAGGACCTGCAGCACCAAGTCGGCGATGCAGCAAGTGCAAGGTAAGTGGTTTTATTTATTTACTTTCATCTTTGCCATCGTATGTCGAACTCCACTACCCCCACCTGCCCCACCCCTGCTTCGCCTCACCGCCCCACAGCGATACCTGTGCGAGCCGCCACTGAAGACAACTAGAGGCATCAGGACCAAGGGGACCAGACCAAAACCGTGATGACCAGGCCCTGCCCAAGGACATCTACTAAGGCAGACCATGACAACTAGATGCATTACCAGGGGGGGCGGAGCTTGCCAGCTCAGCAAGATGGCCGCAGACTAGCGGAGCTCTGCAACGCCATCACACTATCCTTCAAAATCCTGACTGATGCTTGTCTCTGAATTGGACGAAACTGCTCGTTTATTGGAGCGGAGGCCCCGTGGAGCAGATCCATGAAGATTTGGGTGGAAAATCCGGCGATACGGCTGAGCTACGCCCGCCGCTCGCTGTAGAGAGCCCGGGGCCTGACTGTGGTCGTCGGCGCAGGCTGGCGGCCTCCCGCGTATAGCCCAGGAAGAAGGGACGGTGCCTGACAGTTGGGAGACTGCATTGTCATGTGGGCTAGACCCTGGTGAGCGGGCTGTACGAGCGGGCCTGACGACCCGGCAGATCACCCCCGCTATCGGCGTTCTGCCTGAAGTGCCTGACCTGGGGCGTGGTGGGACTGGAAGAATGGAGCGGCAGTGGCAGTGAGTCACGCAGCACCCGGGGAGCAACCTGAACTGAGCCAAGCGGGCGGCATCCGGATTCCCCATTTGCAGTGCCGGTGAGCAGCTAGCGCCCTCGTAACTGCCCATAGACAGTATCTCCCTTTGGCCCCCACTGTTGAAGTCTGAGGCACAGAGGAACTGCTTGGTGACTCCCAGCATGATAGCCCAGCATACGTCTTTCCACTGGTTGTTGGGCCTGTCCCTCTGGTGGAGCAAGATCCTGGGCGAACCCTGGGGAGTTGCAGGAAGCAGGACACCGCGGAGAGAGCTGTGGGGCACAGATCAGGCAGGAAGCCCACAGTACATGCAGTGTGATAGCTGCTGGAGTGTGCCAGTATAAACCCAGTGATTGGACTATACCCCTAGCAGAGATTGAGACTGCAATCCCCTTGATGGCTAAAGGCTCAGGTCATTCGTGGCACATAGCCATGGTAAGCCGCCATTGAGGGGTTCTGAGGAGCGTTGTGCGACCTTTTGGGGCTTTCTTACTGGCCTCACATCGCCTATCTCCTGGAGCAGCGATCTTCCTGGGAGAGTTGCTGAGTGTGGCGCCACTGGGTCAGTGAGCGCTTTCTGGGAACCTATAGTGGTTGCGCTCTGAAGTCTATTCTGCCTGCGTCACGGTCTGGCGGCGATGGGGAAGACAGATAAAGTCCAATCCAAGCTTCTATTTGAGCAACGAAAGCCCAGAGGTCGGGAACGAGATGGCTCACAACCTCCTCCGGATCAGGGGGAGGTTGGTGAGGAGGACCCAGCGGATTTTCATCAAATCCTGACCACGAT
Source organism: Calotriton arnoldi (assembly GCA_963921515.1). Classification (NCBI taxonomy): domain Eukaryota; kingdom Metazoa; phylum Chordata; class Amphibia; order Caudata; family Salamandridae; genus Calotriton; species Calotriton arnoldi. The sequence goes on along the minus strand of CAWUFW010004894.1, from coordinate 1,386,092 downwards.
ACGATCTAGTCTCAGCGCTATAGATGGGAAGATAGACTCGCTGGTCCACCGAGTTGATCGGATGTCTGAGCACCTCGATAAGCACACAGAGAGGTTGGACATGATGGAGCGGAGGGTTACCGAGGTGGAGGAGGCCCACACGGAGCTGGACACAATGCAGAAGCGGATGAGTAAGACACTGACGCAGTTACAGGACAAAGCTGAAGACCTTGAAGCACGGTCCAGAAGGAGCAATATACGCCTCACTGGCCTACCCGAGTCTACATCTACGGGAAACATGAAACTGTTCATTGAAACTCTGCTGACAACACTCCTGGGCCTCGACCCTTTTTCCACCATATTTGTTATAGAGTGAGCACATCGCTCATTGGGCCCTCGTCCTCCCCCGGGTGCGCCGCCGCCCCGATCATCGCCAAGTTTCTAAATTATAGAGACAGGGATGCAGCCCTGAAACAAGCTAGAGACTTGGGATCTTTGCAGTACGAGGGCTCTACAATCTCCTTGTTCCCAGACTTTACTGCTAAAGTTCAAGAGGCACATAGACAGTTTGCTCCGTTAAAGAAAGCACTGCGTGCACAAGAATTGGAATACGCTATGCTATATCCTGCGCAGCTGAGAGTCACCATGAATGGGGTCTCAAAGATTTTCCTGGATCCTAAGTCCCTGCAGAAGGCACTCAAGGACTACACCAAGGAGCAGCAACATGCAACATCAGCGGAACAATCGCAGGGAGCAGCAGGGCGTGTCATGGATGAGAATGACTAGAACTGTGCCGTAAACAGACTTCGGAGTGGAACATTGGGCCGCGGGGGGCAGAGGGAGGGGGCAGATCGGAGCCCTCCCCCTGGTCCTTTATTAGTGGGTTCCTGTCGATGTTCAGGGTGTGACATTGGCGGGTTGACGCCTAAGGAGCTGCTCTGGTCAGCTCATTGCTCTGGTATGGAATGCTCCCTATAGAATTGTATTTGTTAAGCCTGCCCATTATTGGTGGGACATTACGATAACACAATACTGCACCCATGCATGCATGTAACATGGCACTGTGAACAATGTGATTGCTCACTTAATAGTTTAGTATTTAATCTTCAGATGGATACGCGCTAGCCCTAGGGGGGGCACCTTGTTATCTACCAGCACCAATGTGATAAGTCTAGCCCTGCATCAGAAGGCAGCTGGGGACACGGAATCGTAAATGTAAACTATAGGGCAAATGACTCACTGAACTTGAGTGGTGGTCCAGGATCACGAGCGGCCTAGTCCGACTGATCGAGAGTGAATTTATATAAGAAAGCTTGGGCAGTATCTGTCATAATAGTACTGAAAATGGCTGTTGGTTGTCCTAATGGGTTACTGGCAGCGTGATGGCGGAGTGGTAACATCCGCCCCTGTGTGTATACCACCAGATGGCATATTGCCATAATTGTTTGATTTTTAAGGGGGTAGGGGAAACCGTTTGTGCCCAGTTGGGGTTGGTGCAACGTGGGTGGGGGAGGGTGAAGGTTGGGAATTTTTGTTTGAGCCGCAGTATAGTAACGTACATAAGAAATTCGCTATCTACTCTTATAGGCTGGCAGCGGTGGACGTGACAGAGCTACTTTTGTTACCTATCATAATTAGTATCCCTATATAATGGCACAGCAGGATGGACAACTTATTAGATTCTTAACATGGAACGTATGTGGCCTAAATAATTATCGCAAGGTCCGCAATGTAATTGCTTATCTTAAACGACACTCAATTGACATAGCTCTGCTGCAAGAAACTCACCTGCCCACGGAGAGTACACTGTCAACCCATAGAGTGCTCCAGGGACAGTTCCACGCCTCAGGGTTTACTACACATGCCAGAGGGGTGCTTACATGGGTTAACCCGAAGTCAGGATTCACACTTGATCCGGCAGCAACGGACACAGAAGGGAGGTTTACCATCTCCAGATGTAAGGGGAAGGGACTAGACTTACTGGTAATTAATGTGTATGGTCCAAATTATGACACTCCACAATTCTATCAATCACTTTTTACATCCCCAAGTATCAATGCTACGCTCCCTCTGTTGGTTGGAGGTGATTTTAATTGCATTCTAGATCCGCGGCTGGACCGCACTGGCGGCCCTGAGCGTCGCACCTCAGCTTCAGCTAAGCTTATCACGGATACCGCAATACTGCTGAACATGGTGGATGTTTGGAGGGCGCGCTTCCCGGGACAAGGGGGGTACACGCATTATTCCGCGTCACATGGCCTCCATACACGGATCGACTATTGGTTATTGTCAAGAACACTGTACTCCGAAGTCACTGACTGTAGAGTACACCCTCGCACTCTGCCAGATCATGCTCCAGTTCTCTTGGTTATGCGCAGCCCGCACAGGCGACCCACCCCATTCACGTGGAGGTTCCCACCGTACTCGCTGCTAGATATGGCCTTTAAAGCTGATATGGCGGAAGCCATCGAAGATTTCTTTGCTATTAATGTGGGATCTGTAGCGCAGTTCTCCACAGTCTGGGAAACTTTTAAAGTATATATCAGAGGCATAGCTATAGCGAAACATTCTGGGGTGCTGCGCGCAATTAGGTCTAGGTTGGATCAGCTGGAGCAACGCCTAACTGAGGTGGAGGAGGCCTTATGTGGTGGTGGGGTGATGGAGGGAAATGGGGAGTTACAAAAATTGCTGATGGAATACCAGGAGGTAGCTGATAGCGAGGTCCGACACATGGGGAAATATGCGGTAGCCAAAAGCTATGGGGAGGGAGAGCGGCCGGGAGCCACTCTAGCAGCACTAATGAGAAATAGGAGGGAGGCAGCTAAGATCACAGCGATACGATCAGATGAGGGAGAGATGCTGGTTGATCCCGAAGACATTGCTAACCGATTCCAACTGTACTACACGAACCTTTACAGCTCCCGTTCGCAAGCAGATGACAATGATATCCGAGTCTATCTAGAGCATATCAAATTACCCTGGCTCTCTAATGAACACCGTGAGTACTTGATGCGACCCCTGGAGGCTTGGGAATTGCAAGAGGCATTACGCCATATGGGGTCCGGCAGCGCCCCGGGCCAGGATGGCTTGACAGTAGCTTTCTATAAAGAATTTAAAGACCTCCTTATCCCGCATTTAGTAACGCTGTTCGAAGAGCTCTATGAGTCATGTGAATTACCTCCTTCTATGAGGGAGGCTATGATAGTCACTATACTTAAACCTGGCAACTCTCCGGAGGAGTGTTCCTCCTTCCGACCGATATCACTGTTAAACGTGGACACTAAAATATACGCCAAGGTGCTGGCCAACCGTCTTGCCCCCTTGGTCCCGAGTCTGGCCAGCACAGAGCAAGCAGGGTTTGTTCCTGGGCGCAACTTGACGTTCAATCTGCGCACTTTTTTCGGAGTACTACAGCATCTTAGCCCAGAGGATAAAGCTGTTGCAGTATTTTTAGATGCCGAAAAAGCGTTTGACTCGGTGGAATGGCCGTTTATGCGGGCAGTGCTGGGAGTAGGTGAGGTTTTCCAGAAATTAATAGAAGTGCTGTATACCTCTCCAACAGCACGAATACAAGTAGGGGATCTGGTCACTGCCCCATTAAAAATCTCCAGGGGTACTAGGCAGGGATGCCCGCTATCACCTCTGCTCTATGCCATAGTTGCAGAACCCCTCGCCTGTGCTCTCCAGGAATATCATGGATTCCGTGGGCTTCGGTTTCCGGACTACAACTTAATAGTGTTGACATACGCGGATGACACGTTATTCTATGTCAGGAACCCAGAGGTCAACTTGTCCCCGGTGCTCAGGGAAGTGGTTCGTTTTGGGGTACTTTCTGGTCTACAAATCAACTGGACTAAGTCCATGATTTTCCCGCTGACACCATTCACTTCCCCTGTTGAGTTAGATTTTCCCTTAACCTGGACCACGGAGCCGGTTCGCTACTTAGGGGTACAGATTCATACTGACCCAGACATAATTTTTAAAGAAAATTATGGTAGGGCTATCACTAAACTTGAAGAGGACGTTGAAAGATGGAAGCGTCTGCCTATCTCACTCCTTGGGCGGATTTCGATGATGAAAAGGGTAATATTGCCGCTGTTTCTATTTTTATTCTTAAATATTCCTATGGTTCTTCCGTCGCATTTTTTTAAAACCATTACTTCTATTTTTGATAAATTTGGCGTGGGCCGGGAAGCAGCCGAGAGTGCAGTGGAAAGTCCTCACACTACCCTATTATTTGGGGGGCCTGGGAGCCCCTGATATGGACCTGTACTACTGAGTTGCGCAGTGCTCGTATGCGTTCCACTGGGTACATCCGTCACTAGACCCTCCGCATTTACACATTGAGAGGGTGGCGGTCGCACCTCTTGCTCTTCCCACTAGTATATTTAGCTCTCCTGATCGACGCACGGGCATCCTAGATTCCATAAACTCGATGGTTCATGCATGGCGTGACCTGGTTAAAAGGCAAGATTGCAATATTTTATACTCTCCATTGGCCCCTCTGGAGTGGTGCGTTTGGCTCCCTATGCATAAAGATCGCGCTGCGCTTAAGGCGTTGCGGTCCCTGGGTGTCTCTGTCCCGGGCGATCTTTTCACTGCGGGGAAGGCTCGTACGTGGGACAAGATAGTGACAGGGGATGTGACGGTCACCCCATTAGTCCAGTTCCATTATCATAGAGTGAGGCATGCTCTGCATGAGATATTGGGAGAGGACATGGCTGAACCCCCGGAGATCACCCCACTTACATTTATGTTAAAAGCAGAGACCCCCTCTAAATTGGTGACTAATTTTTATAGAACTGCCCAAGACTATTGCACGAATTTTTATACAAAGTCCAGACTAGAGTGGCAAAGGGACCTAGGCCTGAATATTGTTGATGATATTTGGAGATATAGCTGCGAGATGACCCGTAAGGTGTCCCTAAATGGTAGACACCGTCTAATTCATTTTAAATATTTGCAGAGAGTTTATTATACTCCGGAGCGCTTATTTCAATATGGGCTGCGCGACATGGATGAGTGCGAGCGGTGTAGGCGGAGCCCGGCAGATTTCTTACATGTAGCCTGGCAGTGTCCGGCCGTGGCCGGGTATTGGGAAAAGGTATTCCAAACACTAAGTGACGTCACTGAGACCACTCTCCTTCCTGATCCGCTAATAGCATTGTTGGGTTATACCAAAAAATTAAAGAAAGGTATTAGGCGATTGATCGAAATGGGTGTCTTAGTCGCAAAGCGCAGGCTAGCAATGCGCTGGGCGCGAGGTCCACCGCCCACCATGCAGGAGTGGTCACAGGACATGTTGTACTGCAACCCTCAGACTGAATTGTATAGCGAGCTACTACCCCCCCGAAGTCGGCCCAAAAACTTCTGGGGGCTATACCAAACATTCATAGCCGGGAAAGACCCTCTGGCCACAGACACGACCCCAGCTGCGGGGGTGGAGTAGAGTAAATGCCACTAGGATTAATTACATGAATGCAGACGATTGTCATCAAGCTGTGTAGGAAGTTTATCGTTTGCACTGTTATAGAGATAAGGGGTTGTCCCTGCTGTGATCACCTAACATTACCACTGCGGCTCTTGTTTGGTTGTGTTTTTTCTTTTTTTTTTAGGGGGGGAGGGTTGGTAAAAAACAAAAAAAGGGTTGAACTTAGTCTTTGACGGCATATATCTGCATGTTCAGGCTCCAAGATCGCCTACTTTGTAATAAGATATATGTATATCACAGCCTGCAGAAGTGTAACATGTTTTCTACTCGCTGTATACCCTAATAAAACAATTAAAAAAATTAAACAAAATAGATGCAAAACCAGTAGGACCAAGAGGACAGGAACCAGGGCTAAGATTATCTGAAATTCCCCAACAAGGAATACTAGGAGTGTCAGACCCAGGAGGACCATGTCAAGAAGGCCAGATGGGGAAGGACCCAATAGATGAGCAGGATCACAGTGGAGAGGATCAGTAGGACCAGAACAAATGGGGCCAGGACCAGGAGGTCCAGGTAATGTCAATACAAGTAAGGGCTGGGACCAGAATTATGAGGAGTGGGTTTAGGAAGACCATGGGCAGGGGGGCTAAAACCAAGAGCACCAGATTCCGGAAATAAGGAACAGGGGTACCAGGGCTATGGCTCAAGGCCAGAAGGAGGACCATGAGGACCTAAACAACTCAGAAAAGAAGGAAGTGAAACAGCAGCAAGAAAAGGACCAAGACCAGAAGGCATAGAAGGACTAGGAGTATAAGTAAGGGGACTGGGCAGAGGAGGAGACCCAATGTGATTCTTGGTAGGCCTGGATGAAATTTATATTACACCTAGGTATTTCATATAAATTTTGTTACACAAAATTCCCAAAATTACGCCACTTTGAGTAATTATACACCATTTGCCATAAAACAATGACCACAAAATGTGCCATTCAAAGTAAACATTTATTGGGAGCATACGCAAACAACAGAACATGAATAGCTTTGTTTGAATGCATCCTCATGGCACATATTGATGCGAGGACGCATTCCATGCTAAAAAATAATGAAAAATAATAGATTTGCATTTCACGTAACTATGAATAATTTTGCTTAAAAGCTAACCATGAACATTTTGCACACCCCTAGGTCACATATACAAGGATATCCCTACTGTACACAGTTCTTATTTGTGGTTCCTATGCTGTTAACCCCTAGAAACTCCCACTTTCTTCTTCAGCTGACCCATAGAACTTATTGTAAGCATTTGTTGACAAATCAGGGAATGCAAAGTGAATAGGACTGCTTTAGCGTTAAATGATAACCAATGCCACCTGATGTTGGCACAGTATTCTGAGGGTCACTTAAACAGGGAAAGAAAGACTGAAATTGGTAGAGGGATCTGATGGCAGATGAGTGAAAAGGATTGTGGTCTGTAAAGGGTGGCAGAAAGGGTTTGAAAAAGTTTAACGGTTAAAGTCAGCAAAAATTAATGGAGTCAAAAAGCTATGCAAATCAGCAAAGAGGAGCTCAGGATCATAAGAAGACTTTGACGAGCAGAAGAGTAGATCAGGGAAGCTGCAGATAGATGGGTTCAGAAGGTCCAAAAAGGCACTCTCAGAAACAAAGGGTTCCTATTTCATCTGTATAAGCCCTAAGAACCATGGCCAGTAGTGGTAGCTTCAGCACCAGATGAGTGATCTGTGAAACTCTGCTGGTATGTTGAAGGGTGATGGAGGTACATATGAAGCTGTAGTATTTGGGATAAGAGGCCCTGAGTGACAAGCGAATAGTCTGTGAAAGTCTTGACTATCAGAGGAACTTTTAGATGGATTGTGGAGTTTTAAGGCTGAAGAAAAGGTTGGAAGGTCTGTGAAGAGAGCAGAGATCATGCATAAATGGTAATGGGCTAATAAAAAAAAAATGTGAGGCCAAATAAGGTATTCTTAAGTCAGTAGTTCGATTGGAAGAGCCATAATAGGGGTTCTATGATCAGTGGCCTATGAGGGCTAGAAAATGGGTGAACAGACTCTTCAGGGGCGGCAAAGCTGCGTTTATGGGAGACAGTAAACAAGTGCCCTTCATCGATGGCCAAGAGATGGCTTCAGTGGTCTATAATGGCTGGCAAAGCGGTGAATAGACTCTTCAGTGGCGGCAATGCTGGGGTCATGGGAGATAGTGGAAAGTGAAATCTGGCAAAACTGAGTCCTTGAGGGCAGGCAGGGCGTGGTGAAGGCCACAATGTGCTGGAGGAAGATCTGAATGCCAAGATCAGCAAAAATGATCATGGGTTAGCCATGTGAAGGTGATGGCCAGCTACAAAAATATAGTTTCAGAAAGTTGGGTGAGGGCCTCAGAGGGCCAGTAGAGGTGGCACTGAAAAGTAATGATGGGAAAGGTAGCATGTTCACTGGTATAGAGGTTCTTAGTTCCTTCATTGAGAAAGTGCCTGAAGGTTTGAGAGCCAACTGAAAGGTTGTAGTGCTCACAGGGAGGGCTTTATGATCTTTTAACTCAACAGAAGTGTAATAAGCATCCACAAAGAGTAGCATATGCTTTATTATAGGTCAGGTTGGAAGAACTGAACTGAAGACTTAAAGAAGGATCTGACAATCTCTGAGGTCTAGCAGAAGGCTGTGAAATCTTGTAGTGAAACCAGTATGGGTCAGATGAGCTCTTAGAACCAGCAAAGAGTAAGCTCTGAAGGTTTTTGATGGCCTGTGTGGGCCAGCAAGAGGATTTCATGAGACTGTGGCCTGGCCTACAAGCTCTCTGAGTTAGTGATAATGGCCAAAGAGATGGTGGGGCACTGAGGGCCTGTTTTACAACGGTACCTTATATTTTTGTGTACTATACACTGTTGGGTATATTTACTATTTCTTGCTTATTCGCAAAATCCAAGTGTAAGTTAATACTAAAAAAGTAGTATTATTTTTTGCAAAAAAAGTTTTGAAAAAGTTTATTGAACTCAAATATATTTTAAAAATATATTTATGTTAAATATTAATGTAAATTCATTTTACATATTTATTTTAAATGTAGAACAAAATGATAAAATGCTAAAGCATCATTTGGAAAAAATCTTTAATTAATGGATACATATTAAATTAAATCATAATAATTGTTCTGCATTATAACTTAAAAAATACATTCCCATCTAAAGAAAAAATCATATTTATTATGCATTATTAATTATTAACAGTGATGTATAGAATTAATTAAAATTAATTTAGTTATGTTGTAATGACATTATTGTTACATTAATTTTTAAATTCAAAATATTGTGTTAAAATGTTTTGCAATTAAATAATAAATATGTACAATTTTTATGGATTTTATAAAATTAAATTAAACTTATTCATATTTTAACTCTTTTAACATTATTAACTATGGGGTTTTAGTTAATTCTCTACCTCCATTATTTTCTATGGGAGGGTGTTGCAATACCACTAGTTGGCCATGTGTGGTGCTAAACTTATTTAAGATTGTAAGTTACTCAAAAGTGTAAGTTTTTCTGGGCATTGAGGTTCATTATAGGAGGTGAAAGTCTTTTAGTGGTGCTGGGAGGAGACGAAAGCCAATCTTAGGTCTTAGGTCCTGTTTGGGGTTTGTCGAAGAGGTCATCTGGTGTAATTTCAGAGGTATTAGTACTGACAGAGGCTGAAGTTAATTGAGGGTCTCAGAATTGGCAGGCTCGTTGAGGGGTTATAAGAGCTGATGGCCATCAAGGAAGAGAGGTGGTGAGAGCATGTATGAAGCTGGTTGGAGGTTTGAGGGCCATCTGAGGGGTAGGCAGACTGAGAGAATGGATAGGATATATTTTGATACTTGACAGAGGAGCTCTGAGGGCTGGCCTTAGGTAGAGGGAATCATAGAATTGGCAGAATGATCTGAGGTCCAGAAGGGAAAATTGTAAAACCAACAGGCAGTCTTATGCAGTTTGGAACATTTGGAGGAGAGACTCGGGTGGCCCACGATAAGGGAAATTGAATGGAATTTTGTAAAAGGAGGCAAAGTAATGATGGAGCACTGAAAATGGGATGGGTGTGGATGAAGATAGTTTTAATGGTGTTGTGGGTCTGGACTAAACTTTACAAAGGCACTGAACTGGACTTCTCAATACAGGAATTTAGACAATGTCAGGACGGAGAGGTCCTCTGCATGGTATTTAGGTGTGTATATCAGCACTGATTGGCTGACTGCTTGTGAAACTGGGATGCTCACTTTTTTATTGTCCCTTCATGACACTAATCTTGCATCTGCAGAGAGGCCTAGGCCTGTCCCCTACATTATATAAAGGTGTGTATGCCGGACATGTGCCCCTGAATACTTGTTAAACCGGGATCCTCATAATCAAATCTTCATTTTATAGAAGAACAACATTGGCAGCACCCCAAAGTATTCACTGCAAAACAAACTCTGTCAGATACCCAAGAGTGTTATGTATACACTGCACACATTCTAAACATAGCAAATGTGATGAAAACAGTGTCCTTCCCGGCTATCCTAACTGACCCTCATTTGGGGTTGATCTGACTTCATCAGCTTGGAGGTGGGGGATACTTCCCTGTAGTCAGACACTTATAGATGTTGACGATTAATTCAGTATTAGTATTGTTATTTATAGATAAAGTAGTTTTAAGCTCTGATGTATCCCATATTGGTTATATTAAATAAATTACATGGAATCCTGCAAAACAAACACAAACAGTAATGCTCCTTTATTTTAAAGGTTCCTTTATGCCCAGTAGTATAGCAATCTCAAGTACAGAAGGCAAGAGACCACCATTGTGGGATTGGGACAGCCAATGGGCAATCTCCTACCTAACAGAAACACAGGTTAAAGGTCTTGTGCCCATGCACTATTATTCTGCTGTTACTATAGCCTACCACCATATAACCTGGGTTGATCAGCGAGTAGCCAATGGTCTTCAAACAAAATATTGTGTTCAAAATATGGGGCAACAGAAATATTGGCAAAAAAATATTGTGATTCAAAAATATTGTGATGCAAAAATATAATTGTCAAGAATATTGTTTTTTATAGGTAAGTAGTATCATTTTTAAGAATATCGTTTCTAAAATCGTTTTCAGTAATATAGTTGTAAAAAATATAGTATTTGTAAATTATTTTAATGTGTTTTAGCTAATATATAATAATTATATTTGTTACTATTGCTTGTATAGTTGTTATTAGTTTGTTTAAAATATATTTTGCAATTTTAAGTTACTTTGGGGCCCATTACGATACCCGGCGTAAAAAAATCCGCCAGGCATGGAAGCGGCAAAAATCCGCCCGCACACACCGTCTGAACACCGACCACGCCATTACGATTACACAAACCGAAAACCGCCATCGGCGGAAAAATGACACAAAATACCGCCCGCCGTCGTCCGAGTCGGAGTCAAACCGCCCGCCACGGACGGAAACACGCACGACAACACAAAACCGCCCGCCCTCACGCCCGACACACCGCACGTGAAATTACGATCGCACCGCCATGAGCGCGGGCAAACTACAAATATACCGCCCGCCAGCGCAAACAACGCCGATGAGAACCGACACGACAGAAGCCATGGCGCCCACGTACCTGCACAGAAACCATCCGCTCACAAAACCAATAGCACACAACATGGCCAACAAGTCCACACAGCAAGGCACGCACAAATACACAAGCACAGTACACATCCCGAAAACACCCCCTGGACAAACAAAAACTACAAAGGCCAGAACCCCAGACACAACACACCTGAAAACAACAGACCATGAGGACACACCCACATAGGTAAGTACAAAAGCAGCACTCCCACAGACCACAACCCCTTGCAACATTGCAAACCAGAGAGGAGAGGAGAGGACACAGTGACACAGCAAGGACAGCAGCACACCACAGAAACGCACACATCACAACCACCACCACCACCACCACCACCACCAAACACCGGCACCACAAACCCCCTGCACATTACACAACACACACCGCACCAGCACCACAAACACCATGGCACCACAAAGAATGCCCAAGTTCACGCCCATTGAGCTGACGGTCATGGTCGACGAGATCATCAAGGTGTACCCACAAATCTATGGGAACATGGTCCAGCACACACCACTAGCCACCAGAAACAGAATGTGGAACCGGATCGTAGACCAGGTCAATGCAGTCGGGACCCTGCCCAGGAACAGAGGAGAAATAAACAAACGTTGGAATGACGTCAAGAGCCTGGTCAAGAAGAAGGAGGGCAAAAACAGAGAGCTGGCTGCCGTCACTGGCGGAGGGAATCCGCGCTCTTCAAGACCTTCAAAGCGTGGGAGGAGAAGGTGCGAGTCATAATACATCCGGAGATCCTCGCCGGATTAGCAGAGGGAGTGGAGGCTGGTAAGTACAAACTAATGTATACCAGCACACCGCTATGTACTCACATGCACTACCACCATGCCACAGCTCCCAGGGACAAACACCCCCATGTCCAGCACACAATACACAACACATCACACACACATGCAACAGACACCACCACACACAGCCCAAACCGAACAACTGTAAGATACGTGGGGACATGTGTACACTCAGCCAGCCACGTAACCACCAACAGGTCCCCAAATATGCCAGAAGCGCCACAACGAGCACCCACCACACCCATGTGTCCGCCACAGATGCACTAACCGACAAGTAACAGGTAAGTGGCAGGAACACAAAGTGCAGTGGGTGGGACGGTGGACAGCCCAAGTACAACACACACCAGGCCCCTAGTCCCACAGCACAGCAAGGAGGAGCATCCCCCACACCCACGTGTCAGCCACCGCAGTGCACAATGACAGCCGAAAGGCAGACATCACGGTCCACAGCAATCGGTGTCAGTGGGTGTCCAGCCACCCCACGACCCACAACACCCCCCACCCCCACAGACCTGCAACATGGAGCACCCCCCGCTTAGAGCCATGTGGCATCCAGTACAGTGCACGCACGAACAACTTGCAGGTGGGAAACTGGACAGGGCTGGATTACTGGAGGCATGAGGACCGGAACATGACCAACACATGGGACATGTCACGTAGCAAACGAACACGCAGCACCGCCCACTGTCACGAACAAGTGAACAATGTGCACACGGACATGAACAACAGACTCACACCCCACATGACCCATCACAGACATAGCAACACCCAAGGAGCCACGTCTGCATGCACAAGCCACACTGAATATAGTACCACACGGCAGCCACTGTGCAACTCATCACACACAACCGAAACACCATTGAAGTCCTGTCCATGTAGCCCCTACTGCCTGTCAACCACACACCCCACAACTACGCCTATGTAAGACAAACAACACTAGACGCAACAGAGCGGAACAACATAAATGCACACGAACACCACTGAACCCATCAAACACACAGACACACCATGCACATACAACATACCATCCATCCCATCCGTCAGCCCCAGTCTCATGAAAGGCATGTCATCCGCACAGCTGCCACACATACAGCAGTCACGCTAAGATACATGCCCATGACCAACCATGTGCCAGAAGTCAATGAAGCGCACGCCACACTGTGAGCAACAACACACAACATGGGCCACACCCCCCCGAGCACTGCAGTGATGCACATGGCACAGGGCAGTACGCACACCAAGGAGATGGGACAACTGCAATACGTTGGCTGGCACACAACCAACACTCACTCATAACGATGCGTCCAATGCCATGTCCAGTAATCACAACAGACAGCAAATATGCAGGCCATGTCAGGCATGCACACACCTCAGACCATGCACTGTCATGCTGCCACAACACATGTCACGTTCGGCACCCATGGCTCACAGCATGTACCCCAAAAGCATATTCCCTCCCAAATGCGAATCTGGGGCATGGCCCCCATGTTGCCATATGCGTTCCTAAGCGTTCCATTTGAACCCCAAAAGCATATTCCCTCCCAAATGCGAATCTGGGGCATGGCCCCCATGTTGCCATATGCGTTCCTAAGCGTTCCATTTGAACCCCAAAAGCATATTCCCTCCCAAATGTGAATCTGGGGCATGGCCCCCATGTTGCCATATGCGTTCCTAAGCGTACCATTTGAACCCCAAAAGCAAAGTACAAACCAGACCCAGGATGGGCCAGGAGCCCGCATACACCAGAGTCACAATAAGTAGGGGCACAGCAACACACCCATCGGCATGGCCAATCCGTCCCATGCCACATGTGCACAGCACACAGTCCCATTGCCAAGCACACACAACTACAAATGCTACAGCCACACACACGCCTCCGGGAAACCCATGTACGAGATTGCACGAACTGTTAATGTCAGACGACAAATACATACTTCGCCAGGTGCAACACAATAACAAATCTCATTCTCTCCACAGGTGACGAACTGCTGGATGCTGGGATGGAGCCAGCAGCCAGCACAGCCAGCCTACAAGCCCCCAACGAGGACACACGGATCTGGAGGATCTGTCCTCCTCTTCGGACACGGACCACCAAGCAGGCCCATCTGGTGTGGCAGGGCCCAGCCGCTCCCCAGGACCCCTCCTACCCACCAACCCATCATCCAGGGCTGCTGAACATTCCCAGCCCCCTGCTGCCACTGTCGTTGCGGCCACACCCACGGTCATTGCGGCCACTACCACTGCCGCAACCGCCACCATCGCCGCACCGACCACCACCGCCGCCACCACCACCACGTCTTCGCTGGCACCAGCCCCAGCGCAGGTGGTGGCCCGGCCGACTGGATCCACCCTGGGAGCCACAGCGAGGACCGTGGTGAGCAATGTGGCTAGTGGGCAGGCCGGTGGCAGCAGGACTGGTAGGAGGAGCAGGGTCAGGGAAACGCCAGCCTCCCCTGGGAGCCATGCCCTGCCTCAAATGGCCAGAGTCCTTGGGGCCTATGAAGAGGCCCAAGGACAATGGGTCAGGTCTGCTTCAGACACGCGTGAGGTGCTGGGGGTGCTGAGGTCCATGGACGCCCGTATGGGCCAACTCGTGGACCTCATGGGCCAGCTGATGGTGGCGGTGAGGTCACAGCCAGGGACAGCAGCTCCCCCTCCGCCACCACCTGCCGGGGCGCAGGGTCGAGCAGCAGTGTCCAGTTCCCCTGCGTCCACAGCCAGTGAGCACACCTCAACCACCAGCATGTCGCAAGCAGGCACCCCCTCGCAAACGTGGAAGGGGCCGTCCGAGTAGAAACAGATCTCCCGGGAGGACTTCGCACGCTCCAAACGCAAGTGAGGCAGCCAGCCAGCCTTCCGCCAGCCTTCCTTGACCAGCCACTGCATTGACTTGGACTACGATCCCACTCCACACAGCCATCTGGATGGCATGTGTGTGTTGGACTATGGACATAGAACCAGTGGGTACACCCTGAGCATCACGCAGCCATGACCGACAGCTCATTGTCACTGCACGCACCACTTTTGTCATCACCTTACACACAATCACATGTCACAGTTTGAAATAAATGCACCTCTTACACTAACTGCTGTTTGTGCCCTGTGTTTTATTTGTACGGAATACAACGGCCACCTTGGGCGGAAAGGCACCTGATGCGTGGCATGGCAATGGAATCCGGAGGGCCTGTAGGGACCTAGGGGTGGGAGACAGAACAGGAGCACATTCAATGAGTGTGTCACACACCCATCACACAGTACATGTCAACAACTACAAGCAATGTACACACATCGCACAGAGCAATAGGGCACAATGCCACAGCCACCAACAGTGGCATACTACCCTGGCCATGGAGCGTTGACACACAGCACGCAGTGAACAAACGGCCACCCTGACACAGCACACACACACCTGCACAGATACAGCCACATCAGCCGTCGTACATGGACACTCACCGTCAAGTGAAGTAGCGGGCGATGAGCTGCTGCCGCACATTACCAGCTTCCTCCTCTCCGCTGTCCTCCTCACTCGAGCTGTCCTGGTCTGCGGGCTGGGGCCCTGGTTGATCTCCGTCATCCACGATGAGGGGATCTGCTTCCGAATGGCCAGATTGTGCAGCATGCAGCACGCCACCACTATCCGGCACACCTTCTGTGGGGAGTACGCCAGCGCACCCCCGGTGCGGTCCAGGCACCTGAACCTGGACTTGAGGAGGCCAAAGGTACGCTCGACCACATGTCTGGTCCTCCCATGTGCCTCATTGTAGCGATCGTCTGCTGGGGTGCGAGGATTCCTCAATGGACTGAGCAGCCATGCCCCATTCGGGTACGCAGAGTCACCTGGGTGTGAGGGACACAGAGAACCGTTGCTATTCCAACTGGACAGGGGACAGCATCGCACAACCAGCACGCTACACCACTCCACATACTCACCGACAATACAGCCACGATCCTGTTGCATATTGGACATCAGTCGTGGCAAGATGCTGTTGCGCATTATGTGTGCGTCATGGGCCGAGCCTGGGAACTTTGCACACACGTGGGTGATCACCATGTCCGCAAGGCACACCACTTGCACATTCAGGGAGTGCGTGTGCTTCCTGTTGCGGTACAGGTGCTCAGTGGCCTGTGGTGGAACAAGGCCGACATGTGTGCAGTCAATGGCTCCAACGACGTGTGGGATTCTGCCAAGGGCATAGAATGCACCCTTCACTGCCGCCAATTCACGAGCCCTGGGGAAGCGGATGTACCTGTTTCGGTACAGCATCATGGCTGCCAGTACATCCCTCAGCACCTTGCTGAACATGGGCTGGGACATCCCTCCTCCAATGCCCACTGTGTGCTGGAATGACCCAGTGGCGAAGAAATGCATGGCGGCCATCACCTTAGCCGTGGGGGTGACAGCAGTCGGATACACCCTGCGGGGACGGAGATGGGGTTCTAACATGGCACACAGTCGATGCAGGGTTGGCCTGTCCAGCCGAAACTTCCTAATAACCTCTGTATCGTCCATGTCCGCCAGCAATTGGTATGGGCGGTCAATGTTCGGTCTCCGCCTAGGGACAATGGCAGAGGACACATGTCAAAGCAACACAACACATAGCAATTTCGCATACACATCACTGACATGACTGAGCAAGCACATGAGCCACAGCCCAGCTGTCAAGCTGGGACGGCACGGCCACAATACACTTACACAGGTCTCCCAACAATGGCAATGGCTAGTGATACAAACCACTGCCATGTGCATGCACATGGGGATCTAGGCCCCAATGACTTGCGGGGCGTGCTGATGGGGACTGACTGCATATCCGTCAAGCGGCAACGCCACGGCAACATGAATGTCTGCTGAGCATGGAACTGCTTCCGCGGCTGGATGAGTATGGCACACGACGACGACGATGTGGGCACAGGCTGAGCGGCCAAAACAAGTGGGACCTGTGGCACGAGGGGATATGAGATAGTAGTAGGTGTCAGCACTGCACCCTATGTACAGCACTGTACGGATCACACCTCCCGAAACATTGACAGGTGTCCACATTGACAGCCCCATGCCAAGACGGCTGTGTGCTTGCAGTCACACGTCACAGGTGAGAGGTTACATTGCACGTGCCAGGTGGCAGACGTACATAGTGGGAGCTGGCATGTGTGTGCATGTGTCTCCTGTTCAGGATCCACCAGATGGGCGCTGACTCTGTACTGACCATTGGACACAGCATGTTCCGTGGAAGGCTTGTGTGTGTGGGATGGTGGCACTGGATGTGCCTCCGTTGGGTGGGGGGCCATGCACAGGGCGGGTACGTCGATGATTGCGCATTGATGGTCACGGTGGGTGCACCAACTAAGATGTGTTGCCCTGTGTTCCATTCCTATGTCCGCATGATGATGGACTGTAGATGTGGGCAGACTACACATTGGTCGATGTGCTGTCTATATGCATGTGCCTTCACACCAGGCACAGCTGCCCCTGCACATGTGACCCCTGCTGGACTCGCTGCTGGGTCTGTGGAGCTGATGCACCTTCTGCGCGTGGGGCGGACAGCTCTCCTCACTTCCCTCATTGCGCATGTCATGACTTTGCCGCAGGTGACATGGATCATGGAGGGCCCACATGTACGCGTGGGTAGGCTACACATGATTGTTCACTGGTCGCCACCCCCAGTCAGTGTTTCGAATGGGAAGGTTGTCGTGCTGGTGGTATGTTCGATGTGGCGGATGGGCGGGCCTAGGTGCGGGCTTACATTCCGGACATGGGGGTAGTTGGATTGGCGACTAGTTGCAGTACACACGGGACACGTCTCTTCCTTTCCACATCTGGGTCATCCCTTGTACTAACTGACAGTGATACAGTCATCTTCGCCCCAGCCCTCATGTCCTCCCCTCGCTCCCCCAATATGCATGCTCACCTGCGAGGCTAGCGCTTGCACAGGCAGCCCCAAGCTCGCACCAGAGAGGGCAAGGAGTGTATGTGTGGGTCCAGTTGCACGAGTGGGCTGTCTCAGGGTATGATGTGTGGCGGGACGCCGTCCACCTGCGTGGTGCCCCAAATGGAGACCCGGCCTGCATGGACTATGCATCACAGTCTTCGCCTTCCGGATCCGCCACCTGCGACACCCAGTGGCTGTGGCTGCCCTTGCGGCCAGGCCGCGTCCGTCTGTGGCTGATGGCCCACACATTCACTCTTTGGCCTCTCTGGGGAGGGCTCGGGGTGGTGGCGCACGCGCTTGCACTTAGTCGCAATGGCATGTGGCGTGGTTGGTATGATGGGCAATGGATGGGATGGTGCGAGCCACCTCCTGTGACGTCAGTGCTGCTCGTGCTGTGGTGCGTCCCCCTACACTTCCATTTGACTTGTGCCATGCTAGACGTTGAGGTTCTATTGCCTGCGTGATATGACCAGGAGGAGCGCGAGGAGACCTCTCACACACCATGCTCCACTGCCATCCCGTGCCCTGTATCGCCTGTGCGGATTGACTATGTTGGGGTTACACCTGGTCGACTGGGGCTGTGTGTGCCTTGTCAAGGGGCATGGCGGGCGCACAACAGGATCCAGCTTGTCCACAGAGGGTGGGCTGAGGTGCGCCTGGTACCGCTTTGTACGTGTGCCCGGCTGCTGTGCACACACGTGTTCACTCCCCCCGACAGGTGTCCTCTCACAATGCCCAGGGAAGCGGTGGTGTACTGTTCATGACCCCTCCCAACACGGCGTGCTCCAACTTGGCATGTGCGCATCTACCCGTCACACCCACCCACCTGAGCACTGCGTCCATACGACTTCACACGACACATGTGTGTCTTCCACAGTTGTGCTACTCATTTGCGTTGACATCCAATACCAGTGGACTACATGGTCATGTCACGACTGCCGTGTACTTCACATACTCTCATCCTCTCTCATTCGTACTTGTGAAATGAGTCAGCGGAGACAGTTTTGGTTTCAAACATTATATTGAGTCTTCTGTCCTCTGTGATGCAGTATAGTGGACACTACTGGCAGCGGAATACATGTTGAGGATATACTGAGCATGATTGCAAATGGGATAGGGTGTGGGGTTACATGTGATTGGCTGTTGCATGTGGGATGTGGGCTTCAGAGTGACATCTGCTTGGCCAAGGCTGTGCTAATGTACATTTACGTATAGCTGCGGAGCTGCGGACTTTGACACAGACGGTATACATGTAGCCTACCAGACCGCTTGGCATCATGGGCACAGTCCATCTCAGTTCCATGTGACAGGTTTGCTGCGGTTGTTCCTCATGCACGCGTGCATGTGAGATGACATCAGGGCATGTGCTTGCGTGCATGCAGCGGCGTGCCACTTGTTGTTGCACTGTGGTGGTTACTGGACATGTCACAGTCACTGGGGTCGTGTTGTTGTTGTATGCACTTGTCGTCCATGCAAAGGTCCTGGTATGGGATTCCCGGGGCGGGGGTGGGAGGGGTGCAGCACCCACAGACTCCAGGCGACCTATTCATGTCCACTGAGCGGTGTGTGTGTCCATGTGCGCTGGATCCATGTCGTGTCCTGGTTGTTCGTGCAGTTCCGTCCATGTGGGTGCGATACACAGACCCCATGCCACTGCCTCCCACGATGCATGCGGTGTTCCTGGATGTGATGGGGAACAGTGTGCATGTCCCGGTCATATCCGATGTCATGGCGATGTCGTTGATGGTGTGGTTACAGTTGCCGGTCGTTTGGTATGGCTGTTGTGGTGGTGACTGGCCAGTCCGTGCGGAAGCTAAGCATGGGTGCGGGGTTGGCCATCATAGGTCAATCGGGGAACCTGCGTTGTGGTCCGACGAATTTACAGGTTGTCAGGTATGCGATGCCGTCCAGCAGGGCTTCCATGTCATTGGTGGTGTACATGTTTGCCAGCCAATGTAGCGGATGGTGGCTGTCAAGGTGTTGTTCGTAAGTTGTCCCTTGGAGGACCATGATGGGGCATGCTGGGTGACATTCGATGTAGCTGTTCTCGATGATCCGTCGTGTGGAGGCACAGTGGTCCCATTTCAGTGCGGGTGCGATGTTGGCCACATACGCCATGCCCCCATAGGCAGAGCAGGCCCTGTCGTGTGCGTCCAGAGGGAGGAGTAGTGGTAGCAGGTCCGCCTTCAGACATGCCGGGTTGGAGAGGCATATCTCCACGGGATGCTGGTAGGGACACCTCCGACAGTAGAAGACGGGCATGACGCAGCTGAACAATGTGATGCGGTAAGTCAGTCGGTAACTTACGTTCAGCAGGGACAGGAGATCGCATCCCAATATATGAAACAGGTTGGTTTTGTACAGCTTGAGCTGTTCGGCGTAGTTGGGTAGGTGTGTTGCGGTTGCCATTTCGCAGCGGTGCGTTGTGGTGGCGTGCTCCGGCTGTGTGTGCAGTCTGCAATGTGCACGCTCCGAGGTTGCTGTGAGCTCTGTGTAGTCGTAGGGAGACAGGACTTGTGTTCTGTTGGCTTGTTTGGAGGACACGGGCCCTCATCCCACATGCTTCTCAGACAGTTCAAGGTCAGTGATGTGTGACTCCTTCCAATTAACTTGCATGTGGCCGACATGGGGAGTGTTTTCTTCTTTCTTCCCCGTCCGTTGTGTGCTTCTGTGATATGCGCTATCTGCCCTGTGGTCGGTCTCCTCGGCATGCCTGTGTTGGTCTATTCTTGGACAATGGCTGTATTCACCGGCTTCTGTCGTAGGGCTGTGGTTTCAGAGTTGGAATGGAAGGTCATTCAGTGCTGTCTGCTCTCCCTTGTGTGGGCGGCAGGCTGCCTTTCCGCTCTGCGTTGGGCCTTGTGTGTGAATGTTATTCTTGGGCCACCTGTTGTCGGTCCCCGGGCTCTTTGGTGTTCCGTTTTATATGTCTTGTTCATATGTGCAGGGTGGTATGGGTGTTTCAGTGTGGTACTGGCGTTCCTCTTCCCGAAGGAGCCCTGCTTCTCCTAGTTGGTGTTGCCGCCGCTGTGTGCTACGCCATGTTTGTTACACTGGGGTGTGTCCTGCTGTTGCGTGTCTTCACTGACATGTGTGCGTCGGTTGTGTGGCGTTGGGTGTTGTCCGTGAATTGGGCGTTGGGGACATGTCTGTGGCAGGCCTGTCACGTGTCATGTGCGTTCGGGGTGGGGCTGATGTGTGTGCTGCTTGGTTGTGTCCCTGTGTCTGTGTGCGACGCATGCATGGCGCTGCGGTTGGCCTCTGCGTTGTGCGCATGTGTGGCGGCGTCATCGCCGCTTTGGGGCCGTGACGGGGTGGTTGGTTCCTAGTCCCAGGTGGTGTGTACACATGTGTTACGCGATGTTACGATTTGGCCTGTGTGTCATATGTGGATGCAATGGTGGATGTGTAGTGTACACGCGCTGGTGGGGGGTTGTCCGCTTTTCCGCCCTTGCACTGTGTGCGCTGTTTGCGTGCACTTGTTGTGTGTGTGCCTACCTGCGTCTCCGCGGTACGTTGCGTCCTTGGTGGTGCATCAGCAGGAGCATGGGGAGGGCCTGCAGTGCTGGATTCATGCTCGGGGAGCCGCTTCTTCGTTGTCCGTGCTCGGCGTCCGTGTTACCGCTTCGGTTTGTCGTACGGTATCTCTTGGCCGTGGGTGCCGTTTGTTTGCGGCATCGTAATTTATGCGCCGGGCGGGACGTGTTTCGTCGGACGGTGTGTGTCAGTTGGGCTGCGCCGCTACGTGTACGGGCGCACTTTGATGGCGGACGGTGTTGCTGGTTTGCCGGCGGTGTTTGGCCTACTTTTCGCATCGTAATTGGGCGGGCGTGTGGACTGCTGCGTGCCGGCGGTAACTGGTGGTTTTTGCATCCGCCAGCACGGCGGTTGTGCTTCCGCCCGCCATCGTAATGAGCCCCTTTGACTGTTATTTAATTGTTAATAGTAGTTCATAGTGTTGTAGTGTATTGTTGGGTTTGTAGGAGGTTAGGGCAGAAAGTAAATTAAGTAATAATTAGTTAAAAACGAACTAATATTTTTAAACTAATTATGTAATTGATTGCTAATTATCTTAATTGTTTAATACTGATTTATTTTAGTTATAATTTAGGTGCAAGCTGCTGGGTTTGTAGGCATAAACGGTGGGAAGTCAATTAAGTAATAATTAATAATTAATTGTTAATTAATTATTTAATTGATTGTTAATTATATAAATTGTTGAGTACTGTTTTGTTATAGTTATATGTTATGTGCGGGTTCCTGGCTTTGTAGGGATATAGGGGGAGAGCTATTTAAGTAATAAATTACAATTATTAATTAATTGTTAATTAATTATGGAACCGCTTCTACCGTGCACAAGGGGACTACAGATCCCACACTGCCACGCTGACCTTTGCGCCAGGAGGCGCCGCCATTCTCCCGCGCCCGGAGGCGTTTAAAGGCCGGCGCGGCTCACGCTCCGCGGGACGCGCGCGGGCATGCGCGGGGTGAAGCCCGGGCCAAGGGCGGGCCCGTCTGAGCCCGTCAGAGACAGGAAGAGGCGGGGCTGGGCCATCCCCCTGTGAATCGTCATACAAACGCGTTCAACAAGTTGGATATTTGCTAACAAACAAGGTATTTTTGTGTGTTAGTGCAGTTTGTGGGCCCCCAAGCTGGTGTAATAGTTAGATGATAAGCATGAATAAACGCAAGGCCACAGACCTATTGGCAGGGGGGAGGGTTGTGGGGACTTTGGATGCTTTTTTAACAAGAGCCGAATCGGTTTTGACTCATGAAATTCAAATCGCCGAAAAAGACTCTCAATGGATACTTTTGCGGCCCAGAAACGGTCTTCAATGGGAAGTATAGTCTTGGTTAAGTCCCCACTGCACCCTGTGGATCATGTACATCACACCAGCCCAGGTCTCTGTAAAAATGGCGATTTAATTGACCCCCCTGACTCCCAGTTAGCAGTATCAGAGATGACCACATTTGTGCAGGACGGTCCCGTCGTGGTTGCAGTAGACAGTGCAGGGGTTAGTGTGCCCAACTCGTCACATATTTTAGTCAAAGACTCATTGCCTAGCACTACGGGACATAACGCAGTTTCTTCTGGCGTAGGTTGTGGGGAGGTCATAACTCGATCTAAAAGGGTCGCCAGGGAAAAAACAATCAATGTGTTAAAGTCCTTAACTGCGGGTAATGGAGAGTCGCCCGCGAAACGCTCAAGGGGAGGAGCCACACAAAAGCAAAAAAACAAATCCAAATCAAAACTTCAAGTAGCCAGGCCCACCGAGAAATCTGCTCCAGAACTGAACAAGGGTTTGGCCGTGAATCAGACTCATAACAGTGGTGATAATGACAATCAAACCGGTGTGGAGTTTGGGGATGACCCCGACCAATGGGAGCGACTGGAGACTTTGATATCTGCTCTTTTGGGGCCTATAGTATGTAGACTCAGCTCAATTGAAGACAAATTGCTTTCATTGGCGAATCTAGGGAGTATTGCATCACATCAAGGGGTATGCAGGTGCGCATGTGTTGGTCGGGGGGAACCTGGGGTACTAGCCCCTCTACCCGTGACTGTGAATGAAGGGAGGAATGTTGGGGATACTGAATATGCTAACGGGAGAAATGTTGTGCGCACTAGAGTCCCACTGGAACAGGCAGAAGAAAAGAGACCTAATGCCACCACTATTGATAGGGGGGCGAGTGAACCAATGACGGGGCACATAAGTAACCCCCCATTAGTTCTAATAGATAATGCAAGGCAAGTAAGGGGGGTAAGGAGAGACAATGTGCGGTCATTACCTACAGAGATGTCCTCTTTAAGCGCACAGAGTACACCAGGCCTCCCAGTCCTAGACCTACCGCCAGAATCTTGCCCATATACAATTGTTTTAACAGGTGTACCAACACACATAAGCCAAAAAGAGGAACCGACGTCACAACTGATTAATAAAGTGGTGCATTGGTTGTGTAGGAATGCGGGGTTTAACATTAGAGACTACAGACATATCTTGATGGCAAGGAGGGTGTCCTGGATCGGTAGATCCAGGAAAGCCTTCCCAGGGGACTGTGTGATAGTGACACTTAGGCATCCTGATCTTGTGCGCCAGACCCTTTTTCAGAGTACAAGGCCTAATCAAGCTGAAATGGATTTATGTGTCAAGCTGCTCCCGTTGGGCTTTTTTTATAGACCCTTGTCCTTTATGAGTCAACATCCCAGAGAGGCGTGCCGACAAGAGGGCGCATCGGGGTGGGACAACGCACTCTCGCTAAATAATGTTTTTGCACCATTTAGAGGCCTCAATGACCTAAATGATATTGATTGACTAGGTCCATTGAGGGAAGGTGATAGAATCGCTGGTACTCTCGTAATTAACACAGATCGAGGTAGGAGGGGGGAAGTGACTACCGCAGGGATAGAGGAAAGCATTATTATTCGTGGCCTACAGACTGCAAATGTCCATGCAGATAGTGGCCTTAACACGAATGTTCCCATGTCAAATAGCACCCAAGTAATTGATAGTGTAACAAGGTTAAATGGGAAAGAAATTAAAATCCTCTCATGGAACATAGCAGGGCTCTCTAATAAATTTGAGGATGTAAAATGGCTGTCTTTTATACGGGATTTCCAGATTATTTGCCTGCAAGAAACGTGGGAACCCGTCAATACTAATTTCCATCTAGAGGGATATAAAACATTCTTTTGCCCGGCGCGAAAGGCCACATCAGGGAGAGCCATGGGAGGGTTAGTTATTTATGCTGACCTTACAATACAGGGTAGATGGATAGATTTGGCCTGGGACTCTGAGGTTGCGCAGGGGCTCTTTTTTCTTACTAAAGGTTACAGGCTTTTTTAAATAAATTTTTACAACTCAATGTCACATGGTCAGGGTCTTGCAAGAGTGTATGAGCTGGATGCTAGACTAATGCAGGCGCAGGAGCTAGGGCAGAAGGGGCTCCATTTAGTGTTAGTAGGTGATTTCAATTGTCATCTCTGCCCAAATTTAAAAGCATCCTGTGGTGATTGGTCAACTTGCACGCTTGAGGATGGCCCTCACTTGGAACACACAAAGGAGGGCAGGGAGCTAGGTAGCTTATTAAACACGCATGCGCTAACGCACACTATGGACATGATTGAGGTCGAACAGGATAAATCGGTTTACCAAACATTTAAAGGCAGAGGGTGTGCTTCTTTTATTGATTATATTTTTGTTTCGATTTCACTTAGAAACTGTGTGTCCAGGTTTAGCATTATTTACAGTGCGTTTAGTGATCATAACCCCTCGCCTTATCCTTGGCGGATGTTTGCGACTATCGCGAGTCATCTGGCATGGGAGGGGGGGTGGCCAGGTCTACGGATCAGGGCAGGAGGCTACGGTGGACACAGGTTAATGGAGAAGCCTTTTATAAATCCCTGTTAAAAGAAGGAGAACATGTCATTTTAAGGTGCTTAGATCTTGATGTGGAAGGGACAGATTTAGTGGAGGCTTTTAAACAGGTGGCCCAAATAGTTGACTCCTTGTTGCGAGCCCCTATGCCCAGTATCATAAGAGATAGCCCAGGATGGTTTGATCCACATTGTTCACGCGCTCTCAGAGAGCTGAAAGATGCCCTAAAGACTACCCCAAGAGATAGGGTTTGGGTGTCCGTTTGCCGTAAAAATGATAAGTTAGCTGTCAAGGGACGCAAACGTCAATTGCAAAAACAAGCTTGGGAGGACTTGACAGAGGCAATAACACTTAAAGACTCCACCACTTTCTGGAGAGTCATAAATAATTCTTGTTTTCAAGAATCGAACAAACCCGGGCTGAGCAATAACATCCTGCCGGAGCAATGGTACGAGCACTTTCATGGGCTGTACAATTACAATCCAAGTGCTGATCTACCCCAGGAATGTAATGGGGAACAGGGTACACCCCCGGTGGAATTCTCACTAAGTGAGGTTAAAAAGGGAATCGAGGGCCTAACTAGGAACAAGGCTCCTGGCCCTGACGGGATCCCACCTGATCTTTTCATAAGTAATGTGGATCTCTGGGCCCCAATCCTGACTAGGGTGATTAATGCAGCAGGGGACACAGTAATGCCAGCATCTTGGTCTACAGCCACGATCGTCCCCATTTTTAAAAAGGGCAATAAGGACGTCCCACAATGTTATCACCCAATTTCCCTTATCGATGTGTCAGCGAAGGTATTAGGGCGGGTGGTTTTAAGTAGGCTTATGGACTGGGCTGATGAGCATAAGATTATAACTGATGTGCAATTTGGCTTTAGGCCAGGAAAATCTACTACTGACCAATGCCTCAATCTGTACCTCATTGAAGCCAAATACACAGTGGTAAGTCCAGGGACGATGTATTTAGCATTTATGGACTTAACCGCCGCCTTCGACAGAGTCAATAGAGGGAATTTGTGGGCATTAATGGACGGGCTTGGCGTGGACCCTGGGCTTATTAACATTTTAAAAACTTTGCATTTGAACACCACTGCCACGGTTAGATACTGCCAGGATGGAAGCAAAACTGAACCCTTTACGTGCTCCAGTGGTGTTAGATAGGGTTGCATACTAGCTCCCTTTCTGTTTACGTTATATATAAACGGTCTTGATCGCGCCCTAAGCACTCTTCAAGCTGATACTCCAAGGATAGGTACCCATGGAATTCCAGTTCTGCTTTATGCAGACAACGCGGTACTCCTGGCACGCACTCCCAAAGGTCTGCAGATCCTAATAGACGGGTTTGTTTCCTTTATGGAGAACTTGGACTTGTCTCCCAATTTGGCAAAATCTTATGTCATGGAAGTGGGCAAAAAGGCAGGCAAATCATACAAATACACAATTGGATCTCATTGTCTAGGCAAGGTGCAGTCCTTCTCGTATCTGGGGATTTTATTTGATGGGCGTTTAAATTTTAAACACTTACCAGAGGAGAAGTGCTGCACCATGGCCAAATGCAACGGTTCAATAATGAATTTTGCCCAAAGGTTAGGGCGGTGGTCCCCAGAGCAGATTTTGAAACTGTACAGCTCCATGTGCTGTGCCAAAGTGCTGTATGGCAGTGAGGTTTGGGGATTTATTGAGGCGAACCAACTACAAATAGAGGAGAACAAGTATCTCAGGCGCCTGTTAAAAGTTCCTCAGAGCACGTCAGCCCACATTGTACATGAAGAACTGGGTGCCCGTTACATTATGGATAGGTGGGCTGTCAACCCCCTAGTTTGCTGGGTAAAGATCTGGTCAAATGAGGAGGCTGCACTAAGTAGGCAGTTTATAGAAGATTGTCTCTCCCTGGACCATGGCCTCAAAATTCCCTGGCTAAAATATGTGAAGGAGTCCCTTGTGAAAGTTGGTTGTGCAGATTTATTCGCTAACCCCTCGGAAATAAGTATACTAGATAGGGCACTGGTTAAGGACCGGTTCTTTAAGTATGTAACGTTGCACCGGGAAGATAGAGAGTTACTTAAACCGTCGGTGAGAGAACATTTAGTTGTTAGATCCACTGAGGGCATTGAACCATACCTGTCTTGTATAAGTAGTGCCCATGACAGATTTTTAATGACTCGGTTCAGGCTAAACCTTTTGCACCACATTTTAGCAGAACCGGCAGGGTTCTCACTGCAACCAGAGTTGAAGGGGCCCTGTGGCTGCGAAGATAGGTCTCCACAGGACACCCTTCACTTTGTTTTATTCTGTCCATTTTATTCTGATCCAAGAAGAGCTTTTCTGAGGGGTATTTAAAAAAAAGCCAGATTTAAACAAGCACGGGTGGCACTTTTATTTTTGAAATTGGCCACAGATGCCTTCACACTCTTCTGTATTACGAACTTTTTAAGGACTGCTTTTAGATTAAGGGCCACAAGGGGTTGCGTGAACTAGCCCTGCAGATGGGGTTGCTTTAT
This sequence comes from Calotriton arnoldi, assembly GCA_963921515.1. NCBI lineage: Eukaryota > Metazoa > Chordata > Amphibia > Caudata > Salamandridae > Calotriton > Calotriton arnoldi. The sequence goes on along the minus strand of CAWUFW010004894.1, from coordinate 1,358,441 downwards.
GAGAGACACGTTATATGCGATGTTTATTTTTTTTTTAGCTAGATATATTTAATCTGTACCATGTAGATTATAAATTGTTGTATTGTTCCTTTTAAAAAATGAAGTTTGTACTGTAACCTACGGATATAGTGTTACTTTTATGGTATTTTTATATGCCGAATAAAGGAATTGAATTTGAATTTATTTAATTGATTACTAATTATGTAAATAGTTTTTTTTTATTCCTCATACCACCATAAGCGTCTGCAATTTTCAAAAGATCACTCAATCGATCTGTCCGCCCTGCGGTCACTGCATTCACCCAGGATGCTGACACCATACAGGACCTTCCCCTCTATCAGTGCCTTGGTGTAATCATTGGAATGTGTGACCAATTCCCAGGGATCTGCACCAAATTGAGAAGTCAGTCCATACAGCAGGTGGGCGGCTCATTTCTGAGCCCAGAATTAACCGCTAAAACCAGACAGCCGCCTTTACCCAATCGTCCACTTTCGAGGGTAAGGGATCTCTCCACTTCTTACAGATTTCTCTTCTTGCAGTTAATATCCAATAGAAAAGCAGCCCTCTCTGTGGCCGCCTCAGCAGGTTGCTTGTTGCCACTCCAAAAAGAACAAGCGTTGTGTTCATACCAATCTCCATGCCAAAGATATCTTTCAGAGAGAGTTCTATTCCTCCCCAGTAGTCGCTTAACCTGGGACATTGAAAAAAGATATGTACGTCCTTGGTTTTCACGCAACTACACCTTTTACACTTGGGAGGAGGCAGAGGGGCAAACTTTGCAATTTTGAATGGTGTCCAATAAAGCCGGTTAATGGTAAAGAAATTATTCCTCTTCAAGTTGGCTGGTTTAACGATGGAATACAGGAGCCTCAGAGAGTTATCCCAAACAGGTTGGAGATCCATCTCCTGAAAGGCTCTTCTCCAGACTAAGTAAGGGGGTGTTAGTCCTTTCTCTTCAGCCTCCAAAAGTTTCAAAAACCACCTTGCCACCTCCTTACTCTTAGGTCTTATGTCCTGGAGAAAAAACTCTAGCTCCCAGTCACCCCTTATCTCTTGTTTTGAGGCCGCGAACCAAGAGGACAATTGGATAAATTTGAACCTAGACAGGTTATTTCCTATTTTTGCCTTTAAGACTTCCCAAGGATGCAACCCCTCGGCTGTTATCAGGTCTGCCCATTTTGTGATACCCACCCTCCTGAGTGGAAGACTTAAGCCGTCTTTCAAACATATCGGGGTGCCAGGGGAGTTCCATACTGGGGCAAAATCTGAGTAATAACCTAAGCCCTACATTCTCCTAATCTTGTACCATACTGTTGGAAAGTCATCCTGTGCCCTGGGCACCCCCCAACTTTTTGCTGACTGGAACTGGTGGTAACTGACTCTGACTGACCCTGGGCTCTGTTTAACCAGGCCCAGGGCCAGTGCCATGCTGAAACACTTAGATAACAGTAAAGCACCTACATACACTAGGGTACACTTTGGGTTGGGGTACCCCTGTAATTGGCATGACCTACCCCATGAGCCCCTAGTATATAATAGGGCAGGGGATTGAAACTACCTAGAAGTCCCCAGTATCCTGGGGCATGGCAGTTTAGAGGCCAGCAGCCTTTTTGCACTTGCATGTGTGCACTGCTGAAGCCTGTGGTCAGTTTAAAAGCAGCTCTGGGTGCCAGGACTGCTCTTAAACATGCAAATTGTGGCCAAACTCGACTTTGGGGTTTGGGGCACTTAAAACTGGTCAACCTAAAATGTTTTTGCATAATAATGACCCCCAGGGTCTCCCTAGGTATCCCAGGGGTGGGGGGTCAGGTATCTATAAGGTAGACCCTTATAAAATGAGTTTATAAATGCCCTGGGTTAAGTGAAATTCACATTTCACTCTCCCCATTGTTTAAAGTGCTGCCCAAATTCGACTTTGATGCTGGGGGCACTGGGCCTGGAGGATCTGCAATATTTTTACAGATTCAACACCCCTAGGGTCTCCCCTAGGTGACCTATGGGGTGGGGGTCCTGTGAAAATAAGCCAAGTACTTATAAAATATGTTTTTGTAGGTCCTGGTGCTGGAAAAATGGCCCACGTCATTTTTCCCATTGCAAACCCCATGGCCCATAGGATAACATGGGGGAAAGTTATTAAACAATAACTATTAACAGGACAGGGATAAAGATTCCATTCAAAGACTCACTAGAATGGTATGGATAAATCCTACAATATGATGTTATTGAATTTTTCCCAAAGTGAACAGACAAGAAGTTATAACACTTTCTTAGTTGTAGTTCCAAATCCAGCCTGCCAGTGCTCTGCCCTGATTGGTCAGAGTTAAGAGGATTAGCCAGCCTGCCTGAAGAGGTGATAAAGATCCCCTGGGGTCAGCCAGATGGACTGGGAGGGCAGTGAGCTGTTCTGCAGGAATGCCAGGCCAGGGGGAGGGGTCGTAAACAATGAGCTTCAAAGGGGCAGAGCCCAGAGCAGTGTCATTAACAGCTTTGAACCCCCACCCCAGCCAGATGGCAGGATTAAGGAAGGTATGTGCAGATGTAGGGAGGAGAGGCTAGGTTAATTAGCCAACTCAGTGGGAGTGTTTAGCCAGCTCTTACCTCCTTGCTGGAAAATCAGCCATTATGGATTTGGAAGCTTTGTTGCACTCTGGGATAAAATAATGCCACACTCTGCAGGAAGTAGTCACTCAAGTGGGCAGTTACCCTACTCCTATTGGTGAAGCTTGACCTCCTGGATGACCCAGAGACTGTGGAATAAGTATCTGAGAGAGGCCCAGCCCTCAGATCTGCTGCTTGAAACTGAAGAAAGCAAGACTGGCCCTGCTGGAACTTCTGCTGTGCAAAGACTTCTAAGGCCTGACCTCTGGAGACTGCACCCCCTGAAACTACAGCTTTGTGGACTAACTGTGCTGAGTAAAAGAACTCAAGAGTGGACTCCCTGCAAGCTACAGGTTAACAGAGCTCATCTGGACCCTCACCACCAAGAATCACCAACCTGGGGAACTACCAGTGGATTTGTAAGGGTGACGTCCAGTGCATTGTGGGAATTGAAGTCCTCAACTTTCAAGGACCATCTTGGAGCTTCCAGACCCTTGGAGTAAGTTTGAGACACTTTGGGACCCTTTGAGGAACTTCAGGAAGAAGTTCAGGAAGTTTGGGGAACTTTGGAGGAACTTTGGAAAAAAAGCTCCATAGGGGGACCGACTCATCCTGGTCAGCCAAGCCGCCTGCCTTCAACCGCGAGCCGGCCAAGCCCACCAGGTTCGTCCCGCTAAAAGCTCCATCGCATCGACTTCCAGAGATTGACCGGGACTAGAGAAAATCTGAAGCCGGCGAACCCTCACCGGATCCGGCTACATGAGGAGCATCGAGGGACCCCAAGAGAAAAAGCTCCAGAAAAGCTTCTAAGTCCGCTCGTAAGAAAGTCGACCGGGATCAACCGCGAGCGCCAATCCGCCTGCCTTCCATCGCGTGTCGGCCTGGATTGTTGGATTGCCCCGCTAAAGCGATCTTGAAAAAGTTTCTAAGTCCGCTCCAGGGAAGTTCACCGGGAGATCGTCGAAAGGCTGCCCGGCGGAGCCGCACCGGATCCGGACTGACGGAGAGCGTCGAGGGGCCTCGAGGAGAAAAGCTCCAGAAAAGTTTCTAAGTGCGAAGGTAAAAACATTGACCGGGACCTTCCGCGTGGAGTATCCGCTCAGGGCTCCATCGCGGTCGGCCTTAAACTTTGACTTTGGCCCGGTCTATCGCGAGGCTATGTCCCAATATGGTGCTATATGCTTCTAAGTGCTAGATTTTATTTAAACTTTGAAAATTCATATCTCCGGTTCCCTACATTGGATTTTTGTCGTTTTGGTGTCATTTTAAAGATAAAAATATTTCCTATTTTTATAAATTGGTGTTGGATTTTTATTATGTGTTGTGTTTTAATTATTTACTGAATTGGTGTTTTTAAATGCTTTACATACCTGTCTTTGAAGTTAAGCCTGTCTGCTCGCAGCCACGTTACCAGGGGTTGAGCATGGGAATAATTTTCTTAGACCTATGCTGAGTCCTATCGAGTGTTTGTGGTCTTATTACTAGTGGCAGACCTACATTTGCCCCTACCAATAACCCACTTTCCAACATTTGGTGCTCAGCGGTGTGGATGTGGACTTGTGTTTAAAAAATACACCTTTCAGTGAATGAATTAAGATTATAAAAATCCTCTAAATTGCCTTAGAACAAAACTTTTGAGTTTGATTTTTGGAATTTGGACTAAACTGTTTTTAATCCATTGTTTTGATTTTTCCAAATTGTTCTAAGTCTATTGTGCCTAGTGTTGTGACCCAAAACTAGGGAACCATGGAGTTGGACCTGGCTAAACTGTCCCAGTGTAAGTTGGCTGAGCTTAGGGAACAGTGTAGGCTTAGGGGGCTGCCTGCTTCCAAGAGGTATAGGAAGGCAGGGTTGTTTCAGTTTATACAAGCCCATGACCGGGCAGCTGAGGAGAATCAAGGGGGGTCGAGGGTGTCCCCCCAACATCATCCCAAGAGAGGAGGATGATGCCTCTTCCATTATAACTAGTGTAAGCCAACAGATTCCTGATGGTGGGAGTGGGGCAGGGTCCCTTACTCAGGAACCACTACGGTCCCTTGCAGAGAGACAGCTTCAGGCTCAATTAGCTTTGATAGCTTTAGAGCAAAGGAAACTGGATTTGGCTGAGAAGAGGTGGGAGAAGGAGGAGAAGAGAAATGGTGGCAGCGAAAGCGAAGAAGATGCTGAGATGTCCAGGGGTGGCAGATTTGAACCTAAACTTCCAAAGGGTATTGTGCCCAAGTACACAGAGGGGGATGACATTGACAAATGGCTTGCAGCTTTTGAGAGGGCCCTTAAGATGAGTAGGGTCCACTCTAGGTATTGGGGTGCACTCCTGTGGGAGTTGATTCCAGTAGCTGGGAGGGATAGGCTCCTGACCCTGAAGGGAGAGGATGCAGAATCATACCAGCAGATGAAAGCCTGCTTAGTCAAGAGGTTTGGTCTGACTCCAGAGCAGTACAGGGTGAAGTTTAGGAACACCCAGAAATTGAATTCCAAGTCTTGGATAGACTTTGTGGATGTTTCAGTGAAGGCACTGGAAGGCTGGATTTGTGGTAACAAAGTGAGCACTTATGAGGGATTGTATAATTTGTTTTTGAAAGAACACATTTTGACTCATTGTGCAGAAGAGAAGTTACGCCAGTATCTAGTGGACTCTAAGCTGACAGACCCCAGAGAGTTGGGGGAGTCAGCTGATGAGTGGGTGAGAACCCGGGTTTCCATTCAGCACCAGGGGGTGACCAGAAGAAAGGAGGACAGGTCCCTCCCCAAGGGAAAGCCCAGGGAAATGAAGGTCAAAAACCTAAGGAGTCCTCCAAAGACCCACAAAAACCTGCACAAGGAGGGGGCCCCGAGCCAACCCAAATCCAAAGGGAGGTGGATTCAGGGAAAGAATGGTAAATTCTTTGATCCCTCAAAAGTGGGTAAGTGCTTTGACTGTAACCAGCCAGGGCACAAGCAGGGAGATGCTGTCTGCACTAAAAGCTCCCCCTAAGGGGCCATCCACAGGGATTGCCAGTGTCAGTGTAGGGGTGGAGAGTGGTGCCCCAGTGGAGGGTAATCAGGTGGGGCAAGCAACCTTAGTGTCCCTGGGTGGGGTGAATATTGCAACCCTTACTGCCTTACCTCCAAACATGGATAAGTACAGGCAGAGGCCTAAAGTGAATGGGACTGAGGTGGAGGCTATCAGAGACACTGGGGCTAGTGTAACTATGGTCCTGGATGAGCTGGTGCCCCCGGAGAGTTTGTTACCTGGTGAGTTTCACCAGGTGACTTATGCAGACAGCACCACCAAACTCCATCCTATGGCTGTGGTGGATTTGGAATGGGGAGGTGTGACAGGCCCTATGAAGGTAGCTGTGTCAAAGGTGCTCCCAGTCCAGTGTTTACTGGGCAATGACCTTGAAGCCTCTGCATGGTCAGAGGTGGAGAGAGGACTCCATATGAAAATATTGGAGCTCCCTGAGTGGGTATGTGCTGTGACTAGGTCACAGACTAGCCAGACGGGAGGGGCTGGACACTTGGACCCTGGAACAAAGGGCCAAGCATCCATGGACAAGGGTACTGGGCCTGGTGAGCCAGCCCAGGGAACTCCAGAGGTGCAGGCAGAATCTAACCCTGATGGGGAGGATCTGGCCTCTGAGGGAGGGACTCCATCCCTGCCAGAGCTGTCAGATTTGGCAGAACTGACAGGAGCAGGTGGACCCTCCAGAGAGGAGTTCAGTCAGGGACAGCGTGACTGTCCCACCCTTGAGGGCTTGAGGCGGATTGCTTCTAAGCAAGAGGAAGGGGATGACAGTGGGTTTCATAGAATCTACTGGGAAGATGGACTGCTTTATACTGAGGCCAGAAACCTCAAGGAGGGGGCCACCAGGAGGTTGGTGGTGCCCCAGAGGTACAGAGAGTTCATCCTGACTTTGGGTCATGACATCCCCTTGGCAGGACATTTGGGACAGATAAAGACATGGAACCGGTTGGTGAACCATTTCTACTGGCCCCATATGTCTGAAAAGGTAAAGGAGTTTTGCAGCTCTTGTGTCACCTGTCAGGCCAGTGGCAAGGCAGGGGGCAAGACAAAGGCTCCCCTAGTACCACTGCCAGTGGTTGGGGTTCCTTTTGAAAGGGTGGGGATGGACATTGTTGGTCCCCTGGACCCACCTACTGCATCAGGGAATAGGTATATCTTAGTGGTAGTTGACCATGCCACTAGATACCCTGAAGCCATACCTCTTAGAACCATTGATGCTCCTGCAGTGGCTAGAGCACTACTTGGTGTGTTTACCAGAGTGGGTTTTCCAAAAGAGGTGGTGTCAGATAGGGGCACGAACTTCCTGTCCAGCTATCTGACTGCTATGTGGGATGAGTGTGGTGTCAACTACAAGTTCACCACCCCCTATCACCCACAAGCAAATGGTCTTGTTGAGCGATTCAACAAAACCCTGAAGGGCATGATAAATGGGTTGTCAGAGAAACTCAGGAGGAGATGGGATGTTCTCCTCCCATGCTTACTGTTTGCCTACAGGGAGGTGCCACAGAAAGGGGTTGGTTTCAGTCCCTTTGAGTTGGTGTTTGGACACCCTGTGAGGGGGCCATTGAGCCTGCTGAGAGAGTCTTTAGAGAAGCCTCTCAAAGAAGCAAAGGACAATGTGCTGGACTATGTGCTAGGCCTGAGATCTAGAATGGCCGAGTACATGTACAAGGCAAACAGGAAACTGGAGGCCAGCCAGGAGCTCATGAAGCACTGGTATGATCAGAAGGCTACTATGCCTGAGTATACTCCAGGACAATTGGTGTGGGTGTTGGAGCCTGTGGCTCCCAGGGCCCTCCATGACAAGTGGAGTGGGCCCTATCCAATCTTAGAAAAGAAGGGTGAGGTTACCTATTTGGTTGACCTTGGCACCCCCAGGAACCCTCATAGGGTCCTGCATGTGAATAGATTGAAACCCCACCATGACAGGGCAGACATGACCATGTTACTGGTCACTGATGAGGGTGTGGAGGAGGAAACTGAGCCTGTGCCCGACCTCCTCTCCAATAATGTGCAAGATGGGTCAGTGGAGGGGGTGATACTCTCTCCCAAGTTGACAGACCAGCAGCACAGAGACTGTAAGCAAGTGCTGGAGCAGTTTGCTGGCCTGTTCTCTTTGACCCCAGGCATCACTGAGTGGTGTGTGCATCACATTGACACTGGTGACAGCCTACCTGTCAAAAATAAACTGTACAGGACATCTGACCATGTCAGAGCCAGCATTAAAGCTGAGGTTGCTAAGATGCTGGACTTGGGGGTAATTGAACCGTCTGAGAGTCCATGGGCCAGCCCAGTGGTGCTGGTACCTAAACCTAATCCTGAGGGGGGACCCAAGGAGTTAAGGTTCTGTGTGGACTACAGAGGATTGAATGCAGTCACAAAGACTGACGCTCACCCTATACCTAGAGCTGATGAGCTCATTGACAGGTTAGGGGCTGCTAAGTACCTGAGTACTTTTGATTTGACTTCAGGTTACTGGCAGATTGCCCTCACTGATGGAGCAAAGGAGAGGTCAGCATTCTCCACCCCAGAGGGACATTATCAGTTCAAGGTAATGCCCTTTGGTTTAAAGAATGCACCTGCCACCTTCCAAAGGTTGGTGAACAGGGTCTTGTCTGGGTTGGAACAGTTCAGTGCAGCTTACCTGGATGACATAGCTGTGTATAGTTCTACCTGGGGAGATCACTTAAGCCACCTAAGGGAAGTGCTTCAGGCCATGCAGCAGGCAGGCCTGACTATTAAGGCAAGCAAGTGCCAAATAGGGCAGAGTTCTGTAGTGTACCTGGGCCACCTGGTAGGTGGGGGCCATGTACAGCCTCTCCAAGCTAAAATCCAAACTATTTTGGATTGGACAGCACCTGTTACCCAGACTCAGGTCAGGGCCTTCCTTGGACTGACAGGGTACTATAGAAGGTTTGTTCAAAATTATGGGACCATTGTGGGGCCCCTAACAGAACTGACTTCTAAAAAGAGGCCCAAGAAGGTGATTTGGACCCCAGAGTGTCAGAAGGCTTTTGACACTCTGAAAGCTGCTATGTGTTCAGCACCAGTGTTACTGGCCCCTGACTACACAAAGGAATTTGTAGTTCAGACCGATGCTTCAGAGCAAGGGATTGGGGCAGTGTTGGCACAACTAAATGAAGGGGGCCTTGATCAGCCAGTTGCCTTTATTAGCAGGAGGCTTCTTCCCAGAGAGCAGAGATGGAGTGCCATTGAGAGAGAGGCTTTTGCTGTGGTGTGGTCACTGAAAAAGTTGAGACCATATTTGTTTGGGACTCACTTCCGTGTTCAAACTGACCACAGGCCTCTCAGATGGCTCATGCAGATGAGAGGGGAGAATCCCAAGCTGTTAAGGTGGTCCATTTCCCTACAGGGAATGGACTTTACAGTGGAACACAGACCTGGGGTTGCCCATGCCAATGCCGATGGACTTTCCAGGTTTTTCCACTTAGCTGAGGAGGACTACCAGGGTATAGGTTAGTAACCCCTCACCTTTCGTTTGGGGGGGCTGTGTTGGAAAGTCATCCTGTGCCCTGGGCACCCCCCAACTTTTGCTGACTGGAACTGGTGGTAACTGACTCTGACTGACCCTGGGCTCTGTTTAACCAGGCCCAGGGCCAGTGCCATGCTGAAACACTTAGATAACAGTAAAGCACCTACATACACTAGGGTACACTTTGGGTTGGGGTACCCCTGTAATTGGCATGACCTACCCCATGAGCCCCTAGTATATAATAGGGCAGGGGATTGAAACTACCTAGAAGTCCCCAGTATCCTGGGGCATGGCAGTTTAGAGGCCAGCAGCCTTTTTGCACTTGCATGTGTGCACTGCTGAAGCCTGTGGTCAGTTTAAAAGCAGCTCTGGGTGCCAGGACTGCTCTTAAACATGCAAATTGTGGCCAAACTCGACTTTGGGGTTTGGGGCACTTAAAACTGGTCAACCTAAAATGTTTTTGCATAATAATGACCCCCAGGGTCTCCCTAGGTATCCCAGGGGTGGGGGTCAGGTATCTATAAGGTAGACCCTTATAAAATGAGTTTATAAATGCCCTGGGTTAAGTGAAATTCACATTTCACTCTCCCCATTGTTTAAAGTGCTGCCCAAATTCGACTTTGATGCTGGGGGCACTGGGCCTGGAGGATCTGCAATATTTTTACAGATTCAACACCCCTAGGGTCTCCCCTAGGTGACCTATGGGGTGGGGGTCCTGTGAAAATAAGCCAAGTACTTATAAAATATGTTTTTGTAGGTCCTGGTGCTGGAAAAATGGCCCACGTCATTTTTCCCATTGCAAACCCCATGGCCCATAGGATAACATGGGGGAAAGTTATTAAACAATAACTATTAACAGGACAGGGATAAAGATTCCATTCAAAGACTCACTAGAATGGTATGGATAAATCCTACAATATGATGTTATTGAATTTTTCCCAAAGTGAACAGACAAGAAGTTATAACACTTTCTTAGTTGTAGTTCCAAATCCAGCCTGCCAGTGCTCTGCCCTGATTGGTCAGAGTTAAGAGGATTAGCCAGCCTGCCTGAAGAGGTGATAAAGATCCCCTGGGGTCAGCCAGATGGACTGGGAGGGCAGTGAGCTGTTCTGCAGGAATGCCAGGCCAGGGGGAGGGGTCGTAAACAATGAGCTTCAAAGGGGCAGAGCCCAGAGCAGTGTCATTAACAGCTTTGAACCCCCACCCCAGCCAGATGGCAGGATTAAGGAAGGTATGTGCAGATGTAGGGAGGAGAGGCTAGGTTAATTAGCCAACTCAGTGGGAGTGTTTAGCCAGCTCTTACCTCCTTGCTGGAAAATCAGCCATTATGGATTTGGAAGCTTTGTTGCACTCTGGGATAAAATAATGCCACACTCTGCAGGAAGTAGTCACTCAAGTGGGCAGTTACCCTACTCCTATTGGTGAAGCTTGACCTCCTGGATGACCCAGAGACTGTGGAATAAGTATCTGAGAGAGGCCCAGCCCCTCAGATCTGCTGCTTGAAACTGAAGAAAGCAAGACTGGCCCTGCTGGAACTTCTGCTGTGCAAAGACTTCTAAGGCCTGACCTCTGGAGACTGCACCCCCTGAAACTACAGCTTTGTGGACTAACTGTGCTGAGTAAAAGAACTCAAGAGTGGACTCCCTGCAAGCTACAGGTTAACAGAGCTCATCTGGACCCTCACCACCAAGAATCACCAACCTGGGGAACTACCAGTGGATTTGTAAGGGTGACGTCCAGTGCATTGTGGGAATTGAAGTCCTCAACTTTCAAGGACCATCTTGGAGCTTCCAGACCCTTGGAGTAAGTTTGAGACACTTTGGGACCCTTTGAGGAACTTCAGGAAGAAGTTCAGGAAGTTTGGGGAACTTTGGAGGAACTTTGGAAAAAAGCTCCATAGGGGGACCGACTCATCCTGGTCAGCCAAGCCGCCTGCCTTCAACCGCGAGCCGGCCAAGCCCACCAGGTTCGTCCCGCTAAAAGCTCCATCGCATCGACTTCCAGAGATTGACCGGGACTAGAGAAAATCTGAAGCCGGCGAACCCTCACCGGATCCGGCTACATGAGGAGCATCGAGGGACCCCAAGAGAAAAAGCTCCAGAAAAGCTTCTAAGTCCGCTCGTAAGAAAGTCGACCGGGATCAACCGCGAGCGCCAATCCGCCTGCCTTCCATCGCGTGTCGGCCTGGATTGTTGGATTGCCCCGCTAAAGCGATCTTGAAAAAGTTTCTAAGTCCGCTCCAGGGAAGTTCACCGGGAGATCGTCGAAAGGCTGCCCGGCGGAGCCGCACCGGATCCGGACTGACGGAGAGCGTCGAGGGGCCTCGAGGAGAAAAGCTCCAGAAAAGTTTCTAAGTGCGAAGGTAAAAACATTGACCGGGACCTTCCGCGTGGAGTATCCGCTCAGGGCTCCATCGCGGTCGGCCTTAAACTTTGACTTTGGCCCGGTCTATCGCGAGGCTATGTCCCAATATGGTGCTATATGCTTCTAAGTGCTAGATTTTATTTAAACTTTGAAAATTCATATCTCCGGTTCCCTACATTGGATTTTTGTCGTTTTGGTGTCATTTTAAAGATAAAAATATTTCCTATTTTTATAAATTGGTGTTGGATTTTTATTATGTGTTGTGTTTTAATTATTTACTGAATTGGTGTTTTTAAATGCTTTACATACCTGTCTTTGAAGTTAAGCCTGTCTGCTCGCAGCCACGTTACCAGGGGTTGAGCATGGGAATAATTTTCTTAGACCTATGCTGAGTCCTATCGAGTGTTTGTGGTCTTATTACTAGTGGCAGACCTACATTTGCCCCTACCAATAACCCACTTTCCAACACATACATTAAGCGCAGATCTCAGTACTTTTAAGCAGACTTTTAAACAAAATCTGGGGGCACCAAACTTATAGAGAAATCCCTCTGCGCTCAGTTCTCTCACCATATCCACTAGAAGCTTCCCCCCATGTTGTATTGTCTGACTTCCCTAACAGCATCCAGACGCTTTTGAACTGAAATGCTGCGTAATACAGGTGAAAATCGGGCAAAGCCAACCCTCCCTTATCCAGCCTACGTCTGATCTTTTTCCAGGCCAGCCTAGCTCCCTATCAGATTTTTTCACCTAGCGAGTAAGCGATCTATTTCTCTGGCCACCCTTTGCAGATTACACTGGGGAATTTTATCTACCTCATTCACGATTGAGATCCCTAGATATCTGAGGTCAGGTCTCACTCTCCTGTCCCAATCTTTAACATTCCAGCATATTACCTCGGTTTTAGAGGTATTCACTGAATATCCTGAGAGGGCACGGAGTTCTGCTAGGAGGTGTTCTACTCTCGGAATAGTTGTGGTGGGATCTGCTGTGTAAATCAATAAGTCGTCTGCATACAGCGCGATCTTACTACTATAATAAGAGGAGCTAAAAGGGACAACCTGTCCATCTGATCTCAGAAGTTGGGCCAAAGGCTCTATATATATATATATCTGAAGTGTATACACAAAAGCAGGACCGAACCCCATTGCTCTCAAGACCTCCCGGAGATACACCCAACACATTCAATCAAAAACCTTGGCCGTATCCATAGCGACCACTGCCAGGGGAGCCGAGCGTTCAGTAGCAAGATCTATTGTGCCAATGAGTTGTTGCGTCAACTCCTGTATCTGCCTCTTAGGGATGAAGCCCTTCAGATCTAAGGGTATCAGCTGTGGAGCAAGCTTAGCCAATCTCACTGCTAAAATACTCAATGAAGATTTTACAATCCACATTTAGCAAAGAGATTGGTCGGTAGGAATCAGCCCTACAAGGATCTTTGGAGGGTTTCAAAATGAGAACTATTATAGCCTCCTTCAAAGATCTTTGGATGCGTCCACCCTGCTGATAGATAGAGTTAAACAGATTTTCTGGAACTGAGATCAGTTCCTCTAATAATAATTTATAAACCTCATTTGGCAGGGCGTCCGTGCCTGCAGCCTTGCCATTCCTACTCTTAGCTAAGCTTAAACGGATCTCTTCCTTAGTTATAGGGGCCTGGAGTATCTCCCTACTATCCATTGTCAATCTTGACATTTGTTCCTTGCTTAGCCAGGCTTTGAGGAGATCTTGGTTGTGACAGATCTCCACCTTATATAATGCAGAGAATAAGGATACAAGACAAACTTGCATTTCTTCCGTTTTGTCTGAGACATCCCCTCTAGCATTTACTACCAGTTGTCTGATGACATTCCTAGTTGTGTCTGCTCTGGCTTTCCACGCTAATAATGTGCCTGCTTTCTCCCCATATTCAAAGTTCTGTATACAGCTGGCTAGAGTGGGAACTTAATTAAGTAATAATTAATTGACAATTGTTTATTCATTTTTAATTAATTATTAAATTGATTAATAATTATGTAAATTGTTTAATACAAGTTTATTTTAGTTATATTTTAGGTGTGGGCTGCTGAGCTAGCTGGGTGTAGGGTGGGAAGTTACATAAAATTAAATGTCATTTAATTTAATAGTATTTTACATTATCTGTTATTTGATTACTAACTATGTAAAATGATTAAGTGATTAATAATTGTTTAATTTTTCTACTGTTTAATTTACTTTGCTATGGATTGTAGTGTTAATATGTGTATTATGCACGTATTTTTTAAATGTTGTGTTCTACTTTTTTGGATGAGTTAGTTATGGAGAAGATAAATATATATTTGTTATAATAATTGATATTTACATGTAATTAATTAATTAGTAATTAATTATGTAAATATTTTTAACAATTTATATATTCTTAACATTATAATTTATTTTATGGTAAGTGTTTTGTGACAGTTTGTTTGTTCTTTTAATTGTTTTTATGTATTAATTGAAATTAAATCTATTACTAATGGTTTTATCCTCTTTTTCGTTATATATTTAATTGTGTTATTTTTAAATGCATCTATGTGTATTTTTCATGTTAATTAAGAAGGCTTACACTAAGAGCTTAATATTGTTTTACACTAATAAGGTTATTCATATTTGTAAATTGTTTGAAGTGAAGTACTTCCCCTACTGTTGCTTACACTGGAGTAGAAATAATAACTCTAACTCCTTGTAAGTCCAACACTTTCTCTAACATTGCGCTGTTTTGAGTGGAAATAGTAAATATGACCCCTTCGAAGTCTTACACTTTCCCTGCTGTTGTGGTGTTTGAAGTGGAAATAGTAAATGTAACCCTTTAAACTGAGTCTCTGTCTCAACTCTACAAGGCTTGCTTACGCAGCCATGGAAGGCACAAGTGAACTTAGTTCAGTGCACCAACACTTGAATGTGAGACCAAGGTTTTTGTAGCCCCACAGAACTTCACCCAATACATAGTTGCAGTGGTGTCAATGCTTTTGGATTACTAACAGTACCTAAACAGTGATCCAGGGACACCTTGGTGATCAGAAACAAACCTTTTTGTTCTCTTCAATAACACACACGCAAGATGCACTAAGAAAAAGACACTTTAACTAAAAAGCACATTTACTTCAACAGGTGCACCACGTTGTTCAACACATCTAAAATAGCCAGACAAAATACAATTAAAACATTGCAAATGGAAGTTGTGAATAACGAAAATAAACTGAACATTTCTAAAATGTAATCTAAAAACCTAACACCCTAAAACGTACTTTTATGTGCTACGCTAAGAGAGCATGGAGAGACTAATAACTTGCAGCTAGAGTTTCTTAGGGAGGATGAGTGCACAGCATACCTTATATACAGCAAAATACTGTAATTATCAGGAGTCATGGAGGCCATGTTTCCTGGAAAAGGCAAACACTTGTTCAGCATCATCATCAGTTAGCTTTCAGCAGAAAGTGTGTTATGGCGGCAGCATGTTCGGCAGGCAGGATCGTCTTCTGGTCTCGCAGTATCTTGCTCATTGTAATCTGGGGCGAAAGACCTCTCCTAACAAGTGGTCAAGTGGCAGTCCTTTTGCATTGTATGTTATCTAAGATGGAATTTGCACTGTCACTTTAGGAATGTTTGATATAACCAATAAGCTTCAAGATGCTAGTCTAAGATGCATTGCTTTAAACATACAAGGTTAAATTATGACAATTTAGACTACAATATTTTGGCTATTTTTCTTTGTTTGATCTTCAAATTGAGGTAACAAGTAATTTGTTCCAAACTATTGTCGCGTCAGGAAAGATAATGACAGAGGAAATCTGTATCTAAGACAGGCATGTTGATGATTCTACAAAAACAGAGAAAATGGAGTTGCGGCCTTCTTAAAATAGAAGAGGGCTTTATGCCTTTACGTCATCTCTAGCTTGTATGTCTGAATTGTGACATCATTATGGATAGAGAGATATAGGAATTAATCTAATTTATAGGCAAATCCATACTCTCAGAAAATTGAGAAATAATATTCTATATTTAAACTGATCTCATACTATATGTAATGCATATATTAAAATAAGCCTACTTAAATAATGTAACAATAATATATTTGCAGGTTTTCCTGATCTATTTGCCTACTTCTTTCTGCAGCTTCTTTCTCTGAGTATCTTTTCCATTCTTTAGAAATGGCATAAATTCATGTTGCCAAGAAACATTTATTTTGCATGGAATGGGGTCCCAGGAGGAAATCAGAAAAGTTCAAGTTTTCTTTAATTGAAGATAAATGTTGTTTCATAGCCGAAAGACTAGAACGTGCTAACCATCGTTGTACCTCTTTGCCTGCACTGTATGTGGTAACTACCATTGTTTGTGGTTTATGTATTATATCGAGGATCAGGTCGATTAGCTTTAAAACCAGGGGTGTTCGAAAGAAAATGATGCATGCAGGTATTGGAATCATAGGGCCATAATGCTAAACCTACAGGAGGAAGTTGAGTAGAAATAAATGATCCATTCTGGTTAATTTCATTTACATCTGAATAAGAAATGTTCATTTATGATTGCCAATTACGAAATAGAGTTGAATTAACTTTTGATATAGAAGGTCTTTTTCAAGTCTTTCATAGTACCAAATCCCAGATGTGTAGTCTGCTGTATGGTTTTGTTCAAGAAAATAATTTCTTCAGGTATGATGTATGCCCGAAATAAGGCCTTGTTGCCTTCACTCTGCCAAATGTTTGATCCCCAAATATATTTCTCAGCAATATTGTTTTTCCAATACTCATAGCCTTGGTTGGCCATGTTCTGACTGAACTCATTTGAGTAAATCAGCTTGTTAGTGGGGATAAGATTGTTCCAGAGTTTGTGAAAAATAGTAAGGTGAAGGATGTGACCTGTCATTCGTCTGGTAAAAAAGGACGTCTTTAAGACATTTTGGTGACTCTTAGGAAATGGAGCTTCACAATGCTCCCATTTGTGTAGTTGTGCACCTCTCTAGGATAGCTAGCTCTATATATGTAATAGTGTGCATAATGATGTTAACATTACTTTTCTTTCTAATTCACTGAATTTGAATAAGGATCTTCATTATTCAAAGTGGCATATACCTGTAAACCAGACATCATTTGTTTTACAGCTTCTGTAACACAGTCATCTGAAATGGAACTTGGAAACAATATCGTTCATGGAACCTTTCAAAATATAAGGTAATTGCACTGTCTCAGTGGATCCCATAATTTAATATGGAACTTTTTCCAAAGCTATTCACTCGGGCACACTACAAGCTGTGATATTCAGAGAGAAAAGATTTCTTTGAGCTCTGTGAGATTAAATATGAGGCTGCAGTTCATAATCCACAGGTTGTGCAATTGTTCTTTCTGGAATGTAGTGTCCATTCAGCAGTAGTATAACAGTGATCATTGTTGCTAGCCATATGATGAGAAGAAACACTCCTAGAGTGCTTCAAACATAGGACCAGGGTGCAATTAAGTATTTGTCATGAAACCACTGTTAAGCACCAAACAGTTTATGGCGTAGTGTAGCTTTGGAGATGATGAAACGTCCTCTATACAAAGTTGAGAGTCATTCTCGTAGATGGTTATTTCTCAAATAGGCATCAGCTCAATTGATGTAGGCTCAGGTGGTACTTCATAATAGATCATGGAGTTGCATTAAACAATAGCAACTGTATTGATGATAGCATCAGATTCATCTGTGGAGTTCATGTTCATTGCTCTATGTAGCATTGGAAAATCAGTATGCTCAAATATCCCTGGTTGGGAACTCAAATTAGTGATGATACTCCTCTCATTAAGGCGTATTTTATTCAGAGTAGGGAGAGGCTTAGAATGTCTACTCAAAACCATTCTTGGTCTCTGCGATGGTCTGCTGTAGAGAGTTGGCCATATAAAGCTTTTTCACCTGTCTGTTTTTATCGAACCAGACAAAGGAGGCAGAATGACAGTTCTTTTGCCTTTTACCACAAGGACTGTAACTGGTGATCTGTAAGATGGTTCAAAAGCATACATGTCATAGATCTTTTCATGAACTAGATCCCCCTACTTTAGAGTTCCACCCATCAGCACTGATTGCAATCTTCTATTTACTGGTGGAAGTTTCAGAATTGTTCCAATTAGACAGCTTGTCTCTGACCTCTTGGATACTCTGAAAGACATTCAAGTGTTTTTCCAGGTCGAACTTTTCTTCAGCCTCCACATTAACAGGCTTATCTAAGCCAGGCACAAATGTAGGAACTCCAAAGAGAACCTTGTATGCAGTGCGCCCCCCAATACTCCTCTAGGCAAGTTATTTAATGCTCTCTGCACGCCAGACAGATTATGGTACCAACTAAGACCTGAACTTAGTATCCTAGCGTTCAAGGCTAGTTTAATCATGGCGTTAGCATGCTCAACTTACCTGTTGGATTCTCCTCTAAACTGGTTGCTAAATTGCAGACAAACTTCCAGTACAGACATATTATCCCGGTAATCCTTGAAGGCAAACCCAGGACCATTATGTCAAAATCTTTTTATTGGTTTTACAAAGATACACAACATTTGTAGCTCGACCGAGCTCAGGTCGCATGCCAAAATCAAAAGTTATCTAAAAACAGTATGCAGTTTGTCCACAAGGTCTCTGCATGACTATTGGCCTTACCTAGGCACATACGTTCCATCAGTACAGTGCCTATTGGCATAGTTTATATGTCTTGTGTTGCCTCTGCACTCTACAATCGGGAGCTAACAAATTAAACGTAACATAAAACAACAAAACATTTCCGTGGTGCCCCGCGTACATAACCTTGACGTGGCTGAGAGGAGTGTAGGGCGTGCGTTACCCAGAGCCCGGAGGCCCCAAGGGGTCTCCCGCTCCAGGATCAGGGGGGTAGATGAACCACCCCCGGGTAAGTCAGTAGAAAGCCTGGCTGCTCCGGTTTCCCAGGAACACGGGCCCAGGGTCTGTTCTATTAGATCTGGAAAAGGTGAAGGGCTCGCAGCCTAGGCCCACAGGCAAATAGCATTAATCCTTCCGACAGGTAACCCACCAAGGGACTCCAAATAAAATCAAAGCTCTTGCGGGAGTCTTCAATAATATCTGTCATCCATTCGAGGGCTAGGGCTTTCCATAAACGGTCATGCCATTGGGTGAGAGAGGGGTTTCCGGCTTTTTCCAGGCTGCTGCTATTGCCATTTTGGCCGCCCCCAGGAATAGCCACATAATCGAGCAGTCCCCCTGTGTTTGGTGCTTCAGACTGGGATCCCGTATCCCCAAGAGTGTGTGTTCTAGGGAAGCGGGGATTGAGTATCCTAGGATTTGTTTGGTTTGGGAAAGAATCTCTTTCCAGAAGGGTTGGATAGAGGGGCAATCCCACCAAGAGATCAGGTAGTATGAGGCACCCACCCTCCCTCCACTTATCAAAGGTACCTTTTAGTAGCGCTGGAGAGAAGGCGGGGTTGAAGTGGATAGGGGTGTGGGGGGAAGGAAAAGTCGTTAAAGGCAGTACCTTAGTTACAATGTCCCACACTTTTAAGGTGGTATCTGTGGGAGTACTCAAATTGACATTGTTTGGCCTGTCTGGTTTCGGTTTCCAAGGTACGTCCCAGATAATTCTACCCACTATCTGCCTATCCATATGGAGCCAGTGTTTATCTGAGGCTTTAAGGGACCATTCAGCTAGGACCCGCAGTTGAGCAGCTCGGTAATACAGAAGAAAATCGGGGAGAGACAGACCTCCTTCCAGACTTGGCCTTGTCAAAAGACGCTGGGATAAGCGGGCTCTTTGCCCCTGCCAAATAAATTTTGTGGTCAACCTCTTTAGCTCTATGAATATCTCTTTGTCCAACATGATCGGGAGGCCCTGAAAGAGGTGGAGGAGGCGGGGTAGGACGTTCATCTTAATTGCGTTTATTCAGCCTATCCATGATATGTAGGCGGAGCTCCATTTTTTAAAATCGGCTTTGAGCTGTCGCTGCAAGGGGGGGAAATTAGCTTTGTAGAGGTCTGATAGTTTGGGGGTGATGTTAATACCCAGGTAGGTGATTTCTTTGCATGCACACCGAAAGGGAGATGTATTCTCAATCTCTGTCAGCATTTCTTGGGGCATTGTCAGGTTAAGTAAGAAAGATTTAGAAACATTAACCTTAAACCCCGCCACTCATTCAAAGTGAGTAAGTTCTGCTTGTATATCCGGCAGGGAAGCACTAGGGTTAGTGATAGGTAGCAGCACATCATCCGCGAAGAGGGAGATGTTGTGTTCATCTGGGCCGAATCGGATGCCGGTGATCCCTGGGTTAGATCTGATCCTCGCCGTGAGTGGTTCAATGCAGAGGGCGAAAAACATGGGAGATTGGGGGCAGCCCTGTCTCTTGCCTCGGGATAGGTTGAAAAAGTCTGAGGCTACTCCATTTACTAGGACACGGGATCTCGGGGAGCAGTAGTTAGCTTTCACTATTCCCAGGAAGGCCTCATTAAACTCGAAGCAGTGTAGGGTGCACAGTAAGAAGGGCCAATGGACACGATCGAAGGCATTCTCTGTATCTAGTGACAGGTGGGCTGCTGGGATATGTTTCTTCTGGACTTTGTCAATTAGGTGGCGTATCCTGCGTAAGTTGTCATGGGTCTGGCGGTCCTTGATGAAACCTGATTGGTCGGGGTGAATTAGGGTAGGTAAGATATCTTCTTGTCTGCTGGCCACTATCTTAGAGTATAGTTTGGCATCTAAATTCAGCAGTGCTATGGGCCTGTATGAGGCGCATAATTGGGGGTCTTTCCCTGCCTTGGGGATTATCAAAATTAATGCTTCCCCCATGGATGGAGATACTTGTTGGGTCATTGCTATGGCGTTAAAGAGGTCCGAGAGGTGGGGAGTTAGCTCTGCTGCAAACGTTTGGTAAAACTGGGCAGTAAGTCCATCTGGTCCCGGGGCTTTCAGGAGCTTGAGGCCGTCTATTGCGTTCTGGATATCCTCCCTTGATATAGGTCTACTAATCTCATCATTGGTGGTCGATTGGTGGTCGGAGGGACCTGTGGGAGCTCCAGTGAATTCAGGTACTGGGATTGGTCCTGTTCTAGTAGAGGGACTGCTGTGTAAAGTGAGTGGTAAAAGTCACGAAAGGCCTCTGCTTTCCCTCCCTCGCTAAGGTGTGTGGTGCCAGTGTCGTCGACTATTTGTTTAACATATTCTTTTTCTTGTTTCGCTCTAAGCTGTTGTGCTAGCAGAGGGCCTATTTTGTCATTCTCCCCGTATCCCCAAGACTGAAGGCACAGAATGTTTTTTTCTCTCCTATTGGTATATATTGCCTGAAGTTTTCCTTTCAGTGCAGTGACTTTCTGCAGGGTTTGTGCGGATGGGATGTTCTTGTGCGTCCTCTCAGGCTCTCACAGATCCCCCTCCAGTGACACTCGTTCCTCAGTCTGTTGCTTTTTCAGGGTGGTAGATAGTGCGATGCATTTTCCCCATATGACTGCCTTGAAGGCGTCCCAATTATTCAAGTGGGTGGTATCTGTGGGGTCATTGGTGGCGAAAAAGTCTTTAATAGTCTTCCACAGGTCATCCTGGAGAAGCCTATCGCTGCAGAGAATATTAGGAAAGTACCACCTAGCAAGTTTGGAGCATGGGGCCGGCAAGTTTAGCAAGATTTCTAATGGGGAGTGGTCCGAGAGACATATCGGGTGTAGATGAGCCCTCGAGATCATCTGTTGGAGCGTTTGGCTGGCAAAAATATAGTAAATCCTGGAGTATGATCTGTGGGAGTGAGAGAAAAAAGAGTCATCGCGCGTTGAGGGGTTGAGAACCCTCCACGTATCTACCAATCCCAGTCGTTGCAGGGCTGATTTAAGCGACTTACTAAAGACTCCCCGGTTGACCTCTGTGGGTGAGTAGTGTCTTTTGTGGGGTCCCTGATAAGATTAAAATCACCCATTAAGATAATGTCCCCCGTAGCAAAGCCCTCCAGAGTAGATAGAAATGTGAGGAGAAATTCCGACTGACCAGCGTTGGGAGCATAGACTGTGGCTATGGTGCAAGGTCGTTCAATCAAAACCCCTCTGACTATCAGGTACCTCCACGCCTTGTCTGTTTTGGTGTCATGGGGTTGAAAGTGAATCAAGGAGTGAAAGAGGCGGGTGACGCCATTCTGTTTCGTAGTGTTTAAGGAGCGGAAGATTAGTGGATAGTTCTTGTGTTTCAAGCAGAGGTCTTCCCCTTTTTTTAGATGGGTTTCTAGTAGTGCTACTAAGCGGATATGATTATCCCCTAGGAATTTCCACAAACGTTGCTGCTTGTTAGGGGAGTTAAAACCCCTTACATTCCATGACATACAATTAACTGCCATTTAAATAGTGTTGTGTAGCATCCTTAAAGGGACACAAATTCTATAGATTTGACCCGGCCGGAAGCTCACCCGCCCCCCGAACCCACTCGACCCCTCCAAGCAATCCAGTCAAATACACCACACTCTAGGCACCACGGTGAAAACAATAACACTGAACATAAACAGTAATTATTAACTGAGAAGTACCCAAAGCGATAGAAAGGCTTCAGCCTTGGTGACTCCAGAGGCGAGACCATTTCCGCACATAGGGCCCTTTCGCATGTATATTTGAACATCAGTTTCCTTCCAAGCTGGAGTGTGTCAAGGAGAGAGAGACAGAACTAGGTCTTATCTCAGTTTGGATAGAGAGAGAGAGACAGTCCACACTCTTTCCTCTTGTGACCTGGGACCTCGGATACCTGGTGACCCTCCCACAATGTTGCTTCTCTCTCAGGGTGATATCTTGACTTGCTCAACAGGTGAGAGGGAGTCGACCATCACTGCACTGGGTCATGGGTTAAAGTCCCTGCACTTGTCAATGTTTTGTTGTCTTGCCACCCCTCCTGGGCGTCTGCCGCAGGCCCGGTGCACGCTGTTCCATCGGCTGCTCTGCTCATTCTCTCCCTTTGGGTGCTGCCTGCTGCTGTGGTGATTTCTCGAGGCCGAGCAGGGCCGCTGCCCCTCAACCTCTGTGAAGTGGTGTTGTTTGTTGCAGAGTGGGAAGGCTATGTCAAAAAGGTAAGTCCAACGGCATTTTATCTGGCGATCTCTTAATGCCGCTGTAATCAGGCAAAACTTGCCTGCGTGCCAGTGTGGCTTGGGCTACATCCTGAAAGAGTGAGCACGTCGCGACCCGAAAGGTAACTGTATCCCTGCTCCTGGCTTTCCTAAGGACTAGTTCCTTGCTTTTGAAGGAGCTAAATTTGTCCGGGATATCTCTTGGGCATCTACTTTCTTCTTGCAGCCGTGGGCCCACCCTGTGCACTCGTTCTAACCGCACCACTGAGCAGTCATCTCTCAGGACACTGGAGAAGAGACCAACCATGAACGATTCCAGGTCCGTCCCTTCACTTGCTTCTTTCAGGCCTCTTACTCATATGTTATCTCTACGGGAGCGGTTTTCTAAGTCCTCGCATTTTAGCAGGGTGGAGTTCGGTCTCATTCAGACTTCGAGCTAGTGGGACTTCATCTCTACGTCAAGGGTGCGGGTGCCAAATGAGCCCACGTCTGCCTGAAGCGCGACTAGCTTCGTTCCCATCTCTGCTCGAAAGGCATTGACCGAGGCGCCAATGTCAGCTTTGATGTCTTCTCTGAGTTCCCTCTTGAACTCCTTTAAAGTCGCCAACAGATCCTCCCAGGTGAGCGCCATCCCTGCAGTCGTGAGGTTTTCTCCCTCATTCCCCGCCCAGGGCCCAGTCGGAGCAAAATAGCCAGAGGCTCTATTGGTTTGGGTTGTTTTCGGTGGCATAAGGGCGTGCACTTTGGTCCGCCAGAGCCGCTCCCGACCAGTTTGTGAGGATGGCCCATTCAAGGTAATCTGGGGTGAGGTGGGCCACTCTCCATCGGCTTGAGGCCTCTGTTTCGATGGGGCCTCCGGCAGCTCCTTCCTTAGGCTTAGGTAATTACTTCCTAGAGAACCCCAGCTATCCGCTAGTTTCCACTTTGTAGTTAGTTAGTCACACTCCCATCCGCAGAGCCTATACCTCTCAGGCAAGTTCCTTTTCTTTGCAGAATCAGCCCCAGGTTGAGGTCTCACAAGGTGTCCGGGGCCTTTCAGGCACCATTTTAAGGTCAGGCATTATCTGTTTTGTATTGAAGGAAATCCCTCCAGGGCTTTATTTCCCAGCCGGGGTCCAGGATGTAGTTGAGGGGCAAAACCAGGGTGCCCCCGCTGTCTGTTTTTTATCAGCACTCTCCCACCTGGATCGCAGGCTGTGCATTGGGCCGTCCTCCTTCCCTGCCTGTTGGAGCGAGGGGGACACTGCCGTACTCGCCGAGGCCCAGTTCCAGCCCCCAATCTGCCCCAGCGTTTGTTATTCCCCCACCCGGTGGGCTGAACTGCATGCCGGGCACTTGACCGCGGCTGCGGTCCAGGAAGAGAGATTTCACCGAGGTGGTTAGCGGTCGGTGGGCACCACCGCCATTTTGGATATCTCTCCACGGCGCAGGTTTTCTTGGACCGGGCTGGAAACTGACACTCCTGTGGCTGCTTGGCGGATTTGTCCGTGTCCTCTTGTCACGGCACGCCTTGCTCTGGCATCTCGGGTGGATTTCACGGCATACTGTGCGCCGTGGAGACCAGATTCACGGGGCTCTGAACGGAGTCGGTCAGATTCACGTCCTCACGGCCATGATGGTTGGCCACGCCCCCTCATCTGCACACAGGACCATTATCTGAGTGAAATGAATGAACTACCAAGTGCTACTAGACACTGCTAATCATTTATGACCACTGAACCACTCACATTTCTCTATGGCCAAACCCATAGGAATCGAGAACATGAATCAATGGATATCTAATATGTATTTAAATCAGTTAACGGAATTTATAGGGCAGGTGGTGTCCAAATAAATTACAGTGAACGGGATGTTGGAGACTGTGAGGGGAGTTCGCAGGGGTCTCTTAAAGGTAGATGATTTACTCTACTGACAGATGTCACACTTTTCGACTTAGGGCCTGATTTAGATCTTGGCGGAGGGGAATACTCCATCACAAACGTGATGGATATCGCATCCACCATATTAAGATCCAATTATATTGTATGGAGATCGTAATATGGGGGACAGGTTATCTGTCACATTTGTGACAGAGTATTCCATCGGCCAAGATCTAAATGAGACCAATTGTCTATAGTTTGTCTATTTAAACAGGCTACCAGTATTATTGCTGTAGCATTTCTACGGTTGTGCTGTGGATGGAATTCACCATCTTTCACTAAACCTTGGACTGCCATGCAGGCTGCAGAGTACTTGTATTTGGTTCCTATCACTGGTTGAGCAGAGCCATCCAAATGGAATATGCTCTGGTAAGACTCGATGGGAAAGGCCTTTGGAATAGGAGGAACATATTATTCATGTTGGAGAAAAGCTTGTGTATGAAGCGTGAGATCATACTGAAACTTTACATCCACTTCACTTAAAGAAGAGGCCCACTGCACCCACCTCGGGTTTAGGGTGCAACCATTAGGAATGCTTCCCTTGGTGGCTGCCTCTAGCACTGGTACATGGGAAACCACAATCATTTGTTTTCCCTGAACCCACCAACAGTGCTCCTTCAAGATAACCATTTACACAGCTACAAGAACATTTTCAATAGAAGAAAAATGTGCTGCAGCGGGGGAATACAAGTGAGACTTGTATGCAATAAGAACAGTCTGCTCCTTATTGTAAACTAAAACTGGAGGGGATTATTAATTCTCACAGGTAGAGAAGATGGCGCTAAACCTAATAACGTGATGAGTTCAAACCTAATTGACAATTCTAACGGTGCTATAGGTGGGGGAATAATCCCATAAACCCCCAAACCAGGACAAGGGTCCAAAGCAACTATGAAACCAATCCTATGCACACGAAAAACAACTTAATACAGGGTAATGAAAATCACTATCCCAAAGGTAAACAAGCCATGAGTTCTTCAGCCGTTAAAGTTCATTTTAATATTCAGAATATTTTCCAAGCCAGCCAACACGTGTTTCGTCAGTGGGTAATGACCCTTGACTTCTTCAGGGCTGGAGAACAACAAAAAGTAGTGATGTCACATTCTATATACACCAACATACATTATACAGTGTTAACACATTCCAAAAAAAGAAATTACACCTCACATTAAAACACTTATCTAATACCATATGTATATAAAATGGAAAAAGATTTCTTTCATAACAGCAATCATTAAGAAAACAGGTCGGCACATGAGTCTCTGTGTTAACAGGACTCCAGTACAGAAAAGAGAGAAAGAGGAAGAAAGAGAGAGCCAAGAAGTGCTTAGTCCATACTCAAACCATGTGAATTAAAAAGAAAGATATTTATATCATTAAAACAGCAGAACAGCTGGACATAGGATCCATATGCCCTAATCCAAACGCTGTACCACAAGCCATCTGAGATCATATATTACAATGAATCCATAAAAACTCCCTGTGCCCATTATCACCTATGTAACAGTGAAAAACGCCACCTGATAAAAATGAAGCAACATACCTCAATTATGATCTGACCAACCATTCAGACCTGAAAACCCATTCAAAAAGATAGAAAATCTTAAAATTCCCAACAGACACTAATAAAAACGATTCATATCGTTTCAAATCGAGATCAGAAATGAGCCCAAAATACTGCACGGCTCACCTCTAGGCCGGTAATAGTTCCAACCCGGCGTGGTCGTCTTACAGTTGTTTCCTTATAACAACAACTCGTTCAAATCCTGTGGTTTCCAAAACAGAAACAGTATATCATATCAATAACCTGTCCCCGTCAGTCAGGACATTAGAAAAAGACTCCGCAATTCCCCCTAAGAAGTTGCTACTAAATGATCTCGATTTGAAACGATATGAATCGTTTTTATTAGTGTCTGTTGGGAATTTTAAGATTTTCTATCTTTTTGAATGGGTTTTCAGGTCTGAATGGTTGGTCAGATCACAATTGAGGTATGTTGCTTCATTTTTATCAGGTGGCGTTTTTCACTGTTACATAGGTGATAATGGGCACAGGGTGTTTTTATGGATTCATTGTAATATATGATCTCAGATGGCTTGTGGTACAGCGTTTGGATTAGGGCATATGGATCCTATGTCCAGCTGTTCTGCTGTTTTAATGATATAAATATCTTTCTTTTTAATTCACATGGTTTGAGTATGGACTAAGCACTTCTTGGCTCTCTCTTTCTTCCTCTTTCTCTCTTTCTGTACTGGAGTCCTGTTAACACAGAGACTCATGTGCCGACCTGTTTTCTTAATGATTGCTGTTATGAAAGAAATCTTTTTCCATTTTATATACATATGGTATTAGATAAGTGTTTTAATGTGAGGTGTAATTTCTTTTTTTTGGAATGTGTTAACACTGTATAATGTATGTTGGTGTATATAGAATGTGACATCACTACTTTTTGTTGTTCTCCAGCCCTGAAGAAGTCAAGGGTCATTACCCACTGACGAAACACGTGTTGGCTGGCTTGGAAAATATTCTGAATATTAAAATGAACTTTAACGGCTGAAGAACTCATGGCTTGTTTACCTTTGGGATAGTGATTTTCATTACCCTGTATTTTTGTGTGCATAGGATTGGTTTCATTGCTCCTTATTGTAGTTCACATGGATTTAACCAGACTGACCTGGTATGACTCGAAGAACTAGATTGGTCCTACTGTCGCTGGTTTGTAAATATTTGTTTCCAAGCATGTCTGTTTACAAAGCACATAAGATATCAGTGTGCCTGCTCGCCCATTGTTTTGATGAAAATGTGGGAGAAATCAAGTCATACAGGGGCTTTACTCAGCATATACAAGAAGGAAGTTCGTTTAAAGTTATGGAATCTCCGCAGAGATTGCAACTTCTTCAATGTATTGGGAGGCTGCAAGGTAGCAAACTGCTGAAGGAAATCATAATCCAGAACCTTGCCCTCATTGGATAGCTTGTATCCAAGGAAGGTCAACGCGATGTAGGCAATCTTCAGTTTTTGAAAATTAATTCTGTAACCATGTGATGTTACTAGTGTTAAAACTTTGTCCACCCTAGTTAGGCATATGTCTAAGTCATCATCTATAAGATAGATATTATCAATGTATGACAATACCTCGGGATCTGGTTGTAAGATCTTCATGATGCGTACTGAGAACAAGCCAGGACTGTTCATATAGCTCATAGGCAAATGTCAAAATGAAAACTGCACCCTGTTGAAATGAAAGGTGATTAGATACTCACTTTCAGGCACTCTGTTCTGTCTAGAAAATCCATTAGAGCTGTCTAGGGTTCTTTTGTATTTTTTCGCACCAGGTTCATCATTAAACCTATGCTACGTATTTACATGACATTGGGTCTTGTATTTGCGATTAAATTGCTATAGGCTAAAACTATCCTATAGGAGATCAGGTTTGAAGATGGGAAAAATGGCATGTTAATTGGTGAAAGGCTTGGCATAAATATGCCCTGATATTGCGCTTGGGATTTACAGCATAAGGGAATGATATGTGGAACACGGTTTTTACCCCACACACTTGGTTTCTGTATAAGACCAGAGCTTGTCTTACAGCCCATTCATTGGTGTAAATTTCCCTGATGTCTTCAGGTACTATCGGAGAAAAAGCTACTCTGATTACTTCTCCCCCCTGGGATGCTTTCCTCATAATGACTGGAAGTTAGTGTTCCTCAGCCAGTATGATCCATAATCATCAGATAAATGTGCCCAGAAGACAGCTTTAATAGTGCGTGGTATGTCCCCTTCAATCAGCAATTCAAAATATTAAACCTATCGGGAGGATTTAAATGTTTATCTGGAGTCTCAACTCAGTTGGACTCACCACCAGAAAATTCTGAAGCATCTGATGTACTATTGTGACTCCTGCTGCGCTGTCTAGGCGTGCTCTCACCCAAATTCTGATTTTCATAGTTGGATTGGCATTTTTCTTAGAAAGTCTTGCTACTTTCTTCTTAACTGATGCTTTAGAGTCCAATTCTTTGTCTTCCCTCTTTATGCGGCTTCAGCGTCTCATCCTGTTTCACCTCTTCTGCTATACTCTTCATTTCTTCAGTACTCATATTGACTCCCCCTCTCAGTTTGTTTACCTTCAGCATCCTGAAATGAATGAGGAGAGCAGATATCAGAATACTGATACTGTTCGGTTTTTTAAATTTTCTCGCTGACCCTTAAATTATAACCACCACTACCAGATTCCCGAGATGCAGGAGGTCCAGTCTGTCTTTGCTCTCTACTCCTTTGTTTCTTTATGCTTTCCATTGCAGATTTCTCTTTAACAGGACTCTCAACATCACTTTTAGGTTTTAAATGTAGCTTAACGGCTCTCAAACCTAAGGTATCATGGCCCACAGAGGTGTATATTTCTGTGATTAATTTTGGTAGTTCCCATTCTGGAACTAGACCCACTTCCAGTCTCTGGATTATTGCCAGAACTGAAGTTTCACCTTTAATGTTGCTTAGGGTGGTCCCGGAAACTGCAGAAAAGTTACTGATTAATTAAATTCCTAAGTCCATAGCTGGTGCAGTTCTGTGATTGTTCTGTACCTGTTTCAATAAATGCATGCCATGCATGCTGGTGTAAATGCATACAAATATGCTTGCCCAGGTGTTACATTCCTCTTTGGGTGGCATCATCCCAAGGGAAAAACAGATAGTCAATATTCTATGTTTATCCTGGGGTGCTATGTGTGGATAGGCCTCTTCAAACTGGTTGGTCTTGCGAGCAACCCAGCAGGAGCTTTTCTCATGATAGCATTAGTAGTTTGTGGACTAATGGCTTGTAACTGTGCCAGAGCTGCAGGTCCCACTGCAAAATCAGTTCTACAGTTCATGATATGTAGTGCAAACTGTACAAGTCTCCTGCAGAGGGCGAGTGCATAATTCAAAACCCCTACAACATTAGCAAGATCTAATGTGTCAGGGTGAGAAACAGGTGTGTGCCCAGCCAAGAGTGGCCATGTGTCCCCTTCATTGATCAGGGGTCCCAGGTGGCCAATCCTAAGCATGTATGGCAACTGACAAGCAAACCAGTTCTGGTGTTCCTGGTATGTCAAAGGTATTTCCAAATTTTGGTAAGCCCTAAAGTGTGCAGGCAGTGGTGCTGTCTTATTAGCCTGAAACTGCCCAGTAGCCTCAATATCCACTCATGAGAAAAACAACTCAAAGGCATATGCCACATAAGCAGCTATTACAAAAGTAACTGCCCTCCCCCCCAAAAGTGAGATTCAGTGGCAACATCTCTGGCAGGCAGGATCGTCCTTCTGGTCTGGCAGTATCTTGCTTGCGATAATCTGGGGTGAAGGACCTCTCCTAACAAGTGGTCAAGTGGAAGTCTTTCTATATTGTATATTATCTAAGATGGAATTTGCAATGGCACCTGGGGAATGTTTGATATAACCAATAAGCATCAAGATGCTAGTCTAAGATGCATTTTTTTATTGGAGTTTTATATAGCGCAAACTTGACCAGAAGGTATCAGAGCGCTTTACATGAGCACCAGTTGCATTACAGAAGGATACATTCATTTTGTTAGGCACGGGGAGATTACATGATTTGCCCAGAATCACAGGACGATGAGCGTCCCTGCGGAGACTCGAACCCGGTTCCCTAGCTTCGAGGTCGACCACTCTAGCCATTAGGCTACATCCTCCTTTAAACATATATGGAAAAAGTATGACAATTTATACTACACTATTTTGACCTTTTCTCTTTGTTTGACCTTGACATTGAGATAACAAGAGACTTGTTCCAGACTGGTGTTGCATCAGGTGTTTTTCTGATGTCTATATCCATTCTGCAGCATTCTGCAGCGCATAGAAAGAGGAAAATGTCATCAATTATTTTTTTTGTGCAGAAATGTGTCTTATCCTGCACAAAAACAATCATCCCCGCAACGCAGGCACCCTTGCAACATGACGCAAGGGTGCCTGCGCTGGCGCGTGACAGCCAATATTGTGAGGCAACGCAGAGGAAAGCACACGGATGTGCCATATTGTTTTTAATACAAAGCATCCCTGTGCTTTTAAAATGATGCAGCTCAACACAGCAAAAAGGCTTCCGGCGCTGCACTGCGTCATTTTGTAGTAAATGAGGTCCTCCATTTTTTCCTACAGGAAGCTGGTTTGAGCAGAGAATGTCATGTAAGGGCAGTTTCTCCTCGACCATCCTCCTGCTGGCATCTCATGTGACTTTTGAATGCAATGTATGCCTGCACATTCAGTTTTCACATGAGATAGTGATGAGAGAATTTTAATACATTTTGTGTAATGCTTGCGAGAGTTCACAACATTTTCCACAAACAATTATGATATTGCATCCTGCTAGTTACAACCGTGTACAGTACTTTTAAAAGGAAGAAGCATGGGGAATCAACATTCTCATAACTGTCACTCAGAAGTCATTATTATTAATATTATTATTATTATTAGTGTTGTGTTTATATACCGCAGACCACATCCTATTGTTAATGGAACACTTCACATAAAACAACCAAATACGTAGAACTAGATAAAAACACAGAAAGGTTCAGACTATATGAAATAAATGCAAAGCTATGAGAAGACAATAACAACAGATAAAGTCAGTATCCAATATGTGCATTATCATCACACGAACAGTACCTACATTCTGACACACTTTGATTGTGTGCATTGAGATAATTACACAGACTGATACTGCCGCCATCAGAATGTAGACGCAACACTAACAATTTTAAAGCCATGAAAGGATGGTCAAATTTTAAAAATATTGGTCTTACCTACATGACCCATCATGACACTCGTCATGCCATGTTTACAAAATGCATTCATATATAAAATAATGAAAGTGTGCCTTACACGCATCACTGTCAAATGTGCTTAAACATAATAGATACAAAAGGTAATGTGATGATGGAAGGCTACAAAGTGGCATTAAGACAAGCATTTTTGTGTTCCCAAACTAAGGGCCTCATTACGATGGTGGTCGGACCGGCTTTCACGGTCCTGTCAGAGGCGGTCGGACTGCTGTGATCTCGTCGAAAGCAGCCGCACCGTCGCTGGATTACAATGCATGCAAATACCAAGAAATTCAACTGCCACGATCCCTCTGACTGCGCCAGGAATTTTCAACCAGGTTGATGTCAGAACGACCAATGGAGCAAGTCGGAGCGTGGACCGCCCTGCAAACCACCAGCCCAATCACGATGAGCTTTTCCGACGAGCCGTTTGTGGCCGACCAACCACCTCATCTGAGCTGGCATAACCTATTATACACAGCTCCTCACAGCCGGTGCCACCATGGAGCCAATCGCACATGTCCTGCAGCTGCTGTATCTGCTTGATGATACTCAAAATCGAGACCTTCCTGGACGCAACCGCCGGTGAGTGACACACCTACCCGAGTCCTCAGGAAATTGATGGTCCACCATGCAAAAGCAGGGGTGGAGCATGGTCAGCATGAGTTGGGGATGTGAGCAACCTGTGCACAAATATTCATGCACTGATATCTTGCCAACAAATACACATATCTTGAGAAGCAGGACATAAGGGGGAAGGAATGGGTAGAGGAAAAAGTGAGTAGTGACAGTTGTGTAGCAGGCCATGAAGTGGTCTGATGCCTGCCAGTGCATAGCATCGGTAGGCCCAAAACGCAGGTGTTCAGACTGGTTACATCCAACTCTCCATTTAGGCCCACATGCTCAGGGTGAGACAGAAATTTTATTCTGCAGCAGTGCCACCTACCACTGCCGCAGATGTAACAGCAAAGATACTTGTATTACTCCATTCACAGTCTTGTCATTTCAGAACTGAAGCTACAACAAACACCAATGCAATGAAGCCACAGTTGTCACTGCAATATGTAAAGCAACTAACAACCATCTGAACATCAGTGGACGTGATTTACTACTTTGGACATCATACTATGTCTGTATGTTTTTGTGCGGGAAGTCCTGGCATAACGGGACAAACAGAATGCCAAAGGTGGCAGTGTGTATGGAACGACATCAACATACCACTGTACATACTGCATGATTGTGGATTATTACACAGCAGGTGATGCACTTTCGAACTGCACTGCAGATGTAACCAACTGTCTGCAGAGAATATGTTTTGCATGAGCATTATTCCTTTATAATTGTAGCATTACTCATATGATAGTAACATTCCAGACATGTGGGAGCAAGGGGCCTGTCCTAAGGCAATGACACACAGTGACATTATGGGCCCATGGACAGTACTCTCGGATCTCGGCTCTCATCATACCAAATGTAGTGATAATAGCTGCATTTAGGCCAACTAAGGGTCATATGCCCACATTTTCCATACATAACAGTACATCTGTGAAGGGGTCTGTGAGGTATTGGTACCTCCCTGACAACAGGCTGGTGAGGTCTCATGTGTGTTGAGTGATTTGTGGGACTGTACATATATCTCACATAATCCTCACATGCTACTCACAGGGAAAATACACAAGTTAGGTTGTAATGCCCATACATTTATTAGCAAATCAGCCATGAAATGATTTGCGAATTAATCATTGGTTTTTAGGTTTATACATGCATAGATATGTGCATACAACCGGTGTAGGGTATAGGACCATATACACGTCACCATGGGTCTCTAGCTCCTCTGGAGTGAAAGCAGGGGCCCTGCTTCCTGTACAGTGTGCCATGACAGCTCCCAGAGGTGGTAAACAGCAGCTGACGATGAGGAGGTGTTGTAAGCAGCAGTGCCTAGAGGAAAGTGATTTGTTTTGCATACCCCATTGTATAAGTACGCCACCAAGGCGGTCTTCTGTGTAGACATTGGACCGCAGTGGTTGTATTCTCCAACATTAGCCTATGGCTGTGACTGGCATGGTAGAAACTGCCTATGCGCGGTTCAAATCAGCCGGCAGTCTGCGAAAGAGCATGTCCCATTGGCGAGCTCAGACATCCACATAGGCTGTCTCCTCTTTAGGCAGACACATCCCTTGAACAGCAACTCTCACAATAATAACCATCAGCCTATGGCTGTGACCACCATGGATGATGCTGCCTACAGCATGGTTTGAAACTGCCGGCAGTTGGCGATCCTGCATGTCCCATTAGTGAGGTTAAGCCTCCACCAAGTCATTGTTGAAAACCACATAGTAACATGTTTTTTAAGTGTGTCTCTGCCCCTGCATATATATATTGGAACATGTCACCTGATGTATGACAAAAAACGTGTGGTAACTGTTCCTAAAGAGAAAGTAATGGTAATCAACCAATTTTGGTTGAGTATATGTGTCTCAACAATAGCCACTGCTCTCAGTCCGTGAAAGTGAGGGGCACGTGATAAGTGGTCGTGAGGCGCACGTGATAAGTGGTCAACACCGGCGATCCTGATTGGAGAGGGCAGGTTCAGTGGCTGACTTCAACGGGGGACACATTTTGGTCTCCCCGTTCTTCCGCGGCACCCGCCGGCGCAGCCATCCCTTACTGTTAGGAGTGTTGGGATTACATTAAATACGAACAAGACGTATTTTTTTAGCGCAGAGACGCTTGCTGACCTTAATATAGGTATGGTGGTAGTACAGGGTGTTCTTTCCTGACTACCATGGTCTTAACATCATTTTTTATCACCCTTTTTTCCACGGTCCTGACGAAGCGTATAGCGGATCCATTAGGGACCTACCATTTGCGCGAAACATGTTGACCACTTATCACGTGCGCCTCACGACCACTTATCACGTGCCCCTCACTTTCACGGACTGAGAGCAGTGGGAGTATACTTGCCCCCCCTACTTATTTGTTACGTAGGATTTACTCCAGTCCTCAAATTTTAAATTTGTCTTCCGGACCCCGGAATAAACCTACTTTGGGGATCTGGTGAGATAATTTTAGAACACATACACACACTTCCATAGTACTTGTTCCCTGTTGTGTGGTGGTCCTTTAGCAATATGAGTGCCATCATGTTCTCAAACACAATGTTGTTGCTCATCAAAATCAGGAGTTCTCATCTGTCAGGGCCTCCCTTCCTGTGACTGCCATAGATGTAGAAGGAACCAGATGTAGTTGGACCCCAGGAAGGTGTAGGTGATGGGGGAAAACCCTGAAGAGTGTGGTTTTGATGTCACTTAGCACCCAATGAGCTGGCCCATGTTGTTGTTGTGAGTGTCCAGCCTCTGGTCTATGGACCTCTGCAGCTGCTTCATCTTCCAGAGTACCCGGCCCATCACTCCTTGGTAGTCCTCATAGGCTCCCAGGGCACTGGTGATATTGGCCTGGGCATCAGTGGCACCAGTGGCCTTACTTAGCGGCCCACAGGCAATCTCCCACTACCCCTGCCCCCACTGGCTCCTGCATCCGGACCTCTGGAAGAGGGACTGGGGTGCAGGAGATGTTGCTGCGTCCATCGGTTGTTGGGGCAGAGGTCAGCTGAGATGTTGCAGCTGGGGTGGGAGGTGTGGTTGTGGGCACAGTGAGACTCACTGCTCCTGTCTGCCCAGGCTGTCCAGATAGGCCAGGTTGTTCCTCCACATCCGTGTGTTCAGGAGATTCTGCATCACAGGAGGCTTGATCCTGGGGGAGATGGAATCTGGTCAGTGTCCTGTGTCTTGCCAGATTTAGTGCCGGATCAACCTATTCAGACATAGAGTAGATTGTTATTGTTGTAAGTATGGTATATACATTCTACATCATTTGGTACACAGTGAGTTCAGGCCTGGGAGGGACAAAAGTGTTGGAGGTTGATAAAGTGAACCATCTCTGTTGTG
Source organism: Calotriton arnoldi (assembly GCA_963921515.1). Lineage (NCBI taxonomy): Eukaryota > Metazoa > Chordata > Amphibia > Caudata > Salamandridae > Calotriton > Calotriton arnoldi. Next base: position 1,323,272 of record CAWUFW010004894.1, on the reverse strand, counting down.
TTTGATTTGATTGTAAGACTTTGGGAGACATCCATTAAATGAAGTGTTATTGGCCTGCTCTTTGGCTGTACTGATATCTCCATGGTGACATGAGAGATGGACTGGCATTTCCCAATAACTTGAAGCCAAGACAGTGAAGAAGTTACAAGTCTATTAGTAAATTCCAAGTCCTAGGTGTGTACAATACAGGCATACATTCTACTTGGTAGTAGATTTAGCACTGGTAATCATGTGTGCTGTAGTGTCAATGGGTCCGCAGTCCTATCATATCAGCTGGGTTACCTTCATGCATTACTGATATTTCAGTTAGACAGTTGACATGGTGTAACTCATGTAATCTTTCTTTCATTTATGGAGACCAGATCAAGTTCACGCTCAGTAGGCAGACATGTGCCTGAGCAGAGCATTGTGTGTAAGGTGCTCACTCCGTATGACGTGGGGATCAGTGTTGACATGGCTTAAAAGTGGTTATGGACAAACAGCACTAGTACATCTTGTTAGGTGTTGCAGCAACAGGGCCTCATGGTAGTTGTAGTCATTTCATTCTCGCCTATCCCACACTTGACCAATAGCAACCTGACTGTGAGGTGAACCTTAGTAGTCACACAGCTGCCAAGTGAGTATGGACAAACGGCACTAGTACTTCTTGTTAGGTGTTACTGCAACAGAGCCTCATGGCAGTTATAGTCATTTCGTTCTCTCCTACCCCACACTTGACCAATGGCTACCTACCTGTGAGGTGAACCTCATTAATCACATGGCTGACAAGTGAGTATGGACAAAAGGCACTAGTACATCTTGTTAAGTGCTGCAGCAACAGGGCCTTATGGTAGTTGTAGTCATTTCATTCTCTCCTATCCCACACTTGACCAATGGCTACCTGCCAGTGAGGTGAACCTCAATAGTCACATGGCTGACAAGTGGTTATAGACAAATGGCACTAGCACATCTTGTTAAGTTTTGAAGCAACAGGGCCTCACGGTAGGTGTAGTAATTTTAATCTTAACTTGCCAACACTAGCAAAACTGCTTCGTGTTACATACCGGTTATCAAAATGCTGTTGTTGTGGGCCATACTGTTAGACATGTGCACATATAATGGGTCCTGGGATGATGTGTTGATGGAAATGCACTCACAGACATCATTCCCACATGTGGGATGTAATGGAGGTTGATAGATGTTGATTTATGTGCAGGGCTTATAATTGTAACTGCCAATCACACATCTCTGATGCTTAGACTACTACATATTGGAAAAGTGGATGAGCTAGACGATAGGAAGAGCTGATATGTGTGCAAACAGTACATTGATATATTGTGAGAGTTGGTGTGGTGTTACTTACCAGGCTCCATTCCCCCAGGTATTCCTGTCAAGCCCTCAGAATGCAGGATGGCATGCACCTTCTTCTCCCAGGGTGTGAGTTCTAATGGTGGGCCGGGAGGACCACCGCCAGTCTACTGTGCTGCCAGGTGGTGCCTGGGGGTGAGGATCTTCACCCTCATCTTTAAGTCGTGCCACTTCTTCCTGATGTACTCCTTTATGCGCAGGGTGGTACCTACAGCATTGACTTTGTTGACTATCCTGTCCCACATTTCATTCTTCCTAGCGAGGGATGTTTATTGGACTTGGGCTCCAAACAAATGTGGCTCTACTCTAATGATTTCATCCACCATCACTGACAAATCTGTGTCAGAAAACTGTGGATTTTTAGAAGGTGACCTTTTAAATTAAATCAGTGAGTGCAAGTGAGGATAATGCAAAATGGAAATAAACCAAGGAATGACAAAGAAAATAATGCTATAAACGTGTGAGCAGTGTGTGTGATGGTATAGTGAGGTAAGGGCTGCCTTCCCTCACAAACAATGTAGTGTGTATCGCTTGCGCTGCAGTGTAATGGCAAAGGGTCATAGTCTGGGATGGGGTGTGTTGTATAACTTGAATTGTAGGTGTGTCCACTTTTTTGTCAATGGCCATTAGCTGTGTAGGTTTTTTCAGCATCCAATGGACACTGTTGTGGTGTTTCGCAGTAGCACAGTGGTCTATCGCCGTGGTGTAACTGCCGACAAGAGACCTCCAGTACATTGGTTTGATTGTAATCTGATTGGTGGTAGTGCCACAGCCCTGACGGCATCAGAATCCCTATCGGCAAGCTTTCCGACCGCCGTGGTCCATGCAGAGAGCTGTCCAACCACAGCGGTCCTAGTGGAGAACACTCCGACAGCCGCGGCCGGCGGTTCATCCTGCATGCATAGTAATACGGCAGGGGTAACTTTGCGGCCTCTGCTGTGGGAATTGGATCTCGGCCATGGCAGTCGGATAGTCGGTCCGACCACCATCATAATCAGCCCCTAAAAATGTAAGAAATAGAAAACTGAAAGATGTGCACGATGCAGAACAGGTATCGCGAATGATAGATGCTGCAGCAGAGATGATGAAGGACTAGCACCATCACTGCACACAGATGGGCTGCAGGGGCATTCTGAGGATGTCCCGGAGGCTTACAAAGTGGCATATCTGCAGTGGAGGATGCCAGTATATGTGACATGGTGCTCAGATGCAAGACACTGTCACTAATGTCTTCCATCTCATGTATCCATATGTTCTCTTGCTACATCCACGTGCCCTGATGAATCCAATGTCATTTATAAAAAGCCTTCCTACTGCATGTCATTTATAAAAAGCCTTCCTACTGCACTTATAGAAACATTGTTTGCTGATGTCATTATTTAGCAATGGATGAAAGCTTAAGAATGAAGTGATTTTATTCACTACGTATAATAAGCTAATACAATGAGTTTTAAGTACATAATGTCCACAACCAAATATAATATTGTCAGGCTTTATTTATTGAAGCAACGAATTACATCTTCAAGGGTACTTTAGTGATGTATAAATAGTAATGAAAATAATTAATTGTCATTGATGGCAAAAACGAATGTTGTTTTTGAACGCATTTGTACTAACAAATTGTCATGGATCTGCACAAACAAAGAGACATCTGTAAAAACAACGGAGACATGGACAATTACATTTATAAATATAGTAACTTTCAAATTAACGCATCGTGCAAAATATTCAAATATCAAATGCAATGTTTTATTCAGATTTATGGATGGCCCGTTAGTTGATAATAAAAAATTATAACTTGAGGTTGAAAGCTACCAATACTGAATACTCCAATTAGTTAAAGCATCTGTTCAGAAATGATACTTATTTATTCTATTCTTAGCAGCTGTTTTTTCAGTTTGCATGAGAACAATTAGTTAATATTCTCACTCATTTTCAGGTCTGGCTTGAACACTTTTAGCAATCTTTAAGCCTCTTCTAACCATGAAAAATGGTAACATAAAAAATATTAATACTTATATACAGAGGGATGTTGGGTCAGCCCCCATCAACAACTACTCTGTTGAAGTCTAATTGGCATGTGGGATCAGCCCAAAAGACAGTATAAATAGAACGGGGCAATAGGTCATTCCTTTTCAGCAATTGCCCTTGTTGCCAGTGTTAGTCAAATTTGGGTAAGCTGTTTGGGTGCCAGGCAATGTGGGTGACAACGTTTTGTTATTTTACAGTCTGAGTCGGCACTAGGACAGGTTGCAAGCAGGAGACAAAAAGTCCACCTTGGAAGATACTTTTGTATCCATAGCACTAATGCTTTGAAATCTAGACACAAGCAGCAGCAGTAGGGACTGTAGATGGTGACCTCCCAAAATTGTTCTTCTTGCCTTGGGAATAAAGACGTTTCTAAGCTTTCCTCAGCATGTCCTTGCATTAGAGTGTGATTTGAACGATAGTTCTGTTTCTATGTAGCAAAACTGACAGCAGCAAGCTTTTTTTTGTAGTTCAAATATGTTTCAATGAAAGAGAAAACATAAGTATTAACCATGGTTACATCTGTATTAACACTAAGAATTAAGTGAAAATGGGATAAAGTTTCGATAAAACATTACGTGAAGGTAGACGAAAGAAAGGAGAGAGAGAAGAGAGAGTCATGATATAATAATGTCAGAAAATAAATTGGAAGTTCAATAAACTAAACATTGTGAGCACTAAAGATAAGCATTACAAATAGTAAAGGGACATATAATTGTACGTATAATTGTAATGCAATTCTGGGAGGCTTGGAAACCTCTTCAACAACCGCATCAACTGATTTATTGTTATAACATGAAATATCAAGAAACAATGCTAATGGTGGGTGACCATATATGTTCTCTTTTAAGAGCTAAGGAAATCGATGCATATAGGCTCTATCCGATCGATGATTAAAACAAACAGCGTACCACCATGCCTTATATGAAACACGAATGTTGTTTTTCCAATTTGAAGTTATCTATTGAAAAGCTACAGCTAATAAAGTGTTTAATAAACGATGTGGATGCGGGAGATGAAACCAAATTGGGGAAAGGCTTCCTAAAAATATATTACGTAAAGTATATGGAGTGTTAACAATAAAATACTCGTAATTTGATTTCAATCTTGCAACAACAAAGCATACATATGAGGAAATAGCATATACAACAAATCACAATGAGGTGCATTGCAGGACCAGCAAAAGTCCTGTGTGGTGAACTTCATTTTATGTCATAACATAGGAGTAATAAGTGACCTATTAAATATAAGAAGCATTGTTTGGGTAACATTTGCTGCTCTGGAAGCTGTATGTAATTTAGACCAGATCTTAACTCAACATTGAGTAGACCATTCTACTTGTAAATCATTCTCCCATTGCAAGTCTAAATTAGATTTGTTTCTCTCTGTGGAGAAAAATACAAGGTGTTTGTAAATAAATGAGAGTTTAGAATTACGTATTAGCAAAGCAAGTGGAATATTTTCATACGTGAATGATATATTATCATTATGTAATAATGACATAGATTCTTGAATGTGCTGAGTTAATTGTGTGAATTTATGAAGAAATGATTGAGGCAGGTGGAAAAGATCTGGGCTGAAGGAAAGGAAGTGGAGTATCATTAAGAATTAATTGGTTAATTAGGTTGATGTTTTATCCTTCCAAGTTTTCCAAAAGAGGGTTCTATTATTTATTATAAAAATATTTATTATGCCAGGGGGAGGAATTTATAACAGTAGAGAAGCATAAGTGTATTGGAAAAAGCAGGGGGTTTAGGATTATACAATACAGGGGTGAAAGAGAAAGCTTGTCTTGGATGAAAAGGCTAAAAATTCATCAAAAGATAAAGGAGAAATAAATGAAGGTTCAATAAAAAAACCATAAAGGTTTAGGTAGATCGGTATTGTTTTGGAGCCAATGAGAGGATTGTATAAGACAAAAAGCTTCTTGAAATTTGTAAAAATTGGAAACATTTACACCACCATGATGTTTGGCAAGTTTCAACCGTGAGAGTGGCATTCAAGCATGTTTATTATTCCATAAAAAATGTGAAAGAAAATAATCTATTTTTTTAAGAATTGTAATGGAATATGAACAGGGATCATGGAGATATGATATATATGACACCACAGGAGAGCATCATTTTAATAGAACTCAATCTATTCCACCAGGAAAAAAATAGAGGTTTCCATTTAGAACATTAATTTCCAAATTTTTGTAATACCTCTTCAAAATTTAATTTAAGATTGTTTTTGATAGAATTGGTGATCCACACACCTAAATATTTGTGGCCTAATTACGATGTCGGTCGGAAAGGCTCCGAACGGCATTCGGATTAACCTAACCCATGTCGGAACCCCCGTTTCCGACCGACTCGGAAACATTTCCGACTGACAGATTACAATAGAAGGTAACTATTCGGTCTTTCCGACTCGGTTCCGACCGGCATTTGGAGACTCCGAGTTGGTCGGAGCCGAATCATACAGGTCTATGGACCACATTTCCGACCAACGCATTACGATTTCGGATTTGGGCAGCCTTTCCGAATCAGTTTGTCTGACACGGAACAGCTGTCGGAAACTGACTTTGGGGGCCCATAGCAGGCCCACATTCATCCGGGGGCTCTGGTTGGGGCCCGTGGGGGTACCCATGGGACCCTTCTTTGCAACTTCTTGAAGGGTAATGTCAGACTCCAAGTGAGAAAAATCAACAACCTTAAAAGTAGGTTTTGGGATGGAGTTTAAATAAGTGGTAATATGTGAAGCAAAGAGGGTATATTCTGGAGTATACAAGGATTTATAAAAGGTGGAAAATTCTTTCAGGATATCTTCATCTTTAATAAGTATTTGATTAACGGAGTTCCTAATGGAATCTATCTTTTTAAGTACTTATTTGGCCTTTAAATAATTTTCTAAGAGTTTGCCTGCCTATTCCGACCCCCATAATATCTAGCATTTTGTCTGAGAACTATTGAGAAAGCCTGTTTAGTAGATAATTTATTAAATTGAAATTTTGCTTATACAAGTTTGTGAAGAGAATCAAGAGATTTGGAATGGTAAAATGTGTGTTCTGCATTTGCGATGGCCTTAAGTAAGGATTTGGAAGCATTGTCAGCTTGTTTCTTTTTGCATTGCACATAGTGAAGAATGAAACCTCTTGCAGAGGTTTTAAAGGAATCCCATAATATATGTAATGGAGTATCTTGGGGGGTAATAAATGCAAAGAATTCATAAATGAAGCTAGTGAATTGTGTGTTTAATGAGGGCTCTAAAAGCAGGGGCTTATTACATCTCCATCTTTTTGGGTGGGATCGAATTGGTAATAGATCAAAATCAGCAATAGTGGGAGCATGATAAAAAAAATAAAGATAGAATCAATTTCTGCATGGAAGAGAACTTGAGCTAGTGATTTGGGGGTGAAGATATAATCAATTTTGGATTGAGAGCAGTTCACTAGGGAGAATAAGGTATATTCTCTTGTAGTAGGGTTAGCAATTCTCCATGGGTCAATCAGTGACTTTTGTGATATGGTTGAGGAAAAGGATTTATGCATTTTAGAAGAAATACATTTGACTTTAGATAGTTTATCTACAATTGAGTCAGCAATCTGACTATAATCACCTCTCATAATGAAATAGTCACTGGTAATATTGAAGATTTGTTTAGTGATATCAGACCAAAAGGAATTATTTATCGTCGGGGGACCATAAACATTAAAGATTGAGAGAGGGATTTTGTCAATTAATTGATCAACTGTAATTCATCTACCCTCAGTGTAAGTGGATTGTGATATAAATGTAACATTCAATTTTTTGTGAATGAAATTATAGTCCCATTTTTCTTATGTACAGCAAGAGAGAAAAGTACATGACCAACCCTATTTTTCTTTACTTTCATAGCTTCTATGTCGCTCAAGCGCGTTTCTTGAAGAAGTGCAATGTCCGCGTGTAGTTTGGATAAGTGTGAGAGAACTCTCTTTCTTTTGATTGGATTATTTAGTCCCTTCACATTCCAGGAGATTACAATAAATGATAACAATAAGAAAATGATAGAATAAAACAGTGCTTACAATGATGTGAACAATAAATTGGGGCGTGAAATGCAGAACTTGAAAAGAAAATAGAGACTTTTGTAAAAAAGAAATTGCAAAGAGAATAAGGAGAGACAGTACAGAGAATATAGAAGAGATGGAAAAAGAAAAGGATAGATTAAGCAGATAATAAACATGAAGAAAAAGACAGTACAACACATAAAACCGATGACTATAAGACATTCCCAGGGGAAGAAAATCCATGAGAGGGAAACCATGAAAGACAAGAGGGACCAGGGGAAATTTCAGACAGTCAGAACATCAGGGAAATACATTTTGGAATGGAGAAAAGCTGTAAAGAGAACACATTGTTAACCAGGTGAATTAGATATAAGAACAAAATATAAGCAAATACTATATTAAGTTAGAGAAGAATAATCAATTGTTAGTTATTCCATTAAATCTTCTCTATCTTCATAGGTTACTTTGAAATGGCATGGGTAAATTAGACTGTATCTAGTATTGATAGCTCTGAGCAGTGGGCGAAAATCTAGAAATTGTTTTAATCTGTCAACTGTAATCTTTGCAACGTCTTGAGAGAAATAAAGTTTATGCGTAGACCATATTATTTGCTTCTTCAGTTTTTCTGCATTAAGAAATGTGATGAGGTCAGTGTGTTCCAAAAACAAGATGATGATACCTCTGGGTTTAGAAGTTGTTCTGGGACTCAATCTATGAGCATGTTGGATGTTGAGAGAGGTAGACAGAGGAAGATCCAAAACTTTCTGAATTAATGCTTTAAAGAATTGGAGGGTGTCATTGCCCTCCACATTTCTGGTAAACCATACATTTGCTGATTATTTCTCCAGTTACTATTTTTAAGATCTTCAGTGTGGCTTTTTAATTTGTTTATTTTCAAATGCATATTGTGAATTGTGGATGTGGAGTCTTGCATGCTGACACTTTGTTTTAGCTCAGAGACACGTCTGGCCATAAGTGACCATTTATCTTCAGGATTGTGAAGTGTCTTAGTAGTATCCTCCATGAAAGGCTTCAATGCTCATATTTCCTCTAGTATTAGTATCGCAGAGATGGGAGAAGGTTTTACTGGAGAAGGAGGATCTTTCTTTGGACGCTTATTTGAAGAAGAAGCAAAGATTTGACTGACATTTCAGATTTAGGAATTACCACAGGCATGGGATCTACTAGAAGGACCTATGCTTCCACCATGGATACTGTATAGTTATTACTTGAAGATGAGAAGTGGTTGGGACCTTGTGAGAAGGCAGAAGAAAAGATATGGAGCGACTTCCTGTGATGTATTTGCCACATAAAATGAGTAACCAAATGAACTTGAGTACAAATGCTCCACTGAGTGTAATAATGCACAGGGAGAAGATGTGAAGAAAAGCTTACAATAAAAAGTAGTATACCGTATCACATCCCCTATAATATCATTTTTGAGAAAAAATGAAATACTGTAATATGAGGAGACCATATGTCATATAGATAAAAGAGCTTCATAAAGCACATATATGACGTTGTAAAGAAGTTAATTCATGCTGAAGAAAAATAAAACGGCGGTCATAGTAATATAAAAACATAGTGAAGTCAAATTTCTCACACAAGGTCACTGAAATGGCTTAAGGGATTAAGAGAAGAACCATAAAAGATCTGAAATGTTATCACAAAGAGCATCCTTATGAGGGGATTTGAAATTCTTGAGGTATTATGTGGTGCGCTGACAAAGCAATAAAATGGGGGCCGTTAACAGGAAAAAAGGATGCATAGTGTTGATAATGCCAAACACAACAAGGTGTTAGCATATAAGGAGATCTAGAATCAGGGTGTTTCTTGAGGTAAGAGTCAAGTTTTATGTGGCGTTCACACAGCATGTCGAAGAATTCACAAAATGGTGGCTGTTAACAAAAAAGGAGACACGTAGCACTGTAGATATAGAAATTCACTTCCCCATCACAAGATTTCAATATTGAGGTGCTTCCTGAGGCAAGAATTAAGGATTATGAGGTATTCTTACAGGGCATTGTAGGAATCTCAAAATGGCAGTCGTTAGATAGAAAAACATCGTGCATCACCGAATTTGACAAAAACAAGAAGGAGTTGGCAAATTCAGGGTTTCATCTGCTCACCGCAATGTTGTAGACTCATAATCCTGCATTCTCAGTCCTTGAGAGATCAGCTTTCTATTCCTAAAGTGTTTGTGAGAAGACCGTCAGTGCAGAGCTCCACAGCTACGCAGCCATCTTGTTTGGTGCCCAAGCCACGCCCCCTCAGCAGCAAACTTTTAAAAACAAAAGCCAGGACAGCTAAGATAGCAGATGCGTTTTTGTTGGGCGCCAGTGGTTTGATTTTACTTCCGGCTTGGAAACCCTGAAGAACTACCGATCCAACTCTAAGGACCACCTATGGGATCATGGAGAAGTGGGATAATGCAGCCAGCGATACAGACGATGGTGGTTAGCGGGAGTCCCTTCTAGAAAGTAATTTGGGAGTGCAGTGCACTCATACATCTACTAAAATTCCCCTCAAATGTATCAACATCAGAGTGATAGATGCGGACTACAATGTATTGGAAAGACAAAGTCTCCAATAAGAAGGGGTCTCCTCCCAGGTCAACATTTGTTTCTGGCTCATCCGGGTAGAAAGAGAAAAAAGCAAGACATGGCACTATTTACCTTGAGTTCTGCTACTGTACCGGATCTATGCAAAATGTCACCTTTGCATTGGTGTCCACTTGTACATCCTGCAAGTATTAGAGCATATCATCTGTTATGATATCATGTGTTCTGTTATCTAGGTGGATTCCCCAGTGCTTCCCATCCCTTGCAGCCATTTGGCAAGGGGGTCAGCAATGAATGCAAATAGCAACGGAGAAAAGGGACAACCCTGTCTCGTGCCCCTGTGGATTGCGAATGGTGTCAAAATGAGCCTACCCAAATGAATCCTGAAGGTGGAGGCTGTATATAATAACCACGTGACTGCAAGGAGTCTTTTGCCAAATACGGATTTGGATAAAGCCATAAAGAGGTAGTGTCAATCCAGAAAGTCAAAAATGTCTTCCAAGTCAAACATCAGGCAGGAGTGTGAAGAATGTGGAGGGGCCCTTCAATGCACCATGCGATAATAGTTCATCGGATATTAAGCAAAGTATTTCTTCCAAGGACAAACCCGTTCTGGCCTGGGTGTGCAAAGTCTGGGAGAGTCTAAACCCAGGACTGCTCGGGACTGTAAGTGGAAAGATTGGCTGGATCCGTACCAGGTGTTAGGGTGGGAATCAGGATAGCTTCTCTCAACAAAGGAGGAAATTCATTGCACTCTGCAGTCAATGTGTATAGTTTAGCTAAATACAGGATAAGCTGATCTGCATAGGTCTGATAAAATTCCAGTGGGAGCCTATCGTAACCCGGGGCTTTCCCATGTGCTAAAGTGCATCTTGCTCTATGGATTTCTTGTTCAGTGACTGGTGTGTCAAGTATGTCAAGTTTATCTCTAGGGATAGTAGGGAGGTCTAGTATTGTTAAGAATGCAATAGTATTGTCCGTTTGGGTAGGGCGGGCCAGGGGACATCATATATGTCTGAGTAGTAGTTGAGAAATGCATCCATTATTTCCTGTTGTATTGAGTTGGGTAAGAATAGAAATTATAGGGATAAGCAGTGTCTCTTGACGAACAAGCCATGCCATCAATCTACTGGCTTATCACCCTCTGTATAAGTACATGTAGTGTAAGATATAAAATCAAGGCAGTGCAGACATTCTAGTATTTCTGAATGTTTATTACAGCCCTCCATAATCTCCCCTTTTTAGTGGGGTCACAGGTTCTTTCCCTCTCATGTCGAGCTAAGCTTTTATCGAGATCCTTAGTTGTGTTTTCAATCTCTTTGCAGTCCCTGACTACAGTCTGAACGCAAGTACCTCTTATCACTACTGTGAATGCTGCGCATTCTACCTTGGGTAAGGCAGCCATGCCCTGACTTTCCTCAAAATAATGGGGGATGTGGTTAGCTAACTCATCACAGAAAGTACTGTTCTTCAGAGTCTCTCACTGGTGTCGCCACATTAAAATTAATGGGATAGTCCTTCCTCACTGCAATTCCACAAATAGGGGATTATGGACCTCTGGCTGTGCATAGCAGGGTTTGGCCACAGGGCATGGCCTATGCCTAGATCCTGTGCCCAATGCCCCAAGGGGGTCCAACCACCCATTGTGCACAGGGTTCAACCGTGAGCAAAATTAGGCTGGCCAGAGGACCTGCGTCTGGCCAGGCCCTGTGCCAACCCTGCCACACACACCCAACCCTCCGCTATGCACATCCTTTGGCCATGCACAGGGGACCTAGTTGCAGGGCTTGGTATCTGACCTGGCCCTACTCCCATCTCACCACAGATACCCAACCACCTCACGGATGCCCATCTCCCAGCAGACACCTTAGCCATATTTAATTTTGTCTTGGGGTACTCTGATAATCCTGCGGTAATAGCTGTCTAAGCTTCAGCACCATAGTTCCCTGAGGAAGCACCCATAGGAGTGAAGCTTGAACAGTATTTCCTGAGATACCTCAAGGGAGAGCTGTGCTGGATCCTTTGGTATCCGCGGCACAATTTTTTTTTTGTCCCAGTTGCCCCTTCTGGGTCTCCCCACAAGCACCTGGGGGTCAGCTAAAACCCGATTTTAGAAACTTTTTCAGGACACAGGAACTGACCTCCTCAGTTCTGTAATGATGGGTGCAACATTTACTTCTCAGTTGTGGCAAGCCAATCAGATCTTAGGTTACCAAAATGATCGATGGGAGAAAAACTCCCGTGGCCAATCTGAACGCCTTATTTTTTGATTTTCGATACTGAGCGACTTACAGTTCATCTATACATTTTTCATCCCTTCAATCCCAACCAAGCACCTTTTTAAAGTCAAATTTCTATAAAACGGCAATATGGATTACATTTAGTCACAAAAAGCATACTTTCTGAGTAAAGTTCTATCTTTTACCAAATTCAGTGTAATTCCCTTCAGCTTTGTTTTCTGCATGGGAGAGTAAAGATTCCAATGGGAATTAACATAGCAAATGACTGTTTGGGGACCCCCCCTCTCTTTCTTGGTGCCCACTTTATAGATCGATGTGAAACTTTTCAAAAAGAGGCTGAGGTGGATACCCTTATTTTTTGGGACGTTTTGTGCAGATTCATCGATGGTGCTAAAGTTATTAGCAAAAACAAAAAACATTTTCCCTTTGGCCTTGTGGTTTCTAAATGTCACCAGAACATTTTGATGGCAATATAGGCCCGCATTACACCGTTATTTGTTATGTATTCACAGATATAGTTTACTGAGTTAACAACTATAACTTGTGCTCCATCGTACACTGGCCTTCAGGCAGGACTTGCACCGATCCCTGCCCAAACGCCCTAACAGTTGAACACGGCCGGGAATAAGCTATCCAGACCCCTAGGCACTAAGGAGATTGTCAATGTGCCAACATGAAACAGAAACCCATTTGGACTGAAACCACCTCATTAATGCATTGAGCAGTATTTGAGTGAGCTGCCTTTCAGGTAACATTCAATTCTGTGAAATATCACAGCAATGATTACTGGAACCCAAACACTCTTTCATGAAAGGAAAGCACAGTCAAGAGCACTAGAAAGCAGTGGATATATCTTGATAATGTATTTTAAAATTAAAATCCTATCCTAGTACACACAATCTGAGTAGTAACTATGATAACAAGCATTGGTGAATGCATTAGGTTTTGCTTTTGGGATTAATAATAATTTAAGAGGTGTGGGAGCAGTGTCTGAGTGCAGGGAGAATGATGTGAGTGCTCTCTGTGCAGGGTGAGTGGTGCATGAATGAAAGTTGTGTCTGAGCGCAGGGTGAAAGTGCCTCAATGCATGGTGATTGATGTGCGTTTAGTGCAGAAAGAGAATTGTGTGATGTGTACTGGGTAAGAGATGTTACCCTGTAGAAGGTAAGAAGTGTGTGAGTATAAGGTGAGCAGTATGCCAATAGTATCTACAGAAAGATATAAATGGAGATTCTCAAAGGAGGTCAGCCTGTGCTTCTGAGGCAGAGCCGAAACTCCAGCAGGAGAAAGCTGCCTGGGCACCGCTAACCTCACCCTGCTCCTGGTAAGGCACGGCTTAAAGCTTCAGGGCTCATAGGACTGGACAATTTCTCTACAAGTCTGAATAAGAAGACATCATTTCACAGTATCTATTTCATGACAAGTACATCAATTGTTACAAAAAGGTTAATGATACAAAAGTATAAAAATCTCCTCTTGCAGAGCGATCTGCACACAAGCTAAACACAGTTAGATACCGATTTCAAAGGGGTGCTTAAAACATTTTGACAGCAAGAGCAAATTAAATTAAGGCTCTAATGAAACCACTGACCAAGGAGTGGGAAGATCGGCCTTGTGGCCGGCAGCTTATACAGGCTAGTAACCTGCACCCCAGGTCAGACCTGGAAACCTCCAAACCTTTCACAAAGTGCCAGGCCTTGTTTTGTTTGGTTGTGGTGGCATTAAATCATCCTTTAGTGGGGGGTGGGAGGGGTAGGGCGCATTCACAATGTACCTTGAGTGATGCAGCTTCTGTTGAATGAAAGCTGTATTCAAAGTTTGTTCTCTGGAGCGAAAGTTGTAATTGCTGTGGAGTGACAGGAAGTAAAAATGCATGCCCAAATTAGGTCTTGCAGTGAGCGTGCACAGTTAAGTAGTATTGTGGTGAACCTCATGCTCATCTGAAACAAAAAGAAGTGCATCTGCATCCTTTCTGCACGGAAAACAGTGTGCGCACATGTAAGTGTATGCTAGAGGAAGCATGCGCAGAAGCTAACGTAAGCAACTGAGCATTACACATAGATCCGTGTCTCTCCTCCAAGGTTCAGCAATCACTCTGCTGCCAAAACGGAGTGTGTGTGAACGTGGGAAAATTGAGCTAATAGGTAATTTAAAGGTAATGGAGGGATGAAAATGTGTGCGACTAGTCTCTGTATCCTCTCTGTGCTCAGCATAAAGAGAGATTTGTGTAGGCGCAGGACTTTGGGATGTTCACAAAGAGGGAGCTTTCTATGTTTGGGAAAGAAGACCTTTCAAAAAATAATAATGACAGCTTTATAAGGTGGAATATAAGTGCTCTAATGAAAGGTTGTTAATATTACCTAATTTAGTACAACATTGCTTTTCCTGGTCACTGAGATTGAGATGCGTGTGGGGACAGGAACTGTTTTTAATGATAAAAGTAGTGCTTCATATAGCGTTTTTGCTGGTCTCCTCGGGGGTGACGGAGTGTGGGCGGGAGTGCAGGCACCATCTAGCAGTAGTAACCCTAAGAGACACACAAAGCTAAAGTTGCATACGGCGCACAGAGTCAGTCACAGAACTGCATACGTTATCAAAAGAGGCAAAGGGGGAAGGGTAAGGCTTGTGCAAGTATACTGGGTAGCACACAAAGTAATAATGGTGTGAAACAAACTGAGGGCACATGATTATTTGTGGCAAGAGATATGTAACACTCAGCGGTAACATTCCCTGTTGCAATGTAGAAAGTGCAGGCAGCAGACAGAAAGTGCACACAGTAGCCATAGAACGCAGGGGTGATCACGCAACCTCATGTTTCCTGTAGAGCGAATCCGTATTTGAAAATGTGTCTGAACTCAGGAAGCGCCTCTCCCTCTTGTTACGTGCACAGCTCAGAGCTGTCACTGGTCACATGGCAGTGCCACGCGAAGGCACTACAGGGCACACATTGCAGCACTGCCCTGACAGTAAGTGCATACGCGCAGTGGTGACCATGTTAGGATCAGACGAAAATGGCTTTTTAGGTTTTGATAGCTTTATAACGGGGAATATAAACGCTCTAAAGAATGGTTGTTACTATTACCTAATTTAATACAAGATTGCTTTACCTGGTCACTGAGATTGAAATGTGTGTGGGGACAGGAGCTGTTTTTAATGATGTTCTTCAAATAGCGTTTTTGCTGGCCTCCTCGGAGGTACGCGCATTCAGGGTGGGAGTGCAGATGGTGTGCAGGCGTTGGACAAACAAAAACAAATGGAGCCAAGAAGCACGCTTGAAATACGTGCAGCCAGGGGGAGATTATGAAGACAAGTCCAGCACAACCGTGTGCAAGCAAAACATTAACAAAAGTTTCCCAAAAGTGAATAGAAACAGTACTTGGGCGGCAGGATACTGAGAATAGAAGCACACGATGAACAACAGGAAACAGTATGCTACAGCCGATAAAACAAGCATTGGCATAGCCAATAGGTCTCGCCTTTGGGACCTTATAAGTGTTTAGCCATGCAACAGTTGATGTTGTTGCACCAAGGATATTGTGCTGCATAACTAAATACTTATAAGGTCCCAAAGGCGAGACCTATTGGCTATGCCAATGCTTGTTATGGGCATGCAAGATTGTCAATACTCAACTTCATAGGATCTGACAGTTGTTGGGAGCGTGGTCAATGTTCTGATGGATCTTGTATTTTGAAATGATTTTTTACAGCAACATGAAAATGCTGGATGCATCTGCACAGTGCCACACTCAACTTATTAGAGACATCCAGTAATCTTCAATTTTCACTGCCTATTGTGAGGGCCACTGGAATAATGGGATTACGTGGACGCGCCTTTTTGTCCCCCAGATAAACATGCATTTGCCGAATTGGCCGCTTAACCCATCTGCTGCATTATCTGCAGATGTTAGCAAAACAAGTGTTTCTAGCTCAAACTAATCACAAGTTACTAAAAACATGGCAACGTGTTCACGTGCAGCGGAAGGCCCCGTTGCATAGGTTCACTAGTATTTGGTTGTCAAACTAGCATTAATGAAATTACATTTTTGCCCGACTGTATAACCATCTTTAAAAAGTACAAAATAATGAAGTGATAACAAAACGTGCTGCATAATTTGCCATTTCATGCTGCATAATTTAGTCAACTATGCCTCAATCCGATATTCCACTGTCACATCATTTCGGTAACCCTCCTGATTGAAGCACCTGCTTGTCACACAGGCATTATTGTGAACGTGGGGAGTATTCTGCTGAGGCAGGAATGTAATGCTCTGATCACCAAGATCAACTGAAGGGCACTCCCGCAGGGGTGTGGATAGCACGGGCACCTGAAGAGTCAATTCAAGCAGCCACCCAAAGGAATAGTATTTAAGACTGTGGCACTGCGTCAATAAGATGAGTGAACATCTGGATATGCACGTGTACTGTTTTTCCTCCACATCTAACTTGCTTTGGAATCCATGTTTGTTGTGGATTATTCCTTGGCGGGTTTCAGAAACCTCTGAACTTTGTGCTATTGAGCTGCATTGCACAAGGACAGGCCTGTGCGCAAGAGGGGTAGGTGCCGGGTTGCCAGGGGAACTGTTCAGCGCACCCCCTGCATCAATGTGAGTGCCTAGGAAGGCGCGAGGCGGGTGACGGGCACAACCAGCTCACTGCATTATTACACAAGGACAGGTCTGTGCGAGTGAGGGGCAGGTGACAGGCACAACCAGCTCACTGCATTATTACACAAGGACAGGCCTGTGCGAGTGACGCAGAGACGCCAGGCTGTGACACGTGACAACCCAGCTCACTGCATTGCATAAGGACAGGCCTGTGGGAGTACTTGGTACCGGGCAATACCGGCCCATTTAAAGCGCTTAAGGCAGCACAAGTTGTCCCAAGGTTGCTGCCGATATTGCGGTATGGTACCAGAGGTGCAGCAGTGACATTCATAATACTCGTGTGGGAGAAAGAGCCAAGTGCATTGGAAAAGTGAATATATAAAGCAGATGTTGAGCATCAGAGTAGAAGAAGTCCACTACTATTTCTAGAAGTGATCTGGTATGAATTCTGCCACGGTTTTTAAATGATAACTCAATAAAAGCAAAAAAATAGGTTGTTGGTGGTCTTTATGAACAACCATCTAAACTATTATCTAGGTATTACTATTATATTGAAGAAATATTTAAAACTTACTGATCTAGGCGAAAGTAGAGAACATTTGGGTTGGACAGGATGCACAGTCGAGTGCAGAACTCTGGCCCAGATGATGTCCATACACGAGTGGCCAAGATTGTGCGCTGAAGTGCCTTGCAATGCAGCACCCAATGTAATAGCACTTCACACATTCCCCAGGATTAGCTGTGCAGTAAAACCTCTGTTACACTACATTCAAACTTAAATGTCGCATTTTAATTTTTATAGTAGATGAAGTTTGTAAAAACTATATTTTACACTCAACTCAACTGTTTTTTTCTTGATATATTGGATTTTCCTCGGTCCTGATATGCAACCCTTCCACATATGTTTACATATGACATGGATGAGGCACACCACAAGCTGCAGGAACACACTGACCACTAACTGACCTCACTTTGGATTCTCAGCTAGATTTCTATGTGTCTTGTGCTAAGGACACTGTCCTGCATTTGATTTCTACACCTTTAATGAATGGCGAAGGTGCTGCAGCATAATAACATATTATACTAATTCCACTCCTGTCACAAAGAAAAGATCATTGTGCAGTCACGTCAGCTTAGTGAGATAACCTCAATTCTATGGGAACTTCAAATGTTACAAACCACAAATATATTTACCTCCATCCACTGCACCGAGATAGCTACATCTGTCTAATAAAATAATTATACAAGTATACATCATGATAAATCTGATGAAACACAACCTTTCTAGAGCAGTATTATGCTGATTTAAAGAGGCTTACTTGCACCAGTGCAAGCACATTGTGTGTGGCTGGCTTTTGGCTTTTCAAAGAGCATGCTTGAATGGAATGGTACCCAAGAGAGGGTGAGGAACCCCGTCAGAACAAGTGGACCTCTCACCAGGCCGCCTATACCTTGAAGCCAGTGTGCTAGAATTGATTGAATCCTGGATTTGCATGCATACAAGATTTTCCTTTGTTTCCACAACACCTCTAAGGACAACAACCATTTAATCACAGTGGAGACCACAAAACACCTATCTGAAGACACCTAAACTGAGCTTTTTTCAAACATAACTCAAGAATTTACTCCTTTCTACCACACACAAAAGCCGTCTGACTACTGCCCTTCAATAAATCCCAAGACAGGATACTCCAGCAGATATGTGGCGTATCGCAAGTGCATTATAGCCTATGGCACTTGTAATATGGCGGACAACATATCCGTCATGTTTTGACGGCCTGTACCTTCCACCAACCTCTAAATAAGGCCCCAAAATATTCCATCAAATAATCTGTCTGTGTAATTTGGTGAGAAGTGGGTGTTCTGCCTGGCAGTCCTGGGAAATGTTACTTACTAAAATCTTTCCTCACATTTTCTTACACCAACCTTCCCGCTTATCATTAAGGTGCCAATGTAATGTGCTTGATTGGAAATGTTGTGCATTATCGTAGTGGAGACAGCACATTTAAGCAGCAAAATTGTAAAAGTGTGGCTATGTAGCAAAATGCACTAGAAGTGCAAGAATGGGAAGGAACAAAAGACAGACAGGGCCACAGGAATTATGCGGCAGGTAGGCCCAAATTATGTGACAGAGTCGACCAAATTATGCGGCAAGAAAAAACAAATTATGCGGAGTAATGGGGCACTTTTGTGACTGTATTATTTCATTATTTTGACATTTTCACCAATGTAAACATTGTCTTAACAAAGTCCTTGGTGCCACTTTAACACTCAAATATAGCAATGGGCTACTGAAAGGTTACCAGTCAACCTTTGTCGTGCATTATTAGTAACTTTTGAGCTGTTTGAACATTTATCTTGTTAAAATTTGTAAATTATGAAACAGATTATGGATTATGTGGCAAATTCTGCAAATCCATAATCATGCAAAAGGCAGATTCGCATAATCCCAGTGTCGTGGGCATAGAAGAGAAAGCACTAGGGAATGGAAAAGACACTTGGAACAGGCGGGGAAACAGCAATAGAAATATGAAGTGGCATGGAGACGGGAGACAGGTAAGCAATTAAGGAGATGAGTAATTGTTAGAGAGGGTCTGTATAGAATGGATATCAGCATGTTAGCCCTGCAAAGGTCTGCTCACCCACACCAATCAAGGATGTCTTTCACATTATAGCCAACCTAATCTCAAACATGACATAAGTTGTCCATATCACGGAATTCTATACGAACTGCACTAACAACTCACTGAAAGAAGTATCAAATGTAAAATCGACTGGCTTCCCTACAAAGTCATTCATTTCCACTATCCTCCATATCTGGCCAATTTACTTACCACGTCTGTAGTAAAGATACTGCATCTCACCACCTCTAAATTCCACACTTCCCTAAACATTAAACTGATCTTCACTGGGGCAGCGACCAACCTCTGGAACACACACCACACAGAGTTGAGAGCCCATCCCACCCCCGGGCCTTCAGAACTCAATGGAAACTCGTCTTTTCAATATGTACTTAAATTAGATCTTTCTGACACAGCCTCTTCCACGTCCATACCCCCCCCAGCCTGCGTGTTTCAGAATGATTGCTTCCCTGAATAGCATCCATATTTTGTTCCCCCTGTCCAGAATAACTATGCCTACCAAATGTTTAACTGAATATTTGTGTATGTTTGTTGCTCATCTAATGCACACCAGTGCCACCTACTGTGCTATATGAAACTGTTAAATAAATAAATGGGTTGGGGTTGTGTGAAGAAATGACCTCAGCGTTAGGGTGCCGTGAGGAAGGGAAACAGACTGTGAAGGCTGAATAGACATGGAGCTGGAGGAATAAAAATTGTGAGTGAAAGGATAGGACAATTAGACAGGCCAGGAGAGGACTCGGAGATGGGAAAATTGTGATGGGGGGGGGTGGTGGGACAAAGGCAGCGGCATTGAGGTGAAACCTAAAAGGTCCCTCATGTTCACATGCGCTTCGTAGCGCTCATGCACTTAACATGTAGGCATTGGAAAAAACTACCCCAGATCACTCAAATGCTCTCTAATCGCTCTCACCTTCGCAAACCCATTAAGACCCGAATTTACAAACAATAATCAGTTGTTCAGCGTACTTCCTGCCTGTCTCTGTTTTCTTGTACTATGATGCTCATGAGGTAAACATTTACGCTTTAGAAGTCAAAATTAACAAATTAACATAAGCAGGTAACACAAAGCTACTTGAAAAGACAGTTCTTTTAAACACACCGATGAGATGATCACCATAAAATAGCAGGAGAGAGAAAACACACAAACATGTCATGAAAACCCATCAAGTACTCGGCCTGATTCACCCACAGCAGACATAGACAAACTTACCTCGAGACTCCCAACTTAAACAAGTAGGGGGTGGGGGGGAGTGCGGCCGAGAGCAGGCAGCGTTTCCCTTGCGGGAGCGAGCGCGATAATTACTAACACATGGCGCCGCTCGCTCCCGCAAGGGAATCGCCAAACGTGCACGTGTTGCCATTTAAAGCAATGCAACGCGTGCACGTTTTTGCCTGCAAACCTGGAGCGATTTCTAAAAGTCTCTTGCCTATGCAGCGCATGCGCGCTGCGTAGGCGAGACCTAAACAGAAGAAAGTGGCAAACACAGGACCCAATAAAAAGGGGCAGGATGTAAGCCCCTTTTAAGACTTATATTGAATACAATAGATTTCACAAGCCAAGCGCAATCGCTGTGACGGTGAAACATAAAAATTAACAGAATAGTAGCTGCAACTTTTATGAAAAGAGTGAACTGCAAATAATATTGCAACATATTGGTTAATGCATAAAGCCTTCTTTTATGTCAATATTTACAATCTTAACCTCACGTCTTTGACTAACTAAACTAATCACACCTGTATTTCTGTTTTCAATAATGAGGTTAATGTTCAGGGTAATACCATTGTCTACTATTCTCATCTTCATTGATAGGCAGGCTTATAAGCCCAGCAGGCAAAGGCTAAATGTGTGTACTATTAGCAAAATTAAGTGAGACAGTTCTGCATGGCCTATGTTTGGCTTCTGGCAAGATGTTCCTCTCTAGCCCAACACACTCTGTTTTTAGCTTATGTAACATTATCTGGTCATTGTTGAATCTTTCAGAAAAAACAATTAGCAGAAAAAGGCCTGGTTAACCATTCGTGAAACAATGCCTTTTAAATAATAATAACAATCTAGGAATTAAGTTATCAACTGCCATAAAACCTTGCTCCTAACTCAAAAACAATTATTTAGAAGAGTTCAGATTAAGAAAATCAATATATTCAAGCAGACTTAAATATCACATATGTAACTTTAGAAGAGGGATAACTAGAAAGGAAAAAACATGATAATTATACCATAGTGCATGGAGGGAGTGCAAGTTATAGTTTTTATGTCATTTCAGCACCTAACAATAATGTTAATGTTAATTAAACCTTTGATTTTTTCAGTTAATTTCTGGGTATTTTTAAAACCTAAAGTAAAATCTTATTACCGTACCCCAACTATAACGTCACTTTAACATTTGGGGCATATACCCATCCCCCTTGAGAAACCTATAACCAATTCCCCTGC
The DNA here is from genome assembly GCA_963921515.1 of Calotriton arnoldi. Lineage (NCBI taxonomy): Eukaryota > Metazoa > Chordata > Amphibia > Caudata > Salamandridae > Calotriton > Calotriton arnoldi. Next base: position 1,301,383 of record CAWUFW010004894.1, on the reverse strand, counting down.
TATGCATAGCATGCAGTCCCCTTCACAAGCTTTTTCTCAGGCCTCTGGGACCTCATCCCCCGGGCTGCATTGCAGGGCCTGTAGTAATTTAAAGGGGAGAGGGCATGCAGCCCCACTGCCTGGGCATTATAGAGGCCCCAGGGACTGACCCCCTGCGGCTGATCTTGATAATTAAGGGAGGAGGGCTTGTAGCCCCCCCTAGCCTCATTGTGGACCCGGGGATTGCATCCCCTGGGGCCAAAACATGCAATTTGTAGAGGGGGGTGTGCAGCCACTACCCAAGCCATGTACCGGCCCAGTGACCCCATTACTCAGGCCTGATACAGCTCGATGTCCATGGGACCTCATCTGTGCCGGTGTGGCAGCAAAACTACTGTGTTCCAGGGTGGGCCCCTCGGGACACAGTATGTGAGCCAGCCCCAGGGGATGTGGTTCCGGGGCCATTAAGGGATCAGGGAAGGGGGGCCATGTGGGCTCCCTCCTTTTTAAAAGTTTATTGGCCCTGGGGATGGGGTCCCCAGGGACTTTGAAGTCTCGGAGAGGGGGGCTGTGCAGCCCCCTTCCTGTTTTTGGACATTTCAGCCCCAGTGATAGGCTCCCCAGGGCCTATAATGGCTCAGGGAGAGGGGCACGCACCCCCACCCCTTATGGAATATGGTCTTGGGGAGGGGGGAGCACACCTCCTCTCTTCAAATAAACAATGCAGCCCGGACCGACATCTTATTTTTGTCTATTGCCAAGTTAGTTTGTATTTTGGCTCTAAGAGGGGCCCCCTCTAGGTTGCCCCCGTGGGTCCTAAATGGGCAGGGTATCCCTACCCTGCCCCTTATGTCATTATTTGTTTGAATTTCAGGACAGACGGGCTCCTTGAGTCCTGTAATGGCTGCCAACAACATTTTTCTCATGTTGTTGGCAGCCAACCAGAGCGCTTGCTCCCATGGGAGTCTGACTCCCGAAGGAGTGAGATGGCCCAAGGGGAAGAAATCTCCCTGGGCTAATCATATCACTCTGTTTTTAAATTGGCATCAATAAGGTGTTAAAAATGACAACATAATGTTTTATTCGTACAAAACCACTGAAATTCACCAGTTATAAATATTTCTGGTAACTATCACATGTGCCCTAAGGTAACTATAACTCACGCCCCCACCAAGCACAGTTTTCCCATCAATAAATTCAATGGAAATGTTGCAGTGATATTATCAATGGTGTCATAGAAGATGTTATGAGTGATGTAATTTGTGGGGTAAATAACACTGCATGGCTACATGTCAACACCAACCAATCACATTATGAACAAACACGCAAATAAACTTTATACTTTCACTATGCAAGTGAATATGTTTGTTGTTTTATCCCTGATTTTGATCCTAACATGGTTGCAGACTAGGAGCAGGAGCTGAATCACTTATAGCCCACTCCAAGACTATCCCTGTCTATGCCAAAAATGTATTTGCATTCCATTTCATGGCCATTTTCGGAAGGTGAGCTATGATAATGTAGACATTGCACAAACAAGTCAGTCTCGATGCCTGCATCAAGCACTGTGATACAAAAAAAGAGTGCACCAGTTTATCGCCATGCCACAGGAACTGGTGCAAAGGAATTGTATGCCTTTGCCCATTTCCCTCATGTGTTAGGTGCCATTGACTGTATACTGCACTTCAGTCACCTTACCACACAACACATCATTTCTGCAGTAGACAACATTGGAGTTTCATCAGTGTGCTAGCTGTCTATGATGATGACATGGGCTGCTTCATTGATGTGTACACTGCCTTTCCTAGAAGCACACATGGGAGGTATGTCTTCCATTTCTCTCCTCTTTTTCGTTGCTTGGTTGGTGGGGTTTCAGTGAAGTGGCTCATTTGTAAGTAACAACATCTCACACTGAGGAGTGCCATCTCAAACATACATATTAATCACTAAAACACAATATACACACATTACCAAGTCACACACTGCATGTCTGTAGGCATGATGTATTCTATATGGAATAGAGTCCCTTTTTAACAAATTTCACATGGCTTTGTTGCAAGTCATGCTGCGTATGCTCTCCCTCTCTCCAGCTCCTTACACCCTAGATGTGTACAGCAACTCTACCTCATTAGAGGTACAATAAGACACACATACATACATGTACTATTATTAAACACGTTTGGGGCCCTTAAACCATGATTAAGATGTCTTGACCATACAGAGGGTACTACTGCCCTTCTCAGAAGTTGTGTGCAAGATTGTTGTAGCCTGTCAGATGTTGCACAATATCACCTTGCAATGGGGCTTACATATAGAGCTTGACCCTGATCTAGGCCAACATCCAGATACCCTTGGTGGGCTACTAAATAGAGGTCAGGCTATACTGGTGTGTGATAAAGTAATTAACAATTGTTTTTCCTGAGCTGCTAATTTGGTTGCTACATTTATATGGTTAGACAGTCTCTAGTAAATGATGAATGGTGGACTACCACACTGTCCACTGTCAATCCATACCATCCTCAAACAACTCTATCTCTGTTTAATTTACATGATGTCATCAACCAACATGCTATGCTATAGTTAAGAAAAATCTATTACTTAGTTTTCAATAACACTCAAATACTTTTCATTAGCAGCACTTTACAAAATGGGTTCTACCCATTTAGTCCCTCTGGACTATCCGCTTTTGACTACCTGTTGTTTGGACTTTTACTGTGAGTGAGTCACGCCAACTAAATCTCACTGATAATAAATTCTGTTGAAATGGACTGAGAGTGCATAGTGCCAATGCAGACTTTTAAGATATGACTGCTGATGATCAGCTAGTGTAAGAGACTCTGGGCTGGCAACAAATGAACATGAAATTACCACAGGTGTGCACATGTGTGGGCTGCAAGTGTGAGACTACCATCTTGCGCAGCCCATTATCTGCACACTGGTAGCCTGTTCCAGAAGGAACCTTTCAAGTATTAGTGTGGACTGGGGTAGGCCTTATAAGTGGAGTGAGCATACATAGGGTGGGTCTGTAGTGCTTACTTAAAGTGTGAGGTGCTTAACTAAATTACACATTATTGGCTGAATTCCACTAAAGTACAGTTCAGTCCCAGTTATACCGAAGTGGTCTAGTGAAGTACCAATCTTAGGGCAAATATGCATCCTGAGTGCATATTCAAAGCTGTGAAGGCCAGACCTCCAATGCCAAACACAGAAGGGGTTACTCTTTGAAGTTTTGGTGGATGGGATCAATCAGCTGTGTCAGTTAGGGGTGGAGCTGAGGCTCCCACTGAAGGTCTTTTCACTCAGCACTTGAAGTCACCATCTTAAAATGTCCCAGAATGTCATGCAGAAGGTATAGGGTGAGGTGGAGAGAGGTGTGGCACCCTAAGATTGGCCTGGGTTGCCTGGCTTCTAGACCTTTTCATCCCAACTCATAAGACTCTGGACCTGTGAGCAACAACGGCGAATGAATGCCTTGCTAGAAGCCACCTGATTCTCCTGCAAAGTTAGACTGAAGGGCTTTACCTCTAGCTGGCTTCCAGGACTTGGATGGGTCTCTCCAGGGCCAGTGCCTCTGGCCCCCTTATGCATCCTCAGGATGTTAGGGGAATGGACCTGCTGACTGATGCCGGATGGTCCCCCTGGAACTTCTGAAGACTGACTTTTAACTCTGCTGGGACACAGGGGCCCTTCAAGTAGCCAGGAAGCAGTGGGACCTGGAGCGTGCAGCATGAAGGGGTTTTGCTGGCTAACTATGGAGGGTCTATGGGAGACACCCTCCCCAAGCAGGAGAGAATACCAGGAGCCTAGGCAGAAGACATGTCTGACACAGAAAGCCAGAAAATCAAACTTGCAGCACACAGTACCCTTTAGAGGCCAGGAGGGGTGAAGGATATGTTCTTGGTGGCTTGGGCTGGCCACCAGGAGCAAAAGGAGACAACAATTATCGAAATCTGCACTAAGGGGCCAGAGTTATGAAATGTAAAGATCAGTCTACCTGGGTGACATAATTTAAAACAGATTGAGTAGCACTCAGCTTCTCAGGTCTGAAATCTTCCTGAGGAGGGCCAAGGTGACAACCTGACTAAGCCACTAGCCCTGCCTTACTTATAATGACACCCCTTTATATTATGATGTTACATCTAGTATAGTTGGGGAGTATTGTGATTACATGGTTCAAGACAGACTAGGGTGTAACATGATGTGGGGGTATAACATAAGATATTTCGATCTACCTTTTTGCATACATTTACAATTAAATAACAGTATTTATTAGTGTGTGTAATAAAAGTACTTTTCCTTTTTTATAAGAAAATACACTGATTGTAAAATGAGTTAGCGAGTGTTATTGTTGTGTACTAGCAAGCTGAGGTTACTAGCCCACACCACCTCCCCTGAGTAGGCCTTGGACTGCTTTGCCAGTTACTCTGAGGGAGTCAAGTACTACAATAGGGTACTTGTTCCAAAAAAAGAGAGCTGCAGACTTATAACTTGTGAAGGACTAATTTCTATTGCAACTAATAACCCAATTTCTTACACACACCTAAGTACAAGCTCTTACATAGTACATTTATGCTTTAAAACATAGATACTTAAAAACTTACATTTGATGCATAAATGTTGCACACAAACAATCTCAGTTCCAATTTTTGGGATGCTCTAAGTTTATTTGGGTTTCTCAACATGCAAAGTTTTCCTTCCTGCATGCAGACATTACTCCTCCTCATACGAGTGGTTTCGTCCTCCTTGCAAAGTGTCCATTTCTGTGTGTGGTGGAGGGAGATCTACCTAGTCGGCAGAACGATCTCTTTGTAACACAACAAGCAAGAAATTACATACAGGAGGTGTAATTCAGACATTTTCTAGTCACTCTAAACCATCTTTCACCATAACATCATCCTCCTCCATTCTGCTACTCCTTTCTTTATTAAAAGCCCAAACATGACTGAGGGACAATATGAGAGGGCCCTCTATTCACCAATGGGGAATTAGAGATTCTTTGTGAGGGGGTCCTCCAAGGGTTCCCTCAGCCTTACAGGAATCCTGAGACTGTGCTCAATAATGCAGCGCAGGCCCAAATTTGGAGAGGCATCACCACACAATGCAGTGTACAGGGTGACCACGCCCGATGGGGTAAGCTATGCCGCAAGCGCTTGTAGGACCTCCATGGTTTGGCCTGCATTACGGCCCTGGGCATTCTGCGTTGGCCTCCCTACAACATTCTCAGCACCCCCGTTTGGCGCCACTGTACAGGAGGGTCCTGAGTTCAGCCAGGCCGATTCTCCACACTCAGCTGGAAGAGTTTCAGCAGCAGACAGCAGGTAAGTGTGTATTTGTATATTCACTTACAAACATGCTTTTTGATTGTGGTGTCCATTCATCTGAGTTTTGCTCCAACATTCCATGCCAACCTAAGTTATTTGTATGTTATGAAAGGAATAGAGGTTTTAAAAAAGTAACTTGCATGGATTGTAGTTTTGGTTGGATTTACTAACTAATCATTTTATCTGAACATAAGAGAAATGCTTTTCAAATTCTACATTTTTATACAACCTCTTCTTTAAAACACACCTTCTTCAACATTTCTGGCCTGTTACAATTTGATTTTGTCAAATTTAGGTTATGTGAAACCTGCATTGTATACCTTTACTTTACTTTCAAAACATCAGATTTTTCCATTAGAAATACTTAAATCACACAATTTGTAATTAAGTACACTAAAATCAACGATAAAACATAATCCTTTAGAATGCTTTGTTGCCTTGTACAAATCCACACTAATCTAAGAGAGGCAATATGTTAAAGAAGTTGCAAAGCATATTTTAAAAATGTAATTACAGGATTATGCAAAAAATAACTATTTGACCAAACCATTGTCCTCCTCTGAATGCTTGATTCCAAAAACGTTTTGGAAATTATAATTTCTTACTATTTCAAACTTCTTAAAAAACAATATAAACATTGGCTTGCTACATGTTTGGTAAAGACTACACAACTTCACTTCTTGTACTTAGGGATATAATAACCCTTTAAAGAAAGTACATTTTATAAGCTGCATTGAACCTGTGAACTTAGTATTTATATCTTTTCTTTAACCTTCCTTTCCAATGGACCGGGCTGGCTAAAGTTCATTGGAGCAGGCCGTCAGGCAAAGAAGACAATGCGTGACTGTGTGGTGGGCACAAAAGCTATCTACCACCAGAGAGAAATAGGAAGCACACAAAGGAAGGGGGGGGGTGCGCTTGTCCAGAGGCACTCAGGATCTGCCACAAAAAGACTCAAAGTGAAGGCTGTAGAGCCAACTGCTTTGACCAGGTATTTGAACACCAACAACCAGGAGGATGCATCTACTGGGGCTCTTCTTGGCCTTCAGCAAGACCAATCACTGGTTTCGAAAGAGCAGTCCCCACCACCATCTGGGCCTGCACCTACCCTTTCCATAACTCCAGACACCTCAGCACAGAAATAATCTCTAAGTGCCCATCCAGAACAACCCCAACAGTCAGAAGTCACTTTAGCCCCTGACATCCCACAGCCATCTTCCATAGCACACTAGATTGCCCCATAATATGGGCCCTTGGCTGCTCTCAAGGAGGTCCTGAGGCCAATCGGAAAGATGCAGGGAGTGATCCCTGGACTTAATTGGAGAAGTCCATATGCTTCCTGAGAGAGCATCTGAACTGCTTAGAACTTTATGTGGACCTCTTTGATAGCAGGTTGTGTTTCTCTCCCCAACCCACCCCACCTCCTGTTGTATATATCCCAATTTATCTTTTGTCCGTGTTTCATCTGCTACTCCTATGTTTCTTTCTGCCCATGGTGTGTCTGATTCTGCCATGACCAGCTATTTAACATCTGCGTCAGAGTAGCACTTCCCTATTGTTGTTTCTGAAAAGCATGACCGAGGATGGTCAGGAACTTTTATTCTCAAGCCAGAACATGACACTTGTTTAGAACAATGACTTTATTAGAAATTTAGGCAATGGACTTTGAGTCTGAACTTTAGGTTTTGGGGAAAATTAATAATCCTTTTTATGGACTGATTTTTGTTGACTATAGACATTGTTTTAAATGGCCCCTTTTGTATATAGACTTTTACCTTGACGTTCCCAGGAGTCTTTTTATTATTTGCCTATCCCTCCAAGTTTGCTTTTCACCTGTGAAACGAAACTCCATTTTAATTAGTTTTCCCCCTTCCCAAAGACAGTTTGTAATTATCCCCAAAATATTATTTTGGAAAAAAACTTTTTTGAATAATCTCTACAAAATAAATAGTTGCAGATTAATGCATTGTATGTCAGGGAAATTAAATGAGTAGTTATTTAGAAGATTATTTAAATAACATAATCACATTTTTTAAATGCACTACAATTTTAGCACTTTCTTATGTGGTAACTTCAACATCAAACATCAAACATTCAACACAAGACAGACACAGTTCTTGCTTATAAAAAAGGTATACAGTATTTATTTTATCAAATGATTTTCAGTGAGTGTGTTAGGATAGAGTTGAGAAAAATTTGCATACAAGAAAATATTTTGGGGCTTTAGGGTTTTCCTACTAACCCGCCTATGCAATACTGATGGTAAGATTGGTTGAGAGTGTGTTTGTCTTGTGTTTGGTTGAGGTGGTAGAGGTGAAGGTGGGGCAGATGGAGCTGCTGCAGGTGGTTGTAGCAGAGGTGTGAGGTTGGCAGGTAGCCCTGTTAGGCTGAGGTGCCTCTGTAGAATTTTATGCATGTATTGGTCATGAAGAATGATATTGCCATGTTTGCCTATTGCCTATTGCCTCTATAATCATCATGACCTAGGCATGTTGCCTTGCATTCTCTTCCCTAAAATGTCTAAGATGTTCTTGGTACATCTTTATTTATTTTGACTTATTTTAATAGTTTTTTATAGCACGAACATGACCCTTGCAGGTATTAGAGCACTTTACAAATTTAGAGCAGAGCAGTATTAACAATAATATCATATTTGAGCAAAATGCAGGAGAGAGTAGTACCCAGAAAAGGGAGGGTACACTTTACAATGATCTGAGAGCAAGGGAGATAAAACAATAAAAACAGAACTATCATAGTCCAGAAAACTGCAAGTAACAGGCAGTGTTGAGAAGAGGGAGGGTAATGTTAGGACTGATAATTGAAAGCACTAAGGTAGCCAGTAGTAGTAGTCATACATGTGATTGCGGAAAACAGTATCTTGAGCTCTAGGGACGAAATTTGTTTATAAGGAGTAAATTGACTTATTTCTTCAAGGATACAATCGAGGGATTCATTCTGACTTCAGGAGGTAATGTGTTTGAAATTCTCGGGGCAATCCCAGAGAAAGATCGGTTGTAAGTTTTCTTGTGCAATCTCTGAGGTTTCAGAAGTAAGGTGTTGGAGCTTCTGGATGATCTGGAGCCACCAGAGTGTTTGAGCTTCTGGGCGAGATATCTAAGGGTTTCGAAGTGGAAGGCTTTATGCATCATGCAGGCAATTTTTAGCTGGAGTCTTGCTTTGTGAGGGAGCCAGTTGAGGGATTGCAGATCGGGTTGATGTGGTTGTTTCTTTTTGAGCCAGAGATGAGCCTTGCAGAAGAGTTGAGCGAGGCCCTTAGAGGAGCGCAGAGAGGGTTGCTGTTAGACCTGGCATTTCTCGGCGTGATCACCCCTGATTTTTTGATGCTGTGATGGATTTTGTTGTACCAACTTAGATGCTTTGGGCACTTTGCCACTGCTGATCAGTGTCAAAGTGCAAGTGCTCCCTGTATAAAGTGTAATGGTATATTTGTCTTACTAAGGAAGTCCCTAGTAAAATGCACTATGTGTGCCAGGGCTGGTAGTGCAAATGCTACCAGTGGGCCTGCAGCACTAATTGTGCCACCCACACAAGTAGCCCTAAAGAGAGAACTCAGGCCTGCCACTGCAGTGCCTGCGCGCAGTTGCTAAAACTGCCATGTTGTCCTGACAAGTGCACCCACTTGCCAGGCCTGACCCTTCCCTTTTTATGCACATCAGACACCCCTCTGGTAGGCCCAAGGTACACCCCTGGGCAGGGTGCTGTGTATGTGAAAGGTAGGACATGTACTGAGGTGTGTACCATGTCCTGACAGTGAAATACTCTCCATTTAATTTTTCACTGTTGGAAGGCCATCTTGCCCATAGGACAGAATGCGGAGGCTGTGTAATATGTTTCCAGCCTATCTTCCCATAGGCTTAAGATGGAGGGGTGAAGTTTAGTGTGCCTGAACTCACAATTTAATAACACATCTTTTTGTGAAGGTGGTTTTTGCATTGTGTGTTTAGAAACCACACTTTTAGAAGTAGCTGGTTTTTTGTGTTCTAACAATTCTGTGTGTCTCTGCCTGGTTGTGGATTGACTGTCCGGATTTGAAAGTGATAGGATCTGGGGAATGTCTTGACCCAGGGGAGGAGGTGAGACAGCAACAGGCTGACCTGCATCTGGAGTGTAGGGGGGAGGAGTAGCCCCTGGAGGTGAAGAGGCCTGGGCTGCCGCCATAAAACAATGGCTCCATCTCCTGCTGAGTGATTGAAGATCCAGACCCCCACTATCAAAGGGAGACACCCAGAACTGGTTTGGACAGGGGTCAGTGCCACCCCTGAACACAAAGACTTCAAAGACATTTAGGGGTATAACTATGAGAGCTGAAACCCCTGAACTTAGGACTGATCAGGACTATTTGCCAGAACGCTCAGCGGTGAACTCTGTTGCTGGAACTTTGGCTCCACATTCTTCATCTCACGTCATGAAGCGAGACCACACATTTGTGAACATTTCAGCTTTTCCAGTTGCTGATGGCATCGTTTGGGATGCGGTAAATTTCCAAATTCATGGACCAACCGAAATTATTACTGTACCAAATGTCCTTCGTGTTTCAATGGGTGATGTCGTAAAAAGTAATATTCATTCTGACGATTGGGATGTGCATGCAGTTGAAGCATTATTTACTGATTTGAAGTATTATGCTGCTTTTCATGCTGAAGATCTGTACATGAATTCTGCAAGTTATGCTGATTTGTATTGTTACCAGCATTGGGGCAACCATTTTCTCCATAAACCCAGTACCCTTCGGGGTCTTTTTAATTACACCCAGTGGGAACATTGTCCGACTCCTTTGCCAGGTAGCTCCCACACGTTTAGAAATAAGTATACTTATTTTACCGATTTTAACAGATCGAACCATGGGTCCTATTTCTTTAAATTAAACACTTCCTCTACACAGAAAATCATGTTGACCCATACAAAATTGCTATATTCAGGCTCCTTTTTAAGCGCCTTGGCTGTAGGTGGGTATGAACACTGGTGTGACACCATAGATTTAAAATCTATTTGGGGTTCCAAGGCATGGCAGGTGCAGGGCACAGAAGCCTTACACCGTGCTTGCCTCATCCCAGCCCAAATTCTATTCTTAAATCAGACCGTCTATCAAACGACATGTTGGGGTTTGGCTACGTCCAAACAATTGAATGCCCCATCCTTTCCTGTCTTGTCTTCCACTCCCAACAAAAGCTTGTACTTTAATATGTCCCTTACCGAATTGCAGGTTCTGTTTCTGAACAATTCGTTTAATGTCTCTACGTTGGTTCAGTCACCCTGGTTGGCTTGGCCCATTGCATCTAATGCCTGCCAATTGCGTTTTCATAACTCAGTTCCTGGTTACAAACAGGATAGGCCTGATCCACGGTTTTCTGACTCTCGTACTGTGACAACATATTCTGTTGGTAAATTATGTAAACAGTGGTTGCAGCACTCTTCCCTAGATTCTGTTAAACAACATTTAGCGGTCCTATCAGGCAACATTGATCTGTCCGATTTTGTTCTGGGGCCTTGTGGTCCTCGACCTAAGAGATTCATTTATGAAACTTATAATGAACTCTGGAAGCTTTCGCAAATTGAAGCTGCTTCCCGTCTGCGGGAGATCGATCAAGAAATTTGGAAAAGGTGCTGGCTGTTGTTGACAATAGTATTAATACCCTGTCATCCCGCATTTACACATTAGAGAATATTATTTCCTCTGTTGTTGATATTGTACAGGATGATGTTTCTGTGTTATATCATGGTCAGGATCAATTGCGTTCGGTAATGAAGTTTGCGTGGACTTTGCAAACACTTAAAATGGGGAAAGTTCCTTGGCAATTTTTGAACACCTCTGCCTTGTTTTCACCTTTTAAATTTACTGAGAAACAGCATTTCATGTCCATGAAAGATGCAGCATACACTCTGTTACATATTGAAAAGATAGAGCCCTTACCATTCTCTATTGCGGAATTGGATTCTGCTGTGTGGCTAGTACACGGGGTTATTGCTTTGCCTTTTTCATTGTTTGAATTTAGTTCGTGCATGAAGCATTATCCTGTAGGCCGTTTCCAGCCTTTGGGCAGTGCCTTTCTGCATGAACTTTGGTCCCTGCCTTTCATGTTTAAATGCCTTAGAGACGGGAGGGAGGTTTTTCTCACGGGGAGTCATGCGATTCAACTGTGGGTCATTCCCTTGTTTGCAAACACATTAAGTTGCACGGAGCTTGTAACGTTTCGGCTCCGAATCTTGCTTGTGTGTCGAAGGGTATTCCAGCTCCTGCTATTTCTCCTACTTTCACTGTGCTTGCTAATGGTAGCTATTTGCTTTTAAATAACCAAGACTGCTGTGGCCTGCTGGCCGGCATACCATATATTGTTACCGTTTCCCACAGGGTTGTCTGCTGCAAAAATGTGCTTTTTCCTCTCCCGCACGACATCATAGATAGTTCTGTGTGGCCTTCTATTCCTACTTTGAGGGCGGATTTCAATAAATTGAGCAGAATAAAGGCGCTATTATCGAACCAGAGGGTTATGCTCACATCTGCCCGGGAGACGTTCATCCTCCAGGTGGCAAGTACACACAGTGAAATACAGGCCCTTTTGAACACTAACCTCCCACAACATTTCGGTGAACTGATTCACCGTGTTTTTAATGCGTCCCGCACTAAAGGTCTGGTGCACTTTTTTAAAATTGTAGGCTCTGGCCTTGTGACCTCTTTTCAAACTATTTTTGGTGTAATACCGGCTTTTATTCATTCCATCTTTTCCAGCGTCTTTGGTGGCTTTCCACTGATCCTCGCCTTGGTGGCTGGTGTCCTGCTGTTGGTCTGTTTCCTACGCAATGGCTGCACCTCCATGGGCCCTTCTCGAGCCAGGTCGGCTCCAGATGCTCCGTGAATGCATCCTCGCTGGCTTCGTTGTCCTGCCGTTGGCGACAATGAGTGTGTCCTATACTCTTTCTTTTCGCTTTGCGTATTTCACTTGCGTGCAACCTGTGATGTCTTGCATCAGATGTCCATTCTCGTGGGCCATGGATTATTGCCTCTCCAATACGTCTTTGTCTGTTCCAGATTTTGTTCGGTTGGTGGGTCCCCTAGAGGCCCATGAACGGGACTGTTCCGCTGCAGGCTACATGGCGTGTGCGGCTGCACTGGGCATTTTGGCACAATGGGATATCTGGGCGGCTGCTCAGAATCTCCTACAACAGAGTTATATTGAGTATCACGCAAGTTGTCCTGCAATGCTGTTCGCTGCTCCCTCTTGCGAGGAACATGACTGCAGTTTTGATTTACTTGACTGGATGGCGTCGCTTTTTTCCGACGATTCCAATGATGTCCTCTTGGAAGGTGTGGCGTTTTTCTGCACTTACACTCTATTGGATTGAGAGGGTTTTCGCCTTCTGCGACCTGCCTCGCTGGATATATATATATGTTTTTTTTTCTTTTTTTTCTTTTTCCCATCTCCCCTTCGTTGTCTTTCCTGGGATTCGCTTCACGACATACGTTCTGTTCTGCTCAGTTTATTTGGACTCTGTCATCTTCTTGGACGATGGACTGACCAGGGGAGGGTGTTGTGTGGTTTGTGGCCTCGTGGTCTTTCTTGCTACTTTGGCATAGGCCTAGCTGCCATGAGGCCTTTTTGCACACGTTACTTTGTGCTGTTGTTTTGCAAGCCTCTGCTTCTGCCCGGCTATTTTAGCACTGTCTGCATTTATATCTTTCACCTTTTCTCCTGTTCCCTTTTGGGCTACGTCTGCACACCAAGTACAAGGTCGAAAAACAACGTCCCTTGTTCCTGCTGATTTGGCCAGTCCCTCGCACTTAGACATAACACTCTATGTACAGCTGCCCTGGAGAAATTCATGTGCTTTTAATATTGTGTTTTTCACTGTTAGAGACACTTGGAGAAAAACCTTTCCAGCGAGAAGAGCTGTGCTTATCTGATGATGTAAAACTTGCATCTAGATATTGAGGTATGGGGGTTCGCTAGTCAAAGCCCAGAGGTCTTCTATTTTTATAATAAACTAGCTACTAGCACGGGGAGGGTGGTAAGGTCATTTAGCCTTATATCCACTGCTTTATGAAATGCTTTCCCTGTTTGTATTCTATGGAGTTGTAACTATGCTGCTTATTTTATCATTATGCATTATGCTGATAGTACTGGCACGTGTACTGTATCTAGCACGTTAGTTGAAATAAACATTTTAAACTATACAGTGTCTCTTCTTACGCCCGTTGTGGACAGGTATGAGTGAGTTATGAAAGGGTGTTCTTGCTACTGCGAGTCCTGAGAGAGAGAGAGATACCGTGTTCTGGGTTGTCTAATCATTGGTAGCATTGTTGCTAATGAGACGCTACAGCTAGTCGGGTTGGGGTGTTTTGTGCTAAGGTTTATGGTTGGCTCACCACCACATTCCGAGGTCCTAATATCCTGTGCATAGCTCTGTGTATGTGCAGAATCCCTACAACACCGCGAGGAGAGGAGAGCAAGATCGCACCCCCCAGGTAACGCTCAGCGAGCGTGCGTGTGTCGCCGCCTGGGGCAGGGTGCGGTCTCGGAGAGAAGCACTCTCGGCCTTTCCCATCCTTGCAGCGCGAGCCCCCGCTCAAGTTAGAATCGCGGCCCGTACTTGCCGAGGAGTGGCAGTACCGGGGCCGGAGTGAGGAGCTGCACTTTGTTTACACCAGACCAGTGTTGGGGGCATATTTTGGCAGTAGCTGACCGCGAGTCAGTACAAGTGGCATAGAGTCCGTCCTGAGCACCTTGAACGGTGCTGGAGTACATTATTGTCGGCATTACGAACTGCCTGATTGTTGCATTACGCAGTACATTATTTTTGCATTACCAACTGCCTGATTGTTGCATTACGCAGTACATTATTTTTGCATTACGAACTGCCTAATTGTTGCATTACGCATTGCATTGTTGTTGGCATTACGAACTGCCTGATTGTTGCATTACGCATTACATTATTTTTGCATTATGAACTGCCTGATTGTTGCATTACGCATTGTATTATTTTTGCATTACGAACTGCCTGATTGTTGCATTACACATTGCATTATGTTTGCATTACAAACTGCCTGATTATTGCATTATGCATCGCATTATTTTGGCATAACGAACTGCATTATTTTTACATAATATTGCCTAAACTGCCTGATTATTGCATTATGCATCGCATTATTTTGGCATAACGAACTGCATTATTTTTACATTACGAAGTGCCTGATTCTTGCATTACGAACTGCATAGCATTGCATTAGGACTGCATTTGGATCACTGAGAATTGCTCATTAATACTGCAAGAACCTACAAGGGCTTGCTGGCCTAATAACCGGGCAGGTGAAATATTACAAATACGCGTATGTTGGATTTTTATCGTGTGGTCTCATCGTATATCTTTTTATATAAACTTATACTTGTTTTTTATGAAACTCGTGTGGAGTCCCTTTGTGGTGTCATCATTGGGTTACTGAGAGCGGGATTGCAAATACGGATCACTGACAGAATATCGAGGAGCAGAATATCGAGCTGCCAGAATATCGATGAGAAAATATCGAGTGACAGAATATCGAATTCCTATCTACAAACAGGTAAGTACAAAAATATTGAATCCTAAATATCGTTGTAAATAATATAGTTTGCTAAAATATCGACTTTTTAAATGTCTTAAAAGTAATATAAAATTAACTAAATATTAAATATAATTAAGTAAAACAGACTTAAAAATAATTAAAAAACGTTAAAAGTAATAAATAATAAATGTAATGTAAAAAAATAAACATGCATTTTTATTTTTTATTATATATATTAACTTAATAATATTAAAAATAATTAATATTTTTAATTATAAAATGTAAAAAACATAATTTAAAATATAATTACATATATATATAAATAAGCCTATAATATTAATATAAAAAAATTCAATATAATAAGGTTAAAACATTAAAATAAATATTTTTAAAAATATATATATTTTACACTACATTAAATATAACAATACTAAATAAGTTACATAGCGTAAAGGATAAAATTACTATTTCCACTCCAACAAGTGGTACAGTAGTGAAAGTGTTGGATAGTGGGTGGATAAAAATTACTATTCCCACTCCAGCGAGTAGAACAGTAGAGAAAGTGTTGGATAGTGGGTGGGTAAAAATTACTATTCCCACTCCAGTGAGTTCAACAGTAGGGAAAGTGTTGGATAGCGGGTGGGTAAAAATTACAATTCCCACTCCAGTGAGTGCAACAGTAGGAAAAGTGTTGGATAGCGGGTGGGAATAATGTACTATTCCCACTCCACCGAGTGTAACAGTAGGGAAAGTGTTGGATAGCGGGAGGGTAAAAATTACTATTCCCACTCCAGTGAGTGCAACAGTAGGGAAAGTGTTGGATAGCGGGTGGGTAAAAATTACTATTCCCACTCCAGTGAGTGCAACAGTAGGAAAAGTGTTGGATAGCAGGTGGGAATAATGTACTATTCCCACTCCACCGAGTGTAACAGTAGGGAAAGTGTTGGATAGCGGGAGGGTAAAAATTACTATTCCCACTCCAGTGAGTGCAACAGTAGGGAAAGTGTTGGATAGAGGGTGGGTAAAAATTACTATTCCCACTCCAGTGAGTGCAACAGTAGGGAAAGTGTTGGATAGCGGGAGGGTAAAAATTACTATTCCCACTCCAGTGAGTGCAACAGTAGGGAAAGTGTTGGATAGCGGGTGGGTAAAAATTACTATTCCCACTTCAGTGAGTGCAACAGTAGGGAAAGTGTTGGATAGCGGGTGGGTAAAAATTACTATTCCCACTCCAGTGAGTGCAACATTAGGGAAAGTGTTGGATAGCGGGAGGGTAAAAATTACTATTCCCACTCCAGTGAGTGCACCAGTAGGGAAAGTGTTGAATAGCGGGTGGGTAAAAATTACTATTCTCACTCCAGTGAGTGCAACAGTAGGGAAAGTGTTGGATAGTGGGAGGGTAAAAATTACTATTCCAACTCCAGTGAATGCACCAGTAGGGAAAGTGTTGGATAGCGGGTGGGAATTTTTCAAAATTAATTTGCCTCCCACCATTTCCCCTATAAACGTCACCTACAATATTGTAAAATATTAATAAATTAACATATTTAATTAACAATTAATTAATTAACTAATAACAATTAACAATAAAATTAATAACCATCAAATCTAAATTACTTCACACAATTAACACTATAAAATATCTTTTAATAAATATTATATAAAAAATAATAAAAATTACATTAAAATTAAATTACTTCCCACCCTACTCCCCTATCAACCCTCAACCCGCTCATAAAAAAAGTACACAATTAACATATTTACAAATTAATTATTAATAATTAATATCTAATTAATAAAAAAGAATTAACACAATTAACATAATTACCAATTAATTATTAATTGTTATTGATCAATTTATAATTAATTACTAATACATTAATTAACTTAATTAACAATATCAATTATTAAATACTACATTATTAATTAATAACATAATTAATTAATTAATTTCAATTAAATTACTTCCCACCCTATTCCCCTATAAACCCACAACCCGCTACTGAATTAAATTACGCAAAAAGTAATTAACATATAATTAATTAATTCTAAATAATTCTTAAAAAATATATTATAATTAAATTACTTCCCACCTTATTCCCCTATAAACCCAGAACCCGCTACGGAATTAAATTACGCAAACATTAATTAACATAAAATTCATTACTTTAAAAAATTCAAACACACATTACAAAATATATACATACTTTTAACACAAATACTAACATACAAAACACAAAAAAAAAAATCGATAGTATTTATTTTGACAATCGATATTACTAACTTCGATATTATTAAAATCGATATTTCTTACCTGCATGTCGATATTCTTAACCACTATATTTTTGCTAGTCAATATCCTGTCCACTCAATATTAAAAACTCGATATTTTGTCCATTCGATATTTTTAATTCGTTATTATGACTAGTTACCTGCAAATACTTTACACATTGCCTTGGAGATAAGCCTGGCTGCTCGTGCCAAGCTACCGAGGGGGTGAGCAGGGGCTATCTGAGAAGGTGTCCTTCCTTTACCTGACTTAGAAGAAAGGGTCCCTATTTGAACTAAGGTACCTACCTCAGCCAACTGGGGACCCCCAATTCTAACCTTGGGTAGCAACGGGTGGGGATTTGAACCCTCCCCATTCTAACAGTTGCACTTCCATAGTCCAACCTGGGAATCACTAGAGCTTGCACTGCATGCTTGCAGTTGTTGGGGGGAGGAAAGATTTAAATTTTCTTAGAATGTTCATTTGGTGGAGGTACTGATGTGCTTCTGCATGTTGATGTTCTTGTTGAGAGTTAATCTCAGTGAACATGCAGAGTCAATGACTTGTGTAATGCAGTTGAGGGCTATTAGATGTTTCAACCATTATTCAATGACAGGCAACTGGTTGGTTGGGGCGATTAGAAGAAATTCGGCTTTTTGAGTATTTAGTTTGAGGTGATTGTTTGTTAGCCAATTTTGAGTTTTCTGTAGAGTTCTGTTGAGGGAACTGATGTCTTCTGCGGCGGAGACTTTTAGGTATAGTTGGGTATTGTCAGCGTACATGTGGTTGTGGATGTTGGATGAACTCAGAATTTCTATTAGAGGATCCACAAACAGGTTGAACAGAGTGGGTGAAAGTGAGGAGCCCTGTGGGACCCCTAATGTGACCTGAGTGGTCTGCGATAGTGAGTGATTAACTTTGACTCTTTGGGTCCTGTTTTGGCAATAGGAGGAGAACCAGTTAAGGACTGATCCTGTTAGGCTCATATGCCACTTTAATTCCCCTCCCTCTGGGAACCATGTCCTGATTGACAAAATGGCAGCTGCAACTTTTCTCTCAGGTTGCAGCCAGCCAATTACGACATTGGCATTGCTGTTGGAGCGTGGATCTGCGGATCCTCCATGGTGGATCTGTGTTTCTAGATATACATAAATCTTTTTTATTTAATAACTCCAAAAACTACTGAGCAGATTTACACCAAATTACAAAATTCACTCTTTCTGGACCAAGATCTAGGTTTCTGACAAAATTGGTGTAGTTCCATTCAGCGATTTGGGCTGTAGTCTATTCTAAAATTCCCATCAGAAATTGCATGGGGAAAACACATTATGGGATCCTCCTTTTTCGAACCCCACTTGATAAATCACCCACAAGCTTTCGAGACAGCAGCTGAAGTGACTTGTAAACTAGTTTTGAAAATTCTGTGAATATTTGTCAAACGATGCCAAAGTTATTAGTAAATGAAAAATTGCTGTTCCTAAGAAATTGAGGTCCTAAATATAAGTACCAACCTATTGGCAATCCAAAGGTTATACGGACGTTATAGGTACACTGACATTTCACTCATACAAAACCAGACTAATTCAGCAGTTATAGTTAGCTGCTAACTATAACTTACGCCTCCGCAATGCACTGCTTATGACCTTACATATTACATCACTCATGATGTGGTCAGTGATATCACTTATGACATCACTGATGACATCTGAAATGACATCACTGATGACATATCCAGTGACATCACTGATAACATTATCCTGTGATTCTGAGTGTTTTCTATTTCCAGTGACACCAGCATATGCTGTTACAATCCACAAATCACAAGGGTTAAGTGTAGATGCAGCATTTGGAAATATTGAAGTACTGTATTTAAAGAAGGAATGTCATATGTAGCATTATCATGAATTAGAAACTTGTCCGGTTTGTTTTTGATTGACTTTGTTGAGAAATAAATTAGTGCTGATGCTAGCTGCATAAGGGAGTACAATCTGGAGTATATTCGCTTCTCATTTATGCCAGTACCTAGTTTATGAGAAACAAGTAATCTGTCAAAAGCGAAAGATAACAAAACAGAATATAAATGACAAACAAAATGCAGTACAGAAGGAAAATTCCCAACAATCAATGAAGAGGAAACTACTAACTGATGAAGAAATTGTAGCTTACCAATTTGACAAAACTACAGGGATCAACTGCTATGCAAATGTTGTCAATGTACTATTGCATTTCCCAGATTATTTGTCATATTGTACCAGATAAAACAATATAAGAAACAGTTAAAACATACGTTTCTTGAGATTATTGTAGTAACTTTAGAAAAAGCCAATAATTAGTGAATTGTAGTGTGTGTTATGCATAGTATTATTTATGTATAAAAATGAACTATGTAGTATTGTTGTTATTTTTTTTACAATCCATTGATTGTTTTTTCTCCACTGTTAATTGATGATGCTTCATACAGACCACTGTTTATGGTGAACAAGTATGAAAGCTGAGAACAGTACAAAGGAGAAAATTATGTTTTTGCTATGCTGTATTAAAATGTTACAGTATATGTAATGCATGTTGGTATAATTTTGCAGTCTTCAAGATGAAATGCTAACATATTTTTTCTTAGTTTTTCTTTTTCCAGAGTGGATGGAGTTCAGCGAGATTGTATGTGTCAAATCACTTTTCTATCATAAACAGATTCATTAGTCATAAGGAAACTAATGTACCCATTCAATCACACATACAAGCCATCATACACCCATTTACACACCATGACCGCACACAGGCACCCATTCACTCACTCATACAGGTACTCACACAACCAATTACTGACCCATACAGGCACTCATCCACTGTTTCACTCACCCTTATACAAACTGAACCACCCATTCACTCACCCAAATAGACACTGATGCACCCATTCACTCATCAATACACACACGAGTAAACCCATTCCCTCACTCATATATGCACTAATTCACCCATGCATGCACTCATTCACCAATTCAGTTACCCATACCAGCACAAATACACCCATTCACTTAGCTATATATGCACTATTGCACCTTTTTTCTCCCTGATTCAATCAGTACTCATGCACTCCTTCAATAACCTATTCACTACTTAAACACTCATTCTAATATCCATGGACCGTTCATGCACTCATTCAATCATCTATGCACCCCACTCATGCCTACTCACAGACCCACTCACACACTCTCTCACACTCTCCAGGTAAGCTTTGCTTTTTTCAGTAAATATATATATATATATATATATATATATATATATATATATATATATATATATATATATTCCTTCGCCAAACTTTCCCCACTGGGCTGCTGCACTCAGGGCGGGTGCTTTTTACCAAACGCGAGAGGGGAACTCGCGTGCTACACAGCATCTTCAAAAAGGATTCTGGAGCACTCGCGGGGTCCTTCAAGATCTTTATTCATTACAACAATTTTGGCATGACGTGTTTCAGCATTTTTGCCTTCTTCAAATGTCGTTCAATTAGTTCAACTTGAAACACTGCCTAATATTGGCTAATATGCTGTGTCGACCATGATCATTGGTCTGCCCTCGGCCAATGAGAGAACCAAATTCCTAATGTTTTAGTAACACGTCTCTCCTTCCCTTGTGACCTTGTCACCCCATCCATGCTTCAATCAATTTGCATACGGGTTCCAATGCCCCATTGACTTTCAGCCCCGATGGGCCTTGGATGAATGTCACGTGGTCCCTTGGAAAGGATTGCGGTTAATTACTTTATAAATATTAGTTGGGTCCCCTCAATGTTGGACCTGAATGGTCAAGGCATCTCTGTTTCAGGTAGGCCGTGTAGTGTTCTAAAGCGACTCCTCACCTCAGCCGCTGGATGTTGATGTGGGAAAACAGCCTTAGGTGTCGGTCCAATAACCCGGCATCCTTGAGTTTGAATAACTCACGCCCTCATGTGGTCGACAGAGAATCCCAACAGCGGCGGTGCCAGCAGCCTGAGATTATCTTCCTTCGCCAAGCTTTCCCCACTGGGCTACTGGACTCAGGGCGGGTGCTTTTTGCCAAACACGAGAGAGGAACGTGTGTGCTACACAGCAACTTCAAAAAGGATTCTGGAGCACTCGCGGGGTCCTTCAAGATCTTTATTCATTGCAATAATTTCAGCATGACGCGTTTCGGCGTTTTTGCCTTCTTCAAATGCCGTTCAATGAGTTCAACTTGAAACACTGCCTAATATTGGCTAAAATGCTGTTTCGACCATGATCATTGGTTGGCCCTCGGCCAATGAGAGAACCAAATTCCCAATGTTTTGGTAACACGTCTCTCATTCCCTTGTGACCTTGTCACCCCATCCATGCTTCAATCAATTTGCATACGGGCTCCAATGCCCCATTGACTTTCAGCCCCGATGGGCCTTGGATGAATGTCACGTGGTCCCTTGGAAAGGATCGCGGTTGATTACTTTATAGATATTAGTTGGGACACCTCAATGTTGGACCTGAACGGTCATAGCATCTCTGTATCAGGTAGGCCGTGCAGTGTTCTAAAGCGACCCCTCACCTCAGCCGCTGGATGTTGATGTGGGAAAGCAGCCTTAGGTGTCGGTCCAATAACCCAGCATCCTTGAGTTTGAATAACTCACGCCCTCATGTGGTCGACAGAGAATCCCAACAGCGGCGGTGCCAGCAGCCTGAGATTATCTTCCTTCGCCAAGCTTTCCCCACTGGGCTACTGCACTCAGGGCGGGTGCTTTTTGCCAAACGCAAGAGGGGAACTCGTGTGCTACACAGCAACTTCAAAAAGGATTCTGGAGCACTCGCGGGGTCCTTCTAGATCTTTATTCATTGCAATAATTTCAGCATGAGGCGTTTCAGCGTTTTTGCCTTCTTCAAATGTTGTTCAATGAGTTCAACTTGAAACACTGCCTAATATTGGCTAAAATGCCGTGTCAACCATGATCATTGGTCAGCCTTCGGCCAATGAGAGAACCAAATTCCCAATGCTTTAGTAACACGTCTCTCCTTCCCTTGTGACCTCGTCACCCCATCCACGCGTCAATCAATTTGCAAACGGGCTCCAATGCCCCATTGACTTTCAGCCCCGATGGGCCTTGGATGAATGTCACAAGGTCCCTTGGAAAGGATCGCGGTTGATTACTTTATAAATATTAGTTGGGTCCCCTCAATGTTGGACCTGAATGGTCATAGCACCTCTGTATTGGGTAGGCCGTGCAGTTTCTCAAGCGACCCCTCGCCATAGCCGCTGGATGTTGATGTGGGATATATATATATGGGAGAGGACAACGGCGATCCAAGCGCAACAAGTAATGGGTGGGCAAAACAATGACAATTTATCCATTATTAACATTTCCTCACACCACATTACCCCTGCAGAACGCTCAGTCCTTGAATTGGGCCTTTCTTTCTGCCCCACTGCCAATTTTAACTTTCCTAGAACTCGTATTGACATCTACTTATTTATAAGGAAACTGAAGCTTCTCAAGGTGCACACATTAAGGAATGGCAGAGCTATCACTCAAGGGGGTGGGCAATCTGACTCTGGGGGTGGGGATACTAACCCACTGACAATGTCCGATATTGAATTGCTTGCTGCTCTCAGAGAGATTGAACAGGGAAGTCAGGACTCGGTCACTGACCGTGACCTACTTGAGAACATGGGCATTGCGGTGGACCGCAAATCCAGGAATGATTTCAAACCAAAATCTTGATACAACCCTGTGACCCTACATGATGGCATCGACACATATCATGAGACCATCCTCTCTGACATCGTGGCACTTTGGCAAACGCAAAAGAATCCTTTTGCCAGTAACTTGACACCAGCCCAGAAGCTGGGCTTGCAGTCTCTCCAACGGGCTGATACATTTGTCATCAAGCCCTCGGACAAGGGGGGCAATGTTGTCCTCTGGGATCTCAATAAATACAGGGCTGAAGCAAAGAGGCAGTTAGAGTACTCGGGGAGCTATCTGAGATCTAACCAGTCGGAATACAATGAAACTATCAAACAATATCACCAACTACTTGAGGCATGGCACGACAAAGGAACTCTGAGACGCAATGAGTTCCAATTCCTCATGACCAAGAAACCGATGGCCCCTGTCTTCTATATGCTCCCGAAAGTGCATAAGAGCATCACTGAACCACCGGGCAGACTGATCATTGCGGCCAACCAGAGTCTGCTTGAGAATTCCTCTATCTATCTTGACTACTTTCTCTGTAAATATGTGTTCAATTTGCCCTCATATTGTAGGGACACCATGGATTTTCTCTCCAAGATACAGGGCATTCCATGGAAAGATACATACCTACTGGCCACTATAGATGTGGTGTCTTTGTACACCTGCATAGAGCATGACTAGGGCCTTGAAGCTTGTAAATACTTCTTCAGGGATAGACCACTTTCCATGTTTGACCACACTATGTTGCTGCTAGACATGTTGAGTTTTTGCTTACATAATAATTGTTTTCTCTTTGAAGATACCTGGTATAAGCAATACACTGGTACTGCCATGGGGAGTTGCTTCGCCCCCAGCTACGCCTGTATCTTTATGGGGTGGTGGGAGGCGGAGCAACTCTGGCACCAGGGCAATGACCATTACATGGACAACCTTATCTTGTGGACCCGCTACATTGACGACATTTTTCTGATATGGGATGGTCCACAGGATTCGCTTCAGAACTTCATTTCAGGGTTGTCTGTAAATGAACTCAATTTGAAATTCACAAGTAAGATTCACAGCACTAGCGTTGAATTTCTTGATGTCTTGGTAGAGGTCAGGGATGATTGTGTACATACCAGCTTGTTTAGAAAAGCCATTGCTGGGAACAGTGTCTTGCATGCACGGAGCCACCACCCAGATGGCTTAAAGAGGAGTATCCCTTATGGTGAGCTCCTGCGAGCTAAGCGTAATTGTAGCTCCACGGAGAGTTATACTAGAGAGCAACTCAACATGTGTGGTAGATTCAGAGCACGCGGTTATTCCGGGAAAACCATAAGAATAGCCACTGAGAAGGCAGCAGGCAGAGACAGAGATAGTCTCCTGGTCCCCAAAAATCAGAAAGGAAACAAACAGGAGGCTAGACTCATCTCGACCTTTTCGGCGGCTTCACAGGCACTGCGCAGTATAGTCAGCAAACATTGGTACCTAGTCAGGCAGGATGTGGTCATTGGCAAACTGGTCAGCCCCAAACCGCACATCACATTTCGCAAATGTAAGTCATTGCGGGACACGCTTGTACACAGCCATCTTACAGCAAAAGGTAACAGTTCTGGCTCCTGGCTTAAGGAACTCACAGGCTTCCACAAATGCGGCCGTTGCAAGGCGTGCAGCAATAGTCGCAATGTGAGAAGCTACCATTTGCCGGTGGGCAGAGATGAAAAGATATTGTCATTCATCAACTGTAACACTGAATTTGTTGTGTATGTCCTTGTCTGTGTCTGTGGTTTGCGCTATGTAGGTAGCACCATCTTTCCTGTGAAGAAGCACATTTTAGAGCATCTGCGTGCAGTGAAGAATAGAGATCTGACTTACACGGTGGCTAAGCATTGCGTGTTGGAACATGCTGACATCTCTGACATTAGCTCAAAGCTCTCCTATTTTGGCATTGACAGGGTTCCGGTTCATCCCAGAGGAGGGGACCGTGAGAGAAAGCTCCGGCGACTGGAATCGGAATATATCATCCGCCTTCAGAGCAAGATCCCCGGTGGTTTGAACCGAGAGGAAGATCTTCATGTCCACCTAGGATAGCTGCATGACCACCTGAGATACTTCTTAGAAACCCCCCTTGGATCACGTAAGATTTGTCATCCATCTGCATATTACAGTTCCATCTGAACCCTAAGCGTATTGCTGTACTGTCACTCTTGTTCAAGCGGCTGCTTGAATTAGTGGTGTCTTGCTTTTACGCTCCCTCTTTTTCTCCTTTTTAGCACCTAGGGTGGGGTATCACTAGTGTTTAGCAATATCGGGTAAACCTTTTAGTTTATTTCTTTTTATATATTTTTTCTGCAACTTGTCTTCATCATTCCCCTTGCCTGTTCATTATAGGTTTTTAAGTGGGAATGGGTTACTTCCTAACCTGGATGGGGAGTTGGCACCTTGGCTCAGCAGGGTCACTTGATATAGTACACCCAGTAGGATCCTATAGGGCAATTGGATGTAGGACCACTTGGTCTGTCCACCATTTGTATCACCACTGTATTCCCTCCTTTGACCTACATGGATATAAATTGGGAACAGGGTAGATAAACTTTGAGCTGATGTATGAACTCAAGCACACTGGTGCAATGAGATGCCACATTTTATAATGCCCATCCATTATTATTACTAAGACATGTTGTTGTTTCACATGATTTATGTGTTTTTTTTACCTATCATGCATTCACTTGCTATTTTTCACATGTGTTTGTAAAACGTGAATTAAGTCTGTCCTTTATCATACCAGACCTTTAACAGAGTGTTTTGTTTATGTTTATACATTTATGTTTCTATGACATGCTAAACATTTAAATACAGCCACTTCCTGGGCAGGAAGTGACTTTGACAAAGACCGTGAGGTTGAAACGCGTCAGCAAATAATACATTTTTTCTCTTCAAACGAATCCTGAGTGCGTCTTTACCTTTCGTTGCACAACTGAAGGACATTGCAGATATATATGTATATATATATATATATATACATATATATATATATATCACTGACCATGTCATGAGTGATGTAAGATATGAGGTCATATTCAGTGCTTTGTGGAAGAGTAAGTTATAGTTAGTTCAGGAAACTATGGGGCATATTTACAAGGAAGTGGCAGAGCACTGCATTGGCCTCCTAGGCTTAACGCTGCGCTCCGCCACTTCTGAAACACAGGGCTGCACCGTATTTACAAGAATACAGTGCAGCCTTGCATTTCCCCCTGCGCTGGTGCCAATTTAGCTGCCTAGCACCAATGCAGGCACCCTTGCACCATAGTGCAAGGGTGCCTCAGTTGAGGGGAATGATTGTTTATGTGCAGGAAGGTGTCCCTTTCTGCACAAAAACAATCTGAAATGGCATTTTGTGACTTCTATGTGTGCTGCTTAATGCAGCACGCATAGAAGTCACAAAGTTTATTTTTTTATTGTTTATGTGCAGGAAGGGTCACGTTTCTGAACATAAACATTCAATGGCCTTTTGCTGTTTCTATGTGTGCTGCACAACACAGCACACATGGAAACAGCAAAAACAAGGAGAAATAAAGCATTTCTCCTCATTTCGCCTGTTTAAGACCAGGTTTTCCCTGGTCTTAATTTTAACACTGCCACATATTTACGCTGTCCTTGTAAATAGGTGGCAGCGTCAAAATCAATGGGTGTTGAGGTGGAACGCCCACCGCAACACCCATTGCCCCCTCCTTTTGTGCTAAGTACAGCATGAATGAGTGCTTTATTTACGAGGCAGTGTTAAGCCATGTAAAGTGGCTTAATGCTGCCTTGTAAATAAGGCGAAGCACATATCGCCACAGGAACGTCACAAAAAGTGATGTTCTTGTGGCGATAGGGGCTTGTAAATATGCCCCTACAACTGCTAAATTTCTATGGTTTTGTGTGTGTAAAATCTGAGCTTAACTATAACATCCCTGTAACCTTTGCTTTTTTGGTGAATCTCTAAGGTTTTTATAATTCTATTAGCTAACTATATCTTCCCTGTAACCTTTGGTTTTTGTCAGTGAAAAAAAATATTTTTGTGTGTATATATATATATATATATATTTAGAGGCAGCACCGTTTGTGAAGAATAAAACCATATGTTTAGCACCAGATATATCCTGAGTCCGTGTTCCTGGGAGTGCGTGATTGCACTTGGGAGTTCGAAAGTTGATATATATATACATATATATATATACTCCTATGTGTATCTACATTTATATCTGTCCATCTAGCTACCTATCTCTCTCTCTCTCTCTCTCTCATATATATATATATATATATATATATATATATATATATATATATATAGATAGATATATGCACTGAGTGGCATTTCCTGAGCGTGCATTTCATTTGGACTCTGTGTGTGGCATTTAAGACCGGCAGGCTCCGCCGGCAAAACGCACCACCTTCCCACGGGCCGTGGGTTCCAGAAGGAGTTCTGTTTGGATATATGTATATATATATGTACTTCTGCAGTATTGAAATACAGAACGGCACTCCAAGCAGAATTGCTTAGATTTTAATCAGCTTGGCAGAACATAAATTTCGCTTGAGGTCAGACGCGTTTCGGCTTACAAAGCCTTAGTCACGACGCCTGCGTACTGAAGCATTTCCTATTTTCAATAGGTTTTGCGACATAAACAATGGACAACAAAGTGTTTTCAACAGTAGCGGCCATGTTGGAGTGTGGAATCAAACATTAAATATGCCTCGTTTTCAAGATATTGTTGATATGAAATTGTTTTATATAAATCATTTGATATTTAACATTTAAGCCATTTAAATTTGAACTAAGCCAATTCGAATCAAAAGCTATTGTGTTACAATGTTAACTGCCCAAGTGGGTCATATTTGCACTGCAAACTCTTGAGACATACCTTAGTTGCCAAGAATAATGGCTTAATACCATATTCATTGTAATGCAGAGGCAAAATTCCAATTATAAATGAAATCAAAATTATAAATGAAACAGTAAAGTAAAACCAAACAGTTTTTTGCCCATGCATACTGTGAGCATTTAATATTGTGTAAGATTTTATCCACTCTTTTTTGAGTGAACTTACTGTCTTTTCTTAATTATACAGGCATTGCAACAATGAATATTGCTGTGTTGGAGGAACCTGAAGAAAGCAGAAGAGCTTAGATATCTTTTATTTCATGCCCAAAGGGGCACAATTTTGGTTTTGCTTTACTGTTTCATTTTTAATTTTGATTTCATTTTTAATTGAAATTTTGCCTCTGCATTTCTTTGAATATGGTATTAGGCCGTTATTCTTGGCAACTAAGGCATGCCTCAAGAGTTTGCAGTGCAGATATGACCCACTTGGGCAGTTAACATTGTAACACAATAGCTTTTGATTCAAATTGACATATTTAATGTGTGATTGCACACTTCAACATGGCCGCTACTATTGAAAACACTTTGGGGCCGATTCCGATTCGGGCCGGAAATCTCCCCGACCGAGCCGGACCCGGAGAGATTTCCGACCGAATCGGACCCGTGCAGTCCGACCGAACGAGTACGATGCGCACGTATGCCATCGGACTCGAGTCGGTCGGACTCCCATTGAAGTCAATGGGAGCCTGTCGTACAACGCGTACCCGGGCTCCCATTGACTCAATGGGTGCGAGGCGGACAAGTGCGCCCCCTACAGCGTGTACGCGGCGAAGCGATTCGCGCCGTACACGCACAGGTAGGGGGGACCCATGGGTCCCCCCTGTGTGCGACTCACGCGGCTACGCGTACAGGGGGGTCCGACACGGACCCCCAAAGTACGGCTCTGACAGCTCTTTCGACCCGGAGTGCGCGGCTCGGTCGGACTGCTCACGGCGCGCATCGTACTTACCTGGCCGGGGAACGTCTCCATTGCGCGGTGCGAGTCGTGTCCGTGCGAGTCGGTCGGTGCGGTTCGACCCGGGGTCGAGTCGGTCGGAGCGGTCGGGATGCCCGGATGAGTCGGTCGGCGAATATGCATCGTACTCGCTCGCCCGGACGCGCGTACGGATCGGTCGGGAAATAGGGCTCCGAATCGGATCCGGTTAAGCCGAATCCGATTCGGAGCCCTACCGGCCGAGATCGGAATCGGCCCCTTTGTTGTCCATTGTTTATGTCGCAAAACCGATTGAAAATAGAAAATGCTCCAGTATGCAGGCGTTGTGACAAAGACTTTGTAAGCCGAAACGCGTCTGACGTCAAGCGTGATTTTTGTTCTGCCAAGCTGAATAAAATCTAAGCAATTCTACTTGGAGTGCCGTTCTGCAATTCAATACTGCGGAAGTACTGGGATTTCTATACGCCCGGGCGTTTCACGAGCACCCTCGGCTGTCAGGCTGTGCGCCTTCTATACACGCTGCACTAAGGATATATATATATAAATATATATATATAGTTAAATAGGAGTGTGCGTGTATGTGTGTGTGTGTGTATATATATATATATATATATATTCACTGAAAAAACCATAGGTTTCAGACACGTTATAGTTAGAAATTAGCATTTAAAAAACCTTTGAAATTCACTTAAAAAACCATAGGTTTTAGGGACAGTTATAGTTAGTTGGACATTTCACTCGTACAAAACCATAGAAATTCCCCCGTTATAGTTAGTTCAGCTAACTATAACTCGCGCCCTGCAATGCACTGCTGATGACGTCACATATTACATCACTCATGACATGGTCAGTGACATCACTGATGACATCACTGATGACATCTCAAATGACATCACTGATGACATCATCCAGTGACTGTGTGTTTCTTTAAAGTTTAAATATGTTTAATATATATAGGGAAAGGCGTATTGAAGAATGAGTGGGTGTATAAGTGTCTGTATGGATGATTTAGTAGGTGCGTGACTAACTCTATAAGTGAGTGATTAAACGTATCTTACTGAATGCATGGGTTAGTGACTAAACTGGGTGAATGTCTGTATCCGTCTGTCTATTGCTGTGTAAGTGGCTGCATGGGTTTGTGAATAGCTACATGAGTGTTTATATGAGTTATTGATTAGTTGTCTGAGTATCTGTATGGGTGCCTGAGTGTTTGTGTGGGTGGGGTGTGTGCGACTCTGTGCATAGATGTGTGAGTGGGTGATTCACTGGGTGGATGGTTTCAAGAGTGCATCTGTGATAGACTGTATGGGTGGGTAAGTGTGTGTAAGAGTGTGTTTGTGAGTGAATGTATGTCCCAGTGGTACATGTGTGAGTAACTACATATGTGAAAGGCAGTATATATGTGTGTTGGAGTATATAAATAGCTATAAGCAAGAGTGTGTGATTGTGAGAGTGACTGTATGGATGAGTGTGTGCTTGTATCAGTGATTGTATAAGAGCGTAAGAATGTGCTAGTATTTGTATGAGTAAGTGAGCTGGTGTGTGTATAACTGTATAGGTGAGTAAATGGCAGTGTGTTTAATTATTTGCATGACTGACTAGGTTTGTGAGTACCTCTATGGATGAGTGGCGGTGTTTAAGTGTCTATATAGGAGTATGAGTGCATATGATAGTCCTGTACTGAGTGACCGTAAGTATGAGTGACTGTACGGGTGAGTGAGTGGATGTGTGTGTAGACCTACGAATCAGTGAGTGGGTATGTAGTTATTGGTGTTGGAGTGTCTATGGTTTTGCGAATGGCAGTCTGTAATTTAGAGTGGGTGTATCAAAGGTTATATCAGGGTGTGAGGAGGTGCATCAGACTATCACGTGGATGATGTAATCAGTGATGTCATCAGTGATGTCATTTGAGATGTCATCAGTGATGTCATCAGTGATGTCACTGACCATGTCATGAGTGATGTAATATGTGACGTCATCAGCAGTGCATTGCGGGGGCGCGAGTTATAGTTAGCTGAACAAACTATAACGGGGGAATTTCTATGGTTTTGTACGAGTGAAATGTCCAACTAACTATAACTGTCCCTAAAACCTATGGTTTTTTAAGTGAATTTCAAAGGTTTTTTAAATGCTAATTTCTAACTATAACGTGTCTGAAACCTATGGTTTTTTCAGTGAATTTCAAAGGTTTTTTAAATGCTAATTCCTAACTATAACATGTCTGAAACCTATGGTTTTTTTCAGTGAATTTCAAAGGTTTTGTAAATGACAATTTTTAAATGTATTAATTGTTATATTTATTTTTTTGATACTGATTTACTACATTTTTTAAACTATTTATTTTTACATATTTTATTTTTTAAATTACATTGTAATTACATTATACATTACATTACAAAATATACTTTCTCAGAATGAATTACTTTAGTTTAAATACTTTGCAAATAGGCAATAGACTTTTAAGTATAGTAGTTACAGTTGCTGCAATGGGCAACACAATTTCAAACACAATGCAACATTGAGCTCAATGTGAATTTCTAGTTAAATGCAATTAGTTACTTTATGGATTACTTTTCTAACCACAGGACTGGATCCTAGATTAGGTCCTGGGACATCTCCTGTAAACAGTTGAGTAAAAGCGTTTTGGTTACAGTAGTGATTTTAAGGAATATTATTGTATTTTAAAAGTTGACACTTAGAAACTTTTTCACATAGAATCACCAATGTTATCATATGGGAGGAAATTCACTTAGCAGGTAAGTAGTGTTATCGTTACTTTTTCTTACTCAGTGGTGGATCCTGTATCCAGCACTGGTGCATCTCCTGTAAACAGTTGAAAGAATGCGTTTAAGTCATACAGGCGATTTTTAAGGAATATTTGTAGTTTGTGAAAATCAACACTTTGAAACTTTTCTGCTGAAAACCAGACAATGGATTCCTATGGAAGGAAATATAAGTTACTGGTAAGTACGGTTAAAATTACTTTTCAGGATCAGTACTGGGCTGAAAGATGCAGCACTGAGGTCTCTCCTGATAACAGGTGAGTAAATCGGAATTCGTATTTTGGCTGATTTTAGAGGAATATTTGTATGTTTCAAAAATCGACACTTAGAAACTTTTTCAGCAAAAAGCAGGCAATGATATCCTATGGAAGGAAATTCAAGTTACTGGTAAGTACGGTTAAAATTACTTTTCAGGATCAGTACTGGGCTGAAAGATGCAGCACTGAGGTCTCTCCTGATAACAGGTGAGTAAATCGGAATTCGTATTTCGGCTGATTTTAGAGGAATATTATAAAGTTCCAAAACTCCACACTTAGAAGAATTTCCAAGTGAAACCAGTCAATGATATCCTATGGAAGGAAATTCAAGTTACTGGTAAGTACGGTTAAAATTACTTTTCAGGATCAGTACTGGGCTGAAAGATGCAGCACTGAGGTCTCTCCTGATAACAGGTGAGTAAATCGGAATTCGTAGTTCGGCTGATTTTAGAGGAATATTTGTATGTTTCAAAAATCGACACTTAGAAACTTTTTCAGCAAAAAGCAGACAATGATATCCTATGGAAGGAAATTCAAGTTACTGGTAAGTACGGTTAAAATTACTTTTCAGGATCAGTACTGGGCTGAAAGATGCAGCACTGAGGTCTCTCCTGATAACAGGTGAGTAAATCGGAATTCGTATTTCGGCTGATTTTAGAGGAATATTATAAAGTTCCAAAACTCCACACTTAGAAGAATTTCCAAGTGAAACCAGTCAATGTTAGCCTATGGAAGGAAATTCAAGTTACTGGTAAGTACGGTTAAAATTACTTTTCAGGATCAGTACTGGGCTGAAAGATGCAGCACTGAGGTCTCTCCTGATAACAGGTGAGTAAATAGGAATTCGTAGTTCGGCTGATTTTAGAGGAATATTTGCACAATGGTGAAGGGAGGGGCGGGGCCTGAGGTGACATCTGTGCAAACGCGCCCCGTGGTGCGTTTTAAGTTGGGGGATTAAGTCCCCTTGAATCATGAGGGTCCCTGGGGTCCAACTAGCCCACCCTGTACCTCCAGTATGCGCCAGGGAGCTGCGTTGCAGAGAGGTGTTCAGAGGCCACGCCCCTTTTGCACCTCTCTGCAATGCAGCTCTGTGGCGCTTTCTGGACATACCTGTTGGGCTAGTTGGCCCCCAGGGACCCTCAGGATTGAAGGGGATTTAATTCCCCATCTTAAAACGTGCCACGGGGCCTGTTTGCACACATGTCACCTGAAGCCCCGCCCCCTCCCTTCACCACAGTGCAAACGCACCCCGTGGCGCGTTTTAAGTTGGGGGATTAAGTCCCCTTGAATCCTGAGGGTCCCTGGAGTCCAACTAGCCCACCATGTACTTCAAAAAAGCGCCACAGAGCTGCGTTGCAGAGAGGTGTAAAAGGGGCGTGGCCTCTGTACACCTCTCTGCAACGCAGCCCCTGACGCATACTGGAGGTTCCTGGTGGGCTAGTTGGCCCCAGGGACCCCCAGTATTCAAGGGAATTACTTCCCCTTCTTAAAACGCGCCAGGGGCGCGTTTGCAGAGTACTGCAGGGAGGGGGGCGGGGCCTCCGGCACGATGCCGGTCGTTTTTTTTGTTTTTTTTTAATGGGAGGGGGGCTGCGTGGCCCCCCTTCCCTTGGCCACTTTTGGCCCCGGTGACCCCATCCCCTGGGGCCTGTGCATTTTATTTTATTTTTTTAAATAAAAATAAAAAAATGGGAAGGGGGCCGCGTGGCCCCCCTTCCCTGGGCCTGTATTGGCCCCGGGGACCCCATCCCCCGGGGCATGCCCTCGATTTTTTTAAAAATTATTTTGGAGGGGGGCTGCGTGGCCCCCCTCCCGGGCCACTTATGGCCCCGGGGACCCTATCCCCCGGGGCCTGGCCTCTCGTTGGAGACTGTGGGGGGGTCCCCAATCCCCCCACAGTCCCAGCCGGCTCCCCGCCTCCTGCGCGAGCCGGCATTGCTTTTCCACATGGGGAGCAGCTAACGTGCTGCTCCCCATGTTTAAAAGCAATTGGGTTTGCATTTTGAAAGAGAGAGCAGGTTTCCTGCTCTCTCTTTCAAAATGCAAACCAAGTTTGCTATGACAGGACGGGAGCCGCGAGGCTCCCGTCCTGCCATAGCAAACTACAGTGTCCCGGGGGCAGGCACCCCGGGACACAGCAGGAGCCGGCCCTGGGGGTGGCGGTCCCCAGGGCCATCACAGGGCTCCAGGAGGGGGCCGCGCGGCCCCCCTCCCAACCATTTCACAGCCCCGGGGAGGTGGTGGTCCCCGGGGCTTTGGGGGTCCGTAACGGACCCCCATATTCAAATCTTTAGTGCCCCGGGGAGGTGGCGGTCCCGGGCGTGTGGGGGCTGGAGCCCCCACACAGGTTAAAACATTTTTAAAAAGAATCCCCGGGGGTGGCGGTCCCCGGGGCTGCGGGAGGGCAAAGAGCTCTCCCGCACCATTATTTTCTAAAGCCCCGGGGGGTGGCGGTCCCCGGGGCTTGGGGGGCCTTAGAGGCCCCCCACATTAAATCTAAACCCCCCCCCCACCATGCCCCCGGGACTTGGCCCACCCAGAGGCAAATACATTTTTTCGGCAGGATCCGCGCACCCTGAGCTTTTTTCTGCCCAGGGGGTCCTTGTTGGACCCCCTGAGCAGACCTAGGGGGTCAGGGTGTTTCTACCCTGCCCCCTTTGTGCGTTTGCACACTTGCGATTTTTTTTTCTCGGCGGGATTCGCGCACCCTAAGCGCATCCCGCCGATTACAAAAAAAATGCTTTTTCTGCCCAGGGGTCCTTGTGGGACCCCTGAGCAGACCTAGGGGGTCAGGGTGTTTCTACCCTGCCCCCTTTTGCGCTTTGCGCACTTGTTTCTGTCCCTCGGTTCTACCGAGGGACAAAATGACTGCCAACACTTCCTGATTTGGAGTGTTGACAGCCAATTAGCATGCAGCTCGTGATCGGGAGGGTGCGCGAATCCGACGCGGCCATAGATATATATGTGATTTTCATTTTGATTTTCACAGGACCTACTGAACGGATTTACACCATTTAACAAACAGGGTTCTTTCTGAACCAAGAACTACGGGGCAGATTTACAAGCCCCTTGCGCCACTTTTGCGTCACTTTTCCCATGTTAAAAGTGACGCAAAAGTGGCGCAAGGGGCTTGTAAATAAGCCCCTTCCTCTTTGCCAAATTTGGTGTAATTCCGTTCAGCAGTTCGGGCTGTAGCCGTGTCTAAAGTTTCCTATGGGAAAATGAATGGGGAAAACACGTTTTGGGACCCCCTTTTTCTCGGCCCCCGCTTGACGAATCACCCTGAGACTTTCAGGGTAGGAGCGGACCGGAGCGGGCCATAAAGTTTGAAAATTTCGCGAAGATTCGTCAACCGACGCAAGAGTTATTTCAAATAGAATGTCGCGGATTTCCTATGGAAAATAGGTCCTAACTATAACTATCTATTGGCGACCGCCAGTAGATAATATATATATATATATATATATATATATATATATATATATATATATATATATTACTCCAATCCTGACGGCGGCAAACAGACAGGCACTGACTCCGTGAGATGGTGAAAAAAAGAAGTTATTTAATCCATACAATCGACCTAGACGCGTTTCGGCGGCGTACCGCCTTGATCACTACATCAGGTACACTCTAATGTACTATGTTATATGCACCTTTTCCACAGGGTTGTCACAGCAACCACGGCCTTACAATGGATATAGACGTTTCCTATACCCATTCACACATGACAGTGCATTTTTACTTGTAATATAAAATAATGTGAAAACGAAAGAACTGAATTATAGTTAATGTGTCAAAACATTGTCAGCACTATAATGTATTTAAACAAAGTAAACAAACCCACAAATGAAATATCCAACATTAATGACATCATCATGTATAGAAATGGAAAAAATATAGCGTTGCCTATATCACCAAAAAGTTACAAAGGCAGGTTGGATGAAGTCAACAGAAGCTAAGTTGCAAGCTAAGACGCTGACTTTTAATAATATAAAATAGCAGCTGGGTGCACGCGCTCTACCCTAATGTTTAATGTATATACATATATTACATGGTTGCGATAAATATAAGGCTAAGATGCCTAAAAATGCATCTATCTTGCCCCAGTGGGCATAAGATGCAGAAGCTTGCTATTCTAGTGACTAAAAACCATCCCTATCATTAGGTGAGTGGACGCTATGTACTTGTGGGGAGGCCATACAGTGAGTGAAAAACAGTGTAAAAGTAAACAAAACGAAAAATAAAGTGAGTGTGACCTAACGTTACAGAGACTGGATTTCGAGCAGGACAAGCAGCTGAGGCAAATTACAGATGTACACTTAAGGCCTCATCCGCATTCATTCCATTCGGAATTTTGGAATTAAAGAGGATGATGTAGCGTGATTCTAGCCTTCTGAGGGCCAACTGTCTGTTACCTCCTCTGGGGTTTTTAGGGACCGTATCCACCACATAGAAGAACAGATCCTGCGCCTTACCCCTGTGAGTTGTATTTATGTGCCTGGCCACTGGATAGGACGGGTCATTGTTGGAGATAGCCCTTAGGTGTTGCAAAATGCGGACGTGCACTGGGTGGATGGTACTTCCCACGTACACTTTGCCACACGTGCAGTACATGACATAAACTGCAAACTCTGATTTGCATGTATAACTGCCTCTTATTATATAAGGTGACTGTCGGAAGGGCATCTGAACCTCTCTAGTATTTACACCGTGTTTGCACGCTTTGCACTTTGTGCATTTATGGAAGCCCTTGGCTGCTTTAAGCCAGGTACAACATTTTTCCATAACTGGCGCTTTGTTGACTATTTCCTGTCGCAATGATTTTGCTCGCCTGAAAGTAATTTGTGGTGTTTTTCTACAGGTGGGACCTATGACAGGGTCATTGTGTACAGTATTCCAGTGCCTGTATATTATTCTACATATGTTGGCATGATACACATTGAATCCTGTGATTAATCTAGGGGTGTCAATTTTTTTCTTCTTTTCATTTTCTTTTTCAGTTTTGTCTGAATTCTTAAAGAGAAGGGTTTTTCTAGATACCTTAGCTGTTTTAGTTTTGGCTTTCATTAATGTATCTGAACTGTAGCCTCTATGTTCTAATCTGTTGCAGAGATCCCTAGTAGATTCTTCTAGGCCTCTTGTAGTGCTACAGTTGCGTTTCATTCGCAGACATTCTGCGTATGGTATGCTTTCCTTTAATGTGGTTGGATGAAAACTGCGCGCATGAAGTATTGCGTTACCTGCTGTAGGCTTTCTAAAGGTTCTTGTCTGCAGTTTACCATCTTCTACATAGACTTCTAGGTCCAGAAAGTGTATGCTCTTATCACTGATGTTATATGTAAAAGTCAAATTAAGAGAGTTGTTATTTATTTCTTCAGCAAAGGTTTTGGCACTTTCTAAAGACCCTTGCCACAGGATAAAGATATCATCAATGTACCTGACGTAAAGTACCACATTTTTATCAAATGCATCACTTTGTGTTTTCATGAGTACTTGCTCCTCCCACCAGCCCATATGCAAATTAGCGTAGCTGGGGGCGAAGCAAGTACCCATAGCAGTGCCCTGCAGTTGTTTATATGTTAGATTATCAAAGATAAACACATTATTCTCTAAACACATTTGTGACATTTGCACCAGCATCATGGTGTGTTGAAACAAACACATAGGTCTTTTGCCTAGATAATAACTGAGAGCATTGAGTCCATCCTTATGTCTAATGCTGGTATATAGAGTGCTCACATCCAATGACATTAATAAGTAGTCACTCTCCCAAGACACATCGTAGATTTTGGTTAAAAAGTCCCCCGTATCTTTTATATATGCAGGTAATTCACATACAATTGGCTGTAGAAAATGATCTATAAATCTGGACGCATTCTCAAACAGTCCTCCTATTGCTGCGATGATAGGTCTGCCCGGTGGTTCCAATGGATTCTTGTGTATTTTTGGAATTAAATACAGCTGTGGGGTCACTGGATAGTCTGTTTTAAGAAACTCAAATTCTTGCTTCGATATCAGCCCCATGCTTTTCCATTCATATAAGGCCTTTTGGAACTTTTCTTTGATTCCTACAATGATATTCGGACTTACTCGGCTGTAACAGTCTCTATTTTGCAATTGGCTTTGCGCTTCTTTGTTGTACTGTTCCAGTGGCCAAAGAACGACATTGCCGCCTTTGTCCGACCAACGAACCACTATATCTTGTCTTTGATTGATTTTATCAATGAGTTCATTGTATTTAGTCATCTTATTTTGATTGGTACTTGAGAACTCTTTGCTACTTTTGTTTGCTAAATCTTTCAAATCTTTTATCACATTTTCGGAAAAGATATCTAACCCATCTTTTGGCATCATTGGTGTGAACACTGATCTAGGTTTAAAAGGTGTCCGCACAGTACTGTTTATGTCCAAACCAGCTGATACTGCGAATTCAGATGTTGTTTCCTGATCTGATGTTTCCTCCATATTTACTAGATCTTGCAGAAGACCCATGTCTCCCACCGTGAGAGTGTCACTGGTATCATCATTACCACTACTATCAATGTTTTGTTTGGCAGCATGAAAAAAATGTTTTTGTAATTTAAGCTTTCTTACAAATTGAAATAGGTCCATTCTTGTTTGAATATATATATATATGCAAAAAAGAAGCAGAGAACTCTGGGTAGTTCTCAAGTTTAGGTGGAAAGCAGCTCCTGTATAGAGCACTCTCAACACCAGCGACACTCTAGATCAGCTCACCTCAAATGTCTGCTTTTCTATCAAAGTCTTTAAGCATAGGATTAGCACAGTGCCATCCACGCCGAGATAGAAAAGGACAAAGACAATGGTCCCAGTTGTGTCCCCCCTGTTCTGCGTTGTGGGTGTTGCACTTTGTGCCACATTGTCATGGTATGTGCTGTGATTGCTATGTGTGTGTGCTGCAGTGTGCCAAGGGGATCTGGGACATGATCCTGGATAATTGTGGGTGTGCAGTGTGCTAGACGTTGTTGTGCATGTGTGCCATTGTGCCCATCTCCCCCCGTACCCCCAGTCCCTGTTCCTTACACTCCCTGTTGATGTTGTGTCAGGTCCTCTCAAGCTGTGTCCGTACTCCCTACTCCTTGCACCGTCTACACACTGATGACTGTGGCCTGGGTTTCCTCCAGCTCCTCCTGTGGCACAGGACTGCCACCTCCTGTTGCCGTTGCTGCCTTCCTGTTGGCAGTGGGTTTGTACCTGGTTTAGGTTGTCACGTCCTGCCGGCGCCTCTTGGCCTCCTGGATTGGCCTCTTGGGCACTCCGACTGCATTCCAGGTGGTCTGCTTGTGGGTCAGTTGCTGGTAGTGTTCTGTCACCTCCTTGACGCTGGTCTTGTTTTCCTGCGGTCTGCACCCCGTCTTCCTCTCCCTTTTCTCCTTGGCCTTCCCCAACCCAGTTGTTCCTTGCTGGTGGTCTGTGGGGGTTGTGGGGTTCGCGTTGACCTCTGCGCTGGGTCAGGGTACATCCATGTTGCTACGTGCTTTGGCTTGTTTCTGGTGTGTTGTTTCTGTAGGTTTTATGGTGCATTTTCCCACCAGACGCGTGGGATTTGCAGGCCTGTGGCTGGTTTTCGCTACTTTTTGTACCGCGATTGGCCTCAACCCATGATTTTTCGCGTTTCGCATTTTTGCGGCGTGGCGTTGATTTTCACGCTGACATTTGACGCGTTATCTGGTGTCTATCGCATGCTACCGCCTTGTTGTGAATTCCACGTTGACACTGGGTTATTTTCCCGCGATGGGCTGCGATAATAAAAGTTGTGTTACGCTACTCTTGCGGTAGTTATCCCAGGTTCTTGTGAATATACCACTTTGTCCTTTTCTATCTCGGCGTGGATGGCACTGTGCTAATCCTATGCTTAAAGACTTTGATAGAAAAGCAGACATTTGAGGTGAGCAGATCTAGAGTGTCGCTGGTGTTGAGAGTGCTCTATACAGGAGCTGCTTTCCACCTAAACTTGAGAACTGCCCAGAGTTCTCTGCTTCTTTTTTGCATACTCTATGCGTCACTCTATGCCTGAAAGGATATTGTTTTGACTTATACTGGGTGCTCCCTTGTGTCTGGACAAAGCTATACCTCTCTGAAGAGCTCTAAGTAGAGCGAAACACTGTGTCAGGGGTTGCTTTTACTCATTTCAGGTTGGCTTGGTTGGTATTTTACCAATTCAAAGCTGTAATATTGTGCCTGGAGTGGTAAATGGATTTTGTCATTTTACAGCTCGGCGTGGACAGTACTGTGCTAGTTCGATGCTTAAAGACTTTGCTGTAGAAATGGCAAAAGACTTTGGTGCATATTCACAAGGAGCTATCGCCGAATTAACGGCACTTTATCGCAGCCAAAGTCGTGATAAATTTACCTCCCCATTCACAAGCCGGTGTGAACAGCCCACAGCACCAGTTTACCCGCGATAGCAGCCTCAAAAAACATCGCCACAGAGGACCCCCGCAAATATCGCTAATGAGATGCAGAGTAGGCGTTCCCGTGCCAAAAGCCGAGACAACAACACACCTCAACATTCACAACGACCAGCCACATCGGCGATAAAAACACAGAACAGGCGATAAGGCGCTTTAGCACCAGGAAATTTACACCTGCTCTGACCTGGTGTAAAGTCAGACGGCAGCCACCACCACAAAAGGGAGCACAGCCCAGGGCCACATCCGAAGGGCAACAGATGCCATGGAGCCACTCATCATGCGGCCCGGACACCCAAGAGGGCCACAACACCCACCGCCACCACCCCAGGACCCCAACCCACACCCGGAACACCCCCCCCCGGACCACCACAGATGCAGTGCAGACAAAGACAGCAGAACCCCAGGAAACGTACCAGCCGCACAGACCCAACATCCGACAATGTCACCGTCCACTACAGGCTGAAAGGGACAACCATCCAACGCATCCTGACCATCATCGCCTAACAGGCCTACGGCACCAACACAGCGGACAACCAACATCCCACCCCACACAAAGCTGCTGGCTTGGCTGCACCTGTTGGCCCCTGGTACCCCCCAAACAACACACGCCAGAGTCAGAGGAGTCACACAGCCAGCCACATCCAAGTCCCCCACACCTGTCCTGGACATCACCATCACCCTGGTAACCCAGTCCCCATACGTACAACACAATGCGCAAGATCCGCTGGAGACCAAGCAAGGACCATACGCCATAGCAGGATGCACGCACGTGTTGGGGGCAATACACAGCACACATGTACTACCTGTGCCCCCTGGTGACACAGCACACAATAACCTCAACAGGAAGCACACGTCTCACATCAATGTGCAGGCAACAACAGAACACAGTGGAACCTCCAACAATGTCGCCTTCAAATACACAGCCAGTGTGCATACCTTCATCCTCCGACAGTCCATCATCAACCAGCGTTCACAGGATGCCAACAAGGGAAATGCACAGCCCCTTGGCAATATCCAAATGAACACCCCACACACCTCAACTCCACAACCATGCAACTCACAACTCTGGCAATGCACACGTCACAAAATCACATACAACAGGCACAACAACATGCCCACCCACCAAACACGACAGAACAACTTACAATGTTCACATGGGCAAGCCCTGAACATGAGCCAGGAACGGCATGGCACCACAGCCACATAATAACCGAATGTGGGGAGAGGTGACAACCAGGCATGTGTGAAGGATGCAGTAGAACCATGATTGGGAAAGTACACAATGCCAAGAGTGGCGGAGATGTGCTGGACACACCGCAGTATGCAGAACACACCCCTATCCATGGCGACATACACCGCTGGTGTATGGAGTGTAGTGGACAGTAGACGCCACCATGTCACCCCAGCCAGTGGGGGACCTCGTGGAAATGTTGCGTGTTACACCCCCCTAAGAGTCACCGGAGTGGGATGGCCCGGCGTACGCCACGCCAGCGTAGGGGTGTGAATTAAAAGCACGTAGGCCTGGGCGTGGTCCTCTTCCAGAAAGACCCACGTCTCTGCCAGGGCGGCGCCTCCCACCCCCCCACGAGGCCGATGTCGTCCTCGTGAGCGGAGTTGCCTGCGATGCTGTGCGCCTGCCGGATCCCGGCACGCTCGACCACGAACCCGTCAGGCCCGCCCCTGCACAGCCAGGCCACACTGATCACCTGCTGACACCGGCGTGTGTCAAGGAGGACCCACCACTTGCCGGCGCAAGCTCCAAGCCTGAGGCCCGCGACCTGGCAGCCACCTCAGACCATCACAGCCTCCACGACACAGGCCCGCTTTATTCCCTTTTCGTTGACGTACTCCACTGCCACCTTCGGCCTACTCTTCGGACCAGTAGGTCTCATATGTGAAACTGTGTCCTGAGTCATGAATGACAGTGACCCCAAATCTGGGCCAGCGGTCACAGCACCAGACCCCCGATCAGTGAGGCATAGTTCCATATGGGCATCTTGCGACACGTGGTGCCACTAACCCTGTTCAATGCCAGCCGGCTACACGTGGTGCCACTAACCCTGGTCAATGCCAGCCGGCTACACATGGTGCCACTAACCCTGTTCAACGCCAGCCGGCTACACATGGTGCCACTAACCCTGTTCAACGCCAGCCGGCTACACGTGGTGCCACTGAACCTGAACAACGCAGGCCAGTGGGGCCATACAACCTATGCTGGCGACACTAGGTGAATGGGCCGTGCTGACCACTGCCTCAGGCCTACACCACGGTCAGGTAGGTAACACATTTGGAACTGAGTCTTGATTACACCATGGCAGTGAACATAATTTAAGGCACAGAACAATTCACTATACTTCCTTCGATGTGGTGCCAACAAGTCTGTGCATGGCATCACAACCACACAAGTCTGTGGGCCTACGCGGACCACTGCCCTCGGCCTACGCTGCGCACGAGTGGGATCACAGATTTGGAACTGAACATTGGTAATTCAAAAGGCAGAATACAAATCATCGCACGCACGGAGAGGCGTAAGAGGATGACGCGTTGCAGTCCGGAGGGAACAGGATCATCGTTACGGAGGTGATTGAACACTACCGACAACTGCCACTGTGTCACTAACTCTGTGCCTCGCGAGCCAACGACACATGGCTGTGGGCCACTGCTGACCACTGCCTCCGGCCTACACTGCGGTCCAGTAGGTCACAGAGTCTTTATTTGGTAATGTTGGAGTTCACATCTGTGTACCGGCATCATCGCAGACTGCATCCCCTCTCAGCACCTGTGCCACTAAGTGCGTTCCCCGACATTCATGGACACTCACTGGTCGTACATTGGTGGCGTTTGAGTCTATGGACTAGGGGCTAGTTTTCATCCTCATGTAGCTGATACAGAATTGTTGGTGAAAACGAGGGTTGCGCTTTCCACTCCTCCATTTGCTGCTTCCAGATAACATCAGACCTTCCGCATCATGCCCTGGAGGACACCTTCCACTGTCCCCCGCAACCCTCCGCAACATACACCTCAGACATTGATGGGGACCCGCTCAGGTCGCATGGCCCATCTGACTGCACAGCAAGTCACCGTCCCGTGGCTGGGTGCCTGTGCCGGCCGCAGTGCATCCGGGGCCACTAACTCTGTGCTGCTCAGGCCTGGGACCCCTTCTTCTGAGACATTGAATGGCCTCTGTAGCGATGGTCTTGGGCTCATCAATGTCATGTGTCTGTTGCCCTGCGCTGTCCGCATCCTCCGGCCTCAACTGCGGGCCACCAGGGCCCACACATAGCATCTAGTCTTGACCGGCCCGGACGTCGCCTCACCGCAGGAGGCACACGCCACCATCACAAGGACCACTTCCAGCCTCCATCTGCCAGAGTCGAAACAGTGGTCCTGACAGACCTACGGAGATGCTCAGACCTGTCGTGGATGCCATCATCGGCCTAATACCCTGCTCAGCACTCCAGGTGCCAGTGACTCAGTGCACCACAAGCCATTGTCCGTTACTGATTGAGTTATGTGCTGTTGTGAGGTTGCGCAGCAATGGCACCTCATGCAGTGGGGTAGACATGGGACTATGATGAGGAAGATGTGTCAAGTGTGCGGACGGGAGAAGGCACAGACAATGGGAGGGCAGGAGTCAACAGCCCCAAGGCAGGAATGCAGACTGGTGGTGGTAGTCAAGCTACACACCCGGATCTATTACTGGGTATTGCGCTGTGGACTGCGGACCCAACTGTCACCTCAGGCAGTGTGGGAGACCTGGGACGTTGATGAGGAAGTT
The DNA here is from genome assembly GCA_963921515.1 of Calotriton arnoldi. NCBI lineage: Eukaryota > Metazoa > Chordata > Amphibia > Caudata > Salamandridae > Calotriton > Calotriton arnoldi. The sequence goes on along the minus strand of CAWUFW010004894.1, from coordinate 1,257,470 downwards.
GATGCAGGTGTAACACACCCCACTGCATCTGCATCAGGACTAACCAGAAGGGACACAATCCTAGCAATGTCCTCACATGAGCGCGCTCTTCTCTAGTGCCCCTACCTCAGTGCACTGCAACTCACGGAACCTCCTGACTGAATATTGGGTGACCTCTGTCCTTACTCCGGATCCCTCCATGTTGCTCTGCAGTTGACTCTGTTATGCTGGTGTTTTCTGTTTCCATTACACTGGTGTCCACTGTTCGGGTTGTTTCCAGCACCAAGCACTCCGTGCGGGCTGGCTTATACTCACCCCACACACATCCAGCACAGGCGTCACTGTACATGTGGCCCTGCCAATAAAGGGGCCGGGCGCACGTGCCCGTAGCCAGTTCAACATGATATGTGCATGTGTCCCTGTGGTCTTGTTGTATGCATGGGGGCCCTGGGCCCTACGACACTAGATTGTGCTGTGTACAGCGGACACAGACATGTCAACGCAGGCAGCGGGCTAGAACCTGGACATGTAGCTTTGTCGTCACCCACTTAATTTGTAAGGGGAGTGGACTGTGCCATCGTATGCAGAGCCAACGTGGGTGTGTGACTGATATGTGCGTGCCCCTGGGCGTGGTTCTGTACTGGGTATGTGCATCTGCATGTGTCTCTATGGCAGTGTGGGTCTCCTTTGTGGGTTGTAGGTGGTCCCTGAAGGGTATTGGACACCCACGTATGTGCTCTAGTTCGCATTCCATGGGTTGGGCAACACCTGCACCTGTTGGGCCACCTCCTTTTGGCATTCTGACACCTGGCATTGGGGTGCCATGTGTGGGTCGGTGAAGTATTGTGAGCCAGCCGTGATTGCGGGTGCTTCATGCTGTGTGGTCTGTTGCAGGGGCTGGGTTCTCCTCTGTGTAGCTTGTCTGCCCTGGTCCTGGTGGTGGATTGTGTGGGATGTCCATGGGCTGTTGTAGGGCATCAGTGTCGAAGGTGTGGTGTTCATCTCCGGCATCACTGATGGGTTGTCTGTTCTGACCTGCTGGAGGTGTTGTTTGTCCCTCTGCATTGTGAAGGGGAGGTGCATGTTGGCATTGTGTTGGCGCCTTGTTCTTGTCGACATGCAGACTGTGTGACAATGTACATTGTGACTGTTTGGGCGGTGGTGGCTATTTGAGTTGAGACAGTGTACATTTGGCCTGCATGACTGATGTGGGGTTGTAGCCGTAGATATGCATCTCACAGTTCCCTGTTCTGTCCAATGTGATTGTTCTGTTTCTGCGCCTGGGCGGACCCAGTTGTGGCCCCTGTTCTGCGGTGTGGGTGTTGCACTTTGTGCCACATTGTCATGGTATTTGCTGTGATTGCTATGTGTGTGTGCTGCAGTGTGCCAAGGGGATCTGGGACATGATCCTGGATAATTGCGGGTGTGCAGTGTGCTAGACGTTGTTGTGCATGTGTGCCATTGTGCCCATCTCCCCCCGTCCCCCCAGTCCCTGTTCATTACACTCCCTGTTGATGTTGTGTCAGGTCCTCTCGAGCTGTGTCCGTACTTCCTACTCCTTGCACCGTCTACACACTGATGACTGTGGCCTGGGTTTCCCCCAGCTCCTCCTGTGGCGCAGGACTGCCACCTCCTGTTGCCGTTGCTGCCTTCATGTTGGCAGCGGGTTTGTACCTGGTTTAGGTTGTCACATCCTGCCGGCGCCTCTTAGCCTCCTGGGCACTCCATCTGCATTCCAGGTGGTCTGCTTGTGGGTCAGTTGCTGGTAGTGTTCTGTCACCTCCTTGACGCTGGTCTTGTTTTCCTGCGGTCTGCACCCCGTCTTCCTCTCCCTTTTCTCCTTGGCCTTCCCCGACCCAGTTGTTCCTTGCTGGTGGTCTGTGGGGGTTGTGGGGTTCGCGTTGACCTCTGCGCTGGGTCAGGGTGCATCCATGTTGCTACGTGCTTTGGCTTGTTTCTGGTGTGTTGTTTCTGTGGGTTTTATGGTGCATTTTCCCGCCAGACGCGTGGGATTTGCTGGCCTGTGGCTGGTTTTCACTAGTTTTTGTACCGCGATTTGCCTCATCGCATGATTTTTCACGTTTCTCATTTTTGCAGCGTGGCATTGATTTTCATGTTGACATTTGACGCGTTATCTGGTGTCTATCGCATGCTACCGCCTTGTTGTGAATTCCACGTTGACACAGGGTTATTTTCCCGCGATGGGCTGCGATAATAAAAGTTGAGTTACGCTACTCTTGCGGTAGTTATCACACGTTCTTGTGAATATACCACTTTGTCCTTTTCTATCTCGGCGTGGATGGCACTGTGCTAATCCTATGCTTAAAGACTTTGATAGAAAAGCAGACATTTGAGGTGAGCAGATCTAGAGTGTCGCTTGTGTGGAGAGTGCTCTATACAGGAGCTGCTTTCCACCTAAACTTGAGAACTACACTTCAAACCAGGAAGTATTGTCAGACATCTTGTGATTCGGTTGAACTCAGTCACAAGAAATAACATTACAAAAAGAAAAGGGGGCAGGGTAGAAACACCCTGACACCCTAGGCCTCTTAGGGAGGGTCCCACAGGGACCCCCCCCAGGCCAAAAAAGCATTTTATTTTATATTTTTGGCAGGAATCACGCTGGATCCGCGACTCCCACAGAAATATTTTTAAAAAACAAAGCACGGCCTCCTGCGCTTCATTTAATATGGGCCCCCAGGTGGGCAAGGTCCCAGGGCATGTTTAAATATGTAGGAGGGGGTGCACAGGGCCCCCCACCTAGAATACCTAAAGCCCCGGGACTGCAACCTACCTGCTGCATTTTTTAATATTTATGCAGGTTTGACCTAGCAGCAACTCAACTTGTGGAGACTGCTACCTCCCTAAGGTAAATGAACTATAGTATAATGATGGGGGGAGTGCACCCCCCACAGCCACCACCTCCCCGGGGCTACACATAACAGTAATACGGGGTGGCCATAGGGCCTTCCCCGCTGCCCTGGGGCCGCCACCTCCCCGGAGCACACTGTGTTTTTTTAACCCCAACCAGAAGCACACCAGGAGGCACGTTTACAGAGTAGTGGAGAATGGGGGGTAGCCACCAAAAACCTCTCAGCAAACCCACTGTGTGTGACTTGCTGGAGGAAACAGGAGGGGTAGTTGGCCCCCAAGCACCCTTAATAGCCAAGGGGACTTCATCCTCCTACTAGTAGTGCACCAGAAGGCACATTTGCAGAGTGGTGGAGAAAGGGGCATGGCCTCCTACAAGGTCTCTGCAACACTGCTGTGTGGGACTTACTGGAGGTACTTACAAGGACGTCCTCAGGGCCAATTACCCCTCCTGTTGTCTCCAATAAGTCCCACACAGCTGGATTGCTAAGAAGTCTTCAGAGGCCACATCCCCTTTCTCCACCACTCTGCAAACACGGCTTATGGTGCACTACTGTTTGGGAGATGAAGTCCACCTTACTCCTGGGGGACCTTGGGGTCCAAGAAGCCCTCCTGTTATCTCCAGTAAGTCCCATATGGCTGGATTCCTGAAAGCTGGTCAGAAGCCACACCCCCTTTCTCCACCACTCTGCAAACATGACTACTAGTTAAAAAACTATAGAAATTCACTGAAAAAATTAAATTTACAGGGACGTTATAGTTAGGAATTAGCATTTAAAAAACCTTAAAAATTTACTGAAAAAACCAAAGGTTACAGGGACGATATAGTTAGGAAATGGAATAAAAAACACAGACATTTACTGAAAAATACAAAGATAATGGAGACAATATAGTTAGACTCAGGTTTCACTCGTACAAATGACCTCACATATTACATCACTCATGACATGTACACTGCAATATAACCTTTCATACACCCACTCCAACTTCCACACTACAATTCTCAAAACCATTGACACACCCATACCAGTACTTACACACCCACTCACTGATTCAAAGGTCTACACACACGCATCCACTTAGTCACCCATACAGCCACTCATACACCAGACACTCAGGCACACATACAGCTACTCAGACAACCAATCAATAACCCATATAGAAACTCATGTAGCTACTCACTAACCCATGCAGCTGCTTACACACCAACTGACAGACTGATACAGACATTCACATAGTTTATTCACTAACCCATGCATTCAGTAAGACACGTTTAATCGCTCACTTATACAGTCAGTCACGCACCTACTAAATCATCCATTCAAACACTCATACACCCACTCATTCTTCAATACACCTTGGCCTATATATATATAAAACATATTTAAACTGTACAGAAACACACAGTCACTGGATGATGTCATCAGTGATGTCATTTGAGATGTCATCAGTGATGTCATCAGTGATGTCACTGACCATGTCATGAGTGATGTAATATGTGATGTCATCAGCAGTGCATTGCGGGGGCGCGAGTTATAGTTAGCTCAACTAACTATAACGGCCGAATTTCACTGGTTTTGTATGAGTGAAATCTCCAACTAACTATAACGTCCCTGCAACCTGTAGTTTTTTCAGTGAATTTCTAAGGTTTTTTAAATGCTAATCCTTAACTATAACGTCCCTGAAACCTGTGGTTTTTTCAGTGATTTTCAAAGGTTTTTTAAATGCTAATTTCTAACTATAAAGTCCCTGAAACCTATGGTTTTTTCAGTGAATTTCAAAGGTTTTTTAAATGCTAATTTTTAACTATAACGTCCCTGAAACCTATGGTTTTTTCAGTGAATTTCTAAGGTTTTTTAAATGCTAATTTCTAACTATCAAATAAATGTCAGAGAGAATTAACTCACAGGTCACGTGTGTTTCCTACAGTGGTTGGAAGCACACAAAGCTTGTTTAAATACCCCTCACACACCAAAAGGGCCCTTGGTGTCATGCTTCATCATGGGCGTCTTCCCGCCCTGCTGCGGGACGGGGTGTGCTACGACCCATGACTACGTGGGAGCACTGATTTTAAATACTATGTGTGGTGTAGGAAAAAGTGAGTGGAAGGGTCAGGGGTGAATAAGAAAAGTGTGGTAAAAGAACTTGGCTCCTAAGGTCTAGTAACTTTAATAATCCTTGGAGCTGGTACTATTAAAAGCGTGGGTTAGGAGGTGTCTTGCTTTAATGAGCGGTGCCTCCTTAGTGTGTCAACATGTTTCGAAGCTCACAGGCTTCTTCTTCGGGACAGAAACAGATCCCTTCTGTACTCACTATATTAATGAAACAATGTTGGTAGCGTCAATGATGATGTGATGTGATGTGAACATATATACACGTGGTCTTACTAAGTGATAAGGCAATAGATACGCCCTAGATACAGTACCTACTGGGTTTTCTAAAATGTAATCTGAAAAGAAAAAGCACAATATTAAAACTGCAAGACATAGGTTGCATCCAGCAATAATAGTGGTGACCTAAGGAAAAAGTGAGATATATGGTGAGAAAAAAATCTATCTTCTAGTAATTATCGTGTAGCAATACGGTTGTGCCGTATCCTGTAGAATAAAAATAGAACAATACATGACAAACATACAAAAAACATGAAACACACACTCTATAAAGTAGATACTCCATGGTCTGTGGTAACTGCAGTCAGATTTGACCACCGAATATGTGAGATATTAAATCAAGTTAGTGGCAGGTAAATGTACATGAATACAACATGTATAGGAAGGAGACAATGCTCCATGAGCCTTTGAACGGGTGGGAAGGGTGCCTCTAGTCAAATTCTGTTGGGGAGGGAAAAATGGGAAATGAATACACGAAGTCAGAGCCTTCCGAAGGTATCATGTCAACCGGCTATGCCGTACTTACTAACTGCAGGTCACAGCCTCTCTCAAGTGTTGCCTCCGCTGAATAATGGGACCGCAGGACGAGGTTCTTATATAGTGACCTTAATTGATAAATTTACCACCAAAAACAGTCAATACAGAACTGTGCTGATTGCTGTAAGTACCCCGGAAGATGAAGGAGTATGGTGACAACTTCCTGTATGTGCGTTCGGATCTGAGTTCTAGAACGCTCACAGGTCATGTCCGGGCCGTGTTGACAGCCCTATGTAACCCGGAAGTGGGTTGTTTTAATAAAGGAAACTCTGTGTGGGCGCTAGGACTTGGGTACACAAACCATCTATGTTAGATGGAAAACCTCTTTAAATAATGATCTTGAATGGTATAGACGGAATTGGTGTAAGAGGAGTGTGCTACGTAATATACGTCGTATAATACGGTTTTTGAAAAGTCCACCTCGCGGGGTGTAAATAACTCACGGGGTGTAGCGTGTACTCCTTCACTATTGGTTACAACAGTATGGGGACATTAGGAAGACATGCAGTTAGGAGAATGGATATTCTCAGGCGGTAACCGGATATTCAGTGTCAAAACATCCATAAATCACGTGGTATAACGTGGACTAATTCGTTTATGGTTATGACAGTATGGGGACGTCAGGATGACATGAGGTTGAAGCTATAAATATTATTGGGCTGCACCCGGATATTCAGTGTCTCAGGGATGGTCAGGGAGTTCACTCCATAAAGATGTTTATAAAATACAGGGAAAGATTTTGTTACTTTACTTATATGAGCTGACCCCAGGGAATGTCATCATTGAGACCCACTATATGGGTGCCCAGACGGAACACCCATCTTTGTTCTTTTTCCAGTAAGCCATTCTCGCCATGTAGCTGCTCTATGACGGTCCATGATAAGTCTTCCACATTGTGTCCTGAGGTGAAGTAGTGTGTCGCCATCTTGGTGGTGCTTTTCTTACAGCGGACATTGCTTTTGTGTTCTCCAATACGGGTTTTTATTGATCTGGATGTCATACCTATGCACTCTAAACCACATGGACATGTGATCTTGTACACAACGTTTTTGCTATTACAATTCGTGAATTTTCTTTGTTCCCACTCAGTTCATTCCTGAATGTGAGGTATCTACTCCTTTTCGTAAGGTGACATGAACTACAATTACCACATGGGTCATGTCCCTGTACTGGGGGTAGTAGAGGGTTCATGATGCCCATAGGTTGTACTGAACGTGGTCTTGTGTGGACGAGCATATCTCTCAGATTTCATCCTCTCTTGTGTGAGAACATAGGTTTTGGTAGGTCGAGGTTACCACAGTTCAAAATTCTCCAATGTTTGTTTACTATTTTGGTAATTTGATTTGAGTGGGTGTTAAATGTGGTAACGCAAATAGGTCTCTTATCTGGTTCCCTCGGTATCTTGTCTTCCAAAAGGGCCTCTCTGTTATTGTTCCTTGCCCTTTTCATGCCTTTGTTGATGATCACTGATGGATAGTTCCGGCGCTCCAATTTTGTTTTCAGGTCAGACGCTTGTTTTTTGAAATCTGAAAGGTTGGTACAGTTTCTCCGAAGGCGGAGAAATTGTCCGTAAGGGAGGTTATCCCGGAGATGTCGGGGGTGGAAACTGTTGTACATTATCAGACAGTTCTTCGCAGTTGTCTTAAAATGTGTGGTTGTTTTTAGAATGCCATCCTCGGGATATATATTAAGATCCAGGAAAACCAAATTCTCATTGGAGGTCGTGTTGGTGAATTTGAGAAAGGCGTTCTGTTTGTTGAGCCAAACCATGAATGCTTCAGTGCTTGGAACGTCCCCTTCCCAAATTACTAGGACAAAGTCGATATAACGTTTCCACGTTATAATGTTTTGGAAGAATGGGTTGTCCGGGTGTAGGATCTTATTGGTCTCTAGATGGTGCACATAGAGACCAGCCAGACTGGGAGCAAAGGTGCTCCCTATGCTGGCCCCGTGCTTCTGTAGATAGAAAGTACCTTCATATAGGAAGACATTTTTCGTGAGAGCCAGAGATACGCACTGTAGCACTACATTGCGTGGTGTCTGGTATTCCCATGTGGTGGAAAAAAGGATTTCCTCGATTATGTTCAGTGTCTCATCGTGGGGTAGACTTGTATAAAGACTCTCCACATCGAGTCCCAGTAGGAGATGATGATCTGGGTCAAAAGTGATACCTTGGAGAAGTTGCAGGACAGCTTTAGTGTCCTTTAGATAGGTTCCAGTTCTTTGAACCAAAGGTCGGAGAAAGGCATCCGCGAATTTGGATAGAGGCTCAAGAATTGAGCCTATTCCTGACACGATGGGGCGTCCTGGTGGATGTTTGAGGTTTTTATGGATCTTAGGTATAGTGTAGAATTACGGTGTCCTAGGAGACTTCTGGATCAAAAAATTAGCCTCCTTACGGGACACCCAATTGTGTGTTGTTGCTTCTTCAACCATCCCAGCTATCCAAGCCTGTATGGTTTCCGTTGGGTCATCATGTAAAACTTCGTAATTCCTGCGATCTTCCAGGAGTTTTCTACATACGTTGTCATAGTTGGCCATTGTTTGAATGACTATTGCTCCACCTTTGTCCGCTGGTTTTATAACGATGTTACTGTTAGAAGATAGCTGATGTATCGCTTCCTTCTCATCTCTTGATGTGTTCTGGAAAGTGGTGGTCTGCAGTGTGGGCATATTACTCATTTCCTCCATTATAGCTTTTTCAAAAGCTAGCAGTTCCACTGGAAGTGCTGAATCTGGGGGGGGGTAAAAGTTGATTTTTGTCGTAGTCCTGTGTCTGACCAATCTTGCTCAGTAATTACTTTTTCTTTGAAAAAAGCCTGCAATTTGAGCTTGCGGATGAACTCCTTCATTTCCGCACACAGCTTAAATTTATCCATTCTGTTAGTTGGTACAAACCCTAGGCCCTTCTCCAGGACCCGTTTCTGTGACTCTGTCAATTCATCCTCGGTCAGGTTGACTACTAGTTGCCCCTCCTGCTGGTTGATGGTTGGTTGCTCGATGTTGCCGTCATACTCCTCGTCGATAATCGTGGTGTCTCTTCCACTCCTGCTCTCCAGTGGACATTGTTGCCCCTCCGGTTCCTGCCTCTTTGTGGTCCTGGGCACGACCCTAAAAAGGAGGTGGTCCATAATAGTTGAACTCTTGTGGTAACGTGGTCCACTGTTGAAATGGTCCTCCCATCTGCGGTGGTCCATAAGGATATGGTGGGAAGGCCTTGATGGTAGTTCCATCCTCACTGTCTTGGATTGTAGGGCCGTTGGTATTGGGATCCTCCTCGGAGGTATTGGGGTTTGTTCCCTCTGCTGTTATTTGAATCATTGGATCCAGTGTCAGATGTATCACCGTCAGTGCCTTGATCATTGATGTTTCCGGCAACATAATCCTCACGTGTGTATGGATACACTTTTTCGTGGCTAAAGCGAGCTGTGTCTTTCTTCAGTTTGTTGTATTTGCTCTGCTTTAAGGAGATTTCAAACTCATTCATTTCTTGGTTTAGTTCTTCCAATCGTTTCTTTAGTACAGTGGTTGATTGATAGCTCTTCAGTTGTACTTCCAATTTCTGAATGTCGATTTTAAGTTCTTGGGCCAATCGTGTGGCATCTTAATTATCAAGACCAGCCAGTCATGGGTGCAGTGCCACGATATTAGTGACCAATCCTTTTTAAAAGATTTGTCGTGTTAAAATATAAATGGCTCATTACGGACTATCAAGCCCTGTGGTGTTGCATTTGCCCTCAGATATTCAGTCATAAGCAATCCGTGTAGTGCTGTCTTGATCTGAGTTCTTCTTAGGTTAGCCAATTCATCCCAATCTGCATTGCTGGGACCTGTATCTGTATTACTCAGTCCCTCAAAGGGATTGATGGCTGCTAGTATTCTGTCGATTTCTTCTTCTCCAAAAGTTAGGCCTGCTCCGTCGGCCATGTTGGAAAAAGTGTTTCCTCACCAATGAAGGTGTGAGGGGTAGTGTGTTTTTATATAGGTGCGTGTTTCTAATGGGTGTATGTATGTATTGTACACGGTCAAAGGATAAGGGAAAAACGCGGTTAGTATAAGACCGCTCTAGACGACCGGTAAATTACCCGACGTCTCAACTTATGCCAGAAATACTGGTATGCTCCCACAGCTGTACGCTGTCTAAATATCTTTCAAAAACAAGAGAGGGAGTGAAGAGGTAGTGTCAAAAGGCACTGAAGGTGGATACATCCTCCTCAAACAATGTAGCAAAAAAAAATAGGGATCCACCCTCAAATAAATGTCAGAGAGAATTAACTCACAGGTCACGTGTGTTTCCTACAGTGGTTGGAAGCACACAAAGCTTGTTTAAATACCCCTCACACACCAAAAGGGCCCTTGGTGTCATGCTTCATCATGGGGGTCTTCCCGCCCTGCTGCGGGATGGGGCGTGCTATGACCTACGACTACGTGGGAGCACTGATTTTAAATACTATGTGTGGTGTAGGAAAAAAGTGAGTGGAAGGGTCAGGGGTGAATAAGAAAAGTGTGGTAAAAAGAACTTGGCTCCTAAGGTCTAGTAACTTTAATAATCCTTGGAGCTGGTACTATTAAAAGCGTGGGTTAGGAGGTGTCTTGCTTTAATGAGCGGTGCCTCCTTAGTGTGTCAACATGTTTCGAAGCTCACAGGCTTCTTCTTCAGGACAGAAACAGATCCCTTCTGTACTCACTATATTAATGAAACAATGTTGGTAGCGTCAATGATGATGTGATGTGATGTGAACATATATACACGTGGTCTTACTAAGTGATAAGGCAATAGATACGCCCTAGATAGAGTACCTACTGGGTTTTCTAAATTGTAATCTGAAAAGAAAAAGCACAATATTAAAACTGCAAGACATAGGTTGCATCCGGCAATAATAGTGGTGACCTAAGGAAAAAGTGAGATATATGGTGAGAAAAAAATCTATCTTCTAGTAATTATCATGTAGCAATACGGTTGTGCTGTGTCCTGTAGGATAAAAATAGAACAATACATGACAAACATACAAAAAACATGAAACATACACTCTATAAAGTAGATACTCCATGGTCTGTGGTAACTGCAGTCTGATTTGACCACCGAATATGTGAGATATTAAATCAAGTTAGTGGCAGGTAAATGTACATCAATACATACATGTATAGGAAGGAGACAATGCTCCATGAGCCTTTGAACGGGTGGGAAGGGAGCCTCTAGTCAAATTCTGTTGGGGAGGGAAAAACGGGAAATGAATACACGAAGTCAGAGCCTTCCGAAGGTATCATGTCAACCGGCTATGCCGTACTTACTAACTGCAGGTCACAGCCTCTCTCAAGTGTTGCCTCCCTGCGGCTCCGCTGAATAATGGGACCCCGGGACGAGGTTATTATATAGTGACCTTAGTTGATAAATTTACCGCCAAAAACAGTCAATACAGAACTGTGCTGACTGCTGTAAGTACCCCGGAAGATGAAGGGGTATGGTGACAACTTCCTGTATGTGCGTTTGGATCTGAGTTCTAGAACGCTCACAGGTCATGTCCGGGCAGTGTTGACAGCTCTATGTAACCTGGAAGTGGGTTGTTTAATAAAGGAAACTCTGTGTGGGCGCTAGGACTTGGGTACACAAACCATCTATGTTAGATGTAAAACCTCTTTAAATAATGATTTTGAATGGTATAGACGGAATTGGTGTAAGAGGAGCGAGCTACGTAATACACATCGTATAATACGGTTTTTGGAAAGTCCACCTCGTGGGGGTGTAAATAACTCACGGGGTGTAGCGCGTGCTCCTTCACTATTGGTTACAACAGTATGGGGACATTAGGAAGACATGCGGTTAGGAGAATGGATATTCTCAGGCGGTAACCGGATATTCAGTGTCAAAAAATCCATAAATCATGTGGTATAACGTAGACTATTTCCTTTATGGTTATGACAGTATGGGGACGTCAGGATGACATGAGGTTGAAGCTATAAATATTATTGGGCTGCACCCAGATATTCAGTGTCTCGGGGATGGTCAGGGAGTTCATTCAATAAAGATGTTTATAAAATACGCGGAAATATTGTGTTACTTTACTTATATGAGCTGACCCCAGGGAATGTCATCATTGAGACCCACTATATGGGTGCCCAGACGGAACACCCATCGTTGTTCTTTTTCCAGTAAGCCATTCTCGCCATGTAGCTGCTCTATGACGGTCTACTGTTGTAACCAATAGTGAAGGAGTACGCGCTTCACCCCGTGAGTTATTTACACCCCCACGAGGTGGACTTTCCAAAACCCCTAATATGCGACGTGTATTGCGTAGCACGCTCCTCTTACACCAATTCCGTCTATACCATTCAAAATAATTATTTAAAGAGGTTTTCCATCTAACATAGATGGTTTGTATACCCAAGTCCTAGCGCCCACACAGAGTTTCCTTTATTAAAACAACCCACTTCCGGGTTACATAGGCTGTCAACACTGCCCGGACATGACCTGTGAGCGTTCTAGAACTCAGATCCGAATGCACATACAGGAAGTTGTCACCATACCCCTTCTGCTTCCGGGGTACTTACAGTAGTCAGCACAGTTCTGTCTTGACTGTTTTTGGCGGTAAATTTATCAATTAAGGTCACTATATAAGAACCTCGTCCCGCGGTCCCATTATTCAGCGGAGCCGCAGGCAGGCAACACTTGAGAGAGGCTGTGACCTGCAGTTAGTAAGTACGACATAGCCGGTTGACACAATACCTTCGGAAGGCTCTGACTTCGTGTATTCATTTCCTGTTTTTCCCTCCCCAACAGAATTTGACTAGAGGCACCCTTCCCACCCGTTCAAAGGCTCATGGAGCATTGTCTCCTTCCTATACATGTATGTATTGATGTACATTTACCTACCACTAACTTGATTTAATATCTCACATATTCGGTGGTCAAATCAGACTGCAGTTACCACAGACCATGGAGTATCTACTTTATAAAGTGTGTGTTTCATGTTTTTTGTATGTTTGTCATGTATTGTTCTATTTTCATCATACAGGACACGGCACAACCGTATTGCTACACGATAATGGCTAGAAGATAGATTTTTTTCTCACCATATATCTCACTTTTTCCTTAGGTCACCACTATTATTGCCGGATGCAACCTATGTCTTGCAGTTTTAATATTGTGCTTTTTCTTTTCAGATTACAATTTAGAAAACCCAGTAGGTACTGTATCTAGGGCGTCTCTATTGCCTTATCACTTAGTAAGACCACGTGTATATATGTTCACATCACATCACATCATCATTGACGCTACCAACATTGTTTCATTAATATAGTGAGTACAGAAGGGATCTGTTTCTGTCCTGAAGAAGAAGCCTGTGAGCTTCGAAACATGTTGACACACTAAGGAGGCACCGCTCATTAAAGCAAGACACCTCCTAACCCACGCTTTTAATAGTACCAGCTCCAAGGATTATTAAAGTTACAAGACCTTAGGAGCCAGGTTCTTTTTTCCACACTTTTCTTATTCACCCCTGACCCTTCCACTCACTTTTTTCCTACACCACACATAGTATTTAAAATCAGTGCTCCCACGTAGTCGTAGGTCGTAGCACGCCCCGTCCCGCAGCGGGGCAGGAAGACCCCCATGATGAAGCATGACACCAAGGGCCCTTTTGGTGTGTGATGGGTATTTAAACAAGCTTTGTGTGCTTCCAACCACTGTAGGAAACACACGTGACCTGTGAGTTAATTCTCTCTGACATTTAATTGAGGGTGGATCCCTATGTTTTTTTTGCTACATTGTTTGAGGAGGATGTATCCACCTTCAGTGCCTTTTGACACTACCTCTTCACTCCCTCTCTTGTTTTTGAAAGATAATTTCTAACTATGCCTACAGAGGTAGGACATGTGCAGAAAGAGGAAGAAAGGCGCAGAAAGAAGCAAGAGAAATGCAGAAAGAGGCAACAGAAGTCCAGAAATCGAAGAAAGGTGCAGAAAGAAGCAAGAGATATGCAGAAAGAACCAACTGAGGAGCAGAAAGAGGCCTTGTTGCAAAGTCATCCTGTGCCCCCAACTTTTTGCTGACTGGTACTGGTGGTAACTGACTCTGACTAACCAGGCCCGGAGCCAGTGCTATGCTGAAAGACACTTAGAATACAGTGAAAACACCTACATACACTAGGGTACACTATGGGTTGGGGTACCCCTGTGATTGGCATGACCTCCCCTGTAAGGCCCTAGTACATAATAGGGCAGGGGGATTAAAACTACCTCTATGTCAGAGGTGCAGAAAGAAGCAAGAGCAATGCAGAAAGAACCAACAGAGGTGCAGAAAGAGGCAAGAGGGGTACAGAAAGAGGCAAGAAAAGTGCAGAAAGAAGCAAAAGAGGTGCAGAAAGAGGCACAAGAACTGCAGAAAACGGCAAGAGAGGTGCAGAAAGAGGCAGGAGAGGTGCACAAAGATGCAAAAGGGGTATAGAAAGAGGCAAGAGGGGTGCAGAAAGAAGCAAGAGAAGTGCAGAAAGAAGCAACAGAGGTGCTTAAAGAGGCAAGAGGGGGTGCAGAAAGAGGCAAGAGAAATGCAGAAAGAACCAACAGAGGTGCCGAAAGAGGCAAGAGATGTGAAGAAACAGGCAAGAAAGGTACAGAAAGAGGGAACAGCGGTGCCAAAAGAGGTAAGAGGGATACAGAAATTTGCAAGAGAGGTGCAGAAAGAAGCAAGAGCAGTGCAGAAAGAAGAAAGAGAAGTACAGAAAGAAGCAAGAAAGGTGGAGAAATAGGGAAGAGGGGTGCAGAAAGAGGCATGAGGGATGCAGAAATTTGCAAAAGAGGTGCAGAAAGAAGAGCAGTGCAGAAAGAACTAACAGAGGTGCACAAAGAGGAAAGAGGGGTGCAGAAAGAGGTAGGAGAGATGCACAAATTGGCAAGAGGGATACAGAAAGAGACAGGAGGGGTGCAGAAAGAAGGAAGAGAAGTGCAGAAAGAATCAACATAGGTGCTGAAAGAGGTGCAAAGGGTGAAGAAGGAGGAAAGACAAGTGCAGAAAGAAGAAACAGAGGTATAGAAAGTGGCAAGAGAGGTGCAGAAACAGGCAGGAAAGGTGCAGAAAGGGGAAACGGGTACAGAAAGAGGCAAGAGAGGTGCAGAAAGAAGGGAGAGGGGTGCAGAAAGAGGCAAGAGGGGTGCAGAAAGAAGCAAGTGAGGTGCAGAAAGAGGCAACAGAGGAGCAGAAAGACGCAACAGAGGTGTAGAAAGAAGCAAGAGAAATGCAGAAAGAGGCAAGTGAGGTGCCGAAAGAAGCAAGAGCAGTGCAGAAAGAACCAACAGAGGTGCAAAAAGAGGCAAGAGGGGTGCAGAAAGAGGTAGGAGAGGTGCACAAAGAGGCAAAAGAGGTACAGAAAGAGGCAGGAGGGGTGCAGAAAGAAGGAAGAGAATTGCAGAAAGAGGCAAGAGAATTGCTGAAAGAAGCAACAGAGGTGTAGAAAGAAGCAAGTGAAGTGCAGAAAGAGGCAAGTAAGGTGCATAAAGAAGCAAGAGCAGTGCAGAAAGAACCAACAGAGGTGCTTAAAGAGACAAGAGGGGTGCAGAAAGAGGGAAAAGAAATGCAGAAAGAACCAACAGAGGTGCCGAAAGAGGCAAGACAGGTGTAGAAACAGGCAAGAAAGGTACAGAAAGAGGGAACAGGTGTAGTGTGGGTTGTGGCCTCATTGTCGACATTGTTAAGTTAGCTTAGGCCTGGCTGCCATGATGCTTTTTTTTGCACACGTTACTCTGTGACTTTGTTTTTCCAGACTCTGCTGGTGCCCGGCTATATTAGAACTGTCTGCCTTTTTGCCTTTCACCTTTTCTCATGTTCCTTGTGGATTTCGTCTGCACACCATGTACAAGGTCGAAAAACAACGTCCCTTGTTATTGCTGATCTGGTCAGCCCCTCGCACTTAGACATAACACGAAATACATCTGCACTGGAGAAATTCGTGTGCTTTTAATATTGTGATCTCCTTGTTGGTGGCACTTGGAGAAAAACCTTTCCAGGGAGAAGAGCTGTGCTTGTCTGATGATGTAAACCTTGCATCTAGATATTGAGGTATGGGGGTCCGCCTGACAAAGCCAGAGGTCTTCTATTTTTATAATAAACTAGTTATTAGCACGGGGAGGGTGGTAAGGCAATTTAGCCCTATATCCACTGTCTTTATAAAATGCTGTCCCCGTTTGTATTCTATGGAATTGTAACCATGCTTATTATTTTATCGTTATGCATTATGCTGATAGTACTGGCACGTGTACTTTATCTTAGAGCACGATAGTTGAAATAAACATTTTAAACTATACTGTGTCTCTTATTACGCATGTTGTGGACAAGTATGAGTGAGTAATGAAAGAGTGTTCTTGCTCCCGCGAATCCTGAGAGAGTCCGTGTTCTGGGATGTCTAATCATTTGTAGCTTTGCTGTAGTACGGAGAATGAATGAGACGCTAAAGCTAGTCGGATTGGGATTGTAGGTACTAAGGTGCATGGTTGGTACACCACTATACACCGAGGTCCTATTTTCCTGTGCATAGCTCTGTATATGTGCAGAATCCCCGCAACATGGCGCCACCAACGTGGTGGGCTTCTTATCTGCGAGACGCTTGAGTAGTGCTTGTGCTTGTCCACAATAACCTTCGCTGACGCTTCCGGAAACGTATGTGAGGGTGATACCTCCTATATT
Source organism: Calotriton arnoldi (assembly GCA_963921515.1). NCBI lineage: Eukaryota > Metazoa > Chordata > Amphibia > Caudata > Salamandridae > Calotriton > Calotriton arnoldi. The sequence goes on along the minus strand of CAWUFW010004894.1, from coordinate 1,241,018 downwards.
GATGTTTTTATAGGTTCTTTCAAGCTTGAAGTTATTAAAAGGTGTTTATTTTAACCCCATATTGCGCTGCCTCACACTAGGTTGTCGATCATTCCTGGTCTTAATGGCTGTGAATGTGAATATCCCGGCACATAGCCGCGCTGCGCTCCGGGCTCATTTACTGGCTTATGGAGTGCCTGACGCGGGTGTTGCTCTCATCTTTGTGGTGCAGGCTGATCCGGCTCACCACTTTGAGGTGTTTTACTCTTGGGTCACTTTTCCGGCGGTGGAAGGGGCTGACAATTTGTTTCATGTTTACGCTCCCACTGCCCTACCCAATGCTTATCAGCCTTATCAGGCTCTTGAAGTACCACTTACGGCATGGCAACACCGTATTTGGTTTAATGGCGCCCTCCCACATCCGGTCACCCCGGTTCGTTTAGGCCCCTTATCCATTGAGGGGGCCACTTGGCCAGTCTTGGCCGGGTATACCCCACATCCACGGCATTTAGCAGTTCCGGTTGATGAACTGCGCGTTATGCATACGTCCTTAATCCGCGTGCACAGAGCTTTGGTACAATATGTTACAAGCAACGTCCAGGGGGCCCCTCCTGGAGTTGCGGCGCATCCAGCTGGCCCGGGCGGTGTAACCATAAGTCCCGTATTGGTTAATTCGACGATGGGCAAGCGCCCACAAAATAAGGATGATTTGCCTTATTGGCTTGCGGAAAAATTTGACCAGCTGGAGGCTGTTTTTCCAAATACTTCTCCTGTGGACAAACACAGGATTTTGATGATTAGCTTGCCGAAAGACTTAATTCCCGAGTTGACAGAATGCAACAACTGGGGCAAGGTATTCGCAGCAGTGTATGCGAAGTGTTTCGGCACTCCTTCCATGACGGTTCTCCCCTCTGTAATTAAACGGGTGCAGGATGAACATGGCCCTGAAGCGGCTGTGGAATTGGGGATGAGACTGGTGGGAGTGTTCGATGTGGTGGCTGATCTAATCCTTGCGAACGTCAAGGGGGACGCAGTCAACTTTCAAGTCGCTAATGCTTTGGCTTTGGTCGCGGAGCCGGGCAAGCCACGCCAATTACCAAAAATTATTGCACAGGCTTATAAAACCATTGGCCGCAATAGTTTGGGGGTTAAGCCTTTTGCTAAAACGCAAACTCAATCACAAACACAACAAAAAACTCAGTCTGAGAAAGAAGAGAAACCGTTCTTTTCTAAAAAAGAACTGGAAGTTGAAGAAACAGGGTAAGCAACAATCAAAACCAGGGTCGCGTGCCGCATCCCCGGTTTCCATATCTTCTGAACGCACTTATGATTTGCGCGACAGAGCAAGAATTAAATCTCCAGATAGATTTCAGGTCCCTGACCCGGGTTCTCCTCGTTCTTCACAGGCACCATCGACCTCCCAGACTGGTGGAGGAGATCGCCAGGATAGAGGCAGGGGTCGTGAGGCCCCACAGGGACGAGACCAACCTCGACAACCAGGCCGAGGGAAACCAGAAGAATTTCCACGTTCTCGCCCACAGTTTCAGAAGAAAAAAGTTGCAGCATTAACAGCGAGGTATGCCACAGATGGTGAGAACGAGACTCCTGAATTGGACGTGGGCAGTGACGCTGCTAGACAGCGCCGCAGAAGTTACCATAGTGCGGGAGGCACTGCGTCCTCATGTGGAGGCGACAGCAACTGATACTTTCATTACTGTCGAGACAGCTGACACCCGAGTGGCACCCCCTGACAGACTATTTAATATTGTCATTCAAATTGAAGGTGACATTGAGCGTGTTATTAAAGGGATTTTTGGGGAAAATCTGACCTCTTCTTAAGACATTTTGTTGGCGGAGGCGGATTGGCCGCCCCCATTCGTACTTGCTGCTCGTAGAGGGGAGGAGGTCATCCTTCCGAGTTTTTCTCGTCATGTCCCCAAGGACAAAGCGGAGTCTCTCGCAGCTGAATGGGCTGGGGCCCTGGCTCCGGCACTGTACCGTAACCACGTGGGCTGGGATGAGGATTCTCCATCCCATGATATACCCTTGCGGTCTCTGCCACAGCCCCAACCCCAATATCCCCTCCGGCGGGAAGCTAAAGGTCCTGTTTCAGACATTCTGACACAGTTAGAATATCAAGGAGTAATTGAAACATGCGTATCACCAATGAATAATCCCCTTTTTGCGGTTTCTAAACCCGATGGGTCGTACCGTTTAGTTTGGATTACCGACATTTGAACTCTCATTGTCGGACCTTTGCGGTACAAAATACCCACAGTTCTGCGCTAGTAGACAGTCTTGTTCGTAAAAAATATAAAACGACACTTGTCCTATCCAATGGATTTTACACGCATAATTTGTCCCCGGAGTGCAGCCAATGGAGTGCTTTCACTTCCGGTGGAAAACAATTTAATTTTCGGTGTTTGCCCATGGGCTACAAGAACAGCCCGGGGGTCTTCGCCGCCCGTGTTGTCTCTTTGTTGGACAGCATACACCAGATGCGTATTCGTACGTCGACGATATCTATCTGACAGACGACTAATTATGGCCACATCTTTCCCGTGTGGACCGCATTATTCTTGAATTTGCGGTCTTAGGACACAAATTTAATTTTGCCAAATCTCACATCGCAGAATTCACTGTTTTGTTTTTGGGCTATGAGCTCAACAATGAAGGTAGGGGCTTAGCTCCCCATTTCTTGGAGAAGTGCGCACTTTTGCGCCCTCCAACCACCCTGAAGAAGCTTCAGTCATTACTGGGATTTCTAAACTTCGGGCGTTCTTACATTCCCGAATATGCCCAGCGTATCAAGCCTCTCTATGCCTTGATACAACCTAACTTTTCGAAGTCATGCTGGCTTCCTGAGCATTCCTCTATACTGCAATCTTTGCAGTCTGATCTACTTGAATCTAAGTTCTTGTTGACTCGTGATAACCACACGAACCTGGTGATTAGAATTGTGCCAGGAGCAGTGGGTTTCACGTACTTAACGTTTAACGAAGGTGACACAGTACCTATTGCATACAAGTCTTACACTTCAGCGGAGTTGCGCTTTTCCTCTGTGGAGAAAGTTTTGACTGCAGTGCAAATGGCAATTCTTAAGGAACGTGCATTGGCACAGGGAAAACGCATTTTGGTGGTAACACTATATCCTGCCCTTGAGGCAGTGACGAAGGCGAGTGTACCCAACTCAAAGGCTTTGCACCCCCGTTGGATACAATGGGCTACATCTCTGACGTCCCCGGATGTCACTTTTATTTTTGATTCCTCTCTTCAGACACAGGAGTTCTTGCAGTATGAATTTGTTCATCCTCCTCCTCTGTCTTTGCTGCCGCTTGAGGAGTACAAATGTATCATTTACACCGATGGTTCGGCGCAACTGGCCACGGGTTCTAAGCATGCTTATTCCGCAGCTTGTGCTATTGTTGCAGGTACTATGGTGAACGGTGAGTTCAAATCGAGTGTAGTGCATTCGCAGGCCCTTGGAGACAGTACTGCACAATTGGCCGAGCTGCTTGCGTTGGTGCTCGCACTTGAGTTTGCGAATCCAGACGTGACAACACTTATTGTATGCGACTCTTACTACTGTGTTCAATCCTTTAATGACAACCTATTCTTTTGGTCTCAAAACGACTATAGAGATGCTAAAGGCAGCACAATTAAGCATAAAATGCTTTGGGTTCGAGTGGCAGATCTTAAACAACGTCTGCCTCTCACACAGGTGATTCACACTCTTGGCCACCAGCGTGTGAGCGCACACGCGGTCGGTAACAGTTTGGCAGATGAAGCTGCCAAATCAGCAGTAGCCACGTGCACAGTAGCAGCAGTTACAAGATCCATGACAAAAATAGATAATGAGATTTTGGCAGCTATTGCTGCAACAAAGGAAGGTGCTAATTACCCATGGGGTTTCCCTTCCAAGTACTCTTATCACTTAAGTCCCGAACAGGTTCCTTACGTGAGAATTCCAGACGTTGGTGATCGACTGATTCCCAACGCGGACCGCCCAACTTCCTTGATAACGGCCGCACACGAAGGCTTGGCTTCAGCCCATGCTGGCGTGTCTGCGACTGTTTCCATCTTGCAGCAGCGTTACTGGTGGCGTGGTTTATATAAACAGACCCGTACTTATGTGCTTTCTTGTGACGTTTGTCAGCAAATTAAGCCTTCAACGGTTACACAACCACCACAAACACAGCTCTGCATTTCTAACAAACCTTTTGGGTGTGTTTACCTTGATCACTGCGGTCCATTTTCTTCTGACACTGCATATAAATACATCTTAGTTGCAGTAGATTCGTGCACACGTTTCATCTGGGTTTGGCCACAACGAAGTGCTGACGCTCGAAATGTCATAAGGGATTTGCGTGTCTTTGTGGGAATTTTTGCCTGCGGCACTTTCCATTTCGACCAAGGTCCAGCGTTCGCCTCTAAGGCGTACAAGGACGCAATGAGGTCACTGGGGGTGCGGGTGCAATTTTCATCTCCATATAGACCTGAGGGCAATTCGATTGTGGAGCGAATGAACCGTGACTTAAAGCAATCCTTGACAGCTAGAGTCTTAGGTACTGGCAGGAACTGGCTGGCCCACTTTTATGGCGTGCAACGTGCACTTAATAATCTCCCTAGAAGATCTCTGGGTGGGCGGACCCCATACGAAATGCTCTTTGGCATACAAATGTTTGTGCCAGACCTTGATGGTCTAGACATGGCGGCCACTGCCGCAATCTTTGACGTAGATAACCATTCTACTATGTTGCAGGACTTACAAGAGACCCGTGACAAACTTGCTAACGAACACTTGCCTTCAGCCACTGACGCTGCGCTGCAGATTCTGGTTGCCGGCTGGCTTCCGAAAGTTGGAGATCTGGTCCGAGAGAAGGTGGAGAACAAAAAAGAATTTGGCCCCTCTTATTGTGCACCGGTTCCTGTCCTTGGCTTGAAAGGTACTCGTACTGTCATCTTACCACCACTTCCTGGTCGCAAAGACAACAGATACATCTCAGTGGACAATGTCAAGCTACAACATCTGGCCGATCCTGAATAGCGTGACACCTGCGGTATCATGTCCAGCCATTTCAAGCACTCCTGTTTGTGGCCCTCCACCTTACACAGACACTGATGTTGCCATTGAGATGGTCGATTTGCCGATCGCCTGCTCGACTTCCCTGCTTCCTCCTGCAACGAGGAGACCGAGTATGCATACCCCGCCAACGAGTCGGTGGCTCATTTACCTACAACACCACTGAGCCCAACCCGTTTTTCCTTTGATTCGGCTTCCACCTCATCACTTATACCGTCCAGCTTCAGTATTTTTATATCCTGGTTCAGAGACAATTTTTTGGTCCCACCATGGACATACATCTGGATGGTACTATTCCTGATTTTCCTGTTCATGTCCATTGGCTTTGTGACCGTTTTTTTCTTGCTCATCAATGGTTACTATTTACCAGAACGCTCTGCGGTGAACTGTGTCGCTGGAACTTTGGCTCCGCATTCTTCCTCTCACATCATGAAGCGTGACCACACATTTGTGAACATTTCAGCTTTCCCAGTCGCTGATGGCATCGTATGGGATGCAGTAAATTTCCAAATTCATGGACCAACCGAGATTTTTAATGTACTGAATGTCCTCCGTGTTTCCATGGGTGATGTGGTGAAAAGTAATGTTCATTCTGATGATTGGGATGTGCATGCCGTTGAATCGTTATTCTCTGATTTGAAATATTATGCTGCTTTTAATGCTGAAGATTTGTACTTAAATTCTGCAAGTTATGCTGATTTATATTGTTACCAGCATTGGGGCAACCATTTTCTCCATAAACCAAGTACTCTTCGGGGTACTTTTAATTACACCCAATGGAAACATTGTCCGACCCCTTTGCCAGGTAGCTCCCAAACACTTAAAAGTAAATTTACTTACTTTACAGACTTTGATAGATCAAACCCTGGGTCCTATTATTTTAAACTGAACACTTCGTCCACTCAGAAGGTCATGTTGACCCACACCAAATTGCTATATTCGAGTTCCTTTTTGAACGCATTAGCCGTGGGTGGTTAAGAGCACTGGAAGGACACCATTGACTTAAAATCTATTTGGGGCACCAAATCATGGCAGATACACGGTACTTAAGCCTTGCACCGTGCTTGCTTAATCCCGGCCCAGATTTTATTTTTAAATAGTACGATCTTTCAAACAACCTGTTGGGGTTTGGCTACTTCCAAACAATTGAATGCACCCTCCATTCCCGTATTGTCTTCCACTCCCAACGAGAACTTGCAGTTCAATATTTCCCTTGTAAATTTGCAAGCTTTGTTTCAGAACAATTCGTTTAATATCTCTGCGTTTGTTCAGTCACCCTGGTTGGCTTGGCCCATTGCATCGAATGCCTGCCAACTACGTTTTCATGACTCTGCTCCTGGTTACAAACAGGATAGGCCAGATCCAAGGTTTTATGACTCTCGTACTGTTACAACATATTCTGTTGGTAAATTGTGTAAACAGTGGTTGCAGCACTCTTCATTAGATTCTGTAAAACAACATTTATCCCTCCTATCAGGCAACATTGATCTGTCTGACTTTGTTCTAGGGCCTCGAGGTCCTAGACCTAAAAGATTTATATATGAGACTTACAATGAACTCTGGAAGCTTTCGCAAATTGAAGCTGCTTCCCGTTTACGGGAAATCGATCAAGCAAATCTAGAAAAAGTGCTTGCTGTTGTTGACAATAGTATTAATACCCTGTCTTCCCGCATTTACAGATTCGAAAATATTGTTTCCTCTGTTGTTGATATTGTACAGGATGATGTGTCTGTGTTATATCATGGTCAGAATCAATTGCGTTCAGTAATGCAGTTTGCTTGGACGTTGCAAACATTGAAAATGGGCAAAGTTCCATGGCTTTTTTTAAACATGTCTGCCTTGTTCTTGCCGTTTAATTTAACTGAAAAACAGCAATTCATGTCCATGAAAGATGCAACATACACTCTCTTACATATCGAAAAGATAGAGCCGTTACCATTCTCTGTGGCGGAGTCTGACTCTGCAGTGTGGCTAGTCCACGGGGTTATCGCTTGACCTTTTTCTTTGTTTGAGTTCAGTTCATGCATGAAACATTATCCTATGGTCGTTTTCAGCCTTTAGGCAGTGCCTTCTTGCATGAACTTTGGTCCCTGCCTTTCATGTACAGATGCCTTAGGGACGGAAAGGAGGTCTTTCTCACACGAAAGTCTTGCAATTCTACAGTGGGTCATTCCCTAATTTGTACAAACATTAAATTGCACGGGGCTTGTAATGTTTCTGCTCCGAATCTTGCTTGTGTTTTAAAGGGCATTCCGGCTCCTGTTATATCACCTACTTTCACTGTGCTTGCAAATGGTAGCTATCTGCTTTTGAATAATCAGGACTGCTGTGGAATGCAGGCAGGCATCCCCTATATTGTAACGGTTTCCCACCGTGTTGTGTGCTGCAGAAATGTGCTTTTTCCACCCCCGCAAGACATGATAGATGGTTCCATTTGGCCTTCCATACCCACGTTGAAGGTGGATTTCAATAAATTGAGCAGAATAAAGGCGCTATTTATTAAACCAGGAGGTTATGCTCACTTCCGCACGGGAGACCTTCGTCCTCCAGGTGGCTAGTACCCACAGTGAGATACAGGCTCTTTTGTACACAAACCTCCCACAACATTTCGGTGAACTGATTCACCGCGTTTTCAATGCTTCTAATACCGAAGGTCTTGTGCACTTTTTTAAAGTTGTGGGCTCTGGCCTTGTTACCTCCTTTCAAACTATATTTGGTGTAATTCCGGCTTTTATTCATTCTATTTTTTCCAGCGCCTTTGGCGGCTTCCCATTGCTTCTAGCCTTAGCTGCTGGAATATTACTTTTAATTTGTTTGCTGCGCAATGGCTGCACTTCCAGGGGGCCTACTCGACCAAGGTCGACTCCGGATGCTCCGTGAACGCATGCTCATCAGCTTCGGCATCCTACCATTGGCGACACTTGGTGTGTCCTATAGACTTTCTTTTCGCTTTGCGTATTTCACTTGCGTGCAACCTGTGATGTCTTGCTTTCGATGTCCTTTCTCTTGGTCCATGGATGTTTGCCTCTCCAATACGTCTCTGTCGGACCCGGATTTTGGCCAGTTGATGGGCCCCTTAGTGGCCCATGAACTGGACTGTTTCGGCGCTGGATTGATGGCGTGTGCAGCTGCACTTGGAGTTTTGGCGCAATGGGATATCAGGGCGGCTGCTCAGGATCTCCTACAACGAAGTTATATTGAGTATCACGCAAGTTGTCCCGCAATGCTGATCACTGCTCCCTATTATGAGGAACATGAATGCAGTTTTGATTTGTTGAACTGGATGGCATCTCTTTTTTCAGACGATACCAATGATGTCCTCTTGGAAGGTGTGGCGGTTTTCTGCACATATACTCTATTGGATTAGGGGCCTTCGCTTTCAGCACACTGCATTTCTGGATTTTTTTTTTTTGTGCTCTGCTTTCTGGCCCTATCTGGATTTTTTTTGTTGTTTTTTGTCCTGACCTTTTTTTTTCATTCACTGTCCTTCCTGGGGACTTTTCGTAATTAGACGTTTACATTCTGCTCCATCTATTTGAACTCTGTTTTCATCCTATGTCTTGGCCTATGGACTGACCAGGGGAGGGTGTAGTGTGGGTTGTGGCCTCATTGTCGACATTGTTAAGTTAGCTTAGGCCTGGCTGCCATGATGCTTTTTTTTGCACACGTTACTCTGTGACTTTGTTTTTCCAGACTCTGCTGGTGCCCGGCTATATTAGAACTGTCTGCCTTTTTGCCTTTCACCTTTTCTCATGTTCCTTGTGGGTTTCATCTGCACACCATGTACAAGGTCGAAAAACAACGTCCCTTGTTATTGCTGATCTGGTCAGCCCCTCGCACTTAGACATAACACGAAATACAGCTGCACTGGAGAAATTTGTGTGCTTTTAATATTGTGATCTCCCTGCTGGTGGCACTTGGAGAAAAGCCTTTCCAGGGAGAAGAGCTGTGCTTGTCTGATGATGTAAACCTTGCATCTAGATATTGAGGTATGGGGGTCCGCCTGACAAAGCCCAGAGGTCTTCTATTTTTATAATAAACTAGTTATTAGCACGGGGAGGGTGGTAAGGCAATTTAGCCCTATATCCACTGTCTTTATAAAATGAAGTCCCCGTTTGTATTCTATGGAATTGTAACCATGCTTATTATTTTATCATTATGCATTATGCTGATAGTACTGGCACGTGTACTTTATCTTAGATCACGATAGTTGAAATAAACATTTTAAACTATACTGTGTCTCTTATTACGCACGTTGTGGACAAGTATGAGTGAGTAATGAAAGCGTGTTCTTGCTCCCGCGATTCCTGAGAGAGTTCGTGTTCTGGGATGTCTAATCATTTGTAGCTTCGCTGTAGTACGGAGAACGAATGAGACGCTAAAGCTAGTCGGATTGGGATTGTAGGTACTAAGGTGCATGGTTGGTACACCACTATACATCGAGGTCCTATTTTCCTGTGCATAGCTCTGTATATGTGCAGAATCCCCGCAACACAGGGGTGCAGAAAGAGGTAAGAGGGATACAGAAATGTGCTCCACAACACAGACTACAATACCACATAATTAGTCTCCAAAACACATAATCCCACTCCACATAATTCCTATACACTAAATACCACATACTTTGTATTCACATAATTTCACTGCACAACGTACCACATAATTCCACTGCACACAACGTACATCCACTCCACACCAAAAAACATTAGTAAACATCTTTTACATTTACAACGCCAATAGCTCTAACTCTCGCAAATGCGAGACCTATTACATTACAAATGCTTCTTTAACTGGTAGTTGCGTTTGCAGAGTGGTGCAGAAAGAGGGCTGGGCCTCCGACCAGCGCTTAGGAATTCCGCTGCGTAGGACTTACAGGAGGTATCAGGAGGGCTTCTTGGCCCCCAAAGTCCCTCAGGAGTAAAGTGGATTTCCTCCCCCAACCAGTACTGTGCCAGGAGGCGCGTTTTCAGAGTGGTGGAGAAAGGGGGGGCGTGGCCTCCGAAGACCTCTTAGCAATCCCACTGTGTGGGACTTAGTGGAGGTAATAGGAGAGGTAGTTGGCCCCCAAGGACAATCTTGGGGGCCAACTACCCCTCCTATTAACTCCAGTAAGTCCCACACAGTGGGAGTGCTAAATTGTCATAGCAGGCCACACCCCCTTTCCCCACCACTCTGCAAACACACTCCTTGGTGCATTCGTGAATGGGGATTAATGTCCCCTTCACTGCTGGGGGTCCTTAGGGGCCAACTAGCCTACCTGATACCTCCAGTATGCCCCAGATAGTGGGATTACTGATAGGTGGACACAGGCCACGCCCCCTTTGTCCACCACTCTGCAAATGCGCCTCCTGGCACGCTCTTCGTTGGGGGATGAAGTCCCCTTGCCTCCTGAGGGTCTCTGGGGGCCAACTAGCCCACCAGGTACCTCCAGTAAGCCCTACAGAGCTGGATTGCCGAGAGTGGTCTGAGGCCACGCCCCCTTTTTACACCACTCTGCAAACGCGCAACTTCTGGCCCCAGGGACCGCATCCCCTGGGGCCTGGCCACACTTGTTGATTTTTTTTGGAGGGGGGCCACGTTGCACCCCTCCTGAGGCCATTTTTGGCCTCGGGGACCCCATCCCCCGGGGCATGGCCAATGCTTTTTGTATTTTATTTTTTCGGGAGGGGGGCCGCATGGCCCCCCTTCCCTGGGTCACTTCTGGCCCCGGGGACCCCATTCCCCAGGGCCTGGCCTCAGTGTTGAGGACCGTGGGGGGAGCCCCAATGCCCCCATGGTCCCTGCCAGCTCCCCACCTCCTGCGGGAGCGGGCATTGCTTTTGGCCAAGGTGAGCTGCTAACATGCAGCTCCCTTTGCCCAAAAGCAATTCTGCTTTGCTTCTTGGAAGCGGGAGCAGGTTTCCTGCTCTTGCTTCCAAGTTAGCTGAACTAACTATAACGCCGGAATTTCTATGGTTTTGTACGAGTGAAATGTCCAACTAACTATAACGTTCCTGAAACCTATGGTTTGTTCAGTTAATTTCTATGGTTTTTTAAATGCTAATTTCTAACTATAACGTGCCTGAAACCTATGGTTTTTTCAGTGAATTTCTATGGTTTTTTAAATGCTAATTTCTAACTATAACGTGCCTGAAACCTATAGTTTTTCCAGTGAATTTCAAAGGTTTTTTAAATGAAAATTTGTAAGTCTAATGTACCTCAATCCTATGTTTTTTTTATTTTCTATATATATATATATATATATATATTCACTGAAAAAACCATAGGTTTCAGATATGTTATAGTTACAAATTAGCATTTAAAAAACCTTTGAAATTCACTGAAAAAACCATAGGTTTTAGGGACAGTTATAGTTAGTTGGACATTTCACTCGTACAAAACCCGTGAAATTCCCCCGTTATAGTTAGTTCAGCTAACTATAACTCGCGCCCCGCAATGCACTGCTGATGACGTCACATATTACATCACTCAAGACATGGTCAGTGACATCACTGATGACATCACTGATGACATCTCAAATGACATCACTGATGACATCATCCAGTGACTGTGTGTTTCTGTAAAGTTTAAATATTTTTAATATATATAGGAAAAGACGTATTGAAGAATGAGTGGGTGTGTAAGTGTCTGTATGGATGATTTAGTAGGTGCGTGACTGACTCTATAAGTGAGGGATTTAACGTATCTTACTGAATGCATGGGTTAGTGACTAAACTGGGTGAATGTCTGTATCCGTCTGTCTGTTGCTGTGTAAGTGGCTGCATGGGTTTGTGAATAGCTACATGAGTGTCTATATGAGTTATTGATTGGTTGTCTGAGTATCTGTATGGGTGCCTGAGTGTTTGTGTGGGTGGGGTGTGTGCGACTCTGTGCATAGATGTGTGAGTGGGTGATTCACTGGGTGGATGGTTTCAAGAGTGCATCTGTGATAGACTGTATGGGTGGGTAAGTGTGTGTAAGAGTGTGTTAGTGAGTGAATGTATGTCCCAGTGGTACATGTGTGAGTAACTACATATGTGAAAGCCAGTATATATGTGTGTTGGAGTATATAAATAGCTATAAGCGAGAGTGAGTGATTGTGATAGTGGCTGTATGGATGAGTGTGTGCTTGTATCAGTGATTGTATAAGAGCGTAACAATGTGCTAGTATTTGTATGATTAAGTGAGCTGGTGTGTGTATAACTGTATAGGTGAGTAAATGGCAGTGTGTTTAATTATTTGCATGACTGACTAGGTGTGTGAGTACCTCTTTGGATGAGTGGCGGTGTTTGAGTGTCTATATAGGAGTAAGAGTGCATATGATAGTCCTGTACTGAGTGACCATAAGTATGAGTGACTGTACGGGTGAGTGAGTGGATGTGTGTGTGTAGACCTAAGAATCAGTGAGTGGGTATGTAGTTATTGGTGTTGGAGTGTCTATAGTTTTGCGAATGGCAGTCTGTAATTTAGATTGGGTGTATCAAAGGTTATATTAGGGTGTGAGGAGCTGCATCAGATTATCACGTGGATGATGTCATCAGTGATGTCATTTGAGATGTCATCAGTGATGTCATCAGTGATGTCACTGACCATGTCATGAGTGATGTAATATGTGACGTCATCAGCAGTGCATTGCGGGGCGCGAGTTATAGTTAGCTGAACTAACTATAACGGGGGAATTTCACGGGTTTTGTACGAGTGAAATGTCCAACTAACTATAACTGTCCCTAAAACCTATGGTTTTTTCAGTGAATTTCAAAGGTTTTTTAAATGCTAATTTGTAACTATAACATATCTGAAACCTATGGTTTTTTCAGTGAATTTCAAAGGTTTTTTAAATGCTAATTTGTAACTATAACTGTCCCTAAAACCTATGGTTTTTTCAGTGAATTTCAAAGGTTTTTTAAATGCTAATTTCTAACTATAACGTGTCTGAAACCTATGGTTTTTTCAGTGAATTTCAAAGGTTTTTTAAATGCTAATTTGTAACTATAACGTGCCTGAAACCTATGGTTTTTTCAGTGAATTTCAAAGGTTTTTTAAATGTATTAATTTTTATATTATTTTTTTCATACTGATTTACTACATTTTTAGAAACAATTTCTTTTACATATTTTATTTTTTAAATTACATTGTAATTACATTATACATTACATTACAAAAAATACTTTCTCAGAATGAATTACTTTAGTTTAAATACTTAGCACATAGGCAATAGACTTTTAAGTACAGTAGTTACAGTTGTTGCAATGGGCAACACATTTTCAAACACAATGCAACATTCAGCTCAATGTGAATTTCTAGTTAAATGCAATTAGTTACTTTATGGATTACTTTTCTAACCACAGGACTGGATCCTAGATTCAGTCCTGGGACATCTCCTGTAAACAGTTGAGTAAAAGCGTTTTGGTTACAGTCGTGATTTTTAAGGAATATTATTGTATTTTAAAAGTTGACACTTAGAAACTTTTCCTCATAGAATCACCAATGTTATCCTATGGAAGGAAATTCACTTAGCAGGTAAAAACTGTTATCGTTACTTTTTCTTACTCAGTGTTGGATCCTGGATCCAGCACTGGTGCATCTCCTGTAAACAGTTGAAAAAATGCGTTTAAGTCATACAGGCGATTTTTAAGGAATATTTGTAGTTTGTGAAAATCGACACTTTGAAACTTTTCTGCTGAAAACCAGACAATGGATTCCTATGGAAGAAAAGATAAGTTACTGGTAAGTACGGTTAAAATTACTTTTCAGGGTCAGTGCTGGGCTAAAAGATGCAGCACTGGGTTCTCTCCTGATAACAGGTGAGTAAATCGGAATTCGTATTTCGGCTGTTTTTAGAGGAATATTTGTATGTTTCAAAAATCAACTCTTAGAAACTTTTTCAGCAAAAAGCAGGCAATGATATCCTATGGAAGGAAATTCAAGTTACTGGTAAGTACGGTTAAAATTACTTTTGAGGATCAGTACTGGGCTGAAAGATGCAGCACTGAGGTCTCTCCTGATAACAGGTGAGTAAATCGGAATTCGTATTTCGGCTGATTTTAGAGGAATATTTTAAAGTTCCAAAACTCCACACTTAGAAGAATTTCCAAGTGAAACCAGTCAATGTTAGCCTATGGAAGGAAATTCAAGTTACTGGTAAGTACGGTTAAAATTACTTTTCAGGACCAGTACTGGGCTGAAAGATACAGCACCGAGGTATCTCCTTATAACAGGTGAGTAAATCGGAATTCGTATTTCGGCTGATTTTAGAGGAATATTTGTATGTTTCAAAAATCAACACTTAGAAACTTTTTCAGCAAAAAGCAGGCAATTATATCCTATGGAAGGAAATTCAAGTTACTGGTAAGTACGGTTAAAATTACTTTTGAGGATCAGTACTGGGCTGAAAGATGCAGCACTGAGGTCTCTCCTGATAACAGGTGAGTAAATCGGAATTCGTATTTCGGCTGATTTTAGAGGAATATTTTAAAGTTCCAAAACTCCACACTTAGAAGAATTTCCAAGTTTAACCAGTCAATGTTAGCCTATGGAAGGAAATTCAAGTTACTGGTAAGTACGGTTAAAATTACTTTTCAGGACCAGTACTGGGCTGAAAGATACAGCACTGAGGTCTCTCCGTATAACAGGTGAGTAAATCGGAATTCGTATTTCGGCTGATTTTAGAGGAATATTTGTATGTTTCAAAAATCAACACTTAGAAACTTTTTCAGCAAAAAGCAGGCAATTATATCCTATGGAAGGAAATTCAAGTTACTGGTAAGTACGGTTAAAATTACTTTTGAGGATCAGTACTGGGCTGAAAGATGCAGCACTGAGGTCTCTCCTGATAACAGGTGAGTAAATCGGAATTCGTATTTCGGCTGATTTTAGAGGAATATTTTAAAGTTCCAAAACTCCACACTTAGAAGAATTTCCAAGTGAAACCAGTCAATGTTAGCCTATGGAAGGAAATTCAAGTTACTGGTAAGTACGGTTAAAATTACTTTTCAGGACCAGTACTGGGCTGAAAGATACAGCACCGAGGTCTCTCCTTATAACAGGTGAGTAAATCGGAATTCGTATTTCGGCTGATTTTAGAGGAATATTTGTATGTTTCAAAAATCAACACTTAGAAACTTTTTCAGCAAAAAGCAGGCAATTATATCCTATGGAAGGAAATTCAAGTTACTGGTAAGTACGGTTAAAATTACTTTTGAGGATCAGTACTGGGCTGAAAGATGCAGCACTGAGGTCTCTCCTGATAACAGGTGAGTAAATCGGAATTCGTATTTCGGCTGATTTTAGAGGAATATTTTAAAGTTCCAAAACTCCACACTTAGAAGAATTTCCAAGTTTAACCAGTCAATGTTAGCCTATGGAAGGAAATTCAAGTTACTGGTAAGTACGGTTAAAATTACTTTTCAGGACCAGTACTGGGCTGAAAGATACAGCACTGAGGTCTCTCCGTATAACAGGTGAGTAAATCGGAATTCGTATTTCGGCTGATTTTAGAGGAATATTTGTATGTTTCAAAAATCAACACTTAGAAACTTTTTCAGCAAAAAGCAGGCAATTATATCCTATGGAAGGAAATTCAAGTTACTGGTAAGTACGGTTAAAATTACTTTTCAGGACCAGTACTGGGCTGAAAGATACAGCACTGAGGTCTCTCCTGATAACAGGTGAGTAAATCAGAATTCGTATTTCGGCTGATTTTAGAGGAATATTTTAAAGTTCCAAAACTCCACACTTAGAAGAATTTCCAAGTGAAACCAGTCAATGTTAGCCTATGGAAGGAAATTCAAGTTACTGGTAAGTACGGTTAAAATTACTTTTCAGGATTAGTACTCGGCTGAAAGATGCAGCACTGAGGTCTCTCCTGATAACAGGTGAGTAAATCAGAATTCGTATTTCGGCTGATTTTAGAGGAATATTTGCACAATGGTGAAGGGAGGGGCGGGGCCTGAGGTGACATCTGTGCAAACGCGCCCCGTGGCGCGTTTTAAGTAGGGGGATTAAGTCCCCTTGAATCATGAGGGTCCCTACGGGCCAACTAGCCCACCAGGAACCTCCAGTATGCGCCAGGGGGCTGCGTTGCAGAGACATGTACAGAGGCCACACCCCTTTTACACCTCTCTGCAACGCAGCTCTGTGGCGCTTTCTGGACGTACCTGTTGGGCTAGTTGGCCCCAGGGTCCCTCAGGATTGAAGGGGATTTAATTCCCCATCTTAAAACGCGCCACGGGGCCTGTTTCCACACATGTCACCTGAAGCCCCGCCCCCTCCCTTCACCACTGTGCAAACGCGCCCCGTGGCGCGTTTTAAGTCGGGGGATTAACTCCCCTTGAATCCTGAGGGTCCCTGGGGTGCAACTAGCCCACCATATACCTCCAAAAAGCGCCACAGAGCTGCGTTGCAGAGAGGTGTAAAAAGGGGCGTGGCCTCTGTACACCTCTCTGCAAGGCAGCCCCCTGGCACATACTGGAGGTTCCTGGTGGGCTAGTTGGCCCCAGGGACCCCCAGTATTCAAGGGGAATTCGTTCCCTCTCTGCAAACGCGCCAGGGGCGCGTTTGCAGAGTGGTGAAGGAAGGGGCGGGGCCTGCGGGGCGATCGTTTTTTTTTTTTTTTTTTGTCCCCTGAAGGGGGCTGTGTGGCCCCCTTCCTTTTTTCTGTTTTTGGGCCCTGGGGACCCCATCCCCCAGGGCCTTACCCCTTTTTTTAATTACAAATTAAAAAAAAAAAACGGGAAGGGGGCCGCGTGGCCCCCCTTCCCTGGGCCTGTATTTGCCCCGGGGACCCCATCCCCCGGGGCATGGCCTCGATTTTTTTTTTTTTCAATGGAGGGGGGCTGCGTGGCCCCCCTCCTCAGGCCATTTAAGGCCCCGGGGACCCCATCCCCCGGGGCCGGCCTTTCCTTTTTTTTTTTTTTCATTTTTTAACTTTGGGGAGGGGGGCTGCGTGGCCCCCCTCCCGGGCCACTTATGGCCCCGGGGACCCCATCCCCCGGGGCCTGGCCTCACGTTGGAGACTGTGGGGGGGTCCCCAATCCCCCCACAGTCCCGCCGGCTCCCCGTGTCCTACGGGAGCCGGCATTGCTTTTACACATGGGGAGCAGCTAACATGCTGCTCCCCATGTGGAAAAGCAATCAGCTTTGGATATTGGAAGAGAGAGCAGGTTTCCTGCTCTCTCTTCCAATATCCAAAGCAGTTTGCAATGACAGGACGGGAGCCGCGAGGCTCCCGTCCTGTCATTGCAAACAGCAGTGTCCCGGGGGTAGGCACCCCGGGACACTGCAGGAGCCGGCCCTGGGGGGTGGCGGTCCCCAGGGCCACCACAGGCTCCAGGAGGGGGGCCGCGGGGCCCCCCTCCTTACATTTTGAAAGCCCGTGGAGGTGGTGGTCCCCGGGGCTTGGGGGTCCAAAACGGACCCCCATTGTAATTTTTCTTAGTGCCCCGGGGAGGTGGTGGTCCCCGGGGCGTGTGGGGGGGCTGGAGCCCCCCCACACAGGTTTTTCATAAATAAAAAAAGAAGCCCCGGGGAGGTGGCGGTCCCCGGGGCTGCGGGAGGGCTCAGAGCCCTCCCGCACCATTCTACATAAAGCCCCGGGGGGTGGTGGTCCCCGGGGCTTGGGGGCTCTTAGAGGCCCCCACACATAAAATTAACCCCCCCCAGCATGCCCCCGGGACTTGGCCCACCCGGGGGCCAATTAACATCGAAGCGCGGGAGACCGCGCTTCGATTTATTTTTTTTCCGGCAGGATTCGCGCACCCTGAGCGCATCCTGCCGATTTAAAAAAAAAAAATTTGCCCAGGGGGTCCTTGTGGGACCCCCTGAGCAGACCTAGGGGGTCAGGGTGTTTCTACCCTGCCCCCTTTGTGCGCTTTGCACACTTGTTTCTGTCCCTCGGTTCTACCGAGGGACAAAATGGCTGCCAACACTTCTTGATTTGGAGTGTTGACAGCCAATTAGCATGCAGCTCGTGATCGGGAGGGTGCGCGAATCCGACGCGGCCATAGATATCACTATCTTTTTACTTTTGATTTTCTCAGCAACTACTGAACGGATTTACACCATTTAACAAAAAGGGTTCTTTCTGAACCAAGAACTACCTCTTTGCCAAATTTGGTGTAATTCCGTTCAGCAGTTCGAGCTGTAGCCGTGTCTAAAGTTTCCTATGGAAAATTGCATGGGGAAAACGCGTTTTGGGACCCCCTTTTTCTCGGCCCCCGCTTGACGAATCCCCCGAGACTTTCAGGGTAGGAGCGGACCGGAGCGGGCCACAAAGTTTCAAAATTTTGCGAAGATACGTCAACCGGCAAGAGAGTTATTTCAAATAGAATGTCGCGGATTTCCTATGGATAATAGGTTGTAACTATAACTATCTACTGGCGACCGCCAGTAGATAATATATATATATATATATATTATATATATATATATATTTACATATATATATATTTTAAAAAATTGTGAATAATTTTTAGTTAGGAAAACTATATTCATTCTTTTAAAAAAAAAAAATATTCTACAGAAGTCACGCACCCTTCGCGCACCCTACACGATGGCAGCGCGCATTCCGGTAGCCATTTTGAAAAGTTGCGCTGGGGTCGCGACTTCGGCGTAATTTGTAAAGTGGGAAATATCTTTAAATTAATTATAAATAAAAGTTTTCCTTTAAGTGTTTGTCTAAATTTATTAATAAAAGTATTTTTAAAGTATTATCTTCAATATAATTTCGACTAAAAATTATTCGATTATTATTGGATTCGGAGGTTAGGAGGGATGGCCATTTTGCTCGATCTGTTTTGCAAGATTTTTTGGTTTAGTCAGGTGGACACCCTCCTCCGGGTGAGGTACGCTTGAGGATTCTATTCAAAAGGTGAGGAATCAACAGACAGAAGTATCCATCAGAAGAGCAAGTTACTTACCTTCGGTAACGCTTTTTCTGGTGGATACAGTATCTGCCTGTGGATTCCTCACGGTCCCACCCGCCTCCCCGTTGTCCACCTGTTTCTACCAAAAAGATGCTTTTACTGTTTGGCATGAATGTTTTTAATATGTCTTAATCATGCTTATGTTTTAATAGTGAGAAATGCTTGATCTGCACGCTGACGAGGTCCTCTTATGGCTCCTATGACGTCATACGGTGTCGCGAGCGGAGCCGTGCTATTATGACATCGTCGTCGACGTGGGAGAGCTAGGAAAGAATTTCCGCGGAATGCTGGCGCAGGGGATATTCACCTAAGTGTTCAGGCTAGTCCTTTGGGAGCAACTGTTTATGTTGCCACTCCAGAAACCGAAACCAGTGATCCGAGGGCAGAGGCCCTGCAGATGGCACACGAGGTGGGGAGCCCAGTCGTCTGAACCGGCGGGGCAGCGAAGTGACAAGCACCACTACCCACAGAAAAGGAAACGAGGGCACTAAATAACACAGGATCTTCTCTTTGTATCTGGCAGGAACATCAAGGTTAAAATGCCCTAGTTACAAAATGTAGAATTAGTGCTACAACGGTCTTCAAGAGGACCTGCGATGGATGCCGCTTCTGCCTTCCGTACACTGGAGGCGGCACATGGGTCACGCGGTACGGTCATACTGCGGTGGGACGCACACTCGTTGACCTCTCATGGCACTGCTCCACACTTCGGGGACAACGCTTTCCATTAGCTGTGTTTTCTGATGACGTGTCGCGCCGGCCCCGTCCAACAGCAGAACCCCTTTAGATCCAAACAGACTCTTCCACTCTCTCAGCGGAAGTGAAACCAGGCCACGCAGACACTTTCACAATACAACAGCCGGGAATGCACTTTTCGGTAAAAAAAACACATTCCTTCCTTTTAATTTATCAAATAAATGACTCACAGAAGAACAGGGGCCAGCTTCGATCGGTAAACAGCCGTTACAACGACTTTTTTACTTCGCGATACCATTACAACGCATGCATTACCACGCATGAGTTGTACATCGTGAAGTCATTACTACGCATTTTTTAGAACGCAAGGTCATTTACCACGCATGCCTTTACAACAAATTTTGTTGTAAAGGTATGTATGGTAAATGACCATGAGTTCTAAAAAAATGTAGACGATCCACGTCGTTGTAAGGAAACAGAGGCTGTTCCGTTTCCTCACAACGACGTGCACCGCCCCTCAGAGACGACATGAAGCAGGAACCACGAGGAGAGAGGAACCACGAGGAGTGAGAGGTAAGGGGGATTGGGCATGGGGTGGTGGTTACTTTTCTAGGGTTTAGGGTAGTGCAGTGGTGTTTGGGTAGTGTAGGGGGTCGTGCTGAGGGTAGTGTTTTAGGGTTTAGGGTAGTGCAGTGGTGTTTGGGTAGTGTAGGGGGTCGTGCTGGGGGTAGTGGTTTAGGGTAGTGCAGTGGTGTTTTTGTAGTGTAGGGGGTACTGCTGGGGGTAGTGTTTTAGGGTTTAGGGTAGTGCAGTGGTGTTTGGGTAGTGTAGGGGGTCGTGCTGGGGGTAGTGTTTTAGGGTTTAGGGTAGTGCAGTGGTGTTTGTGTAGTGTAGGGGGTAGTGTTTTAGGGTTTAGGGTAGTGCAATGGTGTTTGTGTAGTGTAGGGGGTCGTGCGGGGGTCGTGTTTTAGGGTTTAGGGTAGTGCAGTGGTCTTTGGGTAGTGTAGGGGGTCGTGCGGGGGTCGTGTTTTAGGGTTTAGGGTAGTGCAATGGTGTTTGGGTAGTGTAGGGGGTCGTGTTTTAGGGTTTAGGGTAGTGCAGTGGTGTTTGGGTAGTGTAGGGGTTCGTGCTGGGGAAGTGGTTTAGTGTTTAGGGCAGTGCAGTGGTGTTCGGGTAGTGTAGGGGGTCGTGCTGGGGGAGTGTTTTAGGGTTTAGGGCAGTGCAGTGGTGTTTGGGTAGTATAGGGGGTCGTGCTGGGGGGAGTGTTTTAGGGTTTAGGGTAGTGCAGTGGTGTTCGGGTAGTGTAGGGAGTGGTGCTGGGGGGAGTGTTTTAGGGTTTAGGGTAGTGCAGTGGTAGTCGGGTAGTGTAGGGGGTCGTGCTGGGGGTGGTGTTTTAGGGTTTAGGGCAGTGCAGTGGTGTTCGGGCAGTGTAAGGGGTCGTGCTGGGGGTGGTGTTTTCGGCTTTAGGGCAGTGCAGTGGTGTTCGGGCAGTGTAGGGGGTCGTGCAGGGGGTGGTGTTTCAGGGTTTAGGGCAGTACAGTGGTGTTTGGGCAGTGAAGGGGGTCGTGCTGGGGGTGGTGTTTTAGGGTTTAGGGCAGGGATGTTCGGGCAGTGTAGGGGGTTGTGCTGGGGGTGGTGTTTCAGGGTTTAGGGCAGTGCAGTGGTGTTCGGGCAGTGTAGGGGGTCATGTGGGGGGTGGTGTTTCAGGGTTTAGGGCAGTGCAGTGGTGTTCGGGCAGTGTAGGGGGTCGAACGGGGGTGGTGTTTCAGGGTTTAGGGCAGTGCAGTGGTGTTCGGGCAGTGTAGGGGGTCATGCGGGGGTGGTGTTTCAGGGTTTAGGGCAGTGCAGTGGTGTTCGGGCAGTGTAGGGGGTCGTGCAGGGGGTGGTGTTTCAGGGTTTAGGGCAGTGCAGTGATGTTCGGGCAGTGTAGGGGGTCATGCGGGGGTGGTGTTTCAGGGTTTAGGGCAGTGCAGTGGTGTTCGGGCAGTGTAGGGGGTCGTGCGGGGGCTGGTGTTTCAGGGTTTAGGGCAGTGCAGTGGTGTTCGGGCGGTGTAGGGGGTCGTGCAAGGGGTGGTGTTTCAGGGTTTAGGGCAGTGCAGTGGTGTTCGGGCGGTGTAGGGGGTCGTGCAAGGTGTGGTGTTTCAGGGTTTAGGGCAGTGCAGTGGTGTTCGGGCGGTGTAGGGGGTCGTGCAGGGGCTCGTGTTTCAGGGTTTAGGGCAGTGCCGTGGTGTTCGGGCAGTGTAGGGGGTCGTGCTGGGGCTGGTGTTTCAGGGTTTAGGGCAGTGCAGTGGTGTTCGGGCAGTGTAGAGGGTCGTGCTGGGGCTGGTGTTTCAGGGTTTAGGGCAGTGCAGTGGTGTTCGGGCAGTGTAGGGGGTCTTGCTGGGGGTGGTGTTTCAGGGTTTAGGGCAGTGGTGTTCAGGCAGTGTAGGGAGTCTTGCTGGGGGTAGTGTGTCAGGGTTTAGGGCAGTGCAGTAGTGTTCGGGCAGTGTAGGGGGTCGTGCTGGGGGTGGTGTTTCAGGGTTTAGGGCAGTGCAGTGGTGTTCGGGCAGTGTAGGGGGTCATGCTGGGGGTAGTGTTTCAGGGTTTAGGGCAGTGCAGTGGTGTTCGGGCAGTGTAGGGGGTCGTGCTGGGGGTGGTGTTTCAGGGTTTAGGGCAGTGCAGTGGTGTTCGGGCAGTGTAGGGGGTCGTGCTGGGTGTAGTGTTTTAGGGTTTAGGGCAGTGCAGTGGTGTTCGGGCAGTGTAGGGGGTCGTGCTGGGGTTGTGTTTTAGTGTTTAGGGCAGTGCAGTGGTGTTCGTGCAGTATAGGGGGTCATGCTGGGGTAGTGTTTTAGGGTTTAATGCAGTGCAGTGGTGTTTGTGTAGTGTGCAGCGCATGTGCTGCGTCGCTAGGCGAGACCTAAAAAGCATTGCACCAAGATGGCTGCCAACACTTCCTGGATTGAAGTGTTGGCAGCCAATTAGAGCCAAGCTTGTGATTGTGTAGTTAGGTCCCGCCCAGATATTTAAAGATTTTTTTCCTTAAATATCTCGAAAACTACTGAACGGATTTACACCATTTAAAAAAAAGGGCGCTTTCTGAACCTAGCACTACCTTTTTGCCAAATTTGGTGTAATTCCGTTCAGCAGTTTTGGCTGTAACCGTGTCTAAAGTTTCCTATGGGAAATTGATTTTTTTAACTCTATTTTTTGAATTTCTCAGGAACTACTGAATGGATTTACACCATTTAAAAACAAGCATTGGCATAGCCAATAGGTCTCGCTTTTGGGACCTTATAAGTATTTAGTTATGCAGCACAATATCCTTGGTGCAACAACATCAACTGTTGCATGGCTATACCCTTATAAGGTCCCAAAGGCGAGACCGATTGGCTATGCCAACGCTTGTCTTTTTTACCACCTTGCTAAGTGACGATCGGGGGACCACTGAGAACCATGTAATGGTTAAAGTGGCCAAATGGTTCTGGAGGACATGTATTCATAGACCACCCGCCCTACAACCAGTATTCACCGGAACTGCCATTGTGGCTGTGCCAGGCTAGCCCGGTTTTAAGACTCATTTGTTCAGGGGAAATTGGGCTCCTTTGACGACCTTCGGGCGACGCACGAGGTCGGAACTGGACAGCTTCTGGTAATGCCCTCACAAGACTGGTGGTGGACGCAGGTTCCAGTGGAAAGGCAACACCGGAGGCCCCGCCCCTCTTACAGGTAGCCCTCACACATGGAACTGAGAGACCAGCGATCACGTGTCTCTATGCTGCTTTACTGCAGACTGGAGGGACATGCCCAGAAGGCTTGAAAGAGCGGTGGGAGGGTCACATAGAACACAAACTGACCCTGCTGTGTAAGCGCGGTGCTTTGGTAGTGTGAAACTGACCGCCAAACTTCTGTTGTTAATGTGCCGTAAGGGATTCACGCCGTGCCTCACTTATTTTAACAAGAAACGTGGAATTAATTGTTCAACTTGCTAAGCAAAGCCAAAGTCTTCTGATTGAAGATTTTTCTTTATATAGTTAACAAACTTATTTGCTATAGGGCAGAAGCTAACAAGCGCCATATATTACTGTAATATGCTGTCCTGCAGGTGCATGCCGTATACATATTCTCCACAGCCAGAAGTTTTTGAACGTATTACTAGAAGGTTAACCTGAATTTTCTCTTGTTCATCGGTCTCTCAAATGAATTGCTTAAAATGCAATCATATTAATATTTAAGTGGCCAGGTGGCCCGTGACTGCATTCTAAGTGCTGTGCACCGCCAAGCAGGGAACTGCGGTTTAAATCCCCTCTCGGTTGGACACAGCTGCGTTTGGATGTGTCCTGCTTCAGCCTCCGTAGCGCCCCAGGGCTGTGCGCCATGGGAGCTGGGTGACTAGTGCGCATCCAGTGTACCATTGCTGGTTACATACACTGTACTTCTAAAGATGAGTCGGGGAATGGTGTAACGGTTTATTTATTTATATTAATTTCTTTTATGCCAGGTTATATAGCGTGAACTACTAGACTCACTGGGCAGCAGGGCGCTTTGTACGAATAAATACATGCGTTGTAATTTAGGAAACATTACGTGTCTATATACAAATAACAGTACAAAAAAAGTTCTTGAGGGGATTGGCAGCCATTGAGACAACGGAATGATTTTAAAGCTTTTACAGGGGACTTCACGGGTATAATTAAAACTAGATTCGGCTTCACTAACTGACAAAGGACAGCGGTAATCTTGTCATTTAGGGTAGCAGGTTTGAGCTGCTCCTAAGCAGGCGAGAGAACGAAGCGAGTGCCACCCTATTTGTGCATTACAATGAGACTGTTTCATTTACTCGCCTCTTTTTAAGTCTAGTTAAAAGTCAAAGTTGGGAACTAAGCCATTAAAAAACAAGTTGTGCCGACTTGTGCACGTGGACTCTTTCTAACTGTTTCTTTCGCATTAAACTTCCCCTCAGGGATTGGTGCCTTGGGATGACATCGCTCCCCAGCCAGATATTCCGTGGCATTGGTTATGGGAGAATGTTTACCTAATTTTCCCAACGAGTTCCAGATGGTTGTGGGAGGTCTGACACGGAGTGAAGTCAGAGCACCTAGCAAACCCCTCCAAGCGGCGCCAGGAGCGATAATTGCTACCATATGGCGCCGCTCGCTCCCGCAAGTGAATCGCCAAACGTGCATGCGTTGCCATTGAAGGCAATGGAACGCGTGCACATTTTTGGCTGAAAAGCCGAAGCGATTCCAAAAGGTCTTTTTGCCTATGCAGCGCATACGCGCTGCATAGGCGAGACCTAAAAAGGGCGCTTTCTGAACCAAGGGCTACCTTTTTGCCACATTTGGTGTAATTCCGTTCAGCAGTTCGGGCTGTAGCCGTGTCTAAAGTTTCCTATGGGAAATAACATAGGGGAAAATCCGTTTTGGGACCCCCCTTTTTTCTCGGCCCCCGCTTGACTAATCACCACAAAACTTTCAGGATAGGAGCTGACCGGAGTGCCCCACTAGTTTTGAAAATTTTGCGAAGATTCGTCATCCGGCGCCAAAATTATTGGGAAAAGAAAAAATGCTTTTCCTATGGAAACTAGGTCCTAACTATAACTATCTACTGGCGACCGCCAGTAGATAAGATATTATCTACTGGCGGTCGCCAGTAGATAGTTATAGTTAGGACCTATTTTCCATAGGAAATCCGCAACATTCTATTTGAAATAACTTTGGCGCCGATTGACGAATCTTCGCGAAATTTTCAAAACTCGTGGGGCGCTCTGGTCCGCTCCTATCCTGAAAGTTTTGGGGTGATTCGGCAAGCGGGGGCCGAGAAAAAAGGGGGGTCCCAAAACGTGTTTTCCCCATGCAATTTTCCATAGGAACCTTTAGTCGCAGCTACAGCCCAAACTGCTGAACGGAATTACACCAAATTTGGCAAAAAGGTAGCCCTTGGTTCAGAGTCATGCCTTTTGGTTAAATGGTGTAAATCCATTCAGTAGTTCCTGAGAAAATCAAAATCACATATATATCTATGGCCGCGGAGGGTCCGCCACCCCCGGGGCTTCTTTTTTTTTGGATTAAAATACCTGTGTGGGGGGGCTCGAGCCCCCCCACATGCCCCAGGGACCGCCACCTCCCCGGGGCACTAAAAATGTTAATGTGGGGGTCCGTTATGGACCCCCGAGCCCCGGGGACCACCACCTCCCCGGGGCTGTGCACAGGATGGGAGGGGGGCCGCGCGTTCCCCCTCCTGGAGCCTGTGATGGCCCTGGGGACTGCCACCCCCGAGGGCCGGCTCCTGCAGTGTCCCGGGGTGCCCACCACCGGGACACTGCTGTTTGCTATGGCAGGGCGGGAGCCTCGCGGCTCCCGTCCTGTCATAGCAAACTTGCTTTGAATTTTGGAAGAGAGACCATGTCAAGAGTGATGTAATATGTGACGTTATCAGCAGTGCATTGCGGGGGCGTGAGTTATAGTTAGCTGAACTAACTATAACGGGGGAATTTCACGGGTTTTGTATGAGTGCAATGTCCAAATAACTATAACTGTCCCTAAAACCTATGGTTTTTTCAGTGAATATATATATATATATGGTTCTTTCAGTGAATATATATATATTCACTGAAAAAACCATAGGTTTTAGGGACAGTTATAGTTATTTGGACATTGCACTCATACAAAACCCGTGAAATTCCCCCGTTATAGTTAGTTCAGCTAACTATAACTCGCGCCCCCGCAATGCACTGCTGATAACGTCACATATTACATCACTCTTGACATGGTCGGTGACATCACTGATGACATCACTGATGACAGTGACTGTGTGTTTCTGTAAAGTTTAAATATGTTTAATATATATAGGCAAAGGCGATTGAAGAATGAGTGGGTGTATAAGTGTCTGAATGGATGCTTGAGTAGGTGCGTGACTGACTCTACAAGTGAGTGATTCAACGTATCTTACTGAATGCATGGGTTAGTGACTAAACTGTGTGAATGTCTGTATCCGTCTGTCTGTTGGTGTGTAAGTGGATGCATGGATTTGCGAATAGCTACATGAGTGTCTATATGGGTTATTGATTGGTTCTCTGAGTATCTGTATGGGTGCCTGAGTGTTTCTGTGGGTGGGGTGTGTGTGACTCTGTACATAGATGTGTGAGTGGGTGATTCACTGGGTGCATGATTTGAAGAGTGCATCTGTGATGGACTGCTTGGGTGGGTGAGTGTGTGTATGGGTGTGTTAGTGAGTGTATGTATATCTCAGTGGTACATGTGCGAGTAACTACATATATAAAAGGCAGTATATATGTGTGTTAGAGTATATATATATATATATATATATATATATATATATATATATATATATATATATATATACTATATGTTAATTCCTTGCTGCAAAGTAACATTTATTATCAGTCTGCTTCCCCTGAAGTGTTTTATTCGTAGCCTTTCTCACGGGTCGTTGGAGTAAAGGTCTCACCCATAGTAAAATAGATAATAATGTAAACAGTGAGAAAAGACCAGACCACATAATGCCAAGCATAAGATCAGCAAACTGAGCACTATTTTGTAGTACATCAAATATACAAACAATTGCAGTGTTCATTGCAGGTAATGTGCATACAAGTTGCACCTATAAATATCTAGATGCATAATGTTAAGCAGACTACAAACTTTAACAGCCCAACATGACATATAGTAATTAGTCATTCAGTATGTTGTGACCTGGAGCATGCATGCGCGTAAGTCAGTCAAAAAGATTATGACATTTAGTATTCCACACTGCTGCTCACAAAAGTTCAGAATATGAGTGGCTTAAAGCAGTTGCCGCGCAAGAGCTATAGTCATGCATAAATGAGTGATGAGACTTCCACCGAGTGTATGGAAAGATCAAACAATGTGGCAAGAATGCCCGCAATGTTGGGTGTCCCTAAACCAATGCGGTTCTGTACTGTAGGATAACATATAGGATTGTGCAAATGCATATGCAGTAAGTGCATGTACCATGGATTAAAAACACTACCATACTGGATGGTAACTGACAATAAGTGTCACTGTGATTGCCTACTATAATATAAATAGATTGCCAACTTGCTGGCACCCATGAAGATAAGTGGGGAAACATGTACATCACAATAATGACAACCCCTCACATAATGAATAAGTTATATAACTACACAATCAGGCCCTAATTGGCAAAACTAAATTTAATTATTGCATGTGACAGAACTATAAGGCAGTGTGCCAAAAGTAATGCACCGAATATGTACCATAGATTAGAAAATGTCCCAACTATACAAAACTGTGATGGGTATATCATAAATACTTTATCAAAAGCATGCCCAAGCACTCAGTGTTTCAAGTCAGGAATATTTTTTATGAATTGCATATGTGTGAGTGCTGACAACGCTCATCATGGGCAATGTACAGAAATCTGAGTGAAAAACAAACAATATGGTGATTAAAAACAGGTTAAAACCATAACACTCATAGAGTCATAAAAAAAAGAAGCATAATGTACATCACATGCTGCATTAGACCAAATGTAATGCCATTTTCTCATCACAATTCAGCTCAAATGGTGCCAGTGTGCCAAAATCCCAAATTACCCTTGACTTTAGTTTACTAAGTGCCTTCTCTTTATTGCACCCCCTAATGTCGAGCTCAATGGTGTCCAAAACTATAAATCGAAGTAAGCTTTCATTGCGGAAATGTAATTCCACAAAGCGCCTGGCCACTGGGATATTGTTGATCAGTGTGACATATCGCCCTCATGTGTTCTAGCACCCAGGTTTTGGCTTTATGTATTATGCTTCCTATGTTCATCATGTTACATGGCCACTATTGTCTGCATAACAACTTTTTTATATTTGATATAAGGTGTACAAACAGATACAGGGTACCACGATGGGCACCTGCTTTGCCACCAGCTATGCCAACTTGTACATGGTTTGGTGGGAGGAGCAGATGGCCAGCAACATGACAGGTTTTGATGATTGTGTGGCACTTTGTATTGGGTTTATTGATGTGTTTGCAATCTGGAAGGGCGATGAGAGGTCTGCTGCCGAATTCTTTGAAAGTTTGAACACCAATGTGTACAACCTACATTTCACAGGACACCAGTAGAACTGCCAATGAAATTTTGGATGTTGAGGTTCCTGTGGTTGAAAGAAAACTAGAAACGAAGTTGTTCTGGAAACCCACAACAAGCAATATCCTTCTTTATGCTAACAGCGCACATCCTATGAACCTAATCTGCAGTATCCCCAACAGGGAGCTGTTAAGGGCAAAGAGAAACTGCAGCACGCCCAAAGCATTTAAAATGGAGAGAAAGAAAATGAAACTCAGATTCAGGGAGAGAGGTTACAGGCCTAAAGTTATTCAACAAGTTAGGATAAGAGCTAATCAGGTGCCTAGACATGAACTCCTACATCAATATGCTCAGCCAGCATAGGAAGAGAATGAGAAGGTTAGATTTATCGTAACCTTCTCTAACCAGGGACACAATGTTAGGAACATCCTCAACAAACATTGGCATATTTTGAAAACTGATGACATACTGAAAATATATGTAGGCACTTCTCCACAGGTCACATTCAGGAGAAGTTGCTAACCAGGGCACAGTTTGAGTCACAACTCTGTCACAGTATTTGAACCTAGAGGTATCACATAACAGCGAGGAGGCTTCTTCTGTTGTAGGAACTGCAAAGCTTGCAGTAATAGCCCTAGCATCTCCAACTTTACCATCCCCAATACAGCAAGGGAATTTGTGATTAGGAAATTTGTGACATGTAACACAGAATATTGGGTTTATTGCTTAATGTGTCCATGTACAAGATGTACATAGGAAGTACCATACATAAAGCCAAAAAATGGGTGCTAGAAAATATGAGGGCGATACATCACACTGATCAACAATACCCAATTACCAGCCAATTTGTGGAATTACATTTCTGCAATGAAAACTTATTTTGTGTTATGGTTTTGGACACCATTGAGCCCGACATTATGGGGAGCAATAGAGAGAAGGCACATCATAAATGGGAGTAAAAATTCATTTTTGATTTTGACACACTGGCACCATTTAGGTTGATATGTGACAAGGAAATGACAGTACATTTGGGATAATATAATATGTGATGTAAATTATTGTTAGAAATTGGGTCTCTAGATGGCAGAGGTTTGCAGCCTGTTTAAGTAGGGACCACAATCCTAGTCAGGTAAGCTAGATGCACATTTTAAATTAACCTGTGCACACCCTCTGGTCGCTTGGCACAGAGCAAGCAGGCTTAACTTCAGAGACAATGTATAAAGTATTTGTGCAATACACACACACAGTAACACAATGAAAACATCACAAAAAAACTCCACACACGCTTAGAAAATAGAGAATATGTATCTAGGTACAACAAGAACAGAATGACAAACATCCAATCAGTAGAAGTCGAGATATTAATTTTTAAAGAACAAATACAAAAATAGTGCTTACAAGTCACTAGCGGTCAAAAGGTTACTTGAGGTCATGAGGGACCGGTACAAATTCAAAGTTCAGGCTGACCGCGATGGAGGGCCGGCCAGCTACAGGGCTCAGATAGGTCTCGCTGAAGAATTACCTTAGATGGAGCAAGTGTTGATGTTGAGGGCCTACTGCATCATCATCGAGCAGCGCAAAGGGGGACCTGCATTCTCGTCGAGTTCCATTGAAGTGAATGCAATGCATCATAATAGAGCTGCACAGAGCGTCATCATCGATCCATGCAGGCTGTGAATCTGCTTTCAGGGGCACCTCAGGTAAGGGTAGGACTCACATCTGGCAGAGTCCTGCAGCACCAGCAGGATTGCAGGAAGTCTTTTGTATCCCTGAGACTTCATAAAACAGGAGGCAAGCCAGCAAGCCCTTGAAGTCACTCTGGGTTCGAGTGAGATTGGTCCAATCCTTGTGCTCAGCAGGACAAGGATCAGCAGGCAGCGGTTTGTCTATACCGGGACATGTAAAACTTAAAAGTACATGTACTACCTTTTAGTTACAGAGCACCCTGCCCATAGGGCTACCTAGCAAAAGGCATGCAGATGATGGACGGAATGCAGAGCAAACCAAACATTCACCCCCAGTCAATAGATCTGGGTTAAATCCATTGTTCTTGTGCTCACCATGCCACCCCAGTTTAGAACCAGCTATAAGCAAATCAGTCTTGACCCTGTGCCTCATGGGAACAGTCCAGCCCGAACTGCCAAGCCAGGTCCTCCCTGGACCGGAAACAAGCATCCTGGGACCGGTTTTGGGGCATCACCCCTCATCAGCCAGGCTAGCTTGAATCCAGTGACACAGTGAGCCCGGGACCCACGTCTAGACATACCCGGCGCACTGAGGGCGGGAAAGCAAAAGACACAGACCTAGGGCCTACCTTAGGGGTGACCTATGTAAAATAAAAAGGGAGCTTAAGGCTTCACAGTGGTTTTAAATGCCAAGTCGTAGTGGCAGCAAACTGCACATTTGGGCCTTGCAAAGGCAGCCCTGAGACTGGTTTGAAATACTACTTGTGTGGGTGGCACAATCAGGACTGCAGGCCCAGGTATACCACTTTACAAGTTACTTATAAGTAAACTTAATATGCCAATCATGTATCTACCTTTGTGGCCATGTTTTAGGGGAACAGCACATGCACTTTAGCACTGGTCAGCAGTGGTAAAGCAGCTCAGTAAAGCAGAGAAGCAGTTCTTCAGAACAGTCAGACAAGGTAGAGTGCCACTCCTTACAGCACAGTAGCCTTTACTAAAGCAGAGTTCTTCCCTGGTCCAGGAGTGTACTGATTTGGTAGGGTCAGAGCCCCAGTACTTACCCAAAAGTGCCTTTGATGTATGGGTGACTTCAAAGCACTCTCTGAAGTGCACAAGATCCCCTTTCAACCCAGTCCTGTCTGCCAGGCTACCTGTGGGGATAAATCAATGCTTTGTGTGTAGACAGGTAACTACCTATTGAAGTGTGAGTGTCAGCCCCTCCCATTCCTCCCTACCCAGGAAAGCCCATCAGAATGCAGATAAATGCAGATGAGTGCTCAGCCTTCTTGTGTTTGTGGCTGTCTAGAGGGAATGCACTAAGTGTAGCTGTCACCCAGCCCAGATGTGTATTGGAGACAGAGCAAAGTTAAGAACAAATAAATGTCCACTTTCTAAAAGTGACATTTCTAAAATAGTAATGTCAAATCCAACTTTACCACTAAAGAGGATTTGTCATTACCATTCCAAAGATATAAAACATCATACAGTTACTCCTTTCAAATAAGGCATTACGGCTTAAAGGTGTATTAAGGAATTCCCAGTGTTAATCTATGAGAGAAGTAGGCCTCATAGTAGTGAAAAACAAATGTGGGTGTTTGTTACTACCAGGATACACAGAACTTAAAAATACATGTTCTTCCTTTTACTTACACAGCACCCTGCCCTATGGGTTATCTAGGGCCTACCTTAGGGGTGACTTATGTGTAATAAAACGGGAATTTAAGGCTTAACATATGGTATTAAATGCCAAGTTCAATTGGCAGTATTGTATTGTATTGTAACATTTATTGTATAGTTAATTAAAACCATAACAAATAGACTTAAAATCGTTAAAATCAGACAACATGAGTCACTTCTTCATCTAAGACTCATTAAATGCTATTATCGCGATATTCCATTCTTTAAATAACCTATACAGTACCCTTATTAAAATACCAAATTCCTTGTTCTAACCCAATCCGACAGGGTCAAATCCATCAATAAGTTGGGCATAATCTTATTATCACTAAAATACATGTACAATATAATATAAGCCTAAAACAAAGTCAACTGTATGTACACAGAACTAGATTATAATAACTTGAGCTCTATTAAAAGAATGCCGTAGCCTTTACTTGGGGGCCGATGGGGCAATTCAATCTGATAGGACGAAGTGTTTGTTGCATTCTGAACTTGCCTTACTTAGAGCTACCGGTTCTTCTTTTACGAGCCATGCGTACCAAGATTTCCATCGAAGATGGATTACACCTCACCACCAGGCCCCATCCGTCCTAAGTGTCCACTGTCTCCCAGCTCGGCTCATAAATACACACCTACAAAGCGGCTAAGTTAATTGCAGACGTTATTTCAGAGGAAACGCTCTTGCCCAAGTGTTCAACAGTAATTTGTTTAAAATATTCACAAATTTAGCACATCTCCCCAGTCCACCGGGAGAACTACTGCTAAAGCAAAAGGCAGATGCCTGTGCACAAGAGCGAAAGCCCTCTGCCAGAAAAATAGGTTTTAGTAGTAGTCTCCTTTGTTTATCTAGGTCCGGGCAACAGCATAACAAATGAAACCATGATTCCCGGTAATTGTTGCATAGCCTACACTTAAAGTCCCCCCCGCCGCCAGCCCAACGCGGGCTAAAATCTCTTATTGATAACGCAAGCACTCTCAGGGATAGGATTTGGTCCCGAGTGTTTGCATTAATTAAATTCAAGAAATAATTTTGTGGCTTCCCAGCATGATAGGAATCTGTTAGGGGCTGGGCTCATCCTTGTCTCTCAGCAGACCGTAGATCCTGTTCCCAGGAAGACTCTTTCATTTGCTTATTAATGGCTGTCTTCCATGCCCAATAAGGGATGGCACCGTCCCCCAGAGCGGACTCCTCGATCTTGAATATCAGAACCACCTCTTTAAGTTGACTAGACCATGGGTTGCCCAATTTTTCATAAATCGATTGCAAATCATTTTTTAAGGAATGCTTGGGGACCCTTCTACACCTGATATAATATTTTAACAAGGAATCTATTGATTGAGTTATTAACCCCAGCCCCAGTCTTAACCTGGAGTGTTGGACATGTTGCGGTTGAAGGAATATTTTTTTTAATGCTCTAATGTGGCATAGCTTTAACGCTTCGTCCATTGCGCCTGGATAGGCAAGATGCCCGTACTGCAATGCTGGGAGTAAGGTTGCCTTTATAACTCTTGAAATAGGTGAAGCAGAAGCGCTACTTAATAAATGATGCAGCTGGCCAATTCCATAAGTATTAGCTGTCGCTTTCTTATTAAGATCTTTAACTTGGGCTGCTGCAGAACCAGATTCATTAAACCACACGCCCAGATATTTATAATGCCTTGCAGTGGTGATGGTCTGACCTCCCAACTGCCAGGTTGCCAACTTCTTCCTACGGTAACACCCGAATATCAGGACTTTAGTTCTGGACTTATTTACCAATAAATGGTTCGCCTTATTGTAACTACCCAAAGCGTTTTAAGCCCTTTGCAACCCTGACTTGGTGTGATCCATGACCACAATTTCATCGGTGTATTGGATTATTTGTAATCGTACTGAGCTTAGATAAGGGGGGACCAAGCTACAGCCCTCCAGAGCTTTCCCTAAATCCGTCGTGTACAGATTAAACAACATGGGTACAAAAACGCAACCCTGTTTTATCCCTCGGTTCGTTTTTACTTTCTGTGTAACTGTTGTTGCACTAGTTTTTACTCAAACCCATGTCTCTGTCTATAGTGATATGATGTCTCTTAACAAGTTCAATGGTATACTCCAGCCCGCGAGCTTCCTCCATAGAATGGTCCTATCTACTCTATCAAAAGCTGCACTATAGTCTATAAAGCAGCACAGGAGAGGTGGTCTATTCTTCTGGATGGCCTTATGCCTAAGAACAGAGAGAGCTTGAATATTGTCTACCCTAAAAGCACCAGCCCTGAACCCGGTTTGAAAAAATGGCAATATTCCCTCCTCTGCCACCCAGGATTCTAAATGTTCTAGTAACATTCGGGCATAGACTTTTGCTTCAATATCCAGTAAGGCAACCAATCTATAGTTTGCGGCTGAGGTCCGATCTCCGCTCTTAAATATTGGGCATAAAATTGATCCTCTCCAACCGTCTGGTATGTCAGCGCATTAAAAAGCAGTGGTTATAAAGCGCTGCCCACACTACTGCCCAAACTTCACGCACCTCCTTGAAAAGGCCAGCTGGCAACCCGTTCGGGCCCGGGGCTCCATTGGCTTTCAGCTTTATTAATACCTTTGCCACCTTTCGCCTATCAGTTAGTTTGCGCTCAGCCACCTGGATCTCTTCCTCGGGCTTGCCCAATCCTCCCTCCACAGCCACTTGATGTTGTCGGCTTGGTTCGGCTACCCCGACTTTTCTTTAAAAGGTAAAGTTGGAGAGGAGGGCCCACCAACCCCTAGTAGGTCAACAGTCTGTGCCGCATACCGCTCAGAGATATGGCGCACCCAAGCTGTGTCTGAGACCCCATTTTCCCTGCCCGTGTTTCCGTTTTTTAATTTATTAATATGGGCCCAAAATCGCACTGGTTTGAATCCTTTAATAGCTGAAAGATTGCAACCCATTCCTACTCCTTTCTTTCCTTCTGAATCTCCCTAACAATTTTATTATGTGACCTTTTTGCCAATTTCACTGCCGCAGCTGTTTTTTTTTAAGGATT
The DNA here is from genome assembly GCA_963921515.1 of Calotriton arnoldi. NCBI lineage: Eukaryota > Metazoa > Chordata > Amphibia > Caudata > Salamandridae > Calotriton > Calotriton arnoldi. The sequence continues at coordinate 1,205,937 of CAWUFW010004894.1, read as the reverse complement.
ACACTGGTGCACACGCCGCGCTTTCCGTAGCGTTTGTCTAGATACAATGATTGCCTTACAAAAATTGCCTGACCTTACTGGGTTGTACCCCCCTTTTGAAGTTTGGGCCCGCCCTCCTGCTCCAAGATCTGCGTTTGTAAGTTCTCCATAAGCCTTCCCCACTCCTGTAGAGAGCCCCCTAAGTGATTTGTGTTTATAATAGCCACCAGAGCTTGTAACCATGTACTAACATAGAATTTGTATGCAGAAACCCATTTGATTTTTCTAACCAGCCTCCTCTCCAGATGAATTACCCCCATTAATGGCTTTATCGGCTGGTTTCGAGGCTAGGCTCAGCGTGCTTTTTAAAGTGTTGTGGTCACTTTCTGCTCTAATTATAATGTCAAAGTGATTTAAACGTGCAGCCAAACTTGTAGATAAAATGGTGTAATTGATAGTTGAAGCATTTTTGCAGGTTGGCGGGAATATCATCTCCTTATTTCTCAACTCACATACTGCCTGAGCAGATACTAAATTATGGTTATCCATAAAACCATTAATTTCAAAGTCAGCCTTTTCCTTAATACCACCATTAGACTTCTCCCCCAACTCCCTAATGTTAAAATCACCAGTAATAATAAATTCACAATTCGAGTATTAAAAAAAGAGGTCTTCAAGTCATTCAAGAAACTGCTTTACCAAGATTGCCCTTGCCTTCCTGGGAGCATTCAAATAGCAATTGACCACAATCATAACCATTTGTTTGTTGTTTGTTTTAAACCACGAATACAGGTCACTTGGGCTGCTGAACAGTTACTGTCAAGAGCCGTCACTGACAGGTTAGCAGTGTGCTTGATGAAAATTGACAGACTCCCTGATGGACAGCCAAAATGGCTCAGCCGCAATGCAGCAGCGAAAATCTCGTAGAAGCCTGATAGAGTGGTGGGGGACAGAGCCCAAGTTTCTTGAAGACATAAGATGTCACCCGTACCCAAATACTGGCACCCGTGCTCCCTTCCCATTAGTTTTTTGAGCCCTGCTACATTCCATGAGATTATAGTTATTTCAGAGTTTGACATCCTTGTCAGCTGATTTGGGCGTCGAGAATTAGTTAGCACCTTCAACTGCGGTTTCCAATTTAGTAGACGAGTGCTTTCATCAGGACTGAGGCATATGGCCCGGAGAGCTGAATGTGGCTGTTGCCCTTCGCACTGCCTCCTGCCCAGTGTATATTTTTGGGCTGAATCTCACCTCTCTCAGGTTATGCGAGCAAACAACCTTTAGTGCTCTTGATCTTATGGGTTCCTCTGGTTCCCAGTTTCTACTTCCGCCTGATGTGCCCGTAAGAACGCTGTGGGTTAACTGACCTGTGGGCGGGTTTAATAAAACATACGGATATTTTGGCGGGGTAGGTTTCACAAGTTCGATCCCCCAATCTGCAAAGGTTTCTTTTTCACCCCACACTGCGTCTCTCAGAGATCCACTCCTCTATGCAGTTCGCAAGGCGTCTCCTGTGTCATTCATCCCATCAGGGTCAAATTTTACCCATAACACTTCATCTGAGGTGATGTGGTTCAGGATTGGGACATGGGAACACAGTTTCAGCAGGTTCCCCCGGTTTAGCGTATCCTCAGAGCCCCTTGGGCAAAACCTGGGAATAAAAACCAGTTCCAGCGGATCAATGGCCATCGCCCCTGTCTTGCCCAAGTAAACAGGTCTTGTCTCTCCTCTTTTGGTTGATGTAGTGTCCTCGGTCTCTGCTCTACTCTCTACAGTGTTCCAGTTGACTCTTGGCCCCTGAGTCGGGGCATGTTGTCGATGGCAAGAGCCTTCAATTCCACGTAGGTTCCCCGCCTCCGGCATCCGGAGCCCTTGTGTTGTACTTTCCCCAGGTGCCTTTTGGGGGTCTGATGATGGTATTCTCGTCTGGGGGTCCAGGAATCTGGCCCTACCATACGGCCCTGTTCATCTAATTTAAATGGATCCGCCCGCTGTACATCAGGGGGGGGTCTTCCTTTAAAAGGACTTGGCTGTAATCCTGCTCTGGCCTTGGAAAATGAGTTTGCGGGACCCCCCAAACTACTTGTATCTCTGCGTCCTTTACAGTCCAGACAACCTCTTGCTGCTGCACATAATTTTTAACTTTGCAACCCACATTGGAAGCTACCTTCCCCAAAACCAAGTCAGTGGCCTGATCTACCTGTTTGTTTGATCCAGTACCTCCTGATCCATTTGGTAGGTCCAAGGCTTTTGATAACACCCGCTGGTCCTTAGCCGTCTTTCTCTGCTCAAATATTGGGAATATTTCAGTAGGGATCTTTAATGCTAGTTTAAGGCTTCCTTTTTAGGTCGAGCCTAGACAGCGCATGCGCTGTTGCAAGACCTAAAGTAAACACTATACTGAGTATAATCCCACCTGCTGCTTGGGATTGGTTCACTCCTCCGCTACTCTTCTTTCATGGCTCCTTATTGGTTACTTGTCCCGATACATCATTTCCGGTTTTGCCAAGCAGCACCGACCAATTACAGCTTACTTACGCTGTAGCTGGTTAGTTCTTCCCTTAGGGACTACTTGGTTTATTTCCTGCTTTTGATTCCCCATGGTGCAAGCTTAATGGTATGCTGTCCACATTACTTGTACATACACGCTGATTCATCTTGTGCTGTTGATCTGTTTCTTGTACATACATGCTGATTCATATTGTGCTGTTGATCTGTTTTCTGTTTACATGATGCTTGTTTATCGTTGCGCTCTATCTTTTAAATACGCTACATTGCGCGCCCTCCCTCCCCCGCTGCTCTGACGCCCACGAAGCCGGTGCTGCCTTAATTGAAGAAATCGTCTTGGAAGCAGGTTTACTCCTTTGTTCACTCTCCCTCCCCATCTATGCCCTTCGTGTGGCGTGACAAATGGAGGAGTGCACACACATTAGTGCACATGAAAAGGCTTTAGGGTGCCCATGGGGGGTGCTTCTTCGCATGTGGTGGCACGCCACAAGCATCGTCCGTGAGGCACCCTTTCAACCCTCTCAGCTCCCCCTTGCTCCATGCGTGTAAAACGCGGTTACTTCTGAGTGGCCGGCGTGTGCACTGCTCCATGTGCTTGTTTATTTTACAATTTTTTCTTTCTCGCCGTTTCTTCAGATCTCTAATTGTTTCTTTCTTTTTTCCATGTGTTTCCTCTATTTTTCACTTCAAAACACTAAGCTTTCTACTTGTTTTTAATATCTATCAGCGTTCCTCCGTGTTTCTTTTCTTCCCCGTGATAATACTATGTTCCATTCATGCACAAGGCCCCTTTGCTGTACTGTCTGTGCACGTCGGTCTTTGCTGCCTGCGTTTACACCCCATCTCGTGAAGTGCTGACGGAGGCGCCCTACAGGGGGCGCTCATAATCTGCCCCTAGGGGTGGCATTACTTTCATACGAAAGACTTGGCACCTCCGCTGAGTCCCGAGGAGCTGTGCCAACGACCAGTTACTGCCACCCATTGTAAAGCAAGGAGCAGAGTTTACAACTCCCTTGTGTGGGGGCGGGTGGGGTGGGGGTGACTTAGTAGCATGTTGGGGTACATGCTCATGGTGGGGCGTTTCCGCGGGTTCTGCATGGGCTGTACACTTCCGGTTACACTTTGAAAATATACGGCTGCACTACTACCAATTTCAGCTCTCAACCTCTAAACCCCCCTCTCTCTCACACACGCACACACACATTTTCATACACAGACATTTTGAACTTTTTCTCAAGTTGTCTATCACACACATTCTCACGCACACGTTCTCTCAAACACACGCACCCAAGTTCTCTCACACACATATTTCTCTCACACATTTCTCTCTCACACATGCTTTCAGACGTGCTCCCTTCTCTCACAGACACTGTTTAACACTCTCTCTCACTCAGACTCGCCTCCCTCATGCACACTCTCAGTTTGCCCTATCTGATGTGTCGCATCCCGTATGACCTTGGACATATTGAACAGGTGCAGCACAGGGGCTGCTTCAATTAACAGCCTAATTCATATTACAGTTGCACTCTGGACATATTAGGAGTGGAATGACAGGATGAACTTTAGCTGGTGGTAAAAATGCAGATTATCCATCAGGGTATAGAAAATGTACGTCTGTCTAACACAGTAGTTGCCACAAGGCAGCTAGTATGATATAACAAGCATTTGCAAAGCAATAGGTCTCGCATTTGCAAGAGTTTGATCTATTGCCATTGTAAATCACAATGTCTTTAATTTATGAGTTGGTTCTGAAAACATAAATAAAATGCATTGTCGTTTTCAATGCCAGGAGCTTACACTCTCTCAAATGCTAAACCTATTGCATTGCAAATGCTTGTTTTATTAAGCGTTGTTTTTTCAATTGCTTTTTTAGCTTCTGTTTTGCTCTCCTCGAAAGACCAGCCCCTACTATATTCTCTGCGGTGCTGCTGATTTGATTCCCCGGCGCTAGCTCAGTTGTCATTCTTGGATCCCTTGGCGACTCACAACTTACTTGCTCCAACTGCTCTGGTTGAGTAGCACCGTCCGTCTTTGACTCTGCTCCCACCGTGGTAGATTGGGAACATAATAATACATCCCCCTGACTCTCCGTCATGGCCCTTGCCAGCTCCTCTGGCAATAAACTTGTATCCTGGTAAATTGAATCCACCTTTGAATTCTTAATGCCCTTCACCAGTGTTCTCAATACTTCCGGGAGAGCGCTAAGCTTGTCTATAATGGGGGAACATAAACAAGGTTTACACAAATCCAAAGCTCTTAGCTTCATGTCCAATTGTGTTAATTTACTCTCTATTTCTGCCAGTGTAGAAATCTTTTCAGAAACCAAATCTGAAACGGTGGAATAGTTGCAAGCCCTCCGTCCAATCATTGGCGTTTTATTTAGCGTATCCTCTATTTGTGCTTCCATGGCAGCTAAAAACTGATATGAAAGGTTTCCTTGCTCTTGATCCGTGGCATTGCCATTTCCAACCATTGTTGGAATAGAAGAAGGAGAGTTTGTGGCTGTGTTTGCCAAAAGGTTACCTTCTGATGGGGCCTTCAACTTTATAGGGGAAGGTGAACCTTGATTATTCCCTGAGTCCTTGCTTTGCAGCACTTGAGCGACTACTAAGATTTTATTATTGATCGGTCCAAATAGTTGGGAACTAAGTATATTATCGCCAGATTTAAAAGCCAGGGGCAATAAGGAGGGTCCATGATCAATTTTATCCTCGTTGTCCTCGATTTAGGATCTGTTGGCAGCTATAACAGGGATCAAGGTGTTCTGCTCCGCTTGCTTGCCGCTTGGCTTGTCTCCTTTTGAAACTTCATCTAACATCTTCGGACATGCTTGCGGACATATTGGTGAATTGGAACTGATGCTAAGTAAGTTAGACTCCACAAGTAAAGAGGGGTCTAAGCTTGCCCACTCCGGAGCTGGTACAACCTTGACCGAAGGCAAATCCAAAGGCGCACTAATAGACTGAAAGTAGTTCCTGATTGAGTCTCTTGTCGAGCGGGACGAGCGGGTCAACCGTCCCTCTGTGTCATCACAGAACACAGGCAGAGTCGCTCCCTCCTTCAGGGACTGTATCTCCAGTAATGATGGTATCGTTTCCGTAGTTGGCTCTGTGGCTTTGCGCCTTCCCATTTTGGGTTAAACAAATGCTTTAATGCGCCTTGAAGGATCAGATTTTTTGGGTCAGACCAGGCCAGATCTTATTTCCTCCAACCACCGGAATGTGTACCAGGCCACTGAAGCAATCTCCTTCTGCCTGCTCCACGAATCCAGCCACAGACCTCCTACAATCCAGGTGAGGGGGTTGCAAGCCACTCTAAATATGCTTGCTGTGGACATTGTTGTTAAGTGATGAATAAATGATTGCGGATCTTTAAGATCACTTTATAACCACCTGTGTCATACTCCGAGACTTCCGGGCTAGACCAATGCGCTGGGTCATAGCAACACAATGAAACAGTGCCTCTGCCAGTATCGTCAACACCAATCCTCGGAGGAGTTAACAAGGGGGGTGTGGAGGCTGGGGGGCCGAGTATCGAGCGGAGCACACCAGGGCAAACCAGGGAGTCCTGCAGGCCTCACCTGACATGCATCTGGCTGACTCTGTGGTTCTCTCTTTCGCAGTTGCAGCTGCTAACAACTGCTGCTACGCTCGACCGCCCCCTCACCTGCCCCCTTCTGCTTAGGATGTTGGTGCTAGAAGCCAGGGATAACCACACTACTCCACGTCGCCGCTTTCCGCTTACCAGACAACCAAAAACCGTTAAGTTCTGTGGGCGTCTTGCTGCTGAACTGCTGGGGGAGTAGCTGCTGAGGCTGCTGGGCTGCAGCTATGGGTGTGACTGGGCTGTGGACTTAAAGGATACACCTGGAGCCGATTAGTGTGGTGGTGGTATGACTGTAAACTGTATGGTGGCCGGCTCTCCACGTTCTGAGGACCAAGACTGCAGGACATTTATTTGCCTGCACCCCCAGCTGCCATACCGCCACCTCTCCACCGCTCTGCCACTCCGCCGGACAGAGACCTGTGCCGCACACTGAACTGAAGCTGGAACCGGAATCTGAATGCACTAAACTGCGCACACAGGCCCTGGAATGGCAGGCCTGAGGCCGGTTTGAAACGCTACTGTGTGGGTGGCACAATCAGTCCTGCTGGTCAACTAGTAGCTTTTAATTTACAGGCCATTGGTATAAGGTATACCACTTTCCTAAGGGTTTATAAGCAAACTAAATATGCCAATGGTATATACACCAATGTTACCATGTTTAGGGGAGAAGCACAAACACTTTAGCACTGGTCAGTAGTGGTAAAGTACTCAGAGTCCTGAGGCCAAGAAAAAGAATCTGCAAAAAGAGGAGGAAATCAGGTGAAAAGTTTGGGGGACAACCACCCTAAGGATGACAGGTCTAACACCCCCCTGTAGTGTGTCTGGAGTCAGGGCAGGAAGGGAGAGCTTCTGTTCACTTCAAAACATTCTTTGAAGTCTCCCCCACTTCAGAGACACCACTGGGTATAAGTATTGGGCTTCTGGCGTCACCAAATCAGTACACTTCGGCACCTTTGACCATACTGCCAGGAAGAAGAGGACCTGATGTGCTGCTCATGGACTGCCACTCTGATGGAACTGCTGTTTACTGAAGTCTTGCCTTGCTGTGTTGCCCTGCTGCCTGCTGCCTGCTGCTCTCTCTCTGCCTGCTTGAGAAGGACTGTACCTGCATAATTTGAACCCAGAGTGACTCCAAGGACTTGCTGGTTGCCTCATGTTGCCTATGTCTCAGGGACACAAAAGACTTAGAACCCTCCTGTTCCAACCCTTGGGCTCAGCTCCTTGTGGTCTGTCCTACCAAGTGGTGACACCCAGTCCTTGACCCTTGGAAGTTGACCTAGGGGTTTTCTCCAGTTGATCCGATGCATCCTCTGCTGCGAGAGCAGAATTGACACATCTCCGCTGTTGCAGGAACCGTACCAGTGCATTGCCCTCAGATGCGCCAGCATTGCACTCGGAATCAGCACTTTGAAACCAACGCATCGCTGTCACTGCATGGAGAACATCGACACATCACCTCTACAGTGTAGCGAAACCTGGCTCATCGCATTCGGAACCGCCGCACTTCAGAACTGACGCTTTACTCACAGACCCAAACCATTTGCCGAAGTAACTTGGAGAAATTTGGCACAACATCTCAACTGCGTGGGAATCACCGATGGATCTCGCTGTTGTGACCACGATCAAGGTACTTTTACTTTGAGGTCTACGTGGGTAATGTTTCCAGCCCGCGCTCCATTTTAGTCGGCCTAAACTCTTGCCTTTGTCCCGCGCAACCAATTAATTCCTTAGGTGCTATTTGCTGCTGAGCGCTATATTTTGCATTTAATATTTAAAAATTCATATCTCGAGTTCTACTTGATGAATATTTGGTCTTTATTTATAAAATCATAATCTATTTTTCTAACCTGGTGTGGGGTCTTTTGTGGTGTTTTTACTGCTTTATTGTATGAAGCGTCACACTTTGCACATTGCCTCTTAAGTTACACCTGACTGCTTTGTGCCAAGCTACCAGAGGGTCAGCAAAGGATAATTTAGGTTGTGTTGTGACCTACACTGACTAGGATTGTGGTTCCTGCTTCGACAGGTTGCATACCTCTGCCAACCAGAAGGTCCAAAATATAGTCAGCTGTTCATGCATCCGTGGGGGGCTGGGCAACAACAGGGGGTTGGGTGCCCACGATGGGTATGGCACAGGGTCTGGCTACAGCCCAGGCCTTACGCCCAACCCTACGCCATGCACAGCCAAAAGCCATGCACTGCAGGGGTTAGGCGGGTGTGGGGGGGTTGGGTGTGGGGACTGGCCACACACCGCATGCTCGCACCCTCATCATCCATTGCTAATTACCTCACATATTATATCACTCATGACATGTTCTATGACATGATTGATAACATCACTGCAACATCTGAAATGACATAATTGATGACAACACTGTGCATGGCAGGGGTGCGAGCTATAGTTACCTAACTATAATTGGCGAATGTCAGTGGTTTTGTTAGTTTAAAATGAACTGTATGAGCTGACATTTATGCCTAACTGTAATGCCCCTTCAACCTTTGGTTTTTTACTGAATATATATATATATATATATGAAGCACAATCGGATTCCTCCAGCAGCACGCTCAGTGACGGGTGCATTCGCGGTGGGGCTGAATCCAAGCCCAAACTTAATTTTTGTACAAAATTGCACATTTGTAATGTGTTTACTACATTGCGAAAATATAACTGTATTTAAAGCAATGAGCAACATCTTGAAACTGACAACTTTGTAAATATTGTATATATATAAATATTCATGTATAAATTCAAACAAGCACTACGTTTCCCACAATGCATCATAATGGGCAATATGTGAATGGTATAAATAGTGAACTAATGAGGGACTCACTAACCGTGACAAAGGCCTTGCCGGGCTGAAACGCGTTGGTTGTAGCCAGAGAAAGCTGAATAAACAAGCTTGAAACCTGGAACTGGTGTGCATCGCATCTTTGTAAAAAAAAAATATATATATATATATATATATATATTCCCCAAACTTGCCCTTGCAAATGAGTCCGCACTCTCAGAACAGGTAAGTTGAACCTCAACCTTTATTTTCCGATAAAGCAGGCATTTTAGTTCACGTTCTCCCTGCAGCTGCCTGACGCATTTCAAAGATTCATATCTCCTTTTTCAAAGGCGCTTGCAATTTCAGTCTTTTTCACGCCACCATCCCGCTCCATTAATCACACTTCAATACGCTCTTGCAGGGCTTTCAAACAGTTGTAATTAATTAAGCCTCCGGTGTGTCACTGCAAGGCATTGCGGTACTTGTGGTCCTTACAATTATTACCCTCAAATGGGTTCCTGTAAACTGCAATGTTTTACGAGGGGAGCAGCCCTCCAATGGGCCAAAGGAACTGAAAGTCCTGCTTTCATCGTTTTGAAAGTACCTGTAAGGTTGTCACAACTGGCATAGTTCCAACTGTCGGTCCCATCATATTTTTGGGCGGTGCGTTGACTCCACGGCTGGACCTGCCGTGTAATAGATTCACCAAACTTGCCCTTGCAAATGAGTCCGCACTCTCAGAACAGGTAAGTTGAACATCAATCTTTATTTTCCGATAAAGCAGGCATTTTAGTTCCCGTTCTCCCTGCAGCTGCCTGACGCGTTTCAAAGATTCATATCTCCTTTTTCAAAGGCGCTTGCAATTTCAGTCTTTTTCACGCCACCATCCCGCTCCATTAATCACACTTCAATACGCTCTTGCAGGGCTTTCAAACAGTTGTAATTAATTAAGCCTCCGGTGTGTCACTGCAAGGCATTGCGGTACTTGTGGTCCTTACAATTATTACCCTCAAATGGGTTCCTGTAAACTGCAATGTTTTACGAGGGGATATATATATTCACTGAAAAAAACAAAGTTTACTGGATGTTATAGTTAGGCTCTGATTTTACTCATCCAAAACCAATGAAATTCAGCAGTTATAGTTACCTGAGCTAACTATAATTTACGGCCGCGCAATGCACTGCTTATGACCTCATATATTACATCACTCATGACATGGTCAGTGACATCACTGATGACATCTCAAATTACATCACTCATGACATTATCCACAGAACCACTCACACACCCACTCACACCCCCATACAACCTCTCATACACCAACTCACATACCCACAAAAACCCACATAATGGCCTCTTTGGGTGCTGCGCTGCGTGGCCTGACAGCTATGAGAATCTGGGAACTAGTCTCCAAGTAATTCTGATTCAGCATGCCAAGGCTGAAGAGTTGTAGAAGTGCGAAATAGAAAAACTCTCATCAGGCTGGAGTTTGGCAGACAAGTTTTCTGTGGTTAATTAAATTTCCTTTTGCATGTTTCACCAAATAACCATCATATCCAACTACGGCATAGTTCCCTTCTTCTATGTTTTCTAGTATTTGAGCAGATGTACTATATTAAACAACACTCTTTTGAAGTTTTAAAGCATGGTTTCTTAAGCACCCTTCACCCCACACTACTTTACCTCAGTTGACATAGCAACCTCCTTTGCAGCACCAGTTGGTCAAAAGTTAACAGCACTTGCTGTCAGCAGCATACTCCCTTCAAGTTGTACTATAGCAGTTGCAGTTGACTTTTTGAGAATGCAAGCATATCCACAATAGCATAACTTCTTTAACATATATCCAGAGCCAATCACAGATCTACTTACTTCAACTATTTAAACACTACCTAACTTTAGTAAACCAGGCCCTGTCCTCCATTGTAACTGCCTTTGATTTTACCAACTGTCTCATTCAGCTCCAAACTTCTTGTGTGTGCTACTGCTTCTTTACTTCAAAATGGTTAGAGTGTGGAAAAAGAAATTCCTTCAGTTGACTTCAGCTTCTCTGCTTAGGAACGCTTTAGATTCCTAGTGCATCCCTGCTCAAAAAGATAAACTGCACAGATGAATACTGATTTCAGCAGATTAGAAGATCTATGATGCCTGTGTTAGTCTCTTGAGGTAGATATTCCTACAGGTGTTAGGACATCTTATGTCAATGAAAGCATATACCTTCTGACTTTGTTCAAATTTAAGCCTTAGCTGATGTTGAGCAGATCCAGCATGCACTTACAAAGAGGACAGAAAGGAAAGGACAAAGAATAGGTCTCCTAAAGCAACCACAAGTAATCCTTTAGGTGCCCACTTTCCCTTTTGCATGTGATTTAATATATAGCCGAAGCTTGTGTGATTTGACATACAGTTAAGAAATCTCACAAACATGCCAGAACATGATGTATGTATGTGTAGTACACTTTCCTGTTTAAAACAATCCTATATCTACTTCAGATAACATATAGACATGGGCAAAATGTAAATTCCACCAGTGTAATTTGCATAACTTTGGGAATTGCGGTTACGCTTGAACATGAAATTCCCCAAATTACATCACTTTACACAATTATGCACCATTCGCAGTAAACGTTTACCAGGAAATCATGGGAACAAATGAACGCGAGCATCTGTTGTTCGCAGTGGTTTTGGTTTTATGCACAATTTTTGGTGCTCAATAAATTCTCGCATTAAAATTGACACGAGGACGCATTTTATGCTAAAATCTAAAAATATAGCACTAAATGATGGATTTGCATTTCGTGCAAATTACATGTAATTCTGTAATGTTGCAGAAAATTCCACGTAACTGCACAAAATCAAATGATGTGAATTTTGTACTCAGCACAAATAAGAGACCGGATTGTTCCTGTAGGTTATGAAGCCACACTTTCTGGGGAGAGCCAAGAGGACAACATGCAAAGTGTGAGCTCTACTTCAAAACAACGCGACAGGTAACTGATAGAAGCTCATTTAATGCTTATATTTTGTTATAAGTAATTTGAAGTCAGAAGGTAGATGGATCACTGTGGAACACGTGTATTTTGATAATATAATAACTTTCTCTTTCTTGCTCAGCTATGTATTACCGTTCTGAAACCCACACAGACTGTGAGGAAACAGCCCACTGTTTTATCTGTTCTTTGAAAGAGAATCGAATTCTGTTTTCAAATTTTGGAATTTAGCTCCCAAATTTATATCCATTTCTTGCCAGTGTTTCCGGACAGCCCAATGCCAACAGGGACGACACTGGGAAGAAGGAAGCTCAATTTTAAAAAGCATATAGAGGCTTAGGCTTGAGCAGCAGGCCTCAGACCTCAGCAGAGATCAAAACCAGTGTGCCAAAAATGTAAAATGTCTGGGAAATCATCGTAGACAGATAAGATTTCGTACTGAGCATGACTGAAGCAAGGATGTGAAGGGTACGTTTTGTGTGCCTTAAATGGATTGAAAAATACTTCCCATTCATAGAGGTCATGGCACCTTCTGGTACTGCTCTCTTGAATGAACCAAGGGTGAGGACAAATGGTGAAGGAGGAAGCAATGAGAAAAAAGATGCACTGAAGCTCACTTCTAGAGATTCAGGAGCTGAAATATATGGCAAAGTCAAGGATGGAGGAGATTGGAGGGTGCATAGTGTGTGGTTGATATGATCAAATTGAAGATGGATTCAGCGACAAATGAATTACTGGAGATAGGGCAGCCAGGGTGAATGGTGAGCCTGGACAGGGATATGTGATAGTTTCTACCTCCTACTAAAAGAAAGCATACAGATATTTTTCAGATGGTCATATTGTTCCTTCTGGGTCACCTATGACAGTACTACCCACATTCCTCTAAAAGTTTCCAAGTGAAAGTTTTTGAACGGCAACATACACATATGATGAAAGGCATGCAAAGTGCTCTACCAGTTTTGTAATGGATGAAATGCAGATAATATGATAAATCAAATGTCACACCTGTGCAACACAATAAATACTAGTCACAAATACAGTTGGATGCCATGGACGCCGTATGGTAGCAGAAAAGCTGCAGTGATCTGTTGTTTTTCTCTAGTTTCTCTGAGTGATATTTGATTTAATGAACAAATATTTCTGCCTTCTTTCAACCTGAGGGCATTCAAGGCTGCTAATCAACTTCTCACTGAATTACTTTTTTATTTTGAAACCTAGCTCTACATTGACAAACACCAGATGGAAAAACTTATTTTAAGGTAAGTCCAGAAAAAATTTGCAATGTGCAACTGTTATAAATGTGACATGAGTAATGACCCATGCGTGATGCGGTGTGGCCTTATCCAACCTGACTGTTGGATTTTAAAAAAATTGACAAAAGGGAAGACAGGCAGCACTTTGAATGCAGTGCTAACATGTGAGACTAACCAGTTTCTTCGTGTTTAATCCTATCTATAACATCAAATATATTAACTGTTGAATGTCCTTGATCCCGTAAGGCTGAGCCTCATAATGTTCAGAAATGGATCATGCAAGGTGGGCTGACTTTCATGTTTCTGCAGTATTAGAGACCATAACTACTGTTTACTGCAAAGGCTGTGGTGGCTTTCAATTAACAAACCCTATTCTGTGTTTAAAAATGAGGTTTCTATGCCTCCGGTTTAGAAAAGGCTGCACATTCCGTCCTTGTAACTTTTCACTAAGTAATGAAATCATACTATGTGAGGACCTTAGATTTTAGCAAATATCACAAAAACGGTTTCTAGAAAGGCTAATCTCCTGCAGCGACTGCAATTAGATTTCCCCAGTCCAGTGCATATTGCCATTAAACCCCTGGCATTGAGGACAATGATTCTGTTGATGCAGCAACCCCAGCTGTGCACTCACTATCAGTAAGAAAAGGAAATATGGTTACTGGAGCTTACTCTGGCAAGAGATGCCACAACTGTACTTATCAGGCAGTTCTGAAGGAAAAGGGGCCAGTTTTGGAGCTGCTGTCCTACACAACTTCAGGTAGGGCCACCTGTTATTTCCACTCACATTTCAAAGTGAAGACCCAGTGGTAAAAACCTTTTGATGCAGACATTTCCACAGAGATGGTGGCTTCTTGCTTCAAAGGAGGACAATAGATACGGTGACCAAATTAAAGAGGGGTTCATTCTGGTTGCTGCTGTTTAAAACTGGTGTGTTTTCTACTTCTGAGTGACACTGTTTTGGGTAGAGAGTATGGGGCATATTTATGAGAGGCTTGCATCACATTTGCACCAGGCAAAGTGGTACATGTGTGAAGCAAGCCTCTATATCAGATTTATGAAGCCAACGCAAAGTGACTTTGCATGGCTTTGAATGGCTTAAAAAATCTGGAGTAAGGCAACAGAGTGCAAATCGCTGCGTTACCTTACTCTGTGCAAGGGAGGCATTGCATGGATGTTGTGGTGGGTGCTCCGCCGCAACTTCCATGGTTTTTGATGCATTCCCAGATTTACAAGGCAGGCATCTTGCGAGGCAGGCACTCGCAAGATGGCCGGACGGACGTGATCCGTGCCGGCTCCGTCGCTATGTAGCGATCGGAGGTACATCGAGAGCCCCAGCGTTGCTGAAATCTGCGGTATTCTGCTCCGGGTACTGCAGAGAACCAGCGGAGCCCGGCAGCTGTAGCCTGGCGACAGGAAAACCGAGGGGAAAGGTCCCGGAGTTGCGGGAGTGGACGCGGTGTGCAGAATGGCGCCGCCTGACTCCGGCTGCCGATCCTGAGTCCCGGCAGAGAAGAGGGGGCTTGAGCGTTCACGGAGGTGGGGCTGGAAACGAGGTCAGACTAGCGGGAGGCAGAGACGAATGGAAGTTCTCCTCGCATGATAACCGGCACCGCGGGAGGAAGACCAGCGGCCCCGCAAAGACAACGCCCGCCATTTTAATAGCCGCGGTCGGCGGCAGAGGGGGTGCCAGCGGGGCTCTCGTCCCTTATAAATCCCAGAGAAAGTGGGAAACAGCAAAGAGATGGGGGAGTACACCGAGTGAGGCGAGGTCCCTCCCCCTGCCCCCCCCAGTGGCGCCTGACCTTAAGATGGTGGCCAGTGTGCATCCGCGGGGAGTGCCGGCACTAAGTTTCCAGGGATGTGACTTTTAAAGCGGTGGGGAGACCCTGAAACCCCCAATGACAATACCGAGGGAGAGACAAGTAAACCTACAGTGCAGATAAGCTGGAGTAATGAGGCATGCCTGACCACAAGATGGCCACCACCGGTTACATCTAGTTCGGGGAGTTACACCTTGGCTGGTCCCTGAGGAGTTCTCAAGGTATTTAATAGCGGGCATCACAAGTGATCATTTTTAAAGCGCCGGCTCTAACCTGTTGAGTGCGGATTCCCTTTCTGCCCAGCTGAACTCGGCATTTACTCTGAGAACTTTCCCTTGACAGCGGAGACTTGGCCATTTTGACTGATGCCCGGTGGATCTACCTCGCGAGATATAGGGGAGATGGGCTATGGATACCCTCCTTGACCATCACCTACCCAGCCGGTCTTTGGGCAAACTTTCCTGCGTCTCTCTGGACCTTTATTTTCCCTCCTCCCCCTTCACCCTACCCCCTACCCCTCTCTGCTCTACTATTTCTCCTCTTTCTAGCTACTGACCATTACCCTCACCCGTCCTTGCTCATAGATCCCACCCTCCCTTATCCACTTGACTTTCTTTTGTGAACCTTCCCTCGTCAGCTGAGACCTAGCTATTTTGACTGATGCCCGATGGAGCTACCTTGTTTAGCTATAGGGGAGACGGGCTGTGGATTCCCTCCTCGGTCGTCACCTACCCAGTCGGTCTTTGAGCAGACTTCCTCTCGTCTCTCCTGCCTTCTTTTCACCCATCCTCCCCCTTCACATTTCCCCCCTCCCCCCTCCGCTCCATCCGTCACCTTTCCTTCCTCTTTCAATATGTTGCTTATTTTCTGATGTAAAGTGTAACTTGTTTATTGTGTTCTGTAACATTGTGTAACCCAATGTAAAGCGCTCTGATACCTCCGGGTCTAGCCAGCGCTATATAAAACTCTCAAAATAAAAAATAAATAAATAAATAAATACAAGGACTTGTAAACCTGGGAACGATCCAAAATCTTTCGTCTCCCCAGGTGAGGCGTAAAAAGGAGAAATATCTTCATTTCACTTCGTTTTTCCTCTTTCTACATGTGCTGCATTCTGCAGCACATGTAGAAAGAGGAAAACACTTCTCAGGATTGTTTTTGTGCAGAAAGGTGACCCTTTCTACACAAAAACAATTCTGCATGCCTTGGAGGCATCCTTGCACCATACTGCAAGGATACCTGCGTTGGCACTAGGCTGCCAAAATTGTGTCACCCCAAGGGGATTCGACAGGAATGCATTGTCTTAGATAAGTACAGCGTATTTCTGCCCTTTCCAAGTGACACAGGGCAGCACAGCAAGGTGAGTTGCTGCACTACCCTGCTCCACTAATTTCATAAATATGCCCCTCTGTGCTTAACGAATGAACTGTTTTCCCTTAGAGGCTTAAGTTTGTTAGAACGACGAAACACTGAGAGGCACATTTATGCTGATTTGGTGTAGGGCAACACTGCAAGTCATCTTGCTGCACTGCCCTACGTCAAAGTGAAAGGGCAGGAATGCACCGTTTGTATCCAATACTGTGCATTCCTGTCCTTTCCTCCTGTGCTGGTGCCGTTTTGGCAGCCTAGTGCTAACGCAGGCACCCTTGCACCATGGTGCAAGGGTGTCTGTGTTGTAGGCAGGATTGTTTAAGTGCAGGAAGGGGCACCTTCCTGCACAGAAACAATCCATTGAGGCATGTTCATCTTTCTATGTGTGCTGCATTAAACGAGGAGAAATAAAGTTATTTCTCCTCATTACGCCTCACCTCAGGAGTTGTAAGGTTTTGGCACATCCCCAGATTTACATGGACTTGTAAATCTGGGGAAATGTAAAAATTCATGGGTGTTGTGTGGGAACACTCACCACAATGCCCGTGGAGCACCTCCCTAGCGCAGAGTAAGGCAACGTAGCGATTTGCACTGCCTTGCTTTACTCCATATCTTTGAGGCCATTCAAAGCCACGCAAAACCTCATAAATATGATTTGGTGGTTTGCCCCGCCTGAGCATCAAAAAAAGTGACGCTTTGGCGGTGCAACGGGCTCATAAATATTCCCCTGAATGCCACTGCTACCTCCCTGGAGCCATTTTGCAAAAAGCACAACCAAATCACAGTGTACAGAAAATTAATGTGCAAGAAATAGAATTAAAAGTAAAAGCATCCACGTCAGTTTGTAAAATATATATTTCTTCTTACATGATTTATTTTGTGCAATTTTAATCATTAACACTTTTGCTTTTAACTTTATTGTGTTGATTTTCTGTGAGGGCAGCCTGTGGGAAGACTTAAGAGTAAGCCCAAGATTCCTCACAGAAACATGCTTTTACTTTTAGGGGCTGAGTTAACTTCGGGAGAAAGCTGCATCAGCTAACATCAAGGCTGCAGCCTTTCACCCTTACCCCCTCATTTATCAGTTCAGATTCCATTAATACGAGAGCCAGATACTGCTCTGGTATGGTAATCTATACTGGGATATACGTAACAATGTGTTTAGCCTTGAATGAGGAATGACCACAGCAAATGAAGGCCTATGGCAGCAGCTCGATGCTGATAGGGAAAGTGTACTATCATTCTGCTGCAAAAGACAGCGGTTTGAAGTCTGAATGTGCTTGCAGAATGTTCAGTCACCGAAATAGGTATGTGGGAATCTGACTGCCAAATGTCTATCACCTGTGTCTTAGGCGACATAGCAGGACTGATTTAGGAATGCCTGTGTGTGAGACTGACGCTCTCCTGCACTAATAGATTGCTGTCACACGGAATGCACTGTATTTACCAGGAGTGGCCCATGCAGGTAAGAGCGGTGGGGCAGAGGGGCCGTGGGGGGTGGGGGGGTGATTTGTGAGACGACCACGGAGTAAATTAAATAAATAATAAATTGTCCCTCGTCATTTTTTTAAATACCCCCCCCCCCCCAACCAGCCCCACCGCCCGCCCGCTCTTACCTGCATGAGTTGTGGTTGGTATTTACATTGAGAAACTACGGAACACCAATGTAATTGTAGTATGTTTGACATACCCTGTAAAAGACATTTAGTTCATATGTGGAATCCTGTAAAGGTTGCAATTTCCTCCAAATTTCCCGTATATCCTCAAAGGACAATGTGTGTGTCAGCTACAAAATGTTTGGAGTTTTTATCAAATGGTATGCATTTTGCAGAGTTTGTGTTAATAATTTGTCTGCACCACTACGATGATAATGAGGGGTAAACCCTATGCGCTTGATTCACAAAGGTAATTTCCATTTATACTTTTGAATAAGTTTACTACTTTTAGGATATCCACAAAATCGGAGTGCAAATTTACTCAAAGGTGTAACTTACATATCTCCACCAAATTGAAGACCCTGGGGGTATTAAATAACTACAGGGACTATTCACAAAGGTTATTCTTGCACTTTTGAGTAACTTTACACTTGGATTTTGCGAATAGCCAAAAGTAGTAAACTTACCACAAAATGTAAGAGTAAATGACACATGTAAAGTACTCAAAAGTGTAAGATACCCTTGCGAATCGTCTCTGCAGTTAGTAACCTCTGCAGTGTCATGAGCAATTTGGCTATTTGTCATGCTTATGTAAACATTCCATTCTACTTTTTTCAAAAATTGGCTTAACAAAATGTTACAATATTATCGTATGCCATAAAATGTTAAACATTAGCACATTGCAGATTTGAGAAAAACACAATCGAACACGTTTTTAAACTCCTTTTCAGCATAAAATGTTAGAATACCACATAAACATAAAGTACATTTCCACGGAAAATACTGATTAATATGTACATTGTTTATTGACTGAGATGTTTGTGGGTGCGCTGATTAATATATCTCATTAACGGCCATTTACAGCTCATGGGCAATATTTCATTTGCATGTTGTTGAATCACTAGGGCATTACTTTGTGTTTGACACGGCACCCTCTAGTCAGTCTCTACAATTAGTTCTTGGAAACCAAATGAGGAAATCATTACCAAGGTCATTAATGGTGCTCTAGAAAGCCAATTGACATTAACGTGGTGGGCATTCACTTTGCAAAATGTTTTACAATTTGTCACTGCACTCAATTAATGACTCACACAACGCTGTTTTTGGAGAAAAAGACACATTTCCATTTCATAGTGCCTGAAACAGAGTTGCTATTGTCAGTCGTGTGTCATACTACAATACACTGGCAGCATTTAGGCTGAAATGCAGCGGTTGGATGTCACGGTCTTGTAAGCCCTATTCATGTTTTTCAGGTTGGAGCGTGTCTTCACATTCTTCATGCTTGTGTGTGGACGTGGTGAAGTTTTTCTAGTTACATCTAGGGAATATGTATGCATGCTAGTGGTGGTCGGGGTCTGGGTGAAAATTATAGTGAGACTATAATTTGCCATTGATGCTGCGGAGCGCATCAGGAGCTGCCTGCTGAAGCAACACTTCTCTAGTTTGAATGGTGATGTTCTCCATATTTAATCTATTTGGAAATTGCATTGCTGATGTTTAGTGCTGCAATTTACGTAAGGATGAAGTGCATAAAGTACAATACAAGTGTTTAGTTTGTGCTCTGTAGTCTTTTGTGGTTCTTGGAAAGCAATGGGAATAGGTGTAAGAGGGAAGCTTCACTTCACCTCCTTTTTAGTAGAACTCCAGCCTAAGGTGGCCACCAAGAACATTCTAAAATGGCCACTAAACATATATTCCATTCAATCATGAAAATCATTACAATACAGCTATTTCTTTATTGTCATTTAGTTGCTTTTCTTTGTCCACCCCTTTCCTGTCAAGGGGTTCTATTTCAGAGACGAGCCCCCTTCTTACAACTACCCAGGCTCATTTCCACAGTTGGATTCTTTACTCCTGCCCCATCAGTTCACCAGGCCCACCAGATGCATCTCTTACTCAGGACTTTCATAGCCACATTCAAAACTTCAGACTTTCCACAACTGTCCTGCAGTAGGGGCCCATCAGTCTGGAGAGTTTTTGTGTCTGTGGGTGTTGATAGATACTACTTTCAAGAGGGCATCATCTGTGCAACCTGTGCTACACCTGGGAGACAATGTGGCTTGCATATGCAGTTGCCACTTCCACACAGATAAAAAACCGACACCTACATCCAGTCCTTGCTTTGTCAAGATATGCAGCTTTTCAATCAATCAATCAATCAATCAATCAAGGGTTGGTAAAGTGCAAATACTCACCTGTGAGGGTTTCAAGGCGCTGGGGGGAAGTGGGAGCAGGTGCATCTAAGTGCTGGGGTCTTTCGCAGAGCTAGGTCTTGAGGTCCTTCCTGAACTGGGGCAGCATGGAAGATAGTCTGAGATGGAGGGGTAGGGTGTTGCAGGTCTTGGCAGCGAGGAAGGAGAAGGACTTTGCACCGGTTCTGGTCTTGCAGATCTGTGGGACGAGGGCGAGCTGAGCAGAGCGGAGGTGTCTTTTGGGTGCGTGGAAGGAGAGGCAGCTGTTCAGGTATGCTGGTCTGGCATTGTGGAGGGCCTTGTAAGCATGGGTGAGGAGTTTGAAGGTTATTCTTCTGTCTGCCGGGAGCCAGTGGAGTTCACGGAGGTGTTGAGTGATGTCACTGTGCCGGGGGAGGTCGGGGACCAGTCTGGCTGACACATTCTGGACATTCTGGAGCTTGCAGAGGTTTTTCTGGGTAACGCTGGTGTCGAGTTTTTTGTGAAGGGAGAAAAGCAGCTTTACATTCCTTTGAGCAAAACAGTTAGAACCGATGTAGTTCAGTGAAGTTATGTGAGAGAGGGCAACGTTCACTGCTGAACCATGTTAGCAGCTTGCAGCACCAGATTAATGCAGTCACCTCCACCCGCTTCCACACCCTCCAAAAAATCTTCAGATGGATCCCCCTCAACACCAGGAAAACCATCACTCAAGCCATTGTCACCAGCCGGATAGATTACGGAAAAATGCTCTATGTCAAAATCACCACCCAGCTCCTCAAGTAACTCCAAACTATACAGAACTCAGAGGCTAGACTCATCCTCAACCTCCCCAAATGGACCCACATTACCCCCCACCTCAGGAACCTCTTCTGGCTCCCGGTCCAGAAGAGATGAAAGATGAAAATGTTGACACACCTACAAGGCCCACCACGGCGACGTACAAGCATACATCAATAATCACCTGAACTTCCACCAACCCACCAGACACCTGTGCTCCACCTCCCCGCATCCACCAAAGCTACAGTGGAGGTTGTTCCTTCTCCTACCTTGCTGCCAAGTCCTGGAATGACCCACCCCTCCACCTGCGTACAATACTTTCTCTTGCGTAATTCAGAAGGGGACTCAAGACCTGGCTGTTCGACTGAGGCCATCGAGTTCCTAGCACCTGGATACCCTCTAGGGTGAATATCCGCGCTCAAAAAATACTGTTTGATTGATTGATAGATTGATTGATTGACTACATGCTCTATGTATGATTGAATATGGCACTCCTAATGACCCAATTGTACCTGGTCTATGAGGGATGGATGCTTCAACTGCTGATGTCTCTTTTTTCTGGAGGGAGAGCTGATCATGCTTCTGGTGACCATGCTGTACACAAACTTGCACTGTAGAGCCACACAGTGTACTCATTCAGTAGTGTTGGAAAGCTGTTAATGTTAATGCCTATGTGGTACATGTTCATTGAGTCTTATTGAGGCTTAAGATAATAATAACTCAATACAAAAGTCAAAATAATTAGAATTGCCAATGTATGTTTAAAACTGTTTTGTTATACTAACAAGGTCAAACTCACGTTTTCTATGTAAAATGTAATTCCCTTTATTCTCATTGAAACCCCCATTTCAGTTGAACTGGTCTAACATTGTCTCATCAAACTGATCCTAAGAAGTGACAAAAATGAACAAGTAGCATGTAGTAAGCTACCAGTAACATTTCTGGGCACCCCATACTTGTTATATGTGTATCTTGTAATGTGGTTGTCCAGTAGGATCTTTTCTCCCTACAGCACCTACAATGCTTCCTTTTCACTGGTGTATTTAATTTGCTACAAAACAATTGAATTTGAAAACAGAATACGATTATCTCTTACCATTGAGGCAATAGAGATAACATATTTTGTGATTTTCCAGCAGGACCAAATTAATGCCACATGTCACCAACTCACATCTTGAGCTGATTCTGATGCCAAACTGATTGGCAAGTTCTTGCTTCCTTGCCTCCACTGAAGAGCCAGTAAGGCACCGTACCATTTAGCTTCATGATGAATGCCTGAGACTAATATAGCAAAGTTAAATCTTTCTGTCATTATTGCCATATATGTAAGAAGTTGTGGTGCTGAGTTCTGCATTTGATGGCATTAATAGAAGGAAACTGCAGGGGATCCGGTTCAACGTTGGTGTGACTATTTATCTATTGGATAATATTATCACGTTATGCATGACTTCCATAGGAAGCCTCTATCGTGTTACCAGATTCTAAGGGAAGGTGGTGGGGTAGGTGAAGGGTGGCAGGAAAGCTATGTTTTTCACATTGGGTTAGAGGGAGAGGCCATAATATGTATGGCTCTCCATTACTCCTCTGCCCCTGCTTACAAGCTGAAATCAGGGGCAGCTGATTTTGGGGGCCATACTGTAGTAGTGTCTGTTTTAAGCTGAATGTTAAAGTATGTAATGGAACTGTGTGTATGTCATTGTAATGTTCCAAACTTGCTTATCTTAGAACGGTTTGTGTTAATTTCTGTTGTGGCAACTTACCTGTAGATGTCACAGGGTTGCCTCTGAATACACTATTTCTACAATCAAGTCTATGCCTCTCTATTGAATTATTTACAACACATCCATAATATAAATTTGTACTTGGGTAAAAAGTGAATTACAGAGATGAATTTCACCTCATGGTTCTTAGTGACATCATAGACAACTTGAGCTTCCCTCTTGTTTTCTATTTGATGTTGCTCAGAAACCCTTAGTGAAAAGCTTCCCTGTTAGAAAATGTGTCTCTAGTTGGCAGAGGTATACACCTTGTCCAAGTAGGGACCACAATCCTAGTCAGAGTAAGCTGCAACACAATCCTAAATTATTCTGTGCTCACCCTCGTAGCTTGGCACAGTGCAGGCAGGCGTAACGTAGAAGGCAATGTGTGAAGTACTTGTGAAATAACTCATATAACAACACAGTAAATATGCCACAAAAAGACTACAAGAATAATAAAGAATATTTTTCTGAATAAAATAAGACCAAAATGACAAAAATCCAATCTGTAGAAGTTGAGTCATTGAATTTTTGAGAACTAAGTGCAGTAAAGTGCTTAGAAGCAAGTAGTGCTAAAAACGTTACTTTAGTTTGTGCTGGACTGGGGCAAAGTCAAAGTTTGTGCAGACCTCGTGGAATCGCAGGCCAGCTATAGGACCCATGCATGCCCCCGTGAAAAAATTACCTTTCCTAGTCGCAAGAAACAAAATGCGTCAATCTTCTACACGAAGTGAAGGCAATGCGTATGTTCTGATTCACTCTGGTGAGTCAATGCACTGCAGTCGAACCATGGATTGGCGCTGCGTTGTTGCCGAACCTCGCAGTCGAGTTGATGTACCAAAGTCGAGCCTTGCAGTCACATCCAGTGTCGTTATTGAGCCATGCAGGGCTGTCTCTAGATCGGCACTGTGTCACCATCAAGCAGCACCGCGCCAGCTCTGATCGGCACAGTGGTGATGATGCATCAGTTTTGTAGTACTAAAGCTTCAGTAGCCACTTCCGAGGCCCTGGACTTGGAGGGGGAACCTCAGACAAGGGTTGGACTCACAGAAGGCAGAGACCAGCAGGATGTCTTTTGTGTCCCTGAGACTTCAGAAAATAGGAGGCAAGCCAGTAAGCCCTTGGAGATCACTTGGAAGGAAGACAGAGTCCAGCTCTCCTTCAGCAGAGTCAGGGAGCAGCAGGCAGCAGGGCTACAAGCAGAAAAGCAGCCCAGTTGAGTCCTTTGAGCAGCACAGCAGTTCTTCCAACAGAGATTCAGTGTAGGTCCAGAAGTGCCTGTTTGATGAGGTCAGAGACCAGATACTTATACCCAAATGTGCCTTTGTAGTGGGGGTTTTGGACCTAGCCCTTTATGCAGGGTTATCCCCAAACCTTTTGCCTTCCTCCTGTATTTTTTCTGACATGTTTTTGACAGCTTTAAGACTCTGGGCACTTTGTCACTGCTAATCAGTGCTAAAGTGCATATGCTCTCTGTGTAAAATTTATTTTTGATTGGTTTATACATGATTGGCATATTTGATTTACTAGCAAGTCCCTAGTAAATAGCACCAGGGGTGCCCAGGGCCTGTAAATCAAATGCTACTAGTGGGCCTGCAGCACTGGTTGTGCCATCCACATGAGTAGCCCTGCAACCATGTCTCTGACCTGCCACTGCAGTGTATGTGTGGGCAGTTTTAAACTTGGGGCCAATCGGGTCTCCTCGGACCACCTCTCAGCCTTCCATACCAAATGAAGAGTCGGAAGAACAGTGGAGAATATACCAATAATTGTTTTATTCAGGTACATTTAGAGTGGAGCCCCGTCTGCACAGTCTCGAAGAGTGGTACAGAGGGAACTGAAGTCAGCAAGCATAGATATATATATTATGTACATTTCATAGCAGGGCAAAAACACGCCCACAGTGCAATTTTCCAGACAGATGCATTTGGACAGTGAAATACAAAGAAAGTAGGTTTCGGTTCTCGTATCTCACACAACCTAACACAATCCAAGGTCGTTTCACCTTGCGCCCGCCACCAGACAAGTGGGAGAGAGCCTCTATCTAGTAGAAAGGTATGCGCTAATATGAACAGTCTATTCATTACTGAGGCAAAACTTCAACATTTAAGAAACTAAACTTAACAGAGGCTTTTCTCGGAAACGGCAAGGGATTAATTTCAATCGTCATTCAAAATGGCGTCTGGACAGAAAATGGTGCAGCGAATGCTAACTTATATAGGGCACTACATAAGCAGTCTTGGGTCTATTCTAATAGACCCTCCTTTTAGCATGAGCTAAAACATTTTCAAAGATAGCAAAAAGAACAGAATTGCAAACGGTAACAGAATATCAAATCAGGGTACAGTTATGAACACTCCATACCATCAACATCAGAAAGCGAAACAGCAAGGAGGGATGAATTCTCAAATATTCCTTCATCGATATTCATCAAATCATCAACATCTTTCTGAAGCATTATAGTTTGGGTGTGAAAACAGTGGTACAATAGGAACTACAAAAAGGAAGACACTGAACGAGGACACAGCAGAGCATCAATACCACAATAAGATAAATCACTTTTTCAAATATCCAGACCCAGCTGCCAAAAAGTGACCAGCTCCAATTCCCACTCTCCATTACCTTGACGTTTTCAAGAATATCTAAAAAGTGTTTGCTAATATTCTTTTCCATATTCTTGATCTCGACCACACACTGATCGCCAACTACTCGGCATACACCACCAGTCTTGGCTAGAATAAAATCCACTGCATATCTACTCTGTTCCGAATATATCTGCATACTTTTCAACTCAGTGAAGATGTCGCGCAAAGCTGCCACTGTAGTATTAGATAGAATTTGCAGCTTACATCCAAAATATTCTCTAGCCTTTTCACCCCTGGACCTGGAAGTACCACCCAATGTAAAAATAGAAGAAAGGATGTATCCAAAGGTGATATCATTACTGTAATTATTGACCTCTATATCGGTCACTCCCTCACAGAATTCTTTCATTAATGTCCTTTTAACCCATCTTATGTTAGGCTTGGCATATTTACAGGGCACACCCAAAGGCAATACCATTCCAAGAGCTACATTGTCTGTACCATTATAGACATTGGAATACGTCCCATTAGACAAGAAAAAAAACCCTGGGTGTGCATAAATCGGCCCCTCATAGTCTACTGCAGCATACCTGGAGTTCAGTCCGAAAGTACTTGGATCCTCTTTATTCACTAAGGGGACCGTGTGTTTGTACAACACTATTCCTGAACAATTTATATACAATGAAGTATCCGTACTATTCACAATAGGACAACAAGCAGGGTAATAACCGGCCTCTCGAGGGACTGTCAATTCCTTGTAATGCCATCCCACTAGTGTTACATTCTGTTTTTCCATATAAACATTTTCACTATATGTATTGTTGTCACAACCCGGATAACCCACTCCCAGTGGCTTTCTATGGTACAGACATGGCCCCGGATAACCAAAACCAAACACTCCTTTCACTTCTGTAAATTGAGGTGGTCGAGTATATGTGTAATTTACGAGTGACAATGGATATGCAGTCCACAGACTGGTGACAGATTGGGTGCGGTAACAAGCGGTCCCTTCGCCAAAGAACCTCTTATGTGTCTCCAAGAATACATTACTCGGGCAGTTCTTTTATTTCGTCTCGGGGAAATGACCTTACCCTTACTGCGTAAAGGCACGCTTTGAGCATCTTCCAAAACCCATAACACCCTAAACAATATTATTATCATCAGAATCAAAAGAACAACACATATTATTTTACTTTTCCTTGACCACATCATATTACGTTGTGTAGTTACCATTGGCTGCTCTTCCTCAGCAACCTTTCTACCAAAAGGATGCATAGTGAATTCAAAAGAAGGAAAATGCAAGAAAGCATAAAAGTTCCCAGTGTCCATTAGAGCCTCACTGGCACAGGCTCCTATTGTCCTTCAATAAGTTGGCGCTCTTGAGCACCAGCAGTGGAGCTTGCTCTGTCCTAAACTCGTCTCCTAATCTATTCTGCATTGATAAAGGTGGTATACCCTCAAAGTATACTTCTTTCTTTTTTTTCCCTGTCTAATGTTCAGACAACAAAGGCAAAGCAAACACAGAATTTTCACTAATCTCAATTATTCGTTGGTACTGTTACTCAGTACTACCTATCTGGTACAGTCCATCCCTAATCTTTTTTCTCCTTAGACCCAGTAGCCCCCAGCCGAGGACACAAATTATACCTGGCAGCCACAGGCACTGTATGATCAATAAACAAAGGCTCCTGAATAGCTGGTATTTGTGGTGGGACAGCCTCATTCAAAACATCGTTGTTCTCTTTATCTGTTTGTGTCCAGGTCAATTTAGTATCGCTGAAGGGGGCAAACCTGGGCACTTGCTCACATTCAATGTCGCCAATACCCTCCTTGATCCACTGGTCGTATGGCAATGGCAAAGGAATCCTCCGACAGTGGGTGGCATGCACCCAGTTCTTTCGACCAGCAACCTTTACCGAACTTGCTCAGGGCCTTTTCAGTGGGGCTCCAAACTTTTCTTCCTCTGAAAATTTCTGACCAGGGCGTAATCTCCAGGTTGAATGTCATGGCCTAGCCCCTCTGGTACAGGAGGTAGGGATTCCCGTACCTGTTGGTGAATAGAACGTAAACTTTCTGTCAATTGTCCAAGATAATCAAGCAACACAGAATATTCAATATCGAAGTATTTACAAGGACGCGGGACACCCCAGACATTTGCCGGGTGTCCAAAACGACCTCGTAAGGTGACAAGTCTGTTCGAGAATGAGCTGTAGCTCTTGTTGACAAAAGAGCTAATGGTAGAGCATCTGGCCATTTCAACCCTGTCGTCTCCTGTATTTTTGCCAATTTCAATTTGAGAGTACCATTGTACTTCTCAACCAAACCCGCTGACTGTGGATGATTAGCAGCATGAAATTTCTGTTTAATGAGTAAACCTTCACTAATAAATTTAATCACTTTCCCATTAAAATGAGACCTGTTGTCACTCCAGATAATTCGGGCAAACCGAATCGAGGAAAGTATTCTTTAAGGAGTACTTTCACAGTTGTAATGGCCGTATTATCCTTAGTGGGGTAAGCCTCGACCCATTAACTGAACGCACATATGACCACTAAAACATACTTTAGATTATTACATCGTTCTAATTCAATTAAATCCATTTGAAGGACTTCAAACGAGAAAGTGGGTGGTGCAAAATTACCAGGTGGTGTAGGGGTACCTTTCCCTGTATTATGTTTCATACAGATCATGTAATGTTTCACCAAATGCGCTGCTGTCTTGGGGATGGTATCATTATGCCAAACAGGGGCTAACAATTTACAAATCCCTTTCGCACTAAGGGGGGCTGGACCATGGGCCATAGTAACCACAGGAAGTACATATGCATCGGGCAACATCCATTTCTGTTCCCCAGATTTATCAATCCAACATCCTTCCTCATTTAACTGTGCTGTACTCTCCTGCCATTTTGCCAAGTCCTCTATCGTGGCTTCACTTTGTATCTCCTTTACACTTTCAACAGTATTTTCAAACATAGCAACCCCAGGAACCCACCTAGCTGGACCTGCAACAAACATGCATTTCATTTTACTTCGGGCTGTCTCCTTGGCTACCTGATCTGCAAATGCATTTCCTCTACCCACGTCATCAGTAACCTTCCTATGAGCGCTACACTTAATTATTGCTAATCTCTTGGGGAGCATTAAAGCAGACAAAAGCCGCAATATAAGGTGGCCATGTTGGATTTTGGTACCATGAGAGGTAAGGAAGCCTCTCTCTGCCCACAGTCGTCCAAAGTTATGCGTGACCCCAAATGCGTACTGGCTGTCTGTATAGATATTGACAACCAGCCCTTCACTCAATTCACAAGCTCGGATAAGGTTAGAAAGCTCAGTGGCTTGAGCGGACTGATAGGGGACCTGTGATGTCTCTACCACCGTCCGCAACATAGTAATATCATAAGCTGCAGTTGTAGTGCCATCTGGTAATTTAAAAAAGGAGCCATCGACATATAGTTCTCTTGGGGGTCAAACAAGGGAACATCAGTCAGGTCTACCCGTCCTTTCGTCTCTTCTTCCATCCAGAAAATACAGTCATGTTTGTCAACAGCATCATTCTCAAAAGGGAGAGGTAGTAACGTGGCTGGGTTCAGAGTTGCACATCTTTTGATCGTAATATGTTTAGCAAACAATGTCAATTCATAACCAGTAAGACGTGCACTGGTGAGGTGCTGTGTTTTTGTCTTATTCAAAAGTGTATCCACAGCATGGGGTACCATAACTATGAGTTCTGTATCGAGTACGAGTCCAGCCGATTGCCTGATTGAAGTGGCCACAGCCGCAACCGCTCTCAGACAGCTCGGAAGGGCCCTAGCAACAGGGTCAAGCACAGCAGAAAAATAAGCACAAGGCCTCTGTTTATCCCCAAATTTCTGTGTTAAGACAGAAAGTGCGCAACCAGCCATCTCATGAACATAAAGCACCAACGGTTTCCTATAGTTAGGTGTGCCAAGTACTGGAGCCGAACAAAGAACAGTTTTTAATTGCTCAAAAGATTGCTGACATTCTGGCGTCCAAGGCAAAGGCTCATGCACCGCTTTCGTTGTTAATGCAAGCAAAGGTTTAATTAGTAAAGAATAATTTGGGATCCACTGGCGACAGTAGGAAGTAATACCTATAAAAGCGCGTACATCTTTTTTGAGTTTGCAGAATGGGCGTTTTAACAATTGTACTGATGTGCTCATGGGTCAACCTCCTACCCTCCTTCGACAGTAGGTGACCTAAATAGGTAACCTCCTGTCAACAATACTGAAATTTCAAAGGAGAGACCTTATGTCCATTATGCACCAAATGCAACAACAATTTCACTGTACTGTCCTTGCAACCTTGTTCCGTATGAGAAGCAATTAACAGGTCATCGACATACTGCACCAACACATTACCTGGGGAAAGCAACAGTGAATCCAACTGACTCTTTAAGGCTTGACTATAAATACTAGGACTCTCCGTATAGCCTTGAGGAGCACGACAGAAGCTAAAGCTTCTGCTAGCCAGTGTAAATCCAAACAAATACCTACTGTCTGGGTGTATAGGAATACTGAAGAATGCATTTTTCAAATCAATAATAGAAAAGAACTTAGCAGTAGATGGGATCATCGTTAAAAGCGTAGTGATGTCAGGAACCACCAGAAATTGCGGAACTACAATTTTATTAACCTCTCGCAAATCAATCACAAAGCAATAGACATCATCAATAGCATCAGAGGAACCTTAGGGTGTCCTCTTAAGAACCGGAAGAATAGGACTATTACAAATGTTGGCAGACATTTCTTCAACTACTCCCTTTCGTATCAAATCCTGAGTAATCTGAAGAAGGGCCCGTTCCCCTGCCTGCCGTATTTGATATTGAGGAATACTGGGCAGAATAGCGTTATCTTTAATAGAAACTGGTGGTATATTTAACAGACCCATGTCTGTATCACCTGTGGCCCATAGTGTGGGGGTCACCTGAGCAAACTCATCTGGAAGAGGCGCATCCTGAGACAAACACGGTCTGGTGCTCACATCCGGACCCATGGTAGTATAAACACCATCAGGAGAACAATAGATAGTAGCATGCAACTTCTTCAACAAGTCGAAACCCATGGAATTTTCACCACAATTAGATGTTAACAAGAATGGAGACTCCACAGTGAAAGGACTAACAGTAAGTGCAAGGGGGCGTGAAATTGGGCTAACGACCGGTACACCGGAAAACCCTACCGAAACATTACTTTGGTCAGACAGGGCCGCCCCAGGGACCATATGTTGATAAACAGAACTTTTTGTCGCACCTATATCCACCAAAAATTCCTTAGTCGAACCTTGCAAATCTGCTGTGACATAAGGACCATGCTGATCTACAGGTATCTGAACTGGTCCCTCACCCTGCCCCTGGCTATCCTACCTGTAAGACATACCTGTCACATCATCAATATCATAGTCATCATGATAATACTGTCCATCTCTGGGGTCATCAAAATAATTATTGTCAGAGCGGCCCACAGGAGCCGCAGCATTCTGATTTCTATCGGTCCCACGGCCTCTACCACCAGAACCCCGTCCTGTAGGGGACGAAACCTTCTGTAAAAACACAGAGCACTGGCTACTCCAATGTCCTTCCTCCTTACAATACGCACACTGATTTTGCCCCAAAGGTGTCATGGTAGGCTGCCTAGTATGAGGGAGTTGTCGAGAAGGAACTCCCCGTCCCCTGTTATTTCCCTGAAATGCCTGCTGCAATAACACTTTTGTCTTTAAATCCTTGTGTGTTTATCAGTTTTATCCTTCTCCTCCTGATCTCGATGTTCATAATATTGAGCCATATTCAAAATAACAGAGGAAGAAGATGTAGACCAAGTACTTTCAGATGCCTGCAAACGAGTCATTATTTCAGGAAGAAGATTAGTACCAAACCTATCAACAAATAACTGAACTCCTCCCTCCGTGGACACATCCTGCCCACTGTAATCCAAAAACTTATCTTCAAACCTAGTAAAGAAATCAGATACACTCTCATCCTTCTTCTGTCAACAGGCCGTCAATCTGTCCCAACTTACTTTCTTCGGTGGAATAAGTGTATGCATCTATGTAATAATGCGACCAGGCAAAGCGAGTATCTCCGCACGCGGCTTATCTCCTGGCTTCCTTTCTTGATCTCATCCCTTAATCACATCCCATGTACCACCCAACTCAGCAACATGATCATGAGTATGCACCCGACGCCAAATATCGACCGGAACAAGAAGACCAAAAAACATTTCAATATCAGCAAGAGTCATTACAGTAGAAGAGGCAGCTTCTGTTAATTCCTTATAATAGGCTTTGGGGTTTTTCCTAGGATTGGGCAAAGTAGCCTTAAGGGCTAAAACCTCACTTCTTTTCCATGGAGTATAAACCCATTGCTCCTGGAAACGGGCAGCCACGGCCGGTCTAGTGGTCACACCATGCTGATCCGTCAATGCAGGTATTTCTGGATGATAAATTGGGTGGACTTCACGCATAGGGAACTGAGCTATTTCAGTGGGGCTCTTATCATACTGATGGAGCAAGGACTTACAAATGAGACTCCTCACAGTATTAATTTATTAAATTTGTATTGTCTCTACTAATCCTTGCATACACTACACGAATAGTAAGGATGCTTGCCTATGTGTTTTACTAATGAATAACGCTTGTCCGTAATCCAAAATGGCCGCTAAAACGCGGGAACCCTACTGCGCATGTCCCAACCACACCACGTGTTGTGACGTCTCTTCTTGCTTGGTGGGAAATTTCTGCTTCTGCGCAGTGTGCATTAAAATGGCTGCTTGATGTTTTCACATGCTTCAGCTTGCTCTCATGTCATTATTAAACTATTGTTTCTCTAACGCTACTAATGCGGGATAGAATTTATAATTAAATGGGAATAGGGTAGAAAGAGTGGGCATACAGTGAAACATTTTATTTGTGATTTTAATGTTTTCTTCTTTGACTTTTATCAGTTTGTAAACTTGGGCCTGGGTTTTGGTGAACTGAAAGCTCGTGTGACAAAGATTCTGCACATGCGCCCTGAGAGGCAGACCAGAAAGAAAAAGATGAAGTCAACTTGGACATCACCCAAGGCCATGACCTGCTGGCCGACACCACTACATACCAAGATGTTCTCGTCGAAAAGAAACATTTTGTCATGAGACGGGTGGGAAATAAAGCAAATGTATTAAATTGAAGGGGCGGTAGTTTAAAAACAATAGGCTTCAGAAATACAAGACAAATCAATATGGTGTGAGAATCCACCCCCTGTCCCTGCCCAATCAGAAGTAGTGGTCCCATATTTTAGCACCAGTAAGGGGAGGTACATTGGCGTAGAAGGGTATAATAGATATAGAATTAGCTAATTAGTTAGCTCTTAGCTCCAGACTGCCAAGCTGATCGATTGCAGACTGAATCGCTGTCCAGAGAGGTCCTGAGGAGGGGGCGGCGGAGTCCATTAGAAGGAAGACAGGGGCGAATCGAGGAGAAGTCGAGTATCAGAGAGGGGAACGACGCAGGCGTCGTTGTAGAGAGGTCACCGGTCCTGTCCTGATCCTGGAGGAGGTCTTTGCTCTTCATCCTTCCTGGGTCCTATTCTTTCCAAATCCTTGGCCAAGGGGTTTGGTTCTCGCACTTAGGTAAATATAATGCAACCTTTAGTTGTGCTGCTATCTCTATCCTCTCCTTTTCTGAGGGACCGTCATTGATTAGCAATAGTTATTCTATGCTTCATCTTGGGTATTGCGATTAAGTACCGTGTGGTTCTGTATTTTACTCTGCTAAATCTTTAGATAAACATTTTAAAACTTCCTGACTCAGTGGTTATTTCAGGATTATGTACTATAATGAATGTCACTCATTTTAAATTTCCCAATTAGCAAAGGATTCATTGGTAAGTCATTACTCTTCATTCGGAAGGTAATTGGTAGCAGGGATTTTGATAAAGAGTAACAACTGATAAAACCCAGCATAAGTATTAGCGTAGTATGAATGTATGGGCCCAAGTGAGTATCTGGTGTATGAATGCTGTTTGCTAATATCACGCTGGATCAATACAACCGATCTTCATAAGAAACTATGGTAGAAATATTACCAAACTCCTGTTCCGGCACTAAATCAGTAACATAAACGTGATCTCTAATATCAAATATTATCTGTGGAGCCTCTGACTCAATGTGTGTATGCCAAAGATCAATCAATGTAGCAGACATATGTTGAAGAGCATGCTGTTCTTAAAAAAGGCTCAAAGTCACGTATAACTTGCCAAATATCTTCCACACTATAAACTGCATTACGAGCCCACCGCATTGCCTGACTCGCTATTGTCCTCTTCTCATCCTCCCCTACCCCAGATCGCATCAACGGACCTGTTTGTTCCCTAAATTTTGCCAAATCCCTGTCTTCAAAATCGCGTACAGGGGTATCAGCATCCAAAAACATCAGAGGATGAATGACTGCAGGAGGAGGAGTGACAGGAGTAGTAGGTAAAACTGGAGTCAATGGTTGCACCGGAGGAGAAAGAACAGAGGGCACAAGAGTAGGGGCAGTGGATGTAACAGAGGTCACAGTCGTCAAGGATGGTGAGGAGAGAGAAAGAATAGGGGGGACTGTAACCTGAGCTGTGGGTATAACAGTCGTAGATACAGGGGCAGCTTCAGAAGACGAGACAGGCTGATGTGTATGCAAAGGAACAACAGGGTATATCCTTTGCGGGGCATAAGGAGGTGGGGGTCGAGTATCTAACAACTCCTCTACAAAGGTATCATCGTCCTCTTTGGCCACATAGGACTTGTCAATATGCAACCGAAATCTTCTATTCTCACATTCTATTCCTGTCTCCTGTTTTTCTCTATCATACGTCACAGCTTTCTGTGTAAGAGTCTGCATCCTCCCTTTCCGTGCATCTTTCTCCATCTTTAAGCGCCTTTGTTTAGCCTCCTTTCGCCAAGTTCGAAGTGAGTCAAACATCGACTGTCTACTTCGTCTCTTAAACAACTGTTCCTGTAAAAAGCCAATCTTCTGTTCGTCAAAAGAACCTGTCAAAGGCCACTGCAACTCGGCATTGTTCCTCGTATATTTGTGCCATAATGTACTAAACATAATAGGGCCAAGACCATGTTTCACATACATATCAAAATTAGGGCTGCCTTCAGGAGGCACAGGCTGAGCTTCCTCCAACTGAGCATCTGCAGAACAACAACGACAACACAAACTCCAAAGTATGCTTAGGCCAGGCATTGCAAAGTAAAAACACAATCGTTATAATTACCTGGCCAAGTATTTGCAAACACTTTTTATCAAGACAGTTCTTAGACCATAACAAACTCACCTGATATCAGTAGTACAAACGAATCAGTTCTCCACTGCCGACTCCTCAGACCAAACAGTCAGGTCAAGTGTTTCGCCGTTCAGGACTCCAGTCGGGATGACCACTGGGCGAGGCACCGTCCGGCGGCACAGAAGGAGCAGCTGTGAGTTACAGAAACTCTTCGTGCAGGGATCCCTGAGCCGTCAGTCCGACCCGACGATGTTCTCGTCCTCCCCCTCGTCTGCGGAAAGGGGATGGATCAATCACCCGAAGGAGTCCCTGTTTGGGCACCAACTGAAGGAAGTGACCCGCTTGGGGCCACTCGGCTCTCCTCGGACCACCTCTCAGCCTACCATACCAAATGAAGAGTCGGAAAAACAGTAGAGAATATGCCAATAATTGTTTTATTCAGGTACACTCAGAGTGGAGCCCCGTCTGCACAGTCTCGAAGAGTGGTACGGAGGAAACTGAAGTCAGCAAGCATAGAGATGTATTATGTACATTTCATAGCCGGGCAAAAACACGCCCACAGTGGAAATTTCCAGACAGATGCAGCTGGACAGTGAAATACAAAGAAAATAGGTTTTGGTTCTCATATCTCACACAACCTAACACAATCCAAGGTCGTTTCACCTTGCGCCCGCCACCAGACAAGTGGGAGAGGGCCTCTATCTAGTAGAAAGGTATGCGCCAATAGGAACAGTCTATTCATTACTGAGGCAAAATTTCAACATTTAAGAAACACAACTTAACAGAGGCTTTTCTCGGAAATGGCAAGGGATTAGTTTCAATCGTCATTCAAAATGGCGTCTGAACAGAAAATGGTGCTGCGAATGCTAACTTATATAGGGCACTGCGTTAGCAGTCTCGGGTCTATTCTAACATAGGTTATCATTGGAGCTGCCTTGTAACCTCCTACAAGTGTAATTTCCAATTGGGAAGAGATGGAGATTTGCACTTTGGGGTCCCTGAACTCACAATTTATAAATGCATCTTTTAGTGAAGTTAGTTTTTAAATTGTGTGTTTGAAAATGCCACTTTTAGAAAGTGGACATTTTCTTGCCTTACATTCTGTGCCTCTGCCTGCCTATGGAATCCATGTCTGACGGAAGGTGACAGTTGGGCTGTTTGTGCATTCACTCTAGACAGTCACAAAAAGTGTGCTGAGGTGTGCCCTGCATATCCTGATGGCCCAGCACCAGGCTGATGGGTCTTCCTGTGCTAGAATCGTGGGAGGAGTTGTCAATAGGGCTGTGACTGTCCTCACACAAAGCTGTCTCCATCCCCTTATAGTATGTCTGGAGCCAGGTCAGGGAAAGGCAGGGTCTTTTTCACTACAAGGACTTTCCTTTGAAGTTTGCCTACTTCGAAGGCAGAGACTGGTAGAAGTACTGGATCTGTGACACCATAACTTCAGAACACTTCTTGATGACTAAGAGGAGAATCTGCCAAGAAGAAGAGCTGGAGGAGCTATAGGAGGAGAACAGGCACTCTGCTTGTTGCTGTTTTGTGCTGCCCTACTGCTTGCTGCTTCTGTCTTGGGCAGTGAAAGGACTGAACTTTGCTCTCTGTATCCCGCTTGCCAAGGTTCTCCAAGGGCTTATTTGTGCTTGCCACCTATTAGGAAGTCTCAGGGCCATTAAAGACTTAACATGTAGCCCCTGAACTCCTCTGCTGGGAGGTCTGACCTGCCAAGTGGCGCCAATTCCAGTTCTGGGCCATTGGAGGTGGCTTTCCTGCAAAGGACTGAAGAAAGTCCATTCATCGAACTTCAGCGCCTGTTTTTCCTGCCACAGCAACGCCATACAGTTGAAAAACCAACACATCACTGCTGTGCGGCTGAAGAACCAATGCAGCATCTGCCGTGCTGCTGAAATATTACTGCAGGCCAAGTCCAGTGCCCAGTGTCACTGTCATCCGTGGCACCTGCTCTGACTCCGAAGCAGGCCTTGCTTTGGAGCTGAAGACATCAATGCATCACCTGCTTCGTGGCTGGAAAATCAACACAGCACCTGTTTCGCCGCCACCACATCTACCCAGTGCATCTGAATTTTCGATGCATCGCACCTGTGCTCCAAGTTCTTCATCGACGTTGCCCATCAGTAAGGAACCAAGGCTGCATGTCTGGAAACTGACGCATCACCTCCCCTGATAGTAAGGAACCAACGCATCACCTCCCCTGTGCTGCAGTAAGGAACCAACGCATCATCTCCCCTGTGCAGCAGTAAGGAACCGACACATCACCTCCAATGGCAGTAAGGAACTGATGCATCACCTCCACTGGGAGTAAGGAACCGACGCATCGCTTTGCTTTTCTAGCACCTCACCTCCCCTGCGCCTGTTTTCGTCTCTGATGCATCCCAGCCTCCCAGGTACTGTTGTGATAAAAGTGACACATTCATAGTTTCCTAAGGAATTAACTATTTTGAGCCCTTTAAAAGGGATATCTTTGCTTGTGTATGTTGTGTTTTTGTCGTTTTGGTCTTGTTTAAGTCTGATAAATATTGATTATTTTTCTAAACTGGTGTGGTGTCATTTTATGGTGTTTTCACTGTTTTACTGTGTGTTTATGTACAAATGCTTTACACATTGCCTCTGAGGCAAGCCTGACTGTTTGTGCCAAGTTACCAAGTGGGTGAGCAGGGGTTATCTTGGGTGTGCAACTCCCTTACCCTAACTAGAATAAGGGTGCCTACTTTGACAGGGTGTAAGCCACTGCCGACTACAGGCCCCCATTTCTAACATTTGCAGCAATGGTGGGATAGGACTTGTGTTTGTACTCTACATACAGTGATTGTGGTACACTACTACCAGATCGCAGACCATTATGTACCAGCATACTGTTTTTCTCCTTTTCTCTCAATTGGCCATTTTTCAAAATTTACTCCTGCTTCATCTTGATCAACTTGGAACTCTGTGTGGTTGTTGCACCTGTTAAGACTTGACAGAATGTAAATTAATTTCTGACACCTAGATATCTATATGATGAAGGAGCCGAAGGGTTTCTGCAAGGGGAGGGCGCTGGCTGTGAAGAGGAGATCCACAAGGCGGGATCTTGATACAGACTTTTTTTATTATGAGGAAACAGGCTGCATACCAACACTATTATATGACTCTGAGGAGGAATCTGAGGTGAAGGATCCCCAGCCAGAGTTTCAAGAGGGCAGCAGCCCTAAGATGGAAGCCAACAAGGAGAAAAATGAATTTGCAGAGATTCCAGAGGAGAGAGGGGAGAGGGGAGAGGGGAGCCCACAGATAGGAAGTCCCCTGCTGGATCTACTGCTGGCAGCAGTGTACCCTCTCCGGCATTGTCTCCAGAGAAGCTGGAGTTTAGGCGAAGAGCCAGGAAGCTTGTGTGAGAGCTTTTGAAACTTCAGTTGAAGCAGGAAAGAGAGACCATATTGGCAATGGAGATATAGAAATGGGGATAGAAAGTAGAAACATGCTTCTTTGCTCATGAACTGAGCTTGAGAGCACTGGAGTTGAAAGCCAAGAGGGCTGAGTCCAGATCAGATGGTGGCAGTGAAAATGTGATGTCCAGTACTGCAGAAAAGGTTTACATACCCAGAGACCTGGTGCCTGACTTCATAGAGGGGGATTACATACACCAGGGGTTTGGGTTCAGGTTTATAAGGTAGCTCCAGAAGTGCGCAGGGTCCCTGAGGTGGATTTGGGAACTGGCACGGGGAGTCATATTCATAGTGGTGGGAGGGACACTCTACTGACTCTAGAAGAGAGTGACAGGGAGAGGGGTTCCCCCCGTAGTAGAAGCCTTGGTAAGGAAGTATGGAGACACCCCAGAAGAGTGTGGGTTGAGTTTCAGGGACAGTCAGATACTGATGTGGGATACTTTTTCAAAGCAGTGGATGGCGGGGTGAAGGGTAGTATGTTTAACACATGTGAGGGGCTCTACAATTTGAGTGCTGGAGAGCATATGTTCAGTCACGGTTTTCCAGAGCTGTGCCAACACCAGATGGAGTGTAAGTTCTCTGACCCCAGTGAGCTTGCACTGGGGGAAGACCTTTTGGTGTATGCCAGAGGGTCTCAAGAGGAAGTGATCCTGAAGGGGGTGGCTCAGGTTTTCCCCAACTGAAGGAGGTTTGCAGTAGCCCAGAGAGGTCCCAACGTAGTGGGATGGGTAGAGGGTCCCATGTCCCTTCTCTGGGTAGGAGGAGAGGTGGGGGTTGGCAGAGGTCCAGGTTGCCCAAAACCCAGTCCCAGATCCTGTATGGCTCCCAGAGGGAACACCAGGAGGGAGGCCTAGTGTGTACTGGGAGGCCATCCACTGAGGGGGACCCCATAGTGTCAGGAGAGCTGGGGAGGCAGCTGTCACAAGTGTCCTACCAGTTCTGGTGCCTGGCAGCACCACTCAGGAGAAGAGGGTGCAGAAGTCCAGATGGAAGGGTGAAAGGGGGAGACAGACCCCAGTGGAAGGACCAGTGGGTCAGTGGTTGCCAGCTCTGAAGTCAGAGCACCTCAGGACTGACCCTGGTAATGCCACGTATGGCTAGAGGGAGCTCCATGCACTGTCAAAGGGACAGGGAGCAGATGACCATTGGCAAGCAGACTCTTGCGCAACACTTACAGGAAGTGTTTCCCTTAGGGGGTTGGTTGTACTCCCCCAGAAGTCCTGGCTTGCCAGACACCTGCTCAGCCTAAGGGTACAGACTCTGGGTTAGGGGACCATTTGTAGGTTATCATCCCTAAACTGGTGGGCAAACTGGGCAGGATGTCTGCTACCAGCACCCTGACGGTTCTGGAGTCTGGGGGTACCTCTCTACAGTGGAGGGTACAGGACCCCAGAGGGGGGTACAGGGTGTGGGAGAGCCCACCCTGGTCTCCTGTCCAGCTATGGGTACAGAACATGGGCTGGAGGACCAGTCTCAGAATACCACCCCTAAATTGGTGGGAAGGAGAGCGGACAATGGGTGCCAGACACCTGGGGCTACAGCACCCCAACCTGAGAAACAACAGAGGTTGGATAGCCCTAGAAGGCCTGAAGTCTGACTCTTGTCACTGACAGCTGTCAGTGGCCTCTGTGGGTTGCTGTCCTTGTGGACAGAGTTGCCCTTGGGTTGGGGACAGGAGTCACACCCAAAGGGTGGAATGGGCCATACACATGTGCTGGCCATGGTGATACTGTCTGCCTACTGGGAGACATCTGTGAGCAAAGTAAGGTTAGATGCTGCACAGATGAGATCCTCAAGTGAGGAGAAGGATTCCCCATGGGTTAGCTTAGTGGGTCCGAGAGTATGGACAAAGGGATCCAACTGGGTTCAGAAAGGTGCAAAACTGTAACATGCCCCTGCTGTTGTGGGCCAGGGTCCATGTTCCATTGCCCTAAGCAGGGTAGTCCAAAAAGGTATTGATTAGTCTACCCTGGCTTTAGGCTGGAAGGGGGTTGTGTTGAACCTGGCCCTTTTTGAAGGGTTATCCCCAAACCTTTTTCCTTCTTCCTTTATTTTTTCTGATCTATTTGTGTCAGCTTTAGGACTCTGGGCACTTTACCACTACTAATCAGTGCGAAGGTGCATATGCTGTCTAGGTAAATTGTATTGTTGATTGTTTCATCCATGATTGGCATATTTGATTTACTAGTA
The DNA here is from genome assembly GCA_963921515.1 of Calotriton arnoldi. Classification (NCBI taxonomy): domain Eukaryota; kingdom Metazoa; phylum Chordata; class Amphibia; order Caudata; family Salamandridae; genus Calotriton; species Calotriton arnoldi. Next base: position 1,165,793 of record CAWUFW010004894.1, on the reverse strand, counting down.
ATCCCCTAGTGTAGTGCACCAGGGGTGTCCAGGGCCTGTAACTCAAATGCTACTAGTGGGCTTGCAGCACTGATTAGGCCACGCACATGAGTAGCCCTGAAACCATGTCTCAGACCTGCCACTGCAGTGTCTGTGTGGGCAGTTTTAAATTGCTATTTCGACCAGCCAAGTGCACCCTCTTGCCAGGCCAAAACCTTCCATTTTACTACATGCAAGGCACTCCAATGTTAGGCCCAAGGTAGCCTCATGGGCAGGGTGCAGTGTATTTAAAAAGGTAGGAAATGTACTGGGGTATTTTATGTGTCCTGATAGTGAAATACTGCTAATTTCGTTTTTCACCATTGAAAGGACTATCTCTCCCATAGGGTATCATTAGAGCTGCCTTGTAATCTCTTACAAGTGTAACTTCCAATTGGAAAGAGATAGAGATTTGGAGTTTGGGCTCCCTGAACTCACAATTTAAAAATACATCTTTTAGTGAAGTTGGTTTTTAAATTGCATGTTTGAAAATGGCACTTTTAGAAAGGGTCCTATCAGGAAAACAAGGGCCATCCTACTCACAAGGAACCAAGGTATACAATATATATATTTTTTAAAACAGTGGTTCTCGTGGACAATGTAAGAATCCTTAGTAATATACAAGCACAATGGCCAATTAAACTGCAAGTAGGAAATCAAAAGAGAAACGTTATACAAGACGTAATAAAGAGACCAAATACTGTCTTGCACAAAATACTATCTGTATTGAAAAACATGCAAATTGTGCTCGGTTTCCCATGTGAAAAAAGAACCGACGAAGCGTAAGTGAAGCAATATAGCATACATCAGGATTTCTTAATACAAACAAACAACCATTTTTTGAACGAACAATGTTTTCTACCAGTCTCCTTGCTAATTTTAGAAGGGCCGTATATGGTTTGTTATTTTAAAAGTCGACGCAGTGCCTGCCGTAAAGCTGACAGATCGCCGTAGCCCAAATCCAGAGCCCAGTGTCACTGACGTCTGTGGCACCCGCTCTGACTCTGGCCCTGCTGAGCGGCTGAAGAACTTGACACATCACCTGCTTTGCGTCTGAAAAATCGACACAGCGCCCGTTTCAACGCCACCTCGTCTGGATTTTTGACGCATCGTACCTGTGTGCCAAGTTCTTCCTTGGGGTTGCCCTGCAGTAAGGAACCGAGGCGGCGTGTCCGGAAACCAATGCATCACCTCCCCTCACAGTAAGGAACCAACACATCACCTTCCCTGACAGTAAGGAACCAACGCATCACCTCCCCTACACTGCAACAAGGAACCAACAAATCACCTCCCCTGGCAGTAAGGAACCAACACATCACCTCCCCTGGCAGTAAGGAACCAACACATCACCTCCCCTGGGAGTAAGAAACCGATGCATTGCTTTGCTTTTCCGGTGCCTCATCTCCCGTCTGCCTATTGTAGTCTTTGATTTTGATGCATCCCAGGTACTTTGTGATAAAAGTGACGCATCCATAGTTTCCTATGGAATTAACTATTTTGAACCTTTTAAAAGTGATATCTTTGCTTGTGTATGTTGGGTTGTTGTCACTTTGGTCTTGTTTTATTCAGATAAATACATGTTATTTTTTAAACTGATGTGATGTCATTTTGTAGTGTCTTCACTGTATTACTGTGTGTTTATGTACAAATGCTTCACACATTATCTCTGAGATAAGCCTGACAGCTCGTGCCAAGGTACCAAGGGCGTGAGCAGGGGTTATCTTGGCTGTGTAGCCTCCTGAGCCTGACTAGAATAAGGGTCACTACTTGGACAGGGTGCAAGCCACTGCCAACTAGAGACCCCCATTTTTAACAGGGGGAAACTTCAAAGAGTTGTTTATGAGTGCACCAGTATCCCTTTCAACCCAGTCCTGTCTGCCAGGTCATCTGTGTGGTGTAATCAGCCCTTTGTGTGGGGTCAGGCCACTACTCTTTGAAGTGTAAGTGTGAGCTCCTTCCTCCCTTCTGCCCATCAGAATGCAGATGTATGTAGATGGGTACTCCACTACCTAGCCTCCCTGTGTTTGTGGCTGCCTGGAGGGAATACACAAAGGGGAACTGTCACCCATCCTACACGTGTATTGGAGACAGACTGCAAGGCACACAGAACAATAAGACCAGGATTTTTTTGTTACCATTCCAAAGAAATGAAACATGACAAAGCTACTCATTTCTGATCAGAAATTGCAACTTAAAGAAATATTAAGGAATTCCCAATGTTAGCTTATGAGAGGTGTGAGCCTCACAGCAGTGAAAAACAAATTTAGAGGTTTGTCACTACCAGGACATATGAAACACAAAAGTGCATGTCCTACCTTTTGCTTACACAGCACTCTGCCCTATGGGTTACCTAGTACCTACATTAGGGGTGACTTATGCCAAGTCGAAGTGGCAGCAAACCCCACACACAGGTCCTGCAATGGCGGGACTAAGACATGGTTAAGGGGCTTTTTATCTGGGTGGGACAATCAGTGCTAGAGGCCCACTAGTAGCACTTACTTTACAGGTCCTAGGCACATGTAGTGCCCTTTACTAGGGACTTATAAGTAAATTAAATATGCCAAATTGGTCTGAGCCAAATTTACCAAGTTTAGGGGAGAGAGCATAAGCACTTTAGCACTGGTTAACCATGGTAAAGTGCACAGGCCCTAAAGCTTGTTTCCGGTCCAGGGAAGACATGGCTTGGCAGTTCGGGCTGGACTGTTCCCATGAGGCACAGGGTCAGACTGATTTGCATATGGCCATGTCTGAACTGGGGTGATGGAGTGAGCTAAAGAATGATGATGGATTAAACCCAGATCAGTTGACTGGGGGTGAGTGTTTGATTAGCTCAAGCGCTCCGTCCATCATCCCCTTTGGTATCGCTTTGTTCGCCCTAAGTTGGCAGGGTATGCCCAGACGTGGGTCCCTTGCTCACTTTGCCACTGGATTCAAGCTAGCCTGGCTGATGACGGCTGAATAGCCAGAAACCGGTCCCAGGATGCTTGTTTCCGGTCCAGGGAAGACATGGCTTGGCAGTTCGGGCTGGACTGTTCCCATGAGGCACAGGGTCAGACTGATTTGCATATGGCCATGTCTGAACTGGGGTGGTGGAGTGAGCTAAAGAATGATGATGGATTAAACCCAGATCAGTTGACTGGGGGTGAGTGTTTGATTAGCTCAAGCGCTCCGTCCATCATCCCCTTTGGTATCGCTTTGTTCGCCTCTAAGTTGGCAGGGTATGCCCAGACGTGGGTCCCTTGCTCACTTTGCCACTGGATTCAAGCTAGCCTGGCTGATGACGGCTGAATAGCCAGAAACCGGTCCCAGGATGCTTGTTTCCGGTCCAGGGAAGACATGGCTTGGCAGTTCGGGCTGGACTGTTCCCATGAGGCACAGGGTCAGACTGATTTGCATATGGCCATGTCTGAACTGGGGTGGTGGAGTGAGCTAAAGAATGATGATGGATTAAACCCAGATCAGTTGACTGGGGGTGAGTGTTTGATTAGCTCAAGCGCTCCGTCCATCATCCCCTTTGGTATCGCTTTGTTCGCCCTAAGTTGGCAGGGTATGCCCAGACGTGGGTCCCTTGCTCACTTTGCCACTGGATTCAAGCTAGCCTGGCTGATGACGGCTGAATAGCCAGAAACCGGTCCTAGGATGCTTGTTTCCCGGTCCAGGGAAGACATGGCTTGGCAGTTCGGGCTGGACTGTTCCCATGAGGCACAGGGTCAGACTGATTTGCATATGGCCATGTCTGAACTGGGGTGGTGGAGTGAGCTAAAGAATGATGATGGATTAAACCCAGATCAGTTGACTGGGGGTGAGTGTTTGATTAGCTCAAGCGCTCCGTCCATCATCCCCTTTGGTATCGCTTTGTTCGCCCTAAGTTGGCAGGGTATGCCCAGACGTGGGTCCCTTGCTCACTTTGCCACTGGATTCAAGCTAGCCTGGCTGATGATGGCTGAATAGCCAGAAACCGGTCCCAGGATGCTTGTTTCCGGTCCAGGGAAGACATGGCTTGGCAGTTCGGGCTGGACTGTTCCCATGAGGCACAGGGTCAGACAGATTTGCATATGGCCATGTCTGAACTGGGGTGGTGGAGTGAGCTAAAGAATGATGATGGATTAAACCCAGATCAGTTGACTGGGGGTGAATGTTTGATTAGCTCAAGCGCTCCGTCCATCATCCCCTTTGGTATCGCTTTGTTCGCCTTAAGTTGGCAGGGTATGCCCAGACGTGGGTCCCTTGCTCACTTTGCCACTGGATTCAAGCTAGCCTGGCTGATGACGGCTGAATAGCCAGAAACCGGTCCCAGGATGCTTGTTTCCGGTCCAGGGAAGACATGGCTTGGCAGTTCGGGCTTGACTGTTCCCATGAGGCACAGGGTCAGACTGATTTGCATATGGCCATGTCTGAACTGGGGTGGTGGAGTGAGCTAAAGAATGATGATGGATTAAACCCAGATCAGTTGACTGGGGGTGAGTGTTTGATTAGCTCAAGCGCTCTGTCCATCATCCCCTTTGGTATCGCTTTGTTCGCCCTAAGTTGGCAGGGTATGCCCAGACGTGGGTCCCTTGCTCACTTTGCCACTGGATTCAAGCTAGCCTGGCTGATGACGGCTGAATAGCCAGAAACCGGTCCCAGGATGCTTGTTTCCGGTCCAGGGAAGACATGGCTTGGCAGTTCGGGCTGGACTGTTCCCATGAGGCACAGGGTCAGACTGTTTTGCATATGGCCATGTCTGAACTGGGGTGGTGGAGTGAGCTAAAGAATGATGATGGATTAAACCCAGATCAGTTGACTGAAGGGGGGTGTTTGATTAGCTCAAGCTCTCCGTCCATCATCCCCTTTGGTATCGCTTTGTTCGCCCTAAGTTGGCAGGGTATGCCCAGACGTGGGTCCCTTGCTCACTTTGCCACTGGATTCAAGCTAGCCTGGCTGATGACGGCTGAATAGCCAGAAACCGGTCCCAGGATGCTTGTTTCCGGTCCAGGGAAGACATGGCTTGGCAGTTCGGGCTGGACTGTTCCCATGAGGCACAGGGTCAGACTGATTTGCATATGGCCAAGTCTGAACTGGGGTGGTGGAGTGAGCTAAAGAATGATGATGGATTAAACCCAGATCAGTTGACTGGGGGTGAGTGTTTGATTAGCTCAAGCGCTCCGTCCATCATCCCCTTTGGTATCGCTTTGTTCGCCCTAAGTTGGCAGGGTATGCCCAGACGTGGGTCCCTTGCTCACTTTGCCACTGGATTCAAGCTAGCCTGGCTGATGACGGCTGAATAGCCAGAAACCGGTCCCAGGATGCTTGTTTCCGGTCCAGGGAAGACATGGCTTGGCAGTTCGGGCTGGACTGTTCCCATGAGGCACAGGGTCAGACTGATTTGCATATGGCCATGTCTGAACTGGGGTGGTGGAGTGAGCTAAAGAATGATGATGGATTAAACCCAGATCAGTTGACTGGGGGTGAGTGTTTGATTAGCTCAAGCGCTCCGTCCATCATCCCCTTTGGTATCGCTTTGTTCGCCCTAAGTTGGCAGGGTATGCCCAGACGTGGGTCCCTTGCTCACTTTGCCACTGGATTCAAGCTAGCCTGGCTGATGACGGCTGAATAGCCAGAAACCGGTCCCAGGATGCTTGTTTCCGGTCCAGGGAAGACATGGCTTGGCAGTTCGGGCTGGACTGTTCCCATGAGGCACAGGGTCAGACTGATTTGCATATGGCCATGTCTGAACTGGGGTGGTGGAGTGAGCTAAAGAATGATTGTGAGAAGTTGGCCTGGCATATGCTGTCCACTAATTATAGTGGGCACCTTGCACCAGTCCAAATCGACTCTTATGGTAGGTAGGTTAAAGACAACCTTATTGAAAGCTATCCTAGTGGTAGCTGTGGAGAGCAGCCTTCAGGCTAAGTCTTGAAGGAATGTAAAGCAGCTTGTTTTACCAGTCTATAATCTCTTGAGTGACCAAATGAAAGAGCACCACACCAGGTATATATTCAAAATATATGTATTTATTACTAAACACACCCCTCTAGTCTCTTTATGAGGCTAGAGTTCGAAGTACATAGGTTATAAGATCTTAAATCACAGTAATAGCACAAATACACGTTTGGGCCCTAGGGGCGTACCAAACCATATACCAATAAAGTGGTATGCGAACCACGACTGAACTAGACACTAGGCCTAGAGCCTCTAGAAGTGCTTGGACCACAAGGAACCACCCAAGGTAGTGACACAGGGGACCCACGGGAGACGCGTGCAGTGTAAATACACAACCGCGATACGCCGTTAACTTCTATGGAGAAAGTCGGGATCGGAAAAATAGAGGAAAGGGACACTTTAAAGAGGACTAGGACAAAACCCTTTGAGATCTAGGACTTTGAAGAGTCTCTACCCACGGGAGCACCGGAGTACTCGTGTTACCTCACCCAGGGAAGCCGGGTGCATAGGTGCCTTTCGGGGTCGGGTTTCGTCGTCGGTTCTTATGGCGATCTGCTGCAAAGTGCTGCTGGCGACCAGGAGAAAAGTGTCCGGGTGGATCCAAGAGTGGATCGGAGTTCTGAAGAACCTGAAAGCAGAGGGGACAGAGTCTGGGTCACTAGCCAGTGACCAGGGAGGTGATGGACGGATGCCCACCGATGTCGAGTGCTTCAGGTGCGTTGACGGTCGTCTCGTTTCTGCAGCCACGAGGTCCAGGAGGCGTTGTCGGCGACCAGGAGCAGGATTCGGGCTGGTACACGATGTCTGTCGAGTGCTGCGGTGTCGGCGACCAGATTGGACCCAACAAGCCTTGGCAACGGCAAGTCTCGATGTAGCTGAAGATCGTCGATGGTGCAGACCAGCAAGGTCTGGGGAACTCACCCAGCAAGGGTAAGTGAGGGCAGGCCTGGAGCAACCAGACTGCCAAGTAAAGAAAAGATTGGCCTTCGGTAAGGGCTACTAGCCAACGGGCTAGCGACCGCGAAGGAGCCTCGTGACGCCGCACGTGGAGCTGGCTTACAGGACACTCGTGGAGTGGGGGCCAGTGATCTTCGGTGCAGGTGGTGCTGGAGGCTAGGGCTACTCGGAGCCCAAAGCACGACTTCTTGGGAGACCCAGAAGATGGTGCACTTGCAAGTGTGCTCGGTGTCCAGGGGTCACGGTCTCACGTTACCCACGATAGCCACGGGCCTCAGCTTTGCTGGGGACTCAGGGTAGCCTCGGGGAAGTCTGAGAATCCACCTCTGGTGATGCGATGACTTCGGCGTCCGACGGGAGCTTCAGTGATGCGAACCGGACAGATGCTTCTTTGGTGCCTGCCAAGCAGGGGAGTCACTCCTTGACCCCAAGGGAGATTCTTCAGTCCTCTAATCGTGAGTAGAGCGTCGAAGGTCCAGGATTCTGTTTCAGAGTTTCGTCCAGGTATAATCTAAAGTCCTAAGGACTGGGTTCCTACCTTTATTCCAAAAATAGGGGATGGACTACTCTGTGGCCCCACCTATGGGTGGGTCAGGGCAGAGGGGTGGCTACACCCCTTTCCCTTTGTCCAGTTCACGCCAAAGCAGGGGCTGCAAGCCCCTGATCCGGTTTGAACTGGGGTATGCACAGGGACACCAAATGTGCCCCCAGTGCAGGACTTCAAAGCACCCGAAAGTGCTCCCGCCCAGCCCCAATACACTTTGTCCTGTCTGGGGAGGTGGTCACACCTCCCTGGGACAGGAAACCTATTGTCCAGGCCTCCCCTGCCGGAGTTTCGTCCAGCAGCAGGAGGCCAGACTCGTGTCTGTGGCAGTAGCATCCATTTTGTGATGCCAGGCTCTGGAAAGAAGTTACCGGACTCGTCAGAGTTAACATGCCTTTCCCTCTAGAAGGGTGGAATGCTACCCCCGCCGCCAGAATTGGCGGGGGGTAGTATTCCAAGATGTTTGACACCAAACACGACATGTTTCGGTGCAGCCATTCCATAGTTAGCATTTTACCGCGAGGATATAATGCGTTTAAGAGTATATGGTCAGGCTGCACTACAAACAGCATCAGAGATGGTCTCCGAACGCTGCAGAGGGGCCCTGCTCATGCAGGGGCACCCTCTCACAGAGAAACCATGCACTCTGCCTTTAGGATTGATAAGGCCTGCCTTAGGAGTGACTTATAGGTTTATATGTGTGTATGCATTTAGTGATATAGGTAACCTATACCACAGCAAGGGGTGCATGCACCACCTTACCCAGGCTGCAGTAGCAGACCTGTGGTGTCAGTTTGGATGGCCTACCAGGGGTGGCATAATATATGCTGCAGCCCCTGGCAGGCCTCTGAGGTACCTATGCCCTTGGTACATAGTATACCATATACTAGGGACTTACAAGGGCACTCCAGATCCCAATCAGAGATGTGCCTAAGGCACATGGATACCCTTTTAAAGAGGAAACAGCTAGGCTGGGGTTCTGAATAGCAGGGCCCCAGCCAGACTAATGTCGAAAACCAGTGAAGTATCAGCAAAAAGTGGGGGTACCCCTGTGAAGCAGATCCTACTCTCCTACACAACCCCCCCCAAACGTAGGGACATTAAACTAACCTTGCCCAGTTAAGTCTTCATGTTCTAAGTGGAAATACCTAGAGAGTCCATCTGCATTCGCATGGTTACTCCCAGGCCTATGTTCCACTGTAAAGTCCATCCCCTGTAGGGAAATGGACCACCTAAGCAGTTTGGGGTTTTCACCCTTCATTTGTTTTAGCCATAAGAGGGGCTTATGGTCTGTCTGAACCAGGAAGTGTGTACCAAACAAGTATGGCCTCAACTTCTTCAGAGCCCAGACCACAGCAAAGGCCTCCCTCTCTATGGCTGACCAACGTTTCTCTCTAGGGGTCAGCCTTCTGCTAATAAAAGCTACTGGCTGATCCTGACCTTCTTCATTCAATTGTGACAGTACAGCCCCTACCCCCAATTCAGATGCATCAGTTTGAACAATGAACTTCTTGGAGTAATCAGGACTCTGCAGAATTGGAGCAGTGCACATGGCCTGCTTGAGGTCATCAAATGCCTTTTGACAGCTAACTGTCCACTGAACCTTCTTGGGCATTTTTTTAGAAGTTAAGTCATTCAAGGGTGTCACTATTGATCCATACCCCTTGACAAATCTCCTATAGTACCCAGTCAGGCCTAAGAAGGCTCTCACCTGAGTCTGGGTAGTGGGAGCAGTCCAGTCCATGATGGTCTGGATCTTGCTCTGCAAAGGTTGAACCTGGCCTCCACCCACAAGGTGGCCCAGGTACACAACCTGACTCTGCCCTATCTGGCACTTAGTGGCCTTGATAGTCAGGCCTGCCTTTTGCAGGGCCTGTAAAACATTCCTGAGGTGGACCAGGTGATCCTCCCAGGTGGAGCTAAAGACAGCAATATCATCTAGATAAGCTGCACTATAGGCCTCCAGTCCTGTGAGAACTGTGTTCACCAACCTCTGGAAAGTGGCAGGTGCATTTTTCAGACCAAAGGGCATCACCACAAATTGATAATGCCCACTAGGGGTTGAAAATGCTGTTTTGGGCTTTGCAGCATCAGCTAGTCTGATCTGCCAGTAGCCAGCTGTTAGGTCAAATGTGCTGAGATATTTGGCAGAGGCCAAAGTATCTATGAGCTCATCTGCCCTGGGTATTGGATGGGCATCAGTCCTAGTGACTGCATTGAGGCCCCTGTAGTCTACACAAAACCTCATCTCTCTTTTCCCACCACTGGTGTGAGGTTTAGGTACTAGGACTACTGGACTAGCCCAAGGGCTATCTGAGGGCTCAATCACTCCCAATTCCAACATCTTCTGGACTTCAGTCCTGATACAGTCCCTGACATGGTCAGGTTGCCTATAAATCTTGTTTTTAATAGGCAGACTGTCCCCAGTGTCCACTTCATGAGTGCACCAGGTGGTCTGACTGGGTGTCAGTGAAAACATATGTCTAAACTGATTGAGGACTTGCCTGCAATCAGTTTGTTGCTGGGTAGTGAGGCTGCCTGACAAGGCTACACCATCAACTGACCCATCGTCAGGGTTCTGTGAGAGCAGGTCAGGGAGTGGGTCACTCTCTTCCTCCTGCCCTTCATCAGTAGCCATGAGCAAGCCCATGTCTGCCCTGTCCACATATGGCTTAAGTCTGTTGACATGGAGAACCCTGTGGGGACTCCTGGGTGTTCCCAGGTCTACTAAGTAAGTGACCTCACCCTTCTGCTCAACAATAGTGTGGGGTCCACTCCATTTGTCTTGGAGAGCTGCTGGGGCCACTGGCTCCAACACCCACACCTTCTGTCCTGGCTGGTAAACAGTTAGGACAGCCTTTTGGTCATGCCAGGCCTTTTGAAGTTCCTGGCTAGCCTCAAGGTTTTTGGTTGCCTTTTTCATGTACTCAGCCATCCTGGAGCGGAGACCAAGTACATAGTCCACTATATCTTGCTTTGGGGGCTTGAGAGGTAACTCCCATCCTTCCTTCACCAAGCACAGTGGACCCCTCACAGGGTGGCCAAACAGAAGTTCAAAAGGGCTGTAACCAACCCCCTTCTGAGGCACCTCCCTATATGCGAATAAAAGGCAGGGCAAGAGTATGTCCCATCTACGCCTAAGCTTTTCTGGGAGCCCTTTAATCATGCCCTTCAAGGTTTTGTTGAATCTCTCAACTAAACCATTGCATTGTGGGTGATAGGGTGTGGTGAACTTATAAGTAACCCCACACTCCTTCCACATTGCCTTTAAGTACCCAGACATGAAGTTTGCACCCCTGTCTGATACCACCTCCTTAGGAAAGCCCACTCTTGAGAAAATTCCCAGGAGGGCCCTTGCCACCACAGGTGCTGTAGTGGTCCTAAGGGGTATAGCCTCTGGATACCTGGTGGCATGATCCACTACCACCAGTATAAATCTGTGCCCAGATGCTGTTTGGGGATCCATGGGACCAACAATGTCAATCCCTACCCTCTCAAAGGGCACCCCCACCACAGGTAGTGGTATCAGGGGGCCTTTGTAGTGCCACCTGCTTTGCCACTGGCTTGGCAGGTTACACAGGAGCGACAAAACTCCTTACTGTCTTCAGACATGTGGGGCCAGTGAAAGTGAGGGACAATTCTGTCCCAAGTCTTGTTCTGGCCCAGGTGTCCTGCTAAGGGAATATCATGGGCTAGGGTCAATAGGAAGCCCCTGAACTTCAAAGGTATTACCAACCTCCTGGTAGCACCAGGCTTGGGGTCTCTACTCTCTGAGTACAGGAGTCCATCATCCCAATACACTGTATGGGGACCACTAGCTTTCCCAGCAGCCTCAGCAGCAGCTTGCTGTCTGAGGGGTTCAAGGGAGGGGCAGCTCTGCTGCTCCTGGCTCAGATCTGCCCTAGAAGGTCCCCCTGTCCCCAAGAACTCAACCTGGTCAGGCTCAAGTTCCTCTGGGACAGTTCCTTCTTCAGGGCTGAGATCATCCCCCTCAAGGGACTGATCTTCCTCCTGAGCCAAGGGGAAGGCACTGCCTTAACCCTACTACTCCTCCTCTTGGAAGGCACTTGGTCCATTCTTTCAGAATCCAAGGCCTGTTCAGTTTTAGACAGTTTAGCTTGTGACCTGGTCACAGCAAACACATCTGCAGGGATCCCCAGCATTTCTGCATGGGTCCTGAGCTCCACTTCTGCCCAAGCAGAAGTCTCTAAGTCATTGCCAAGCAAGCATTCGACTGGTAGGTTTGCACTTACCACAACCTTCTTAAGGCCAGTTACCCCTCCCCAGGAGAAGTTAACAACTGCCAGAGTATGGTCTGTTCTGACATTGCTAGCATTGGTCACTTGGTACATTTCACCAAGTATAACTTGCCCAGGTAGCACAAGGTCTTGTGTCACCATTGTGACACTTGCCCCTGTGTCCCTAAATGCCAAAGCCTCTCGTCCATTGATTAAAGGCTGTTGTCTGTACTTGCCCAGATTACTGGGACTCACAGTGGAGGTCACATCCATGCCTCCATCACAGACTAACACAGCCTGAGTCAGCTCCCTGACTAAGTCAGAGCCCAACTCAGTTCCCAGGGTGAACCCTACTAAACCCTTTGCTGGAGCACTTCCACCAACTGTACTAGGGGGAACAGGTGCCTTAGGGGCATTGGTGGATGCTGGACTGGAGTCTTTGGACTTGGTGCAATCACTGGTCCAGTGGGTCTTTTGCTTACAGACCTTGCACCATGGTTTTCTTTGGCCTTTACCCTTGGTAGACTGGGAATCCCCACCAGAAGAAGATTTTTGGGGGCCTGATGAAGACTTTTGATCTTTACCCTTCTCCCCACCCTTGTCAGAGTTCTTAGCATCTTGCTTCTTGGTTTCCCCACCTTGGTTCTGTACCTTCTGCTTCACCCTGGTTCTGACCCATTTGTCTGCCTTCTTTCCCAATTCTTGGGGAGAGGTCAGATCAGAGTCAACCAGGTACTGATGCAACAGCTGGTTTTGACAGTTATTAAGAATCTGCTCCCTCATTATCAGATTATACAATCCTGAGAAGTCACACACCTTACTGCCCATCAACCAGCCTTCCAGAGCCTTGGCAGAACAATCCACATAGTCTACCCAGTCTTGAGTCTGTGCTTTTGGGTGTCTCTGAACTTCAACCTGTACTGTTCAGTGGTTAGGCCAAACCCATCAATAAGAGCACTCTTCAAGACCTTGTAATTGTCAGCATCCTCCTCTCTAACAGTGAGGAGCTTGTCTCTACCTTTGTCAGCAAAGGAGAGCCACAAGATTGCTGCCCACTGCTCCTGAGGGACCTTCTGTACCTTACAGGCCCTCTCTAAAGCAGTTATCCATTTGTGGATATCATCCCCACTCTGGTAGGGAGGGACAATCTTGCTCAGGTTCCTATGGTCATAGGACCTTTCCCTATCTCTAGGGATATGGCTGCCACCATGGGACTCTAGTCCCAACTTTCTTCTCTCTTTAAGGAGATCTAGGGACTCTCTATCTAAAGCCAATTGCTTCTTCCTGATCTCCAGTTGAGTTTCCTCATACTGGACCAGTCTCTTTCTTCTCTCATGAGAGGATTCCCTCCTGTGAGAAGAAACAGAGCTCCCTATTGAGGTGCCAGAGTGGTTAGACTCCTGAGAAGGAGACCTAGACTTTCTGAGCACACTCATAATCCTTCCTGGGGGACAAAGGTGTGGTTCTCCAGATCCTCATCTTCATCTTCCCCAGAAGGGATTGGGTTTTCCAGGTCAGGGTCATTGTCACCCTCCTGGTCAGTTTCAGAGGGGGGCTGGGGGTAGTAGTACCCCTGGTCCCTTCCTCATCTGCTGGCCCACCCTCTGCTCCTACCCCTTCAGTCTCTGAAGACTTACTAAGATCATAAGCCACCAACAACTCCTGGAGGTGTTGGGTGGTGGGACTTTGGCCTGTCCTTAATTTCCTCACGTTACACAAAGCTCTCAGTTCCAAGAATGGGAGTGTGTCATACTTGGAGGGGGAAGCTCAATGGCTTCCTGCAGGGCATCTTTGGATCCTGCTTTTAAAGACATTACTAGTGTGGTGTGGTGTATGCACTACCTACTCTAGTGTGGCCTACTAAACTCTCTTGAGTTGTAGAAAGGGTTGTGCTATCCCTTAACACACAACTCTAAGTTCAGTAGAACTTACTGATATTCTAAGCTTAAATTATATGTACCTTAGGTACCTTTAGTGGTTTTCAGTTGATCAATTCAATTGAGATTATCTGGTAAAACAATAGCAAGCTGGAATCCCACACGCTGCACACCAATGTGAGAAGTTGGCCTGGCATATGCTGTCCACTAATTATAGTGGGCACCTTGCACCAGTCCAAATCGACTCTTATGGTAGGTAGGTTAAAGACAACCTTATTGAAAGCTATCCTAGTGGTAGCTGTGGAGAGCAGCCTTCAGGCTAAGTCTTGAAGGAATGTAAAGCAGCTTGTTTTACCAGTCTATAATCTCTTGAGTGACCAAATGAAAGAGCACCACACCAGGTATATATTCAAAATATATGTATTTATTACTAAACACACCCCTCTAGTCTCTTTATGAGGCTAGAGTTCGAAGTACATAGGTTATAAGATCTTAAATCACAGTAATAGCACAAATACACGTTTGGGCCCTAGGGGTGTACCAAACCATATACCAATAAAGTGGTATGCGAACCACGACTGAACTAGACACTAGGCCTAGAGCCTCTAGAAGTGCTTGGACCACAAGGAACCACCCAAGGTAGTGACACAGGGGACCCACGGGAGACACGTGCAGTGTAAATACACAACCGCGATACGCCGTTAACTTCTATGGAGAAAGTCGGGATCGGAAAAATAGAGGAAAGGGACACTTTAAAGAGGACTAGGACAAAACCCTTTGAGATCTAGGACTTTGAAGAGTCTCTACCCACGGGAGCACCGGAGTACTCGTGTTACCTCACCCAGGGAAGCCGGGTGCATAGGTGCCTTTCGGGGTCGGGTTTCGTCGTCGGTTCTTATGGCGATCTGCTGCAAAGTGCTGCTGGCGACCAGGAGAAAAGTGTCCGGGTGGATCCAAGAGTGGATCGGAGTTCTGAAGAACCTGAAAGCAGAGGGGACAGAGTCTGGGTCACTAGCCAGTGACCAGGGAGGTGATGGACGGATGCCCACCGATGTCGAGTGCTTCAGGTGCGTTGACGGTCGTCTCGTTTCTGCAGCCACGAGGTCCAGGAGGCGTTGTCGGCGACCAGGAGCAGGATTCGGGCTGGTACACGATGTCTGTCGAGTGCTGCGGTGTCGGCGACCAGATTGGACCCAACAAGCCTTGGCAACGGCAAGTCTCGATGTAGCTGAAGATCGTCGATGGTGCAGACCAGCAAGGTCTGGGGAACTCACCCAGCAAGGGTAAGTGAGGGCAGGCCTGGAGCAACCAGACTGCCAAGTAAAGAAAAGATTGGCCTTCGGTAAGGGCTACTAGCCAACGGGCTAGCGACCGCGAAGGAGCCTCGTGACGCCGCACGTGGAGCTGGCTTACAGGACACTCGTGGAGTGGGGGCCAGTGATCTTCGGTGCAGGTGGTGCTGGAGGCTAGGGCTACTCGGAGCCCAAAGCACGACTTCTTGGGAGACCCAGAAGATGGTGCACTTGCAAGTGTGCTCGGTGTCCAGGGGTCACGGTCTCACGTTACCCACGATAGCCACGGGCCTCAGCTTTGCTGGGGACTCAGGGTAGCCTCGGGAAGTCTGAGAATCCACCTCTGGTGATGCGATGACTTCGGCGTCCGACGGGAGCTTCAGTGATGCGAACCGGACAGATGCTTCTTTGGTGCCTGCCAAGCAGGGGAGTCACTCCTTGACCCCAAGGGAGATTCTTCAGTCCTCTAATCGTGAGTAGAGCGTCGAAGGTCCAGGATTCTGTTTCAGAGTTTCGTCCAGGTATAATCTAAAGTCCTAAGGACTGGGTTCCTACCTTTATTCCAAAAATAGGGGATGGACTACTCTGTGGCCCCACCTATGGGTGGGTCAGGGCAGAGGGTGGCTACACCCCTTTCCCTTTGTCCAGTTCGCGCCAAAGCAGGGGCTGCAAGCCCCTGATCCGGTTTGAACTGGGGTATGCACAGGGACACCAAATGTGCCCCCAGTGCAGGACTTCAAAGCACCCGAAAGTGCTCCCGCCCAGCCCCAATACACTTTGTCCTGTCTGGGGAGGTGGTCACACCTCCCTGGGACAGGAAACCTATTGTCCAGGCCTCCCCTGCCGGAGTTTCGTCCAGCAGCAGGAGGCCAGACTCGTGTCTGTGGCAGTAGCATCCATTTTGTGATGCCAGGCTCTGGAAAGAAGTTACCGGACTCGTCAGAGTTAACATGCCTTTCCCTCTAGAAGGGTGGAATGCTACCCCCGCTGCCAGAATTGGCGGGGGGGGTAGTATTCCAAGATGTTTGACACCAAACACGACATGTTTCGGTGCAGCCATTCCATAGTTAGCATTTTACCGCGAGGATATAATGCGTTTAAGAGTATATGGTCAGGCTGCACTACAAACAGCATCAGAGATGGTCTCCGAACGCTGCAGAGGGGCCCTGCTCATGCAGGGGCACCCTCTCACAGAGAAACCATGCACTCTGCCTTTAGGATTGATAAGGCCTGCCTTAGGAGTGACTTATAGGTTTATATGTGTGTATGCATTTAGTGATATAGGTAACCTATACCACAGCAAGGGGTGCATGCACCACCTTACCCAGGCTGCAGTAGCAGACCTGTGGTGTCAGTTTGGATGGCCTACCAGGGGTGGCATAATATATGCTGCAGCCCCTGGCAGGCCTCTGAGGTACCTATGCCCTTGGTACATAGTATACCATATACTAGGGACTTACAAGGGCACTCCAGATCCCAATCAGAGATGTGCCTAAGGCACATGGATACCCTTTTAAAGAGGAAACAGCTAGGCTGGGGTTCTGAATAGCAGGGCCCCAGCCAGACTAATGTCGAAAACCAGTGAAGTATCAGCAAAAAGTGGGGGTACCCCTGTGAAGCAGATCCTACTCTCCTACAATGATGATGGATTAAACCCAGATCAGTTGACTGGGGGTGAGTGTTTGATTAGGTCAAGCGCTCCGTCCATCATCCCCTTTGGTATCGCCAGGCCATAAAGCCAGCAAAAACAAGTACAGAAAAATGGAGGGAGGCAAGAAAAAAGTTGGGTGAAGACCGCCCTGAGACTGTCATGTCTAACAAGTATCCCCCTCAGCTGAAAGTGGGGAGAGCTACCCAACCCCTTGGGGGCTCTCCTCACTGTGGCAGAAGAATCTGGAGAGACTATCAGCATTGGCGTCGTCAGCCCCCGGGAGATGCTCCACCATAAAGTTCATTCCCTGTAGGGAGATGGACCACCTCGAGTTTAGGATGTTCACTCCTCATCTACATGAGCCATCTGAGGGGCCTGTGGTCTGTCTGTCCCTGGAAGTGAGTCCAAAACAGGTATGGCCCCAGCGTATCACTGCCCAGATAACAGCAAACGCTTCTGTTTCAATGGCACTCCACCTCTGTTCCTGTGGAAGTAACCTCTGGCTAATTAAGGCTACTGGTTGATCTAGACCCTCCTTATTCAGCTGTGCTAAGACTGCCTCTATGCCATGCTCTGAAGCATCCATCTGCACAATGAATTCCTTGGAAAAATCAGAGGCCCTGAGCACAGGTACTGTGCACATAGCGTCCTTGAGAGAATCAAAGGCTTTCTGACAAGCCTCTGTCCAGATCACCAATCTGGGCTGTTTCTTGGAAGTCAGCTCAGTTAAGGGGGCAACCATGGTGCCATAGCCCTTAAAAAATCTGCGATAATAGCCAGTGAGGCCCAGGAAGGCTTTCACTTCGGTTTGGGATTTAGGTGGTTCACAGGCTATGATGGTTTCAATCTTGGACTGGAGGGGCTGTACTTTGCTTCCACCTACCACGGGTCCCAAATACACTACTGTACCCTGCCCAGTCTGGCACTTGCTTGCCTTGATTGTAAGGCCTGCCTGTTGCAGGGCTTGAAGCACCTCATGGAGGTGATTCAGGTGCTCCCTTCCAGCTGGAACTGTAAACAACAATGTTGTCTAAAAAGGGTGGCACAGAAAGACTCCTTGACAGTCAGGACCCTGTTAACTAACCGTTGGAAGGTAGCAGGGCCATTCTTCAATCCAAAAGGCATCACCCGGAACTGGTAATGTCCCTCTGGGGTTGAGAATGCTGACCTCTCTTTTGTCCCCTCAGTCAAGGCTATCTGCCAGTACTCTGATGTCAAATCAAAAGTATTCAGGAATCTGGCAGTGCCCAGCCTGTCAATGAGTTTGTCAGCTCTGGGAATGGGGTGTGCATCAGTCCCGGTGACTGAGCAGAGTCCTCCGTAGTCCACGCAGAACGGGTGTTCTGGTTTGGTGCCCGGTGGGACAGTCTTTGGTACCAACACCATGGGGCTGGACCAGGGACTGTTAGAGGGCTCAATCACCCCTAGGGCCAACATCTTGGAGACTTCTTCCTTGATGCAGGCTCTCACCCTGTTTGACAGCCTGCAAATGTTATTCTTCACAGGGGGACTGTCTCCTGTGTCAACATCATGGACACACAGGTGTGTGAATCAAGGGGTGAGGGAAAACAGTGAGGCAAACTGTCCCAGTGAAAAACATCCTTTACCCCACGGACTCAACAATGACCAGCCTTTACAATGCAGTCACTATCCCTACTGCGACGTTACCACACATTACTTTAACCCACAAGTCGTTACAATGACTTGCTGTAGGAGGCGCGTTGTTGGACTGGTGATGGATTTTAAGTTCAACACATTCCCCACTATTGCGTAGACTGGAGTTGGAATAGTAATTTATACTTTTCCAAAGTCCAGCACCCCCTAAAGCAAGTACTTGTAATGACTTGCGTAGTAAAGTAACGCGTGGTAACATTTTAGTTGGGGTAATGACTGCGTTGTAAAGGCGTGCGGGTTAAATACATGCAGGGTTCCATCATACAACCATCGCAGCAACTGGTAACAGTCACCTTGCTGTTCTGGGGTCAGTGTGGCAGAGAGGCTGACACCATCCACTTACCCATCGTGTTCCTGTGCAGAGAGGAGGTCAGGGAGAGGTTTACTCTCCTCCTCCACACCCTCATCTGTCATAAGGAGCATGATCACTACGGACCTCTCAAAGTGAGGATCTACCCTCCGGACATGGAGCACACTTAAGGGGTCTATAGGGGTCTGGAGGTCCACCAAGTAGGTGGCCTCCCCCTTACGCTCCTTTTCTTTGTATAGGCCAGTTCTGCAGTCCTGGAGAGCTCCGGGCTCTAGTGGCTCCATGATCCATACTTTCTGGCCAGTTTGAAACTCTACCAGAGTGGTCTTCTTGTTGTACCAGCATTTCATTACCTCCTGGCTGGCCTCGAGATCGCTCTTGGCCTTCTTCCAGAAGTGGTGCATCTGGTTATGGAGGGCCAGCATGTAGCTGTCCACATACTGGCAGGGGGCTTCCTGGGAGCTTTCTCCCACACCTCCTTTACAGTGCTCGGAGGTCCCCTAACAGGGTGGCCATAGAGGAGTTTGAAGGGACTGAACTCTACTCCTTTTTGTGGCACCTTCCTGTAGGCAAAGAGAAGGCATGCAGGAGGATGTTCCACTTACGCCTCATGGCCTCAGGTAGGCCCGCAATCATGCCCTTCAAGGTCTTGTTGAATCTTTCTACTAGATCATTGGTTTGGGGGTGATAGGGTGTAGTAAACTTGTAAGTTACACCACACTCATCCCACATGGACTTCATGTATGCAGACATGAAGTTAGTGCTGCAGTGTGACACTATATGCTTGGGAAACCCAGCACGGGTAAAGATCCCCATCAGAGTTCTAGTCACCACAGGTGCAATCACTGCCCACAGAGGGATTGCCTTTGGGTAGTGTGTTGCATGGTCCAAGACCCGGATAAACCTGTTGCCTAAGGCTGTCTTGGGTCCAAGCATCCAATGATGTCAAGGACCCACCTTTCAAAGTGGGTGTCAACAATGGGAAGTGGGAACAGAGGAACTTTCTGTCTTTGCCCTGACTTCCCATTGGCCTGGCAGGTGGGACAGGCCCTGCAGAATGCATCTAAGACTGTCTTCATTCAGTGCCAATAGAAGTGGGGGACACGCCTGGGGAAGGTCTTGTCTTGCCCCAAATGTCCTGCCAGGGGCATTTCATGAGCTATACCCAGTAGGAAAGTTTGGTAACATTGGGGACCACCAGAACATGGGCTGCCCCAGTACCCTGAACCTTAGGCTCGCCGTAGAGGAGATCATTCTCCCAATTGATTAGGTGATCCCCAGAGGTATCACCTGCTGCATGAGCTGAGGCCTGTTGTCTCAAGCCCTCAAGAGCAGGACACTCTGTACTTTACAGAATTCCTCCCTGGTGGTCCTACCCTGAAATTGTCAGCTAGCAAGCTCAGGTAGGTCACCTAGGGTGGCAATGTCCCCCCCGGTTGGCTCAGGGGCCTTCTCCTCAGGGACCCCGTCAACCTCCACCACAGGAACTTCAGGACTGGTTTCCTGTGCCTCCTGTCACACTCCTTGGCAGCTTTCTGGGCCATTGTTACAGGCACCTTCCCGGGTAGCCATGGACCATGTGGTAACCCACTCAGGGAATCCCATCATCTCCAAGTGAGACCTGAGCTCTACCCCTCTCCAGGTAGTGTGCTCCAGGTCATTGCCTAACAGACAATCGACAGGCATGGCAGGACTCACAGCAAATTTCAGAGAACCTGAGACCCCCTCCCACTCAAAGAGAACCAGAGCTACCGGTAGCTGGCTCTCATGATTGTCGGTGACTATGACTTGGCAGAATGTGTTCAGTAGGACCTGTTCTACGACACCAGATGACACTTGACAGTTATCATTCTGGCTCCTATGTCACGCAGAGCCTCTACCAGTTGCCGGTTAATGGTGACCCACTGCCTATACTTGGAAGTATTTTCAGGCAAGTGAGCTTTTGGCAATGTTTCTCTATTCCCTATGGGAAACTGGCGTCATCTCTGCCTGTCCCACAAAACCAGCCGGGACTATCTCCTCCCTAAGCGCTACACTCACCAACCCAGGTGTCTGCCCACCGGTGGAGGGCTGTGCCCTCCTGGGACATTTGGGGTTACCCTTAGAGTGTTCATACATATAGCACTCTGTACATTGGGGTACAAATCTCCCTGTCTTATGGTAACCAAACCCTTCTTCTTAGAATCATACTGGGACTGATTAGCACTATTCCCTTGGGAATTATTTTGGCGGCCTTTTGAGAACTCCTTGTTTTTATGTTTTTCTCCCCCCCCTCTTTCTTTTCTGTGGAACCCTGACTACCTTTGTGTGTGTTCCCCCAGATGCCTTTTTGGACACTCTAGTGCTAGCCCAGAGGTCCACCTCCTCAGCAAGCTTCCTGGGGTCAGTCAGCTTACTGTCAAATAGGTGCTGGAGCAACTCTGTAAAGCAGTTAATGAGCATGTGCTCTCCCGTGATCAAATTGTAAAACCCAACATAATCATTTAATTTGCTGCCCCTCGCCCAGCCATTCAGTGCCTTACTGGAGCATTCCAAAAAATCTACCCAGGACTGGTTGTGGAGCTTCTGGCTATTCCTGAATCTATGGCGATACTTCTAGGGAGTGAGCCCAAATTTTGCAAGTAAAATGGCTTTCATGGGAGTGTACCTGGTTTGGTCCCCAACCTTTAAGGTTAGGAGTGTGTCCCTCCCCAGTGTAGGCATGTGTTTATACCGACCTGCTCCCCCAGTGCTCCTCAGGAACTCTGAGTACCTTTAGTGCAACTTCATAAGCAGAAAACCACTTATCAATGTCATCTCCCACCACATAACAGGGCACCTAGTCCGTGGGTATATGAGCCTTCTTCTCTCTATCAGGTACTATAACTGTATGTATGCTGCCACCATCACTGCTGGAGTCAGACTGCCAAGCCTTAATCTTCAGCTCCTTTAGATTCAGTTCATGAGCTAATAACAGTTTATTCTCAGCTAAGGCTCATTCAGCCTCAGCCTCCCTGTACTCCACTTGTAGCTTTTATTTTGCCATCTGCAGCTTTAATTCTCTCTTCTCCCGCCTCTCAGTCAGTTACTCTGGAGATAGGCCATGAAAACAGACACTGCTTCCTACTCTTCCAGGGAGGTGTCCCCCTCAACCACTGCAGGTGATTCCTCAGAAGAGTCTTTCCCAGGCTCTCCCAATCCATCATTCTCCTTGGAGTGGGCTTCTGGCCAGGACCTTAGTGCCATTTGAAACTCCACCTTTTTGGTGGCACCTCCGGCAGGTACCCCCATATCCTCGCAGAAGCTTTTCAACTGGTTTACTGTATAATCCTCCAGCTTGGCCAACTCAAACTCCATGGCTCCACTTGGAGAACCAGCCAGAGACATGATGTATAGGATGGATCAAAGACGCAAAGCAAGAAAAAATTAAGAAAAATCAAAATGGTCTTAGATGTTGATAGATAGTGTACACGTAGCTAATGTATGACACTGCACAAACACAAGTCCCATCCTCACCGCTGTTCACCGACGTTAGAAATTGGGTCTCTAGTTGGCAGAGGTATGCACCTTGTCCAAGTAGCGACTGCGATCCTAGTCAGGGTGAGTTACAACACAATCCTAAATTATTCTGTGCTCACCCTCTGGTAGCTTGGCAAAGAACAGGCAGGCCTAACTTAGAAGGGAATGTGGTAAGTCTTTGTGCAATAATTCATACAACAACACAGCAAATACACCACAAAAAGACCCCATAACAGTTTAGAAAAATAGAGAACATTTATCTGAATAAAATAAGACCAAAACAACAAGCCCCAATGTGTAGAAGTTGAGATATTGAATAAAACAAAATGCAGTAAAGCACCTTGAAGCAAGTAGCGCTAAAAAGATTACTTTAGTTCGCGCTGGACCGTGTCAAAGTTCAGGCCAACCTCCTGGAAGCACAGGCTGGCTACAGGACCCATGCAGGCCCTGGTGAACAAAGTACCTTTCCTGGTCGCAAGCAACGAAATGCGTCGATCTTCTCCACGCAGTGAAGGCAATGCGTCAGTTCTGATTCACGCAGGCAGGTCGATGCATTGCAGTCGAACCTCAGATTGGCACTTCGTCATCATCAAACCTCGCAGTCGGGTCGATGCGCCGAAGTCAAGCCTCGCAGTCAGATCCTGCATCGTCGTCGAGCCACACAGGGCTGTTTCTGGATCGGCACTGCGTCAGTGTCGAGGGGCACTGCATCAGTTCCGATCAGTGCAGTTCAGACGATGCATTAATTTTGTAGCAACACAGCTGCAGAACCCATTTCTGAGGCCCAGGACTTGGAGGGGGCACCCCAGGCAAGGGTAGCAAGAAGTCTTTTGTGTACTTGAGACTTCAGATAACAGGAGGCAAGCCAGCAAGGCTGAGTCCAGCTCTCCTTCAGCAGAGTCAGGGAGCAGCAGGCAGAAGGGCAACAAGCAGAAAAGCAGTTCTTCTAGAAAAGCAGTCCAGTTGAGTCCTTGAGTAGCACAGCAGTACTTCTGACAGAGATTCGGTGTAGGTGGAGATGTGTTTGATTTGATGGGGTCTGAGACCCAGTACCTACACCCAAATGTGCCTTTGAAGCGGGGGAAACTTCAAAGAGTGGTTTTGAAGTGCACCAGTATCCATTTCTGCCAGGTAATCAATCCTTTGTGAGGGGTCAGGCCACTACCCTTTGAAGTTCAAGTGTGAGCCAATTCCTCCCTTCTGCCCAGGAAGGGCCATCAGAATGCAGATGTGTGTAATAGGTACTCACCTAGCCTTCCTGTGTTTGTGGCTGTCCGGAGGGAATGCACAAAGGGAACTGTAACTCAGACTGGTCTGAGTATTGGAGACAGGCTGCAAGGCACACAGAGCATTAGGAGCAGAGAAGTATCCACTTTATAAAAGTGGCATTTCTAAAATGGTAATGTGAAATCTGACTTTACCGGGAAAGATGATGTATCATACCATTCCAAAGATATGAAACATAAAAAAGCTACTCCTTTCAGACCACGAATTACAGGGTAAAGATATTTTAAGTAATTCCCAATGTTAGCCTATAAGAGGAGTGAGCCTCACAGCAATGAAAAATTAATTTAGCTGTTTGTCACTACCAGGACATGTGAAACACAAAAGTACTCGTCCTACCTTTTGCTTACTCCGCTCCCTGCCCTATGGGTTATCTAGGCCCTACCATATGGGTGACTTACGTGCAATAAAAGGGGAGTTTACAGCTTGCCAAGTCGAAGTGGAAGCAAATTACACACCATGCCCTGCAGTGGCAGCCCTGAGACATGGTTAAGGGGCTACATATGTGGGTGGCACAATCAGTGCTGCAGGCCCACTAGTAGCATTTAATTTACAGGCCATGGGCACGTGCACTGCACTTTTCTAGGAAATTATAAGTAAATTAAATATGTCAATTGGGTATGAGTCAAATTTACCATGTTTAGGGGAGAGAGCACAAGCCCTTTAGCACTGGTTAGCAGTGGTAAAGTGAGCAAAGTCCTAAAACCAGCAAAAACGAGTACAGAAAAATTAAGGGAGGCAGGCGAAAAGTTGGGGGGAAGACCACCCAAAGGCTGTCAGGCCTAACATTCCCCATAATTCAATGTTACCCATCTATAATTCTCTATGTTGCACACAGTCTTCTCAGTCAGTGGATCAGTGGGTAAGCCTTTACCCCATTACCCCATTCCATTTGGATTGTTATATTTTCTATAGGTGTAAATAGTTTATTTTTAGAGTTGCATCTTATTGCACCTGATTGACATAAAATGGCCTTTTTAACTACATAACACAGTCCTATTGTCAGGCACAGTTAATTGCTGAAACCTACAAGTATAGTATTTTATTCATATGTGGAGATGGGAGATCTTCAGATGAACACTGAAAAGGCAAATTCTAGTATGAATGCAGGCTAACATTACTAATGACTAGGTGGTATAAGAAATAATAGATGTTTTAATTAATTAAGTTTCAGGGTTTGTTTAAAAAATAATGGGCAGAAAATATTATCAGCATTTGTGAACATCCTAGTGACTTCTAGAGTTTTGGGTTATACTATGGGAGAAAGCCAATTTCAATAACTATGTCTACATATAACGTGAAGACCCATACAGTTACACTTTAGACCAGTGAGAGTTGGTATTACATGAACCGAACATGGTAGGAATCAATAAAATGTGGCTAGAATATATAAGTCACCAGACAATTATTGCTTCTTTTATTCTGTGCATTTCCTTCTGAATACCTTCCCTTGCATCTTGCACCAAAGAAATTATTCTGGTTGAAAGTACGTTCTCGATTGCGTTAAAAATACGTAGTTTGTAAATATAACAAAACTAGCCTTTAAATTGCTGGTTGTTAATCGGAAACATCCCTTAACTATATTTTTTTGGAGGGCGGGACATCGTACGGCATGACATGGTCACCACAGGCAGATCATAGGACTGTTAAAATTTGCCTCTAGAAAATTCAAAGTCAGGAAATGTTGCCCGCAACTGGGAGGGAGAATTTGTTTTGACCTTGCCTGACTTCATGGACTAAGATTGAGGATTTCTCCTGATTCTATAGGCCCACACCAAAAATATGCTTGTGTTATTCATAACATGATCAGTGCCTCCCCCCTTTGGCTTCTGTGAATTTCACATTCCATAATTATTGTGGTGTAAGAAAATATGAGTATGTATGTGTTAGAATTGGGGGTCACTATTTGGCAAGGGCCTAAACCCTGTCCAAGTAGGGACCCTTATTCTAGTCAGGGTAAGGGAGTCACACACCCAAGATAACCCCTGCTCACCCCCTGAGTAGCTTGACACGAGCAGTCAGGCTTATCTCAGAGGCAATGTGTAAAGCATTTGTACATAAACACACAGTAACACAGTGAAAACACTACAAATGGACACCACACCAGTTCAGAAAATTAACCACTCTTTACCTGAATAAAACAAGACAAAAACGACAAAAACCAACCTACACAAGCAAAGATATCACTTTTAAAAGGCTTAAATAGTTCATTCCATGGGAAACTATGGATGAGTCACTTTTATGACAAAGTACCTGGAATGCTTCAAAAATCAGAGATGAAAACAGGCACAGGGGAGATGAAGCACCGGAAAACAAAGCAATGCGTCAATTCCTTACTGGCAGGGGAGGTAATGTGTTGATTCCTTACTGCCAGGGGAGGTGATGCATTGGTTCCTTACTGCCACGCAGGGGAGGTGATGCGTCAGTTTCCAGACACACAACCTCGGTTCCTTACTGCTGGGTTATGTCGATGAAGAATTTGGCGCACGGGTGCGATGCGTTGAAAATCTGGATGCGCTGGGGGTTGATGCAGCATTAGCAAAACAGGCGCTGCATCGATTTTCCATCCACGAGCAGGCTATGAATCGATTTCTTCAGCTATACAGTAGGTCCTGTTTTGGAATTGGATTGGGTGTGTCAGACGTCCGATACACGGTGCTTAGGACTCGGGCTGCGGCGATCTTTTCAGCTGCATGGCAGGCACTGCATTAATTCTTTGGCTGCACCGCGGCAATGCAGTGATTTATAAACCGCACGCCAAGACTGCGGCAGAAAAAACAGGCGCTGAAAGTCGATGCGTGGATTTTAGGGTTTCTTTGCAGCAAAACCATCTTCAAGGGCCCAGAACTGGAATTGACACTACTTAGCAGGTCAGAACTCCCAGCAGGGGAGTTCAGGGGCTGCAGGTGAAGTCTTTGATGACCCTGAGACATCTTAACAGGAGGCAAGCATACACAAGCCCAGGGAGAACCTTGGCAGGCAGGATACAGAAAACAAAGTCCAGTCCTTTCATTGTCCAAGACAGAAACAACGAGCCGCAGGCCAGCCCAACACAGCAACAAGCAGAGTGGCAGTTCCCCTCCTACAGCTTCTCCAGTACTTCTTCTTGGCAGAATCTCCTCTTAGTCCAGAAGTGTCTGAAGTTATGCTGTCAGAGCTCCAGTACTTATACCCGTTTCTGCCTTTGAAGTAGGCAAACTTCAAAGGAAAGTCTTTATACTGCACAAGACCCTGCCTTTCCCTGACCTGGCTCCAAACACGTTACAGGTGGGTGGAGACAGCTTTGTGTGAGGACAGAACTATTCATGTGTCAGTGACTACTCCTCTCACCACTCTAGCTCAGGAAGACCCATCAGCCTGGTGATGGGCCATCAGGATATACAGGGTACACCTCAGCTCCCTTTGTGAAACTGTCTAGAGTGAATGCACAAACAGCCCAAATGTCAGTCTAAACCAGACGTGGATTACACAGGAAGGCAGAGGAACAGAATGGTAAAGCACGAAAATGCCCTCTTTCTAAAAGTGGCATTTTTAAACACATAATTTAAAAACCAGCTTCACTAAAAGATGTATTTTTAAATTGTGACTTCTCTTCCCAATTGGAAGTTACACTTCTAAGAGGTTACAAGGCAGTTCCAATGATAACCTATGGGAGAGATAGTTCTTGCAACAGTGAAAAACGAATACTGCAGTATTTCACTGTCAGGACATGTAAAACACACCAGTACATGTCCTATCTTTCACATACACTGCATCCTGCCCACGGGGCGGACTTGGGCCTACCTTAGGAGTGCCTTACACGTAATAAAAGGGAAGGTTTGGGCCTGGCAAATGGATGCACTTGCCAGGTCGACATGGCAATGCAAAACTACAGACACTGCAGTGCCAGGTCTGAGCCATGGTTGCAGGGCTACTTATGTGGGCGGCAGGACCAGTGCTGTAGGCCCACTAGTGATACAAAAGGGGATGATGGACGGAACGTTTGAGCCAATCAAACACTCACCCCCAGTCAACTGATCTGGGTTTAATCCATCATCATTCTTTAGCTCACTCCACCACCCCAGTTCAGACATGGCCATATGCAAATCAGTCTGACCCTGTGCCTCATGGGAACAGTCCAGCCCGAACTGCCAAGCCATGTCTTCCCTGGACCGGAAACAAGCATCCTAGGACCGGTTTCTGGCATTTCAGCCGTCATCAGCCAGGCTTGCTTGAATCCAGTGGCAAAGTGAGCAAGGGACCCACGTCTGGGCATACCCCGCCAACTTAGGGCGACCAAAGCGATACAAAAGGGGATGATGGACGGAACGTTTGAGCCAATCAAACACTCACCCCCAGTCAACTGATCTGGGTTTAATCCATCATCATTCTTTAGCTCACTCCACCACCCCAGTTCAGACATGGCCATATGCAAATCAGTCTGACCCTGTGCCTCATGGGAATAGTCCAGCCCGAACTGCCAAGCCATGTCTTCCCTGGACCGGAAACAAGCATCCTAGGACCGGTTTCTGGCATTTCAGCCGTCATCAGCCAGGCTTGCTTGAATCCAGTGGCAAAGTGAGCAAGGGACCCACGTCTGGGCATACCCCGCCAACTTAGGGCGACCAAAGCGATACAAAAGGGGATGATGGATGGAACGTTTGAGCCAATCAAACACTCACCCCCAGTCAACTGATCTGGGTTTAATCCATCATCATTCTTTAGCTCACTCCACCACCCTAGTTCAGACATGGCCATATACAAATCAGTCTGACCCTGTGCCTCATGGGAACAGCCCAGCCCGAACTGCCAAGCCATGTCTTCCCTGGACCGGAAACAAGCATCCTAGGACCGGTTTCTGGCATTTCAGCCGTCATCAGCCAGGCTTGCTTGAATCCAGTGGCAAAGTGAGCAAGGGACCCACGTCTGGGCATACCCCGCCAACTTAGGGCGACAAAAGCGATACAAAAGGGGATGATGGACGGAACGTTTGAGCCAATCAAACACTCACCCCAGTCAACTGATCTGGGTTTAATCCATCATCATTCTTTAGCTCACTCCACCACCCCAGTTCAGACATGGCCATATGCAAATCAGTCTGACCCTGTGCCTCATGGGAACAGTCCAGCCCGAACTGCCAAGCCATGTCTTCCCTGGACCGGAAACAAGCATCCTAGGACCGGTTTCTGGCATTTCAGAAGTCATCAGCCAGGCTTGCTTGAATCCAGTGGCAAAGTGAGCAAGGGACCCACGTCTGGGCATACCCCCGCCAACTTAGGGCGACCAAAGCGATACAAAAGGGGATGATGGACGGAACGTTTGAGCCAATCAAACACTCACCCCCAGTCAACTGATCTGGGTTTAATCCATCATCATTCTTTAGCTCACTCCACCACCCCAGTTCAGACATGGCCATATCCAAATCAGTCTGACCCTGTGCCTCATGGAAACAGTCCAGCCCGAACTGCCAAGCCATGTCTTCCCTGGACCGGAAACAAGCATCCTAGGACCGGTTTCTGGCATTTCAGCCGTCATCAGCCAGGCTTGCTTGAATTCAGTGGCAAAGTGAGCAAGGGACCCACGTTTGGGCATACCCCCGCCAACTTAGGGCGACCAAAGCGATACAAAAGGGGATGATGGACGGAACGTTTGAGCCAATCAAACACTCACCCCCAGTCAACTGATCTGGGTTTAATCCATCATCATTCTTTAGCTCACTCCACCACCCCAGTTCAGACATGGCCATATGCAAATCAGTCTGACCCTGTGCCTCATGGGAACAGTCCAGCCCGAACTGCCAAGCCATGTCTTCCCTGGACCGGAAACAAGCATCCTAGGACCGGTTTCTGGCATTTCAGCCGTCATCAGCCAGGCTTGCTTGAATCCAGTGGCAAAGTGAGCAAGGGACCCACGTCTGGGCATACCCCCGCCAACTTAGGGCGACCAAAGCGATACAAAAGGGGATGATGGACGGAACGTTTGAGCCAATCAAACACTCACCCCCAGTCAACTGATCTGGGTTTAATCCATCATCATTCTTTAGCTCACTCCACCACCCCAGTTCAGACATGGCCATATGCAAATCAGTCTGACCCTGTGCCTCATGGGAACAGTCCAGCCCGAACTGCCAAGCCATGTCTTCCCTGGACCGGAAACAAGCATCCTAGGACCGGTTTCTGGCATTTCAGCCGTCATCAGCCAGGCTTGCTTGAATCCAGTGGCAAAGTGAGCAAGGGACCCACGTCTGGGCATACCCCGCCAACTTAGGGCGACCAAAGCGATACAAAAGGGGATGATGGACGGAACGTTTGAGCCAATCAAACACTCACCCCCAGTCAACTGATCTGGGTTTAATCCATCATCATTCTTTAGCTCACTCCACCACCCCAGTTCAGACATGGCCATATGCAAATCAGTCTGACCCTGTGCCTCATGGGAACAGTCCAGCCCGAACTGCCAAGCCATGTCTTCCCTGGACCGGAAACAAGCATCCTAGGACCGGTTTCTGGCATTTCAGCCGTCATCAGCCAGGCTTGCTTGAATCCAGTGGCAAAGTGAGCAAGGGACCCACGTCTGGGCATACCCCCACCAACTTAGGGCGACCAAAGCGATACAAAAGGGGATGATGGACAGAACGTTTGAGCCAATCAAACACTCACCCCCAGTCAACTGATCTGGGTTTAATCCATCATCATTCTTTAGCTCACTCCACCACCCCAGTTCAGACATGGCCATATGCAAATCAGTCTGACCCTGTGCCTCATGGGAACAGTCCAGCCCGAACTGCCAAGCCATGTCTTCCCTGGACCGGAAACAAGCATCCTAGGACCGGTTTCTGCCATTTCAGCCGTCATCAGCCAGGCTTGCTTGAATCCAGTGGCAAAGTGAGCAAGGGACCCACGTCTGGGCATACCCCCGCCAACTTAGGGCGACCAAAGCGATACAAAAGGGGATGATGGACGGAACGTTTGAGCCAATCAAACACTCACCCCCAGTCAACTGATCTGGGTTTAATCCATCATCATTCTTTAGCTCACTCCACCACCCCAGTTCAGACATGGCCATATGCAAATCAGTCTGACCCTGTGCCTCATGGGAACAGTCCAGCCCGAACTGCCAAGCCATGTCTTCCCTGGACCGGAAACAAGCATCCTAGGACCGGTTTCTGGCATTTCAGCCGTCATCAGCCAGGCTTGCTTGAATCCAGTGGCAAAGTGAGCAAGGGACCCACGTCTGGGCATACCCCGCCAACTTAGGGCGACCAAAGCGATACAAAAGGGGATGATGGACGGAACGTTTGAGCCAATCAAACACTCACCCCCAGTCAACTGATCTGGGTTTAATCCATCATCATTCTTTAGCTCACTCCACCACCCCAGTTCAGACATGGCCATATGCAAATCAGTCTGACCCTGTGCCTCATGGGAACAGTCCAGCCCGAACTGCCAAGCCATGTCTTCCCTGGACCGGAAACAAGCATCCTAGGACCGGTTTCTGGCATTTCAGCCGTCATCAGCCAGGCTTGCTTGAATCCAGTGGCAAAGTGAGCAAGGGACCCACGTCTGGGCATACCCCCGCCAACTTAGGGCGACCAAAGCGATACAAAAGGGGATGATGGACAGAACGTTTGAGCCAATCAAACACTCACCCCCAGTCAACTGATCTGGGTTTAATCCATCATCATTCTTTAGCTCACTCCACCACCCCAGTTCAGACATGGCCATATGCAAATCAGTCTGACCCTGTGCCTCATGGGAACAGTCCAGCCCGAACTGCCAAGCCATGTCTTCCCTGGACCGGAAACAAGCATCCTAGGACCGGTTTCTGGCATTTCAGCCGTCATCAGCCAGGCTTGCTTGAATCCAGTGGCAAAGTGAGCAAGGGACCCACGTCTGGGCATACCCCCGCCAACTTAGGGCGACCAAAGCGATACAAAAGGGGATGATGGACGGAACGTTTGAGCCAATCAAACACTCACCCCCAGTCAACTGATCTGGGTTTAATCCATCATCATTCTTTAGCTCACTCCACCACCCCAGTTCAGACATGGCCATATGCAAATCAGTCTGACCCTGTGCCTCATGGGAACAGTCCAGACTAGTAGCATTTGATTTACAGGCCCTGGGCACCCACAGTGCCCTTTACTAGGGACTTATCATTACATCAAATATGCCAACGATGGATAACCAATCAGAATCACAATTTACACAGGGGGCACTTGCACTTTAGCAGTGATCAGCTGTGGTAATGTGCCCAGAGTTCTAAAACCATCAAAAATGAAATTCAGCACACAGTCAAAAATAGGAGGTCAGAAGCAAAAAAGACAGGCAAAAAACATGCCAAAGATGCCAAGTCTAATAGTATGTATGTAGCATAGTATAAACTTGGCCAAAATGTAGAAGAGCGCTACACAGGGGCAAAGTCAAGCATACAGTCAACCAGTGATAAGATAGGTAGCTCGATTCTGCGAGTGAATTGCAAGTGTACTGTTGCTACATTGTGATGTGGTGTTCTTTAAAGAGGTATATATTCAACACCTTCCTAAATTGGACTAGTGATGGGCCGATCTCTGTGGATATGGGGATGTTGTTTGAAATCCTGGGTGCATAGATGGAAAAAGTCTACTGCTTTGTTTTTTTTTTGTTACATTTTTAGTTTCCAGTCTGATGGTGTTCTGGCTGTGGTTGTGAGTAAAGTCATTTAAAGCTGGTGAGATTCTCTGCGAGATGTGCTCCTGCTTGTAGGATCACCTTAAGGAGGAGCAACGTGTCCCTGAGGCCATGGAGCAGGAGTTACCACCACCCTGAACTGAAAGTATGAGGGCTTAAATAGCAGTTCTGAAGTTGCTTTTTGGAAGAAACAGATTAACTTTCTTTAGAAGAGAGAGCTGGTACCAAACCGTCTTTGATTTGTTTAATATAGTAATTTTTGAGGGTGAGGTTGATGTCTGGGGTGAATCTAGTGTTGTGTAGTTCCTATAGTACCCCTGCAGGACCTGCGCGTTTGGATAACATAAACTGTGGGCTTGGTGACCGACTGGCTCTGTGCACCCCCACCGTGTATGTTAGCCGGATTTGCATTAGCTAGCTCACAGTGCCACTAGAATTTCCTCTTATCGGGGAGAGATTAGTTCCTGGCAACCTTAGATCATAACAACCCTGATCCCTCAGAATCGTGGAAACAATGTACTACTTTTCTCTCAGTCACTCGTGCTTACTTGTTCGGTTTGTCTCAGAGAGTTACACAGAATAAACAGTCTGGGCGTTTCAATAAGTATTTATTGAACAGTTGTTATTCTAGTGTAGAATATATGTGCTGCAACAACCAGCAGACAGTAGCAGAGATATATTATCAGCAGTACGATAAAAGTGAAAGGATAGTACAGTTCTACCATATTGCAATAATGATGGTTACATACATGAATATATGAAATGCATTATAAAAGTGCGCATACTCTTACGATGCCTAAGTATGTGTGTAGGTCTAAAAGCTTATGAGCCAAGAATCCCTCTAGGATTTTAGTCGAACCCCATCACCTGAATAGAGAGAGTGTGGGACCCCATCCTGGTCTCGAGTTGCACACCCCGCAAGGGCTGTGTTAGACCGCTGTCAGCTGGAGCGACTGCATGCAGGAGCCTCAGCGTCTCTGGTCAGTGTGTCAGCATGGAAGTCTTGGTTCGCTCTGTCTTACCGTGGCAAGATGTGGTGTATTTATACCCTAAAGTGTCTCGTCCCTTAGTATGGTTTGTATTGGTCTTTGTTGGACATGAGGAAGACGTCAGGGGTGAATTTTGTACATACATATTATGCGGGAGATGTAGCTGGTGAATGCTCATGCATAATTTATGAGTACATTGTAGGCCTGTGTTCGGGAAAAACCCTGCAGTGTTCAAACCACAGACTAGATAACGTTCAACCCTCTTGACGAGGAATGTTGACGTAGACGTCTGTAGTCGGTCTTATTGCAACTTGGTTGTTAAGTTGATTTTCCTCTTGAAGTTGAACTTCTTGTTGAAGTGGAATGAGTTCCATGGCATTGTTGTAGTCCTTTATTCCGTACAGGTGGCTCTTCAAACGTGATGAGTCTTTCTGTTTGAACTTCTTGGATTGTAGCGAGAGGAGGGCGTCTGTTACTGTGGAGTCCACAAGGCCTACTGTTTAGTATCGGCCACATAGTGTGGTTTGATTAAGTCGATTGAGACAAATCTTTTCTCCTTTTTCCCGGCAAGAGGCGGCAGAAGTACAGTTCTTGTGCCTTGGATTGCTAGGACCGGTACAGCTGTTCTGTATGATGGCCCAAATTCTTTCTTGTCTGCAATCTTTTCTCTGACCAGATCCCCGACTTTTGGGATCCAGACAGGTCTTGCCGTTACTGCCTTGACTTCCTCAGTGGCGGTCTGTTTTAGGTGGACGTTGCTTTGTTGTGTCCTGGATTCATTGAGATCCTGTAAAACAGCCAAACGATCATGGATATCAAATGGTTTTTCATCCGCCACTGTGCCTTCACAATCAAGATCAGGTACCCACATTCTTGTCCCAAATAGGACCTCGTAAGGAGTGACACCCCGTAGAGAGCTTCTTGGCTGGTTGTTAATTGCTCTTTGGACCCCATAAAGGTGACTGACCCAACTACCGCCCTTGCCTAATACCCTAGATGTTAAAGATTGCTTTAAGTCATGGTTTTTCCTCTCCACAACCAAATTTCCCTCAGGATGGTATGGAGAGGAGTACCGCAATGCTACGCCCATTCCTTCTATGGCTTCTTTGTAAGCACGAGAGCTAAACGCCGGGCCACGGTCAGAATGTAACGTGCCAACTGCGTATGTGCCGATAAAGACTTGCAAATCTTTTATAACAGTTCGAGCATCAGCCGAGCGCTGAGGCCAGACCCATAGGAATCTAGAGCAGGAATCCACTGCAACCATGATATATTTCTTGGCCCCATCCGATTGTAGGGGTCCGCAGTGGTCCAAATACACACATGCGAGAGGTTTGTCTGATTTTAGTAATGGTATCTGCGCTGGGCGTGCTACGGTGGAGCCTTTCATCTGCTGGCAGATGTCGCACTTTAAGACATAGTCTTTGGTCTGCTTTGTTAACCCTGGCCACCAGTAGCGCTGTTTCAATAAAGAAATAGTCGCTGTAACGCCTGTATGCGCAGAGCCCAAACCCTCGTGTGCTGTTAGAATTAAGCCTTGTCTACGATCCATATTTGGTATTACTCTATCCCCCACTCCAGGAATCTGAGCATATGGAATGTTGTTTGCATCTAACTTGTAGGAGTACTTGAGTGGAAATTTCTTTGGTACTGCTGTGCTGCCTTTGCGTGAAGCAATGACAGCTACCAAAATCTCGCCGTCTATTCTCATTTTTGAACAAGTGATTGCAGCTACGGATGCTGTGCATACAGCCCCCTTTGCGGCTTCATCAGCCAATGAATTCCCTTCAATGTGAACGCCATCACGCTGATGACTCAGTGTATGTATCACGTGAGCCCTTGGTAGTTCGCTTCTCAACTCCACTACCTGTTTCCATAGCATTTTATGCTTAATTGTGCCACCTTTTGCGTCTTTAAACCCGTTTTGTTTCCAATGATACAAGTATTCATTGTATGACTGTACACAGTAAAAGGAATCGCACACAATTAGTGTGGGGAATTCGAGATCCGTATTTACAAGTACCAGTATCAGTGCTTTTAATTCTGCCAACTGAGCGGTGCAGTCTCCTAGAGATTGCGTTTTAGTGCAGCTTGGATGGAACTTTCCATCGCGCATGTGACCTTTAACGATTGCACACGCTGCGCTGTAAGCTTGCTTACTCCCTATGGCTGGTTGAGCAGATCCGTCAGTGTAAATAATATATTCATACTGATCTAAAGGCAAAATCTCATTTGGTAGAGGATATTCTTGTTCGTATTGTAGAAATGCTTGTGTTTTTAAACTTGGATCAAATCTGTATTCAACATCAGTTGCAGTAAGAGAATTAGCCCATTGTATCCATCTGGGATGTAAGGCTTTTGCATTTGGAATGCTAGCCTTTGTAACAGCCTCTAAGGCTGGTACTGGGGTCACAACTTTTATCCGCTTTCCCTGAGCCAGAGCTCTTTCTCTTGCTACAGCGGTCTGCACTGCTGTCAGGATTTTTTCAGTTGAAGTGAAACGCATCTCTGCGTTTGTGTACAGGTGTGATTTGTATGCGATTGGTACCGTTTCACCTTCATTGAAGGTTAAGTAAGTGTACCCGCATTGACCCGCTATTATTCGGATCACTAAATTGCGTACGTTTACGCGTGTCTGTAAGTGTTTTGACGCTATCATGTCTTCTTGTAGTGAACGCAGGATGTTTGTATGTTCCTGTGTCCATTGTCTGACTGAAAAATCAGGTTTTATTAAGTCGCAGAAAGGTTTTACTCTTTTTGCGTAATCCAAAATGTATGTACGACCAAAATTTAGTAATCCCAGAATTGATTGTAAATTCTTTAACGATTTTGGAGGTTGGAGCAGCGCACACTTTTCTAAAAAGTTAGCTGCTAGGCTTTTTCCTTCACTTGACAGCTCATACCCTAAGAACAGGACATTGAGATGGGCAATTTTTGATTTTTTGAAATTAAATTTATAGCCCTCAGAGGTGAATCCCATAATAATGGTGCTCACCCTGGTCAAGTGCCTCGGTAAGTCATCGTCCGTCAGATAAATATCATCCACATAGGACAATGCTTCTTCATCCAAATTTTGGAGTTACTCTGTTACCCTTGCTGAAAACAACCCCGGGCTATTCTTATACCCTTGGGGCAGATGACAAAATTGCCGTTGGGACCCTAGCGCTGAGAATGCGGTCAAATACCTGCTTTCAGGTGCTATATTTTGGCAGAAAAATCCATTTGAGATATCAAGGGTTGTTTTGTATTTTTTCCGCACAATGTTATTCATTAATGCGGCACTGTGTGCATTTTGAACTGCAAATGTCTTTGTGCAAGTGTTTAAATGTCTGTAATCCAAAACTAAACGATATGTGTTGTCAGGTTTCATTACGGGAAACAAAGGATTGTTCAAAGGTGAAGTGCAATTTTCAATCACCCCCTGGTATTCTAGTTGATCTTGGATCTCCCTGACTTGTTTTTTAGCTTCCTGCTTTATAGAATATTGCCTTTGAGCATTTGGTGAAACTTTTAACGGGATCACGTCGTGGGTTGAATCCTCATCCCAACCAGCATGATGTTTGTACAATGCCGGAGCTAGGGCAACCGCCCACTCCTGCGCATATGCATGTTTTAAATGTATGGGAACGAGGTCGGAAAATGCTGGAAAAATTATCTTTTCACCCTTAGGGCACTCTATGACGAATGCTGGCGGCCAGTCTTGCTCTGCTAATAGGATGTCATATCCAGATGACAGATTTTTCTAAAATAGACGTTTAACTTTCCTGGGCTTGTCCCCCTCCATCCGGAGTGTTATCTCATGTAACTTATGTGGGACACTTACCCGAGTATCAGGTGTTTCCACCGTGATATACTCACTCAACTCCGCTGTCAACAGAAATTCCTTCAGGTTCTGGCGAGCTATTGTTACTTCTGCCGCGCTGTCTAGCATCGTCAGAGCCCAGAAGCTGTGTCCTCAGAATTCTGGGCATGTCTGATCTTGAGACCGGCTACCTTCTTCTTTTTGAACTGAGGTTTTGATTTTTGTTTATCTTCTTTTTTAGGTGCGTAGTCCGCAGCGCGTTGCGTGTCTCTGGACTTTGTACGCTCCTCTTATCTGTGTTCTGACCGTCCTTCCCTCTCGGAGTTTTTTGATGAACCCTGAAAGGAACGAGAGGAATGTGTATCAGTATCCTGAAACCTGTCAGGTTTCCTAATATTATCCCTATTCCGGAGGTTATACCTCCTTTCAGAGGGCTCCTGTTGAGGAGACCTTCCTCGGGATTGAGATCTGCTGTCTTTAGACTTTTGTTGTTTTTATTCTCCCACTTCTTTTTAGAAGAAGTAGGTGTCTGCTTTGTAGTGTCCTTTTCAGAACTGCCCACCAGTTGTGGTTTTAATGCTTTCCCACCTAAACTGTCTCTGCCTAGTTCTGCATACGCAGTTTCAATTATTTTGGGTAGTTCGTGTTGTTGATCTACTGGACTGAACTCCCTTAGGCGTTGGCGGATCGCCACTGAAGCTGCTTCCCCCTTAATGTTAGCTAGTATTATGGCTGATACCTGTTCGTAGTTACCTAGTAACTTCATCCCTAAGTTAAGGGCAGGATCTGCCCAGTACTCATTTTGTATCTGTCTCAATACATCAGGTACTACTGCTAATGACGGGATACCAAGCGTTCTGTATATATGGCAGCAAAGACTGTACCCCAAGAGGTGCAGTCCTCTATTTGTGGTGTGATCCCCATGGGCAAGCAGATTGTTAGTATTCTGTGTTTATCACAGGTGGCAGTATTCGGGAATACTGCCTCAAGCTGAGTTATTTTCTGAGCTATCCAGAATGGTATTTGTTCGCGTTTTGCGGGCATTTTGCCCATTACCGCGTGTAATATTTGAGGAGTAATTTTATTTCCTGTACCCTGAGCTGGAGTACTATTTGCTGCACCTGGTGCAGGTTGGATTGTTAAAGTCCTCATGACAAATTGTGTCAGGTTTCTGTAGATTTTAATTAAATCTTTGTGTTGTACGAGTAAGTCTCCTGGTGGCATTGTGTCAATGTCAGGATGTGGTGTGTAGGCCGCTAATATTGGCCATGTGGCTCCTTCTCCTCCGAGTGGGCCTAACCTTGCTCTTCCTTGTACGTGGGGTAGGGCGCCATTAAACCAGTAATAATGTTCCTGGTAAGTGAGTGGAATCTCTATGTCCTCAAACGGACAATATTCCTGTGGTGCATCTCCTTCTATATAGTAGTGAAATGTATTTGTTACTGCATTTGCTGCTGGGAGTGTAACCCATGAATAGAATACCTCTGTTTTGTTTGATTCGTGTGCCTCAATCATGAAAACTACAATGCCACCCCTAGCTTGTAAACCATTTTCTAATAGTCTTGGGGTGACTGTCCTTCTGAACTTTGGTGCAATCTGTATTGCATCCGCAGGATCTTCTCCTTCGTCTCAAAAATTCAGTTCAACTCTCTCTGCCCTTACCTCGGTATCAGGCATGTTTTAGAGGAACAAGTGTTCCAAGGGAACTAAGATAAGGTGTTATGCACAATTGTTTAGGAACACTATGTCCTTTCAAGCTTGAATAACCAACAGCCAATAACTAGTATTTTTGTACGACTCAGCTGCAGCGGATTTTGTGCCCACCCACTCCAGACGTCTCTGGGGTTTTGTGAGTAGGTTCTCTGAGAATAGCACGACTGAACTACTCAGAGTCTACTGTTAAATAAGTACCCAACCAACGTTGGGCGCCATGTCGTGTAGTTCCTATAGTACCCCTGCAGGACCTGCGCGTTTGGATAACATAAATTGTGGGCTTGGTGACCGACTGGCTCTGTGCACCCCCACTGCGTATGTTAGCCGGATTTACATTAGCTAGCTCACAGTGCCACTAGAATCTCCTCTGATCGGGGAGAGATTAGTTCCTGGCAACCTTAGATCATGACAACCCTGATCCCTCAGAATCGTGGAAACAATGTATTACTTTTCGCTCAGTCGCTCGTGCTTACTTGTTCGGTTTGTCTCAGAGAGTTACACAGAATAAACAGTCTGGGCGTTTCAAGAAGTATTTATTGAACAGTTGTTATTTTAGTGTAGAATATATGTGCTGCAACAACCAGCAGACAGTAGCAGAGATATATTATCAGCAGTACGATAAAAGTGAAAGGATAGTACAGTTCTACCATATTGCAATAATGATGGTTACATACATGAATATATGAAATGCATTATAAAAGTGCGCAACAACCAGCAGACAGTAGCAGAGATATATTATCAGCAGTACGATAAAAGTGAAAGGATAGTACAGTTCTACCATATTGCAATAATGATGGTTACATACATGAATATATGAAATGCATTATAAAAGTGCGCATACTCTTACGATGCCTAACTAGATGTACCTAAGTGTACCTAGCATGTGTGTAGGTCTTAAAGCCTAAGAGCCAAGAATGCCTATAGGATTTTAGTCGAACCCCATTACCTGAATAGAGAGAGTGTGGGACCCCGTCCTGGTCTCGAGTTGGACACCCCGCAAGGGCTGTGTTAGACCGCTGTCAGCTGGAGCGACTGCATGCAGGAGCCTCAGCGTCTCTGGTCAGTGTGTCGGCATGGAAGTCTTGGCTCCCTCTGTCTTACCGTGGCAAGATGTGGTGTATTTATACCCTAAAGTGTCTCGTCCCTTAGTATGGTTTGTATTGGTCTTTGTTGGACATGAGGAAGACGTCAGGGGTGAATTTTGTACGTACATATTATGCGGGAGATGTAGCTGATGAATGCTCATGCATAATTTATGAGTACATTGTAGGCCTGTGTTCAGGAAAAACCCTGCAGTGTTCAAACCACAGACTAGATAACGTTCAACCCTCAGAGTTCGTTGTGTACTGTAGAGAACTAATGTAGGTGAAAGATCATGCCTATATTAGGGCTTAGGAGATCATGACTATAACAGGGCATATACGATTATGACCATAATAGGGCATATACGATTATGACCATATACGGCATATATGAACGTGTCTATATTAGGGCCTCTATACGAAACATAACACTAGGAGACTTGCTGTTCGAAGCCATTGAGATTCATGTCAGTGAATCAGTTTGTACTATTTCTTGCTTGTTGTACTTGGCAAATAACCAGAATTCTTTCATGGTGGCACTGAGCTTCAGGTAGGCATTCTACTTCCAGGTCTAAATGTGGTGCAGGCAGTTTTAGAGGCATTGGGTGTCTGGAGTAAAGGAGACTTTCAAACAGAGCTGTGAATCCCTTTTAAAACTCCAGCGTGTGAAGGAGGATGAGATGGTTGACTGTGTCAAAGACAGCTCAGACGCTCACCAATATCAGGAGCCAGGGGTCAATATGGAATCTATTGTGTGGGATTAATTTTCAGGAAATTGAAGAATACAAAGCATTTTCTGTTAAATTTGTGGTTACAAACATAACATTTATGTGGAAGTGATTCTAGTGAATGACACATTTTGGTTCATAATAAGTTTCTTTAACAAACATCAGATATCTCTAAATAAATCAGATGACATTGGTTAGAGGCAGTGCAAGTATCTGTGAATTAATTAATTTTAGTTTAATTGATTAAACGTCATATCAGTGGAAAATGTTAATTTGCGCTCTCACATAAAATTTCATAATGAGCCTTCATAATCACACAGTAAATTAGTTGGCAAAAATCGTGAATTTGATAAATGATTTTTTTCCACTACAGTTATTAAACCCAAATGACTTTCTAAATTTTTTAATCTACTCCAGGTTGCCTTTATTGTGTGCTTTAATTGATGGTAAAGTACTTGGTGATGAGAGACGCGTTATGTTTATTTATTTGCATAGAAATGTAATGAGCTTTTCTGGGCAACAATAACACATGCTTAAACGAACTCTAAAAATTATCGATGATAAATTGTGAGGAGGATAGAAATATTCATCACAAGCTAACGTATTTGTCTCGAGGGGAATGTAGTCTTTAATTAGAAGGCGAATTACTGTACAAGAAATGTGTCATTTTCTGAGTTTCAATTACCAAATTTGGGTTGTAAACTGAAAGCAAATTATATTCAGTGCTCAGTTTTTTTATAGTAAATCTATCACTTAGTTATTTTTGGTATTTGGTGTCTGTGGTGCCTGTTAAGAAAACTGATATGCATAGATACAAAGATGTAACCTACTAACGTTAGATTTTGAAACATAAATACATCCACTATTCCTGCCCAGATTAAAACACCCAACCTACCAAACAGCGTCTCCCAAAGCATCCGTTTGTAATAATGTTTTGGATCGGTACCCTGACGATCTAGTGACATGTGACTGATAAATATCCAGGATAAAACATGTTATGATGGAGAAGATAGTAGAGTCTTGAAAAAAAATATGATGCACAATATTGTCGGAGGTCGTTTTTCCCATTCTTTTTTGCAGGAAAACAATAAAACCTGGCGTTATGCTCTAAAGACAGTTTCTTCTCTGGTGCATTTACAGTCAGGTCTCAGCTCTGGATGATCGGCTACAGCCCCTTGATGCCTTTGGGTAGCTGTCGCGCTCTACAAATTAAAAATCAAATCAAATCAAAATCTGAAGACCGACCATGCAGGCATTTTGAAATCATGTTCCAGTTCAGGACAACTTCATCATGGATCTATGAAGTAAAAGCGGGAACATTAAGGGGTGTATTGAATTGCTGGGCTGGTTTATTCTTCAAGCTGCACTATATGCTTTCTTCAGCAGCAATATTAACTATGCTCTGGAGGTGGTTGGGTACCATAACATCAGCACACAATGGAATGTTTCCAGGTACCAGGATCCAAATAGAATGTAAGTGAATTCATCAAAACCATTGAGAAAATAGCGAAGAGTAAAGTGGTTCCTTTGAGCTCATGAAGATTAATCTAAAGGAAATATGGAGAAACATGTAATTTCATGGTTTGAATAGACAGTGGTAAATTGAAATGATTCATGCTTAACAGTCTTAGGCCCTGATTATGAGTTCGGTGGTCTAACCACCTGACCGCTGTGTCCGCACCCTCCAGGATACCCCAGCACCGGTGGTCTCCCGCCCGCTCTATTGTTAGTTGTGCTGTCTGAAATGCTGACCGCGGCCACAGCACTCTTACTGCCGGGACCACGGCAGTCTCCAATGTTTGTGTTGCGCACTCCGATGCCTTCAGGTCTGCGGTGTACCTGCTGTGCCAATTACAATGACACAGTCGTACTGGCGGTCTCCCAATGCCGGTTACCCAACGGCGGCATACCGCCGCGGTATGCGTTCAAAAAAGCACAACAGTGATAATTGGATGGATTTAAAAACAACATAGCTGATGTGCTTTGGCCAAGTGGACACGCCTGAAAATCACACTATAAAACACGTTCCTATCCCTGACTAGGATCCTTTGCTTCTCAACTGCAGCCCACAATACAGGCACCACCGTTTTGTGTATTTTGAGATAAGGCAGCCCTTTTCACATCTTCCCATTTTGCACTGTCCACCACCTGTAATTTTAGGTTTGCACCATTTTACCTGTAATCACTTGTTTGTTTTACCTTTCATATAGTCACTCACATTTTATTTTTTGATCATGCCTCGCCAAACAAACTCTCGCTTCACTGTGGCTGAGTTGACAGTTATGGTGGATGAGATCATTGGAGTATAACCCCAACCTTTAGGTTCCCAAGTCCAGCATACTCCTCTTAGTAGGAAAATGGAAATGTATGACAGGATAGTCAACAGAGTTTCCTAACATGTAGTACTCAAAGTATCTGAGATGTTGGTTTGTCTGTGTCAGGGTGTATTGCTGCAATTAAGAGCACAACTCCATGACATGCCACATGTTGTAATATTGTCTGTAAGTGGATAACTATAAAAATATCATCCCAGGACCCATGATACGTGTTAAAATGTAAATGTATGGTCCATCCCAAATGCATGTTGCCAACAGGTATGGTACACTAGCCGTTTGTCAAGTGTTGGTAAAGTGAGATTGAAATGACTGCAACTATCATGAGACCCTGTGACTGCAACTCTAACCAACATGCTAAACTCCTTTTGCCCCTTCTCACTTGTCTGCCATGTCACAACGGATTTTCAGTCATCATGCAGCTTACCATTTGTATAGTGCTCGCAAGTTCAGATAGAAAAGCTACCACTATTACCATGAAGCTCTGTGACTTGCACTCTAAACAAGACGCTAGGCTCCTTTTGCCCCTTCTCACTTCTATGCCATGTCACAACTGATGTTCACTCATCATGCAGGTTTCCATTTGTCAAGGGTTGGTAAAGTGAGATTGAAGTGACTACATCTACCATGAGGCCCTATGACTGCAACTCTAACCAAGATGCTAGACTCTTTTTGTCCCTTCTCACTTGTTTGCCATGTCACAACTGATGTTCACTCATTATGCAGGTTTCCATTTGTCAAGTGTTGGTAAGTTGAGATAGAAAAGCTACCACTACTACCATGAGGCCCTGTGACTGTAATTCTAACTAAGTTGCTAGACTCCTTTTGTCCCTTCTCGCTTGTCTTCCATGTCACTACTGATGTTCACTCATCATACAGCTTACCATTTGTCAACTGTTAGTAAGTTGGTAAGTTGAGATAGAAAGGCTATCACTACTACACTGAGCACCTGTGAATGCAACTCTAACCAAGATGCTAGACTCTTTTGCCC
Source organism: Calotriton arnoldi (assembly GCA_963921515.1). Lineage (NCBI taxonomy): Eukaryota > Metazoa > Chordata > Amphibia > Caudata > Salamandridae > Calotriton > Calotriton arnoldi. The sequence goes on along the minus strand of CAWUFW010004894.1, from coordinate 1,122,242 downwards.
CTTCTCACTTGTTTGCCATGTCACTATTGATCTACTCTCATCATGGACTGTGCAATGTACAGAAAATGCTCTATCCAGATATATGTCTGAATACTTTGCTTGATGGTGTCCTGGTCTTATCAACTGAAAGTATTGATGGCATGAGTGACACCCTAACTAATGTGTACCCCTTATATATGTAAGCCAAGAAGGAAACTCAGCTGATTAGCAGTGCCAGGTGACCCCTTGAATCTGCACTCCTCACATGATGAACAATGCTAAATATACAACTAATATGTGTGTTTACCTGTATGATACACAACTAGGCCTTTGAATGGACAAATACATGTTACAACTACAATGAGTTTGTTGTATTGTTTTAGAGATGTCATGTCTATCCTTAAAGCCAAAATGCCACATACCTGCACATCTAATGAGCTGGTGAAATCTACTACATGCATTGAATGCCTTTAAATATCTAGTAACTAACTTCAGCTTCACGCATATTGATGACAATTCTAACCTCTACCTAGTTTGTTTCATTCTAGGTCCCTATTTACTTTGACACAAACAACGCGGATTTAGATACCTTACTTCCATCAATAACAATGTTCCTCTATTTCTCAACAGGTCGATTGGCCATAGCACCTCCACAGAGGTTGGAAACCAAACAAAGTTTTGCTCCACCCCAGGATGAAGCCCTCAGTGGTGACAATTGCTCATGGAAATGTGGACATGGATGACGCTCCTGGCCCATCTGGTCAGCTTGGGCAGACGGCAACAGTGTAGCTCATTGTGCCCACAACACCTCCCACCACAGCTGCAAAAGCAGAGCAAACCAATGCACCCCTAACCTGTGTACCTAGCACAGTCAGTAGCATTCTGTGCCCCCCCAGCCCTGGATTCTGAGGTGTGTATCACCACCCCAGTCACTGAGGAACCAGAACCCAGTGAAAGGGTGCAGTCTATGCTAAGGGCACAGGGCTGTGGGGATAGGGGTCATGGGAGGGTATCTGTGGGCCCGCAGAGTGAGCCCACTGGGGCCACAGGCACCCAGGCTGCCATCACCCAAGTCCTGGGAGTCTACCAGGACTCTCAAAATGTGATGGGCCAGGTATTGACCGAAATCTGATAAATGAAGCAACTGCAGATGGACACATACCAGGAGGTTGCCGGCATACACACCGAGTTGGCTGGCATGAACACCAACATGGCTTCCCTGGTTGGGGTACTGCGGGACATCAACACTAGGGCTTCTCCACCTGCATCTACCCCTTCCTGTGGTCAAAGTCCATCCAGGCTGTCAACATCTGCTGCAGTCACAGGAAGGGAGGCCCTGTCAGAGGAGGACACGCCTGCACGTGCTCGTTTCAGCAGTTGCAGATCCCCCCCTGTCAGAAAGAAGGAATGTCCATACCAGATTCCAGGAGGTGGAGATGGCAAGACACCCACCACTGCCAGTAAGAAACCTTGCCCCTAATGTCCTCCTGTGTGTGCTACACATTTACTTTATGGACTATTCCTGCCCATTTTTCCATATTTGATGGGAGTTATATGTTGGAATTTAAACTCCAGAAAATCTGGACTCTACTACAATGCTTTCATCCACCATGACTAATATTTCAATTTTGGTTTTCACTGTGTAATTTTTAGAAATTTTCTTGCCCTTATCCTTGTTCACTTCATTAAAAACATGTCACCAAATCATTGTCTCCTATTGGAATTCTCAAATATAACAATGGGAATCTACTAGCGTGTGAACTTTGCAATGTAAAGATCTTGGTGCTTCAGGAAGCATGGGTATGGTGTATGTAAATAATGTTCGACTCAGGATCACTACCATGTCACAACCACACATACATACAAGTGTCCGGGCTGATAACATCTTTATTCCATTGTTCGAATCATAGGCTGACATGATGTCAGAATCATAAAAGAACTGACTCAGTTATTCTGTGTCAGTGATCATGTAATCAGTTGCAGACTTTCACAACATGGAAGGAGGGGATACATCTGACAATATCCTACACATAAGCAGCAATAAAGTAGGTCTACATCATCAGCTGGAGTCATATGGCCTACCTCACAAAAGGAATCCTACATCAAATAAACAAATAAACAGACACATGTCAGTACAGCAGTTTCCGACCACAGGTTCATTCCAATCCAGTGTTGCTTGCGTTTGGTAGAATGGCACAAACAAATGTCAGTGCTGTGCCACACGCACTTTGACCTACAATGAGGAGACACATCAACAGCTACATACAGTTCATGCACAATGAGGAATTAGCCAATGTGAAGGCAAAATAGCATGAAATTGGCCAAATACAACATTGTAAATGATCACATGATGGTACACATATTGCATTAGGACCAACACACCACAAGTAACAAGTCCAATGGAATCCAGGTAACTTCCATCCTACCGCTGTGCAAGCTGTCTTGGTAGTGGCTTTGTACACCCACACTCTGTGACAGGCATTCCCAGGAACAATCCATGTCCACTTCATACGTCTGAACAGCATCACGAACCTGCTAGTGTCACAACTCTGAAATGTTCAAATGAAGATGCCATGGTAAAGGAATCTAAAACAGATCTATACAGAGAGGGATTGGCTAAGAAACCATACAAATGGCACAAATCACATTGTCAACTCCTAGAGAACACAATCCCAGACAACATTCACTGCTGAACAAAGCTACATTTACAAAACAAACACCTTTCCCCAGATTTTGCCAGACACATATATTCCCAGTATGTAACATTAACATCCTTCTCACAACATCACTACAAGAGTTGCAATAATAGTCAAAGTCATCACATCTCACACCCTACTAACACTCAGGAGAAGTAGTTTCAGATAAGATCTTGACACAGGTCCATTCCTTCCTCTTTATCACTATCATCATCATCATTTGGCATTACAGTTTCCTCACCCAGTGGCTCTTCATGGCCGGCATCTGGTGCGCTGTAAGGGATGTTCCATCGCCGGGTAATGTTGTGGAGCATGCAGCAGGCCACGGTGATCTTACATACCTTCCCGGGTGAGTAGAGGAGGGCTTCCCCAGTCTTGTCCAGACATCTGAATCTGGCTTTCAGGAGCCCAAAAGGCCACTTCACTGGCCGCTGTGTTCTTCCATGAGCCTTATTGAAGCAGACTTCCCATGGCATTGTAGGATTCCTCAGTGGTTCCAACAACCATGGACCATTGGGATATGCTGAGTCTCCTAGATGGAAGACAGACAGAAGTGCAACAAGGAGTTACCCACTTTCAGATTATACTACCTGACATTACCCACATAAAGTCAGGACAGATGGTATAATTAGATTTCATGTGAAATATCACGGTGTACAGTGCACCACGCACATTTTGCTTACGCACAGTAATGCACTACACAGATGATGTTTTGTACTGGACATGACATGGAAACAGAGTTTTTCAAAAGTAAACATGTTTGCCCTCATTTGTAGTGGTGGTGATGCACTTAACTGTCACCAATACTATTTTCCCAAATGCTAACATGGCGGATGCCTGACCGCTCTAATAGGACATTTCGAAAGTCAGCTGATGCCGGTAGCCGACTGAACGGTGGACGGTCGCATGCATGACAGATACAGCCATAAGCTAACTTTGGGGATAGTGACAGCCACGGACCAATGGCTGTGTGTGCCGACGCTGATGACCGTGTACGTGCAGTACATGTACGCCGCGGTTTGAAAAAATGTTCACTTGTCTCCTGACGCTGCTACTATCAACACCTCCTCCATTTTAGCTGCTGTTTGCCATCACTGGGATCTCTCAAGGCATGTCATGCTGGTGAGAGGGCCCGCCACTTTACTCCAGATGAGTTGGATACCCTGGTAGATGAGGTCCTTCCCCAGTATAGTCAGCTCTATGGTTCACCAGAGGAACAGGTAAGTTTCTCAAATACATATTTAACTCCATTTAACTGACTGCTTCCTTTCTATTCCCATAGGCTGCAATGTGCCTCTGAGTGTCAGAGTGTAAACATGATGTTGATTGCATATATTGAGTGGTGCCTACGTAGGACACACATGTAATGGATTATAGGGCCCTGTACTTTGTGGAGAGAAGACCACCATTGTAATGTGTGATGCGGGTGATTTCTACTTGTGCGAGATGCATATATCTATGCTGGGCTCAAGTTCATAGTAGTGCATATGTGCATAGTTATGTATAGGCTTTGCACCATGAGCCATGGCTGTATACTGGTATAAGCATTTGAGGATGATGTTAGCCATGTGTACCATCCCACATCAGGCTTTGTAAAACAGTTGTCTGGGAAGTAGCTATACCTCACAGACCCCTTCAGAACGCCACACAACCGTATGCTCACATATGAGATGGGCAGAAAATTTACGTTTATGTACTGAACTGGTGGAAATTAGAGGTTCATGTGGGGTCAGTTTGGGGTCAGCCTTTAGAAAGCGAGGCCTGACAATGCGTTGTGGGGAGTCTGAGTCAGAGTTACTGTGGCAGGAGAAGTGATGCACAGAGTAATGTCCCTGTAGACCTGCTGATCCATGGATGTTCCCAGAAAGAGTTATCTGTCCCACTAGTAACCCTGATATCTGTAACATGGATAATATAAAGAATGGTGACTGAGGTGGCCCCCTGACCTGATCATTTTTTCCATTGACCCACAGTGTCAATGTGTGTCTGTCACTAATGACTGTACCCTTACTCACACAGGTCTATTGACACTTTTCCAATAGTGTTGCTTCCACTGTACAGGCCTATAGCACATCTGAGACATGAACAGTGTAGATAGTGGGTTACATTTGAATAGATTCAGAAATGTGAATCATCTGCTTGGTTACAATATTTCCTATCACACAACACATACAATGGTATGTTGACTGTCATCCCTGTTACAGTGCCACATATGGCAAAAAGTGTACCCTGTGATGGCAGTACATACCACACAAACCTATTTTGACTTACCAGGATATTTCAATAAGTAGTCCACATGTACACACCTCCCCCAGAGAGGTAACTCTCAGTGTCACACATACCAGCCCTTACATTGTGACCATAGTCTTAGGAAGGTGTGTATACTATGGTCCTCACCTCTATGGACCATATGCATCAATGCAAACTGCCTGGCTGTTAAAGTGTCTGGACAGACATGCACAGGTAGTTTACCCTTCAGAAGGTCCATATGGTGTGCTGTGTGTCATGGTACCTCACATCATATTCCATGAAGGATGGCCCTATCCTATCAGATGTTAGTGGTCTGCCTCATTCAGTGTAGGTCATGATCAGGGTTGAGGTTAGTCATCAGATGACCATAAAAGTGTGTATCCATGCTTTAGTTGTGCTTAGCCTGTGACATGGACACATGTATTATGTTTATTTATTGTGTTTTATAAAGCGCAAACATGACCATCAAGGCATCAGAGCGATGTACAAAGAGCGAGCAGCTGAGGGTTGCTGGACAAACCCACCCCTTCCTCTTTCCACTACACCCCTGAGAAACAGCATCCCCACCCCGAACCAGCACAAAATAAAAAAATAAAAGAAAACCCTCCCAAGGAAAAACCTACCTCTTCCCACTCCACCCATGAGAAACAGCATCCCCATCCCTCTGAACCCAGCCCAAAACCCCACAGACCCAAGAATACCCCTCCCAAGAACGAACCCATCCCTCCCCAAACCTCAGCCCCACCTCCTCAAGTACCATCTTTGAGGTGCCTTTGTGAGAAGGTTCCCTGATAGCGTTAGTAAGGGCAAGTTTGCTGTCACAGCACTGTGCTGTGGTACATCATATTACCATGGACGGGCCATTGATGTGGTGTTCAATTTGTAATAAAACTTTTCATCTTTTGGAAGACATTGGTCCTGCCATTACTATTCTAACTATTTCATGTTCTTGTATTGTTGGTGATGTGTGACTACAGTTGTGTATCTTTGATCCCTGATTGCTGATCCATTTGAAGTGGTTAGTATGACGTGACCTTGGGCCCAGTGCTGGAGTTACACAGGACAAGGGGTAATGTAGGATGGATGCATATGTGGGATGAACTCCGATTGGTGCAGACATTGCACTGAGTGTTATATGAAATGGCAAGTATTTTGGCTTGTCCTGGCCACTGTCCACATTATTTAGGTTGCAGTTGTCGCTATGATGTATGTATGATATGTGTTAGGTGTGTTGGAGTTTGATATTTGTTTATCCACACTTGGAAGGTGTTATCTTGGCATGCCTTTGTAGAGTTCTGAATAGACATGTGTCCATTTTCCTGTGCGTACTTTAAAGCTACTTTATCTAGATGTGTGATACATGCTGTTAGTGCTGTGTTTGCTTTCATGGGTTGCACTTACACATTCCCTACACATGCATGGCACTTGGTTATGCTATTGGTTGTCTCTGATATGCTTTAATTCACAGGTCCAGTGCACATTGAGTTTGTTAGGTTGTGCAAAATGTAGTGTGCCCCAGGGCTCCAGCCTTTCAGGGTTCCCCATTGCTATCCTGAACAGAATGTTTCCATTGTGACATTAGAATGCTTCTCACGCTGATTCTATGTAATCCCATTGACTGACATTGGCTTTTCATGTGGGACATGTGTGAGAGTCCAATACAGAGTTGTAGCAGAGAAGGTGTGTTTCACTATAATGACACATCCATTCGGATGTTTCTTTGCCATCAAAACAGGACCTGGGATGTGTGCAATGTGAGTGTGTCACCTTCACTATAGCATCTTGATTTGAGGTGCAGTCACAAGGCGTCATAGTAGTTGTAGTGATTTCTATGTGGATTTACCAAGCCTAGACTAATAGTAAGTTTCAGGAACAGTAACCATCAGTAGTGACATGGCAGACAAGTGAGAAAGGGCAAAAGGAGTATAGCATCTTGGTTTGAGTTGCAGGCACAGGGCCTCATGGTAGTTGTAGTGATTTCGATGTGGACTTACCAATACTCCACAAATGGTAAGCTGCATGAACAGTGACCATCAGTAGTGAAATGGAAGACAAGTGAGAAAGGGCAAAAAGAGTATAGCATCTTGGTTTGAGGTGCAGTCACAGGGCCTCATGGGAGTTATAGTGATTTCTATGTGGACTTACCAAGACTAGACACATGGTAAGCTGCAGGAACAGTGACCATCAGTAGTGACATGGCAGGAAAGTGAGAAAGGGCAAAAGGAGTATAGAATTTTGGTTTTAGGTGCAATCACATAGCCTCATGGTAGTTGTAGTGATTTCTATGTGGACCTACGAAGACTAGACATATTGCAAGCTGCAAGAACCAAAACCATCTGTAATGACATGGCAGACAAGTTAGAAAGGGCAAAAGGAGTATAGCATCTTGGTTTGAGGTGCAGTCACAAGGCCTCATGGTAGTTGTGGTGATTTCTATGTAGACTTACCAAGACTAGACAAATGGTAAGCTGCATGAACAGTGATCATCAATAGTGACATGGAAGACAAGTGGGAAAGGGCAAAAGATGTGCGTCATAGACATTAATAGTGTGATATTGATAAGGAGGTGGTATTATGGATCAAAACATAATGCACACATCACTATCACTGAATATAATTTGCAAACACACGTCCATTTGTGTACAGTATGCCTGTACAGTATGAGTGCTTTGGCCTAGGAGGGCATCCTACAGATGTATTTTGGATATTCATATGAAACAAGCCCAAACAGGGTCCCTGCAAATGTGTAAATTACTTAGGGACCCCAACTCCCTTGCCTGGTCCATGGTGGGGAATCATTTTGCTTAGGAGTCTATGGAAACTGATAGTTGAATGACTTACTGCCGATTTTGCCCACGAAGGATTGGGGTTTGGATGTAATAGAGCAGGGAAAGCAGCAGCAGAATGTGTATGATGAGCTCCATTGCAGCAGAAGACGTGTAGAGATGAGATTTGCTCTTATATCCCTCCCTTTCTGCTGTCTCAGGTGTGGTGGTTAGCCCGCCATGGTCACGCCAGCTGTTAAGCAACTCGTAATTGGGCCGGCGGTTTCACTGTCGGTACAATCCTCCCACAGGCTCATTGGCCTATTCCGCACACAGCACAATAGGAGGGGACCGTAGGTGTCAGCGGGACCACAGCAGTGTTTCTTTTATATAACTGCATGTCTTATAATACGGAAGTCGGACTACTGAGGTCGCATTGATCGGACAGCAACCATGGGCACAGCTGTTCCCGTACCACTAAACTCATAATCAGGCCCTTAATATCAATAAAAAACGTAAAGATTCTTATTACCAAAAACCAACTGTCTGAGCTAAAACTCAGCTGGTTATGTACCTAGGGAATTGAGTTAATACTGCAGAATTCTGTAGCAACCCACAATCACATATCTAATCCAGACTGGTCTGCTGGATCTTTCATTCTTCTAAGTATGGTAAAATGAATACCACAAAGTCTTCGATGCTCATGAACTCATGCATCTATTTTTAGATTTCCCAAGTTAATGAATGCACTGTAGACAGCAGAATTACAACGGACGTTATAATACCTTTCCACATCTGGTTGTGAGCTAAGAAGGGTTTCATGCCGCAGATACAAGTCTTTTACCAGCTCAAAGAAACTGCATTATCCACTGTAATTGCCCTATAAAAACACAGAAATTGTATAGTCAGATTTTATTCAACCACAGATCATTAATACTTGACAAAGACTTGACTACTGGCTATGGGAAGGCAGGAGTGGTGGCCCCTTAGCAGGTATAATCCATCTGGGAATAGGATGGAAACAGCTGTCACCACAAAAGGTAACTTTGACAGCTCTTCCTTTGAAGTGGAAATCCCAATGCAGCTGTCAGAAATTGCAACCATTCAATCCCATAGTGACCCTTGCTTTCTGTCTTATCTCCCAGCAGGAGGTAAAACCAATTCAAGTAGTGCTGTCAGTGTGCATGGAATTATCTAATCACCGACTAGTACATAGGATAAGGCAGATACTTTGCCCACCTCTTCTGTTCATTCCTGCATCTAGTAAAATAACACTTGAAGAAGGAAAGGCCTGACTGAAAACTTGACAAAAGGAAGCCCAAGAACTGATTCCTGCTGGAACCCAGTGACTGGAACTGTTCTCGAAGTTTGAAGTGATTGTCCTCCTGTTACAAGGACATCAAAGGCAGAAGGGCTTCTCATTCCAAGAAGGCCTAGCAGGACCCTGTTCAGCGAGAGACCCGATGCCTAGAAGCCTAGCCTCAGTTCTAGGGGTGTGCAAAATTTGCATGATTTGCTTTTGTATAATTACACAGAATTTTGGCAAAATTAAGTGAAATTATGTGAAATGCAAACCTGTCATTAGGTGTTATATATATTTTATCTCTAAATGTATCACCAGGTAACTTTTTGACACAAGAACCCGTTTCGTACTAAAGAAATAGTGCAAAACATAAAATCACTGAAGTGCAGTGAAACTCGGGGCGATGGAGGTAGCTGTTCTATGAAAGATGTGGTGCGGTCAAGGGTACAAGGGGGTCTTGAGTGTGTCGTCTGTGGTGAGCGGGGTCCAGTTGAGCAGGATCTGTTGGGTTGCGGCATGGTTGTGTGCGTTGGTGTCGGGCATGGTGGGAGGGTCTTGGATGTTGAAATTGTCGTCGATCTGCCTGATTTTGAGGTGGAAGAAGGTGCCACGTTTGCGGCAGAGGTCTTGGAAGGGTGGGACGGCTGTGGTCACGCTGTTGGGCTTGGCAAACGCCTTGATGATGGTGAAGAGTTCTTTGCTGTTGTGTACGTTGGCATTGATTCTGTCTTGGAGGGCCATTTTCTTTGGGGTTTTGTACTTGTACTAGTGCTACATCAAAAGTATTTCACACAGCTTTACCATCCACTTGAATACACACTTTGTTGCTCACTTCCTTAACTCCTCCATTTCTGCTACCTTTCCTTGAGCACATGCAACATTTCATAAAGTTTCCATTTCATCCACACATATTTCTTCCTTTAACCAAAACTACTCTTTAATTTGCTGTTCCTAGAATTAGAAATCAATTGTCTCATACGTTTGTTAGTTAGTGCTCCAAATTTGCATGTGGCTCCCTGTTTCTGAGCACTATGATGTACTCCTCAATAGTTTTTTTCTTATTTCAGCACTCTATCTCCAAAATGATACTTTTCTATGACAACAAGTATTCATAGTAGAAAGTGTAGATCCAGTTTTATAATTACTATATCATCCTCATTAAGACCCATCTTTTGACTTAATTCCAGCAAACATTCTACAACTAATTGTACCTTGGTCTCTACACAATGTAAAAAAAGGCATGTTTCCTATCATTTCCCAGGTTTGTACCTCACACACAAGTCGATAGACATTTTTGCATTTTGTCTATTGTAGAGCTGGATGTCCTTGGTGAGAAAGCAAGAACAAAGGCAGACTGACATTCTTCATGCTACTATCCAGAATAGCCAAATCAACCAAACGATAAATATTTTGGAATATCTAAAAGATCTCACCTAAATAGCACTTGAAAGTTACTTCCAGAGATAAAACTTTTAAAGATTTCAGTAGTAAAGCTTCAATCAATCAATCAAACAATCAATGAATCTTCACTTGATAAAGCACTCACCTGCTTCATGCAGAAGCGTCCCGGCATTCCAGCAGAAAGTATAGGCCAACCATAGTAACAAAGAAGCTAAACACTGTCAAATAACCAGGTTTTGAGTTGGTTTTTGAAGGATGTCAGAGACTCAAGGTTATGAGGGAGAACAGTAAAGGAGCTGCCTCCATGACAGGACTTCAAGAACTTAGGGATCCGAAGAAAGTGGCTGTTGTTGCAACTTAGTACTCTCTCTTGAATGTAAGGAGACAGTTTGTTAGACTGGTAGCAGGGGGACTTACCATAGAAAGCTCTGAAGGCCAGTGTCAGTGCCTTAAATGTAATGCGCTGTTCAATGGGAAGCCAGGGCAGATGTCTCAGATAAGGAGAGATATGGTGGTGATGTGGGACTCTCCTAATTATTCTTACCGCAGCGTTCAGAATTAACTGGAGTCTGCGTATCATATATGTCAGGAGACCAAGATAAAGTCTGTTCAAGCAGTCTAGATCAGAGGTGACTAGGGCATCGACTACAGTTTTTCTCTTCTCCTCAGGTACCACATTAAGAAACATTTGAAAGATTTTCAGCTTCAAGAAACAGACCAACGAGATTTGCTTAATTTGAGTGGAAAAACAGAGTGAGGAATCAAAGATGATGCCAAGCTTTCTAGCTGAAGAGGTTGGAATAGGGGGTCATTAAGTTCAGCAGGCCACCAAAGGGATAACACTGGAGGACCACTCTGGTTAATTTAATTAAAAGCAATTTTATGCTATCCAGGCCGTGACTCCTCTGAGACACTCTTTAAAATTATAAAAAGCTGCCTCCGTGTTGTATTGGAAGGAGAAAAGCAACTCTGTGTCATCTGCGTACGACACAATCTTAACACCCCAGGACTCAATGAGATCCGCCAAGGGGGAAAGGTATAGATTAAACAAGAGCGGGCTTAGGACAGAGCCCTTTGGCATACCATGTACCAATTGTTTGGGTGAAGAGAAATGTGGGAATAAATATACCCTTTGGAATTTGCCCTCAAGGAAGGATTTGACCCACAGAAGAGCCTTGCTCTGAAGACCCAGATTGCTGAGTCTGTTCAACAGAATAGTGGGTGATACAGTTTGAAAGCAGCCGAGAAATCAAGAAGCAACACCGTGATTGGTGTGCTCTTGTCTAAATTCTCCCTCACAAACTGAGTCACCTCGAGAAGAGCCGTCACCATGCTAAAACCTGCACGGAAACCCGACTGTGAGTCTTGGAGAAAAGATTTAGCCTCCACAAAGGTGGGCAGTTGTTGCTTGACCAATTTCTCCCAAATCTGGGTTAGGCTTTTTTAGAAGTGGCAGAAGAGAGACCTGTTTCCAACATGATAGAAAAACTCCAGATGTTAACAAGGTATTCCAGATCTTATTAAGTGGAGGGTTGAGATAGTGTGCCATAAGTCTGAAAATATGTGGGGGGCCAACATCAAGGAGCATTGCTCAGAAATAGGGACAAATTCATCAAAAGATGGTTTGTGGCAGGACAAAGCACTAGAGATGGTTTCAGTCTTCCCCGTAGCTGCTGGGATAGTGACTGAAGCCTCCCGCAGAGCGTCTGGAAAGGAGGAGTGTAAGTTTTGGATCTTTTCATCAAAGAAGACTGCCAGCTTTTCGCAGAGTTTGACAGAGAGGATGATAGATGTCTTGGTCCCCTGCGGATAAACAAACAAGCTCACTATTTTTAAACACATCCTTGGAGGAGTTAGCAGCTGTCTTCATCTGAAGTGCAAAACATTCTTTCATGGCAGTGCATGTTTTTTGCGGAAGTACCTAAGTGCCACTTTGTAGAGAAACTTAACATTGAGATCATAAGATTTCACCCAATTGCATTCTAATTTCTTACACAGACTTTTCTCTGTTCTTATGTCCCGAGAAAACCAAGGCATTGACAGCCTCAATCATTTTGCCACATACTTCTTTAAAGGAACAAGGTGGTCTAAGGAGTATGATATTCAACTATTGAGCAACAAAATGTCAGATTCAACTACTGCATGCAGAGTGGGAGGAGAGAAAGTGAGGGACTGAGCCAATAATTCCTCCGACACATTCTGCCACTTCCTTTCCATTGTCTGGGTGGGGGAATACCTAATCGGTAGGAGGGACCTTGAAATGCAAAGGAAATGCTGAAGTGGTCAGACCAGATCAGTTGCACCGGGTCTTTGAACTGCATACTAGGGATATTAGTGAAAATCAAGTCGAGCAAATGGCACGCCTGAAGGGTAGGGGCCTGGACATGTTGGGTTAGGTTAAGACCAGCCAAAGAATGAATGAGTTGGGTGGATGGGAAGGAGGTGGGATCATCAGCGTGGATATTGAAATCACCCAAAACAGTCAGATTGGTGTAATGGAGCCAATAATGTGCTGTGGTGTTAAATAGGCTAGAAAAGTAGCTGCTGGGGCAGTCAGGAGGTCTGTGCATCAGCAGGCTAGAGAAAAAAGGAGTAATTTTAAAACAGAAGACAAGCCCCTGAATGTTTTCACATTGGCTCAGTGGGGTTATAGATGCTTCAAAAGAATCCTTGAAGATAATAGCTACCCTACCCCACCATATTCCCGTCTCGGTTTTTCACCAAGATGTGGTAGCCTGGTGAAATGGCCGGGGCAAGGTCGGGGTTAGAACAGTCTTTCTACCATGTTTCCATTAAAGAAACAGAGCCACAGAAGTTATCAGCTAGAAGGAGGAAGATTTCTGATGAATGCTTGGGAAGAAACCTACAGTTGATAAAGCAAGCCGTATAGCCCACTGTGGTATATGCAGAGACAGGACCAGTTATGAGTGGTGGTGAAGGCACTCCCTCTGCACACATAATATGCCCTGTATCAGGTGTAGCGCACTTGTTTACAACTAAACTGCACTCCTTGCAGGCTCTTAACGCCTTCCCACAGATCACTGTTGAACAAACCCAGGACCTCCGTATGGGCCTTAAATCTGGCTCACCTTTGGACCCCTGTATGCCCCTCACACTCAAGTTGGTTCCCAACCCTGTTGCAGACTTCCTGTGCAGGGTGTTTAACAACATTCTCTTATCCGGCAGCTATCCGGATACCTGGAAGGAGGCTATTGTTACACCACTCCTCAAAAAACCCAACGCTGACCCCTCAGAACTGAAGAACTTTCACCCCATCTCCCTTCTCCCGGCCCCCGCAAAAATCTTAGATAAATTCATCAACACTGAGTTGATGATTTACATTAAATCGCATGAGATCTTAGACCATTCTCAAAATGGTTTCCGCGCCGATCACAGCACTGAGTCCACCCTCATTGCTGCCACTGATCACATCCGCATGCAGGTAAATTAGAGTGGATCGGCAGTACTGATTATGCTTGAACTGTCGGCTGCTTTCGATACCATTTTTCATATACGTATGGTTCAACTCTTGCGGGAAGTGGGAGTCTCGGGAAAGGCCTTGCAGCTTCTCCACTCCTTTATGACAGGGAGAAGGCACATCGTCAGCTACGGAGGTTTCAGAGCCAAGGCTTTTAGCCTACCTTACGGGGTTCCCCAGGGCTCATCGCTAAGCCCCACCCTCTTTAATATTTACGTGACTCCTCTAGCTGAGTTGGTGAGATCTTCTGGGTTCCAGGTGATCTCCTATGCGGACAACATGCAAATCATTGTTTCCATCTCTAATCATTTGCAATTGGTCACAGAAAAGTTTAACCACTGCATGGCAAGCACTGTCGGCTGGACGAAGAACAACTCCCTTAAGATTAATGCAGAGAAAACTGAGTTTCTATTCTTTGGTCCGCAGAATTCTATCTGGTCGAACACCTGGTGGCAGGCAGACTGTGGTCCTCACCCCGTCCCAGCTAGGACAGTTAAAAACCTGGGGGTCACTTTTGACGAGGGTCTGACCTTTGATGCTCAGGTCAGCTGCACTGTTAGCACCTGCTTCTACATCTTGAAAACCCTCAGAAAGGTGCTTCCGTATATTCCATCTGAACTGCATCGGCCCACCATCATTGCACTGGTCACTTCCCGGCTTGAATACTGCAATGCATTGTACCTCAACATCAATGTGGCCTCCCTGAAGAGGCTTCAGGTCATCTAGAACATGGCAGCCAAGCTGATCCTCAATATTCCTAAGCATCAATCAGCTAGGGAGGGGATCCGCACTCTGCATTGGCTCCACATTAGGAAGCGGATAGTGCGGTCTATAAGGCCTTTCACAGCAAAGGCTCGCCACAGCTGAAAACCATGTTCCAATGGTACACCCCCGGGAGGACCCTGAGATCCTCTTCCCAGAGAAAACTGATCTCTCCTAAATTCCGCAGGGTCAGATGGGGCGGACGCTCTTTCTCTGTGGCAGCCGCCAAACTCTGGAATACCCTGCCCCCCTCTATCTCTAATGCAGGATCTTTTCCGGTGTTTAGAAAGCTGCTGAAGACACTGCTTTTTTCAACATAGTTGGCAGATCTGTGCCTTTCTTTTTCTCTCTGTCCGCTCAGCGCCTTGACACCCACAGGTATTAGTGCGCTTTATACATTTTTATCCTATCCTTTTATCCTTATCATATAAATGCCCTTACCCATTACAGAGGGGGAGAAGACCTTCTGTGGGCAACATAGGTTGGAATTCAAGGCCAGGAGTGCCTCTCCTCTGCTGATCACAGGCCAAATGAACACCATGGCTGGCATTGGCTGCAGCTGCGGCCCCTACTGGTAAGAGCGGTGGGGCTGGGTTTGGGGAGGATTCAACAGACGACCACCAGGGAGAATTAAATAAATAATGAATTTTCCCTCATCGTCGTCTGTCGAAATCCCCCACACACCCAGCCCCACTGCTCTTATCTGCAAGGGCCGTGGCTGGTTGGCTGCGGACCAGTCGAGGACGGGGGCAGGCAGACTTGCCTTTAGTGCACCTTTCACGCGCCCGCAAAAGGTCTGGGGCGCATCCGCGACATGAACTTCTGTATATGGGAGAGTGAGGAGATTAGCAGGCAGATCAGCTAGAGCGCTGAGCCCCCAAGATGGAAGCTCTAGGGGCACTGAGAAAGAGGCAGAAACAGGCATTATTCTCTCGGTCAAAAATAGCTAGGATTAGTAAGTCACACCTTAAGCTTTCCCCCCCCCAGTTTCACAAAAGCCCCACAAACGTACAAAAAGCTCTGCTTGCGAGAGAGAAATAAAAGCTCACTCAGGCAGCAGGTACGAAGGTAAAAACTGTAACGGCGATGTGATTTAAAAAAAGAAATACCTTATTTCTGTCACTAAAAACAAATTGAAAACACAGTACAGTCAACAAATTCACCCAAAACAAAGTATGTATGAAGTTTGTGTGCAGCAACAGTATACAGTATTATAAGGTGTGCTCATCACCAATATAAAATGAGGCTCTTAAAAGGCTTCCCACAGGAGATGCAAACACAAACATGTGTTGGACGTCAAGCCTATTTCTATACATAAATATGAGAGGGATATTACTTCTATAACAACTTTTTAAATGTATTACACAGCCCCAAAAATCTCCACCTGGACGCAGTGTACACACTGATTAGCTGTATTATTCTCCCTTTCTCCGAAAGTGCCTCCACTATTCCCTGTTATAAATACATAATTCAACCGGCCATATGTGGTTGCTTCTCCCAGTGGTGCATTCACT
Organism: Calotriton arnoldi; assembly: GCA_963921515.1. Lineage (NCBI taxonomy): Eukaryota > Metazoa > Chordata > Amphibia > Caudata > Salamandridae > Calotriton > Calotriton arnoldi. Next base: position 1,106,094 of record CAWUFW010004894.1, on the reverse strand, counting down.
CTCTACAGGAAAGAAACATTGTCCGACTTCAGTGATGTGTCGCACATTACAACCAGTGAGGGATCTTGACCTGATGCTTAACACCAGAAACAATAGAAGGCTCATGCCTCCTGCTCATACCTCGGATGCTCTGAAGTGTGTGGTTATGGGTCCGTGACTGTGTGTGTTCCACCGGGCCCTCACCCAGCCTCACCTGGATGATGTCAGACACACCGATGTGCATCCTCACATGCTTATACCCGAGTGGCAGGATGGATTGCACCAGGCTAACTACTCATCTTCACTAGATGACATCACCACCCTCTTTTCTTCTAAAGAGTAAAACACACCTTCACTTAATTTGCAATAGACAGAGGGCCTTATTTATGAAGGCCTGCGTCACATTTGCACCGCCGTTGGGTCACTTTGTAAATAATGCGCCAAGTTGCGCCATATTTACGAAGTGACGCATATAGGCAGATGTGTCACTTCGTAAACCCCTGTGCTACAATATACCTGCGTCAGGTATAATGTATGCAGGGTGGGCTTTCCCCTGCAAGAAAGGGTCGTAGGAGTGGCGCAGTGAAATCTATGAAATTTCCCTGCACCACTTCTAGGACACCAAAGCATCAAAACCTTACGCCTGCCTCATGGCAGGTGTAAGGGTGACGCAGGCCCTTTCACAAGGGGCTTGCCCCATGTGAAAGGAACATTGCTGGAGTTGCGTCACGCTTCTGACACAACTCCAGAAATGCACCACTTTTGCGCCCACAGATATGTCAGTAATACTGACGTGTCTGTCATTCCTTGCGACATGATGCATCATACAGTAAATATGACGCATCATTCATGTCGCAAGGAGGGACAAGTGAGAAGTGTTGCATTGCTGCTTTCACGCAGCGATGCAACACTTCTCATAAATGAGGCCCAGAGTGCTTTTTCAGAAACGAAAATCACCAACACAGGATCCTATCTCCTGGAAACTGGCATCAGCTCAAAGCTTTGCCCACTCTAACCCTGAAAAGTTCTCCAGCAGAAATCAGACAAACTCCATCATCATGTAAAGGTGTACGTTGGCTTATTCCTTCTCCAGTTGCTTGGTGCTAGTGTAAAGCAAATGCAAGGAGACAGGCATGTCCTGTGAAGCCTCGTCCATAAACTTTCACCTCAGTAATGGACTTCATCCAGAATCACTCCAAGGACAAGATGACCCATGGTTCTAGAATTATTGACATCGAAGAACAGTTAGAACAGGCAAAACCAGACACCATAGGAAAATGATATGTAATCTTTTTGGGGGGCCTAGGGGAAGTATACAAAGGCCCAGGATACCACTGTATGCTCCTGGATGTCTTTGCAAATGAGAAATATTTTTTTGAAAACCAGTACCCGTTCGTTTAAGGGATAAGAGCTGCTTTAAAACAAAAGTTTCCCTTGCAGGCCTACATCCATGCATTCAAAGCCAATCATAGTAGTGACCTACTTAATTAATATTCATTAGGCAGGTCATTTTTCAAACATCAGCAAAATAAGAAAATATCAAAAGTTGCATTTCGTTCGCAAAACAGTAGATGTGCAATTTGCACATCTCCAATTTGCGAACAGGGACCCTACAACTGAGTCGTAGTGTATTCTTTCACCCTAAAACCATTCCATGAAATGTTTGTCTGAAGAAATATTTTCAACCAAAAACATTGCGGCAATTTGGATTCCTGTTGAAAAAATAGTCACAGAATACATTCCAATGGCTATGGTCGTTCGCTCAGTGTAAAGGACTCCGAAGAAGCCACATCTAAATTGTGCCGCTTGTAAATTTATCAAGATACAGCCTTCAGAGGTGAAAACGATAGAAAGGGTAGAAGAAACAATGTTGGTTAATGAATGGAACATAACGTTTATTTCATTGACAGTCTTCGATTATATCATAAAGCTTCCTTCAAGTGAAACGTAACTAATATTAGATGGCTTGGTAAAATGAAGGATTGCTCAGATTACAATTCTAGCTTGCAGATGTACTGCAGCTCCAGGCTAGGTTTAATCTTCATTATTTCCAAGCGAAACAAAGAGCTATCAAACGCTCATGAGAGAATTACAAGAGCGCTACATGTGAATAAAAACAGACAATTATAATAGCAGAAAAAACTATGAGTGATGCGTATAACACAAGAGATGCAAATGGATTTGTTTGAAAAGCAAATACCATACTCCCATCTGAAAACACTTTAAAGGAATAGAAACAGCCTATGATTGACACGAACGAAATGTGTTTAAGGAAATGAATTGATTCAACAAACGAAGTTGCAATTAAATTAAGCAATTGCAGCTTGGGTGTTCTAAGTATTCTCTCAAAATATCCTGTGACCATAACATCATGGTCAAAATATTGTGACTGAAAAAATATCGTGGGCCAAAATATCAAGGATTAGAATAATACTCTTTAACTCTTTTACTATTATATCGTAGTTTGAAATATCATGTATTTTGATATTTATTTTGGTGTTTTATTGAAATATTTTATTATATATGTTATTGAATAACTCCTAATTTTGTAAAATAAATATTATTGTCATGTGTATTTTTGATGGGTTGGATTTGTTTAAATATATCGTAATTTGTTATTTGTAATCGATATTTGCATTACAGCTTAATTTGAAATATTTAGGGCCTAATTACGATGACGGGCAGACAACACCATTGCTGATTGGGAACTACCCAACCTTAGGTCGGTGGTTCCGACTGCAGTCTTTGGATGCAACCACTCATAGTGCGGTTGGAAACATCCAGAAGCTTGTGTGGCGGGTGGAAAAGGTCTAAGCACAAGCTTCTATTGACAAATGGAGGTTTGTAAACATCCCTGCACTGTGCAGGGATGTTTAGGAGGGCAGCATCTGACCCCCAGGCCACAATGCTGAGGGCCAGGGGGGGAAGGGGGCCCTGCTAGGGGCCCCCAATGTCGCTTTCCAACAGCCTTTCCATGCCGGAAAGGCAGACATGCAATGGCTATCGGAAACTGACATCATAATCCAGACGGGGGAGCCCTCGTCAGTAAGGGATTATGCGGTCTGTTGGACGCATGTGTAATGTTTAGAGGGCTGGTGGTCGAGTCCGCCAGCCGGAACTATCCTCACGTCATCCGCAGGCCAGGCGTGGCCTGCGGGGTTAGAATAAAAGCGGTGACCTCGCACGTGGGGTCATTCTCCCACACCCAGCTATTGTGTGAGTGTCCCGTTATTCAGTGTGACCCCCAAGCACATAACACGCCCAAGCCTACCAGCATAGCGCTACTTGCTCCAGCACATTGGCGACGAGGGCGGGCCGTGTCCCCCGCCTCAGATCAACCACTCCGTGTGCTTGGTCGACCGCAGTGTGCACCCCCTGCCGCGCTGCAGAGCCGCGACCGCCTGCGGTGCCTGGATCGTCGCGGGATGCGGAGGAGCGACCCCCGCGGGTGAGTGCTGCCGGCGGTGGTGTCCCGCTGCACAGGAGAGGCCAACATCGCCATCCGGCTCCTGCCCTGCGTCCCTGGCGGGCCGTTTCTGACGCCATGCATGTGTGAAGGAAAGCCCCTGTACCAGCGAGCACACGCGAGGAGCGCGCTGCCAGCCCTGAGACACGCGAGATGAGCGCATTGGCCCCAGCACGAGTGGAGTGCTGTAGAGAGGACAAACGAGGAGAGCGTGTGCCCTGGAGGCAAGCCTCCTGCCCAGGAATCTGCAAGAAGTGAACCTAATGCCACAAAAAGGGGAAGGTAAAATAAAATCTTCAGCAGCACACAGGGCTATTCACCAAGGACAAGGGGAGGCACAGTCCTTTCAAAAGGAAATCACCAAGAAATACAGGCTGGCACACTAGAGATAAGCCGCAGCAGAAGAGTGGGAAGCCAAGTGCCCTACAACACAGACATGGCACAACCCACTGGTGCGGCTGACAAGAGACACCAAGGCTGTGGGAGCACAAGCAGCACACTGGATACACAACACACCATGGTGAGAGACAAGGACAGAAGAGAGAAAATAAGGACACCCCCCCCACAAGCAACATGGGTGATGAAGACCGAGCACCACAGAGACCCCCAGTCCAACATGCACTGACCGGGGTACTGCCACCTTTCAGCAAACTAGAAGATCTGGCCACAGTGTCCCCAAGGTGGAAGATATGGATATAGCACCTGAATAACTATTTTGTAGCCACCAGGGAGACCGACGGAGCAGTGAAGAGGTCGCTACTCCCCCACTACGCGGGAGACGAAATATTCAAGTTGTTCAAACACTTGCCAAATACAGGTCCAGGCACGGATTACGACGCAGTGGTGGCAGCGTTGGACGCGCATTTCGACCCCCAACTCAACCCCAATTTCGAACGATTCAAGTTGCGCCAGGCCCGCCAGCGGGAAGGGGAGCCGATTGATGCGTTCTATGCCCGCCTGCGCGAACTGGCCAGCACGTGCACGGAGGATGATCAGCCAAAGGAGATCAGAGCCCAGCTCATCCAAGGGTGTCGGGACAAGATGCTACGAGGCCTCATCTTGCGCCAGCGGAAAATCGCCTTAGAAGACATACTCATACTAGCAAGGACCCATGATCTGTCAGCAACTAGAGCCAACGAGATGGACCAAGCCCTGACCAAGCCTTCAGGACGACAGGAGACCATCAAAACGGAACGGGTTGATGCCCTCAGAGCGAGACCGAGGAGTGATGTGCCCAGGAAGACAACGCCTGATGCGCCCAAGGGGCGGTGCGGATATTGTGGGCATGAACCACATGCTGCGAAAGACTGCCCAGCGCAAGGAAAGACCTGCGTTAATTGTGGAATTCCCAACCACTTTGCAGCAGTGTGCAGGAGGAGAAGTCGAGGCCGTGACACCAGAGGGCAGAAACCACCGTCCAGGGTTGTACGTCAACTGTCCCTAACTGACTCCGGATACAGGGAGGAGCCACCAAAGATGGGCCGAAGATATCAAGGGCCAGAAGATTCGTCCACCGAAGAACATGAGGTAGAAACATACCTGATCTTGTTCGCTCGGGAGCTCAAGCGCCACAGAAGGCCTCAACCCACATGCGTGGTGCACATTGCAGGATCAGAAGTGAAGGCGATCATCGACACTGGGGCGTCGGTAAATGTGATGGGCCTCCAGCAATACAGGCACCTCCGACCCCGACCGACGATCACCCTGTCCCGGACCAGGATATTCGCCTATGGGAGCCACACCCCTCTGCAGCTGAAGGGCAAGATATCCGTCCCGATCAGGTCAAATGACCAGGAGGTCACAACTACTATACACGTGATTGATCGTGAAGCAGACACACTAATCAGCAGCCACACAGTGGAGGACCTGGGCCTAGTTTCTTTCGCTAGGAGCGTCCAGGCGCACCAGGTCGACGAGATCCTCAACCAGTTCCCAGACCTTTTCTAAGGGCTAGGACGCATCAAGTGTGATCCTATCAAGCTACACATCAACAAATCCATCACACCAGTCACGCTGCGACACCGGCGAGTCCCTTTTCACTTAAGGCCCTTGGTAGAAAAAGAGCTAGAAAATCTTGAGAAGCAAGGAGTAATCGAGAAGGTTTCAGGGCCGACGCCGTGGGTGTCCCCGATGGTAATAGCGGAAAAGCCTGCTAACATTTTCATTTCGGGTCATTTGGTTTATTGGGGCGGGGTGGGTAGATTTATTTTTATTATTTATATATTGATTGATGTTAAGTTAATTTATTGATTATTTTAGCCCAGATACCCCTAGGAGTGAGAGTGTTGTGCTTTACAAATGTGGTGTGATTGAAGTTATCAATTTTAATTGATATTTATCAGTTTAATTGTTTATTACAATTCATATTTTGTATTCAATTTTTACTTTGGGTTGTGTGGTTTATATAGGAATTAGATGGGTAGAGTTTTTATTGATTGTATATTAATTGATTAATTGGTTCCTCATTTAATATATTTTAATTGTTGATATAAGAAAACGGTTATTAGTTGGGGAGGACATGAGTGCTGCCAAAGTAATAAGTCCAAAATCCTGGATAGCTAAGATAGCTAAGTCACAAAGCAGATTGAATTAACCCAAGGAAAAGTGTGTACATTATTTACCACTACCACTACCAAAACAATTAAACAGTCAAAAAAGCACAATAAAAATCAAGCAATGTATTTAAAAAACTAGGGACATTTTTATTACAAAAATGACAGAAAAATTATTATAATTCAATAAGGGGAACCAAAGATATGAATTGTAAAAGCTTTTGGGCAAAAAGTGCTACAAAAAACTGTAGATGTCACATGTCATGGTTGACTGTGACCTAGTTATGTTTTCAGGCTGACCACAATAAAGCAGAAGTCAGTTATACCAAGCGGGCCATTCTGGTCAATTGTTTTACCTTGATCCTCTGAAAGGAAAGTTGAAATCCTCCAGTGGAGCAAGGTTTAAGGCTGTATCTGATGACGTCCTCTCGAAGTCGGATAGTCATTTGACGAGGTCCTGCTCTAGTCATTGCTGCCCGTGAAAAAAAAACCTTTCATGATATAACAAATGTGTATATTATTATATATATATACACATTTGTTATATTATTAAAGTTTTAAAAATGTGTAAATTATAATATAAATTATAGCTCTAAATTATATATGTGCAAATAAACATATACACATATATATATGATTAGAACAAAATTTCTGGGAGATCCAGAAAAGACAAAGCGGCGCACCTGAGGACAGCACAATCATTTTTTATTGTGCACAAAACAAGACAACGCGTTTCGGCAAAGACTTTCTCCTTATTTTTTTCGAGTGCACAATAATTTTTTATTGTGCACAAAGCAAAACAACGTGTTTCGGCAAAGCCTTTCTCAAGTGGTGCATTGTGCTCAATCGCCTATAGAGATACTCGTTGCAGTCCATGGACAGTGTCGACATACTCAAATTTCAACATATCGAACATTCAATTCGTAAAAACTTCATTGAATTTAAAATTTCAGGATTATGTTAATAAATCTTCCTTGCTCTGGACCATGATTGAAAACAGCATCCCATTTGCAGATATTTCACACTGAATTGAAAAAATCAAAATTCAATAAAGTTTTAAATTCAAACAATAAATCGCTGAACAATTATTTCTCAGCAAAATTGTCGGTATTGTACTAGTGACATGCAAATGGGATAGACCTAAAACCAATATAGATCCCCGCATAGGAGTGAAGATGTATGCGATGTAACCTGGAGTCAGGCTGTTCCTAGACTCCACGTGCTGTCACACAAAGTTTTCAATTCAAATTGCCTCTTGTGTGCTTGAAAGAGAAACACATCTAATACATATCACAAAAATTCATCAGGCATGAAACAAAGTTACAGTTAACTTCAAAGTCAAAATTACTAACTGGCAGCAAGGTTGATGTTCGGTGTAGATCGATGACATATTTCATATCCTTGTAATTACATGAACAATCGATAAAGTATAACTTACGAATCCCTTCTAATTTAATGTAAACCACCTTAGCTGCAAGTCATATGACAATAATACATGCAAATGATAAACTTAAACCAAGTTTACACTCTAAGGGACGTAATGCATTAAATGAAAACTAAGTTACAAACGCGTTCGTTTTGTGCACATAAAAAAATTATTGTGCTGTCCTCAGGTGTGCCGCTTTGTCTTTTCTGGATCTTCCGGAAATTTCGCTCAAATCATATGTTGACGGCAGATGCCGCCGTCGCAGTCACCGGCACCGCTGGATGTGGAACGGCCCGGCGCAGCAGCAGTTTGGAGATATATATATATATATTTATTTATATATATATATATATATATATATATATATATATATATATATATATACACAATAAATGAGAAACAGTTACAAATAAACTAGATTTTTATTAAAACATACCAATTTCATTACACATAAAAAATAAACAATATAAAAAATTGCATTTTACAAAACATATATTACACATTACAAACATTCCTAATTAAAAATAATCTAATTTAAAATACACAAACACATCATAATAATATGAATGTAAACAATATAAACAAAACTATAAAATTGTAGGAATAATAGAAATACTATTCCCACTCCAGTCTGGTGCAACAGTAGGGAAATGGTTGGACTCCGGAGGGGTAAAAATGTACTATTCCCACTCCTTTCTGTGCAACAGTAGGAAAAGCGTTAGACACCAGAGGGATAAAAATTGCTATTCCCACTTCAGTCTGGGCAACAATAGGGAAAGCATTAGACTCAGGAGGGGTAAACTTTACTGTTCCCACTCCAGTCTCTGCAACAATAAGGAAAGTGTTGGTCTCAGGAGGGGTAAAAATTACTACTTCCACTCCAGTCTGTGCAACCCTAGGGAAAGCATTGGACGCAGGAGGGGTCAAATTTACTATTCCCACTCCAGTCACTGCAACAGTAGGGAAAGTGTTGGATTGTGGAGGGGTAAAATGTACTATTCCCACTTCAGTCTCTGCAACAATAGGGAAAGGGTTGGACTCAGGAGGGGTTAAAATTACTATTCCCACTCTAGTCAGTGCAATAGTAGGGAAAGTGTTGGATTGTAGAGGGGTAAAACATACTATTCCCACTCCAGTCTGTGCAATAGTTGAGAGAGAGTATTTCACTTCAAACAATCAAAAAATATTTTAACAACTAAATTAAATAACAAAAATATAAATATATAAATATAAAAATTATATATATAAATTGAAAAAAAGATATTTATTGCAATGTTTAATAAATATTTTAAATTAAAACAAATAATATTCATCTAATTAAAATACCACACTAAGGCCCTCATTACGATGGCGGTCGAATGAGCGTCCAACTGACATCACTGTGGGCAGGTGTCCTTCTGACAATGAGCCGGCGGTCCCACCTGCCCAATTATGATCGAACCGCCGTGAAGTGCCTTTTCCTACTGTGGCTTGCGCTGTGGCCAAGGAAAGGTGCCGCAGCACAAGCTGCAGCAGGAAAAGGCACTTTGTGCACATCCATGCACTGTAAAGCCTGGCATACTGTGCATGGATGTGTGGGGGGCACTACATGTGCAGTAAAAAATGGACATCCGAATCCCAACGGCGGTGCCTGCACATTGTAGGGATAGGAGTCTGATCGCCGCCCTGACGGGATCCTAGATCCTTTCGGAGGCGGTGGGCTTCCCACGACAGCAAGTGGTCCAAATGCCGGTATCATAATCCAATGCTCGGACCGAAGGGCTGTCAGCCAGTCAGACCGCCAACAACAGGCTGTCGGTGGCGGTCCGACCGGCATTGAAATGAGGCCCTACATTCTCACAATCATTACAACCAACAAATATAATCTTATTTACCATTAAAAAGCATAATACAATTAAGACATAACATAATAAAAAGCACAATTTTAAATAAATGAATAGCTATTTTTATATTTATTATTACTTGAATAACTTCCCACCCTATACCTCTACAAACTAAACAACACACACCTAAAATATATCTGAAAATGTTAATAAATACACATTTCACATAACTAATTATCAGCTACACAATTAATAATAATTAACTAAAAATAAAATAATCAAAATTAATTAACTTTCCACCCTTTATCCCTACAAACACAACACACATCTAATATATAAAAAACAATCATGTTATTTATGTGATTTACTTATTTAATTATTAATTAACCAATTAATAGAAATTAACTAATAAAAAATAATTATATTTAATTAACTTCCCACCCTTTACCCCTACAAACTCAACAGCCCACACCTCGTATGTAACTTTAAAAAAATCTTAATTACACAATCTACATATTTAATTAGCAATTACATAATTATTAATCATTAACATTAACTAGTAATTGTTAAAATTACTTTTCTTCACCCCCTTTACCCCTACAAAAACAACTCATACCAAAAATATAAATACATAATTAAATTAATTACATAATTGACATAGTTAACTATCAATTAAATAATTAATAATTCACCATTAATTATAATTCATTATAATAAACATAACCTAATTGCTGCATATTTTAGCAAACAGGGCAAAGGGTAAAGTCTTGTGGCTGTCTAAATGAGCCTGCCTGAGTATCCTCAGCTGGGAAATCATTCAATACGTCTCTTATGAAGTTGTTTATAGTATAAACCAAATCACTGAATATGCAGTATAGTTTGAGAAGAAAAGTGGGGCCTTAGAAAGAGAAAATCAGCAGTACAACAAACGCTCTGACTGGGTTTGAGTGATAAAGAGGGATGCAATGATGGTAACAAATAGAGACATGAGGATAGCGATTTTAAAGTTTAGGAAGGTGCTTGCAATGGAAAAGGTGAAAGTGTAGTCATGCAGGCAGTATCAGTGCCACAAAGGCAACCAATATATTGCCTTTCCTGAACAAAATGGTTTTGCTAACACTGCCAATCTGTGTGGTTCTGACCCAGAGCTAAAAGCTAGGTCAGGATTGCCCAAAATGCGCTTACATTTTCTGGGTGTTGACCTATTCGGAATGAGGCCACCTCTTTTTTGTTGAGGTCATTGGATAAGAGTCAATGGGAAATGTGGAAGAGAGACACTAACACTGAAGGTTGATTTGCCTGTTTTAATTGTTCGCACATATAAGGAGAATGTAGAATGTGAGCAGCACCCGGTGCTTACCAAGACCAACATCCGGCAATAGTTGAGAGGAGTGAATGCACTGTGCTCTGTTAAGTCAGATGATTTTACCATAAAAATCTTATGTAGCAAGAATTTGGAACAGTGAAAGTAGTGACCAGTATGAAACTTAACCCCTTAGCTGCTGTGGCTCCCCCCCACCCCATGCTGGGCCCATTTTGGCTATTTGGGGTAGCTCACGCTTAGGCATCCATAATTTCTTTCCACATAAGTTATACACACCACATTTGTGTCCTTTTTTTCCAACATCCTGGGACTTCTAAAGGTACCCATGGATTGTGGATTCCCCTGGAGGAATGGAGAAAATACCCCAAATATAGCTAAATGTTGAGTTTTTGGGGACAAATAGGAGAAATGTGCTCTGCAAAAAGTGCCTGTTTTTTCCCTGAAACTGGCTTCAAAGAAAGATGTGTGGTGCTAAAGTAACCATCTTACAAGCTTTCAGGAACATGCAGCGCTGAATCAAAAATTGATTTTCTTTTTTTCCACAGTTATGGCATTTTTAAAGAGGTAGTCAATTTTTCCTATTTTTTTTGCTTTCAACCTACGTCCAGTTTGAGGTGGAAATTAGTGTGAAATCCATGGGAGATCTAGGAAAGCTATAGATTTCTGAAACATAGATAACATTCCGAATTCAACTATTGAAATAAAATATATTGAAAATGAGTAGGAGAAAATGCCATTTGTGACACAATTTTCATCTGTAACTTTTTTTAACGACGGCTGATTTAGAAAACCAATATACCATCAAGTATCCTAGATGCTTCTAGTTGTGAGGATGCATAGAGTTAGTAGGTTGTCTAACATTCCGAAGTACCCAGAGCCATCAACTGAGCTGCACCTTACAATGGTTTTTCATTGTGCACAGAGTTTAAACCAATTTATATGTTGAAGTATGTAGAGTGAAAAATGGGGAGAGGAATCCTATGTATTTCTGAAATAGGCACCATATATGGAAGTTAGGAGCAGTAGTTATTCGCACATCTCTGAATTTATGGGTATCCATACTAGCATGTGAAACAGAAGGCATTTTTCAAAATGTCTCCTCTCTTACACACTGGCATACATTTGGATTGTATGAATGCAGCAAAATCCCATTGGTAATAACAAATGTTCTACTATTCTATGTTTTCACACGTCTCCTAATATAAATGGTACCTCACTTGTGTGGATAGGCCTAGGGCCTGTGACCGGAAAGGACACCAAATGCAACATGGACAGATCACATTGTTCCACTCAAACCTTTGCTTGTGGGGAGTTGTGGATTTTGGGCCTCTGCTCAGCTGGCACCTAGGGAATCCTAGCAAACCTGCACATTTTTTAAAACCATGGGGCATATTATCTAAAAAGTGCGCTAAACATCGCAAAGCGTGTTTAGCGAGCACTTTTTTATCGCCGGCTATCGTCGGAATAATTTGCCATGCTAACGCTGTATTAGCGACATTTAGCGCTATGGCGATAATTATTCCAGCCATAGCGGTGTTTTCCATGAAACATCGCTGGTTTTCCAGCGATGTTTCATGGAAAACGGCGATAACCTTGCTGATATGACCCTGTGGTCGTATCAGCATAATCCACCCCCCCATGTTAGATATGGCTAACACCTGCTAATTGCAGGTGTTAAATAAATGGCGATGACCCCGGTTAGCGCGACTTTTCACGTCGCTAACTGGGGCCATGGCCACCTTGCTAATAGGCGATAGGCCTGTTAGCGGGTGTTTCCCAGGTTTGTTCGTCGGGAACGCCCACTTTGCATGTCATTAGCGATAAATATCGCTGACATGCAAAGCGGTAAAAACACGGGCGCTAATGCCCGAAAACTGTTGCTAACTGCTGTTAGAGACAGTTTGCTGATAGGGCGATAAGAATATCGCCGCTTTAGCTGCAAAAAGTGCCGCTAAAGCGGCGATAGTGCCCTTGCTAATATGCCCCTAGATACCTAGGGGATTGCAGGGTGGGGTGGCTTGCATGGCTTCCATCAGGTTTTCGTATCCAGAAGCCTTTGCAAACCTCAAAATTTGAATACAATCTTGCATTTTCTTCAAATGTCTGTGCAGGAAAGATCAGGAATTTGTGGGAATTCACAAATTTCATACCACCCCGAGTTTCCACATAACTCCTGATAACATGGTGCCCCACTTGTGTGAATGGGCTTTGAGACCACCACACAAAAAACCCTGAAGCTCTCCATGGAGAGGTCCGCGATATGGGTAGCTGATGTAGTTGGGCCTGTGCTGGGCCGCAACCCATGGAATCCTACCAACCACAGACATTTATGAAAACTAGACACCGAGGGGACTCTACGGTGGAGTGCCTTGCATGAATCAAAGAAGGTTTTCTTACATACAATGCCCGGCAACCCTCAAACTTTGACTAAAATCAAGCATTTTCCTTACATCTTTTGATGGAAACTTCTGGAATTAGGAGGAATCCAATAATTTCCTACCATCCAGCACTCCACCATTTGTCCCGATGAAAACGTTGCCCCACTTATGTGTCTGGGCCTAGTGCCTGTGACAGAAACAGATAAAACCAAGATTAATGGACGTTCCATTATGGGAGTTTCATTGACATTGGCTAAATCTATTCCTGTCACGGTCTCTAGGCCCAGCCACACAGGTGGGATGGTCTTTTTATCAGGATAAGTGGAGAAACTCTGTATGGCAGGAGTTTTGTGGATCCTTGTGGATCCTGGAAGATTATGTTGCATAAATGCAAGGAAAATGTGTGATTTTAGGCAAAGTTTGAGGTTTGCATGGCATTGGGGGTAAGAAAACACCATGAGGTCCATGCAAAGCACACCAACCTGGACTCTCCCGGGTATCTAGTTTTCAGTAATGTGTAAGTTTAGTAGGTTTCCCTAGGTGGCAGCTGAACCATGCCCAGGTATCGCAGCTACTCCCATTGCCAAATAAGGTTAGCATTTTTACAGGAAATGTTGATGTTTTCATATTACGTTTTGGGCTTTTCCTGGAAAGAAAGGTAGTGTGTTTATTGAAATAAGTGAGGCAAAGCTGGGCAGTAGGAATTTTGTGGACCCTATGTATTCCGGAAGTGTACATCACAGAAATGCAAGGAAAATGTGTGATTTTAAGCAGAGTTTGAGGTGCGCAGGGGATTGTGAGTAGGAAAACAGCATGGTATCCACACAAGGCATACCACCCTGGATTTCCCTTGATGTCTAGTTTTCTGAAATGCCCAGGACTCGTAGTTTTATCCAGGTGGCGGCCTACCCAAGCCAAAAAAGCGCAGCCATTCATCTTGGCAAGTGTGACGATATTGAGATTTAACCACACTCTGCTGCCCCATATGCAAAAACAACACCCAAAAGAATCAAAAGTCTTTTCGCTTGCCATTGGGATGGGATGTTTTTGTCCACAGGGGAGCAGAAAGACTGTTGAGGCTTTAGGGGTGAGGGTGGGGCCTGATGTCAGGATGGCCAACCCATTGTTTTATTTAAAAAAAAAAAAAGTCCTTTCATCCAATGGGCTTTCTGCTCACTGGGGGCAAATTTAGGCAAACCGGCATCTCTGCCCGCCGGGAGGCCAAAATACAGTTTTTCCCCATTGGGGTTGGAGTGTGGCCTAATGTCAGACTGCAGTGCCAGTGTCTCTTTCTTTTGCCCCAAATACAAAATCCCTGGTGTGTAGTTGGCTTTCTAGCCCCCCTCCCGGGGGCAGATTTGGGGCCAAGCCTCCTATCTGCCCTCAGGAGTGCAGAAATACACTATTGCCATGACTGGAGTAGGGGTATGGCTCAATGCCAGGGTAGGCCGCCCATCCTTTCGTTTGCTTTGGCACCAATATGAAATCCCTGGTGTCTAGTGGGCTTTCTGTCCCCCAGGGGGGAAGATTGGGTGTGAATACCCCTATCCACCCCTGGAAAGGAGACAGTCTTTTGGGCCCCGGGATGGTGGAGAGCCAGGCCAATGCCGTCAGGGCACCCCCCCCATCAAAAAAGTGATTAAATGCAGTCTCTTGTGTCTATAGGCTTTCTGCCCCCTGGTGGACAGATTGGGGGTAATCACCCCCATCCACCCCGCAGGGCGGCGGAAAGACTGTCTTTCTTTTTATTGGGTGGGGCCATGGCCATGCCAATTTTGGGCAGCCCCCATCCCGATATGTATATTTTTTTGTAGATCAGTAGTGTAATCACCACTATCCACCCCCAGGGTGACAGAAAGGTTTCTACTACATTTATTTGGGTGGGGGCATGACCATAGCCATGGGAAGCAGCCCCACCCCTATATCTTATTAATTAAATGTTTCCCGGTGTCTTGTGGAATGTTTTGTGGGGCGACTGGGGAGAACAAGCCCTTGCCTAAGTGGCCCATCCTCCATCCCTGGTGCCTAGTGGGGGGATCCCTGCTTGAAGATCACTCTACTCTGGCGATACCGAAACAGGGATCCACTGGGCAGCGATAACATTGGAAATGGGAGATTGTTCCCCTTCAATCGACACCTCTCCCAGGAGAATCAATGCTTGGGGGGCTGAGATATGCCCCGAGCAATAATGAAGTGAAAGTAAAACAAGCCCATAGTTTGTAAAACAAGCCCAAAGGCTTGTTTTATTTTCACTTTACTGTAATGATGTCAGCTCGCCCTGTGTGCTGATCGTGATTACAGGAAGGGAAAAAAAGACTCAGGCCATTCCGGAAGCTCTTCGCGAGAAGCCAGAGGTAATAATAAAATAAAGAAATCCTTCTGGTGCAGGGCACCAGAGGCGTCTTTAGACACCTCCCCAGTGCCAGCCGATGGCTGACAGACACAATTAGTAGGTTAAGCAAGCACAGCACAGAACTTTATCTTAGCCAGTGTCAATGTTCTACATGCTAAATGAACTGATGTATAGTGTGATATGAATAAAATAGAGGAACTGGACAGCATTGAGTGAAGCAGAAAAAGTTGGAATAACGTAAATATTGTCCACCTTTTGTCCCAGATTTATTTAAAATATTGGCACACTTCACATTATTTTAACCTCTATTATTGCATCTTATAATGATATTTGTTTGGTCACTGTATATGTTGAAAGTTTTACATGAAGGTTCAAATGACAGATTGCCAAATTGCACTAAAGAATATAACTCAAGGAAAAGAGCATCATTTTTTCACAATAAAGCTAAGAAAACAATAATGTGTGTCCAGTTTTTTAATGTTGTATTACTTGAGAAAACAACACAGGGGCTAATGGTGTCTTTTGTAGTAAACTATAAAGGTGCTGCGTCAATTTCTCCTTTTTATCCCAAAGTTAATATTTAGGGCTTGAGAGAACAGGGTGCAAGAAACATTTCAAATAAAGAGGTGGGTGTCTGACCTTAGTAGCCTCTCCAATAACAGCTTGGGAATTGTATATTAATTACATCAATCAGTTTTTTATTTTTCTCTTTACTATAGAAGGACTCCACAATTGGGGCAGAGATCTCTGCATGTTAAAGTATATGGAAATATAACAAAAAAATCATTAAAGTGAAAATACATATTACGCATATTTTTATGTTAAGTATTAATGCACTTTTTTTATAGATATTTTCTTTAGATGTAGAACAAAATAAAAAATGCCACAGCGCTATTAAATTAATGTTGAATACAGGCCATTTGCTTATGTTTTCCGATTCTACAACAACCAAGAATTGATAGGTGAAACAGAATTGGTGTAAAATTCTCAAGATTCTTTTGTACAATGTTTATTAGCCCTTTGTTTATTTTAATAACCATTCTAAAATGACTCAATCTATTTTTAAAAACATTTCTAGTGATTTCTTTATGTTTTTGCTGTTATTGAGTTGTGTTTCAGAATGGAATAAAATCTTGATTTCACTGCTTTTCCCAATATTTTTACCACCCCAGACATACAAATACAGGCCAGGTCAGTATAAAACAGGCCAGGTGGCAACCCTGCCTTAGATGCACCATGCACTTCCCCGGCAGTTCTAGTGGAAAGAAGCCCAGCACCGTACAGGTAACTCATTCATTTATGCACTAAGGCTGTGTCTAGTAGGATTTCATCATATCTCTCTTTTGGCCCATTGCTTACTCTAGCATCACTCTAATAACATCCAAATACTCTAATTTATCAACACTTTTGTGTGTCTCAACTTTTTTTTTTGTTCAAATATCTTTATTGCTTATTTAAAAAAGAAATACATTTGTAATACAATAACAATAAAACAGATCAGAATCAAGTATATAATAAATAGTACCGAAAAATTTAAAAAATGATTTCATAACCAAGAACCATTAGACTGCGATAAAAGGAGTAGCAAAAATATCTTTTAAAAAGTGAACCAATAAATATCACGACAGATAATAAATATTATAAGTTATCAAATATTAGTATAAATCCCAGAAGTGTGGGACAAATGAAGCAACTACATATATCACAACATAGACATATTTAGTTGTATTGCTTAAAAAGATAAAACAAATCAGCAAGAAGGAACAGGGAAAGGAAAAAGAAGAAAAAAGACTAGGGGAAAGGCAGAAAGATAGAAAAGAAGGGTGTAAAAAGGTGGGAAGGGACGTCTGCTACATTGGTAGGAAAATAAGTTAAGAAATGGATATTGAGAAGGCAACCCCCAAGAGGATAAATTCATATAGTTATCTAATGACCGCCAAACATTACTAGAAATTGAGGCGGGTAATGTTTTTTCTCAACAAAAGTATGAGCTCCACGAAGGTATGAGACCCATGCCCACCAATTATGATGAGGGGAGATGAAAGGATTTCCATTCTGTGAGTATAATTTTAACAGCAATGGATAAAAGTAAATTTAAAAGCTCCGGATCCGTATTGTCAAGGGGTAAGGGAATAACTGTAGTCCATGGACCTAGCAGAATCATAGGCAAAGAGAGAACTATAAATGTATTGAAAATTAATTATAATTGTTTCTGTATCAGGCCCCATAAAGAATTTAATAACGTACATTCAAAAAACATATGTTGATGTGTGCCTGGTACTAAGTTACGATTCCAACAAAGATCACTATCTCGTAGTTTCAACTTATGTAAACGATCAGGGGTCCAATGTAAAAGATTATGGGGCCGATTCCGATTCGGGCCGGAAATCTCTCCGACCAAGCCGGACCCGGAGAGATTTCCGACCGAATCGGACCCTAGCAGCCCGACCGAACGAGTACGATGCGCACGTATGCTATCGGACTCGAGTTGGTCGGACTCCCATTGAAGTCAATGGGAGCCGGTCGTACAACGCGTACGCGGGCTCGCATTGACTCAATGGGTGCGAGGCGAACAAGGGCGCCCCCTAAGGGTACGCCTCGAAGCGACTCGTGGCGTACATGCACAGGTAGGGGGGACCCATGGGTCCCCCTGTTTGCGACTCGCGCGGCTACGCGTACAGGGGGGTCCGACACGGACCCCCAAAGTGCGGCTCCGACTGCTCTTTTGAGCCGGACGGCACGAGTCGGTCGGACTGCTCGAGGCGCGCATCGTGCTTACCCGGCCGGGGAACGTCTCCATTGCGCGGTGCGAGTTGTGTCCGTGCGAGTCGGTCAGAGCGGTCGGCTTTCGCGAATGAGTCGGTCGGTGTGGTTGGGTCTCGCGAACGACTCGGTCTGAGATTTCGCATCGTACTCGCTCGCCCGGACGCATGTACGAATCGGTCGGGAAACAGGGCTCCGAATCGGATCCGGTAAAGCCGAATCCGATTCGGAGCCCTACCGGCCGAGATCGGAATCGGCCCCTTAGTGTGAAAAATTTACATTGGATCAGTGAAGGATCAATTTTATCACGTAGGGATAATTTCCCAATCAATTGCCAGGTATCTTGAGAAATATGTTTATAAATGTCGTCTTCAAAATGATGGGACCATTTAACATGAGTAATTGTGGATTGTGAAGATAGTGGAGCAGATAAAAATTGATAAATTTTAGAAGCAGTATGGCATGCATGTATCCACATAGAAAGAAATGGAACATTAACTGGATCTGTAGAGAGGGGTATTTTAGAGTTTAACCTTTAGTTTAAAAAAAGAATAAAGATCCATGTTGTTAAGATAATAGTTCCTGGCTAAGGAAGAAAAAGGAAGCGGATCATGATTCGAATCATTAAGGTCTTTCACCAATCTGATACCTTTGGCAGCCCACGTAGAGGCCGTACTAGGATCAATGTCAGTAGAAAGTTTAGGATTATGCCATTAAGATGACCATCATGATTTATGAATTGGTTTGGATACTTTCCTATCAATATATTTTAATGCATTACCCATGTCTGATATAATACGTTGAGAGTGGGCTAAAACAAGCTTGGAGGCTGTGAGAAAAGAAGGACTAGAAAAAGGAGTACATAACTCTCATTCAATATGAATCCAAGGAGGTATATGTTGGGAGTCCGGCAAGAACCAAAGTGCACCTTGAAATGCTAGAAAGGCAATTTGATAAAGATTCCAATCCGGAAGATTACAACCACCCAAGACAGAAAGCTTCCTAAGGTATTTGTAATCAATTCTAGCTCTTTTATCATTCTATAAGAATTTCGAAGAGATTAAATCAAACTCATGGAAGAAGGAAGAGGAAAGTTTTATAGGTAACATGGAGGATAAAAAATGTATAATCGGGGTTATCATCATTTTAAGAGTTTGTAATCTGCCCCACCAAGAAATATATTTAGGAGACCAGGAAGGCAAAAGATCCTTAACCTTAGAGACAATGTGGGATTCGTTATAGGTGATGGTATCTGAGAGGTCTTTACAGAACGAGATCCCTAAATATTTAATATGAGTCGATTGCCGTTTAAAACCTGAATCCCCCATGTGAGAAGGAAAACACAGCGAATTTAGAGGGAACAATCCCGTTTTTTCTTTGTTAAGAGTGTACCCAGAGATGAGCGAAAAATTGCTAATAATGTTAGAGATAACGGGGATCGCTGTTGCAATATCTTCTGAAAAAATAAGAATGTCATCAGCGTAAGCGGCCGTTTTAAGCATATACGACCCAAATTGAAAACCCTTAATACCCTTATTCATATAAAGTAGACGAAGAAGTGGGTCTATAGATAGGAGAAAAAGAAGGGGTGAGAAAGGGCACCCCTGTCTGGTGGCTTGGCGGGGATTAAAAAAAGAAGAGGTAGCTCCATTAATTGTTATATTAGCCTTTGGTTGGGCATAGAGAGACAACCATATTAATAAAGGAATCACCAAGGTTATAGGATTCTAATACTGCTTGTAAAAAAGGCCAAGAGACTTTGTCAAAAGCCTTTTCGGCATCAAGGGCAATCGCCAAAGATGGCAATAAGGAAAGTTTTGCTTTTTCTAAAATATGACAAAAAGTCTGACTATTGTCTCTGGCCAGTCTACCCTTCACGAAACCTGTTTGGGAATCATGGATGAGACTGGGAATATGACCCTCCAAGTGTCTAGCTAAGATCTCTGCACAAATTTTAGCTTCCATGTTTAATAACGAAATTGGGCGAAAGGTTTTAGGATCACAATGATCTTTACCTTCTTTCGGCATAACTACAATAGTAGCCTCAGCAGCCGAGCCTGAAACCTTGCCAGAAAGAACATAATTATCAAAAATCTTCTTAAGATATTTGACTATTGAGGGGGTAAATGTTTTATAAAAGGCGATAGGAAACCCATCTGGCCCTGGAGCTTTCCCCGAGCGAGTAGCTTTAATAGCCCGAATGATCTCATCAGTATCGATCATTTTCCCCAGTTCAGTCATGTCAGTATGCGAAATAGTGTTAGTAGGGATCGAATTAAGAAACTGTTGGCAGGTATTCTTGGTACATCGATCCTTAGGTGTATATAGTGTTTCATAGAATTCTCGAAAGACCCCAAGGATTTCTTGGGTATGAAACTTCTTCGATCCATTTTTAGCAGTAATATGGGTAATATGAGTAGCATTGGTATTCGTATTCTGATATTTTAAAGTGGCAGCCAACAACTTACAAGCTCTATTCCGTAGCAGTAAATGACGGGATTTTTGAGCGTGTGCTCCAATATAAGCTCTTTCAGTGACTATGGAATTAAAGGAGTATTTCAGATGTTTTATATCCTGCAGGAGTAATTTGTTGTTGGAGCGTCTATATAATTCCTCTTTGCGTTTAATGTCAACCCGAAAGACTGGAGAGATTTTCTAATGTCACTGTTTCTTTTGGCCATTTTCTTAATAATGTGACCCCGTATAGTACATTTAAATGCATCCAACAATATTATTGGGGAATTCACCGAAGATTCATTATGTTTGAAGAAATTATCAATCTCCTCATTAAGATCTTTAACTTCATCATTATCCTCCAAGAGTTATTTATTTAGATGCCAATTACGAGGACCTCTAGTATCCGTGAGTTTGAGGATAGTTAAAGAAACTGCTACGTGGTCAGAAACAACTATTGGATGAAACATAACATTTATAGTATGTTTTAGAAGAGAGGCGTCGACCAAAAGATAATCAATACGAAAGAAACTTGAATGTGGGGAGGAAAAAAATGTGAAATCACTACCCGTAGGATTATGTAATCTCCATGCATCAACAAGATGATGAAATGAGCACATATTGAGCATATGTTTGTGCGCCCTAGGAGGTCGAAATTTAAAAGCAGAGTGTCTATCCAGAATAGGATCAAGGGGAAGATTAAAATCCCCTCCAACAATTGTTCTTGTATTCTGTGGAATATCAGTGAGTTTTTTATTTATAGATCGCCAGAAAAGTGGATCATCAATGTTTGGGGCATATAAATTCATAATATATAGATCATCTGAACCATTAGTCAAGCGAGTAAGTAACCATCTGCCACTGGCATCATGTTCAACTGTGACTATAGACAAACCAGAACTTTTAGAAATAAGGGTAATAACCCCATTCTTCTACCCAGATGCCTCGGAACATGTAACATCAAGTACCCAATCTTTCCTCACAAGAAGAGCATCTTCAAAGCCTATCTTAGTCTCTTGAAGTAAAACCACATCACCAGATAAACTCTTACAATAGTCCAAAATCTTGGCCCTCTTAACCGGGTGATTCAACCCTCTAACATTAAGGGAAACTACATTCAAACCAGGCATAGATATATATGAAACTATAAGAGTAAATGCATCTGATAAAAGGGTAAAAGGGCAGACAAAGTATAATTAAAAACTAAAGGAAATAAAGCATGTATCCCAAAGTAAAATGAAGCAGATGTCCCAAATTTAAGGTGGAGAGAAAGGGAGGGAATGAAGAATAGAAGGAAGAAAAGATAGAACAGGAGTACACCAAGAAAATATGGAGCATCAACAGAGTGCAACCCCCCCAGGGGATGTCTGTAGGAGACAAATTGCATGGGGGGACAACGTGGAGGAGCAGAGGCTATCAACGTCGGTGAGAACAGCTCAAAGATAAACAGGCCGCTGAGCAGCGAAACAAGTGCAACGTTCTCAGATGTATTACTATTTTTTCTATATCTTGCTAATAAAAAAGAAGTAATGTAAAACTCAATAAATATAAAATACCTGAACATTTGATGAAAAAAGGTAACATATCATAGGCAAATAAAGCAAGACTATAATAGCAGAGAAATATCAACCTAAGCTAATATAAACCTGACCATAAAGTTTATATGAATAAGATCTAAAACTAAACTTCATGTTAGATATACTTAAAAGAGCAAAATCGAAAAATGAATAAATAGATTCTAAGTTGGTGCATATAATAATATAAATCATCAAATATAATTTATCAATCCAATGGTGATCAATAATATCATTAAATAGTATATACATATAAATAAATTACCACCAAAGCAGAGCACCGAAAAAAGATAAGAGATAGAATAAAAAGTAGAATAAACAGGTCGAACAGAAAATAGAGTAAAAGGCAGAATAAAGCGAAGAAAAGAGATTAGAATATAAAATATAGGATACTTACCTATATCAAAGAGATTATAGGAAGAAAAAGTTAATGATAAGACAAAGAGTAAATAAACACATACAATCATACAGATTAATAGGGAAGTAATCCCCAATATGGCTGAATACAAATTGCATAGTTCTGTTATCCAAAAATAAATCGAGCAATACAACAATAACACATGAATACCAACCTATACTTATTACAACTTTATCTATAGAGTTTACATGAATAAGATCTAAAAAGGTACATATTATATATAGCATAAATGACCACTATAAAGCTGTGCATTAAGCAAACGTACAGCTATCATGCCATTGATGAAGAAGAGAGGTACCAGCACATTTACTAGATAAATGAAAAATATTAGACACAGACCATGCCAATAAATACAAATCATCAGAGGCGAGAAGTACCAGGAGAAGAGAGTCTGAGTCCATCTGCGATTCAGATTGATTATCCAAGAATGTGGAAAGATCTGAAGGTTCATAAAAAATCTGTGGGTAACCTTTGAAAGTGATCCGGAATCTTGAGGGACCAGCAAAAGAGAATGGGATATTCATATCAGTGAGTCTCTTGCGTAGATCAGGAAGCCTTTGCGGTGGATCATGGTGTCTCTGGCAAAGTCTTGTGACATGGATATTCTGTGACCCTCCCATTGTATCGACTTAATTTTCCTCATTCGTGCCAGAATTTGCTCTGTATGCTGATGGCGCAAAGGTTTAAAAATCAGAGGCCTTGGAGAGAACATCGATCTTGGTTTAAAGGTTGGAACCCTGTGAGCGCGCTCTATCTCAAAGTCTTTATTGAAAGAAATATTCAAGGTATTTGGGATCCAAGTAAGCAAGAAATCAATTACTGAAGAAGCAGACTTTTCACAGTCCTCTGGTAATCCAAAAATACGAATATTACTTCTTCGATCTTCTTGTTCTGTGAGATCTCTCCTCAGTGAAGTAATGGAACGCTCCAAATTTTGGATGTGCTTCGCTTGTTTATTTGTAAAGTCTTCCACACTAGTTATTCTGGTTACCGTGTTAGAAACACGTACTGAGAGAGATTTAAGATCATTGCGAATTGTAGCCACCTCTACCTGAAGCAAATCAGTATTAGTTTTGGTACTTTGTGCAATATCATGAACAGTATTGAGTTTAAGTAAAATTGCTTCCAAAGTTGAAGTAGACTCAAGACTACCCTTAGCTGGGGATTCTGGAGTAAGAGAAGTCTGTTCGGAGCGTTTTAAATTCCCCTTGGAGTCTCTGTCTTTAGTATTGACACCCATGCCTTCCACCATTAGATAAGATCGTAACAACTGACACCAGAAAACCTTACGATGGTTAGACAGAGCAGATATGGCGATGTATGACCAGATAACAGTTCTTCAGTCGAATAGTTCAGTATGGGACAAAATTTCTTCATTTCGATCATTGGAGGGGGAACATGGCGGCCGTAAGCTAATCAGCCGCGGCTCCTGTTCCCATGGGTCAGCGTCTGGTCTCGAGCGGGGGCCCCTCCAGAATGCCATAATTAATTAATTTGATTCACTTTTCTCCTACCTTATGGTGTCTTGATTCATTTTCCTTTCCTTTTTGGTTCTCCTTCATTTTGCATGCATATGGCCCCTGAGCTCCGCAGAAGTCTCCCGGCGCTCCGAGTATCACGGTGGGAAGGTGCAGCCCGGGAGTGGAGGCGTAGCGGTGTTGCCTGCTTCCAGGTCCGGGGTACTGGAAGCAGAGTCAGCACTGGGGATTACTCCAGTCTGAGTCCCTGTGGCAATGGCGATGGAGTCGGCGTGGCTGAGTCGGCTGGGTTAGCTGTGCAGGTGGGGCGCTTGGGGCCTGATCTTGGTAAGAAGTCTATTGTTGCTCAAATCCAGCAAGAAGGTAAGAGCTTATCTCGGGTTGGACATTTTCAAGACTTTCGAATCTTTCATTTTGACTGCGTGTGCAGATGCCATCAAGTGAGCCTCCCTGATTTGTTTGCCCGAGTTTTCAGCAACATAGAGGAGATTTCTAAGTGTATGGAGGCAAGTGAGCAGCAGCATTTTGACCCTCCACCACCACCTAAAGCTTGCAGGTACACGCTGCGCGCCAGGGCTGCCCAGTTTTACGGCAACACCGAACTCTCCCAATCCTCTCTGCCCCACAGAGTTTCCCCGCCTGTAGTCAAAGTACGGGTGTCAGATAAACAAGCCAGGTTCAAGGGAGTCAATATTGGACCCGTTGTTGGGGTTAAAGGAAGAGGGAGGGGCAGGGGAAGGGGTAAGAAAACAGCAGATTTAAAAATTAAAATAACCCCCTCCTTAAAATCGTTTTTATAAGGTCTTGTCCACATCCTCTTCCACAATCTCAGGCTCAGATAAGAAAATCCCTAGCAGGTTGCAGTCTGATATTGTATTAGATCCTGCCCAGTGCAGTTTCCTCGATATGTCAGATTACCCGCAATCTACCATGCAACCTCCGGATATTCCGAGTTCTTTGTGTGATGTGGTGTCGGGCTCTGGGTCTCCTGGGGCTTCTGGAGGTCTTGATTCTGCCATACACCCCGCAGTTGGCCTTTCAAATAGGTTTACTGCTTTAGAGGTCAGCGAGGCCTATGAAGGTCAACAAGACCCCGTACCTGTGACTGAAGACCCAGGGTTTTCTTTAGGTCCAACTGGCTCATCAGGTTAATTAGGTTCTTCTGGTTCTCTGGCTGACATTTTATTGTCTTTAAAAGATGAGATGACAAATAGGTTCACAGTTTCGGAGACAAACCAGGCAGTGATTCAAGCCTCCTGCGTGGTATTAGCATAGAAGTTGGAGGAGGTCTCATCAAGAACTGACGCATTAGAACAGGAGATACCAAAAATTAGGGAGGCACTCCATACCTCAACAACAGAAATGGCTAAACTTGCCACTCAGAATAAAGAACTGAAGGAAGATCTCGAGCGTTTAGAGAACCATACCAGGAAGAATAATCTGAGACTTATTAATGTTCCTGAAGCAATTGCACAGGGTGGGGAGCAGTGGGTAAAAATTTAAAAAATATCCTCAATCTCACATTCATAAGTCGGTTGGATATGGGTTTCACCCTTAGATGGCAGGTATTCTCCCTGTGAGTAGCGAGGTTAAGTTTATTACGTGGAATGTTAATGGGTTAAGGTGCCCCCGTAGACAAAGATTAGTTTTGAAGTATCTAGAATTATCCCCTGCCCAAATCTGTCTTATCCAGGAGACTCATTTAAGTCATGCAGAGTGTAGAATTATTTTTCCTTAATATTCCTGGGTAAAACACGTTTGTTCCTCTGATCATACAGTCCACAGCAAGGGTTGGCCATATTGATAAAACAAGGAGCAGGATGTTCCATCAAATCCATCCATTCGGATCACTCAGGGAGGTGGCGAGTGGCCATATTAGACTTTGGAGGCCTAGAGTTAGCATGTGCTTCTTTTTATGGTCCCACTATCGATGACCCGACATATATTTGTAGATTACAATCTAATATGCTTGATGTAGTATCACCAATAATAATTGGAGGTGATTTTAATGTTCTTCTCGACCCCATGAAAGATAGATCCAATCAGAGTTATTATGTGGGGGCCCCTCGAAGGCGACGGGCATTGAAAAATTTGCTACACGACTTAGATCTTGTGGATGTCTGGAGGGCAAAGATGGGTGACAAACAGGGGTTCACGTTCCATAGTACGAAGCATGGCCACTCCTCTAGAATAGATTATGTCCTAACTGACAGGCCAAGCTTGGATGACATTACCGGTATAACTGTTTTTCCCAGTCACGTTTCAGACCATGCCCCGGTATTGTTCTCCTTTGTTGGAAAAAGGCATAATTTACGTCCCAGATGGACACTTAAAAGGTCTATGCTGTTAGATGTAGATATTGCAATGGCTCTTAAATCGGCCACTGTAGACTATTTTAGAATCAATATTGGTTCAACCTCCATGGATTATGTTTGGGATGCTTTTAAAGCCAACATAAGGGGTATCCTACACAGTCTTATCTGTTCTAAGAATAGGGCAGATGCTCAGGAGTTACAGACCCTGGAGGGGAAAATTCTTTCACTGGAGGAGGAGTGGTCTCGGAATCATCATGGGAATACCGATAGGCTCTCACAGGTCAACAGAGATTTGGATGACGCTCGCCAGGAATATAGGGGAAGGTTAGATCATAAGTGCAGGGCTCAGTGGTTGTCAAAAAATATGCAGAACCTTAAATACGGAAAGAGGGCAGGAGCACTTTTGGCGTGGAAAGCAAGAGCAGACCGCTCACAAAACAACATTAATGAATTGATAATTAATGAAAGCGGAGAAAAGTCAAGTAGCATGGAGGATATGCAAGCCTGCCTTCTCTCTTTATTCTCAGAACTATATAGGGAAGAAACTGTGCCTAACACTGAAACCCTTCAAACTTGGTTGAAGTGGAAACTCCTCCCAACTTTCACGAATGAGGGTCGAGAAAGCCTAGATG
The DNA here is from genome assembly GCA_963921515.1 of Calotriton arnoldi. Classification (NCBI taxonomy): domain Eukaryota; kingdom Metazoa; phylum Chordata; class Amphibia; order Caudata; family Salamandridae; genus Calotriton; species Calotriton arnoldi. The sequence continues at coordinate 1,079,159 of CAWUFW010004894.1, read as the reverse complement.
CCCCGATCACTGAAAATGAAATTAGAGTCCAAATAAGCAAGTCTAAGGATAATAAGGCAGCAGGTACGGATGCGCTACCTAGTGAGGTTTACAAATTACTCACGGATGAACTGGTGCCGATACTGGGTATTCTTTTCAACACAGTCTATAGTGCGGAAGGTCGAGCTCCGAGATCTTGGAAAGAGGCAACTATCGTACTCATTTTGAAACCTGGGAAGGATCCCTTAAAAGCGGATTCATATAGACCAATATCTCTGCTGAATGCCGATTATAAGATCTTTATGAGCGTTCTTGCAGGGAGATTGGTCAAGTTGGCCCCTCAGTTGATAAACTCTGATCAAAAAGGGTTCATCCCCGGGAGATATATTCAGGAGCAGACACAACAGCGAATTGGTAATATTGATTTGGCAATGGGGCGATCAGATCCCTTGGCCGTTGTGGCATTAAACGCGGCCAAGGCTTTTGACAGAGTCTGTTGGGCATACCTCTGGGAGGTACTCAGGCAAATGGGCTTTGACCCTATCTTTGTTCAGACCTTAATAAATTGTTATCAGGGTGCCTCGGCAAAAATTTTGCTAAATGGCATGTTAACTTCTAGCTTTAACATCCAAAGAGGAACCAGACAGGGGTGTCCCATCTCCCCATTGTTGTTCGATGTTTATATAGAGCCACTAGCACAAGTTATAAGATTAGATGATTTGATTTCCCCTTTTAAATCTCAGCAATATTGTAGTAAGTTGGCTCTTTATGCTGATGATTTGTTGTTATATACCGATAACCCTGGGGTGGTAATTCCTAGGGTTGAGGCTTTGTTGGTGGAATTTGGTTCACTATCAGGATATTTGGCAAATACTGCTAAAACAGAGGTGATGTGTTGGAACATCGACAGTTGGGATGGTACCACGAGTAATGAGTTTAAATATTTGGGTATTACCATAGTTAAAGATCTGGGCAAAATCTCTCAGATTAATCTGAATAAGACCATAAAAGAAGTGGACCGTCTATTTGCAAGATGGAAAAATCTTCCACTAACAATCTTTGGTAGGGTCAACCTGGTGAAAATGGTCATTTTTCCCAAGCTGACATATTTGTTTAATGCAATCCCCCTGGAATTCCCTAGTAAAATTATAAGTAAAATCCAAAGTAAGATTGGAAGTTTTATTTGGGCAAATAAGGGTGCAAGACTGTCATGGAAAAATCTAAGACGTAGGCTCATGAAAGGAGGGTTAGCTCTTCCAGATATTAACTGGTATTCAGTCGCCTTCCTATTTAAAAACATCAGGATGCTACTTGTAAAACCGGAAGAGACATCGTGGGGGAGACTTTTGGGGGTAATGGCAAAGTCAGAGGGGGGAGGAGGAGGTGAAGGCTTTCTTTATAAATTTGGGGCACCTAGGTTCTTCAAAAGGGTTTGTCTTAAAGTTCTTAGGGCAGCCCTTTGTCTTTGGTATAAAGTCAGAAGCAGATGGGGGATAGGGTACTATTCAGATTTCGCCCCAATCTGGGACTCTCCAGGGACTCCGTTATCCTTGAGGGATAGCCTTGCAATCCCAATTAAAAGGGCGGGTATTGTAATCTGGTCTGAGCTTCTATCCCCTGATGGAGTGTTTCCTTGGGAGGTCTTAAGAGCTAAGGTAGGAAGCGGTCTATCTAAATTTAAATACCTGCAATTAGCCTCATGGTGGACTTTGGAAAAGGAGGATATACAAGGAAATTGGGAGACGGAGCAATTGTGGCAACAAGTATGTACCAAAAGAAAGGAGGTTTCCATCTGGTATAAGAAGTTTCTGGAGCTGGAAGATATGGAATTTCCCCCGCAGTATGCAGTCTGGAATCAGTCTGCCTTTGAGTCTGTGATCGAAGAACTGTACGAACCTTCTTTGAAGCTGCTTTATAAATATGTTAAACCGGCCAGCTTAAAAAAGAACCATTTTTTGTTATTAATAGGCTTTACTATACCCCTGCTAAGATCGCTAAGTTTGCACCACTATCTGCCCCCAAATGTCCAAGGTGTAATCTTCTTAATGCTAATGACATCCATATCTTTTATGAGTGTCCTCAACTTAGTAACTTTTGGCGGGGTGGGGGATGTTTTAAGTGGTATCTTCAAATTTAAAATCAAGGTTAATCTTTCATTGGTAATATTTGGAGATGACGGAATGCTTGGGAAGAACCTCCAGCAGGTCGATAGAGGTCTGTTGCTATATTTGGTATTAATAGCCCGAAGAGAAATCTGTATGAAATGGAAAGAACCGCGGCCCCCTACGTGTGAGGACTGGTTAAAAGCAGCGTTCGCCATGGCTCATCTGGGCCAGGGGGGAGAGACAGAGAGCAGTGTGAACATCTGGCAGGCACTTCTATCATGGGGTAGGGAGCTGAGTATGGTATACCTCCTTCCTGGTCCAACTAGCCTATGATTACACCAAGCTCCCAACAAAGGGAGTTGGCCTGGTTGGGCCTAAGCGAACGCAGTAGCCGTAGGGTGCACAGATACGATCGACGGCTTCTCTTTGAGAATTGCAGATGCTTATTGGTGAGATGAGGACAAAAAAAAAAGTATGGGACAAAATTTCAGACAGTTGTCGCAGTTTTAAAGCTTCAATTTGTGAAAAGAAAGCATACTTGCGCAATACTTGGTAACAATGAACACAGCGCTGTGTCAAGTGAAAATAATGCAGAAAAGTACCTTAGGCAGCATCAAATGAATACTTAGGAGCTTTGATGATGAGACGCAGCATCCTCATATCGTGTTGTGAGGAAAATTGCATGCCCGGACGCCATTTTGGAAAATAACACGACACCTAATTTCATGTTGCAGCTTCAAATTAGGTGACTCGAGGGGAGAAAGACACTCCCTGACATTCTTTAGCTAGTTCGCCGTTCTCTGGGGCTGAAGGACAATTAGAAATCCCCCTTAGCGTATGAGAATTAATCGACTATATGGGCAATGACACGAAGCCCAAGAGAGTGTAGCCACCTCCGTAGAATGATAAGTCACTCCCCTATATTTATAGACCCAGCGAAGTGTCGAACAAAAATAATATAGCACAGTACCTTAGGGAGTATCAAAATAGCAAATAGGCGCTTTAGTAATGAGATGCAGCTTCCATACGTCGTGATGTGAGGAGAATACAACCGACGGTCGCCATTTCGAAAAATATTCTGACACAGACTTTTCGTGTCGCAGCCTCAAAAAAGAGTGTTACAATGAAATGAAACACTGTCCGATGTACCTTGAGTGTTCCGCCGCTCACCGGAGCTGAAGGGCAATGAAAAATCACCCGTTTCTCATGTTAAATGAGCATTCGCACCGGCAGTGTCAGGGAGCTCAAAAGAAAGCAGCCATCTCCGCTGCACGTCAAGCCACGCCTTTGTGTGTCTCAACTTAAATGTGTGGTGCTACAGCTTCCTCCTTCTCCTTGTTTGCCTGAACTTAGATGGCCAACTTTACTACCGCTTCTATCTTCTACACAAAACAGGGAGAGATTTCTGTGCTGTGGTCTGCACCTGTTACAACCTAACTCGTCCATCCCACAATGATGCCACACAAAGGTTTGGGAGGAGCTTATTTTACAGGAGCCCTCCATTTGCAGGGGTTCTCTCATTATGATAAAGCAGATCCTCTAGTGTACAAGGTCTAACTTGTTCTCATTTTGGATGGGATTGCCCTTCTTTGATATGCAAGTGGAAGCAGGAAAGCTACCATAGGTTGTGCTTGTGTTTGAGCACAGCTGAGAGAAATGAGATATAAGCATGGCCTTAGTTTTATGTGCCTTTAATTGAAATAGCAAATTTGCTGGTTGTTGGTAGCTGCATGATTCAATTTTGGCAGCATGACTAAGTAGGTTGTGCTCACCACTTAAACATACTCGCCTCCAGAGTTTCAGTTTGAATCCTGGGAAGGCTAGCTCAGCCTTTCATCCTACTCGGCTGCAAAATTGAATTCCACTGCACATGGAAAAGTAACACTTGCTATTGACAGACATATTAGAGGCCAGACCAATTGGCCTCGCCAATGCTTGCTCTTCATGTGGAGCTTTGATTATGCCATAATTGTACAGCAGGGCAGACGTAGACAGCTTTCCTGTTCATAAATCAGGGTTAGAAGCAGGTGGTTGCGTAGATGAGTAAAGGTTGAGCTCATGCTAACACGCAGGAAAATGACCACAGTGCTGCAAGGTTTAATTAATGTTATTGTCAGTGGCAAGTCACTTGTTGAGTGCTATATTCACCTGGAATAGAGTGTCTCAAAATTAAACATCCCTGCAACTCAAAAAAACTTTAAACTATACCGCCATCGGAGAATCGGGATCTGGTTGACTATGTAAACTTGCAAATCCTTGAAAAAACCTGCTTAATGGACAAGTGTTAGAAATGGGATTTCTGATTGGCTAGGGCAAGCGCCTAAGCCAGGCAGAAACCACCACTGTAGTCAGGGCAAGGGAGATACACGCTGAAGATAACCCCTGCTCACCCCCTTGGTAGCTTGGCACGAGCAGTCAGGCTTATCCCAGAGGCAATGTGTAAAGCGTTTGCGCAACACACACACAACAGCAGCAACACACTAGGCACACTACAAAAGAAACTCCACAGAAGGTTATATCAAAAATAGCCTTTGTATTATCATAAACACATTAGATCATAACCACACATACACTGTGCCAACTGGCACCAGGTAGTAATTTACAGGGATTATATACATGACAGGGCCAATCGGGCCGCTGTCAGAACCATTAGAAAGCACAAGTAGCAAATATAAAACAACCAGTAACTACTGGTAAAATACTGTACTCGCATTATCACAAGCAACATAAACGCATTATGTCTGCATCACGTTAGGCATAAACACATTATGCATAAACACTGGGCATAAACACATTATGCAATCTCATTAGGCATAGACACCTTATGCATCCTTGTAGGGCCTTGCGCCCTAAGAAATACCACAAAGATGACTCCAGGCCAACTGACCTTCTTTGGGGCCCAAATGCCCTCTGTCCCAAAAGTCAGGGCGCTAAATCATAGAGCCTTCCAAGTGGCCCTCTGGCTGCCTTGGCAGCAAAGACAATGTGCGTGATGCACTGGGGGCGGGGGTGCATCTCACCCCTTCCTTGTTATTAAAATAAACATGCCCCCGTCGTTGCAGCTGCCCATGCTCTCGCGGTGCAGCTGTGAAAGACAAACAAGCACTGGCACTAACAGTGCCTAGGGAGTCCCATTCACTAGGCTCCTCCTGGTACCACTCACTTGGCACCAACTGTGCGCCCTTTTCCGCCCCACTCACCGGGACTTCTAAACACAACTGCCCCTTCGTTGCAGCTGCCCGCGCTCTTGAGGTGCAGCTGTGGCAGAGAAACAAGCACTGGCACCTACCTGCCTTGGGGAGCACCAACAGTGCTTTTGCCCGCCCCTCTCACCGGGGCTCTTCTCTTTGATGGGCGAGCACTGCTTTCCCCCGTCGTGTGGAGCAACCAAGAAGTTCCTTCTTAGTCGTGCGGCACATCCGGGACCCGTGGGTCTTTCCCGGCCGCCGTGTCAAGAACTCCTACAGTGGTGCCTCTCTCACTGCGCGTGAAATGCCCCTCCTCTCGCCAGGCAGTGCCTGACTTCCGGTGGCGGCCGCGATTGGCTTCTCTTGCCAGCCCCGCCTCAGGTCAGGCCCCTGGCTTGGCTTTGCCTGTCTTTCGGTGTCTTCTTCACTGATCCGTGTTGCCCAGCAACGCCAGGGAACTCCTCAGCTTCGGGGCAGCCTCTTCCTCTGCCTGAAGCTGGCTTTCCCCCAGGGCTCCTTCATTGCGACGGCAACTTGCTGGGGGCACACTCGCCCTGGTCACAACCAGGGAAAAAGACTGAAGCCCTCCCCACGGGCTTGGAGCCTCCCTCTAGGGCTCAAAGGTGCCCCACAGATGAAGCGCTCATGACGCGCTTAGGCTGGGCAAGACCCCCTCTCTTCAGGGCGATCAGTATGCACCAATGCCTGTCTCCCAGACACCAGCATGGAGCAGGCAGCACCTCTCTCCAGGCGGGGGCAAAGGCAGAGCTGGCACAGGCAGGCCAGCACTCTCGGTCTCCACAGCAGAGGGGAAGTCCTTGGAGTTCCCCTTCCCAGCAGGGCAATCCTTAGTGGCGGTTCCTTCCTTAGTCCAGCAGTCTACCGGCTGCAAGTAAGCACCCAAGCAGCACACCAACATGGGGTCACAGCCCCAATATTTATACAGGGTTTCTCTTTGTTCTGCCCTGGCACAGTGCTTGGGGAACCAGTCTCAACTGGTTCTGGGGGGTACTGGAGCACTTTGTGTACAGTGCTCACACCTTCCTTTGTCAGGTGGGGGCTCGGTCATCAGACACACCACAGGGGGGCAGAGCCAGCATTCATCCAGGCAGGCACAGACCTATTCAGGGGCAGGGACTACTCCTCCCACTACTCCAAATGCAGATCTGCCCATTCAGCATAGCGCTGACTCACCCAGCCCCTCTGGAGCCACACACCTCACCAGCCCCTGTCACTCCAGAGCCAGACATGCAATACACATCAGGCAGGCAGACACATAGCACACAGAAATGCCAGCTTCTAAAAGTGGCATTTCTAAAATAGTGATAATAAATCTGCGCACACCATTCCAAACATACCAAACTTGACCACGCTGCTCCTCTCATATCAGGAATTACCACTGAAACACGTATCAGGGAATCCCCAATGCATTCCTATGAGAGGGCAGCCTCACAGCAGTGAGAAACCAAAATGGCTGTTTGTCACTACCAGGACATGTCACACAGTTAAGGTACATGTCCTGCCTTTTACCTACAATGCACCCTGCCTATAGGGCTAGCTATGGCCTACCTTAGGGGTGTCTGACATGCAGTAAAACGGGGGTGGCAGACGTGGCACACCCTTTAGGTGCCCCGTCACAGCGGCAGTAACACTGCACGCACAGGCCCTGCAATGGCAGAGGCCAGAGACAGGTTTGAAAGGCTACTTTGGTGGATGGCGCAAGCAGCGCTGCAAGCCCACCAGTAGCATTTAATCTACTGGCCCCGGGTATATTAGATACCACATTACTGGGAACTGACAGGTAAATTAAATATGCCAAACAGGTGTAGACCAATCTTACCATGTTTACCACAAAGAGCACACACACTTTACACTGGACAGCAGTGCTAAAGTGCCCAGAGTCCTAAAACCACCAACACCAGGTCAGAAAAAAGACTAGGAAGAAGGCAAAAAGTTCAGGGATGACCCTGCAAAAAGGGCCAATTCCAACAACAAGGCATTCCACAACGTAGCAAACTCCACTATACATATTATTTGGTGCAAGTATTTCTTCATTGCAACAGATTTTATTGCAGATGTAGGCTGCTAATCCCATCCAATCTATGTTTCACTGTATAGGCACGCGTGGACCCACCTGCAAACAATTCAAGAATGTGTGCAGCATGCATGTAGATTCAGCAAAATTCTAGGGGAAGCGGAAGTGACATCGCCCAAGCTTTGATCCCAATGACATTAAAGGGGGTGATATATGACATTTGACCCTATGTCTTCCAAGGGGGCAATGTCATATGACCTTAACTCTGATGATATCACAATATTTAACAACACCTAAGTTCCACAATAACACCATGATAAATACAATCCCACCACACAGACAAATGTCTATTTTAAGTTTCACATATATTAGGGTTCTGGGATGATATGCAGGGGGAATATTACTCACTTCTCTTTGTATTACATGAAAAATGATATGCTGGTCTGAAGAGGAAATATAGTGTCACACAGCAATGGGAACATAAATTATTTATACCACAAACGATCATGATATAATAGTTTCCTTAGTGTATACTGCAAGAGAAATGCAATGATGAATCATAAGGAGAGGACAAAACGTGCTTTAAAATTGCAATATTAGTTATGTCATCATGAGTTAATTGATGTAGACTATATATCAAATATGAACTTTGTTATTGGTTTACATGATTTCTTATTGTTCATACATTTGATTTCTGGTAATTTGCAAGTAACTTTCACTCGTAGAAAGCACAGAGATGAAGTTTGTATTCAAAGACATCATTTTATATGCGTTCATGATAATGAAGCAAGGCAAGAACTTCGTTTAAAAATGTTTCATTTTTTTATAATTTTTATTGAGCAGAGCAAAATAAGCATAATATGAACAAAAGTCAACAGGAAGTTTAACATACATTTCAATCATAAAACCTTATTCATTATTCCTATAGAACCAACATGGATTAAATACCCAAACATAGACAGAAAGCAGTAGAGAATGAATGAGCAACGGCGGATCTGAGTAACCGCACCTCCCTGCTTTATTCCTTTTCTTGTTTAAGAAATTGTAATGGATAGTATGATTGGGTGTGCACATACAGCTCCTGCACCTGCCGTTGTTGGATGCCAGCTGCCAAGCAGAGAGAAAACTGTGAAAATAGTGGAGCGGTGCACTACCAAAGAGTTTTCTTCAATAAATCCAAATGTTCATTTTGTATAGTGGTTTATCAATCCTTTATTTTCAATATCAAAATGTGCAAATTCTGGAATTTGCACATTTTGATATTGAAAATAAAGGATTGATAAACCACTATACAAAATGAACATTTGGATTTATTGAAGAAAACTCTTTGGTAGTGCACCGCTCCACTATTTTCACAATAGACAGAAAGCATATTGCAATAGTAATCTGGCTGCATCATAAACCGTTTAAAAGTGGACAAGTCTTGGCTGATTGAATGCTAAAGTGCTAAAGTGCTAAAGTGCTACAGTACACAGAGAGAATCAGTCTAAGATTGTTCAAGAACCTATACCTTTGCATAAAGCCATCATGGAAACAGAAAAAAAAAGGGTCATGGTGTAGCTATATCCGACTACATCCTTACAATTTGGGCGCTGTTTGAAACAGTATCACAACCATTAACACATGTGCAAATTTTACTGGCAAAAGTGTTAGAGCCTTTATAAAGTGCATATCTAGCGCACCAAAAGTGCAATGTGCAAAAAAACTCCAAAGTACTAACGAGCAAAATCTATAAAATTTCTGTTTCCACCATAGTTTCAATGTTCTCAAAGTACTTCCAAACAGCCGTGAATTTTCTTGTAGCTTCTATCCTCCTGGCATATGCTTCTTCAAACATCCTGGTTCGTTTCATTTTATTTAAGCACTTTGAGTAAGAGGGTACATCTTTGGACCTCCAGTTCTGGAGGATTAAAGAACGAGCAACCAGGGAACAAATCACAATAAAGGTCTCCTCTGCTTTTGTCAGATCCTCCCTTACTCTTGAGATGCTGAAGAGGGCAACCTCAGCCTCTGGATAGAGCCTCTTCTGAATTGCCTGGCTTATAGCCGAGAAGATCTTAACCCAGAAGGACTCTAATTTTGGACACGTGAAGAATATGTGCAGCCAGGCCCCTTCACCTTCTGCCTGGCATCGAAAACATCTATTCTCCACTTCCGGATATCTTTTACTAAGAGTTTTAGGAGTATAGTATGCCAACCACCGAGACAGAAAGGCCATCCTTTTAAAATTGGCAGCTCCTAATGCCTTACTCCCTAGCTGGGCTAGAGACTGCCACTCCTGGCTGGAAAGAGTACAATTAGTTTCACATGTTACTCTTCCTAAGAATTTCTCGACCAAAGGGGATTCGTTAAGTTTTCTCAACTGAGAATACCAATTGCCCACCCCACTTAATTTGGCTCGATATAAAGCGCTCACCTGCTGTGTTAGGGCTCTGCTTAATGATAGATTATATCTATTTATAAAATTTACAATCTGCAAGTACTCAAAAAAGCCAAGCTTATTATGTTCGCCATATCTATTTTGGACCTTTTGCCAGGAAATTAATTTATTATTAATAAAAAGTGCCCCAGCTCTTCTAAACCACAATCCTTCCAATTTTTAAGACGACTAGAGTGGATTTGAAGACCCAAATTTTTATATTCCACTAGCTTTAAATAGTGGAATCCGGAAGAGCCGGCTTGTTTAAAAAAGGATTGTAATCTAGAGGCATAGTCCTGCACCGTCTTATATCTGGTCTTCTTTGGCAATTTAGTTGTTTTTAGAAATATCAGCATTTGCGAGCCAGATTCCTGCACCATTTTGTCTAAGAAAAAATTGTCCAATCATCCATTTGGTTCCAGCAAACGAGCTGTAAGATCTAAAATCGCTGCCTCATAATAAGTTCGAATTTTCGGCAATGCTAACCCACCCTGATTAATTTCTAGCTGTAGTATTGCTAGCTTCACCCTAGAAGCCTTTCTACTCCAGACAAATTCCCTAAACATTGATTCTAACTCTTTAAAATATTTAGTATTGATTTTCAGAGGTACATTTATAAAGAGAAATACTAGTAGGGGAAGTATGGACATTTTTATTAGGGCTACACAACCTATTAGAGTTAAGGGTAAAACTGAACAATTATCCAGCAATATTTTGATTTTATTTCGCATTGCTTGATAATTTAGGCTAAATAGCTGCTCGTAGTGATTTGAGACAAATCTCCCCAGATAACGTATTGGTTCTGCTTTCAGAGCCTGGGGTTTGAGATTTGAAGGGAGAAAATCACAGTCTGTATTTAATGCTAAAATCTTGGTTTTGTTTTGATTTATTTTATACCCCCCAATCAATTCAAATTGGCTAAATTCTGTTAATATCTGGTCCAGATTCAGGCTCTCAGGACTTAAATACAAAACAATATCATCTGCGAACAGTTTTAATTTCACCATCCCTGGTATTGGGGCTTTAATTTCCGGATTGTCGCAGATTCTTGTGGCCAGGGGCTCGATAAAGAAGGTAAACAGTAAGGGGGACAACGGGCACCCTTGTCTCGTCCCACGATTAATATTTACTGTCCCTATTTGATTAACGTTTATCACCACCTGGGCCTGGGCACCCTGATAGATGTTCCTCAACATATCTATGACCTGGACAGGGACACCAAATTTGCCCAAACCAAAGAAAAGTGCGTCCCAGTTAACCAGGTCAAACGCCTTTTTAGCATCCACCATCATGATGAGCGTTGGGGTTTCACTTTGTTTTAAAAAGTCGGGAGCCTGAATTAAGAAACCAGTATTTGAGGACATTGACCTCCCAGCGACAAACCCAGACTGATCACTATGAATCAGTTCCTGGGCTACGGGAGTGAAACGTAGTGCCCAGACTTTCATTAGAATTTTATAGTTGGCATATAAAAGACTAATCGGTGTGTAAGAATTTACATCTTTGTAGTTTTTACCCTTCTTCACAAAGCTTATAATTATAGACTCTTTAAAACTTGAGGGGACCCAGCCCCCCGTCTTGATATTGTTGAACAGCTTCGTCAAGAAGGGAATCAATTCCTTAGAAAATGTCTTGTAAAACTCTATCGGCAGCCCATCATTTCCACAGGCCTTCGCCCCTGCGATAGATTTCAGACCTGTTAAAATTTCTATTTCCGATATATCACGTTGGATTTGTTCCACGAGCAAATCAGACAAGCAGGGAAGATTTACCCCCTCAAAGTATTCCTGAATTAAGTCCGATCTTGCCTCATATCTAGTAGCGTATAGCTGCTGATAATGTTCCATAAAGACTTGGGCTATGCTGTCCTTATCCGTTATCATGTCACTGGTCTTGGGATCTATGATCTCGGAGATTAAAGCTGCTTCTTGTTTGGTTTTAGTTAACCCGGCTAGTAGTTTACCAACCATTTGGCTGTCCTCGTATACACGTTGTTGATATGTCCTAGAACTGTTTATTTCTTCAATTAAAAAAAATTCCCTGAGTGCCTGTTTCGCCCTCTCAAGCTCACCCCCTACTACCCCCTCCCCCTGTGACGGGGTAATTCTCTGACTCAGGGCACTATCCACAGCCTGCTGAAGTTTAGCAATTTTTGCACCCTGTTGTTTTGACTGGGCGGCAGAAAAAGCAATCATTTGCCCACGCAAGGCTGCCTTGAACCCCCCCCCCCAAACTGAGAATACTTCTGCCATTCCTTCATTAATCCTAAAGTATTCTAGTATCCATTCTTTTACATCAGCTACCCATTTGGGATCCTGAAGGAGGAGATGATCCATCTGCCACCTAGATCTTGTCCTCCTTCCCTCCTCAATTTCCAGTTCTAATTTTACAAAAGAGTGGTCAGAGACGGCATTTGCCCCTATTTCAGTATCTATATGGTTCAAAGATCGCTATATAAGAAAAAAATCAATACAAGAAGCCGTTTGAAATTGGCGAGAATGGCATGTATATTTACTATTTGTCTGATTAATTTGGCGCCAGGGATCTAGCAGATGATACTCCTGTTTTAAGGCGTCTAGGACTTTTTTGGTTTTTGGCTTTAACTGCTTCTTGTTTTTGTTCGAGGTGTCTTTCCTCAAATCTTGAATGAAATTGAAATCCCCATCTAAAATAATCTGCCCTGGGGTCCCCTGAGTAGCTCTCTAACTTTCAATAATGCTGAGGGATCGTCTACTACTGGGCCGTAGTAGTTTACAAAGTTTAGTGTTGTCCCATTAAATTTGACCTCAACCCAAATCCATCTTCCATAGGGGTCTCTCCGGACTTGACCAAATTCCCAAAGGAGACCTCTACAAAAGTAAATAGCTACACCTCTTTTGGCCAGCCCAGCTGATGCATAAAAAGCATGTGAAAATACACTGGGGAGAAAAAGCTTTGGGGAGTTGGATTTTAAATGAGTTTCTTGAAGAAATAACACCTGCGGCATAAAAGCAGCCAACCACCTAATAAGCCCTCCATACTTTTGTTTGTTTAACATTCCATTCATGTTAACCGAGATAATGCAGCACTTGCTAGTCATTGCTAAAATATTTCATATTACAAGAAAAAAATCTCACAATCCTGTTTACTTTGCCCCACTTGCTACTGCTCTTTTTACTGCTATATCCTTCCCAGATCCGACCCCCCCACCCAGCAACTCCCCCCTCCGGAAATGTGGACAGCCACACTAACCACATCTCACCCCCCCTACTTCTCTGTTGGGTGTCATGGAACTACACCCTGTGTGACCCCCCCCCAGCAATAGAGAACTTCAACGATATATTATCTATCATTTCATTTTACAGTAGAGATCTCCTTCAGAAGGCCCTGAGCATCTTCTAAATTTGAAAACATATGAAATTTCCCCCTCACAAGAACATGCAGCTTAGATTGCTGGGCTATTGACGCCTGCGCGCCTTGCGCTTTAAAGAGGTAGAGAAGTTTAACAAACTCTTTGCACCTGCGTGCAGCTACAGCTGACATGTCTGAAAATATACTACATTTCGAACTTTCATTAATAGGAAATTGTCTCTGCTGTATGGCCGTAGCAAAGATCCTTTTTTTGATTCGAGAGTCAGCGAAGTTGACCAAGATGGTACGTGGAATCTTTGAGTTGGGCAACGGGTGAGAGGGAACTCTATGTGCCCTTGTAATTGTCAGATCTCCATTGTGTTCAGGCAAAACCTTCTGCTTAATAAACGATTCAACTCATTGTAGTGCCTGAAATCGCTCGCTCCCCTCAGGAACCCCCACTAATCGTAGATTCAATCGTCGCGAGTGATTTTCAAGTTCCTCGAGTTTGTTCTCTAAAATGTTCTTGTCCTTGGTGGCTTCGTTTACTCTCAGAAGCATGGAGCTCATTTGGTCCTCCAGCTGAGCAATCCTTGACTCAGCTTCTTGAATTTTTACTGGAAAGCAGGCCACTGCTTCTTCAATTTTCCTGAGGCGCTGATGAAGAGAGGCTATTCCATTTTCTTGAGATCTTTTCATTTCTCTTATCTCTTAAAGGATCAGACTAAGCATGGTCTTGATATCCATCTGTTTAGTGAGGGCTGCATCAATTGAGGATTCCGCAGATTCCGACATGAACTGTTGTAATTTCTCTTCCCCCTTCTGACCCCCCAATGGCTGGCTCATCGGTTCCATCTTGTTACCATCAGACAACTGAGGTGGGATCTGTAACTGTACCTGGGCCCCTGGTCGCATTTCAGTTGACTCTGCTGCAGATGTCTGGACGAGCTGGGTGTGCAGTCGTAGGGGAGTACCACTTGTAGTGGAAGGTACAGCCTGGCCCACAAACGTTTGGCTGGATTCCTGTGCTTGTGCTGTTGAATCAGCTGAGGCGGGAGCCTGACCCGACGCCTGGACCTGTATAAGTAAAGATGTTGTTGAAGTCTGTCATGGACTGTAGTGGGTATCTTCTATCCCTTCTTCCGTTGGCCGCAGCGATTGGGCTATGACTTTGAGGGGAGCCGCCTGGGGTATCTTTTTTGAAAATAAAGGAGAGTCTTTCGTGCTTTTTGCCTCGTCTTTATTAGACCCTGCTGTAAAATCTGCAACCTGCTTTTTCTCTAAAATTGCAGGAACATCCATTTGCTGCTGGATCATGGGAGCCCCAGCTTCCAGAAGCAGCTCAGGAGGCTCCTCTTCCGAGCTCTCAAAACTTGAATTGAGGCCGGGACGGTTGACAGAATATTCACCTCTAGCCGCTGAGGATAGCGCTTTAGCCTGCGCCAATCGAGTTTTAGCTTTCAGTCCAGCCGCTGAATCAACTTTGGCAACAAGATTCACCTGTTTATGATGCTTTCCCATTTTTTCCTCCCTTTTCCCCTTTTTTTATTCTTAACTCTCTCTCCTTTGCATCCTTAAAACTTCCCGTTTGGGTGAATCCACATAGCAGGTATTCTGAGCCCTCCTGGTTTTAAAGGAGCAAGTTTGTATCTTTTAATCCGGTTTTTCAGATGCAAGCTGAAAGCCTCTAGCACTTAAAAATCGAGAAACCTTCACATTCAAGAAATTGGAAGAAAGGTTCTGGCTCCCAGATAGACAAAACGTTCTCTCCCTCAGTTCTTTGACCAAACTTTAAACAGCAGAATTATCCAAGCTTCTCATGGGACAGGCTCACCTCCTCGAAAATAGCGTCTTCCCAACACGCCGCCCGCTCTTGCTCCAGTCAGCTCAGCTCCGTTCGGGAGTTCCTGCTGTCCAGTTATTAGTTACCTACGAGGCCATATGAGCCTCAGACCTACTCCTGCCAGGCTGCTCCCACCGCTGCTGCCAACGCCTTTCCGGCCGCCAAACACGCCACACACACGCCGGGCACTTCAAAACGCCAGCCGCCAGCCAGCGAGACCTCCGTTCCGTGCCGTCAGGGCCGGACTGGGAACCAAAACCGGCCCTGACAAAGTGCTCAGCCGGCCCCCCCGGGGGGCTGGGGGTGCGGCCGAGCTCTTTGCTACGGCCTGTTTTCGGCCGATTTTGTTACAGGGCCGATTTTGCAGCTATGCTGCAAAAACGGCCCTGTAACAAAAACGCCCCCAGGGGCCCAAAACCGGCCCCCACCCATGCGGCGCACCTGGGGATTGCCCGGTGCCCGCTACGGCCAGTCCGGCCCTGCGTGCCGTGCAGCCGATCCGTAACCTCCATTGCCGGGGAGGAGCTGCAGTCACCTGAGGCTACGTGGAGGCGTGGATCTCCGCGGCCATCCCCCAAATGTGTTTCATTTTTAGTTCATTCTTTATTTATTCAAAAGAATGTGCATTGCACTGCTGAATTTATTTTACAAACCCTAAAGCGTAATGTCCATGCCCCAGTGGAAGATGCCAAAAGTAACCAGTGCTCATCAAGTCACTGTTTACTTTCTGTTCTTCCAGTGTTCTCTGAAAGTGGTGGGGGGTAATACTTGTCCGGAAGTGTAGCGAGAAAGCAAGTGAGCCTGATCTCTTCTAGGAAAGGTTCAGAGGGGTTTTATTGAAAATCGTTTTATGTGAAAAAATAGAGTAAAATAGTGTATTTGAAAGCATAGTTTCACATAAATATGATCAAAAGCCATAGCCTCTGAAAGGGCCTTCATGACGTATTGGTTTGCCAAGTAAATAAAACCCAACACTACCCAGGAGTTGGCCCCATTTTCTTCAAAAATTTGTGACGGGTGCCCTCAAATGTTAAAAATTAACTCATTATGCCAGGGCCAGCATACGTTCCGCCCATTTACCAGGGGTAACCCTTATTTCAAAAACGACATCTATTATCACAGGACCAACATTTTGTCTTGGTTGCCCCCCCTCCCATATGCCACAGTTTTCTTCTCTTATGCCAAGAATTACCTCCAATGTGCTAGTGTTCGCATTTGGCCACTGGTGCCCCATTTGCCAAGAATTTTATTTAGTATGCCAGCACCAACATTGTGTCAAGGGTGTCCAAGTATTAACCCTAGTATGTCAGTACCAAGTATAACCTCTAATAATTTAGTGCTAGTATTTTGTCATAGGTACCTGTCATCCCAAGAATTGCCACCAATATGCCTGCACCAGCATTTGTCTATGGACACCTCTGTAAGCCATGAATTACTTTCAGAATGCCAGGGTGTGAGAAGTTGGCCTGGTATATGCTGTCCACTTGTTAGAGTGGGCACCTTGCACCAGAACAATTCGACTCTTATGGTAGGTAGGTTTAAGACAACCTTTATAGAAAGCTATCCTAGTGGTAGCTGTGGAGAGCAGCCTTCAGGCTAAGTCTTGGAGGAATGTAAAGCAGCTTGTTTTACCACACAATCTCTTGAATCACCAATTGAAAAGACACCACACAGGTATATATATCAAATATATATGTATTTATTAATAAACAACTCTCTACTAATCTCTTTATGAGATTAGAAGTCAGGAATAACCCTGGGCGTAGTTCGCGAGTAACGCTCGCGAAGCTACGCAAAGTGCAGTTCGCACTACGCGAGCTACGCGTAGCACTACGCGAACTGCGTAGTGCGTGTTCGCAATGATTGCACAGTGCCGGATGCTTGTCCGCACTGTGCAATCATTGAAAACGGCATCTTGCACAGTGCGAGCTGTCTTTTACTGCCGCTCGAGTAGATTTTTACTTGAGCGGCAGCTTTCTCAACGCGGACTGGTAGTTTCTCATCGCGAGCGGTCGCGAGCATACGCGACCACTCGCAATGAGAAACCTGACCTCCCCGCGTTGAGAATCTCGCCGGGAGGTTTATTTTCCACGCTCGCGATCAGCAACTTGATGTTGCTGATCGCGAACGAGAAAAAGTCTCGCCGGGATGTCATTTTGCTTGCTCGCGGTCGCCAACTTGACGTTGAGGACCGCGAGCAAGCAAAAATGACTGCTGCACTACGCCACGCTACGCGTGTTTGCACTGTGCTACGTGCAATTCGCGTAGTGCGAAGTAGCGCAAACTTCGCAAACTACGCGAGCGTAGTGTAGTTTTCCGCCCAGGCCTAGTCAGGAACATATGTACAATGCAAAGTTATCACAAATAAGTTAGCACAATCCAATATCACAATCTTAGTTTGGCTAGACCTAGGTCTAGGGCATCTAGAATCGAGGGACCCCCAAGAACCACCCCAGGTAGTTGTAGGAGACCCACAGGGGACGGACGCGGTGTTCAGGCACCGGTGCAAGTCCTGTCTGAGTCTATGCGAACAGACGCGATTGGGATTTCAATGTTAAAGGTCCCTTGCGTGTTCGAGGCGAACACACCGATCGGTCCTTATACGAGTCGAAGGACGCGGTTACAGATAGAGTTGCAAGGGAGATGGACGCGCTGTGTCTAACACAGACGCGAACCTTGTACGAGTCAGCGCAATTGAGAGTTCAATGTTACAGGCCCCTTGTGGGTTCGAGGTGAACCCACCGATCGGACTCAGTACGAGTCGAAGGACACGGTTACAGATAGAGTTACAAGGGAGATGGACGCGATGTGTCTAACACAGACGCGAACCCTGTACGAGTCAGCGCAATTGTCGCACTTAAAAAATAAGAGTTTTAGGGCACTTCTAGGGTAGCTACAAGCAAGCCACTTACAGGGTAAGTAGTTCTAGGGCCCACACCCACAGGAGCACCGTAATGCTAAAGTTACCTCACCCAGGGGAGCCGGGTGCATAGGTGTCCTTTGGTGTCGGGTCGCGGCGTCGTTTTCAATGGGAGCCAGTGAAGACTTACTGCTTGCGGCGACAGAAGAAGTGTCCGTTGGAATCCAAGCCTGGATTCAGAAGGAGGAAGACCTGAAAGCAGAGGGGACAGTGTTCAAGGGCACTTGGCAGTGACCCGGGGCAAGGAAGATGAATGCCCACCGTCGTCGACAGATTCAGGTCGTTCACTGGTGTCTTGACTCTTCGACCACGAGGTCCAGGAGGCGTCGAGGATGGCCAGGAGCTGGATTCAGCGTGTCCCACGAAGTCTGCAGCTGACTGCGGTGTCGGCGACCCGATTGGAGCCAACAAGCCTTGGTAGCAGCAAGTCTCGTGATGGAAAGAAAGAGTCAATGATGCAGACCAGCAAGGTCTGAGGAACTTACCCAGCGAGGGTAGGTCAGGGCAGGCCTGGAGCAACCAGGGGAGCCCTTTGGTTTCTTTGGAAAGTCTTCTGGGGACCCACAAGCCGGCTGGCAAGGGATCGCAAAGATGCCTCAGGCGGATGCACTCAACAGGGGTCCACGGTCACTCGGGATAGTGTAGGCCTCTGATTCTGGGAGGGATCTCTGTTAGAGGCTGGGACCACACGTGGTCCAAAGCACAAATTTGTAGAATGTTGTGAAGGGGTTGCACTCGACAATAGTGCACGGTACCCAGGGTCTGCGGTTCCTCATTGCTCGTGGGGTCCACTTGCCTCAGCTTCACTGGGGACTCACAATGGCCTTGGGGAAGTCAGGAAATCCTCTTTCTGGGCTGCAGGGACTTCGGGCTCCGGCGGGAGCGGCATAGTTTGCGACCGTTGTTGTCATTTTTGGTGCCTGCCAAGCAGGGGAGTCACTCCTTGACTCCAAGGGAGATTCTTCAGTCTTCCAAAGGTAGTGGAACATCGAAGGTCCGGGATTCTTCTTGTAGAGCGTCATCCAGGGGTATCTAGGGTGCAATGCACAGGTTCCCCCTCTTATACTAAAAAGAAGGGAGGGACTAGCTCTATGACCCCACCTATGGGAGGGTCAGGGGAGTGGGTGGCTACACCCACTTCCCTTTGTCCAGTTTCGCGCCAGAGCAGGGGCAGGTAGCCCCTGAGCCGGTTTGAACTGGAATATGCACAGAGGAGCCTTCTGCTCCCCCAGTGCAGGATTTCAAAGCACTCTAGGAGTGCACCCACCCAGCCCCAATACACTAAACCCTGTCTGGGAGGTGGTCACACCCCCTTGGGACAGGATATCTATTGTTGGGCTTCCTCCACTGTGAGTGTTGGTCATCAGCAGGAGGGCAGCCCAGTGTCTGTGACTGGTGGCATCCATTTTGTGATGCCAGGGCTCTTCAGGATTCTACCGCGTTTCCACAGTAGCTACATGTCTATCCCTCTAGAAAGGTGGGATCATACTCCCACACCAGTTACTGGTGTGGCTGGTGTGGGGTATGATTCCAAAGTGTTTGACACCAAACACGACATGTTTTGATGCAGCCATTCCATAGTTAGCATTTACCGCGAGGATATAATGCACTTAAGAGTATATGGTTTGACTGCATTCACAAACAGCCCCAGAGAATGGACTCTGAGGGCTGCAGAGGGGCCCTGCTCAGGCAGAGGCACCTTCTCACATAGAAACTAAGCACCCTGCCCTCAGGATTGATAGGGCCTGCCTTAGGGGTGACTGATAAGTCTCAATGTGTGTGCAGGAGAGATATAGGGGACCTATATCTCAGTGAGGGGTGCTAGCACTTCCTCACTCAGGCTGCAGTAGCAGGCCTGTGGTGTCAGATTTAGTCTGCTTCCCAGGGGTGGCATAATACATGCTTCAGCCCCTGGTAGGCCTGTGAAGTACCTATGCCCTTGGTACCTAAGGTACCATATACTAGGGACTCATAAGATACCACAGTATCCAATCACTAGTGCACCTAGAGTGCACTCCAAATCGTTTAGAGAGAACAGAGAGGCTGGGGCCCTGATTGGCAGGGTCCCAGCCAGACTATAGCCAGAAACCAGTGTAAACATCAGAAAAAAAGTGGGGGCAACATAAGAGGCAGATCCTACTCTCCTACACAGGGTCAATGGCAGACCTGCAAGAAAAAACCCACATCCTCATTCACTCAGTCAAACTCATTGTCACTCACACGTACTCATCCATTCACATTCATTCATCCACACTCTTGTAATTATTCTTACTCTTGCTTATTCTCACTTACTCTAATTCTGAGTCACTCATTCTTTGTCATTCACTCTGAATCAGTCATTCCTACTCAGTTAATCACTGTCACTCACAGTCACTATTTCTCACTCACACTTATTCTCACTCTCTCACACTCATTCTCACTCATTCATTCTCACTCACTCTCACTCCCTCAAAGTCACTCTTACTCTCAAGCACTAATGCCCACTTACTGACACTCAATCTCACTCATTCTTATCACTATCTGTTACTCACTCTCTCTCACTTACTTTTGCTCACAGATACACATGTTCACACATACAGACACGCTCACCTTCATGCACGCAGACAACAAACATTTAAAAGCATTTTCTTTCTCGTGTCACAGCTGCACTTGTTGCGGTTTTCATTACACTAATAGTGAATAAAATACTATTATTCATTATTAGTATGATAAAGAAAATTGAAAACAAGGAGGGTGCAGTCCTGATTCCCATAAGCGATACCAAAGGGGATGATGGACGGAGCGTTTGAGCTAATCAAACACTCACCCCCAGTCAACTGATCTGGGTTTAATCCATCATCATTCTTTAGCTCACTCCACCACCCCAGTTCAGACATGGCCATATGCAAATCAGTCTGACCCTGTGCCTCATGGGAACAGTCCAGCCCGAACTGCCAAGCCATGTCTTCCCTGGACCGGAAACAAGCATCCTGGGACCGGTTTCTGGCCATTCAGCCGTCATCAGCCAGGCTAGCTTGAATCCAGTGGCAAAGTGAGCAAGGGTCCCACGTCTGGGCATACCCTGCCAACTTAGGGCGAACAAAGCGATACCAAAGGGGATGATGGACGGAGCGTTTGAGCTAATCAAACACTCACCCCCAGTCAACTGATCTGGGTTTAATCCATCATCATTCTTTAGCTCACTCCACCACCCCAGTTCAGACATGGCCATATGCAAATCAGTCTGACCCTGTGCCTCATGGGAACAGTCCAGCCCGAACTGCCAAGCCATGTCTTCCCTGGACCGGAAACAAGCATCCTGGGACCGGTTTCTGGCCATTCAGCCGTCATCAGCCAGGCTAGCTTGAATCCAGTGGCAAAGTGAGCAAGGGACCCACGTCTGGGCATACCCTGCCAACTTAGGGCGAACAAAGCGATACCAAAGGGGATGATGGACGGAGCGTTTGAGCTAATCAAACACTCACCCCAGTCAACTGATCTGGGTTTAATCCATCATCATTCTTTAGCTCACTCCACCACCCCAGTTCAGACATGGCCATATGCAAATCAGTCTGACCCTGTGCCTCATGGGAACAGTCCAGCCCGAACTGCCAAGCCATGTCTTCCCTGGACCGGAAACAAGCATCCTGGGACCGGTTTCTGGCCATTCAGCCGTCATCAGCCAGGCTAGCTTGAATCCAGTGGCAAAGTGAGCAAGGGACCCACGTCTGGGCATACCCTGCCAACTTAGGGCGAACAAGCGATACCAAAGGGGATGATGGACGGAGCGTTTGAGCTAATCAAACACTCACCCCAGTCAACTGATCTGGGTTTAATCCATCATCATTCTTTAGCTCACTCCACCACCCCAGTTCAGACATGGCCATATGCAAATCAGTCTGACCCTGTGCCTCATGGGAACAGTCCAGCCCAAACTGCCAAGCCATGTCTTCCCTGGACCGGAAACAAGCATCCTGGGACCGGTTTCTGGCCATTCAGCCGTCATCAGCCAGGCTAGCTTGAATCCAGTGGCAAAGTGAGCAAGGGACCCACGTCTGGGCATACCCTGCCAACTTAGGGCGAACAAAGCGATACCAAAGGGGATGATGGACGGAGCGTTTGAGCTAATCAAACACTCACCCCAGTCAACTGATCTGGGTTTAATCCATCATCATTCTTTAGCTCACTCCACCATCCCAGTTCAGACATGGCCAAATGCAAATCAGTCTGACCCTGTACCTCATGGGAACAGTCCAGCCCGAACTGCCAAGCCATGTCTTCCTGGACCGGAAACAAGCATCCTGGGACCGGTTTCTGGCCATTCAGCCGTCATCAGCCAGGCTAGCTTGAATCCAGTGGCAAAGTGAGCAAGGGACCCACGTCTGGGCATACCCTGCCAACTTAGGGCGAACAAAGCGATACCAAAGGGGATGATGGACGGAGCGTTTGAGCTAATCAAACACTCACCCCCAGTCAACTGATCTGGGTTTAATCCATCATCATTCTTTAGCTCACTCCACCACCCCAGTTCAGACATGGCCATATGCAAATCAGTCTGACCCTGTGCCTCATGGGAACAGTGGGGGTGAGTGTTTGATTAGCTCAAACGCTCCGTCCATCATCCCCTTTGGTATCGCTTTGTTCGCCCTAAGTTGGCAGGGTATGCCCAGACGTGGATCCCTTGCTCACTTTGCCACTGGATTCAAGCTAGCCTGGCTGATGACGGCTGAATTGCCAGAAACCGGTCCCAGGATGCTTGTTTCCGGTCCAGGGAAGACATGGCCTGGCAGTTCGGGCTGGACTGTTCCCATGAGGCACAGGGTCAGACTGATTTGCATATGGCCATGTCTGAACTGGGGTGGTGGAGTGAGCTAAAGAATGATGATGGATTAAACCCAGATCAGTTGACTGGGGGTGATTGTTTGATTAGCTCAAACGCTCCGTCCATCATCCCCTTTGGTATCGCTTTGTTCGCCCTAAGTTGGCAGGGTATGCCCAGACGTGGGTCCCTTGCTCACTTTGCCAGTGGATTCAAGCTAGCCTGGCTGATGACGGCTGAATTGCCAGAAACCGGTCCCAGGATGCTTGTTTCCGGTCCAGGGAAGACATGGCCTGGCAGTTCGGGCTGGACTGTTCCCATGAGGCACAGGGTCAGACTGATTTGCATATGGCCATGTCTGAACTGGGGTGGTGGAGTGAGCTAAAGAATGATGATGGATTAAACCCAGATCAGTTGACTGGGGTGAGTGTTTGATTAGCTCAAACGCTCCGTCCATCATCCCCTTTGGTATCGCTTGTTTGCCCTAAGTTGGCAGGGTATGCCCAGACGTGGGTCCCTTGCTCACTTTGCCACTGGATTCAAGCTAGCCTGGCTGATGACGGCTGAATTGCCAGAAACCGGTCCCAGGATGCTTGTTTCCGGTCCAGGGAAGACATGGCCTGGCAGTTCGGGCTGGACTGTTCCCATGAGGCACAGGGTCAGACTGATTTGCATATGGCCATGTCTGAACTGGGGTGGTGGAGTGAGCTAAAGAATGATGATGGATTAAACCCAGATCAGTTGACTGGGGGTGAGTGTTTGATTAGCTCAAACGCTCCGTCCATCACCCCTTTGGTATCGCTTTGTTCGCCCTAAGTTGGCAGGGTATGCCCAGACGTGGGTCCCTTGCTCACTTTGCCACTGGATTCAAGCTAGCCTGGCTGATGACGGCTGAATTGCCAGAAACCGGTCCCAGGATGCTTGTTTCCGGTCCAGGGAAGACATGGCCTGGCAGTTCGGGCTGGACTGTTCCCATGAGGCACAGGGTCAGACTGATTTGCATATGGCCATGTCTGAACTGGGGTGGTGGAGTGAGCTAAAGAATGATGATGGATTAAACCCAGATCAGTTGACTGGGGTGAGTGTTTGATTAGCTCAAACGCTCCGTCCATCATCCCCTTTGGTATCGCTTTGTTCGCCCTAAGTTGGCAGGGTATGCCCAGACGTGGGTCCCTTGCTCACTTTGCCACTGGATTCAAGCTAGCCTGGCTGATGACGGCTGAATTGCCAGAAACCGGTCCCAGGATGCTTGTTTCCGGTCCAGGGAAGACATGGCCTGGCAGTTCGGGCTGGACTGTTCCCATGAGGCACAGGGTCAGACTGATTTGCATATGGCCATGTCTGAACTGGGGTGGTGGAGTGAGCTAAAGAATGATGATGGATTAAACCCAGATCAGTTGACTGGGGTGAGTGTTTGATTAGCTCAAACGCTCCGTCCATCATCCCCTTTGGTATCGCTTTGTTCGCCCTAAGTTGGCAGAGTATGCCCAGACGTGGGTCCCTTGCTCACTTTGCCACTGGATTCAAGCTAGCCTGGCTGATGACGGCTGAATTGCCAGAAACCGGTCCCAGGATGCTTGTTTCTGGTCCAGGGAAGACATGGCCTGGCAGTTCGGGCTGGACTGTTCCCATGAGGCACAGGGTCAGACTGATTTGCATATGGCCATGTCTGAACTGGGGTGGTGGAGTGAGCTAAAGAATGATGATGGATTAAACCCAGATCAGTTGACTGGGGGTGAGTGTTTGATTAGCTCAAACGCTCCGTCCATCATCCCCTTTGGTATCGCTTTGTTCGCCCTAAGTTGGCAGGGTATGCCCAGACGTGGGTCCCTTGCTCACTTTGCCACTGGATTCAAGCTAGCCTGGCTGATGACGGCTGAATTGCCAGAAACCGGTCCCACGATGCTTGTTTCCGGTCCAGGGAAGACATGGCCTGGCAGTTCGGGCTGGACTGTTCCCATGAGGCACAGGGTCAGACTGATTTGCATATGGCCATGTCTGAACTGGGGTGGTGGAGTGAGCTAAAGAATGATGATGGATTAAACCCAGATCAGTTGACTGGGTGTGAGTGTTTGATTAGCTCAAACGCTCCGTCCATCATCCCCTTTGGTATCGCTTTGTTCGCCCTAAGTTGGCAGGGTATGCCCAGACGTGGGTCCCTTGCTCACTTTGCCACTGGATTCAAGCTAGCCTGGCTGATGACGGCTGAATTGCCAGAAACCGGTCCCAGGATGCTTGTTTCCGGTCCAGGGAAGACATGGCCTGGCAGTTCGGGCTGGACTGTTCCCATGAGGCACAGGGTCAGACTGATTTGCATATGGCCATGTCTGAACTGGGGTGGTGGAGTGAGCTAAAGAATGATGATGGATTAAACCCAGATCAGTTGACTGGGGGTGAGTGTTTGATTAGCTCAAACGCTCCGTCCATCATCCCCTTTGGTATCGCTTTGTTCGCTCTAAGTTGGCATGGTATTCCCAGACGTGGGTCCCTTGCTCACTTTGCCACTGGATTCAAGCTAGCCTGGCTGATGACGGCTGAATTGCCAGAAACCGGTCCCAGGATGCTTGTTTCCGGTCCAGGGAAGACATTGCCTGGCACTTCGGGCTGGACTGTTCCCATGAGGCACAGGGTCAGACTGATTTGCATATGGCCATGTCTGAACTGGGGTGGTGGAGTGAGCTAAAGAATGATGATGGATTAAACCCAGATCAGTTGACTGGGGGTGAGTGTTTGATTAGCTCAAACGCTCCGTCCATCATCCCCTTTGGTATCGCTTTGTTCGCCCTAAGTTGGCAGGGTATGCCCAGACGTGGGTCCCTTGCTCACTTTGCCACTGGATTCAAGCTAGCCTGGCTGATGATGGCTGAATTGCCAGAAACCGGTCCCAGGATGCTTGTTTCCGGTCCAGGAAGACATGGCCTGGCAGTTCGGGCTGGACTGTTCCCATGAGGCACAGGGTCAGACTGATTTGCATATGGCCATGTCTGAACTGGGGTGGTGGAGTGAGCTAAAGAATGATGATGGATTAAACCCAGATCAGTTGACTGGGGGTGAGTGTTTGATTAGCTCAAACGCTCCGTCCATCATCCCCTTTGGTATCGCCCTGATTCCCATAAGGGCACTAATATTGACACCTATGAGGTCAGGGTTTGCGAAGGCAGAGCCGTAGTTAGTAAGGGCCAAACTCGGAATCGCACGTACAACCCCTAAAGGACGTCCACGTGCAGATTTACATGTTTAGCCCGTAATTGTATATGAACCTGTATATGTTCAATTTTGTGTTGCACCTGAGAAAATGCACAACACAAACGTTACACACGTTTGCTTATGTTCATAGTGTCTCATTTCAGTGTGTTATATTTCTGAAAGGACGTTTTCTACACCAATTTATGGAGTGCGAGAAAGTCAATATGACATACAATCAATGAAACATGTTAACTTGCCAGATAAATAAAGTTGAATGTTAAGGATGGTAGGTGATTATTTTAGAAACTCTTTGTGGAAAAATTCGTTACATCTATGTAAAGTGCGCTCCTCAACAATGATGCCTCTCCAATATAAACTTGTACCAGTGATGAAATTCATACTTTTGAGTATACTTGTCCTTTGTTGAGAAGGATAGAGGTCAGGTATTCATAATATATTCATTGGAGATTTGCTTTCACTGTTTTCTTTCAGATGTTTATTCAAAGGTGTCTGTAATACCCGTAAGATGTGGAACATTAAAGCTATGTAACACATTTCTTACAGAGCTTTGCAAAAATAACAGAAACGTAAATCCTTTTCCATAATCCCAGCCGAATTTATATGCATGAACAAACCTGTTTCTTCCCTGTTGTAGATTTCTCTCTTTTTTCGACTTTCATCCCTACTACCTCAAAGATAGATCCAATTTAATGAATACAATCCATGCACCAAGCGCGTTCTATAGGCCCCACTTCCACAGCTTCAGGCCAGTGAGTAGTGAGCCAATGTGAGGCAGCATCATTGTGGATGCCACGTTCACTGTTTTGAGGCTGGTTGACCCAGCGGCTCCGGAGATGGTGGAAAGCAGCTAGACCAGAAAACCCAGTGATAAAGCATGGAACCAGTGAGAAACACGGAAGTCTGACTGCCTGCTGCCTTCTCCATGGGATCTGCCCAATCTCAAATGCAATGTTCATTGAGCAGATAGGACCAAGCCTACCTCAACTAGCTTCACCTGAGAATCCGAGCCAGTCCGTGCTTCCCTGTACCTGGTTCTATGTAGCTCATGCCCACAACAGGGAAAGTCAGACAATCGCGGGTGTATTTATGAGAGCTTTGCGTCATGCTTGCACCATTCAACGTGGTACATGCATGACACAAACCTCTCAGTTATATTTATGAAGCCACACAAAGCCACATTGCATGGCTTTGAAATACTTCACAAGTATGGAGTAATGCAACGCACCGCACATCATTGCGTTGCCTTACTCTGCGCAAAGGAGGCTTTCCATAGGCGTTGCGTGGGTGTTCCCACTCAACTCCCATGGTTTTTGATGCATTCACAGACTTACAAGGACTGGAATGTATCAAAATCATATGCCTCTTCAGGTGAGGCATAATGAGAAGAAATATTTATATTTCTCCTCGTTTTATCCTCTTTCTGTGTGTGCTGCCTTCTACAACACATAGAGGAAAACATCTCTATGGATTGTTGTGGTGCAGGAAGGTGCCACTTCCTGCACAAAAACAATCCTGCCTGTAACGCAGGCACCCTTGCACCATTGTGCAAGGGTGCCTGCGTTGGCACTAGGCTGTCAAAATGGCGCCAGTGCAGGGGGAAAGGACAGGGATGCACCTTTTTAGAAAAATACAGTGCATTCCTGGCCTTTCCCTGTGGTGCAGCGGAGCACAGCAAGATAACTTGGTTCACTGCCTTGTGTAACCATTCCCGTAAATATGCCCCTAGAAGTCTGCAACAGTTAAGGCCATCACAAAGTGAAGGTGGTGGTGGCGGGATTGAAATCAGGAGACTGCCAGGCTCAGCAGAGGCTTGTTCTTTCTGTCTTTGTGTGTGTGAATGCGTGAGTGTGGGCACATGCATGACTCGTTTCTTTGGTGTGCCTGTCCAGGGTCAATGTGTCTTTGTGGACATGTGTGTATTGTTCTGCCTCTGTATGTTTGTATGTGAGCATTTGTGGGCCGAGTTCTGCCAAAAGGTCATTATTGTGTGTGCTACATTCACCAAGACTTTTTTAGCCATCAGCTGTTTGCCTTCCGAGATTTATAATTTTAATGGTTCGATTGTATTTAGGGTTGCCATGCCCTAGGACGTAAAGTGCAGTTGGCCAAAAAGCTATCAATGTTTCCCACATGAGTTGTGGCCAGTGGCGTAGCTAGACCGACGGCCACATGGGGCAGACCCTAAGTTTGCTGCCCAGTGCAGGTAAAAGTGGGGAGGGGGGTGGCAGCCGACGAAAGACTTGTCCTCAGGAGTGGGAGGATGGTGGTAATCGACAGACACAACTTGCTTACCTCTGCCAGCCCCAAAAACAGTGCCACCTGGGGTGGAACGCCCACCCCAACCCCCCTAGCTACGCCACTGGTTGTGGTCTTGTGGCAATTATTGGTGTTTGGGAGTCTACATTCCTCTCAATGCAGTGACTTTGTTATGGAATTAAGAATATTTAGTGCAGTTCAACAGCATTGTATGAAATGGGCAAATATTTTCATTATTTTGACAACCTGGACATTGAATGAAATTTGCATAACTGCAGAACTCCATCTAATGATAAAGTCTGCCATACTTTGGAAAGACAGACACAGACAAATATGTGTTTTGCTGTGACAGAGCGAAAAGTAGACTTGTGCGCATTAGTCTGTCACTCTGAAAATTAGGCAAACATTTCTTCTCTGGAATTGTGTAATGAAATTAATATAAATTTTTTCTCTTTTGGAAACTGCCTAAATATATGTCTTCCTGCATCTTCATGAAAGATGATGAAAGTGTGCATTACTGTCCCGCTTTTGAAAATGAGCAAATGTGTGCATTACTGTGGCCTAAGAATAAGGTGTGGTAACACTTTCAGCAGGCTTATGTTTATGGTTTTTACTGCAGATAACAACAGGCCTATTTATAACTGGGAAAGAAACTAGAGGCTTTAAAAGCCACACTTTCAAATGTGCCATTTTCACCCTGTTTAATGAGAAAGGAATCCTTATTTCACCGCCGCAACTGACTGGATAGATAGAGAAGAGTAAGTGTCCCATTCATGCAGATTAGGACTAGGACAAACAACCCTGTTTGGGTGGATCGGCATTCAGACTGTCCCCTATTTACTAGTCCAGTGTTGGTACTGCCCCCAGTCCTGTACGGCATAGGGGCACATGTCCCATAAGAAATCATAGGTAGTCCAACCCTTAAAGTTACCTTAGTGAAAGCGAGGGGGAGATCATTATGTCTGAGAGACCCACAAGCCTGTACTTCCTGACACTACTTAAAAATCCACTGTAGTGCAGACAAGCTGCAGAGACTAAGACAAACATAACCTAGGAATCCCGGCATAAGGAGAATCCAGGAAGTCATGCAGTGAAGGAATAGAAACAAAAATCAGACCTGTCAAGCATGTTCAAATCAGTCCCACATTGTAGGAAGCGATGACTAAAATGGACCAAAACCAGTCTTGGGTTGCTTGCATTCTGGTTCAGAGCAGACCTGGGTAGGCAGTTTTGCATACCACTGTAGTTAGTCTGCAGCTAGGAAGGCAGGGAATCTGTGCACTTCAAAAGCATGCCTCTAGAAGCTTCTCCCCACTTCAAATGTACAACTGTGTATACATACTGTACCTTAGACACCAACTATTCAGTACTGTTCTGGACCTGTGGATACTCTGCCAGGAAGGACTGCTGTGCTGCTGAAAGGACTGCCACTCTGCTGGACTTCTATGCTGAAAGAGCTACTACGCTGCTGTGTTGATGAGTTTCCTGCTGCCCTCTTGCATGGGGAGGAAGAACTGGACCTGCAACCTCATCTTGAACCCAGGACCCCAGAGTGACTCCAGGGGCTAATCTGCGGGCCTCCTGATCTGAGCATCAGGGACATAAAAGGCTCCCCAAACAGCTCCTGGACCCACTGCAAGATGTTCCTGACCCCCAAATGGTGCCTCTCAGGTCTTGGACCCTTGGTGTGGCTCAGCAAGCTTAAATCAAGCCTCTGGGTTCTTTGCGACCGCAAACCGGCTCGTTCGCACCAGGCTGCTCTCACTGAAAATCAGCGAAGGGCCGCCAGCTCATCTCGTCACATTGCAGCATTGACTGCTCAGGAGGGACCGCCATTCCAAAGCTCCAGTCTGCCTGTCCTCAACATCCAGCATGATCTTTGCACAACACACCGATAGGCTCCCGCAATGCTCTCCTTGTGGCCCTATCCAACGTGAACAGGACATCTTGGCACAATCTTGAGAAGGTAAAAATTCAGCTGGACTAATCAAGGACGGTATCTGACCTGTGCTCCATCGCAGATTGCCTGACACTTTTGAATTTGACCTGCTCCAGCACGACCTGATGGCTGCCATTGGCATTTTGTGCTTTTAGGCACTATTTTAGACCTTATTCTTTAAAAATTGATAACTCCAGTTCTATTGATTGGATGATTGTTGTTGTGGTCTTGTTTTATTTATAACATTTTACTCTATTCTTCTAAGTTGGTGTTGGATCCCTTTTGTGTGGTGTTTACACCTTGTCTCTAGGTTAAGCCTGACTGCTTTGTGCCAAGCTACCAGTGAGTTGAGCACAGGTTAATTTAGGTTGGCTTGTGCCTCACCCTGGCAAGGATTGTGGTTGCTCTTTGACCAGGGCTCACACCCCAGTCAACCAACAAACCAATTTCTCACAAGGAGTAAATGTATCCATAATGTAACCATAATCAAACACATTGATTAGTAGAGGATTTATTGGAAAAAGTTGAAATGTCATATAGCAGAAAGCAATGACTCATCTTAGCTCTGCAAGAGCCCAACATCAACTGAATTTTCTATCTGACTTTGCAAAACTCTGCTGCAAGTTCCTTGACATTTAGAGAGGAAAGTAAAGATGCTACACCAATGAAAGACTGCTCTAAGGGCATGCCATTGACTTAGATTTGCTTTGTTTTGATTTGGTTGTCCGTTGTAATGGACACTGGTGGACACTGGTGGGGCTGCTTTGTTTGCTTTGTTTGCTTTGCTTTGTTCCCGTTGTGGCTCCTTAAGTTTCTGTGTTTCATCTTGTGGCACCTGTTTTTTGCGTCTTGTTCCTGTTGTCTGCGCCTGACGTCTTCTCCCTGTTGTAGCTTCTTCCCAACATGTTGTAGAAGGCATCTTTAAGTTTCTTCAGGCTACTTGTACCAACTGTAGTGCGTGGGAAGGTCTCCAACTCGTCGCCAAAATGTATATAGTAATTAAGTCCACGCTGGTATGATGTAATCCAAGTAGGTTCATTCAGGTAAGTAAACAGGTAGTATAAATTCTCAGTAAGTCCTCATCAACAGATGTAGAAATGCTGTAGGGCAGCCCCACCAGGAGCAGCCTGCTAGCTGCTCAGCCCCATCCACCAACTGTCATCACACATCCAGTCACACAGGCATTCCACTCATGGCCCATTCACCAACATTCCATACAGAACACACACACACAGGCTGAGCAGCTAGGACATGGTAACATAGAGCATGAATCATAGCGCAGGAATACTACAAAGGTCTTAGTACGTGGTGCAGCAAATTGTACCAATGGCATGGCATTTTAAATGTCGCCTGTGGATTGCAGCACATGTTGTGCCATTCACTATGCTGTTTTGGTAATTGTCTGTGTCTTTTGAGTTGCATGTGAGAAAGCACCCCATTTTGAGTGATCACCATAATTTTTTGTGGATTGATGCTGGTTTTTCAACGCTGCCTCTTGTGGCACTGCTGTCATTGAGGCATTGCTTGTGGTCTGATGCCTAAAACATGACAGATTTTGCTGATTCCTAATTTAAATAAATATCTTTATAGTAAGGCCATAGTATAGGGTGCAGGAAAATGTACCAATGGAAAGTTAAATGTAATTTGTGGACTATTATACATGTTGTGCCATTCACTAGGCTGACAGAAAAAGATGGCTTTAGGTTCCCCAATGTAGGCTGATTGACGGTGAACTTGTCAGATTAACACTTTTTGACAGGAAAGAACCCTACTTTTAAATATTAAAGAAGTCCGGCCTAAGTAGGCTTTGTAGCACACAAGGTATGGTTCTTATTATTTACAAGTGTTACTTAAAAGACTTTAGATTAGGCATGTTCCTACAGCGACTAGACCTCAAAAGCTATTCAGACTGCAAAGGGCTGTGGTTGCTCCTATGAAAAAAAAATGGAGTTCGGAATAAAGTACTATTCTGCTAACTCTAGTTTGTTATAAATTGATTCAACCACTTTTTAAATATTTATTAAGAATCCAATTTAATGATTACACCTGATTAGACTTAGTGGCTTTATCACAAGTATAGCTGTCCACGGAGTGGGGTCGCGGAGGTAGCGGTCTTCCGATCGCCCTAGTATGGCTTGGGAGGTCTGGCTGCCTTGAGTCCATGTAGCGGTCTTGAGGCCACAATATGGCAAGCATATTACGAGTTTTCTCACCACCATACTTTTCATGGCAGTGCGACTGCCATGAAAAGTGTGGTGCTGGTGCCTCTACCCAATGGGGTGTATGCAGGGAGGCAAATGGTGTGCCCTCCTGTCTGCATGCATTACCATGTTCCTGCATGGAATGAAATGCATAACATTGTGCATTTTGGTCCATGCAGGAACATGCTTTGACATTCCCATTGCAGTGCCTATTTTAAAGGCACCACTGCAGGATCACCAAAGAACTGCCCACCAGCGACTTCAAAAGTCATATTCTGGTGGAGGGTCTGCTTTGGCTTTGGCAGTGTGTGATCAGGTTGTTAATGGGGAGCCCTGCTCACACACCGCCAAAGTTATAATAAGGCCCTTAGTATCCCTGACTGTCCAGTGGGCTAATCAGTATTAGCCTGCCAGCAGCTATCAGTGCTTCCTCTTGAGGAAGTGTGAAAACTGCCCCAGACGGGAAACAATGACTTAGGCCTTTAGGCAGGATGACCTAGGATTGAGGTATATGACTCCTTTCAGCCTAGGAAGGGCAGTCAGAGAGGGTTCTGGAACTTCACTTACTTGAGATGGACCAAGGTGAAGCATACCTGTTCATAGTTAAGGGTGAAGAGAGATTTGGGGAAGAGAAACCTTTGTTTACTGGATCAACTTTAGCCAGCTTGGCACCAGTCCAGTGGGAGGGTGAACTGATCTGTGAACTGGTTTGGTGGGGTTGGGGAGAAGGGGATTGTTCATTGCCTGTAACACACCGCTGACTGGAACACCATAAACCTCCAAGGGAAGAAAGGTGCTGCGATAATGGAATTTACTTAGAATTATGCGCCAAGGGATAGTTTGCACTGAGGCAAACAGGATGTGCTACAAAAATAAAAAAGGATGTCTCTGGAAACTTACTTCTCATTGTCTAGGAAGTGTCCAGGTGGTCACCCCCACCCACTGACTAATAAAACAGTGGCACCTCACCCCCAGCTAATTGGAACACATCTGAACCTGAGGAAGCAAACAAGAGGACTGGACCTGCTATCTATGACCTATGTGGAGACCTGCAGGGCTGGACCTGCTCCCACTTGTACCCAAGACTGAGACATGCACTACAAGCGTAACTTGACTGCCTCCTAAGTAGCTACAGGAACAGAACAAGCTGCAAAAATCAATTTTCCAAGTGTTCCCGGCTAACTAGCAGCAACTAGACCTGATCAGGGCTATGCTGGTGGCCTCTGCTGGAGTCTGTCATGGCCCCTAAGTACTGTCCCAGAGATCTTGAGAGCCTTAGAAGAGATCAAGAGGAACTGCTCCAAACAATCTGAAAGTTCAGACTTGAAACATTTTTGGTCTTCCAAGACCTCTGCAATGCCAGTGGGAAACCACTTCAATGGTGTCCAACTTCGAGAGGACTTTGTTGCACAGTTTGTTCGACTGGAAGATTTTGTGCTAAAAAAACAGACTATGGAGGGAAGACTCTCAGATTTCCATTGAAGGAGCACCCATTGCCAAGGAAGGGTATTACACCTCCCACCTTATTTTGGGTGGGGGATAGGATGTTCATTTTTTCTGTCCATCAGGACAAACCTGGCAGTGAGGGACTGAAACAAAAAATAATGACCCTCAAACTCAGGGAAAAAACCCCTGTGTGTGGGGTGGCCATTAGTCTTTTTTCAAAGGTTTTCAACAATTGTTTTCTAAAAATTAAATTTGTTGATTTTTTGTGGGTGCCTGTCAAAATCAATAGCGGCCCTCCACCTTGACAGGAAACAGCATGATGCAGTTCTTGTTAAGGTACAGAGATCACCTTTGGGCAAGCAGTGATCTCAAATTTGATGAAAGATAGCCCATCAGGGAGGTGGACATAATATTCCCCACTACCCTGACAGACATAGTAACATTCACCAAATTCTAAATCACCCTCTAAATCTGAAAATAGAAATCTTGACTGGGCAAAGGCACAAAAAGTATCTAACCAACAAGAGAACTTCATTGGGTGCAAAGTTTCCCACTTGGAGCTTTTCCCCCCAAAACCAATGGCTTTAGCAAGACCATGTCCAATGACTATTCGACCTCAAGAGGGCTTCATCAGATACAAACAGCAACTTTGTCCAACTGGAGGATTTTGAATTCCATTTCAGAGCCTAAGTCAGAAGGTAAAATTGTTGAATGATACAACTCACTTGGGGTATCGGGCCTTCACTCACATCACATTCAGCCTGAAATTACGCCTAGGTCCGGGTCAACCATGAGCAGTGACTTCCGCTTGGTGCTTTACGTCTTCTTGGCTCTTTTTGCTACATTTGTCTCTACTTTTAGAAGTTGGTTGTGGGATTACAATTGTGTTGCAGTTTGATGTGTTAATTTTTTTTAATACTGCTAAATACTTTGTATACTTTTCTTTAAGTTAAGCCTGTCTGCTCTCTACCATGAATCACTGACACAATATCGTGGTAACCAATATCTTTGACAAAAATATTGTGTCAAAAAATATCCTTTACGACAATATTGTGCTCCTATATTGACAATGGTAGTACTAACATAACGTAAAAAGATATCGTTGACATTAATATTGTGCAAAAATTTACAAAAATATTGATATTTTAATATAGAGTTAAAAGTAGCAAATGCTGAATATTTTAATATATAAATCGAATATAATGTAAATTAAATACATTCCACTAATATTTAATAATATATATATATATATATATATACACATATATAAACACACTAATACACATAACCCCCTAGTGTGTAAAATACTGTGATATGAGTGCATATATGTTTTTTCACTTTATGGAAAAGGCGCGATCGTCGCGGTTAACTGCGATGTTATGACGTCCCAAAAAAATGCAAAAACGGAAAATAGGTCTGAAAGACGGTTTTTAAAGAAACTTAGTGTAAAAATATTCCGAATGGATTTTTACTTATTCTTTTTGGATGTGTTGGTGGCCATTGAAAGTCTGCATTTGTTTTCTGCTTTTGCCATGTGTCCGCGGGCATCGCTGTTACCGACGTCATTGCAACCACCGCTAAAACATAAAGTAGGTTTTAGAGATGGTTTTTTAAAGAAACTATCTAGAAAAACATGACTTTAAAGAATACTGTAAGAAGCCCCTAGTGTGTAAAATACTATAGTATGTGTAGATATATGTGTTTTAGACTTTATGGAAAAGGCGCAATTGTCATGGTTAACGACGTCATTGCGACGTCCCGAATAACCATGTAAACAGAAAATAGATCTGAAAGATAGTGTTTAAAGAAACTTAGTAGATAAATATGAGTTTAAACATGCTTTGAAAGAAGTATGTATATTGTACTATGTGCAGGGCAGTGTTCAGAATAGATTTTTTTACATGTTATCTTTGGATGTGTTGGTGGTCATCGAATGTCTGCTATTGTTTTCTGTTTTCGCGACGTGTCCACGGGGATCGCATAGTCGCCGTGTATATAAAAAATGTAACAAAAAAAACAATGCTTATTAATCCACTGAAGAAAGTACAAGCTTATAAAAATACCTCTTATAGAGTAATTTTAGATAGAAAACACAATTTAAAAACCTTAAAAATTAAATTAAAAAATCATAGGCTACATGAGCGTTATAGTTGGGAAATAGAATTTGAAAAACCTTAGAAACTTACTGAAAAAACCAAAGGTTACAGGGGCGTTATAGTTAAGAAATAGAACTAAAAAAAACCTTATAAATTCAGTGATAAAACCAAAGGTTACAGCGACGTTAAATTTAGGCTAATATTTCACTCGTACAAAACCAGAGAAATTCATCAGTTATAATAGCTGAGCTAACTATAACTTGTGCCCCCGCAATACACTGCTTATGACCTCACATATTACATCACTGATGACATGGTCAGTGACATCACTTATTACATCACTGATGACATCACAAATGACATCACTGATGACATCATCCGCAGAATCTTTGATGCACCCACTCACACCCCCATGTAACCTTTCATACACCCACTCCAACTTTCACACTACCATTCTCAAAACCATTGACACATCCATACCAGTACTTACATACCCACTCACTGATTCATAGTTCTACACACACATCCACTCAGTCACCCATACAGCCACTTGTATACCAACTCACTCACTAATAAAGCCACTGATATATCTGCTCATACAGCCACACAGCCACTCACACACTCTCAGTCACCCATAGAGCTACTCACATACCTACTCACTCCCCCATAGAGTCAATCACACAGCTACTTACTCACCTATACAGTAATACACACACCAATTCACTTATTCATACCAATACTAACACGTACCTAATCACTTATAGTCACTGACACAAGCACCCACTCACTCATACAGCCACTCTCACAATCACTCACTCACACATACAGTCACTAATATACTCCACCACTGATGTATACTACCTTTCACCTATGCAGTTACCCATATGTCACTGACACATCTATTCACTCAATGGCAAAGCCATACACACACTCACTCACCCATACAGCCCCTCTCAGATGTACTCACAAACCCATACAGCCACTGATTCACCCTCTCACTTATCCATGTAGGGAGTCACACCCCCCCTTCCCCACCCACACGGACATTCATACACCCATACAGGTACTCAGACAACCAATCAATAACCCATACAGCCCCTCATGTACCTACTCACCAACCCATGCTGCCAATTACACACCAACTGACAGACTATACAGATATTCCCACAAATTAGTCACTCACCCATACATTCACCGAGACACGTATAATCACTCACTTATACAGTCAGTCACACACCTACTAAGTCATCCATACAGGCACTCATACACCCACTGATTCATTAATACACCATGGGGTATATATATTTAACAGTCATAAACATTTTAGAAACGCTCGCAGTCACCAGGTGATGTCATCAGTGATGTAATTTGACCATGTCATGAGTCATGTAATATGTGAGGTCATAAGCAGTTCATTGCGGGGGCACAAGTTATAACTGCAGAATTTCTCTGGTTTTGTATGTGTGAAATTCCCAGCCTAACTATAACGTCCCTGTAACCTGTATATACATACACATATATATATATTTACTTAACAAACCAACGGTTACAGGGACGTTATAGTTAGGAAATAGAATTTAAAAAACCTCAGAAATTCACTGAAAAATCCTAAGGTTACAGGGTTGTTATAGTTACAAAATCCTAGAAATTCAGCAGTTATAGTTATCTGAGCTAACTATAACTTACGCCCCAGTAATACACTGTTTATGACCTCACATATTACATCACTCATGCCATGGTCAGTGACATCACTCATGACATCACTGATGACATCTCAAATGCCATCACTAATGACATCATCCAGTGAGTGTAAGTGTTTTCTAAGAAGTTATGAGTGTTGAACATATATATTAAGCTACTACAAAAGTTTAATTAGTATACTAGGTATACTAATAATGAATGATAATACTTTTGGCATACAATATGTGAGTGGCTGTGGGTATCTGTGTATGAGTGGGTATCTGAACGGCTATATGAGTGTGTGAGTGGCTGTATGGGTGTATAAGTGGGTGAGTGAGTAGCTGTGTGGGTGAGCAAGTGGCAGTGTGAATGGCTGTATTGGTGAGTGAGTAGGTATGCCAGTAGTGAGTGAGTGGGTGAGTGGGTGTGTGAGTGACTGTATGGGTGAGTGAGTGGGTGTCTGAATGGCTGTATGAGTGAGTGACTGGGTGTGTAAGTGTGCTGTATGAGTGAGTGAGTGGCTCTTTGAGTGGAAGTTTAGTTAAGAGTGTTGTTGTGTGAGTGGCTGTGTTGGAGAGTATGCATCTGTCTGAATGGCTGTATCAGTGAGTAAGTGGATGTGTGAGTAATTGTAAGGATGTGTGAATGAGTATGTAAGGAGTTGTGTGCATGTCAGTAAGTGTGTGATTGGTTGTATTGGTGAGTGAATGGCTGTGTCGAAAGGCTGTATGGATGAGTGAATGGGGGTGTGAGAGGCTGTATAGGTGATTACGTGGGTGTGTAGTAGCTGTATGGGTGAGTGTGTGGCAGTGCGGTCTGTGAATGTGTATTTGACTGGTTGGCTGGGTGTTTGAGTTGGCATACAAGAGGTTGTATGGGGTTTGAGTGAGTGTACAAGTGGTTCTGTGGATGATATCATCAGTGATGTCATTTGGGATGTCATCAGTGATGTAATCAGTGATGTCACTGACCATGTCATGAGTGATGTAATATGTGAGGTCATAAGAAGTGCATTGAGTTAGTTCAGATAACTATAACTGCTGAATTGCTATGGTTTTGTACAAGTGAAATCTAAGGCTAACTGTAAAGTTCCTGTTACCTTTTGTTTTTTTTTGTGAATTTCTATGTTTTTCTTAATTCTATTTCCTAACTATAAATTTCCTGTAACCTTTGTTTTTTAAGTGAATTTCTAAGGCTTTTAAAATTCTATTTACTAACTATAACGTACCTTCGGTTTTTAAGTTTAAATCGTGTTTATTGGATGGAGACAAAATGAGAATACACAGCTTACTGCCTACATCCCCTGGCCGGCAGAGCGTATCCTGGATGTCTGTACACAGCGCTGTTGCCACAACCCGGAGGCCGGCCGCATATATGAGTGAGCTATCTGAATAGATATTTGCCCCATCCATTTTCCCCCCATGAGCCCAAACTCCTAACAGATGAGCAACTATAATAACAACCCCCCCCTCCCCTCCCAACCCAACCCCACCGCCTCCCCCCCCGAACCGATGTGCTGACAAATCCCGTTAGTGGTCCCTGTAGAGGGTAGGACCTCAATGATGTGTGCCTTGGGCTTCCTCCACAGGTTGCATTTCGGTGAGTCGCAGAAGGCGAAGATACTTCGGGCAGGTCACCTCATTCAGCTCCTTCGATAACAGTGACAGAAGTGGGAGCCAGATGGTGTGGAAGGAATCCGTTGAGTTAGTGAGTGTCGCCTGAATGCATTCCATTCCCACAGTGTACCATAGTTTGTGCAACCACCCCGTGTGGGATGGTCTGGTCTGTGTGCCCCATAGTGAGAGTATGTGTTGTACCGCCGCTCCCATAGCCAACCCCATTTGCTTCCCCTTTATTGATTTCAACGGAAACGTGAGTCCATTAGGCAGGCCTAGCAATGTATAGGCTGGGAATCTAGGGATTTCGGTCTCAAAACATCTATCCATGTCATCTAAAACCTCCTTCCAGTATTCCAGTACTGCAGTGCAGTCCCATAAGATGTGTGTCAACGTTCCCTCTTCCTCGCAACCCCTCCAGCACGTCGGGCTACGGTCCGGGTTCCCTTTGTGCAGTCTAGCTGGAGTGAGGTACCAGTATGTGACTACCTTTACTGCCGCTTCCCGACTGGCCGTGTTCCGAGCCGTATGGGAGGCCCGATAATAAATGTCGCGCCATTCCTTCTCTGTGAGATCCCTCCCAATTTCTTTAACCCAGCGCCTCTGTCCTGCCGAAGGCGCGATTGAGATTGGGGGGTGGAGCATAGTATATAATTCTGAGATCGTTTTCTTATCTGACGTTTTTGCACGAAGCCATCTCTCGTAACCGGTAAGCTTCCGGCTGACGAGGGGTCGCACCTCCGGTTGAAGGAGCCAGTGACGAAGTTGGAAGTATTGGAACTGCTGCGGAGCATTGATATCATAGGATTGTTGCGCCTCGGCAAGGGACAAAAATCCCTCTAGGTTAAAGAGATGGCCTGCTGATTTGCATCCCGTGTTCCGCCACTGTGGGAAAGCCCTCTCATTTAGCCCTGGGACAAATTCCGGATTATCGAATAACGGTGTCATAGGGGAGGGGAAGGATGTGAGGCCCCGTTTTACGGCCACCGTATCCCAAATGTTTAGGAGTGTATTCGTAATCGGTGAGCCCTTTAGGTTCGGAGGTCTGTCTCGCTTCTTTAAAAATGGCACCTTCCATAACGGAAGTTTGGCCAGTGCTCTGTCCTGGAACAGCCACTTCTTTTCAGATTCCGGCCTGCTCCATTCCACGAGATGTCAGAGTTGGGAGGCCCTATAGTAGTCCAGGAAGTTCGGGATGCCTAACCCTCCCTGGTCTAGGGGTCTCTGGGATAGCTCTTTACACATCCGGGGTCGCGCTCCGGCCCAAATAAAGTGGTGAACTTCCTTCTGAATCTGTTGAAGAGTACCCCTCGGTGGTCTCGCCTGTATGGTTTGGAAGATATACAGCGCTTTGGGCAAGATGCTCATTTTAACCACCGCAATCCGACCTAGGAGCGACAGTGATTGTTTACGCCATTGCTGAAGGCACCTCTGGATTTGGGAGAGGAGCCCTGAGTAATTCCGCGCAACAGTCTGTGCGACCGTGGGAGCTAGTTCTATGCCCAAGTAGGTGATTGAGTCCCTCGCCCATAGGTTTCCAAAAGATGGGCGTTCTGGGTCAGAGGCGTCTGCGTGGCGGCCCAGGTGTAGCAGTGTAGACTTACCCACATTAATTTTAAAGCCGGAAACCCGGCCGAAGGAGGTCAGCTCCTCCAGGAAGGCTGGTACCGAACGCTCGGGTGTCTCCACAGTCGCCAGGATGTCATCGGCATAAAGACTCACCGTATGGCTCTCCCCCCCCAAAGGGAATCCCACCTATATCCAGGTTGTCTCTAATTTTCTGCG
Source organism: Calotriton arnoldi (assembly GCA_963921515.1). Taxonomy (NCBI): domain Eukaryota; kingdom Metazoa; phylum Chordata; class Amphibia; order Caudata; family Salamandridae; genus Calotriton; species Calotriton arnoldi. Next base: position 1,038,316 of record CAWUFW010004894.1, on the reverse strand, counting down.
CTAGAGGTTCCACGTAGAGCGCGAATAGAAGGGGGGAGAGCGGACACCCTTGCCTTGTGCCCCTCTGAATCACTACCGGTCGCGAGGCTGTACCATTGACCCTGACCGTAGCCCGAGGTTCGTCGTAACAGCTCGCCACCCATGCCCTAAAACGTTCCCCGTGTCCAAAATGAGCCAGCGTATTGTCCAGGAAGCTCCAGTTGACCCGATCGAAAGCTTTTTCTGTGTCCACCAACAGCAGTAAAGCATCCATCTTAGTTCGGTGCGCCTTATCGATTAAATGTAATACTCGTTTAGTGTTATCGCTCCCTTGTCTATTATGGATAAAACCGGATTGATCTGGGTCTATGATACCCGGTAAACACGGTCCCAATCGTGCCGCCAGAACTCCAGTGAATAATTTTAGGTCGAGATTAAGGAGGGAAATCGGGCGGTTGGAACTACATTGTGTCTTCTCCTTCCCTGTTTTGGGAATGACCACAATATCCACGGCTAACATGTCCGGGGGACTGGACCCACGCCCCTGGAAAGTGTTAAAAAGTTGTGATAATATGGGGGCGAGAAGTGAACAGAAGGTCTTATAAAAACCCGCCGAGAACCCGTCTGGACCCGGTGATTTGTGTGATTTAAGGCGAGCAATGGCCCCTATAACCTCGTCTATCCGAATAGGCGCATCCAGCGCCTCGGCCTCTGTCTGGTCCAAGGCCGTAGTAGATACCCCCTGGAGATAAGCCTCCCCCTCGGTGGGTGCGTGTATAGACTCCTTATAAAGAGAGGAGAAGAATTCCCGAAATGCGTCTGCTATTTCCTCATCCCTGTCCCCTTTCGCTCCCTTCTCATTTATTATCGCTGATACCCTATCCCGTTGGACGCGGGCCCTGAGCTTGCTGGCCAGCAGACGCCCTGTTGTGTCTCCTCCGACATAATAAGAGTGCTTGAGCCGAAGAGCCGCATACTCAGCTCTGTCGAGATCGAGAGCTGCCAGTTGCGTTCTCGCCGCTTTAACCTGGTGCCAAATCCTTGGGGCCCCCGTGCGACTATGAATGCGTTCCAGTTCTACCACCTGAGCCGTGAGCTTGTCCCTGACCTCCCTGCGTTCTCTGGCCTCCGCCGCCGCGATGGCGATTAGTTCGCCTCGCACCACTGCTTTCAGTGCCCCCCAAAGGGCTGTGAGGGGGGTGCCTGCGAGATCGTTTCGGGTTAGATAGTCAGTGATGCTTTTGTGCAGTTTTGTGGCCACCCCCTGTCTCTGAAGCAGGTTTTCCCGTAGTCGCCACCTCCCTGGAGTCCTATGTATTGCGGGTAAAGAGAGAGTCATGGTCACCGCATCATGGTCTGAGAGCGCCGTGGGGATTATATTTACTGTGTCCACTAATGCTGTCAGTTCCGTAGACCCCATAAGGTGGTCAAGTCTGGCGTAGGTACGATGTGCGTGAGAGTAGAAGGAGTATTGTGTGAGGTGCGGGTGCTTTGTCCTCCATATGTCCTCCAAACCCCGCTCCCGCAGCCAGTCCTTCCCCGCCGTAGAGAGTGCTCCCGCCTGCCCATAGCGTTGGCCAGAACGGTCTACCTCTGCGTCCATGACTAAGTTCAGGTCTCCCCCTACCACCACCAACCTGCTTTGCGTGGAGAATGCCTCTGAGAATGCCATGGTAAGAAATTGTTCTTGTCCCGTATTAGGGGTGTACAGGGAACCCACCACCACTGGAACCCCTCCCACCCAGAATTTGTAGGCTAGCAGCCGTCCTTTTATTTCTGCCACCTTCTCGCCCACTGAACCCTGAAAGGATTTGGACACCAATATAGCAACCCCCACTTTTTTCACCATTGTGGAGGAATAGAACTGCTGAGGAAAGGTTCGAGATCTCATTCGATGCCAGTCCTTGGGCAAGAGGTGTGTCTCTTGTAGAAGGCAGATAGACGCCCCGTGTTCTCCAAATAGGATAGTATGGCCCTTCTTTTAATGGGGTTATTTAACCCTTTCACATTAAGGGTGAGAATCTGAATCTTGTGAGTCATCCTGGGTAGTGATCCCCTGTTGGGTGCTGAATCTGGAAGAGCAAACTTATCGGCCTGTCGTTCAATGGGCCCCAATCGCCAAGAAATAGGCCCCTGTACGTCGGAAGTCCAACTGATCCCGACCCCTTGCTGCACATCGGTTCATCCCTCCCCCCTCCCATCCCCCCCAGCCCCTCCTTCCCCCCCTGGCCCTTACCTCCCCCGCCCCCTCTCCCCCTTTTCCCCTCCCTAACCCCAACCAGAAACCCCAAAAACAATAACATTGTCCATAGCCCAAGGACCCAGCGCCTTGGCATGTGGAAAAACAACAATCGGGGTATATGTGGACCAATTGTCCCTGGCTCCCCGCCCCCGCCACCCCCCCAACCTCTTGCAAATGTAGCGCTATCAACCCCTTCGTTGTCTTTCAATTCAGTGCTGCAGGGCAGTGTCTTTTAAAACGGCTTCCAAAGCAGCTTGCCTCTCCTGTGCAATGGTGTCGGAGTCTGGCTTTGCTTCCACTGCTGGGGAGCGTCTGCGTCCCACTCTTTGCCACCCGTCCCCAGGTGGTCGTTTCGTGGTTGGGGGCGAACCTTCCGTGTTGCAGAGTTCCAGGCCCAGGAGCTTGCACGCTTCCTCCACTGATCGTAGTTGATGTAGTTTGCCGTTCCATTTAAAGATCAATCTAAATGGGTGACCCCAGGAGTAGGCTACCTCGTGTTCCCTAAGATGCATGGTAACTTCCTTGAATGCCCTCCTCTTTTGTAACGTTATGAAGGCAAGGTCTTGATGTAAGGCTACGGAGTGACCCTGATAGGTGATAGACTGTTTCAGGCGGGCCTCGCGCAAGATACGCTCCTTTAAAGGGTAGTCCGGGAGGAAAGCAAGAATGTCCGGGGGGGAGCCGGAGCGCGCCGCGGCAGGCCCACCCTATGTGCGTGGTCAATACTGATCTCGAAGGATTGATCCTCTCCCAGGACATTTCGGAATAGCCCCTGCAGGTAGCTTGTCATGTTTGTCCCTTCAGATTTCAAGGGGACACCCCGGACGCGGATGTTGTTTCGTCTGGAGCGATTTTCAAGATCCTCCGCATGGGCTTGAAGGTCGATTTGCTGCTCTTTAAGGCGAATAACTTTTTGCTGAAGTTGAGCGAGTTCCTCGCCCGCCGCTTGTTCTCTGTCTTCGAGCGCTGCCACCCGTTCCCCCACTGCGTCCACGTCTCTACGGATGTCCTTTACCTCTCCTGCGACCTCGCTCTTGAGCGCCTGGAAGTCCTCCCGGAGAGTGTTAAATAGCGTTTCAAGGAAAGAACGGGTGATCGGGATCGCATCGTCTTCTGGGGCGGCAGCGGTATTTTGGGTCGGGGAGGGTTTACCGCCTTTCTCGTCTGCCACTGTGTGTTTTGTGAGCATCTCTTTCACAGACCTCTCCCCTTTCTTCTTGGCCGTGGCCATCCCGAGTTCGTTGTCCTTGTAGAGCCTTATGAAGATCGTAGGCGCTCTCCTGGACTCTGGCACCGATCCCCAGGCTGGGCCCGACCTCCACAGGCACCCCAACGTGTCCCTGCTCCTACTGCTAGAGAGGCCAGAGGTTACCCGCTTCACCAGCCCTCCTGGGCCCCGTTCGTCGTATGCACTCACAGGGCTAGGGCCTTTCAATTGATTACTCTCTGTGCGAGGTCTGCACTCCGCCGCTCTTCCACCACTTCACCTCTCTGACTGGCCCTCTATTCAGCACCGGGCCTATTTCTCACATCCCCATGATGGGGATTGCTGCCGAGCCCCTCAGTGTTCCTTGGTCGAGGCCCTATGCCAACCCCGGGGTGTGAATCTCCGCCTCTCCAGCATCCAGGAGTGCCTCTTCACTGGATCTGGAGGTCTCGCTATTGTCTGGGTGTGATGGGAGCCACTCCGAAAATGCCACACACTCTCTCCCCTGGCGGCCCCCTCACCGTTGAAGGCACTCCCGGTAGATGCAGGCTTTGCCCCTTGCCGCGTCTTGCCACGCCGCCAGGCGACTGTCCTGGCCGGGTAGCTCCCGCCTTGTCTTTGGCGCTGGATCTCTCTGCACCCTCGCCTACTAACAACCTCTCCGCCAGCCTTCCTCACTGCCGCGCACCTCTAGGCCGCAATCCCAGGGCCTCGCGTGGGCTGCGCCCCTGGGTCTTCCATTACCTCCGCAGCACTCCGCAGCCACCGGGATGCCCCCCCGGGGGTCCCCAGCCCAACCTCACCTCCGTCTGTACAGGCTCAGCTCCCCGCCTCAGGGCCTCCACTTCGCGACCTCCAAAGGCTGCTCCCTCCGGCTCTCACGAGTCCCCGTCACGGGGGCCTCACTGCTCCTCTGGGTCGCCTTCCCTAGCTCCGCCGAGCACCCTCATCAGACGGTGGAATGTTCAGCGGCGACCCGCTCTCCGCTTCTCTTTCAAGCGGATCACTCTCCTCAGGATTTTCAGCCCTCCGGGCGGGCTACACACCACAGCTCCTTTCCCCTCAATATGGCCAGGTTCCAACGACCTCTCAGAGGGCCCCGGGCGTCATCTGCTCTCACCGCCACCGCGATGGTACCCCGCCGCCAGCTCGTCCTCTCTGAGGGGGGCTCACTCTTCGGGCACCGCACCCGTTTCCCCCTCCGGTCCAGGCCCGGGCGCCTTCAATTACCCATCGCCTGCCCCTCAGGGCCTCCTGCTACGGCCCTTCTCGGCTCAGCTCCGTCGCGGCGCCATTTTGGCCGCGTTGCCTCCCGCCGGCCGCAACTCTCTTCGGCAGGGAGATACAATGGGGAACTACAGGCTCCAGCATGCGTAGGTGCACTCATATACGGAGGCGGAGCCTTGAATACTTACCAAGGTGTTCCTCATTAATGACTGCCATCTTTAGCTTCCTTGGACCCGTGAGCAAGAACACTTCGTTGTTCGAAACGCGTTGGGACTTTATTTGAAAGGATACATCTTGTTGTTTGCTGTGCTGCTCCTTTCCCTGAATAAAGGCGGTTACTTTCAGCTGAGGCTCCTCAAACGGGCGCTTTTTGTTGGATTGATGTATGCAGCTGTGTCCAGTCGCGAGGAAGCCCGCTGCTGACCCGAGGCGGATCCAGCGCTTGGTTAAATCCCGAGCGCTAAAGGAGCTGAGAGGCCATGTGGGAGAGGTTCAATATGCAGTTTTGCGCACATATGGATGCAGCCTTTGCCCACTGGGGTTTTTTATGTGGATTATTGGTCTGATCATGGTGGCACCCACATGGGATATACAATGGGGAACTACAGACTCCAGCATGCATAGGTGCACTCATATACGGAGGCGGAGCCTTGAATACTTACCAAGGTGTTCCTCATTAATGACTGCCATTTTTAGCTTCCTTGGACCCGTGAGCAAGAACACTTCGTTGTTCGAAACGCGTTGGGACTTTATTTGAAAGGATACATCTTGTTGTTTGCTGTGCTGCTCCTTTCCCTGAATAAAGGCGGTTACTTTCAGCTGAGGCTCCTCAAACGGGCGCTTTTTGTTGGATTGATATATATATATATATATATATATATATATATATATATATATAAATTGCAAAATTTCCCACAGCGCGTCGAGATGCAGATGGGACACGGACACCAGTTGCGTGCTGATGATTTTTATTGATTTATGCGTTTTGCCCACCTTCTGGGCTTGTTCACATCACGAGCCTAACTGTGAAAGCCATCTTTATACACCATACACCATGTGATTGCCTATCAGCACTGTGAAACTGGAAAACAGACTGCAAAATGATTATATCTCAGGTAACACGCATTTACAGCGAATCCATATAGCAAAAGTGACAGATGTTAAATACTTATACTACAATTAAAATAGTATTAGAGATAGACAAAATAGACAAAATAGACTTGTAAAGATATTGAAAATTGCATATATAAATATATAAATACATCAATATATAAATATATAGATATACATGTCAATAAGAACCGTCCAATTCATATGAGCACAGTTAAAATACCAAATTCATGCTTTTAGCCCCTATGTTTATGGATACCTATAAAATGATGGCTAAAACGTCATTGAATACATGTTTATGCGGGGGGAAAAAAAGGGAAGATGAAAAACTCCCTGCATAATGCTGGGGTTCAATGGTACTATACCCTTCATACAGAAATAAAGTGCATAAGTGCTTAATGAAACTTGTATATACACTGCTGTCTTCTAACTATTAAGGAGAGAACATATTTTTAAACATTATAATAATGATATAAATGTGCAAAGTGCAATTCTCATTCCTATATGTACATCACAGAGTTCACAGTTATCAACATCTTTTGTTCATTAAAAAGCTATATTCTAATTAATTCTACTCAATCGCAGTCCAATTAGGAATATTACTGTGACAATTCTGAATTCAAACCTTGCTATAATCAATTGAATACAATTTTAATGCCAAATTACCTCCAATAAATCAATTCATTATGAATATCTATATATGTTGGTCTGTTAAAACCATAATGTGCAAAAAAGTGCTCCAGTGCAAGTGTATGAATTTAAAATGCTTCAGAAAAAGTGTTAAAATCTGTCAACTATAGACAGAGGGAAAGGATGGCAGCTGTTAATTCTATCTTGTTATACTCTCAGGAACTATTATCATAGTGTTAATAATCAGATTATGAATTTCCCCAATACATTTTAGTTGTCCCTCATGATTATAAATAATTGTGGAGTTCCTCCCCAGTGTTTAATCCATTGGGTGTTCTAGTATCTAATTCCAAGATGAATTTGGATTCTAGTTTCCTTAACAGTTTCTCCCTCTTACCACCTCTTCTCAGTGGGGGCACTGCACCAATGACATAGTATTTCAAATCATTCAAGTTGTTATCGTGCATAGCTGTAAAGTGCCTCGCCACTGGATATGACAAATCCGAATTGACTATGGCTCTCAAATGTTGAAGGATTCGCACATGAACTTGCAGCTTAGTGCTTCCCACATATTGTAACCCGCAGGAGCAATTTAATACATAAACTGCAAATTCTGTGCGGCAGTTGTACCTCCCCTTCAATTTGTTGGTGATTGGGCCATATACTGAGGAGTATGTTGTTGTGTTTGCGCCGAATTTACATGCACGGCACGAATTGCATTTGAAGAAACCATTTTGTGGTGCCAGCCACATGGTCTTAGATTTGGTGTCACCCAATGCCAACTCGGGGCTCGTCCTAAATAGGGCATTATGCATCAACTTGGCTTTTCTGAACGTCAAGGCTGGTTGCGTGGGGAATAACTCTCCCAAAATTGCATCAGTTTTTATGACGTACCAATTCTTATTTATGATCGCCCTGATTTGTCTGTGCTGCCTATTGTATGTTGTTATTAGTCGCATTTCTGTATTAGTCTTGCTCGGTGTAACATCTGAGCTTAACTCTTCGGGACCTCTCACTGCTCTGCTGCATAACAATTCGCTGCGTATGAGTGTTTTAACCTTATTTAAGGCTGATTTGATGGTCTTATCTGTATATCCTCTGGCAGCGAACCTTCTGCTTGTCTCATTCACACAGCTTTCAAAAGCTTGGTCTGTCCTGCAAATTCTCCTCAATCTAAGGAATTCCCCATAGGGGATACTCCTGATCAAGTGACAGATGAAAGCTGGAAGCATGGAGCGTGGAGTTCCCTGCAGTACTTTTTCTATGGAGAGTGGTTTCCAGCTTGTTATTTCTGGTGTAAACAAGGATGTCCAGGAAGCCTATAGCTGAGCTATCAACTGTAGCAGTGAATTGTAAATTGAGGTTATTTCTATTGATGACATCTATAAAAACACCCGCCGATTCTTTGGTGCCCTTCCACACTAGAAAGACGTCATCTATAAAGCGCATCCAACAGAGTATGTGCCTGTCCCAAACTTCTTTGTTTTGCACCTTGAGGACTCGCTCCTCCCACCAGCCAACGTGTAAACACGCATAGCTGTGGGAGAAGCATACATTTGTCTATATATAAATAGTCCCCGCGAGTGCCTATGCGTGCATTATTTCTGCAAGCAGCGGAGCTGGTATTAAATGCGAGTTCCATCCTCACAATTCAAATGGCACCCGCCTTAAGAGTTCGGCGAAACCTGCTGTTGGTGGAATTGGGAGCAGAGATTCGTAGCAGGAGCCAGAACTGTCTCCACATGATGTCTCCGTCGACCAACGGTCGTGGATTATTCAAATCCAAGGCTTTCAGTAATTCTACTGCTGCCATCGGATTCATCGTGGATTTCAAATGGAGGCTTGGCGAGGGGACTACAATGCACGGCGCGGTGGTGGTAAAAACAGCGCAAATGCCTTGGATATCATCAGGCATGCCTCATCAGTAAGAACTTTGATTTGTGTAATAAGGACACTTACCTGGTACTAAGGTCGATATGGCCAGGGTGATTATATTTTGGAACATTGCCTTGCTGAGAGGGCGGCTCGGGGAGGTGAATTTCATCGGAGTCCCTCGTCACTTTCCACCATTTGAAAGCGCCAATCACGGAGACATATGTTTAAAAAGACGCGCCGTGCATTATGATATTGACACACCTTTTAGAAGCACTGAAAAAAGCTATTGCTGAAACGCGTCTGCTATTTAATAAAAAGTGTGGTTTCATAGTCCCCGCGAGTGCCTATGCGTGCATTATTTCTGCAAGCAGCGGAGCTGATATAGAGATATATATAGACATATATATATATAGACATATATAGATATGTATCTATATCTATTTATATATATCTATATAGATAGATATAGAAATATATATATATTTATATACATATATATATATATATGTTCACTGAAAAAACCACAGGTTTCAGGGATGTTATAGTTAGGAATTTGCATTGCATTGCATTTAAAAAAACCTTAGATATTCATTGAAAAAACCACAGGTTTCAGGGACGTTATAGTTAGTCTGACACTTCACTCGTACAAAACCAGAGAAATTCAGCTGTTATAGTTAGCTGAGTTAACAATAACTCACGCCGCCGCAATGACTGCTGATAACGTCACATATTGCATCACTCATGACATGTCAGTGACATCACTGATGACATCACTGATGACATCTCAAATTACATCACTGATGACATCATCCACTTAGTCTCTGATGCACCTACCTACACTCTAATATAACCTTTGATACACTCACTCTAAAATACAGAGTACCTTTCTCGAAACCATAGACGCACCAATACCAGTTACTACATACCCACTCACTGAGTGCAAGGGTAAAGTCTGGGTCACTGGATGAGTGCATGGGTAGTGCCTGAGAGAATGGGTGAGTGCATGGGTAGTGCCTGAGTGAATGGTTGAGTGCAAGACTAGTGCCTGAGTGATTGCATGAGTGCATGGGTAGTGTCTGGGTGATTGCATGAGTGCTGGGGTAGCACCTGGGTGATTGGATGAGTGCATGGGTAGTGCCTGAGTGACTTCATGAGTGCAACGGTAATGCCTGGGTCATTGGATGAATGCATGGGTAGTGCCTGAGAGAATGGAAGAGTGCATGGGCAGTGCCTGAGTGAATAGTTGAATACAAGAATAGTGCCTGAGTGATTGCATGAGTGCCTGGGGGATTGCATGAATGCAGGGGTAGTGCCTGGGTGATTGGATGAGTGCATGGGTAGTGCCAGAGTGAAAGGATGCCTGCAAGGGTAATGCCTGGGTCATTGGATGAGTGCATGGGTAGTGCCTAAGAGAATGGATGAGTGCATGAGTAGTGCCTGGCTGATTGCATGAGTGCAGGGGTACTGCCAGGGTAATTAGATGAGTGCATGTGTAGTGCCTAAGTGAATTCATGAGTGCAAGGGTAATGCCTGCGTGCTTAGATGAGTGCATAGGTAGTGCGTGAGTGAAAGGATGAGTGCAAGGGTAGTGCCTGGGTCATTGGATGAGTGAATGGGTAGTGGCTGAGAGAATGGATGAGTGCATGGGTAATGCCTGAGTCAATGGTTGAGTGCAAGAATAGTGCATGCGTGATTGCATGAGTGTATGGGTAGTGCCTGGGTAATTGCATGAGTACAGGGGTACTGCCTGTGTGATTGGATGAGTGCATGGGCAGTGCATGAGTAAATGGATGAGTACATGGCTAGTGGCTGGATGAATAGGTGAGTGCAACAGCAGTGTCTGGCTGATTCCATGAGTGCATAGATAGTAATGAATGAGTGTATGGGTAGTCCATGTGTGATTGCATGAGTGCATTTATAGTGTCTGTTTCATTCAATGAGTGCATGGGTAGTCCCTGGGTAATTCCATTAGTGCATATCTTATCTATGTATGCATCTGAGAAGTCCTTAGATAGAGAGTTCAATACATACCTGTCCAGAATGATGAGGAGTAAACAACTTGCAATAAAAGCACTTTTATTCATCTATGTTCTTTTGTGACAAGTAAGTGTGATACTGCTCCACAGAAATATGATCATACGTTTGAAGTAGTAGAAGTTGTTTATATTAGAAACAAATAACATATAATTACATTTTTTTTTAATTCCCGGTTATCATGCATATTATATTATGTATTTTTTACCTTTCAAGTAATTTAGATACAGTACTCAGTAAAACTATTTTAGAGTAGTATTATCCTAAACAGCATTAAAACTGTTTTCAAACTTCAACAGGAGCTACTATAAAGAAGAAAAAGAAAAACTGTTATTTAATGATAATATATTACAGAAATTATAATATTATATTCTTGAAAACACAACATAAATTTAGAATAATAACATTCTCAGTTTCCCTTTTTGCTGTTCTCAGATTCCATTTAACTTCACCATACACAGTGATTTCAATGTAGTATCATCATTGAATAGCAAGGAAAAAAATAATCAAATTGATTGTAGAAAAAACCCAATTCAGCATAGAACATCATTATCAATCAATCAATCAATCAAGGCGTTTGTTAAGCGTGACTACTCACCCGTAGGGGTCTCAAGGTGCTGGGGGGGGGGGTAGCAGGTTCCAGTCCATCAAGGTGGGGGTCTACCAAAGAGCCAAGGTTTTGAGGTTTCTTGCAAAGATGGGGAGCGATGTTGTCTGTCTGAGGTGGAGCGGAAGGGCGTTCCAGGCTCTGGCCACGAGGAAGGAGAAGGAGTGGCCTCCCGATCTGGTCTTTCTGGTGCGGGGACCACGGCGTAGGAGAGCTGGGCTGATCGTAGGGTCCTCTGGGTTGTGTGGAATTTGAGTCGGCTGTTCAGGTATGCTGGTCCGGTGTCGTGGAGGGCCTTGTGAGCGTGGGTGAGCATCTTGAAGGTGTTTCTAGCTTCGATGGGGAGCCAGTGGAGTGTGCGCAGGTGCTGGGAGATGTGGCAGTGTCTTGGCATGTCGAGGACCAGTCTTGCGGCGGCGTTCTGGATGTTCTGTAGCTTGCGGGTGAGGTTTTTGTTTATTCCAGCGTAGAGTGCGTTGCCGTAGTCAAGTCTGCTGGTGACCAGGGCGTGAGTGACGGTCTTTCTGTGTTCGAGGGGGATCCATTTGAACGTCCTACGTAGGAGGTGGAGGGTGTGGAAGCAGGAGGATGAGACGGAGTTGATCTGGCGGTCCATTTTGAGGTCGGAGTCCAGGATGATTCCCAGGTTGCGTGCATTGTCTGTCGAGGTGGGTGGGCTTCCGATTGCGGGGGGCCACCAGGTGTCGTTCCAGGCGTCGGGTTTGGGCCCGTGATGAGTACTTCTGTTTTGTTGATGTTTAGTTGTAGGCAGCTGTTTTTCATCCATTTGGCGTCGGCTTCCATGCCTTCTTGAAAGTTGTGTCTGGCGGTATTGGGTTTGTTGGATAGGGAGAGGATGAGTTGGGTGTTGTCTGCGTATGACACAATGTTGAGTCCGTAGGTTCTGACGATGGGGGCGAGCGGAGCCATGTAGACGTTGAAGAGCGTAGGGCTGAGGGAGGACCCCTGGGGGACTCTGCAGGTGGTTGGTGTAGGATCTAAGAGGAAAGGGGGGAGTCTGACCCGCTGCGTTCTGCCGGAGAGGAAGGAGCGGATCCAGTCGAGGGCCTTGTCTTGGATCCCTGCGTCGTGGAGTCTGCATATTAGGGTGAGGTGAGATACAGTGTCGAACGCCGCTGAGAGGTCGAGGAGGATGAGGGCTGCTGTTTCTCCTTTGTCCAGTAGGGTGCGGATGTCGTCTCTTGCGGCAAGGAGGGCGGTTTCCGTACTGTTGTTTTTTCTGAAGCCGGATTGGGAGGAGTGGAGGATGTTGTGCTCTTCGATGAATGTGGCGAGTTGGCTGTTGATCGCTTTCTCAATGACTTTTGCTGGGAACGGGAGCAGGGAGATGGGTCTGTAGTTTTTGAGGTTGGTGGGGTCCGCCGAGGGTTTCTTCAGGAGGGGGTTGACCTCGGCGTGTTTCCAGTCGTCGGGGAACGAGGCGGTTGCCAGGGAGCGGTTGATGGTGTGGCAGAGCATGGGTGCAATGGTGTCGGCGGCTCTGTTGAAAATGTGGTGGGGGCAGGGGTCCGTGGGGTCCCCGGAGTGGATTGACTTTATCGTCTTCAGTGTGTCTTCGGTGGTGAGGGCTGTCCAGTTGTCGATCACTGGCTTCAGGGTGTCGGGGGTGATTGGTGAGGGTTCAGTGTGTTTGTTGTCTTCGTTGAAGTTGTCGTAGATGCTCTTGATTTTGTGGTGGAAAATGGTGCTGAGTCTGTCGCAGAGGTCTTGTGAGGGAGGGATGTCGGTGGACTCGCTGGTGGGTTGGGCGAACTCCTTGATGATGTTGAAGAGTTCTTTGCTGTTGTGTGCGTGAGTGGAGATTCAGTCTTCAATCGCTTTTTTCCTCGTTTTTCTGATGAGTTGGTGGTGTGCGTTGGTGGCGGCTCTGAAGTTGTTGTGGGCGTCTGTGGATTTGGTGTTCCTCCAGGCCTTTTCGAGGCGGCGGCAAGTGCGTCTGGACTCTCGAAGTTCGGTGGTAAACCATCTGGCTTTCTTGGCGTGGGTGTTGTTGTTTTTCTTGAGGGGGGCTATGGTGTTGGCGCTGTCGGAGATCCATCTGTGCAGGGTTCGGGCTGCGGTGTTGGGGTCATCGTTTTCCGTGATGGTTGGGGTGGAGTTGCTGAGTGATGAGGTTAGCTGGTCATCGGTGATTCTGGTCCAGTTTCTTCGTGGGAGCAGGTGCTGGTGTCTGTGGATGGTGGGTGTTCTAAAGGTGAAGTGGACGCATCGATGGTCAGTCCATGGGAGTTCGGTGTTGTGGCTGAAGGTGATGGAGTTTCCTGTTGTGAAGAGGGGGTCGAGGGTGTGTCCTGCTGAGTGCATGGGTTCGGTCAAGATCTGGCGGAGTCCAATGTTGTGGAGGTTGTCCAGGAGGGATGTGGTGCTGGGGTCCAGTTGGTTGTCAAGGTGGAAGTTGAGGTTTCCCAGTAGGGTGTAGTTGGTGGACGCGATGGTATGCGGGGAGATGATGTCCGTGATGGAGTTGGCGAAAAGTACGCGGGGTCCATGGGGTCGGTAGATGAGGGTTCCTTGGAGGGTGGTGGTAGGGCTGGCCAGTATCTTGAAGTGAAGGTGTTCCATCAGGTCTGTGGGCTCGTCAGGGAGTGTGCTCAGGCGGAGGGTGGATTTGTGGACGATGGCGATTCTCCTCCCGGGTGGGTGGGGCGGTCCTTCCTGGAGATCTTGTATCCTTGGGGAATGGCGATGGCGATGTCCGGTCCCGAGGTGGTGTTGGTCCATGTTTCGGTGAAGAATGCTACGTCTGGGGTGGTGCTGCCGAGGAGGTCCCAGATTTCGGTGGCGTGTTTGTGGAGGGATCGGACGTTGAGGAGGATGCATTGCAGGGTCTTCGGTTCGGTTGTGGTCTAGTGGGTGGGTTGCGCCGGGTCTGTGGTCTTGGCGGTGCTGCAGGTGTGCCGTCAGCGGTGACAGCTGAAGGGTCCGTGGGTGTCAGCTGGTGGTGCTAGCTTACAGTTGTTGTTGCGGCCTGGGTTGAGAGTGTGGAGTGCCGCTGGGTCGTAGCATTGGCGTTGCAAAGGTCCAGGGTTCCTGGCGCTGGTCACGTCATGGACGGGCACAGACGGGGTTGCCTTTGGTGCCCCAGCGGCACGCCAGCGGCACGGCTGCGCAGCGGCCACCATTAAGTATGGGTCGGGGAGGGCTGGACAGCTGGGAGGCGGGAGCTGGGAGGGGAGCTGGATTGGGCCGGTCACGTTGGTCGTGCTGGGGGGATGGGCCGCGGGGGCAGCAGTGGCAGGGAAAAATGGGCAGAAAAAGGCAAAAAGAGAGGAAAGAGTGGAAATAAGGCAGTGAAAAGTGCAAGAGAAGTGGAGGAGAGACACAGAAGGAGAGTGAGAGGGGATATAAAATCAGTGAAAAAACGAGTGAAAACGGAGGAAAGACACAGAGGGAGAGTGAAAGGGGGAGATTGAAATCAGTAAAAACGAGTAAAAAAGGAGGAAAGACAGAAGGAGAGTAAAAGGGGGAGATTGAAATCAGTGAAAAAAACGAGTGAAATCGGGAGAAAGAGCGGAGCGAGAGAAAGGAGACAGAGGTCCACTGGACCACCAGGGATGAGGCGCAGGTAAGACCTGCGGGTGGAGGAGGGCCTCGAACACCAACACTCGAGAGTGCAGGGGCTTGGGGGAAGGCCTCACTTGATGGTGGAGCTGCGAGGGAGGGATAGCAATTTCACTGACAATGAGTCAGTGGTCTTGCTTGCCTGTCCCCGCAGCAGCTGCCATTAAGTAGGGGTCGGGGAGGGCTGGACAGCTGGGAGGCTGGATCGGGGAGGGGAGCTGGATTGGGCCAGTCGCGTTGGTCGTGCTGGGGGGGAGGGGCCACGGGGGCAGCAGCGGCAGGGAAAAATAGGCAGAAAAAGGCAAAAAGAGAGGAAAGAGTGGAAATAAGGCAGTGAAAAGTGCAAGAAAAGTGGAGGAGAGACACAGAAGGAGAGTGAGAGGGGGAGATTAAATCAGTGAAAAAACAAGTGAAAACGGAGGAAAGACACAGAGGGAGAGTGAAAGGGGGAGATTGAAATCAGTAAAAAAACAAGTGAAAATGGAGGAAAGACACAGAAGGAGAGTAAAAGGGGGAGATTGAAATCAGTAAAAAATGAGTGAAAACGGAGGAAAGACACAGAAGGAGAGTAAAGGTGGAGATTGAAATCAGTGAAAAAAGCGAGTGAAAACGGAGAGAAAAGAGCGGAGCGAGAGAAAGGAGACAGAGGTCCACTGGACCACCAGGGATGAGGCGCAGGTAAGACCTGCGGGTGGAGGAGGGCCTCGAACACTAACACGCGAGAGTGCAGGGGCTCGTGGAAGGCCTCACTTGATGGTGGAGCTGCGAGGGAGGGAGAGCAATTTCACTGACAATGAGTCAGTGGTCTTGCTCGCCTATCCCTGCAGCGGCCGCCATTAAGTAGGGGTTCGGGAGCGCTGGACAGCTGGGAGGCGGGAGCGGGGAGGGAAGCTGGATTGGGCCAGTCGCGTTGGTCGTGCTGGGGAGGGAGGGGCCGCGGGCGCAACAGCGGCAGGGAAAAACAGGCAGAAAAAGGCAAAAAGAGAGGAAAGAGTGGAAATAAGGCAGTGAAGCTGTGTAGCTATGCGTTTTCCTATCTACACTTTGTTAATTATTTCCTTCATATACATAAACTCTATTATTTATCTCAAATACATTTGCCAAAATGTACACTTTCATTGACATCTGGTACAATATAGACAACAAATATATCAACTATTTGCTTCTAAACACACTTTTCCAAATGTAATATCAATTAGCACAAATAATAATCAAAGCAATAATTATAAATACTAAACGTTTGCAGTGCTGTCTACTTTCTGTCCACATCTTCCCCAATAGGCTGAATGATGTACTCAAAACTTTGGCTGGAGAAATAACATATAAGAATTTGTTAATTGAAAAGGCAATCTAGGTTTGAATTCCAGGTGGGCATCATTGCAATGTGTCCATCCATTGTTACACCTTAAATAAACAGTATAGTGTCCAGATATTGCAGTAACTCCTTCATGAAAAATAATAGCTGCTATTCTATAAGTTCTTCATGAAATAGATATTTGACTTGCTTTAAAATGTGTCATTTTTGTTCCAACTTGTTTTCCATTTACTATACAACGTTGTAACATTAAAATGAGATATTTTCCTAATCTTTTTATATGTAATGTAGACAACATCAATGATCTACAATGTGAACATCTCATATCCTGATTTGCTGTTTTTATAAATTTTTTAAAAGGTACTGATTTGCAGTCTGGTATTGTCAAGTATAGGAATAGTTCTGTTTGTATTTCAGTGGTAGAAGTAAATGAACACTCTTCACACTTATGGTTCCATTTGTAACTTAGTCCAAATAAGTTTTCAATATGTATTCCTTCATGTTCTAATACTCAAAGCATAAGCATTAGAAATTCTTGTGCATCTTGTTGTATGTTGAGAGTAAATGTCAATGAACCAGTACATATATCTAAAAGATGCTGAATGTCAGAAGCAGTAGGCATTTTACTTCTGTCAATTATCAACTGTTGAAATACATGATGTAGTGCAGAACAGAATCTTTTCTCGCGATTTCCCATGATTTCATGATGAAGATGTGGTAAATGAAACACAACATTCAGAATCACATTAGCATAACAGTTGATACCTGAACTGTTTTCTAACTGGTATTCTACAATATCATCAACACTTTCTATTTTTCTTTTCTTTATACTTTAAACTTTCTCTTGAGTTGCTTTCTTTTTTTGAACCTCAGTTGCATCTTTGACATATTTCCATTTTGGACACACTATACATTTCTCATATATGGGAGATTCATCTAAAATCAGGAGCATAAAGTCTTCTTAAACGACTGTACTCTCTTACACAATTTGCATCAGCACTAACCTTTTTCTCATCAAAATCTATCAAATACAAACTAGACAATGTTCTTACTCGAGACAATGCAACGTATGCTATTCCCTTTTTGAACACCGTACTTCCAATATTTACAAAAGTTCTGTCTATACTTAAACCTTCAGATTTATGAATACTTACTGCATATGCTAAAGACAGAGGAAACTGTTGTCTGTGAACATCAAAATCTTTTACAAGCAAAAAACGTACAACACAATGCCCAATCTGTCTTACCTCATTAATCTGATCAAATTTTATAATCAAAAATTCTATTCCATCTCTATTATGAAAATTTACAAAGTCAACAACATTTCCCATTGCTCCATTTACTAATCCTTCTTCTACATTAAAATTGCGCCGCAAAATTACCTGACAGTTTATACATACATGTAAAGTCATTTCTAAGCCTGCAGTTTTAGATACAGACTTTTCCAAACAATGCAATGTAGCCTGTAGTTTCTCAGTAAGAAGAATTGTCACGCCCTGGTATTCAATTTTATTAATAGCCTCAATTTCCACAATTTGTTGTTTTTCCAGTTTGAGAAGTTGTTAATTAAATGTTGAACACTCTTGCAGTGTGGGCTTTAGGCAAACTATAGACTTATTTTCTACAAGCATATTGCACATTACTTCTGCTGCTGTTTTTCTAAAGCTTGTTTACTATTTTCCGTCAAGACACCAATTCCTATGTCTTGAAGAATATTTCCATAATCTTCATCACTTGCTTGTCGCATATTCTTAACAAGTTCTTTATATTCAAAATTTAACCAAATGTTTACATTTCCAATACTTCCCAAAAATTTCCTTGTGTTTTCATGGAGAAGTGTTTTTAAAAAAAGGTTGTCCTTTTACAGGAGTAAGTTGTAGTAGATCTCCAAATACAATTAAATGTTTTCCTCCAAACAGAACATCGTAATCTGTTTGTAAAATTTGTTGCATTCTTAAATGCACAAAGGCAAGCATTACCTTTGAGACCATGCTCACCTCATCAATGATTAAAAGTTTCATTTTATTCAGTACTCTTGAGACTTCATAACAAGCTTCTCCAGATAGCTTTTTATATTCCAATTTATTATCATGTTCAACAGGTAGCATAAGTAATCGATGTGAAGTAATCGCTTTAATGTTGTGTGCTGCTAATCCATTCGGAGCTGTTACGACACAAGATAAATGTGATTCTGTAGTTTTGTGTAGATAACTGGTCAAAACTTTAATTAAAAGAAACTTTTTCCTGTTCCAGCTTGACCACTGATGTACAATAGAATAGGTTTAAATGATGAACATTGGCATTCTTTTTTTCATGCAGCAAACCATATTGTACCTGCTCTTTGACTTGTAGATATATTTCTTTTGCTCAATATTTAATTGTTCTTCTAACTTTTCCAACTGAATAATATCTTGTTGTGCTTGTTGCATTGCAGTTTCTACCTCGTTCATAACTATTGCTGCTTTGTTAGAAATGGGATTTCGGGTTGGCTAAGGCTTGCGCCACAGCCAGGCCGAAACCACCACTCTAGTCAGGGCAAGGGAGTTACACGCTGAAGATAACCCCTGCTCACCCCCTTGGTAGCTTGGCACGAGCAGTCAGGCTTATCCCAGAGGCAATGTGTAAAGCGTTTGCGCAACACACACACACAGCAGCCACAAACTAGGCACACTACATAAGGAACTCCACACAAGGTTATGTCAAAAATAGCCTTTGTATTATCATAAATACATTAGAAACGTAATCACACATTTACACTGTGCCAACTGGCACCAGTCAATATTCACAGGGGATTATATACACATAACAGGGCCAATTGGGCCACTGTCCGAACCATCACAATTACAAATAATAAATGTTGAACACGACCAGTAACTATTGGCCAAACACTGTACCCAGCATCATATCCTGCAACATAAATCCTATTCTGCAATCAGCATCACATTAGGCGTGAAACACATTCTGCACCAACCTCATAAGTCCAAACCCATTAGACAATAACCTCACATAAATCACATTATGCAGGAACACATAAATCACATTATGCAGAAACACATAAACCACATTATGCAGAAACACATAAATCACATTATGCAGAAACACATAAATCACATTATGCAGAAACACATAAATCACATTATGCAGAAACACATAAATTACAGGAGGGCCTGGCGCCCTACCGACCTCACACTGTCCCCCTGGCCAACTGGCCTTCTCAGAGGGCTCAAATGCCCTATGTCCCAAATGTCAGGGTGGGCTGCCAAAGCAGCAGAATCACAAGCGCGCAATTGCGCTGGCACCACGGTGCCTCCTAGGTCCCCACTGGGACTCTTTGCACTGAACTGGCCTAAACGTTGCAGCTGCCGCTAATTGCGGTGCAGCTGTGTAGATATTGTGGCCACTGGCACTCACTGTGCCCTCTGCAGTCCCCACTGGGACTTTGCAACACAAATGGGTCCAAATGAACACCGACCATGTGCCCCGATCGGCACCCCCGTGCCCTTGGACTGCCGGCGCACCGCAATGCCCCCAAAAGGAATTAGCACGGGCACTCACCGTGCCCTCTGGAGTCCAACTCGGACTAACTAAAACAAAGGTGCCCCCACGTTGCAGTTGCCCGCTACGGCGGCGCAACTGTGACAATGGCCTGAGTCCCCCTCTGGGGCCAACGTTGCAGCAGCCTGCGCTGGTGCGGTGCCGCTGTATGTGAAATAACGAGGCACGGGCACTGCTGTGCCCTCTGGACCCCCTCTTGGGGCCTAAGATCAAGGTGCCTCATGTTGGAGCGGCCCGCTCTCCTGCGGGTCCGCTCAGGACAGCAGGCTCCGGAAACGTGTCTCGAGAGGGCCCTTCACACCCCACATAGAGCCCCCACTCACCGGGGCTCTGCAGGCTCTTCTCCGCTAGGCGCCGTGACGGGGAGTGCTCTGGGACTCCGCTGACGTCCGGGGACTCCGGCAGTCTCCTTGCCTCTCTTCGCCTGGTCCCCCTCTGGGACCGGGACTTCTGCAGTCTTCGGCTGGGTGCGGGTGCAACTCGGCGGCGGCTCGCAGAGGCGGGGTGGGCTCCCGTCCTCTTTAAGGAACCACTCCTCTGGCCCTCTATTCTCCAGGGGCAGAAGGCAGACACGGAGCCCGCGAGGCTCCTCTCCTCGTCAGCAGGCCCAGCCCCCCGTCCCGCGGACGCGCCGGGCTTCCGCTTTGTGGGATCGGGCCGTGGCGGTGACGTCCTCTGCAGCGCTAACAGGCGGGGTGGGCACCCACCTTACGATAATCCCATAAGCGGGGTGGGCACCCGCCAACACAGCACCGAAGCGGGGTGGGCACCCGCAAGCCAACATCCAACGCGGGGTAGGCACCCGCTCGATCGGCCCAACGCGGGGTGGGCACCCGCTGCTCAACTAAGCACAAAAAGTGCGGGGTGGGCTCTCGCTCCCTACGCTGGGTAGGGGAATCTCCAGGTTGCAGCCCAGTGCTGCAAAGCCCACAGAAGCGCTACACGAGGCGCTAGGTGCAAGACACAGTCCAGGGGGCACAAGACCGGGCCAGGCAGGCCAGCACACAGGGCCCTCCAGCAGGGAGGCAGTCCCTCATGGCGGTTCCTCCTGGAGCCCAGCATCAGCAGCCCCCAGCACCAGGACACGCACAGGAACAACAACCCCCCCTTGTGTCACAGCCCTAGTACTTATACTCCCCAGTCCTTTGATCTCCGAGGCAGAGAGGGTCTGCTCCCAGCCAGAACCAGTTCTGCCCTCTCTAGTGTGACCTCCTGGCAGGAGGTGGAGAGGGCAGGGTCAGAGGCAGACCGGGCCCTTTGAGGTGCAAGGAGATCTCCTCCCCCTTCCCTGATTGCAGCCCGGGCCCATTCAGACCTTTCCTGACCCCCCCAGACTATCTGGAGCCACTCCGCCCCCCAGCCTTCTGTCATCCAAAACCCAGACAGGAAATCCACATTCCAGCAGAGGCATACGGGATGACTGAGCAAGAAAATACCTACTTTCTAAAAGTGGTATTTTCAAACACAGAATGTAAAAACCACCTTCACGAAAAGATGCATCTTTAGATTCTGAGTTCAGGCATACTAAACCTTACCACTCTGCTCCTCTTATATCAGGGATTACCACTGAAACACCTATCAGGGAATCCCCAATGCATCCCTATGAGAGGGCAGCCTCCCAGTAGTGAGAAACCAAAATGGCTGTGTGTCACTACCAGGACATGTCACACACTTAAGGTACATGTCCTATCTTTTACCTACAATGCATCCTGCCCATAGGGCTAGCTAGGGCCTACCTTAGGGGTGACTGATTTGCAGGAAAAAGGGGGGTCACAGACATGGCACACACTTTAGGTGCCACGTCACAGCGGCAGTAACACTGCGTGCACAGGCCCTGCAATGGCAGAGGCCTGAGATAGGTTTGCAAGGCTACTTTGGTGGGTGGCGCAATCAGCGCTGCAAGCCCACCAGTAGCATTTAATTTACCAGCCCTGGGTATATGAGATACCACTTTACAAGGGACTGACAGGTAAATTAAATATGCCAAACAGGGGTAGACCAATCTTACCAAATGTAACACAGAGAGCGCACGCACTTTACACTGGACAGCAGTGCTAAAGTGCCCAGAGGCCTAAAATCACCAACACCATGTCAGAGAAAAGGCTAGGAACAAGGCAAAAAGTTTAGGGATGACCCGGCAAAAAGGGCCAAGTCCAACATGCTTCATTTTCAATAATTGGTTGTCCCAGTGGATCTTGACTCAGTGGACCAGAACTTTGACTGCTTTGGGAACTTTCTCTAGCTATTTCATCTGCAAGAGTAGTTTCTTGTTCAATCTCATCATTTAACATTTGTAGATACGTTGGGAAAATTGTGCACTTAATTCTATCTTTAGTTGCATTAAAAGAATCTTCATCGCAGTCAAAATCTCCAAGTAATTCTGTTTCACTGCGCCAAGGCTTGAACAGTTGCAGAAGTGCTAAATAGAAAAATTATCTCTTATCTGGACTTTCGCAACAGAGTTTTCTGTGGTTAATAAGATTTCCTTTGGCATGTTTTACTAAACATCCGTCACATCCAAATACTGCATATTTTTCTTCTTTTATATTTTCTGTAACTTTCCTTTTAAACCTGTAATGTTGAAGTATTTCATACAGACATAGGTTTTCGAGATGTGGACTCCTTTTGGGATAGTATGTATCCAACATATTAGTTTTACCAATATCTGTACTTTCTGGTTCATTCTGTGCTAAGTATTCGATTTCTTGTAAAGATTTCAATACTCTGTTTCGTGTGGAGGCAAGACCATGACTTACCCAAATGATTCCTCTTGACTTTGAATATAAACTAGCAGAGCTCAAGCAATTCGAACATTCATAGGAGCCAATCTCTCGATGGGAAAGCATTTTCAAGCTAAAGATGTAAAATTTCTTGTTAAGACTCTTCTCTGCTGAAATTTCTTCCCACATTTCTTTCATCTCTGTCTTTTCAGATTTGGTTATTTAAGGTGTAACATAGCAAGCAACAGCAATTGAATTATCTGAAACATACTGAATATCCATGTTTGCATTTCACATTTTCAAAATAACTGGATTGTAGTCATTAATGTACTTTGAAGCTTCTGTTCTTTTTAAGTTGTATATATTCTTGGGAGATTTCCGAGTTATTGTATGTCTTACTGCTGACAAAAAACTATTTACGCTTCCTTTAGAAATTTTAGGACGTGGGAATCCAAAACGACATTTTGTATAAAATGTCCCTTTACATTTGTATTTTCGTCGGCAGTATTTCCCACATCGATGACTTTGAAAGCGTAAAATTTGTTGTCTTAGGCTCTTTTCTCCACCATCTCTTGGAATGGCACATGTAACATACTGTTCGATGAAAGACAAAACCGTTTCATCACTATCTGTTCCAAATTTCAGTGCATTCTTTATCCATAATAGCATGTGTATATGAGGACCGCTTCTGGCTTGGTACTCCTTTCTCCAAAAGAAATCTGTTACCTCTCCAAGAGGTGGAATGCTTTTATTGCAGATAAATGACATCATAGCTTGAGACCTATGGTTAAGATATCTGCATACATTTACACGATCCAAGGAACAGAGTTCTCCAGCTGCCTTAAATTCAATGTTTTTAACATTTGAATTTGCTTCTCGTAGAAATTCAAGTAAATCTTCCCAAGCATATTCAGCAAAGCTAAGTGTTACAAACCATGTAGGTGTACCTAAGTTTCTTAACATGCATTTAAGTTAACCATGACGACGATACCAATATTCATTGGTATCACGTTGGCATGCCATCAAATTAATTAACTACAATTCTAAATTCTCATTTCTTTGTTGAACTTTGTCCATGAACTCTTTTGCATAAACATGTTGATGATGAAGCCCTGTTTTTAATATGTGGTTCACTGCATACGAAAGTGCAAACAAATCGATTTCAAACAGAAGATGAAATATATATGGAATGCACTGCCCAAATTTTGGATCTTCACAATATATTCTTGTTGATCGGTATTCTGAAGCTGGAATCTGTACATCTCGCTCATCAAATCGTCCACCTTCTCCAGTGGGGAATAGCTGTGGAAAACAACGAGCTTCTAAAAGAAATTCCCATACACTCATGGGACTTCCCTTTGCTTCTTTCATTTGAAATAATTCAATACTGTTTCCAATTATTTCTTTTGAATGTAGAGGATGTATTGTATAATGTTCACAGATCTCTTCAGCTCTGCAATTGTCCACTTTTTCAATTTGCCCACTTGAAATTCCTGTTTCATCTTGTAAGTATATTACGTGTTCATCAACATTTACATATTTATAATAAATATTATTCTGTACCAGGTATAATGTAGCCTTTTAAAGTTTATTAACATCTACAAACTCTTGCCAGATTTTTTGACTCTTTGTTGGTATACCATTTACTAGAATAACTACCGGCTCATTTTCTTTTCAGTCTACACCAACAGTTTCAATGTTTTTCTTAAAATCTAAAGGTAAGTACACAACTCTTCCTTTGAGACCTTTTTGTAAATCTGTTGGTGGCAGCTTACCTGTTTTAGGCTCCATACGAACTATGGCCTGAAATGGGTGTACAGTTTGAATAAGAATAGACTCATATGTATTTAAATCTGCCAGTTCCTGAGGAATATGTACCAACTCTAAGTTGTTATGTACTGCTCAAGCTGACATTTTGTTTTCTTCTAATTTGTTGTAACTGTACTTACAAATAACTTGATCACTACCCAACTCAAACTGACCTTCTACCAACAAATAAACACCAAATTGCTGCCACTTGTCATTGGTTTCTTCTTAACTTTTTAAATATAAATCAAGATTCCTAGTTTGACTTCTATAGTGAGTACGTCGACAACAAATACAAATATAGGTTGGTTTTTCAGATGAAACTGTGTTAAACTTAGTAATTTATTTTGCAAACCCATCAATACTAATCTCGTTCTCGTGTTCTTCAACACCTACAGTTATCAAACTTTCAGTTTCTCTACATTCGTCTTCTGAACTGAAAAAATGAAACTGTATATCATCACAAACTTTCTCTATATCTGAAATAGAACCATGCAAAAGAGCTGTATTCATTTCATTTAAACATAATGCAGGAGTTTTTACATAATACAGTCTCCTTACTAACTTCCGTATTTGTGAGTGGTATACAGCTAACATTCTTAAATGATGAAAAGTACTTTGGCACACTTTTTTTCGAAAGACAAGCCAGAGAATGACCTTGCAACTTGTTACATGGATCCAGTACTTGTAACATCTTAATCTTCTGTTTAACACTTTTTTTGGCATAACCTCGTAAAAAAATTGTAATATGTCAATAGATTCCTGTCGAATACTACAAATACTGCTACAATACCAGTTATATACAGGAGCTTGTGTATGCCTCCCTTGAACTTCATCAGCTATTACTTCTTCCACTTTCCTAGCAATCATTTTTTCTTTTGGAATGGGAGAACCATCTTTTACCTCAAAGCATCGACCACTAGTATCAACTGCATGTACTAATGTGTTCTGTTGAAAATAGCTTTCTTCATTAAAGAAAGGCTCAGTATTGAACAGGCTATTTGAGAGGCTCCAGAACACCTACATACATTAGACATGACTGCCTGTGCAATCGAATGACAGAGCAGAACTGAGAAAATGTGTCCACCAGTAGGACAACCAACCAGGTTTTCAACCTACTATCGTCAGATGCATAACACATGAGAGAATACATATACAAATAGACACATACCTCACTCACAAGAGCACGCAGACCTTTAAACTTGACAGACTGCACGTCCCATTGCAAGCAAACACCTAAATGTATAAGTTCTACTTCAATTGTACCTTTCCACAGACTCATAGGAAGTAGCCTAATCACTAATCTCTCTGTCAACATGTCTTAAAGGTCACTTTTCTCTTGCAGCTTCAGTTTTCACCAAGTGCTCAGAATGTTGGGCCTAGCCAAATTTAAAACAGCAACCCTTCCCAAGTCACTGTTCTAAATCTCACCATGTTTCTTATGGCATGCATGCATGTATCTATGCCTTTTTGTTTGAGACATAAAAAGAAACATACAAATAGTTGAATACCTACCTGTCTTGCACAGCATATGCTCTCTAAATTTGAGTAGAACAAAGTATATGTATTCCTTTCTGATCATAATACAGGACACCTGGATACAGATATACACTGGGATACCATTTAATACATCTACCAACATGCTTTAAACATCAGTTTTCTCTTCTACTTTCATTAGACACTCAGGAACAATACATATTACTATTCACAACCTTTTTCAATCTTCATTTCAGTACAAAAAAACAAACTACACTACACATTCGTACATTTTGTAACATATTTCAAATATCATATTTCTCTAATATTTTGCAACCTTTTGAAATAATGCATTACAAACTTAAAAATATCATTAGAAACACTGTAGCACTCCTACGCAATATATATCACACATTACACATTTCTAACTCACCTTTGAATGCTAATGCAGAATATGAAAATGTCAGAAACTCCAAAAAGTTTTTCTTTCCAACACAATAAATGTGGTGTACCACTCTCAGCAAGGTAAAACCAGTAGTGGCAAATTTTCTCTTTCCTTTTCCACACAAATCAATGTAAGTAACAAATCAAAATTCTCCCTTCATTTTTTCAAATTCTGAAACCCACTTCTATTGGATACACATATTAACCCTTTATTATTCCTCTAAAAGTGCCCAATCTCCTCTAACTTATATAAGTCAAGACTCCACTGCGATTCCGCTGTGTAGCTTCGCGAAGGAGTCATGAACCCTGAGGGGAGTTTGAAACCTACTTTCAACAATACTGGTATTACTTTTTAAGAACATGCCACTTCTAAACACAGCACTGATTTGGGAAAACTTACTTTAAAGCCATGTTACTTATATATAACTTACCATTTCATATTTTAAAACCACAGTTAACTTCCAACCCTTCCCCCATTCTGCTTAACCCTAGTTTTCATAGTAACAGTTTCTGCAACATTCAACTCTACTGCCAGGTCACAAGTTCACCATATTTTCAAGTCCAGCACACTAGCTTACAAATGTAAACAGCAGGTGTGGTTGAGTCTTGCAAATATTAGCTTATCCTGTCTACTGCACCGTTCAAAGTGTTTTTCTATACCCAATCAGAAAGATGCTTTTTCTCCAACGTAACATACATCCTATTTTTGACTCCAGAATGTTTATGAACATCCAATCAGTTATCTGCTTTTTCAAAAACAGCATCTTCTCCACTATTTTAGATACCTCTCATTCTACCAACTGACTTACTCAGCTACAGAAGTTTTTGGATCCCTTCCACTCATCCCCTCAAAATGCTAACAGTATGGATTGTAGGACACAGCTATGTTTTCTGGGGCAAAAGGTATGCTGAACGCAGAGGTATTGACAAAGACCTAGGTTTGCAAAATGTGGATATTAAATGGTTTGCCCAGAGAGGATTAAAGTGCCACCAATTGCGTCCTTTGGTTAAAACCTTCTTGCATCTCCAACCCCCTGACCTCATGATTGTGCACTGTGGTGACAATGACCTAGGCACATTGACTGGGGTAGAATTGGAAATCACAATGAAGGATACCTTTGCACAACTGACGTTGCTTTTCCCTCACACTGTCTTTGTATACTCTAACATATGCCAAAGACAGAAATGGAAGTGGTCAAATCAATTCTGTCCACAGATTGAGATGGCTAGGTAGAATGTCAATAAAGCTGTTTCTGCTTTCCTCAGAGACCATAACATGGGCTCTATCTATAACAACAATCTATGTTTTCACATGCATAACATCTACAGAACTGATGGAGTTCACTTCACAGATGAAGGGAACAGAGTGTTTCTCAACAACCTTCAGCTGTGCATCCGCACTTACATGTAGCTGTAACACAGCCAACAAAGTCATAATAAACACAATGGCTTTTCTTAGAGCCACCCTATTACCCAACAGTGAAAGTTAAATATTTTTTAAGATATATACTTTTTTTTTCTGGACTCGCTAACCCATCGCGAATTCGCAAAACAAAAGCACAAATTCAATGTACTACAACACATATAACCTTTCAACTTTAACTTTTAACTTATATTTTTAATATTATATAAAACTCTGACAATTTTAATGTGATTATGAAGTTCAATCTCAGTACATCTATAAAAAAGTCCACAACTATAACACTACCTTCTGAATTAGATGGTATTGAATTATTTATTTAGGATAGATTCGCGAATCCACCGCGACGTTACAAGGGGGGCTACGCTGAGAGCCAGGATAGGTTCACGACTCCTATCACAAGAGAAAAAAAAATAATACTCCCCAGTTCGATACGGCTATTCCCCGGGGCCACAGAATTTCGTTATTTAAATAATTATTTTAAGGAGGGGGCAGCGCGGCATTCCTCCCAAGGCCGATTATGGCCCAAGGAACCTCATCCCCCGGGGCCCGACCATTCCTTTTTATTTTTTATTTTCTTTAAAGAATGGGGCTGAGGGGCCCCCCTCCCAACTATTTTCTGCCCCAGGGACCCCATCCCCTGGGGCATGGCTATCATTAAAGAGACCGCAGGGGGAGCTTGAAGGCCCCCGCAGTCCCGGCCGGCTCCCGCCTCCTGCGAGAGCCGGCATTGCTTTTTGCCTACATGGAGCTGCTGACATGCAGCTCCTTGGAGGCAAAAAGCAAAGTATCCACTGTGAACAAGTGAGAGCAAAGTGCTCTCACTTGTTCACAGTGGAGCACTTGTTTGCTATGGGATGGCGCGAACACTGCTCCCGCCATCCCATAGCAAACTGCAATGTCCCGGGGGTGGGCACCCCGGGACATTGTTAGAGCCGGCCCCAGATGGTGGCAGTCCCTAGGGCCATAAAGGGCTCCACAAGGGGAGCCCTGCGGCCCCCCTCCAACATCTACAAAGCCCCGGGGGAGTGGTGGTGCCCGGGCTGGGTGTCCGCAACGAACCCCCGCATTTAATCAATCTGTGCCCTGGGGAGGTAATGGTCCATGTGGGTGGGCTCCAGCCCCCCCACACCATATTTTAAAAGATAGCCCAGGGGAGGTGGCGGTCACTGGGGTAGCGGGGGAGCTGCGTGGCCCTCCACTTTCAATGACTATAGCCCCGGGAAGAGGTGTGGTGCAGCGGCCAGGGCGACTGACTCCAGGCCTCGGGAACTCAGGGTTCAATCCCTGGCGCTGGCGGCAGGTTAGCCCAGCACCTTGTGACTCTGGGCAATAGCTTGCTTAATCTTCCCGACGGCCCCCAGCACCGGGACACCTCGCCTGAGGTAGCTGCACGCTTCACAAATGCTGGTATTATTATTATTATAGCCCCAGGGAGGTGGCGGTCCCTGGGGCTGCAGGGGCCTACGCAGGCCCCCGCATGTTGTTTTATCATTGCCCCCAGGACCTGGCCCACCCGGGGGCTTCAAGGAAACAAAGTGCATAAGAAAGCGCTTCTTTTTAAAAAAAACGTTTTCTGCGTGAATCCCGCCGAAAAGTTTAAAAAAATGCCTTTTTGGCCCTGGGGTTCCCTGTGGGACCCCCTGAGCAGGCCTAGGGGTTCAGGGTATATCTACCCTGCCCCCTTTTCTTGTTTTTATCCTTTTTTAAGCTTTTTTCTTGTGACTCAGGCCAATCAGATCTAAGGCTCGAGATTGGGAGGGTTCGCGGATCCTCTGCGTCCCCAATTGTAAATCTGAGAAATCTTTACATTTCTCAGGAACTACTGAACGGATTTACACCATTTAACAAAAAGGATGCTTTCTGAACCAAGAGCTACCTTTTTGCCAAATTTGGTGTAATTCAGTTCAGCAGTTCGTGCTGTAGCTGTATCTAAAGTTTCCTATAGAAATTGACATGGAGAAAACGCATATTGGGACCCCCCTTTTTTCTCGGCCCCCGCTTGACGAATCACCCTGAAACTTTCAACACCGCAGAAGTGAGTGGGCCATTAGTTTTGAAAATTTCGTGAAGATTCGTCAAACAAAACCAAAGATATTGGCAAAAGAAAAAATGCTTTTTGAATAGAAACAAGGTGCTAACTATAACTACCTGCTGGCGACCGCATTTTAATAACAAAAAATACATTAATAAATATTTTACTTAATGCAGGCAATAAATAAAATATTAAACATTTAAAACCCTAAAAAACACATTTAGCAAAAATGCTATAAACATATGTTTAAAAATAGAAACAAATAGCATAAAATATGTTTAAAAAATGAATGCTATAAAATATATTTACTCAATATTATGAAAACTATTGGAGTCCAAGAATATTAAATATACTATTTCCACACTAGTTTATGCAACAATAGGGAAAGTGCTGACCTTCGGAAGGGTTAGATTTACTATTCCTACTCCAGCCATGCAACAGTAGGGAAAGCGTTGGAATTTGGAGGGGTTACATTTACTATTGCCACTCCAGTCTGAACAACAGTAGGGATAGTGTTGGACTTCAGAGGGTGTGACATTTACTATTCCCACTCTAGTCTAAACAACAGTAGGGAAAGTGTTGTGTTTTGAAGGGTTTACATTTACAAATTCCACTACAAACAGTGCAACAGGAGGAAAAACGTTGGATTTTGAAGGGGTAAAAATCTACTATTCCCACTCCAAACAGCACAACAGTAGTAAAGTGTTGGGTTTCGGAGGGGTTACATTTACTATTCCCACTCCAATCTATGCAACAGCAGGGAAAGCGTTATATTTCAGAGGGGTTAAAGTTACTATTCCCACTCCAAACAGCACAACAGTAGGAAAAGTGTTGGGCTTTGGAGGAGTAAAATTTACTATTCCCACTCAAAACAACCCAACAGTAGGGAAAGTGTTGGACTTCAGAGGGGTTAAATTAACTATTCTCACTCCAACCAGGGTGACAGTGGGGAAAGCATTGGATTCCGGAGGACTAAAATGTACAATTCCCACTCCAAACAGGGCCACAAGCTTATTTGGGAACAGGGTTCTCAAGAAAAGTGAAGGAGTCCTATTTAAAATTGAGGATGGGAATCCTACCTGTAAATCAGCATCTGCCGCCTTGGGAACGTATAGAAACAAAAATAAACTGCAGAAACTGTGGCGATTTTAAAGAGGACGTCCTGCATATACCGTGCAGTTGTACAGCTTTAAATAATGAGAGAAGACTTTTATTAAAACTACTGTGGAACCAAACAGTAATACGAACACGCAGGCAAGCACTAATAGCCAGCTTTGAAACGACACTCAGCTAGCATGTAGGCTAGTCCGATTTATGAATATAGCAAAAACCAGGTTAAATGTAACTACTAACTGACGATCCGATCAAAGTAGGCTATTATCAAAAGACAGACTAAGCTGCATAAACCAGAATTCTGAAACTCTGCCTAAAGTACTACTGTACCGATAGTGCAAACCAGCTTTATGCTTTAAGGTATTGAGTGCGGATTTCGACAACAGTTAATCAGGAATGTTCTGGTTCGCTTATTGTACTTTTAACTTTGCACAGAAATGGAATTTCATGTGTACTTTTAATGACCTTTTATCACGTCTAATTGTAATTCATGAGTATTTTTAACATAGACTGCTTTGAATGTGTTTTTCCTATTGCAAGAATTTTAACTAATCACGCAATAAAGAATTTTTGTACCTTTGCACTCCAAACAGGGCAACAGTAGGGAAAGTGTTGGAATCTGGAGGGGTAAAATTTACTATTCCCACTCCAGTCTGTGCAACATTAGGGAAAGCATTGAATTTTGGAGGGGTGAAATTTACTATTCCTTTTCCAATCAGCACAACAGAAGGGAATGTGTTGAATTGTGAAGAGGTTAATTTTACTAGTGCCACTGCAGTTGATGCAGGAGTAGAAAAGAACTTCACTAGCAGAGAGTCAGGAGCTGCTAATTAAAACAGTCAGGTTTTAAGCTGTTTCTTGAAGCTAGCAAAGTCCGTACACGCCCTAATGGCCAAGGGGAGTTTGTTCTAGTGGAACGGAGCTAGGTGAGAGAAGGCAAGTCCTCCGTATTTAGATGTGCAGATGCGTAGAGGGCAGAGAAGGAGCAGATTCTTTGATCTAAGGTTTCTATCAGGGCACTAAGGTCTCAATTTGTCCTGTAAATATTTTGGCCCCTTACCTGCCCGGGCCTTGTGTGTCAAGCAGAGAAGTATGAATATTGCTCTCTTTTTTATGCAAGGCAAGGCTCTAAGAAAAGGGACAGATGGGGTCCCTGAAGGCTGTTTATTAACCAGTTGGGCTGGGGTATTTTGGACCACCTGCAGCTTGCAATCGAGAGATGCGTTGGATGCTACTACGAGCACATTTCCATAGTCAAGGTGGCTAATAATCAGGGCTTGGACGAGGGTCTTGCGAGAGTCCAGTGGCAGCCAATGGAAAATCCTCTTAAGGAGGCGCATTATCCCGAAACATGTACCACATGTGGAAGTCACATTGTCCTTCATTGATAGCTTATTGTCAAAGAGGATGCCCAAGTTCCTAACCACGCGGGGGCAGAGCCAAGCTTCATCAGCCACTAGTCCTCAGCCCAATGGACTCCGTTTATTTGTAAACAGTTTGAGGACATCCAAGTGGTGAGGTCCCTCATACAGGAGATGAATCACTGTTTAACATCCTCATCATCCTGTTCGAGTGAGATGGCCAGCTGGGTATCACCAGCATAGGAGAGTATCTCAAAGCCATAGGATTTAACTAACCAAGCAAGGGATGAGACATAAATATTGAAAAGAGTTGGGCTCAAGGCAGAGCCCTCAGGAACTCCCTCGTTCAGGCATACCATCGTGGACTGGAAGGGACCTAGAGTAATAGTTTGAGATCTATCATTCAAAAAGTCTGTCAGCCAGTGTAAGGCAGTGCCATGTATACCTGTCTACTGCAGGTGTTGAATTAAAATAGGGTGTGATACAGTGTCAAATGCCGCCGACAGGTCTAGTAGGACCAGCATAGCTGGCTTGCCGGCATCCAAAGCAAGACTGAGAGAGTCTGTCACTGAGACAAGAGTGGTGTCTGTGCTGTGTTGAGGGCAGAAACCCGATTGAAAGGTATCCAACAAGGAGTGAGTTTCCAGGTAAGATGCCAGCTGTTTATTTACATGAGATTCCAGCAGTTTGCCAATTATTGGGAGAAGAGATATGGGACGGTAATTGACGGGGTCAGAGGGATCGAGTTGAGTTTTTTTAGAATAGGAGTAACATAAGCAGCTTTCCATTCCCACGGGACGGAGGCTGAAGACAAAGATAGATTACATAAAGATGCGACTGATGGTACCAGTGAGGAAGCAAGCATGGTAAAAATATGACGGGGACATGAATCCGCCGGAGAGCCGGATTTAATTTTGGTTATAAGATCTGACAATTGGATGTGTATGATAGGTTCAAATATCTCCAATGAGGCCTGAGTTTTACTGTGGCAAATGTTAGCCAGGCAGTTTGATGATGGAGTTAACATGTTGTTCTGAAAGTTGCGGTAGATGTTATCTATTTTATTCACGAAATGGGAGGCTAGAGTGTCACAGAGGGTCTGGGTGGCCATTGTATTTACAGTACATGCATGAGGATTGATATGCTCTTTAACCACATTAAAAAGTTCTTGGACAATACATTATTGTTAATTATTAGTTACTTAACTTCCCATCCTAGACCCTTTCAAACCTAGCAGCCTGCAACTAAAATATAAGTAAAATAAATAATCATTCCATAATTTACATATTTAAAATGTAATTAAATAATTAATTTCAAATAATAATGAATAGCTCATTAATTATTACTTAACTAACTTCCGACCCATTACCCCTACAAACCTAGCATCCTGCAAATAAAATATAAATTAAATAAATCAGTATTCCATAATTTGCATAATCCAAAATCAATTAAATGATTAATTTACAATTCATAATAATTGTTCATTAATTATTACATCAATAAATTCCTATCCTTGATCCCCACAAACCTTTCTTCCCATAACTAAAATCGACCAGTATTCCATTTTGTACATAGTTAGAAATCAATTAAATAATGTATTAACAAATAATAATACATTATGAATTAATTACTAGTTAAAACTCAATTAAATAATGAATTAACACTTAATAGTAAATTGTTAATTAATTACTACTTATAAAACTTCCCACCCTCGACCCCTACAAACCTAACAGTCCACAACTGAAATATAAGCGAAATAAATATTTTGTACATTACATAATCAAAAATCTTTTACATATTTAACTAACAATTAATAATTAAATGTTAATTAATTATTACCTAATGAATTTCCCACCCTATACCCCTAAAAAACGAACAGCCTGCAAATAATATGTAATGAAAATAAATCAGCATTACATAACTTACACAATAAACATTAATCATATAATTAAATACAATGTATTTAATAATTCATAAATTATTACCTAGTTAACTTCCCACCCTATCCCCTACATACCCAACAACCCACTACAACATTATAAATTACTATTAATCATCAAATAAAAATTCTAAATTTCGTAAAATTGCAAGCTATTTAAAAAAAAAAAATTATTTCAACAGTAACATAAAATTAATATATCAACTCAACTACATTGACATTATTAAAAATTGGTATTTCTAACAAATATTCTAATGAAAATTATATTTAAAACATCAATAGTCTTCAAAACTATATTATTTATCTGAAAAAAACAATTATTCTTGTTGATGATATTTATGCATCATGATATATATGTGTCACAATATTTAATTTCTAATATTTATGTCTCTCGATATTTTAAACTTGATCTTTCATCGAAACACCCTGTGTCACAAGTATCAGAGGTTAAGCGCAGTTTTATTTATTGAGTCTAACAGTAGGGAAAGTGTGTGATGGACCTGATGGATTTTAGACGTATTACTTGGGAAGGACTTACATGCACCTAAGTGATAGCCCATGTTCTTTGCTGTATATTAAACCCTTGTTTCAAGCTTAGAGTGTTGTCCTGTTGTCCAGACTCTCATGCTTTCCCATGTAGATGGTCGAATACAGATTTTTAGGGCTACCCCAATTCGCTCTTTTGATTTTGAATATTGTCTTCCGTTCTGTTTCTAGATTTTCCTCCCTCTGGTGGAAAATGTGGAGGTATTTACAATCCATTTTCACTGACAATCTCAATGTCATGCAAAATACTTCTACAAATATTATATAATTAAATATTTACATTCATTCTGTTTGCAATGAAACAATGTCTTGGGCCTTCACTTCTTTCAGGAAGGAATTAAAACTCCTATTTTGACTCTTGCAGGATTTTTATGATGGTCCTAAAGCTCATAATGTTGGCTGTTTCATTTTGCAGTTTGTGCAAATTGTTGTGTCTGTCGTTATATATGTTAATAATTTGTATCGCACAAGACTCCCTGTACTATTTGTTGGCAAAATTTTAAGAAGGAATAAGTTAATTGCTTCATGGGACTGTGATCCAGATACACACACAAACGACTCTCTATGTAGCTGTGTACTCTTGTATTTCTGGATGATTAATCAGATTACGTTCTTGGTCTTTCTGAGGAGGTCAATTTCTCTTAGAAGGGCATATGGTATAGGAAATATGACAGATGTGTTTAAATTGTTTAAAAAGTCATTTGTACGTGAAACAGATATATGAATATTATTTGGATGCTTATAGGCAATCAATGGAAGCATTATATCATTGTAGTCATTTGCCTCCCATCCTACTTCACTAAGCATACGTAAAAAGAAAACAACCGCAATTTAAGGCCCAATCTGTTACATTTGTTTAGTAAAAGTGTTAACCCCAGTGTGGCCTATAAATGTACTTTCTTAAAGCCACTTCTTACAAGAATTTGAGCCATGGCCGAGTTAGCTCCTTATCTATAAATAAAATCATTGGAAAGATTGTTGAGACTAGCAACTTTGGCTTGGTTTCTCCAGCACAATGGGGATGGGACACACAGCATTCTCAGTGACAGCTACAAAGCATGGAATTTTAGGTTCTCTGCTTCTTCGTGTCGAATCTCATGCTGAAGTTTCGAAAAGCCTTGAAGTCCGGCGACTCATCCTGTAAAATGTGCATTGTGTAATATTGTAATTAGCTACTTTCTCTTAGCTCCATGGCACTTCGCTGGCCATGACTGCATAAGTATTAATAACAAAGCATAAAGTATCAAGAAGGATTCTGGGAGAGATGGTCCTGCATGACAAGAGTTTTGCAGCAACCTGTAACCTGAAAGGCCATCAGGTTATTGCAAGAGCTGCCGAGAGCATGCAAGGTTGAAACTATAGTGATAGAAGGTTACATACATTTTTACTTTTTCTCGGCAACCAATATTTTCATACAAAATTCCATATTCCAAAAGTACAATTAAAAAGAGCTCGTTTATCAAATCATACTATTAGTTGTAAAGTCACAAGTGTGCAACAACTGAACGTATCATAAAATTGGAGAGAGAAATTCTATTAACAGATTCAGATTCTTGTTTTACCCCCTGCATGCTTGAATCAACAAATCATTATACGCATATCTGCATCTATAAGCATTTTTATACATTCACAGCATTTATGCTTGCAGTCATAAATCGAGCTGTTGAATAATTACGAATTATCATGGCTGTGCCTGGGGATCATTAGCACTGAGCGTTATTCCTTACATCGATGTAATTAAGTATTCAGCTTGTAACTCACCAATTTACAAAAAGGTACATGGCAGTATGAAACCTAAGAAATTGTATCACGGTTGCCTCATTTTGAAGTGAATGAACATTACGAAGCTCTTCGCAGATTATATTTCTAATTTCTCGGGGAAGCATATGATTTATTTTTTTAATTCGGATTTACGCAACAGTTGCACATATACTATTTTCATCACATTGCAGTGCTTTCCTGGTGGCTCACACAACCTGAGGCAACAAGAACATATCGCAGGTTACTGAGCTAAATAAATCATATTTCTGTTTTCATCAGTAAAGTGTAAAATGGAGTATACTACTTCAGCAGCCAGGATGGCCAAAACAGTACAACAAATACTCTAGAATCAGGAAAACATGTTTGTCAGGATATATCAGACAAATTCCTTTAGTTTTTAATGCACAACAGTGCAAAGGTAAATGTGCCTTCTTTCGTTAAAGAAATCGTGAAGTGCAAATTCTGCAAGTTCTTCGGTTCATTCACAAGAAAATCATGGTTTTAGCAAAAAGGATTGTTAGACAGTATAGAGGATTTTTTTCCCTTCCATTATTTGAATAATCTCTTTGACATTGTACGATAACCTGTAAAATGACATGTTTTTAATGCATTTTACCAAGAGTCAGGCATCCTTCTGTGCTAAATTGTCAAAAGTGCAAAGATTAGAAACAATATTGCAATATATTAGTAAAAGGGGCCTTGCACTGCCTTACATACATGCATGTGCAATCTGGTAGTGAAACATCAGGATGTACAATGATCCGTTTGTGCACGTAGGCACTAATGCAGAAGGGAACAGTGCACCAGTTTTTGAAGAATGACACTGGGAATAGTCAGTGACATCTTAAGGATTTGTGGGGCCTGAGCAAGATATAGTTTGGGGACCCTGATTGGAGCAAGGTTTAATTTATTCCCCCTTTTCAGCTCGTTCAAGACCACGTGACGCCACACAATATAGAATCATATGTTAAAACTTCGGAAATTGAGCACCCAAAGCGCAGAAAGTT
Organism: Calotriton arnoldi; assembly: GCA_963921515.1. Taxonomy (NCBI): domain Eukaryota; kingdom Metazoa; phylum Chordata; class Amphibia; order Caudata; family Salamandridae; genus Calotriton; species Calotriton arnoldi. The sequence continues at coordinate 1,001,325 of CAWUFW010004894.1, read as the reverse complement.
CATGGTGCCTCCTTTATGCCAGCCAAATAGTATCAAAGAAAGCTTGAGCACTCATTGATCAAGCCATTTCTTTTTTTAGCTTGGATCTAGAGTTTTTTCACTTGCAACAGTTAACTTGGAGCTCAGTGTCTAACCCCTCCCAGGGGCAAGTCTCCCTTTCCCCCCCGCCCACTTAACTGCGTCCCTTTACCTTTCAATTTCACCACTGACAACGTGATTTGGTGCCTTAAAAGGTCGCAGTTTATTCAAACATAACATGGTTGTATATTTCACGATTTTATTGGTCATTCATAAATATCCATGTTATAGCATACTTTCATTGTCTTTGTAATTGTCTTTGTACATACATTTCCTTGTGGTTATGTGCTCCCAGACAGTGTATTTTGCAGGGTGTCCCTTTGTCCGGGCCTCTGTGTCTGCGGTTCCAGGCTTCAACTTGATACCGAATTTGGTGGGTGTCCGTCAGGAGCTTCCCGGGCTGCAAGTGCCATTGCGCTTGTCCTGGACCCTTTGTTGGCCCCTCGCCTTCTCCTCAGGGGCCCTGCCATGTGGCATCCTGAGGACCCTGTGTGAGCATTTCACCTACTCTGCCTGTGGCTGTGTCCTGTCATTTTGCTCCCTCAGTACCCCTGCCGTGAGGCATCCCAAGGGCCCTGTGGGAGAATCACATCTACTCTGTCTACGGCTGTGAGCCATCCTTAGCTCCCTCAGTGCCCCTGCCATGAGGCATCCCAAGGACATTGTGTGAGCCTTCTATCTACCTCTAATAATTTTTCTCTCTTTTGTCTATCTTTCCTGGGTTTCTTCCGACACGCTACCTACTGTTTTATGATCGGAGGGAGCTCCCCCTGCTCTCCTTTCCCTCCCTTCCTCACGAGAAACCCATTTGCTCCAGTACCCCCAAGATGTTGAACAGGAACATGTCCATCCCCACCCCCGTCAAGTGGACGTCCAAATGATAACCCGGGGATCTCAAGTTGATGAAACCGTGTCTCACGAACACCCAGCCGTTGGCCCTACGTATTTTCGCCATGGTAATATTCAGCTTACGTCTGGACTTCTCCACCGCCCCCAGATCCACGGCCCCTCTCCATGCTTTGCACACTATTATCTCTGAAAAGATCACCTCGGCCGGGTGTACTAGTCTTGCTATAGCTGTGAGGCCTACCTGCATTTTCTCCAAGAGGCCCCTACTTCCTATTGTGACGCACGGTCCCCCAGCCATTGGCCCTACATATCCCTGCCATGGTCATGGTGTGTTATCGCCCTGATCTGTCCACTGCCCCTTGGTGGACAGCCCCTCTCCATACTCGGCGGGCTATTACAAGGCCCCACCCATTTATGATTTCCAGCAGCGCTGTCTCCATCTGAGACGGTGAGTTCTTCGTCTTGCCCTTCACAAGACCCCTCTCAGCGGCCATGAGTTTCCTAAGGCTAGCCATTTGTCAGCTAAGTTATTCTGCTATCTTGTCATTGTCGGCCCTGAATTCCTCGTAATGCTATTCGTTCTGTGTTTCGATCCTGCCACTGCCGACTGTGGGGGTGCTCTGTCTCTGTTGACCCTTTGGCACAGACCCAGCGCTGTGGGCTGACCCATTTTTCCATTGCTGGGTAGCCACCGGTTATGCATACTATTGGTTCTGTGGCCAATACTGCAAACCCCCCAAATCATCTGGCAATGAGCTCCGCCCCTAAATTGCCTGACTTTCGTGGCCCCTGTTACCACCCTTGCACGCAACCCTCTTGTGCACCACATTGGGAATATTGCTCTTCTATCCTTAATATGAACGTGTGATTCTGGCAGGGGTGGTTGTCCGTGGATGTCCTAGTTACCTCCGTTCTTGGAGTATTCTCTGTTACGTAGCATGCTGACTGCCCTGTTACTGCCAGTACCAGCAGCAATGTGCACCTTCACCCTCCTCCAAGTTAACAACTTCAGACCATTCCAAGCCCCCCCCTCACCTTAAGCATGTCTTGGGGGGCAGGTATCAGTTAATTACTGTATAGTGGCTTGATAAACAACTGTTGTAGTCATCTCTCCGTTATGCAGCATAGCCGCTCTGTAGCAGGCTGTTGCAGGTGCCATTGTTCTCTATGCGGCGCTGCCGAGCCTCCGCCATACTGTCTTTTAACTACCAAAATGCCCCAACTTTGCGGGCCTGGGAATACTTTTTCCTTTGGCCTGACGTGCAGCTCAGCCCCTGCATAAAATATGCATCCCTCAGTCTGATAGGCCGTTCCATAGAGGGGGGGGGGGTGCTGGTAACCAAGCCTGCGGCACTGCCTGTCAGGACGTTCCCTGTCACCTAAGCCATTCCAATAGCTTTGGGGGGGGGAGGTGTTGAACGACTAAATCCTTCTGCTTGTAACAGTGTGGTGCTTATTTTCTGTGTGGGTGCTGTAGTTTACCGTGCAGGCGGTGCCCATTGGTGGTGCACGCTCTCATGGCCTCCAGACGAGAGACCCCAGCACCTTTCCCTTCACTCCATGTGGGGTGCCTTTGCACTCCCCACCCGCCCGATCCACCAAGACCATCAATCATCCATGTTTAAATCAGTGTATAAGTAATGTTACCTAAGGAGGGCGACTACCAGATCTAGAAGTCACAAGCCCTCCCTGATGATATGTAGAATAGTTTTATGATGCTTGTTCAGAAAAAACCCCAATTTAAGTTAAACGCAACACCATAATTGGGGGTTCTTTCCCCCATTAGATTTGATTCAATCCCACTGACCCTTTGTATCACCTTAGGATAGAGAATGCCTGTGGAGTCCAAGCGCGCCACGGAGGCCTTTCCTGGTGAACGTGTGCTTCACAAATACACATGCTATGCCATGTCCTGTTATGCTATAATCACGCGGAGGGTCGTGAGTTCATATCCTGTATACATGCACTGCATGGGCCCTTTGACCACCTTATTCCGGTTCCAGATAAATGTCCTTCCAAGCCCGATACTCGTAACAATTGCCCACCAGATACCAAATTATCAGTTAACTTAAACGTGGGGCCACGTAGGCTGTTCAAGTGGCGCAACGGGCCTCGCATTCACCTAGCATGTGTTCTGTCCCTCGGTTGCTTCTGTAGGATGTGCAACGCTACATGTGAACGAAATATATTGCCCTATGCATATTTTGTATCTTCAATAAGTGTTGCGAAGCGCGTTAGGGAACCCTGTGGTTACATGAGGCACTCATTCGCCATCGAAATTAGTAATACTACTAAGTGAGATTAGATCCTGGGGTCGCGGGAACCGGTATAGGGTGTCGGAGCACTTTACCTCATGCAACGTTGTACTGAGACTACCATTATCCACGTTTTTACAGTGTTATGTTACATAAGACGGACGACTGTAACCCAGCCCCTTTCAAGGGGATAGACAGCACAAACCTGTCTTTGATAATAAGGTGGGTAAGGGGCATTATGTGGTCAAAGCTATCCCTTCCACCACTGCTGGGCCCAGAACCCTTGCCATAGCTTGCCGTGGACCCCCGAATGCTCCATACATTGCCTCTGTGCCACCGCTGCTGCACTGGTTTGAACTGGGACAAATTTATTTGTGGATCGCAGGATGTTGAGCCGACGCACCGCAGTAGCCATTATGCCACAATCCCTCCCACAAGAACGGGGGCATTTTCAATATAATATACAACGGAGCCACACACGTTGGTTACTTATTTTATGCAACTAATAACCATTGACAAAGCCAATAGTCCTGGTTTGTTGCAGGTGTAATGTTACTAGTTGTATTATCTATCTGGATGCAATGACGGAAGCTGCCCAAATACCAGACTTGTGGAACACTATGCCCAGCACCGATTTTTAGCTTAAGCGTTTTTAAGGCACTTAAAGCCATGGCCCTGTTTACCACTATGCTTCCCGCCTGACTTGCTCCATTTCTCTAATTTAGCCTAGATGAAGGAGGTCTTTTGATATAAACCTGTTTCCTTGTGTCCGTTGGAAGAAGACACAAACCTGTTTCCTTGTGTCCGTTGGAAGAAGGCACAAGTTGAGCAAACTTTTTTAACTCTTAGAAATATTAGCTCGGTGTGTAAGATTGCTTGCTGTAACCTTCCCGGGAGTCTGCCACCTTCGAGCAGACGGAGTCTGCCCCGGTAATGCTCCGGCATACCGAGCCGGTTTACTTTTCATCCTTAAAACACTGGTCAGTTACCATTCCAGATTGGAAGGGGAGTCTTCGGAGGATTAATCATCATTGTGCAATGCTGCCAGCATGGCCTGGGAAGTGGAGAGTCAGGCCAGCTAATCAATCATGCCCTATTATATCGGTCGCCCAAATAACTTCTCCAGCAGACTGTATCATTCTTTTTTCAAGCAAGGAAAAAATGCGCCGAGTTTTTTTATCTCAGTGCTTGGACTTTCATTAACCCTGGTTTCTTAGCTCATCCTTTTCCTTTCTTCTACAGAGCAGCCTCATGCACCCGATTGCTCGATAAAGCACGTGTAGATGTTGACAGGCAAATAAAGCACCGGTGTCCCTTCTAAATTAAAATAAATCCATGGGTCGATCAATGTTATGTAACAAATATTGTATAGAGTTGAAGATACAAGTCTTGGAAAAATATCGGGCACAGGTAACCAGAAGTTATTTTGCAATCATGATACAATTGATTTTGAATAGGGCTTTGGGGGGTGGCCGACCAACGGGAGGCCTGCCTCCCCCAGGGGGTTTTGGGCCGGGGGTGCAGCCAGAGCCCAATTGGGCTGCACTTGGGCTAGGTTTGGGCTGGGGGGATATTTAGCCGGCCATTTTGTGCCATCAGCCACCATTTCGGTGGGGTGACACGGCAGCCGGTTGTGGGGGACGCAGGCAGGGCGAAAATTTTGTATTTTCAGGCAGGGAGGTCTATTTCGTTTGTGTGGCAGGGCAAACAATTGTATTCCGGCGGGGAATGTTCGCAATTGGCATACGCACCTCGTTAGTGGATTACCCAGAGGAGTGTGGCCTTTTGCTGTGGTGTTTCGGTGGGCTGTTGCGGAGGCGGCGTGCGGCGCAAGATTGCGGAGCATCTGCGTGTGATTGAGGCTCTACGCCTCCTGGCTGATGCGGGTCGCATGGACATGCTGCGGCCCGCGATAGAGGTGAGGCCCCTAGGCGGGCGGCAAGCGGGGTCGCGGCGGCGGTGCTAACGTGCTCGCCGCCGCGGGCCCGAAAGCGGCGGGATACTGGCACTGAGGGGCGCGGCAGCGCGGCCAAGCCGGAAGCGCGCAAAAAGGCCAAAAGCGGGGGAGGACGGGTCGCGGCTCCGCGGCCCGGTCTCAAGTTCAGGCGGGGGGCCAGGGGAGCCTTATTGCGGGGAAAGACATCAATGAGGAGGCCCATCAGGGGGAGGCTGCTCTCAGCACACTGGACAACGGCCGGGCTTCTCCCCTTTTGGTTGAGAGCGACGGGGAGGGGGATGAGGTTGGGGGGGTTGTGGAGCTTCAGGCGGAGGACCGAGGGGCGGGTGGGGGCCCAAGGGGGCGGAGTCAAGGGAACATAGTGCACCTGTGGGTTCCGGGGGGAGGGGTATCATGGTGGGGTGCGGGGAGGGACTGACGGGGGGTCGGGCAAGCGGGGGCACAGCGATGTGGCGAGAAGCAGAGATGGGGCAAAGGTGGGCCCTCACGGGTCTCGAGCGGTGGCGGGGAGGGGGGGCGCGGTGGGGACCTATGCCGGGTCTGGAGATAGGAGACTGGTTGGAGAGGGCTCTGGCGGGGCTCAGGCGGCGGTGGTCAGAAGAGGGGGGGTGGGAAGCGGGTGGCCCGGGAGCCAGGGGAGAGTGCAGTGGGGGTGGGGGGGAGGGAGAGCGTGGCACGTGTCAGTCAGGCTTGGGGAGGTCGCGCGGGCAAGAGGGTGGTGGACTTGTTAGAGTGGAGTGACAGGGAGGAGGAGGGCGTGGGGAGTCCGGGGGGGAGGGGTGGGAATGTGCCGGTCGGGGGGGGCTGGTATGGGGGTCGGGGGGCACTCTGGCATGGCGGGGCAGCCACTCATCGGGTGGAGCGGGCCTGGGGCGGTTAGTGGGCGAGCTGGGGCAGTGGTACCCAGGGGTGTTAGGGTCAGAGGTCAGGACTAACCCCGGCATGTTGGACTCCACTTTTCTTTGGCAGGGGTGGCACAGGAGATACTCGGGTGAGCTTCATGTGGCTCCGCCCTACCGAGAGGATGGGCCGGCTATGCCTTATGTGGGCAGCCGGGCTCCAACGAGGGACTTGCAAGAGGTGGTGAGTAGAAAGGGGGACGAACGGTCTCCAGTGCCACAACCCCGGTGGGTTGATGCGGCCTCAGGGGCGCAGGCACGAGGTTCAAGGATGGCAGAGCCAGACTCACAGGGCGGGCATGCAGAGCAGCAACAAGGGAGCGTGGACCTGGGGGAACTACTGCGTACTTGTAGGGAGCGAGCGGGATTGAGCAGGCTGGAGTCCACGGAGGACGGCCCATTGCTAATCCACACAGGCAGGGAGTGGGCGAGTGCACGTGGGCTGGAGTCCGCGGAGGACGGCCCATTGCTATTGGACTATGATGAAGAGAGCGTGGAGGAGGGGGAAATAATAGAAGAGGCGGGGGACAGGCTGAAGGGAGGGGGGTGTCAATAATGAAGTGTCTAGTCTCTTGCAGAAAGGTCGGGACAGACGGCGCAGAGTGGATAGCGTGGCGGCCCCCTCCTCACAACTGGTTAGGTGGCGGGATCCAGTCAGGACACTGACCTTGACGCCAGGTAAGGCACAGGAGCGCATGCAGGGGGATAGCGGCTGGTGGGACACAGCGGAAAGGAGGGTGGTAGGGAGGACGTCAGCCGGCAGGGTGTCGGTGGGTACGGATGCACGGGGGGAGGAAAGGGAGGTGCGCTTGAGGAAGGGTGCATATGTGAAAGACACGGGAGTGGGGACAGAGTCACCGCGCAAGGGGGGGATGGGAGAGAAGGGGCGGCAGGACCCAGTGGCCCAGAAGGGAAGGCGTCGGGGCAACAGGGAGGATTAGATGCGGGAGGAAAAGGGACGGAAGAGGTGGCCAAAGAGGGGAATAAGGAGAGTCACGACATTCCAGTGAAAAAGTTGCCGTACATGGGGATTACTAAGCCCTTGGGGGCCCACCTTACATTGGCCACCAAAGAGAAGATCTGGAAGGGCGAATATGTGGATATGCTGAAGCTACTCCATAGGGAGCTTACAGCCAAAGAGGGGTCCAAGGAAGAAGAGTTCAAGCTTGCCAGGAGACCACGGGTTCCCATGACTATAGAGAATTGGTCGGCGGCATTTTTGATTTTCGCCAGCGTGTACTGTGAGAAGTACCCCGACAGGTCCGTCGCATTGTTTAAATACATGGACATGATTAGGCGGGCTCAGGTGACCTATGGGGGGTACGCGTGGTCGCATTACGATGAGGAGTTTAGGGCGCGGTTGGCCTGGGATCCAGAGGCAAAGTGGGAGGAGATAGATTCGGATCTGTACCAGCAGACCATGGGGGTGTGCGAAGTTCGGGAAGACAATATACACGGCTAGTGGCCTCCCTCTGGCCCCGTGCCCCTTTCAGAACCGCCCCACCCGCGGGGGGTGGGGTCTACAGGAAGCAGCACCGGGGCCACAGTGGGAGCATGCTGGGACTTCAACAAGGGCACGTGCACCAGACAATACTGCAAGTTTCGGCACGAATGCTCGAAGTGTGGGGAAGGCACTCCATCGTGCAATGCTGGGGGACAGGGGTTAGTGGGCAGGGGCAGCAGTCCAACCAGGCCCCGCAACATGCAGCAGGGGGTAGGGGTGGAAGGGGGGGACAAGGGACTATGGGCAAAGGCTCATACTCCCATTAAGCAGAGCTGTCTGGAGGAATTTTTGGTGTTATATCCTCGGACCAAAGACACAGAGCTTTTACAGCGGGGTTTTCAGGAGGGTTTCAGGTTGGGTTATGAGGGTCCGAGGGCCGCTAGGTGGGCTGAAAATTTGAAATCTACAAAGACGCATGGTCCAGTAGTGCAGGCAAAATTGCTAAAGGAAGTACAGGAGGGGCGTATTGCAGGTCCGTTCACGAGTAGCCCCATTCGGGACCTGAATATTTCCCCAATTGGCGTAGTACCGAAGAAGGAACTGGGGCAATACGGGTTGATACAACACCTGTCATGGCCAGAAGGGGCGTCCGTTAATGACTTCATAGCGGACGAGCTGTCGTCAGTGTCTGACGGTAGATGTCGCACAACATTTGGTGGCCACAGTAGGGGCGGGCGCCCTCATGGCAAAATGTGACATAAAGTCGGCATTTAGGTTGCTACCAGTACACCCTGATGATTATCAGTTGTTGGGCATCCAGTTCGAGGGGTCCATTTTCGTGGACAAGGCACTGCCGATGGCATGTTCCATATCCTGTGCATTATTTGAGCGATTTAGTACATTCCTGCAGTGGGTTTTCTCATGGCATACTGGTAAAGAAACGGTGACACACTATCTGGATGACTTTTTCCTGGTGGGACTGCCTGGTTCTGCGGACTGCCAGCAGCAGCTGGCAAGTTTTAGAGAGCTCATGGGCTACCTTACTTACATTCGGCTGCGGGGCGTGGGAGATGGGGACGCATGATGTTCATTTCCTTCCTCATATATGTGTCTTTTCAGGTGCGGTGGCGGGGCCTGCTGCGGCGGAAGTATCCATCTTCATCGTAGGACACTCTTTTGTTAAACGGGCAGAACGTTATGAGTTTACAAAAGGGAAAGGTTTGAATTTTGGTTTGGACTCTCAGTTGTTTCGGTGTTATTGGAAGGGTAAGGGGGTATGAGATGGCACGAGTTGTTTCCAACATTAAACAGTTCAATCAGAGGTGGGATTTGTCCCGACATGTTGATTATTCATTTGGGGGAGAATGATCTGGTTCAGTGTAAAGGTTTGGCCCTTTTAAAGCAGATGAAAAGGGACCTCTTGGAGATTAAGAATCAGTGGGCAGGTTGTTATGTGGTATGGTCGGAGTTTATATCCAGGAGACATTGGAGGGGGGTGCAGAGACCAGCGGCAATAGATAAGGCAAGGAGAAAGATCAATCGGGCCATGCACATTTTTTGTGACAAAGAAGGCATTGGGAGGATGGAACATCCGGAGCTGAGGTATAATGCACTCTATTTTTTCAGGGAAGATGGGGTGCATCTGTCCCGTTATGGTCTGGAGTTGTATATAATACAGATTAAGGAGGTGGTGGACAGGGCGTTGGACATACGCCGGTATCCGAAACAACAGGGTCCCTAGTTGGGGGGGGTCAGAAAAGTCTGTGGCGTTTTTTCTGGATAATAGTTGGTAGATCTGTTTACAGTTACAGTTTATTGGTTGGAAAATGGCACTCTGGGAGCACGCAGGAAGTGGAAGTAGCATAGGAAGGTTACATAGATAGTTAGGTTAGGAAATGATAAGAAGTTACAAGTTTAACGGGGCAGCAAGGAGGACAGATTTGGGGGTTTATAAATGGTTGCAAAGGGAAAACTTTAGGGGAGGGGGTGGGGGGTAAGGCAGGAGGAAAATATTTAGTGAGGTTTTAGTTTTGTACGGCACAGGCCAAGGGAATTGTTTGTAAGGTGCACCTGTCTTCAATAAAGCGGCCTTTTTCACATTAACAAGCTGGTTTTGTGGTCTGTGCTGCACCCCCTTTGTTGGCCCAATAGGGCTTTGGGGGGGGCGGCCGACCAATAGGAGGCCTGCCTCCCCCGGGGGGTTTTGGGCCGGGGGTGCAGCCAGAGCCCAATTGGGCTTGTTGGGCTGCACTTGGGCTAGGTTTGGGCTGGGGGGATATTTAGCCGGCCATTTTGTGCCATCAGCCACCATTTCGGTGGGGTGACACAGCAGCCGGTTGTGGGGGACGCAGGCAGGGCGAAACTTTTGCCCACCCCGTTTTATAGGAGCTAATCTGGGTGATTTTCGGGGGTAGGTCAGGGATATTTTCTGCTTCAGGTGGTTGGTTTTGTTGGGAACAGGTGCACCAGGTGGGGAAATATGTACATATTGGTTGTCGCTTGAAGCAGGTGCTGTTTGGGTATGGGTTGCAATTATCGGGGGCGTTTTTTCTGGATAATAGTTGGTAGATCTGTTTACAGTTACAGTTTATTGGTTGGAAAATGGCACTCCGGGAGCACGCAGGAAGGGGAAGTAGCATAGGAAGGTTACATAGATAGTTAGGTTAGGAAATGATAAGAAGTTACAAGTTTAACGGGGCAGCAAGGAGGACAGATTTGGGGGTTTATAAATGATTGCAAAGGGAAAACTGTAGGGGAGGGGGTGGGGGGTAAGGCATGAGGAAAATATTTAGTGAGGTTTTAGTTTTGTACGGCACAGGCCAAGGGAATTGTTTGTAAGGTGCACCTGTCTTCAATAAAGCGGCCTTTTTCACACTAACAAGCTGGTTTTGTGGTCTGTGCTGCACCCCTTTGTTGGCCCAAAAGGACATTCTGAAATGTTTTAGCTAAATAAGAGCCAAAAGGTTAAACTTATGTGCATCAGTCAAGGAACCTTTAAGTGATTTTCATGTTCAGTCATTACCGAGATGACCACGCACCACAGTTTTGTCCCTTTGCTCTTCATTCAAGAGTTAACCTTGTGTATCTCCTCAACCGTGGCAACCCACTTCTAAACGTCTCCTGGGGTGTCCGGAGGTGACTTCGACGCATGGGCCGTAATTCCACTTTGTCTATGCCGGTTCTAACCAGCCAGCGCCCGTCTATCCCATACTTCTTATTTTGACCTTATGGACCAGTCATCTGCATCTTCCCGCCAGACCCCCGCCCTAGTCAGTAATGCTTGTGTTTGTAACAACGGCGGTATGTAAAACAGGGTGGGGTTGCTTAACAAGTTAAAACAAATCCGTAATTTATGTGGTTTAATTAACCAGCTCTAAAGTCGGCTGCCCTAGCCTTTACTGAATAAAAGTATTACCTCTGGGGCTGGCTGCCTAACTATGTATGATCCGTGTGTATTGATAGCAGCCCCCACCGCCAAACGCTAGAACACTAGGTCGCTACGGTGAGTGACTGCTGTGCCATTCCAACCCTGCACCCAATCATGGCGGTATTGGGGCTGGGGTACTGGGAGGGGCTCTGGCGCCTCCAGCTGTCGCTCGCGTTCTGTACAAGACATTCTCGGGCCCGCCCCCACTATGACCACACAGCGCGGAAAAAAACAGAGGTTGTTAATTACGACCGTGCTCACCTAAAGCATGATGACACTCCTTGGGGGCACCGCTGCCCGCTCCGACCCATTCTGCAGTGTGCGACCTAAGCCACTGGCCACCAAACGTGAGGCAGGATCTCCCGGTCGGACCATCCTGTGCCTCAGTTGTGTCGCCTAATGCGCACCGCCGCAATGGCTCGAGGTGCCCTTGTGCAGTAGCGGCTCGTGGAGGGAGTGCTGCGGGGTGGAGAGGTGGGGCGGGGGTGGGGCAGGGTAGGGGGTAGTAAACTCCGGCTCACGGCTGACCGGAGTAATGTAAATAAATAAAACGAATTTCATTGCGCGCGCTGAAACGCCAAATGGCGATGCAGCGCGCGCAATGAAATTCGTTTTATTTATTTATTTATTTATTTACATTACTCCGGTCGGCCGTGAGCCGGAGTTTACTACCCCCAATCCTGCCCCACCCCCGCCCCGCAGCACTCCCTCCACGAGCCGCTACTGCCCTTGTGAAGCCCGTCTTGTCTCGCTGCCCAGCACGTCAGTCCCTCTGCCCGTTATGTTTCTTCTCTGGGACGAATGTCTCTGTTCTTCCCTGGTGTGGCGACGTCCATTCTCCTTCCAAGGCAGATGGGGGGTTATGTGCTCCATCCGGGCCTTGCGCTCCTATTTAACCCCCCCAGCCGCTTGCGAACTCGCCCCCTGATTGGGGAGGGCAGTAGGCCACCTTGGGGCGACCAAACCTGGTCGCCCCCTTTTCGCGGGCTTCCACGACGGGGGGGAGTGCTTCCCGCCTCCGGGCGGTTTTTGCCCCGGGCCCCCATCGGGTTCGGCTGCGCCTTACCCGGCCCGGGCTTCAACTAGCTTGTTACTCAAATTGTACGAAAAACATGCTAAGGGCGCCTTGGATGTTTGGTCGACTAGTGCACAATATTAAAGTAAGCAATACGCACATCACTTGAAATTGTAACTTTAGTTACTGAATATTTGTAATCACAAGAGAGAGGTGGAGAGATATGAAGTTGAGTGAGATATTTTGGGTATATTGTGAGAGTGGTGAGGAAGACAAAAGTGAGGCAGAGAAAGACGAAGGTACATAGAGAAGTATAGTGAGAGAGACGGTTAAGGTAGAAGAGGAGAGGTGAAGTAAGGTGAGAGAAATGACACAAAGAACTGCCTGAGAGTGCGTGGGTTAAGGCTGGGCTGGCTAGACCTGCACACTAAAGGACACAATTATTCTTTTATAGCGTAACACAACACAGTGACCAAAGTTGCTGTAAGGGGGAGAAAGTTCACAAAGTCATATTTGTCAAAAATGGCCTGCGGTTGCTCACTTCCTCTACGCTGGCACACAAACAAGCTACCTATTACCTTGCACAACTTCTGCGCCACGGTTCAGAGGTGTGCTCCGATCAAGTCTGAGACTTTTTCATCATAGCGGGCGTGAGATGGCGCTTCCATCTGATGGCCATGTTTGGGAGGTTAATATCCGCACAGAGGCGGATGGCTCTGGGCTGTCATGGTTTGGGCGCGACTACGAGTGGCAGCAAATACAGGGTAGGTTTGAAACTTTCGCTATCATGTCCAGCTGTTCTAGCTTCCACAGCTCTTCCTCCACTATTGGCTGTAGATCAAACGGAGCTCATTGGTGATGTAAAGTCACAGGACGAACTGACTGGTCTATGTGGAGTTTGATCTACATGCCCTTCAGACATCCTAATCCCGCAGAGATTTCTGGAAAGTCTTTTATGAGGTCTCCAGCATGATTGGCATGGCTCTATCGAGCAAAAAACACAAGCCCCAAATCCTCTGCGTTGAAGTGAGTGCATAATTTTCTGTCACCGCTAGCTACAACCAGTTTGATCACTTCAGCCAATGGTAGCTAGCATTTGCTGCCATATGCAAAGATCTTGGACTTTGTTGGCTTAAGTAGGAGTCACGGCTCCAGTTTCTTCAAGTGGTGTGAGTCCATGATGTTCATGGAGGCCCCAGTTTCTATGAGGGCTGGTACTGGTGTACCGCCTATCATCACTTTGCACATGGGTATAGGTCTCTTGGTACAGTCTCTGGGCCAGGCTGTGAAGATGGTGAATATGTCATCTTCTCCGCTTTCTGGGTCATTGCTAGGTTGACTGCTTGTGCCTCTATCTTCAGAGTTACCTTCATCCATGGTGAGGTGTTTCAGGGCAGCATTTGTGTTCTCATTTTGTTAATGCTTCTGCAGACCTGGGCAAAGTGATTGATTTTTCCAAATCGGGAGCAGGACTTGCCTCTTGTCAAACAGGTGTCACCTTAGTATATCTCCAATCCACATTATCCGCAGGTCATTGGGGTTGGGACATTCTTGTCGGCTGACTACGGGCACCCTCGCCATTTGTACACAGCGTTTACCTTTTCTTCTTTGATTAACGGGGAGCTGACCTTGTTGCTTCCTGGCACCCTTGCAGTTCTGTTGAGGGTGATTCCATCTGCTCTGCGCAGTTGTTTGAGAGCTCGTGCAAGTGAGCCAGCACAAGAATGGCATCAATGGTCATGCCGGGCAGTCGCAGAATGAGGCGCCTGATATTAGATTATTGGCAGCCTTGAAAAAGGTAGGCGGGCACCTCCTTAGGTTACTCACCTTGTACACATGTGCTAATGAGGTGTCACAGTCGTGCGTGGAATGTGTATTTGTTTTTGTCATTTCTCTGGTGTGCCAGGCCTGCAACGTCATAGTCGCGGTCTACGCCTTGCTCCGGCAAGCTTTGGAACCTCATGTACATTTCGCCTACAAAATGCAAAATGAGCAATCTTTTCACTGTGTCATCAGCTTCCCCGTGGTGCAGAAATAGTTGTTCAGGTGGTCTACCCACGAGTGCCACCGAGGCACTGCCATCACCGGGTCTGCCATGGTGCTGAAGGGGGGCACTACTGCCACGGGCGTTTGTGGGCTGGGCCCATGTGGTGGTGGTGAGGCTGCTGCTGTGCCCTGAAGGTTCTGGTCATCAACCATGTTCAGCATGTGGAGTGTCCTTCGACACGTAGATGGCACGTGGGGATACCTGCTGTCGTCATGGGAAGCACTGGGTCTCTATGCGCTGGGGACAATGCGAAAGTCTGTTGCCCTACCTGGGGGCAAAAGATGGCACCAGGTGGTGTTCTGTGGATGTCCCAGCGAGGCAGGCCTGCCTGGAGGCCTGGGAGGAGCTCCTGGTGCAGGTCTGGCTGTGGCCACCAGGTAGTGCTGAAGACACTGTTGTCTCTGAAGCTTGGGTTAAGCCGGGAATCAGGAGGCAAGTGCGGCTGACTACAGGCAGCAGGAACTGTGCTCTATGTGCAGAGAGGTACCACTGGGCCTTAGGTGAGTGCCCCACAGCATCGTGTACACAGCTCGGGCTGATCTTGCTGCAAAAACGTACTGTCAAGCAGGCAGTGCTTAATTTGTAAAATATTAAGTGCCAGGGCTCTGACCAGGATGTCACTGCAGCTTGCACCACACATCGCCCTTGTCATCGCTGCCAAAACAACTACTAACGATCTCTCTTGCATGCAAATGCGACAGTTCAGATTATTCCAGGTCCCCAAAGCTAAAGGAATGGCTGGGGAGGCAGGTATTAGCACTATTTTAATGGATATTGTATTCCTAAACAACCGTTGTTCTGCTCATCTCTAAATTAGATGAGCAGCGCCACTATGTGGTAGACTGTCAACACCATACTTAGAACAGTTAGGTGCCGGTGCCAAGCACAGGAAACCAATTAAGTGCTGGTGCTGAGCACCGGAAAGCACCAGCTCAAATTAAGCACTGCAAGCAGGGAAGGCCACTCTTGACAGGCTGCCACTTGGGAGGAAAGATAGGGCTCGGTGGCTGCAGCTGGGAGGCAGGCAAGTCAATTGGCATGGGCTGCCTTTAGTGCTGATGCAGTGGAAGTCTCTGCTGAGGTTGTGACACACCTCATCAGCCAAATGCAGAAGCGCAAGGTGTTCCTAATGTGCAGACCATGTGCAGACCAAGCAGAAATTGCAAGCAGCACAGAGAACACCATTAAACATTAACTGGGTGTGGCCACGAACAGTCCATAACACGTTTATTTAGCCTGTCGGTTGAGCCCGGCCTTCAGGTTGCATTCTATGTGGCCTTTCACCACATACGTGTCAGGTGGCACCCTACGCTATGGACTGTGAAATGTATTTAAATATGTTATGGCACTCCTTATGCACCTATGCACAAGAGGTACATAATAGAATACTGATACAGATCCAGGTGTCATGGGCTGTATCATAAGCATGCGAGTTCACACAATGCGCAGCTATGGACACGTTTTTATGCAACTGCACTGTCTAAAGTGAATACATTTAAATTGAAATTTCTCAGAATCAATGTATAAACTGTTGACCACACAGCGCAGAAATGAGGGGCAACCACTGTTTAATCAATCAATCAATCAATCATGTCACTTATAAAGCGCACTACATACCCGCGAGGGTCTCAAGGCGCTGGGGGAAGAGGGGGGTGGTGCTGCTACTGATCGAGGAGCCAGGTCTTGAGGAGTCTTCTGAAGGCCAGTAGGTCTTGGGTCTGTCGGAGGTTGGTGGGGAGGGTGTTCCAGGTCTTGGCGGCGAGGTGGGAGAAGGATCTGCCGCCGGCTGTCGTTTTCCGGATGCGGGGGACTGTGGCGAGGGCGAGGCTGGTCGAGCGGAGCTGGCGGGTGGGGGTGTAGAAGCTGAGTCGTCTGTTGAGGTAGGCTGGTCCGGAGTTGTGGAGTGCTTTGTGTGCGTGGGTGAGGAGCTTGAAGGTTATCCTCTTGTTGACAGGGAGCCAGTGCAGGTCTCTCAGGTGGGGTGTGATGTGGCTGCGTCGGGGGATGTCGAGGATAAGACGTGCAGAGGCGTTCTGGATGCGTTGCAGCCGTCTCAGGAGCTTAGCCGTCGTTCCTGCGTAGAGGGCGTTTCCGTAGTCCAGCCTGCTGGTGACGAGGGCCTGGGTGACTGTTTTTCTTGTTTCGGTGGGGATCCACTTGAAGATCCTGCGGAGCATTCGGAGGATGTTGAAGCAGGATGAGGAAACGGCGTTGACCTGCTTAGTCATGGAGAGGGTGGGGTCGAGGATGACCCCTAGGTTGCGTACGTGGTCGGTGGGTGGCGGGGCTGTTCCCAGTGATGTTGGTGATGTTCCCAGTGATGTTTACTGTCTACAAGCGGTGTAGCCAGCAGCTCATGCACTAACTCGGAGAAATTCTGAGTTACATATAACACTTTAGACAGTGCAAC
This sequence comes from Calotriton arnoldi, assembly GCA_963921515.1. NCBI lineage: Eukaryota > Metazoa > Chordata > Amphibia > Caudata > Salamandridae > Calotriton > Calotriton arnoldi. The sequence goes on along the minus strand of CAWUFW010004894.1, from coordinate 984,944 downwards.
CAAGTAAAAATAGGTGCAAAGCTGTTCCCTGCATAAGTGCACACATTCACTGTATAGAATCACTCAGTCAGCTGTCAGACTTTGAGCAGACATGAAATTGGAAGATTATTTAAAGTGGCCCTGCTAATACCATGTTAGCCATTTTTCTGTCGGAAACTCAAGGAAAAAACAGCAAACAAAAAAACTCCAAACATGGCAGGGACATTGATTTTTCATTTTCCAAAACTATACCTGCACTTTGGGGTTTTATCAGTGGAAAATGAAAGCATATCTTTGCAAGCCTGTCCTGCTGGAAAGCGTCACGAAGACTGACATGTCCGCAGCAGAACATTGGACACAAATGTAAATCTTTAAGGGTGTGATACCTCGATATGGCTGGTAGGCTAGGACTGAGTGGTCGAGACAGTGGGTCCAGCGCCTACGCCTTGAAGCATCATTCTGCTCCCATAGTCAGATGTGACTATTAATATTACAAATTGCCTTCCCTTTCTTTACTTTTGTTTGTTAGCCAGTAAAGACACTCACCTGTACCTGTTTCGCTTCCTTCTCTGCATTCAATAGTAATGTTACGAATCACAGTCATATTTAACATTCTGTTAAAAGTATCTCATTGCTTCTCAGAGCAAATTTCCTTGACTTTGGTATAATGATTGTACTAAGTCATCTGCCAGGGTCGTTTATGAACAAATACCGTCTGCACCCTCTCCTGGATACACCAGATACAATGGTCTGGTATCTGGTAAAAAATATAAAATAATGAGGGAATAGAAGCCCAGAGGCTTTGACCAATTAGGTATTTCCTTGTTTGGAGGAAAAGTATGATAAACTTTTAAATAAGGATCGATAGAAACTATGGGGCAAAAAGAGGAAAGGGTTAAGAGTATAAGTTAAATATTTTTAGGGCAAAGACAGTTTCTTGGACTGCAAGCCAAATGATGGAACAATGGGGATAGAAGCTACAGTTTTAGGATCTAATTATGACTTTGGCGGTGCTGCGCCGGCTCTCTGCTGACACAGCACCACCAAAGCCGAGCATGTCTTACAGGCGCATGGTCCTTTTGCCATTCCCATGGTGGTGCCCTTAAAAAAGGCACCGCCATGGGAACAGCAACATTGTTCCAGCACAGCATGGATGGTGACGTCCATGCTGTGCTGGAACTGAGGGGTAATACAGACAGGGGGGCACATGTTGTGCCCCCCTGAATGTATTCCCATGGCGGGAATTCCACCGCCAGCCAGTCCCGCCATGAAATGGTTTGCTGTGGCAAAACTCGTAGAATGCTGAGCGGTCAGTCCCGCTCAGCATATTGCATTGAGCCTCCGCTGCGCCACCACCAGGGAACGGCTGTTCCCTGCTGCAGCCGGTGGTCCTCCGCGGCTACGACTACATGTAGTCGTAATTCGGTGGACAGGCCACCACGAGTGAGGTGGTCATCAGGTCCTTAATGTGAGGTGTGGCTGGGCTTCTACACTGTTAAAAGAATCTAGCACCTAGAAGCAAACGCCATTTTTCTTTTGAGGAATCTCAAACTTACCCCTAGTAACTCTGTACAAGAAGCATAGCCTTCTGCTGAGATTATGCATGTGTGATTTTTACCGAAGTACTAAACATAACTTTACATTAAATTATTAAATGTGTTAATGTTCCCAAATCAATTTTGTGAACTGGGTAAAATGTAATCATTAAATAGACAAAAAAACAAAAAAAATGGTGACCAGGCCAGGAGCTCTGAATGAATGAGCAAATACCAAAATTCATTGATATATGAACAATGGTAATCTAAAATTCAGTCCTGCGCAAAAGGGTGCAGATAGCCTGGTGCTAGGCATTATCTGTGGCTGACCCACTTCAGAGCGAGCATAAGCAAGGCCCAGCAGTTTGCCATGATCAAGAGTTTTACCATTGGACACAGGACATTTGAGCCCTTTATCCGAGGTATCAGAACTAAGGGCCTGATTTATATCTTGCCAGATGTGTCTGTACTGTTGAAAATTGATAGTGTCTGTCCTCCATCAGATCTGTCCTCCTGCTTGATTTATATGTTGGTGGTTTGATGAGCGAAAGTCCTTTATGCCCCTGACATCATTGCCGCTTGCAGACTGCTCTGTCGACAGAGTAAGAGCAGAATAAAGGCTGATGGCAGGGTTACAGCCATGACTCTGCCCTCCTTAATATGATGTTGCTATCTGCTGACGTTCCCATGGCCGCTAAACCTCCACACCCAAGCTGGCAGTTTCAAGCCCATAAAATGGGTTAAGCTACCTTTAACAGCCTTGACTACTCACAATGAACATGATGTTGCAATGTGCTGCATACCTGCTTTTGGATATGGATGATGACCCACCACATAGGTGCCGTATTAGGAGGTATGTGCAATGCACTTGATATTATCCTATTAAAATTTCCATTATCGTGGATCATATAGAACATACTCTGTTGAATGTAGGACAAAGCTTAACTTTAAAATTTTACATTTAAATGTATTTTGTGATGTCTGCAAAACTAATAAATGTGTCATGTTGAACATTAGTTTGACTTACATAAACTGTACATACGGTCGTCAGACATATTTTAGAAATATAAAATGTCCACCAAATCAAGTACGTGGTGTCATCATCGTTCATCATGATGGAAGCATACAAAATAACAAACGTAGATGACCATTTTTCTTATTATTAAATGAAGAATTTAAAGAAAAGTAGCTCCAACATCTGTGATAGACTTACACTTTTAAATGTGTATCCCATACACCTAATTTTAAAGTGTCATACTCCACTATCTAATCAGAAACAATAAACAATGAACACACATATGTAATATGTATTACCACAGTATTATGTATATTGCTCTAAATATTATTTTTTTTGTTTGCCTGTTCTAAAGGGTGTGAGAGCAAAAGACACACAGTTGATGGACGGAATGCAGAACAAATCAAAACATTCACCCCCAGTCAAGAGATATGGGTTAAATCCATCACTCTTTTACTCACCATGCCACCCAAGTATAGACCTGGCCATATGCAAATCAGTCTTGACCCTGTGCCTCATGGGAACAGTCCAGCCTGAACTGCCAAGCCAGGTCCTCCCTGGACCGGAAACAAGCATCCTAAGACCGGTTTCGGGGTTTCACCCCTCATCAGCCAGGATAGCTTGATTCCAGTGGCACAGTGAGCCCGGGACCCACATCTGGGCATACCCGGCGCACTTAGGGCAAGAGAGCAAAAGACACACAGTTGATGGACGGAATGCAGAACAAATCAATACATTCACCCCCAGTCAAGAGATCTGGGTTAAATCCATCATTCATTTACTCACCATGCCACTCCAGTATAGACCTGGCCATATGCAAATCAGTCTTGACCCTGTGGCTCATGGGAACAGTCCAGCCTGAACTGCCAAGCCAGGTCCTCCCTGGACCAGAAACAAGCATCCTAGGACCTGTTTTGGGGTATCACCCCTCATCAGCCAGGATAGCTTGAATCCAGTGGCACAGTGAGGCCATGACCCACGTCTGGGCATACCCGGCGCACTTAGGGCGAGAGAGCAAAAGACACACAGTTGATGGACGAAATGCAGAACAAATCAACACATTCACCCCCAGTCAAGAGATCTGGGTTAAATCCATCATTCTTTTACTCACCATGCCACTCCAGTAAGGACCTGGCCATATGCAGATCAGTCTTGACCTGGATTCAAGCTAACCTGGCTGATGAGGGGTAATACCCCGAAACCGGTCCCAGGATGCTTGTTTCCGGTCCAGGGAGGACCTGGCTTGGCAGTTCGCGCTGCACTGTTCCCATAAGGAGCAGGGTCAAGACTGATTTGCATATGGCTGGGTTCTGAACTGGGGTGGCATGGTGAGCAGAAGAAGAATGGATTTAACCCAGATCTCTGCAATCCAATTATAAAATAATTCACAACACTCATTTGCCTTACAACTATTTGCAAGATCACCTTAACACTTAGACATCCAGGAAATGAAAATAAAAATAGGCAGGGCTTGTGCATCTGATGTTGCTTGTGTCCTTACAGCACTAGTTGTGTAAATGAATTAAGTATTGGCGATTAAAAGGTCTTTTGCATCTCATTAAAGGCTATGTGCAGTCAAGCTTACAAGTATGTAATGTACATATTTCCTATCATGTTAACAATAACCCAGTAATATACTGTATTTGGAGCTTTAAACATCGGACACTACTGCCAACGTAGATCTTATAGCAAGTACATTTTGTGGTCCTGTTGCGTTCCAACTGACACACGGAACACACGCTACAAGTGAAAAATCCATGCAGCTTTTCTGGAACCCAGGTTTTAAGACTGCCTTTCTCGTCCCTTACATAGCCAGGGCACAACATTTTTTTGAGGGTATTCCCTCGGCAGTAGATTACCCTGGACGTTCGTGGCACAATTCCATCAGGCAATGTATTGGAATTATGTGCCAATTCTTTCTCGGAATGTCATATACATGATTGCTAAAAGCATTATATTGTGTGATAAACGTGACCTCTTTGTTCATTTTTGCACACTGATTTGGTTTCATGAAATCAAACAAATAACTATGAGTGAGTGAGAGGGGTGGAGACAGGGAACTGGCATTAAGACGAGCTGAGGCCAGATGGATCTGCCACTTGAGAGCAGTCTCCAAAGGTCTTAACACCAATAACACATTTAACTATTTTCTGTAGGGGGATCTGAAATCAACATTTTTTTCTGTGGGTTTGTACTCAATAAATGTGCTTAGTGATGAGACTCAAATCAGAAATGGTCCTGTTGGACATTGAGTTTTATTCTGGCCTTACATGGTCTCATGTTACCCTGGGAAAAGGCCTCATCGAGAGACATATTACAATCTTTGGAATGGACTGAAAGAGGGCCCCTTTATTTTACTCTTCATACATGATGATTTGTAGGACTGCTAGGATGACATCAAATTGACCTTGCATTTCTTAAGTAAAATACACCGACTATTCTTCCTTTAAATGTGATAACTTATAGATTGCTTTGATGACATATAATCGCCGGCACATTGCGGCCAACGACTGCTTTCCGAATGTCACCGGATGAAATAAAAGGATATTTAAAGATGGTGGCAATGCCTGTCCGCATTTAACACAAATTGGGACATGTTATGCGGAGAATTTAAAAGGCACTTCAGTTCTTGTAACATTAACTGTATCTCTAATATATTATGAGAGCTTGAGAATTTATAAACCTCTGGTGTCTGGCGCACATCATTTCAATACAGGCGCTCACAGACCAGTGACGGCACTGTGAATGTCACCGAATGTTACAGAAAGAGATTTAAAAATGGCAGCCACATTTGTTTGCATTTAGTATGAATTATGACATGATCTTATGCACATGCATCGATGGTTGCACAACAGAGTATTATTCACAGTATACGGTGAAGTTAGTAGACACGTCAGTGGTTTTATCATTAACATAATTTCTGGTATACTACGGGGGCACATGTTTCTTTTATATCATCTACATATGAGTGGGGCTGAAGACAGTGCTTCCGTTTTTATACTCAACATTAAAAGATGGCGGGCAAGTAAGAGTGACGTACAGCGTTGGCCATATACAGCTTCAACGGGTGATACTGATTGGGAGGATTATTTAAACCTGGATTCAGATAGTAACCGGTTTTGCTTTATGAACATGCCATGGGATTCTCGGCGTGAGCCATCGGACTCACTGGTAAGCACAGCGGGGGTGGGAATGGTTATGTGTTTACAGAAATAAATGACATACTGTCCAGACCTAGATTGAGTTTTGCTTAATGTGAGGGACTCGAAATACATGCTCTTGCTTGCCTGTCACTGTAATATTAGTGCAACATAGAGGAATAGCACGCATTTCATGCAATGCAATTTCAGTAGTGGTTTTAGCTTATGCTTACTTCTGTCATCTAGAAGTTTAATTTGTATTTTAAAGCACTGTCTGTGCAGTGTGAAGAACTGGAACGCCTTCTAGATGACATGGGATGTACTTTTTGCTGCGTTCGAGGGCGGTCTTAATTTAAGTGCACTTGTCCTCATGACCTCACTAAACTTAGGGGCATATTCACAAGGACTTATCGCCACCTTAACGCATCAAAAGTGGAGATAGATTTAATGCCCCATTCACAAGCGTGTGCAAACTGCAGACATCGCCAGTATTCCCGCGATAACTGCCGCAAATTTTATCCCCACGGGTGATACCACCACCTAACCCTAATGAGATGCAGAGAAGGCGTTCCCGTGCAAAAACACACGAAAACACCACTACACCACTTTCACAACGAACTGCCAGATCCGCGATGCGAGTCAAAACCACGCGATAAGCCGCGGTAGCAGCAGGTATTTAACACCTGCCTCTTGCTGGTGTTAAGCAGGACGACTACCTGCAGTATGCAACAGAGTCCCGCACACAGCCACACCTGAAGAACACCCAACACCATGGAGCTACTCATCATGCAGCTTGGAGCCCCAACAGGGCCACAGCACCCACCGCCACCACCCCCAGGACCGCCACCACCCCCAGGACCCGGACCGGCACCCCCCCCTAGACCACCACAGAGGCAGCGCAGAGTAAGACAGCGGACCTACCAAAAACGCACCAGTCTCACAGACCTAACGCCCGAGGAAGTCATTGCCCACTACAGGCTCAAAAGGACAACCATCCTCCGCATCATGACCCACCTCGGCCACAGGCTGACGGTCCCAACACAGCAGACAACCAACATCCCTCCACAGACAAAGCTGCTGGCTGTGCTGCACACGTTGGCCTCTGGTACCTTCCAACCAACAACGGCCAGAGTCGGAGGTGTCTCGCAGCCAGCCCTATCAAAGTTCCTCACAGCTGTCCTGGATGCCATCATCAGCTTCATACCCCAGTACCTTCACTTCCCCCACACTGCGCAGGAACAGCTGGAGACCAAGCAAGGCTTCTACGCCATCCCTTTTCACAAAATCCAGGGACATCGCAGCATGAGCCTTGCCACATGCATAGATTCCCTCCTTCCCAGCCCATGGAGGTACATGGGTTTTCTGTGTAGTTGCCTTCCTCATTAAATCCTGTCTCCTTTCTTCTACTAAATTCAAGAAATCTTTTTCTTCTTTTCTTAATGTACATGTTAGATTATCTTTGTGTGCCTGAACTAAATCTGTTGAGCTCATTGTAATGAAAAATTCACCCATAAACTGTGCGTTTTTACTACTAGCTACTGGATTCATATTCTTTCTAATAGGTAGTTCAGAAAATACTACATCTAAATTAGAATAAAAATACTGCAATCTCCCTGTAGTGTAAAATAAACTTGATAAAATACTACATGACACACCATAGGTTAAAGGTATATGGTGATATGTAATCCCTTCTGATACTGATGAGGGCTATTTCATACATACATAACAGTTGTTAATTTGCATAGTGCTAACATACTGAAATAATAATTTAATAAACACATTAGAGGACGTATTATAGTCTGACTCATTGTGATAGTTTGCTTCATCTTCCACTCCTATTTCTAATTTAGTTTCTCTAAACATTAACATTAGGTTCTGTATTATTCTCGTTACTTGTTTTCATTATTAAAGGTATCCCTACTGTTAGGAATAGCCATCCTAATACTGCTAATAAAATACTACAAAAACAAAATCTAAGACACTTTCTTTTACTCCACATTTTGGTTTTCCGCTAACTTCATTGTCAGCCATTTTGTTCCTGAGAAAATTTATTTTCTCTTATCTTTTCCCTTTTTCAGTCTTTTGCCCTTCTTTCTGTTCTTAAGGAGGTTTCAATTGGCTTTCGTCAATTTGTGCAATGTGGACTTTTTCTGTCATCAGACAGATCCAGGGACTCAAATTCCTCAAGAATGACGTATGTCCACTCTGGAGCCTTGTATTTTCTGTTTAGATTTCTCAATCTTGGACTTCTTTGAGTTATTTTCGCTAAAGTTTGCTTAGGTCTTGTTTGACTTGTGATTTCGTTCACTTGCTCTGGTTTCTTTTCAGATTTTCTCAGGTGATATTTTAGTTTCTTTACTCCAGTTGGCCAATTGTCTCCCTTTCTGACTCTTTTAATTTGTACTGCGTTTTCACCTTCCTTATCTCCTTGTAAAGTTCTTTTTATTTATTCATTTATTCTGGGCACAATCTGTTCTATTTCTCTGTTTTCTGTGCTTTTACCTTCTTCTGCTTCTTCTTGCTCAGGTTCTACCGTATATTTTGTTCTACTTCTTCCTGAGCTTGTTCTTCTAAATCTGTCTGATCCTGCTCAGGTCTTACTTCAATTCTTTCTTCTTCTGCCTGAGCTTGTTCTTCTAACTCTATCTGGTCCTGTTCAGGTCTTAATTCAAACGTTTCTTCTTCTGCCTGAACGTCTTCTTCTCTTTTTCCCTCCTCAGGTTTGTATATGTCTCTTTCTCTTTTCACCTGAGTGTGTTCTTCTTCCCCTGTCTCTTCCTGACTACCTTCCTGTCGTTTCAGTTCTGTTCTTCTTCTGGTTTCAATAGCATCATCAATTATTTCAATCACTGGGATCCATTCTTCCTGACTTATCTCGGACTGCTCATCATATGGTTGTCTTTCAGAATCTATCACTCTAGATTCTTCAATTTCACAGTTTACAACTCCTGACGCTTCAGCCTGCTCAGTCATTGGTGGCTCTTGTTGCTCTGATGGGCTCGGAACTCTCCTGGTATGACTAGCGTGAATCCAATTGGGCAAACCTGCACACTTCACTGCTGTGGTAGTGACTAGTATGACTTGCCTTGGTTTGTCCCACCTTGGAGCTAGACACGATTTCCTTGTGTGTTTCTTCACTAGCACCCAATCTCCAGGATTCAAATCATGCGCTTGATCTGGCTGTCTTTCGACTGCGTCTTCTCCAACCTGGTGAGAGATAGAACGCATCATTTCAGCTAATCCTTTGCAATAGTCCAATACCAGATCATCAGTTATACTCATTAGCTTATTTCCAGGAATAAATGGCTGTCTCATGGCTCTTCCCATGAGAACCTCATGTGGACTCATTCCTGTTTTTCTGTCTGGAATGCTTCTGAGACCCATCAATACAAGAGGTAATGCATCTGGCCATTTCAGCTTTGTGGATGCACACACCTTTCCAAATCTTGACTTGATTGTGCCATTCATTTGCTCAACAACTCCAGAAGCCTCTGGACGATAAGCACAGTGTAGTTTTTGTTCAATGTTAAACGCAGCACAGATTAATCGAATTACTTCATTATTAAAATGAGGGCCTCTATCTGATTCCAAAGTGACCGGAAAACCAAATCGTGGCACCAACTCCCTCAACAACAATTTTGCAACTGTAAGACTGTCATTTCTTCTAGTAGGGTAGGCTTCCACCCATCATGAGAAAAGGCATACTATGACAAGTACGTATTTCAATCCGTTGCATGGGGGTAATTCAATGAAGTCTAACTGCAATCTGGTGAAGGGTCCTTCTGCCTTTCCAATTTTTCCCCAGTTTACCACTGTCTTTCTACCTGGGTTCTGCTGTTGACAGGTTAAGCATCTTTGGCAAAGGCTCTCTGCGACTACCCTGAACTTCGGATTATACCAACTTTGTCTGAATAGCCTGATCATTGAATCTCTCCCTATGTGTGTTGCTCCATGGTACACTCTCGCCATTTTTGAAAGCAAACAATCTGGCATGACTGGTCTTCCATCTAGATACGCCCATACTTCATCATGTGGTCTTTTGGTACAGGCTGCCTTTATCCAGATTTCTTTTTCCTTTTCCTCAACTTCTTCCTGCAATTGTCTAATCTCATCCCATGTTTCTGGTACTGAGAAGTACATAAGTTGGCATCTGGTTTCCCCGTTTCAATTTTTCTGTTTATGGCTACTGCATTTTTAGCGCAGTATTTCACCACTTGGTCAGCATAATTATTGCCAGCAGTCACATAGTCATTTCCTGACTGATGTGCAGCACATTTTACAACTACTATCTCTTTTGGCAATTGTAATGCTTCCAACAAATCCTTTACATTTTTGCTGTTTCTGATAGGAGATCCTGAGGAAGTCAGAAATCCCCTTTGCATCCAAAGCTGGCCAAAGTCATGCACAATCCCGAAACCATATTTACTATCCGTAAATATGGTTACTCTCCAATTTTTCCCTTTTTTGCATGCCATTGTCAAGGCAACTAATTCAGCTACTTGTGCAGACTTGACCCCAGGTAAACAGGATGCTTCAATTACTCCTGAAAGTTTACAAACAGCATATGCAGCACTTAGACCTCCTTCTTGTGTCCTAAGGCAGGAGCCGTCTACAAATAACTCATGATCTGCTTCTTTCAAAGGCGTCTCTCTTAAATCTGGGCGGGTCTTTGTGCATAACTCAGTCACGTCCAAGCAATCATGATCACTTTCATCTTTCACTTCTTCGTCGCAGGGGTCTGGCAATAGAGTGGCTGGGTTCAGAATCGTACATCTTATTACGGTCACATTCTCAGCTCCCAAAATCACTCTTTCGTACTTTGTCAAACGACTAGGGGTGAGGTGCTGTGTTCTTGTTCTTGTCAATAGGATCTCAACCGAGTGTGGAATGAAGACTTTTATTGAATGTCCCATCACTATCGACTCACTCTGCTCCAGACTCATACAAGTAGCAGCTACTGCTTTTAAGCAGCCAGGCAATGCTGAAGCTACTGGGTCCAATGTGGCCGAAAAATATGCCACTGGACGTCGGCTCAGTCCATGTCTCTGTGTTAAGACTGAAAGTGCACAATTTTCTCTCTCACAACAGAACAAAGCAAAGTCTTTTGAGTAATCAGGCATGCCCAAAGCAGGAGCTTCACACAAGCAATTTCTCAGTTTCACAAATGCTTCCAGGCAATTATCATTCCAATCCATTGGGTCTTTTGCTCATTTCCGGATCATCTGTATTAATGGCTTTGCTAGCATAGAAATAATCCATTGTCTACAATATCCAACCATTCCCAGAAACATTCTCATCTCTCTCTGAGTCTGTGGCAATTGCATTTCTTTCATTATTTTTATTCTTTCCAGTGTTACTTTTCTAATTCCTCTTTCTATTTTATGCCCTAAATATCTTACTACTTGTCGACAAAACTGTAAGTTTTCGGGAGACACCTTGTGTCCTCCTTCAGCCAAATGGTTCAGTAACGCAATTGTATCTGTGACACAATCTTCTCGTGTTTTTGATGCCACCAATAGGTCATCAATGTACTGAACCAGTACAGAATTTCCAGGCATAATCAATGATTCTAGCCATTTTCTCAAAATCTGATTAAAAATTGAAGGACTTTCTGTGTACCCTTGGGGGACACGGCACCATGCGTAAATACGATCTTCAAATTTAAACGTAAAAAGATACTGGCTGTCTGGGTGCAAAGGAATAGAAAAGAACGCTTGGCACAAATCAATTACTGTAAACCATCCTGCATTCCACGGTATCTGATAAAGGATCACTGCTGGATTTGTTACAATTGGACAACAGGGAATTACAATTTTATTTATTTTTCGTAGATCTTGCACTATTCTGTACTTTCCGCTAGGCTTTTTTAGTCCCATTATTGGCGAATTACAGGGACTACCCATCACCTCTTTTAGAATACCTTGTTTAACCATTCGTTCAATTTCTGGAATAATTCCTGCTTTTACTTCTGGACTCATTTTGTACTGTCGGGCATTTGGATACACTGCACCTTCTTTCACTGTCACTTTAACTGGGTCTATATTTGTCATTAGCCCAATGTCTTTTCCTGTAAAATCCCATACTTCTGGATTGACTGTCGTTTTTAATTCTTCTGGCAATTCATTCTCGGTTATTAATGAAAACATTTCATCTACTTCTGTTCCCTGTTTGGCAAGCATCATCTTGTAAACAACATCCTCATCGGGGGTTTGGAAAGCAACACCATCCGGTGTACAATAGATCGTGCAATTCATCTTGCACAAAAGATCTCTTCCCAACAGATTTACAGGACTGGAATCGCATACTACAAACCGATGCATTTCTTTGAAGTTTCCAATGTGCACTTCCTTTGGCTTTGTGATAGGGGTTCTAATCTGCTGGTTTGATATGCCTACAACTTGGATTATCTCTCCAGAGAGGGGTAGGTTTGGGATGTCTGCTGTTCTCACAGTAGACCTGGTAGCACCAGTATCCAATAGGAAAGTAATGTCTTTACCTTCTACTCTCCCGTCAACAAATGGACCTGACTGATCTACCGGCAAGGATGCGCCAAGCATGCACTCCTCTTCCTACCCCCTCAGGCACCGTCATTGTGCAGTAACTGAATGTTCTTCATCATTCTGCAAAAAATATTGTGCAATTGTTCTATTATTCTTACCACTTTCTCCTTGAAATCTGGTGTTCGCACTGAAACTTTGATGGTTCACAAAATTTGGCATAGGAGCTGGTGGCACCTGATATTGTGGAGTGACTACCTGTTGCTGCTGATTCATAAGTACTTCATTCTGCATCTGTGGGATTACATTTTTATTTGGCCCATTATTATTCTTATTATTCTGAGTACTCTTACACTCGTTCTTCCAATGTCCAAGCTTTCCGCACGCATGACATGGAAACTTCTTTATTGCTTCTTTTCTGTCCATTAGCCCCTTACATTTATTGCCATTCGTTCCTTGATTATTCTGACTCTGTTCTTTCACTTGATTATTATTTTGATCATTTGCTTTCTCTTCTTGCTGCTCTGCCAATTTATCTTGAGCCCACATCATTTTCTCTTTTAGTTTCCTACGCCTGGCCTCAATGTCATCTCCGCAATATTTCGCGTAGTTTAGAATCTCATCCACTGTCTTACTTTGCCAACACAACATGTGCTGCTGTATCATCTGACTGATTTCCGGTTTTAAACCATATACAAACCGATACACAAAATGTCCCATATCTTTATCACCAATATTCTCAAAACCACTATACTGCCTGAACACCTGCAATAATCGTTCATAGTACACATGTACAGATTCATTTGGTTCCTGTGTTGTTCTATCTATTTTTACCCAATCTGTTTCTTTGGGAGGGATTTTCCCTTTCAAATACGTAATTACTTGGTGATACTTTTTCATCACCTCTTCCGAGGGTGCTCCTGTTTTTGCATCTCTAGGATACTCCTCATTAGGCCAATCAATTGTGATCTTACATTCTGTCCATAAATCAGCAGGTACCACTATGTCAAATAGACCATCCAGGTCTTTCAATAACACCTTTGAAACCTTCACAAACCTTTCTACCTGTTTGTACCACTCAACTGGTTTTTCTCTCAACTTTGGAAAATCATTTGTAAATGATAAAATATCTTGTCTACTCCAAGGGACATGAACATATCCACCTCCAGGAACCTCTCTCATTGGACACAATTTTTCCACTTTTCCTGATTCTCTTACTGGAAATGCAGCTGCTGCTTCTCTCGCTTGTACTTCCTCTTTCTTCCTTATCCATCTAATTCTCCATTTATCAATGTCTCCCCATTTTCGCAAAATGCTCATTAATTCCTTTATCTGTAACCTTTTTCCCGAAGCATTTACACTTTCTAAATCTTTATCAGTAAAATCCACTCGATAGGGCTTCTGTAACAGCTTTGATTTCTCTATGTCTATTCCAATCTCTGAAGCAACTTCAGTTAATCTCTCGTGAAATATTCTTGCTCTCCTAGTTATACTCTTACATAGAAACAACAATTCTTCATCATTGTAAACATTTAATCTTTCTGTGCCCACACATCCTGTCATCATCTCTTCCAATTCCACCTTCAATCTACTAATATCTAAAATCTTTGGTTTTGGGATCTGATTGTCCCTTTCCTGAGCCCACCTTTCTATTTCTTCAGAAGTGACTACTGTTGCGCTTGCAGTTCCAGCTGGAACTAAAGGTCTTCTTTCTCTCAAATTCATTGGCGTAACTTTCTTTGAAGTTTCCGCATGAGGTTCCACAATAGGGAGATCCATTAATGAAATAACTGACTCACTTTCACTAACCTGATCATCTGTGATTACTATCTCTTTTCTAGGGCTATTTAATGGAACTGTCACAAGTTGTGATTTCTGGGTAATCTTATTATCCCCATATAATGGGATTACTGGACCAATGGTTACAGGTACCATCAAAGCTTCAGTATTTAAATTCAATTGACTTATCCTTTGAACTAGTTCTTCCCTATTTTTATTCAAAGCTTCTCTTTCATTATCTTGCAACACTCTGTTGTATGATGTCTCATGTAAAATCTGTGGAGTTAATGGTATTCCCATTACTGGCGCACTTGGGGCAACCTTACTAGCTGCTTCTTGATACGGTGGTGGATTCTTAATTAAAATATCCTCCAGTAACTCGTCATCTGATTCACCATATCCTGCTGTGTCCATATGTTTTGTTTTCTCCTTACACTTTCCTCCAGAATGTTCCTCAGCCATCAACACTGGATATAACCCTTCTGATACCATCGCTCTCCTCCACTGTTTCATCTGCCCTTCTCGTGACTCAAGCAAATGTCTCGGAAAGAATCCTCTATATCTTCCACCTCTGCATTTTTCTCGTTCATATGACTCAGTCTCCCATTCTTCCAAAGCCTCATATTGAGTTAACCTCGGTCTAGGTTCTAAATCATTCATTTTCAATCTCAAATTCTGAAGAATCCTCCCATTAAACGTACCATCCTTAGGAAACGCTAACACACCATCATCTTTCATGTACTCTACCCAGTTTTCCAACCACACACAGGTATGATATCCTCTTTCCATCATCATAAAAGATGCTGGTGTCTTCGGTGGCGGAATAGGATTTCCTTTTCTAGTCAACACAGGTTTATGCTTAACAAAGAAATTCTTTACTTTCTTTAAAAATGACATCTTTCTTTTCTCTCCATACATTCTTGAAGAACGGTGTAGGAAATTGTATTCTGCAAACCCTTGAAATCTTCTACCTGTACGTCTTGCACTGACAGTCATATCAAAATCCCGCATACAATCCTTCTCTCCACCAATCCTAGCGCGGCTTCTAACTAAGCGTCCAATCAAATCAGGCTCACACCCGTACTCTGACCAATGCCAGCGCGGCCTTTTCTTGACATCAGTTCTGCTCCTCGCTACTGACCCCTCCTTCACTATGCTGGTCCTGTCACGCGCCCGCTGTGCCTACCAATCCCAGCGCGGCTCCCTGTGACGTCAGTCCCACTCAGGCGATTTCTCACCCCTCCTTTACCAAGCTCCTCCTGTCACACGCCCGCTGTGTCTACCAATCCCAGCACGGCTCACTGGGACATCAGTACCACTCCGGCAACTGACCCTCCCTTTGCAAGGTAATACGAAAACTTTATTTCTCAAATTTCTTTAAACTTCTTTGTTATTAACAACGTAAAAACATTCGCTACTCTGTCTGTTCCACTAAATCAAAGGATAGTTTATTTCTTTTCACTGCGAGTAAAACCTTCCGCTTACTCTTCACCTAAGCTCCAGAGAACCTGCTACTCTTCCGGTATCACCCGTTAGGGAAATTTGAGACCAATGTTTCACCAGCGAACTCCTTTTGCTGGCAATCTAGCTTAGAAGAACCTGCTACTCTTTCAGGGTTACCCTTACTAGGTGATATAATGCCTAAAGTTTCACCAGCGAACTCTTTGCTTTCAACCACTCTCACTTTTATTTAGAAAATAATCCCTAGTTTAACACTGCCAGCCCTACCTAGCTTCTCAGTGTTATTCCAACAGACGAGTAACCTCACTGCAGTGTGGTTTCTATCGCCACCTGCTATTCATTCCCCGGGAATTTCCCAGACGACATAGAAACAGGACACTAACTCTTTTGTTAAAACATTAACCAAAATCAATAATCTATACTTATCACCAAACTAGTTACTAACAACCATAGCTCTGCTACCAGAAAACTGATCCAGCGGTTTAGTAGCAATAGATACTCCACTACCATATACTCACCTGGGCCCATTCAATTTGCTTCCGTTAACACTAAGTAGACCGCTGGAACTTTTAGTTTTATAAGATTCTCATACCTCAAGATCCAGTTATTGGTTCTTTATCTAAACCTTTCACTGATCAAACAGTTCTTTCCTCTGGTTAATGGACCAGTTAGGTAAAACTAGTTGATGGTGATACTTAACATAACCTTATTATACAAAAAAAATAAAAAATAATGACAGACTCGGTAAGCTTTAAAATCTTTATCTAAATTAATGGGTTATGAACCATCTCAAAGCTTTTCAGTACAAACACCCTCATTCATGAGAGTGCCAAATTCAATCAAAATTCATTGGAAAATAACAGAAATTCAGATTCCACGCAACAACAATACTCAGAAAGAAGAGGATAGAGAGAAAAGAGCAATTATCAAACGATGAACTTCATATTTACCAAAGTATGGTGTGAAGACCAACCCCCTGGCCAAAGGGCTGGTAAGGGTCCCCAGGACAGATCAGGAGACAAAGACTTCAACACAGGAATCAGGACAGGATACTTCACCTCTCTAAATACCGACTACTACGTCTCACCCCTCTCTGACACTCTCTTCCTCCTCGTGGTTCTTCCGCGATCTTCTTTCTAACCCACCCAATTTAAGTAGATGGTTCTGCATTCGATTTCTTCATCAGCATTTCAGAGCATCAGCACCACCCCAGCACTGACAGCATCACGAGCTTCGAATTGTTTCTGCTGCTCCCGCTCCCAACAAGCTTAGCTCACTCTAACTAACTAAACCACTTCAATTATACCCTTCCATAGGCATGTACCACCCATTAATGTTTCATTTTTACAGAATACTAACTTCTGATTGGACAGGCGAGGGGGGGTGATCATCACACCATGCTTATATTTCATTTATTCCTTTAAACCATTGTTTCCAAACTCCTCCCCTCAAACTTTTATTCCGTCCTTCCTTTCCCATACATCTTTAAACTTTATTAATACAAAATGTATCATTTTTCTGAATACGGTTCCTTCATATGAACTCTTCACCCTCATGTTCCCAGGGCACATCTCCGCTGACCTTGGACGCGTGTCAAGTCCTTAGTCATCCTTTCAAGCCTCCACACCAGGGCGCATGCATTGCGCCACGTCAGTCTGCTCGACTCGGACAAGTTTAACAGGCCCAAATACGCACTAATAATAAAGTCAAAAGGAGAAATGTTATTCTCAAAAATAAATGATTTCACTGTATACCACCAACCTCTACTCTAACCCATACCATTTATTATTTCTCTTTCTGCATTTGCGTTAGTGTAAACTCATTTTCTAATTTCAGCAAAGCAGATGCCATGCATGTGAGCTTTCAAGCGGCCATTTTATAGCTCTTTGCGCAAGCGCCAGAATTTCCCTCCAAGCGTCAGCACGTCATACTACGTAGATGTAGTAGACGCATGCGCAGTAAAGATTCCGTGTTAAATGCGTTCTAGTCCTACGTCCATGTTATTGTGGCTAGTAAACACATAGGCAAGCTTCATTCTTTTCCCCCGTATGATGGAAATGCATATTATTAATCACAAAACACGTTGTTAGTAATTTGTTAATGAGTTTAAACAAGAGAATTGCTTCCGAGCAAGTCTCGCGTTCGAGTCCTTGCTCCATTACCATTGCTAGATTCCCACACGTGTTGGGGGCCATTGACTGCACACATGTCCCACTTGTGCCCCCTGCGGACACTGCACACATCTACCACAACAGAAAGCACACGCATTCCATCAATGTGCAGGCAATAGTGGACCACCGGGGAATGTTCACCAATGTCGTCGCAAACTACCCAGGCAGTGTGCACGATTCCTACATCTTCCGACAGTCCATCATCAACCAGCGCTTCCAGGATGGCACCTATGGAACTGAACTGCTCGTTGGTAAGTACCAAATCAACACACCACACACCTCAAAGCCACCATCACACAACGCACAACTGTGGGAATGCACACGTGACCAAACCACATACAACATGTCAATCAACATGCCCACCTACCAGACACGACAACACAACTCCATTGGGATCCTGGGCTTCCCATGTACACAAGCCAGCTATATCATGGCACCACAGCCACACAACAGCTGAACGTGTGGAGAGGCGGAAAGCAGGCATGTGCGAAGGATGCAAGTGACCCATGAATGGGAATGTACACAACGACAAGTGTGGCGTGAATGTGCTGGACAGACCTGGGTATGCAAACCACAGATATGTCCATGCAGACATTAACTGCTGGTGTCTGGAGAGCAGTGAACAGTGGACGCAACCATGTCACCCCAGGCTGTGGGTTAGATCGCGGAAATGTCGCTCGCTGCATCCCCCCCTGTGTGCGTGAGCGTAGTGGGTTGGCCCGGCTTACGCCAGGCCTGCACAGGGGTGTGGATAAAAACACTGTGGCGCTGAGCGTGGTGCTCTCCCGGAATGTATGTCAACAACAAATGTGAGCGCGAGGAGTAAGAGGGGTCACGTCCTTCTCCCCGAGATATAGCCAATAAACAATGTGGACGTACCCAGTACCTGAATAGATGACACTGGGGGCTCACAGTGCAGGAGAACCATCAGGTTCTTTTAAAAGACCCCTCACACACCAACCTAGTGGGTGTCATGCTTCATCATTGGGGTCCCAACCAGGCGGCCGAGTGCCGCCCGGTTGTGCTACGACGCCTGATTACAGCGGAGCTGGTGTAATGTGATAGTGTGATGAAGTGTGGTGCTAAATTAAAAATACCTCCGGGAATCCTTGCCTAGATATCCAAAAATTATTTAATGGTGGCGGCCCGGGGTATGGATAAAAACAGGGGGGTAGACAACCATAGGAATATAATAGTTCGCTGTTGTCAAGAAAGACGGTCAAATAATTTTTGGATATCTAGGCAAGGATTCCCGGAGGTATTTTTAATTTAGCACCACACTTCATCACACTATCACATTACACCAGCTCCGCTGTAATTAGGCGTCGTAGCACAACCGGGCGGCACTCGGCCGCCTGGTTGGGACCCCAATGATGAAGCATGACACCAACTTGGTTGGTGTGTGAGGGGTCTTTTAAAAGAACCTGATGGTTCTCCTGCACTGTGAGCCCCCAGTGTCATCTATTCAGGTACTGGGTACGTCCACATTGTTTATTGGCTCTCCCGGAATGGCCAACGTCACTGCCAGGGCAGCGCCTCTCAGCCCGCCATGAGGCCGACGCCATGAGCAGCGGGGCCTACGAGCCTATGCACCTGCTGCACGCCAGGCCGCTGATACCCAGACCCGGCTTGCCCACCCCAGCGCTCCAAGGCCGCACTGCTCATCTGCTGACACCAACGTGTGTCAAAGAGGGCCCACCACATGCCGGTGCTAGCTCCAAGACCCATGCCCGTGACCTTGGCAGCCTCCTCAGACCATCGCTGTCCTCCGTGACACAGGCCCCCAGGAGTCCCCATTCGTTGACATACTCCACCGCTGCAGCCGGCCTACACTGCAGTCCAGTATGTCCCACATCTAGAACTGAGTCTTCATTAATCAATGGCAGAGTTCATGCCAGTGAACGCAGGGAGAGGAGTGAGAGAAAGATGCGTTTCAGTCCGGTGGAAACACGGATCACTGTTATGGAGGAGGTCAACCAGTAGCAAGGACTGACCTGGTGCCACTAACCCTGTGTGCCGTGAGTCACCGTCAGCCTCCGGCAGAACAGTGTTGGTGTCTGAGCCTGTGGCCTGGGGGTTGTCATCAGCAACGGGCAGGTACGGACTTGGTGTTTGGTATGAGTCTGTGGCATCCATATCCGCCATGTTGCCGGACACAGCTGGTATGTGCCCTCTGCATCATGCCCTGGGGGTACACCTCCCTCTCTCCCCCGAGACACTCCGCGAAAACCACCTTTGATACATTCAAGACCCTGCTCTGCCCTCATGACCCTACCCCAGTCTCCCGCAAGTCAGTGTCCTGTGGTGGTAGGCCCGTGTCGGCCGCTGTGCATCCGGGGCCACTAACTCTGTGCAACTCAAGTCATGCTCCCTTGCTGTTCCAACATTGCATTCCTGAGTGCCTGATGACTGTTGAAGTTGTTGCCAGCACCAGCTACTCCCTGAGGGCTGGCTTATACTCACCCCACACACAGCCAGCACAGGTGTCACTGGACTAGTGGGCCTGCCAACACATCATGCCAAACCCTCTTTTCTCTCTGCACTGTCACAGGTGATCAAGGATATGCACTCTGCCCTTGGACGATGGCACCCCTCCGAGACCCGAACACACCCACCCAGAGGCAGTACAGTGCGGCCCACATACGCACCAGGGGCATCGTGGAACGCACATTTGGCGTGTTGAAATCACGTTTCAGGTGCCTGGATGTCACAGGTGGAAGGCTACTGTACAGCCCAGACATCGTGTGCAAGATGATCGTTGCATGTTGTGTGTTGCACAACATCTGTGTACGCACCAATGCCCCATGGATCCAAGTTCCATAAGTACCGGACGATGATGAGGACGATGGGGCAGGTGGCCCACATCCCACTGCAGCTGCGGCAGGAATGGCCCTTAGGAACACCCTCATTGCCAATTTCTTCTCATGAGCACGTCAAATTGTGGCCGTCCCTGGCAATCATGGGACAGTACAAAATGTCCACAAGCACAGCATGTGTGAATAAAAAATATTTGCAGGTTACAGGTTGTACTTGTACATTGTCATGTCACAGTTTCCTGCTGTGCCAGATGTGATTGACCATGTTGTGCACATATGCGGCACCAGTTGTGTCCTGTGTTCTGTTGTGGAGGTGTTGCTGTTTGTACCAGGATGTTGTCAATTTCGAGGTGCACTTATTCTTATGTGCATATGCTGCACGGTGGGTGAGTCGCTCCTGCTGCTCTGATTTGGCTGCCACTTATCCCTTTCATGCGGTGTGCCTTTCAGTTCTGTGCTTCCACAGTGCTGTGATGTTGCAGACTTGGGTAACTTGTGCTCTTTGTTGAGTTGTGACTCTTGGGCATGGTTTGTCCGCAGGTGTGTCGTTGACGTCAGGGGTTGTTTGTGCAGGTGGTTGTGTCCGAGTGTGACCTGCTCCTTTCCGGTTGTGGTCCGCACTCAGCCACCTCAGTGTTGTGCCGTGTACATAGTCATGATGATTGGACTGCAGCCATGCTACTCGTCATGTGGTGGCTCTTGCTTTGTCAGTGTGGTTGACGTATATGCATGTTTGCTGGACGCGCGCAGCTGGCCAGGCAAGCTGAGTGGGATATGCTCTTTTTTAGTGGTGATTTTAACTTAGTAAACAGTACCTTTTAAACTTGCTTTGTTGTGTTATTTGCATTTTCCTTTCTTGACCCGCACTGCTCCCCGGTCCACCACGGGTTGTCCCGATTGTTGTGGAGGGAGTACCGGCAACCTTCGTTCCCCTCTTCCGGGCTGGAGACCGGAGGGGATGGAGCCTCAACTCACTATTTTGATAGATGCCAGTTCTCCCGCGCAGCGGACGCGCGCAGCTGGCCATGCAAGCTGAGTGGGATATGCTCTTTTTTAGCGGTGATTTTAACTTAGTAAACTGTACCTTTTAAACTTGCTTTGTTGTGTTATTTGCACTTTCCTTTCTTGGCCGCACTGCTCCCCGGTCCACCACGGGTTGTCCCGATTGTTGTGGAGGGAGTACCGGCAACCTTCGTTCCCCTCTTCCGGGCTGGAGACTGGAGGGCGTGGAGCCTCAACTCACTATTTAGATAGATGCCAGTTCTCCCGCGCAGCAGACGCGCGCAGCTGGCCAGGCAAGCTGAGTGGGATATGCTCTTTTTTAGCGGTGATTTTAACTTAGTAAACAGTACCTTTTAAACTTGCTTTGTTGTGTTATTTGCAGTGTCTTTTCTTGACCCGCACTGCTCTCCCGTCCACCACGGGTTGTCCCGATTGTTGTGGAGGGAGTACCAGCAACCTTTGTTCCCCTCTTCCGGGCTGGAGACCGGAGGGGGTGGAGCCTCAACTCACTATTTAGATAGATGCCAGTTCTCCCGCGCAGCGGACGCGCGCAGCGAGCGCGCCGAAGACAAGCCCGTCTGCGCCCGTCCGCGCCCGGCCGGGACCAGGGGCCACAACCCCTGCCCGGTTATCTCTTATAGCTCCCAATTACTTCACACACTTAGAACTGACACTAACGATACATGTCGACACTCTCTGAATGTCATTAATGGCGATTCTGTCTGCCCCTACTGTGGCTTTTCCCTCCGGCCCTCTATCAAAGTGTTAAACCCCTCTGGCAATCTACCTCCACTAAGGATGTTCCTACTAAACTGCAGATCGTTCTCAAAGCACTCTACAGAACTTGCGATTTTACTGCAAGATTTAAAACCTGATGCCCTTTTTCTGACGGAGACG
The DNA here is from genome assembly GCA_963921515.1 of Calotriton arnoldi. Classification (NCBI taxonomy): domain Eukaryota; kingdom Metazoa; phylum Chordata; class Amphibia; order Caudata; family Salamandridae; genus Calotriton; species Calotriton arnoldi. The sequence continues at coordinate 962,652 of CAWUFW010004894.1, read as the reverse complement.
TGGCTCCACAATGAGTCTGATCCCATCCTCATTCAAACCCTCCCCCCCGGCTACCTGATACATCGGGTGGACCATAAGAGTGGCAAAGGTGGCGGTATAGCTATTGTTTTTAATAATAAATTTAACTGCCGCATTTTAGCAGACCCTGTGTCGGACTGCGAAAGTCTTGTCTTTTCTATAGACGTTGCCCCGACCAGCACCTTTTCTGGCCTTCTAATCTACCGCCCTCCAGGCGCCCCGAGACAATTCCTTGATGCTCTTTCCACAACTATTGCTAACTTAGCCTTTTCTCCATCTAACTTTACTGTGCTCGGTGACCTTAATTTCCATCTAGATGACCCTTTGGACAATATGGCTAACGAGCTGATTGGGAATCTCCTGGCACTTCAGCTCAATGAGAAAGTATTGAAACCTACCCACTCTCAGGGTCATCTACTGGACCCTGTTTTTAGCAACTGTAACGAACTTAGTGTAGGAACTCCCGTCCCACTCCCTTGGTCGGACCACTTCCTGATCCCTCTAACCTGGGAAACGCCCGGACCCTTTCTTCCCCCTAATACAATCTCGGTGCGGGAACGGAACTGGTCTAGACTTCCTATTGATCAGTGGAAACACATCTTGGAAACCACTAGACCAGTCAGTGACTCAAATCTTAACCTGGCCATTGAGAACTTTAATCTATGGATCCAAGGCTCACTGTATGCAGTACTTTCCAAGAAACCTATCCACAGAATCAGCAGGTGGAACACCGCTCCCTGGTTCTCACCCAAGTTAAGAGAACTAAAACAGTTCTGCAGAAGGCTTGAAAGGAGGTGGAGACAGGATTATTCAGACCTTAGCAAATTAAAATATAGGGAGGCAATCAGATCTTATAAATTTGAAATCAAAGCTGCCCAAGCTGCTTTTTATGAAGAGAAGATTAATTCATCCTCAAACTCCCCCAAAGAAATCTTTCGTATCGCTAAGACCCTCACCAAACTGCCCTTGGAACAGCCTACGTCTGATGGCGCACTCACACTCTGTAACAACCTGGCAGAATTCTTTCTACAGAAAGTTCAAAACATCTATCTGTCCTTTCCGGCCTCACATAATCATCATATTATGTCACCTATGCCAGAATCACAATATGGAACCCAAACCTTACTAGAGCAATTTCCCCCCTAGATTCTGTTTTGTAGGGCCCAATCATGACTAACTTTAAATCTGGTTCTCCAACAGATTCTGCCCCTCCTCAGATCCTCACATTAGCCACTGATATCATCTGTCCTGCTATCCTTGACCTCGTGAATTCCTCCATCTCATCTGGTATAGTTCCTCCGGCCTGGAAATGCGCTATGGTCAAAGACCTCCTAAAGAAACCTAATCTCAATCAAGATGATTTGGCCAACTATCGTCCTATCTCTCTCCTTCCCTGGGTGAGTAAGATTCTTGAAAAACACATAAACACTACTATGGTGGATTTTCTGGAATCTAATGATTTACTCCATCCCTCCCAGACTGGTTTTTGTCCCCAATTTGGGACAGAGACCGCCCTCCTCGCAGCAACTGAGGAGGCAAGGAGGATTCTGGATCAAGGGGGTACTGCAGCGATCATCCTCCTCGACCCAAGTGCCGCTTTCGACACTGTCAATCATAACACTCTGATCCTCAGACGTAAGAATCTGGGAGTATCCGGCACCGCATTAACCTGGTTGCAGTCCTTCCTTAGTGAGCGCTCCTTCAAGGTTTTTGAAGGAGATGTTGCTTCCAATCAGCTGCCTCTCAGCTGTGGGGTTCCTCAGGGCTCCTCCCTGAGCCCCACGCTGTTTAATGTATACATGAGACCCCTGGCAGAGATTGTCCATCCATTTGGCATAAAAATCATCACCTATGCAGATGACACACAGCTCGTGGTGGCATTAAACCACCCCGAGAGGTCATCTAGCACCCTATGCTGTTGCCTAGAGGAGGTTGCCAAATGGATGGAACTCTCATGCCTTAAACTCAATGGGGACAAGATGGAGCTCATGCTCCTGGGCAACTCCCCTTCCTTTAACTCTGCCTTGCTTTGGCCTAACTGCCTTGGGCCGGCCCCAGTCCCGAAAGACCAGATTAAGAGTCTTGGCATCTGGCTCGATCGTTCCCTTACATTTAATCATCAGGCAGCGAAACTCTCAGCCACTTGCTATGGCTTGCTTAGGATGCTTCGTAAGATCCTTCCCCTCCTCCCTTTCCAAGCTAGAAGGATCATGGTCCAGGCTCTTATCCTCTCTCGCCTGGACTATGGGAACGTCCTCTATCTGGGAGCTCCACAATACACCATCAATAAGCTCCAGATTATCCAAAACTGCGCTGCCCGCCTGCTTCTCCAGATCCCTCGCTGGCAGTCTGCAAAACCAGCCCTAGGGACCCTTCATTGGTTGCCGATCAGGGAAAGGATTCGGTTTAAAGCCATGTGGTTGGCCCACAAAGCCTTCTGGAAGAACGGCCCAGCTGTTATCCAATCCTTGATCACTCCTTACCAACCTAGGAGAGATCTCCGTTCAACGGCCGCATTTCTCTCTTTACTTCCCAGAATAAGGAGAGCCAGATGTGGTGGACGGTCCTTTTCCTATAATGCTGCAATTCTCTGGAACGCTCTTCCACTTCACTTTCGAAATGAGCCCAACCTGATGGCCTTCCGAAAGCTCCTAAAAACATGGCTCTTTAGGGACTGTATCTAATTCTTACTTGCTCGGTCCTCTGTTGTTTCGTCCGTAGCGCTGGGAGGCCTCAGGGTAGCCATCGCGCTTTATAAATGTCATTTCATTCATTCATTCAAAAAAAATTCATTTCATTCATGTATTCATTTGCTGTGTTTCGCACGTGTGCATGTGTTGGTTGTGTGATTGTTGATGTGTTGGGTGGGTGCCCCTTTTGCCACATGGTGTATGTGGGACTTCTTGGTGTTTGTGTGTGTGCTGCAGTGTACCCGTGGGATCAGGGACATGATCCTGAGTCATTGTGGGTGTGCAGTGTGCTCTGCTTAATTGTGCATGTGTGCCATTGGGCCCATCTCTCCCGTCCCCCCACTCACTGGTCGGTACGCACCCTGTTGATGTAGTGTCGGGTCATGTTGGGCAGTGTCCAGATCCCCAACTCCTGTCACCGTCTCCTGACTGGTGACTGTGGCCACCATCTTCTCCATGTCATTCAGCTCCTGGTGTTCTGCTGGCCCCCCTCCTCCGAAGTGTGTTGCTGCTTTCGTGTTGGCAGCGAGTTTCTGCTTGGTTTTGCCATTCACATCAATCCAGCGCCTCTTGTCCTCTTCCATTGTCCTCCTCGGCGCTGCGACGGCATTCACATGGTCCGAAATCTTTGCCTTGACGTACAGTTGGTGGTGGTGTTCTATCTCATCCGTGACGATAATCGTGTTTTCCTGCAGACTGTACCCCGTCTTCCTCTTCCTCTTCTCATTGCCCTTCCACGAGCCCTGGATTCCTGGGTGTTCCTCTGTGGGGATTGTGGGGTTCATGTTGTCCTCTGCAGTGGGTCAGGGTGCATCCGTGGTACTCCGCAGTTGATTTCCTTTTTAGTGGCATTTTCCGTATGCTGTTCTTGTGCTTTTTCCCGCATTACGCGTGGGTATTGCTGGCCTCTCGCTGGTTATCACTGTTTTCTTATCGCATTTGGGCCCATCACGTCTTTTTACGCGTTGGGGTTTGTGTTTTTATCGCCGTCGCAGTGGTTGTATCACGGACATTGGCCGCGGTTTCGGGAGGCTATCGCATGGTACCGCCGTGTTGTGAATTCCACGTTAACACAGGGTTATTTTCCCGCGATAGACTGCGATGTGTGAAGTTGCGTTAAGATTTTTTGGAGATGTTTAGCGCACGTTCTTGTGAATATCCCCCATGGAGCGTGCACATTTCATGTGATGTAGTCCTCGTGGCACTCAAGAGTAGTTTTAATTGGAGTGTACTTCTTCTCTCCGTAAACTCAATGGCCTAAAAGTGGCCGCCTGCTAATACGAGACAGACACATGGGTTTTACGGTTTTGTAATTTTATGTGGATACTGTTGACAAACAACTGGCTAGTGCTTCAGAACACCTTGAAGTAGACCCTGCGGTTTTAACATTTAGTGTAATGTTGAGAAAGGATATATTGAAATAACACGAGAATGCTTTCACTTGCAACTTTAATGTATATCTTTCATTGGACATTCTATTATGGGTATATCAGTGGGTGTCTTTCATGATAAGCGGCAATGCACTCGGAAGTAACACTCAATTTGGATGACTATAGCTTGTGTTAATGTGTGTGAACTAGGCTATCATTGGTGATGTGAATGTGGGAAATGTGGCAAAGCACATATTCCGCATATAGGGTCGATCACGAGCCTTTTACAGGATCACAGCACACATGTGGTGTAATATCAGAATGCACCATTTTGGTGTATGGGGGGCGTTGTAACATCTGCTACCACACGATGGGTTGCTGAATGTGAAAACATTTCTCCTTGTTCAATTGGCTCATAAAAATCAGTAGTGTGTTGGGACCGTAAAATAATATGACATGGTTTTTGGTTACTTAAATCTTGTGAAAGTGAGGATGATAAAATTAAGTCTTTATGTTATGTATGGTGCTTATATGGCATTTTTAATGTTAGTAAGCTCTATGTTTTGTTATCAGGATCCATAGAACAACATGCAGTATATATAAGAAATCCCTACCTGGATTTATGACTGTGATGCCTTAAAACAATACCATTTGTTTCGAACTATTTGGCCCCAAGACACTTCACACAGAGTGGTGCATCTACAAGTGGGAACCCTCCTGCTTAAGGTACATTACCTCCACGTCCCTCTCGCTTATCTCTATTACGTAATGAGGCCTCTGCGCCTCGTAGACACACCCCCTACCAAAATAAAAAGGCACCGCCCCCTCCACAATACCTGTTCTTTTGTGCCTGTAGACACGGTGAGGGTGGGTGCGGTGCGCTCACTCCCGTGTGAGTTTGTTTGTTTGATTTCTGTTGCTTCCTCTTCGCTGCCCTGGGCGGCATGTGGCTTCCTGTTGTGCAGATTGTGCACAGGTGTGCTCCATCGCTCCTGGCTTGGTTTCCTCTTGTTGGCTTGGTGGCTGCCGTGGTTGGTCCGTCTTCTGGCGTGCTGCGAGGGTCTTGATCATTCTGGTGAGTGGGGGAGTGGGTCTGCCTTTGGGCGTGAGGCGCCTCCTTAGTTCCCTTCTTTTTTGCCGGACCAGAGGTCTGCGGTGCTTTTTGGGGCATGTGCGGGGACTGTTGTACCCGCTGTGTCGTCCTCTCTTCCTGGTGACCCCGCTTCCTTCTCGCGCTGGGGCTGCCTGTCTTGTTGCGCACTGTGGGTGTTGGGCAGCCTGTGTGTGCCTGGTTACTTTTTTCCTCCTGCTGATCCGGAGGTCTGCGGGGCTTACCTCCGGCCGGCTTGTGGACATGTGCTGGTTGCTGGGGAGCCGGTGTCTCCTCTGTATTTTGGTTTTCTTTCCGGTTTGCCCCTGTTGAGAGGGGGGTCGACCCTTGACACCTCCTGGTTGCTCCGGTTGCTTGGCTTTTGACCTTGGGGTGCCTCCGGCTTGTGTAGTGTCTTCTTCCTTACCACGTGTTCCGTTTGGTTTGGCTGCTGCTGCTGCTCCTTTGGTGGGACTCGGTTATGCCTGGGAGTTATTGCTCGTTGGTTAGTCTTGAGCCTCTGGTGGCACAGGCTCTCCCAGGGCAAGGGTCTGTCTCCTGCCCATGCTGTCTCAGTGCCTAACGTGGTGTGGTGTCATTCAGTGTTTTTTTTTTGTGGCACCTCCATTATTGTTTGAGTCCTTGTGCTGTGCTCCGGGACCCACCTGTGTTGTAGCGCCTGTTTTTTTTCCCTGGCTGGGGGTCGGCGGTGCCTTCCTCCGGTCGGGGTGGGCGTGGCCTGTTACCAGGCCTTGTTTCCGCCGGCCGGAGGTTTGCTGTGCTTTTTCTCCGGCTGGTGTGTGTCTTTCTGCTTGGTTTTTGCTCCCAGACCGGAGGTCGGCAGTGCCTTGCTCTGGTCGGGGTGGGCGAGGCCGGTGGCCAGGGCTGGTTTTCGGCTGGCAGGAGGTTTGTTGGATGTTTCTCCAGCCGGTGGGTGTTTGTGTTGGGGTGGCTGGGGGAGGGTGTTTGTTTGGCCTCCCGCCTTTCCCTTTGTATGCACCTGATCTCGTCTGATCTCTGCTGTTGTGAGGGGTCGGCCCGATTGGTTCCTTGCAGGGGTTGCTGCCTGGGTGTTCCTGGTGCCTTCGGCTCCCCTGGCGCAGCACGTGGCTCATCCTCCGCCTTGCAGTGCATGCGGTCCTGGTGCACTTTTGTCGTGCACGGTGTTCCCTTGTTGCCCTGTTTCCCCCCTCTTTGTTCTTGCAGGCGTTGCAGCGGGTGAGGGGGGCGGATGCTGGGTCTGGGCATCTCCTGGCCTGTTGGGGCACATGGGGTGGTTGCCTCTCTCCTTTCGTTGTGTGGCTGGTAGTGCTGTCATGTTTCTCCTGTGGCCTGCGTGGGGGACTGCGCCTGGTCGCAGTGCGACGGGTTAATTTTCCTGGTTTGTGCTGGTTTGGTTCTCCTGCCCGGTGGTCTGCTGTGCCTTTCTCCTGTGGTGCGCTGGGCCGGTTCCTCTCTCAGTGATGTTCGGGGGTGATTGTGGCAGCCTCTGTGGGGTGCGTTTGTTGGTCGTTGGCGGTGCAGCGACCTTGTGCGGGCTCCGTGGGCCTGCGCCTGTCTCTTGCTTGGGCTTGGCGTTCGGGTGCGGGGTCCTGGTCCTGCCTCAGGGGTTGGTGCGGGCCTGCTCTGGCGCGGGTTGGTTGGCCTCTGGTCTTCGGCTGTGGCCTCTGGCGGTGGGTGCCTGGGCCTACGGCTGGTTCCCCTGACTCCCCTGCTCTCATCGGTTCTCGGTTGTGGGTTGCTTTGCTGCTTTGGGCCTTGTGTCTTGCCAGGGTCATCTTTGTGGCTTTTCCTGTCCGCCTGGCCTTTTCTTCTGGTTTTCAGCGCTTTCCTTCCTTGTGGGAGCTTGTCCTCTGGCGGTGGCGGCGGGGGCTTCCCTTCGTCCCGGTTTTCCTGTCTACCCGTGTCTGGTGATGCTCTGTTCCACGTGCGGGTTCGGGTGCAGGGCCTCTTGGCCTCTGTGGTGGGGGCGGTGCTCCTTTCCCTTTGCCCCTCCATCCGTCTGGGTTGGAAGTCCTTTTTTGTTTTATGCTTAGCGGAGCTATGTCTTTTGTTGTTGGATTGTTTCCTGACTGGTGGGCTGTCCTTTCCCGTTGCTTGTGGGTTTTCCTGTGTTCTGCCTCTGTGTCTGCGTTGCGGTGCTTGCAGGCCTGGCGCTGTTTTTGCTGGGGGCGTCCCCCGGGCTGCTAGGCGTCCGTGTTGGATACTGGGCTGGGCTTCGGGCCGGCCTTCCCCTGCGTTTCTGTGCTTCCTCTGTTTTCAGCTTCCTGTGGGCTGTGGCGATGGGTACATTAGGGGAGGGGTGCGCTCCTGCCGGGGTCCCTGTTTTCGGCTTCGGTGTCTGTTTGGGCTGTTGCTCGTCGCTCTGGGGCTTCTATGTGTGGAGTTTCTCCCCCTTGAGTGTGGCGTGGTCTTTCTCTTCGACTTCACCTGTGTGCTGTTTGGTGGGGTGCTGATGTTGTTTCTTCCTGCCTGGTTGTTCCGTCTTGATTCTGCCAGTTGGCTGTTTCTTGTACTGGGGCTCTTTGTCTGCTGTTCTGATGGTTTGCCGGCTTATGGTGGCTTGTCGGTCTTTTTGCTGGCCTCAGGTTTTGGCCTAGCCTGCCTTGTTGTGCCAGTGGAGCAGGTGTACCGGTTTCCCGGGTGCTGTTGTCCCGTCCTGTGGTCTTCCAGGGTGTCGCGTCTGCAGTTCTGGTTGGGGGCGTCTGTGTCCTGCAGCCTTTTGACCCTGATGGCTCCTGCTCGTGTTAGTTCTCCGGTTTTCGGCGTTGTCAGCCCTGGTTCGCTCCTGGTTGAGTGTCTGTCTGGGCTTGCTGTGGGCTTTGCTGCCTCCTCTTCCTGTGGCGATGCCGCAGTGCGGTGACTGTTCTCCTCTTCTCCCAGGGGTTTGGCTGGGTCGGGCCTGGTTCGTGCCTGGCTGGGTGGCCGCCTGGGTGTGCCTGGTGCTGTTATCTTGGCTCTCCTGGCCTGTGGTCGGTGTTTGTAGCTTTCTGTGGTCCGGTTTGGGCTTCGCCCTCTTCGGTTCCGTGGTTGGACGGTGTTCTCCGGCTCCTGCTTCTCCTGTTTCTGGGTGGTTGGGGCAGTGCTGTGGCCCTGTGCGTTCTGCTTGGTTCCTTTTTGCCTCCTCTTATGGCCACTGCTTCTTTCGGTCCTTGGGGCACCGGTGGCGGCCTCCTCTGCTGTCCTGGCTTGCTGGGTCCTTTTGGCTGCTGGTGGGCTGTTGTGGCTGCCCCTTGTTCCTGTCGGGGTCCCCTGGTTTTTTCCAGTGTGCTGTTCCCCATTCCTCTTCCTTCTGTGGGCCATTTTGGCCTGGATGGGGTTGGAGTCTGGTTTCCGCCGTGCTGCCAGTTCCTCGGGCTGTGCTCCTGGCTTGGGTTGTCCAGTGTGCGCCTGTCCTGTGGCTGGTTGGTTGTGGTGGTTCTTCCTGGTGGGGTATTTGCCTTTTGGCTCTGGGGCTTTCTTGTCTGCTTTCTTTTTGCGGGTTGCGTTCCTGGGCGTCCCCGTTTGTCCGCGTCTTCTGCGTTTTTTGGGGTTCGCTGTTCTGTCTGGGCCTTTCCAGTTCCTGCAGTTTGAGCTCTGGGCTGTTTCCTGTGGGGCCCGGGTGTGGGTTGCCCTGGTGGCTGTTCCTCTGTTGGCCTTGTTCCGGGAGCCTAGTTCGGTGGGTTGGGAGTCTAGTTTTGCTCGGGCCTCCTGCCTTTCCTCTTCCTTTGGTTCCTCTGTTGTTGGAGCTGGTGGTGGTCTGGATTCTCCGGTTCTGTGGCCCGGTGGTTTCCTTTTCTCCTGGTGCCTTCTCAGGCGTTTCCAGGGTGGGCGTCTTGCTGTTGGGGCATGGTGGCTGGCGATACCTTGGTCTCTGGGCTTCGGTTGCCTCTGCTGTGCGAGTGCTTTTTGGGGGTCTGCCTGGTCTCCTTGGGGTCTGCATTGGCTGTTGGTTGGGGGCTTGGTGTGCTTGTGCGCACGTGGTTCCCTTTTCTGTTTCTCTGCCTCTGGTGCTCCAGCTGGCCTTTCAGGGCTTTGCGGTCCCGTTGCCGGGGTCTGTTGGTCGGTCTGGTCTCCTGGTTCTTTGTAGGATGGCCCCTCCCTCGGTGGATGTGTCCCTCTTGGGGCTTTCCCTCCTGTTTGGCGGGCTCTCTGGTGTTCCCCTTTTTCTTTCCTCTCTGGGGGGTTGTGCCTTCTGGCTCTGCTGTTTTTCATCCTGTTGTGTCGGCCTGATGGCTTTGGGGGTCCTCGGCTTCTTGTTTTGTTGAGTCCTCTTTCTTGCCCGTTTTTGGGACTGGGCTTGCCTCTGGGATGCGGTCAGCTGTGTTGCATCTGGCTTGTCTTTCCTGTTTGTTTGCCCTTCTTTGGTGCATTTTCTTCCGCTTTTTGGGCTTGTGTTTGGACAGCTGGCCTGGTTTTTCTTTGGCTTGGTATGTCTCATTGCGTAATGGAGATAAACAAGAGGGACGTGGAGGTAATGGTTATATTACTTACCCGTAATCACATTACTCCTAGTCCTACTCTCGCTTATCTCCATTATGGCCCGCCCTCCCTCCCGGTGGCCCGGCCAACTGTGTCTACGGTGGCTTGGTACGTAGAGGTATTGTGGAGGGGGCGGTGCCTTTTTATTTTGGTAGGGGGTGTGTCTACGAGGCGCAGAGGCCTCATTGCGTAATGGAGATATGCGAGAGTAGGACAAGGAGTAATGTGATTACCGGTAAGTAATGTCGCATGATCTGAATCGTTCTTTGATCATCAATCCGTCCTTTTTTCGAAATAGCACGTTTTTTTTTACATCCTTTGCAGGTCCTTGGGAAATCCAAATACTGTTGAAAAAGCCAATGTACAATTTAAACCACAACATTTCCATACTGCTTCTTTTAGCTGGGAAGGTATAGTCAATCATACCTTATGATAATAGGTGTTTAAACTAGGACTAATTAGAGTAATAATGGACAGAAATCATAAAACCTCAGCATAAACTTGAGATAAGAGGAATGGTGCTATAATGCCGGAGCAGATAATTTTCATGTCATTTGTTGAAAATAATATTAAGGGAAAATGGCCTCACAACAAATATAAATAAATTTGTGCTATGTGCAGAAAGATGTAGGGAAATTTCATAATGCACAGTGATTGATTTGGAATAAAGGGAGACTGGCATAGTAATTATCTAGCCGCTATTACAAGTATGATAACCTGAATGCACTGTGCACTGTTCACTGAGTGCAAATAGAACTCCTCAATTTATACTACTATAAACTGATTGAAACAAAAAATGTAATCAAACTTGATTGTCATTTATCAAACAGTATTGTTCATGTAATCATGACATTACAAGTGTTGTTTCCAAGAACGAATCATAAATGAAATACAAAATGTCATACATTGTCATCTCATGTATTTTAACAATTCTACTAATGACGTGGTCATTTATAAACAACTCCCATGTAACATTCAAATGGATGCCCGAAGCATTTCGGGACGTATCAGTCCCTTCCTCAGGGGCCAATCTACAAAGGAAAATAATATGCTTAATGAATCATCATCATAATAATTGATACCACGTAAGCCTCATTACCCAGTTGCCAATACATTTGTAAAATCTATCCAAATGTACACCTAAATAATTCAGTGTAAATATTACCAATCATGAGACGTAACAACCTATCATCGCCTCTGTTAATGATTATGTTAATGCCGTGTTGTGGGAAATTGTGTTGGTAAATTCTCATAAAAACACCCAGTGTGCTAGTAACTTCACCTTACTTATGTGCTAAACACTTGGGGGTTACCTCAGTATACTGTAGAGAAAATTCAAAAAGCTGTGTCGTCCGTCCTGTCATATAAAAAAAAACATGTGTCATCTAATAATGCACATAACCGTGATTGAATGTGTTCTAAGAACATGCACTGCAAATGTGCTCACCTTCGAAATTTTCACGTTAAAGTCTGAATGACCTCATTCTCAACGAGAAAAGAAATGTATTCCCATACCTGTGACAAAACGAAATGGAATGTCACCAAGACAATATAAACAGTGGCCAAGTCGTGATAACAAAGAACTCGAGTGCGGATCATGCGCTCACCTACCGAAATGAGAGAACCACGCGTAGAAACTTTAAGGAGAGAGCATTAATCCAATGGAATCCTAAACAAAATACCAAATATCATGAGTATTTATATATGTAGATGCCTAACGGCATTATTTGCAAGATTACCACCGCAATTCAAACTCACCGGCAAAACTGCCGAACCAGCCTCTCAGCGTGAAACCTCTCTCCAAAGTGTGCCGTAAGCGTGCTTTGCGAAGAACCCGATTAAGACCTCAAGTATATTAAACATCGAAATAGGACTGCAGGTTAGGATGTGAAAACTATGGCCGCCATCTTAGCAAAGGAAAGCTCCTTAAATAAATTAATCTAATGCAAAGCAAATAATCCGTCTTCTGTATTCACATAATAATATAGCGGCAAAATGTAATAAACTAGATGAATATATACCTCCTCAAGTGGGTATATCATAAATACAAAACTCTGGAATTCTTGAGGTGCCCGATATTACACAGCAGAAGTACGCAAATTGCTAAACCTGTGATGAACAAAAGGTGAACTGTTTCAATCACCCGTCGCAAGAATGTGCAAACAACTAAAAGTGCATCCCGCCACCACTGGTGTTGATGTTAATGTATTGTTATGATTGGTTGTATAACAGTGTTATTAAAATATCTCATTATCACAATTAAATGTATGTTCAATGGGTGTCCTGCCTGCCTACTGGTCATAAAGAACAACTCATATCCAAACGATCATTAAGGCCTCTGGGTATCATGGTATCCAAATTTTTGATCCAATATATTTCTCTTTGGAGAAGTTTCTTGGTATTGTCAATTCCTGGTTGTATCATGACTTTTTCAATAATCTGAAACCTAAGTTGGGACATGGTGTGTTTGGCCTCCACCCAATGTAGTACAATGCTCGATGTAGTGCTCTGGGTCCGGATCTTACTTTTATGCTCTGTAATCCGAACTTTTAGTTTGCGTTCCGTTTTCCCAACATAAGCTTTACCACATGGGCACTTAATGCAGTAGACCACGTTGCTCGTGTTGCAATCGATGGTGTGTCGTAATTGAACTTTTTTGCCTGTCAATGGATGTGATAAGATATTGCCAAGAATGACATTATTGCAGTGTATGCAGTTGTTGCATTTTTTAGTCCCTTGCATTACATCTTTGCCAACATTTTTCTCAGGATTTGACAAAATTATGCGAAGATTTCTACCCCTAGTGTAGGCATGTAACGGTTTGTGTTGAAAGATTCCATTGAAGTCCTGTTCACTTTCCAATAATTCCCACCTAGTATTTATGATCTTTTTGATTGCTTGTGAACTGGTGGTGAACTTGGACACAAACACTATTCTATTTTCGTCTGGTTTGTGCTGTTTAATAAACAGGTCACGACGCTCCTTTGTTTGTACTCGTCTTATGCTGTCTTGAAGTATAGTTTCAGGATAACCACGATCAAGGTACCATTGTTTATATTCATCTAATTTCTGGGTGCAGATATTGGAATCTGAACATATCCTTTTGATCCTGATGAATTGAGAATATGGCAAGTTCCTAATCAGACTTCTTGGATGAAAGCTAGTAAATGCCAAAGCATTATTACGGTCAGTAGGTTTGCTGTAAATTTGAGTTTCAAGGTATGTGCCAGGCGGTGATTTACTCACAGATACATCCAGAAAGTGAATGCTCTGATTATCTATAGTGTAGGTAAATTGTATCCTGGGATCAGTTGTGTTCAAAATGTCAATCCTCTTCACTAGCTCTTCTCTGGTATCTGTCCAGATGATAAAAATGTCATCTGTATACCGGCTGTACATTTTAATCTTCTTCCACCAGGCTGGATTGCTCATAATGTTGTGGTACTCAAATTGGGCCATGAATATATTAGCATATGTTGGGGCCCCCGAAAAACCCATGGAGGTCCCAGTAAGTTGTGCACAGAACTGCCCTTGCCATGAGAAATAGCTGTGGTTTAAGCAAAACTTCAATAATTGAAGAATCAAAACTTTTTCAGTGCCAATATCTCCCATCTGAAGTAAGGCCCATTCCACTGCTTCCAATCCCGCTTCGTGTGGTATGGACGTGTACAAAGCTGTAACGTCTATGGTACATAACAATACACTCTCAAAATGCTCAACATCCACCTGTTGTACTTTCTGTAAAAAGTGAGTGATATCTTTGAGGTATGACTGCCAACGCTGAACAAATTGCTGCAGATAGAAATCCACAAATCTTCCGAGTGGATCAAATAATGATCCGCGCCCTGACACAATTGGGCGAAATGGAGGATCCCTCACATCTTTATGAATCTTCGGTATCATGTACTGCTTCGGTCTCCGAGGATTGCGTGTGGAAAAATAAGACTTAGTTTGTGTGTTGATCCACTGATAATCTAGTGCATTCTGTAGAATATCCTCCAATATACCTTGAAGTTGTGTTGTCGGGTCATACAGTAGTCTAAGGTACGTATTTTCATCATTCACGTGTGCATTGACCTTAGCATGGTAAAAAATGGTATCCATTACCACTATTGCTCCCCCCTTATCTGCAGGTTGCAAAGTGATCTCAGGATTATTTGCTATAGTTTTGATAGCCTTTCTGTCATGTACAGTTAGATTATGACCTCTGTTAGCATCCAAATTAAGTTTTTTCAAATCTTTGTGTACCATGATTTCGAATGTGTCCAACATCTTGTGTGAAACAGGTGGCAAGTACGTGCTCTTGGGTTTAAAAATAGTGGGTGTAAGTTCCTCAGACTCATTTTGTGGGGTCACTACGTTGGTAAAGTAATGTCGTAATCTTAATGTTCTCATTAATCTGTAAAAAGTGGCTTCAACTTCCAATGTGTTGGTTTTACTGGTCGGTACAAAGGTCATACCCCTACTGAGCACATTGATTTGTTGGTGTGTTAGTTGTGTTGTGGATTTGTTGATCACTAGACTACTGTCTTGCCACTGCGTAGTGACTTGCCGCTTTTTTCTTTGTCCTCGCCTTGTTTTTCGGATAATCCTGGTGTTGCTCGGCTCATTGAAGCTGGTGGTTGCCCCTGATCTGGGGCCTGTGACAAAAAAGGTACTGTTAATGAAGGTTGAGGTGATTGACCAGATTCAGTGGATGGTCTTGCATTTTGTAATTGAGTGATAACCGTTTGCGCCGATGTTCTGCTGGTGGATGCTTCTTTGTCAGAGACGATACTCTCCTCTGATGACGCGTTCGTTTTCTTCTGATCAATTCTCCGGCGGGAGTATATCTCAGCCCACGTATAAACTTCATTTAATTTGTAATCAATCGTGTCTCTTTTATATTTACGTAGTTTACCTTCTTGTAATTCTTTGCTGTATTTTTCCAACTTTTGATTGAGCTCTTCAAGATGTGATTGCCAAGCATTGTTTTCCAATCTGAGTTCTAGTTCTCTTTTAAGGTTAAAGATTTCTTCTTCAAGATCCCGAATAGTTTTAGATAGTTCTTCAACAATTAGTAATATATGGTCCAATGAACACTTATTCAAAATAGAATACCATTTGTCCATGAATGAGGAATTTAAATGGAAACGTAACAACATTGGTTTGATAGAAAGTCGCAATCCTCTTGGTATCCGCTTGGCCTTGTGATATTGAACTAACGTTGAAGCATGAAGTTTCTGATTTAATTAATGTCTTGTGATGTATTCCAGTTGTCTAAGCTGCTGGGTAATAGAGCCGCCGTGTGTATCAGCTGTTTTAACTTCTTGTATGAGGGCATATATTTCCGTGTCTTGATCTGTGGGGTACACCATTGTTGTTGTCCTATTTTCCGTGATATTAGTTATTGAGTCGAAAGACATTGTAACAATGGGTGCTTCCCCCTGGACAGTGAGAAAATGGTAAGTTATTTGCTTTGGAGGAGCACACCTGTTTTGATTTTTTAGGTAATTTAACCAATTGTTTATCTCCTAAATACTTTTAGCTTGAAGGTGCTACAGCGCTACACTTGCTGTCAAACCAAGTGTTGAGATAAGAAGCCGCTATTACAAGTATGATAACCTGAATGCACTGTGCACTGTTCACTGAGTCCAAATAGAACTCCTCAATTTATACTACTATAAACTGATTGAAACAAACAATGTAATCAAACTTGATTGTCATTTATCAAACAGTATTGTTCATGTAATCATGACATTACAATGGAATCTTTCAACACAAACCGTTACTTGCCTACACTAGGGGTAGAAATCTTCGCATAATTTTGTCAAATCCTGAGAAAAATGTTGGCAAGGATGTAATGCAAGGGACTAAAAAATGCAACAACTGCATACACTGCAATAATGTCATTCTTGGCAATATCTTATCACATTCATTGACAGGCAAAAAAGTTCAATTACGACACACCAGCGATTGCAACACGAGCAACGTGGTCTACTGCATTAAGTGCCTATGTGGTAAAGTTTGTGTTGGGAAAACGGAACGCAAACTAAAAGTTCGGATTACAGAGCATAAAAGTAAGATCCGGACCCAGAGCACTACATCGAGCATTGCACTACATTGGGTGGAGGCCAAATACACCATGTCCCAACTTAGGTTTCAGATTATTGAAAAAGTCATGATACAACCAGGAATTGACAATACCAAGAAACGTCTCCAAAGAGAAATATATTGGATCAAAAATGTGGATACCATGATACCCAGAGGCCTTAAGGATTGTTTGGATATGAGTTGTTTTTTATGACCAGTAGGCAGGCAGGACACCCATTGAACATACATTTAATTGTGATGATGAGATATTTTAATAACACTGTTATACAACCAATCATAACAATACATTAACATCAACACCAGTGGTGGCGGGATGCACTTTTATTTGTTTGCACATTCTTGCGACGGGTGATTGAAACAGTTCACCTTTTGTTCATCACAGGTTTAGCAATTTGCGTACTTCCGCTGTGGTCGTAATATCGGGCACCTCAAGAATACCAGAGTTTTGTATTTATGATATACCCACTTGAGGAGGTATATATTCATCTAGTTTATTACATTTTGCCGCTATATTATTATGTGAATACAGAAGACGGATTATTTGCGTTGCATTAGGTTAATTTACTTAAGGAGCTTTCCTTTGCTAAGATGGCGGCCATATATTTCACATCCTAACCTGCAGTCCTATTTCGATGTTTAATATACTCGAGGTCTTAATCGGGTTCTTCGCAAAGCACACTTACGGCACACTTTGGAGAGAGGTTTCACGCCGGGAGGCTGGTTCGGCAGTTTTGCCGGTGAGTTTGAATTGCGGTGGTAATCTTGGCAATAATGCTGTTAGGCGTCTACATTTATAAATACTCATGATATTTGGTCGTTTTTTTAGGATTCCATTGGATTAATGCTCTCTCCTTAAAGTTTCTACACGTAGTTCTCTCATTTCGGAAGGTGAGCGCATGATTCGCACTCGAGTTGTTTGTTATCACGACTTGGCCACTGTTTACATTATCTTGGTGACATTTCATTTAGTTTTGTCACAGGTATGGGAATACATTTCTTTTCTCGTTGAGAATGAGGTCATTCAGACTTTAACGTGAAAATTTCGAAGGTGAGCACATTTGCAGTGCATGTTCTTAGAACACATTCAATCACGGTTATGTGCATTATTAGATGACACATGTATTTTTTGATATGACAGGATGGACGACACAGCTTTTTGAATTTTCTCTACAGCATACTGAGGTAACCCCCAAGTGTTTAGCACATAAATAAGCTGAAGTTACTAGCACACTGGGTGTTTTTATGAGAATTTACCAACACAATTTCCCAAAACACGGCATTAACATAATCATTAACAGAGGCGATGCTAGGTTGTTACGTCTCATGATTGGTAATATTTACACTGAATTATTTAGGTGTATGTTTGGATAGATTTTACAAGTGTATTGGCAACTGGGTAATGAGGCTTACGTGGTATCAATTATTATGATGATGATTCATTAAGCATAATATTTTCCTTTGTAGATTGGCCCCTGAGGAAGGGACTGATACGTCCCGAAATGCTTCGGGCATCCATTTGAATGTTACATGGGAGTTGTTTATAAATGACCACGTCATTAGTAGAATTGTTAAAATACATGAGATGACAATGTATGACATTTTGTATTTCATTTATGATTCGTTCTTGGAAACAACACTTGTAATGTCATGATTACATGAACAATACTGTTTGATAAATGACAATTAAGTTTGATTACATTTTTTGTTTCAATCAGTTTATAGTAGTATAAATTGAGGAGTTCTATTTGGACTCAGTGAACAGTGCACAGTGCATTCAGGTTATCATACTTGTAATGGCGGCTTCTTATCTCAACACTTGGTTTGACAGCAAGTGTAGCGCTGTAGCACCTTCAAGCTAAAAGTATTTAGGAGATGAACAATTGGTTAAATTACCTAATAAATCAAAACAGGTGTGCTCCTCCAAACCAAATAACTTACTAGTAATTATCTAGTCACATGGCATTATTTAGATGGTTCTTAAAATGTTTATTAACCACTTCTGTAATAGGTTATATGTTGACTTTTTTTCTCTTTTTCACGTTTTGCTATCTTGAAAAAATCCTTTCTATAGGTTTTTAAAACTGTATTTTATATGTGTTTTTGTAGCCCTGAAGAAGTCTTTTGTGATGTAATGCATTGGCAACATTTGAATTAAAGGAGAATGATTTATAAAAAAACAAAAGAAGAGCATGTATAAAGAAATCTCTTCTTTTGAATAAACATGATGGAGTCTGTGCATTATGTCAAATAATTGTGTTAAAATACATTTGATTGAATCGTATACTGTCATAATAGTATAAATAAAAATGTAGTGCTGAGCTATCTAATTTTTAATTGCCTATGGATTTTTTCCTGTGAGGAAGATGAACGGGGCTGGTCTTCCAGACTCATGCACTACCTTAATTTATTGTTAACCCCACCCACTAAAGTGTTAGGTGTGATGCTTTATTGTCTCAGCCTCGTTGCATAAAATTATTCATAATTATGCCCCATTCATAGGTTGTCCAAACACTTATAAGTGGTATTGTTAAATTTGTCCGCAACAAATGTTGGTTGGTTGGAAGTTAAAAATATAAATCTGGTGAGACCTCTAACACTTTGTTAGAAATTTGGTCTCTAGTTGACAGAGGTTTGCAACCTGTCCAAGTGGGGACCACAATCCTACTGTAAAATAAATATACACTAAAAGATAATCTGTGTTCACCCTCTGGTAGCTTGGACCAAAGCAGTCAGGCGTATCTAAAGTGGCAATGTGTAGAGTATTTGTGCAACACACACACACACACACACACAGTAACACAATGAATGCACCAAACAAAGACTCCACACAGGTTTAGAATAATAGAGAAAATGATGTGAGTAAAACAAGACCACAATGACAAAAATTCAATCAGTAGAAGTTGAGATATGAATTTTTAAAGAATAAATGCCATAACAGTGCTTTAACGTCAATAGCGCTAAAAGGTTACTTGAGGTCAGGAGGGACCAGGGTAAATCCAAAGTTTAGGCCAACTGCAAAGGAGGGCAGACTGGCTATGAGACTCAAAAATGTCCCGCTGAAAAAGTACATTGGATGGAGCAGAGCATAGACACTGAGGGCATGATGCGTTGATCTTGTCCACGCAGTCGGGTCGCTGCGTTGTCATCGAGCTCCATTGAGATGCAGGCAAAGCGTTGTTGTCAAGTCGCGCAGAGCATCGTCATTGGACCGCACAGGCTGTAGAATCATTGTCATCAAACAGCCTCTGAGTTGGCGTCGAAGGGCACTGCGTGGGTTCCGATCGGCTCAAAGGTGACAATGCGTTGGTTTTGTAGCAAATCAGCTGCAGAACCCACTTCCGAGGCCCAGGACTGGAGGGGGCACCTCAGACAAGGGTAGGACTCACAGATGGCAGAGTCCAGCAGCACCAGCAGAACTGTAGGAAGTATGTTGTACCCCTGAGACTTCAGAAAACACCATCGACCTCACAGAGGCAGACGGCGCTGCTGCCCGTCTTCAAGCACAACCGACTAATGTGGCAGAATACGAATGCAATTCTGCAACACCGACTTTGCGGTGATTTCCCAGTGCTTAGCTGCACAGGGGCTTGATTCCCCTCCTTTGAATTAAGCCTCCAGACAATTGGAGCTTTCCTACTCATGCCATTGGGCCCCCGGAACTCCTAGACCACACCTACGTGTCCAAATTGTGACAATCAAAGATTTATCCCTCGTAGGCATTGACCATTCCCTACGCTGCGCCGCACGACCAGGAATTGTTTCGCCACATTAGGGTTTGCTGAATACTACATGCTCACAACTTTGTCCTGATGAAGATCTCAATTTTTTGAGATCTGAATGCCGTCAACCCTTTAACAACTAAACTCCTTTTATTTAAAAAAAATTCAGTATCAAGGAGTTTTCTCATGTTGTCAATGCGATGTATGTTTTAAAAAAAATATTTTCATCACGTTCCTTTTCACTATTTTGTGAGCACTGGATCTATAATCTTGGTGCAGATTGCCCGTCCTGCAGAGAAGTGACCTTTGTGGAGGGCATGACACCAAGGTGGCTTCAAAAAAAACAGGGAGTGTGAGTAGTATTCCCCAATTCAGCAAGGGAGGCCTGAAGTGTTACAATGGAAAGCTGCTGAGGCCCTTCTTATGGAGAAGCTGGTGAGGTGTTTCCGGTTGTCACGACATTCGAGACCTTTACACACCCTCGTTCCTGATGTCTTTCGTTTATGTTTGGAGGACGTGTTTAAAAAATGCATGTGTGGGTAGTTTACATCTTTGCCATGGGGACATGTTGTTGTTGTTTAAAAATATTACTAGAGTTGTCTGTGTGCACCCTGGGAAGTTCAGACATATACTGGTCCTGGCCTTTTCAGGAACCTGAGCCGGCAAGAAATATTTTTACAAGTCCTGCTTTGGGATTGTCACTGCGCGACAGCGCATAACTAGATGGCGGAGACTGTAAGTCTCAATTCTGATAACTATAACTTTGATGTGTCTGGGAACTAACGGCTCAAATTGGCTGATCGCGAATGTCCTTCGCGACACGGAGCTACCATTTTGTTGTTTCTTGTCCTCTCCCTCGGTCCGTTGAACTTTATCCTGCCGACCCTCAGACATTGCTCTTCGGCTGGACTGCCTTATCTATCTCTTTCTCCCCCCCTAGGCCCCCGTCTCTCCTATCACCTATCTCATCTCCCTCCCCTCCCTCTCTCTACCCCCTTGGATGTCTTATATCTCTGTTCATCCTGTAGATATGTAATATTCAATCGTTTTTAGCCTGATCGATGTGAAAATGGAACCCTGAGTGAATTTACTATTTGCATAGTTACAACTCTAACCACTAGTATACGCAGTAGTTCTTTGTACTTAATATCACTATTTTGTGATTCTGAGCTCTCCCGTTTGCATCTCTCTCCTAAGTGACTCTACAACGTATACATTTCCTTTTCTGCTATCTGTTTCTCTTCTTTGTGGGACTCTTCAACTCGCTGTCTCCCTCCCTTTGTCCCCCTGACCCTTGCCTTTCGCGGATCCTGTCTTTTTCTAGATCGCTAATTTACCCTAGTATTGAATGTGTTATCTTTTTGTATTAATGTGATTTTTCTTTTGCCGACTGTTCCCCCTCTGTTGACCTGCCAGTTCCGACCCGCCTCCTAGCCCCCTGTCCCTTGTTGCCCTTTGACTAAGCACTCCTTCTCCCCTTGTTGGGGAAAGATCCAATATTCATACTCTGGAGTCTCAGGGACCCCTCTGAGAGAGTCCACAGTGTCAAGGGAGCCACGCACAGTTGAGGTATGGTATGGCGCCCCTTACCAAAGCACTCCCTCTCCCCTTGTTGGGGAAGGATCCAGTAGGTAGGCCTTGGAGTCTCAGAGACCCCTCTGAGAGAGTCTACTTCGTTAAGGGAGCCTCACGCAGCGGAGATGTGGGAATGATACCACTTCCCCTGGGAGCACAACTTATCGGACCTTGGACGTGGCTTTTACTCGTCTACCGGTTTGTACCCCCTTCACCCTCCCCCTCCACTTTCATGCTCTGTCTCTCACCCTCCCCCACCGCTTTGCATCTTTCATTCTTTGTCTACTTCCTCTGCTCCTATCCCCTCTCCCCTGAATCTCTCCCCCTGTCTGCTACGCCGCCTAGCCCCCTGTCCCTTGTGCCCTTTGACTAAGCACTCCTTCTCCCTTGTTGGGGAAAGATCCATTATTTATACTCTGGAGTCTCAGTGTTCCCTCTGAGAGAGTCCACAGCGCTAAGGGAGCCACTCACAGTTGAGGTTTGGTATGGCGCCCCTTGCCAAAGCACTCCCTCTCCCTTTTGGGGAAGGATCCAGTAGGTAGGCCTTGGAGTCTCAGAGACCCCTCTGAGAGAGTCCACTGCGTAATAGGGAGCCTCTCGCAACGGAGATGGGGGAATGTTGCCACTTCCCCTGGGATCACAGTTTACTGGACTTTGGACGCAGCTAATATGCGTTTACCGGTTTGTGCCCTCGTCACCCTCCCCCTCTTCTTTCTTGCTGTGTCTTTCACCCTCCCCCTCCTCTTTCCCCCCTTCATTCTATGTCTACTTCCCCTGCTCCTACCCCCTCTCCCCTTGCCTGCTTTTTCCCTTACGTATATGTCCTTATTGTTTGTCTCGACCTAACATGTAATTATGTAGCTATGCTCTAATAACTGTGTAACCTTTGTAACGATGTAACCTGCAACTATGGTCTGATTCTCATGTAAAGCGCTCTGATACCTCCGGGTCTAGCCAGCGCTATATAAAACCTTTCAAATAAAATAAAATAAATAATCCACCTGTTATGATAATGTGAATATTGGTAAATAAATGAACCGTCTTACAATGTTCACGTGTCCCTTCCTACATTTATCTAGAAAAGTGCCTAATGCCAGAGGCTAATTAATTTAAAAATGAATTCCTTTTATTGAGATTAAACATCTCTCCCAGGACCAATTGGCCTTGTATGAACCATTGTCTTTTCGCTAAACTTCCGAAAAGAGGAGGCAAGCAAGCAAGCCCTTGAATCACTCTGGGTTCAAGTGAGATGGGTCCAGTCCTTGTCCTCGGCAGAGCAGAGATCAGCAGGCAGCAGGGCAGCTCAGCAAAGGAGAGAAGAGAAGCAGTACCTTAGAGCAGTCAGTCAAGGCAAAGTGCAATCCTTACAGCACAGCAGTGTTTACTCCAGAAGAGTTCTTTCCAGGTATAGTAGTGTACTGATTTGGAAGAGTCAGAGCCCCAGTACTTATACCCAAATGTGCCTTTTAGTTGCAGGGTGACTTCAAAGCAGCTCCTTGAAGTGCGCAGGTCCCCTTTCATCCCAGCCCTCTTTGCCAGGCTATCTGTGGGGGGTAATCAGTCCGTTGTGTGGAGACAGGACATTCATATATACGTGTGAGCTCACTGTCCCCCTTCCTGTCCAGGAAGGCAATCAGAATGCAGATAAGTCTTCTGTCAAACCCATCCTTCCTCTATCTGTGGCTTTCTAGATGGAATGTACAACGTGTAGCTGTCACACAGACCCTACGTGTATCGGAGACAGACAGCATGCACACAGAGCACAGTTAAGAGCAGAGAAATGTCCACTTTCTAAAAGTGGCATTTTAAAATTACAACATCAAATCAAACTTTACCACTAAAGAGGATGTATCATTACCAACCATAGATATGAAACATGAAACAAAGATATGAAGCTACTCCTTTCTAATCAGGAATTACAGCTTAAAATTATTTTAAGGAATTCCCAATGCTAGCCTATGAGAGGAGTAGGCCTCACAGTAGTAAAAAACAAATTTAGCTGTTTGTCACTACCAGGACATGTAAAACTTAAAAGTACATGTCCTACCTTTTAGTTACACAGCTTCCTTACCTTAGGGCTTCCTAGGACCTACCTTAGGGGCCATCTATGTGTAATAAAAGGGGAGTTTAAAGTTTGGCAATAGGTTTTAAATGCCGAGTAGAAGTGGCAGTAAATTGCACACACAGTGCCCACAATGGCAGGCCTGAGACAGGTGAAAGTTTACTTATGTGGGTGGCACAACCAGTGCTGCAGGCCTATTGGTAGCATTTAGATTACAGGCCCTGGGTATATGGCATACTACTTTACAAGGGACTTATAAGTAAACTAAATATGCGAACCAGGTATATACCAATGTCACCTTGTTTTAAGGGACAGACGTTCCTCTGGCGGGGAATGCGATCAACCCCTTCACGCTGCTTGAAATTGAAATGGCTATTGCAAAGATAGTGCCGGGTAAAGCTCCTGGACCTGATGGTCTTCCTGGTGACCTCTTCTTGGCCGATTCCAGAAATTGGTCACGTTATATTCAACTTTTGATCAATAGCATAGCCAATGGATCCCCTATTCCTGACTCTTGGAAAGGAGCGCTGGTGGTCCCGATATTTAAAAAGGGGATAGGGAAGACCCATCAAACTACAGGCCAATAAGCTTAATAGATGCCATGCAAAGTTGGTAGGTAGAGTTCTCCTACAGCGAATACAGACTTGGGCTGAAGAGGAGGATATTTTATCCCAATATCAGGCTGGGTTTAGAAGAAACACAGGCACGATTGACCAAGTCTTCAGGTTATTGCTTATATATTGGAAGGTTGTTGTTATTGGTAAGGGAAGTCTGTACCTTGCTTTTATTGATTTAAGAACAGCTTTTGATCTTGTTCCTAGGCTAAGACTCTGGCAAACGCTGAGGGATCTGGGTGCCCCCTCTCCTTCTTAATTTTTTAATTCGTTTGCACGAAGGAAACTTCGCCCAAGTTAGGTGGGGTCCCCATGGGGAGGTAACAGAAAAGATTCCAGTCGGCAGGGGAGTCCGCCAGGGGTGTGTCATGGCACCTACCCTGTTTTCTTTGTACATCAATGGGGTGGTGAGATTTCTTCAGGAGATCCAGTCAGATGCACCAATTCTGGCGGGCGAGAAAGTTCCTACATTGTTGTTTGCCGACGACACCCTTCTGGTGTCGAAAACCCCGATTGGGCTGCAAAGACTTCTTAATCGATACCAGCTATTCTGCGAATCCAGGGTCTGGTTATTAATACAGAAAAGACAAAATTCATGGCTTTTAATCCATACAAGGCTTTTAAAAATGATTTAATTTTAAATAATATTCGATTAGAGAGGGTACATGTGTTTGATTATTTGGGCATCCGCCTCACTGACAAAATGCATTGGAAGCCGCACCTAGCTAAGATGTTATTAAATCATAAACGTGCTGCTGGAGCTCTCAGTAAAGAACATCGGGCCTCCTATAGTAGACCGGTAGCCCCAGCTCTTGCAATTTACGAAGCCAAAGCCGCAGCCGCTGCGTTGTACGGGGCGGAGCTATGGGGCTTTGAAAACACCGAAGATATTGGTAGGTCCGAGAATAAGTTTTTGAGGGATTTGGTAATGCTTCCAAGTAACACTCCATTAACCCCCTGATGTTTGATATGGGCAGACGGCCTTTAGGGATATTGCAAAATTGCGCCTCTTCTTTTTTGGGCGCGAGTGATGCGCACCCCAGAGCTTGTCAATTATGCCGCGGCCCTAACAGAGGTGATAGGTCTAGACTTAGGGCATAGGGTAAAGTGGATATCCAGTGTTAGAAGGCTGCTGTCCAAGTTGAGCTTTACGGAAGCATGGGAAACTCAGATACCACCTACCAAGGCAGAGCTTAAGCATACCTATTGGAACTGGGTCGATACCAAAGAACTGAGCAATCCAGAAATGGGGAGCTTAACAGAAGAGTTCTTTCGCCACAAACAGTGTAGAGGTTTGGAGCCCTACTTGGATAACATCCAGATACCACGTGATAGACAGTTATTCATGCAATTTAGGCTGGGTACACTTCCTATTAATGCAACCACCTCCAAGTGGCACTCTCACAAGTATCAAAGTAAGGCATGCCCTTGCTGTGGAGCGCCGTTGGAAAGCTTGCCCCATCTTTTGTTTAACTGTCCGGCATATTCCATTGCTAGGTCCAGCTGGATAAAACCGGTCTGTAAAATTATGGGCACACGTGACTATAGGATTGCTTTGCGCATCCTAAAAACTGACCCAGGTGTGCTTTTTCATGTGGGGTGGCGAAGTTTTGAGCCGCGCCTGGATCATCAGAAATAAAGCATTAAAGGGTACTAGCACGCTTGTGGAGGGATAAATATTTATGTCTGCTTATATACTTCCCAACTTCTGGCTGTTTCCCTTCATCTCCCTTGATATTTTAGTATAAATGTTTTTATTCGCAAGCTCCGTATATTATGTCTGGTTGTGCATCTAGGCTCACTTTTTTAACCATTTTGTAAGGCCTTGTATATAGCTGTTTTAAAAAATGTTTAAATCCTAGATCAATTTTTAGGTCTTAAAAGTCTTATAGTATCTTTTTAGCTATTTTTTAACTTTATCAAATCATGTATTTATATTAATGTGTTAGATTGTACTTTGAATGTCGGTCTGTGTTTTTTGTTTGTTGCTTTTATGATTCTAGCAATCGAAATAAAGCATTTGATTGATTGATATACCAATGTCACCTTGTTTTAAGGGACAAGCATGTGCACTTTAGCACTGGTTATCAGTGGTAAAGTCCAAAGGCCAACAAAAAGATACAGCAAAAAGTGGAGGTAAGCAGGTAAAGCATTGGGGAAAGACCACCCTAAAGTTGATAGGTCTAACACACTTGTTCTGCAATTTTTATGTTTTCTCATATCCTTGGTCAGCCCGGTTTTAAAAAGAGAATCCAGAGGGCCATCTCAGCAAAAGTGCAGACCTTGGAGGTCCATAGGCACCGCAGCCTGCAGTGGCGTAAGCGATGGGAGGACCTCCATCACTGGACCAAGATGGTAGCCAACGTCCAGCTGGGGAAGGCCTCCCAGCAGTGGAAGTGTGTGCAGTGCAGGCTCAACCCCTTAATAGTGCACATACTTCCAGTGTCCTATCCCTGCTTTATAGGGAGCTGAAGGCCAGAGAAGAGCAACAAGGGGGTAAGTATGATGTTCTGTGTGTGGCCTGTTATATGAACTAACATTTTGTTTTTGTAGACCAACTACATAAGTAGCAGTATACATTGTGACAGCACAACATCGAGAATACATTTAGATGTTGTAAGTATATCATATGCAAACACTCTGGTTCTTTGTATACAGTCTTTCTCCATCACTATTTTAAGAATGCCACCATCTAAGCCTTTGGATGAGTTGAGGGCTCATTTAGTGAGTCCTTACTTACTTTTCTCTACAGGTGTGTGAATTTAAAACAGTGTCTGTCACGGTGCCTGTTTCCTTTCTGCGGGACACCATGTAGTTGTGCTAAGACACTGCCTTACAGGTATTGGATTCCCCACTAACCGTGTGGGTATATTTTTATGTCTTTACTTTTTAACTTCAAGCGGTGAAGTAAATGTTTTCTTTACATATAGAATGATTGGACCTAGGCGTCCCATCACTGTCATACCGCGTTTGTATTTTAGCAATGTATCTACACTGCGGAGATGTTATAAAATGATGATTTGCACTACTGACATGCTGTTGTTTATGTTCATGGGTTACATTTACAATTTGAGGGGATGGTATACTATATCAATGGGCCCAGCTCATATCATTACATGTTTGTGACAATACATTGGAAAAAAGTATATACTTGTACGTGCTCGACGTATTGGTCCTGTTCACATTGGGCATGTACTTAATGCCATTTGTACAGCAGTGCAGTTAATCAAGTGACCTATTTATCTAACTTGTCAGTGTGTGCAACACTATGTAAAGTTTTTGTTGTTATCTACTGTAAATAAGCACAGTATAATGCAACTCATATACGTGAACATTTGGGTCCTTTATTTTATCACACACAAAATTATGCCACCTTAACATAATGATGGCATTGATTACTTTACAAATGCCAATTAACCTTCTTAGACCACATGTGTATTTGTGTGGGGCTGGGACATTTGTAGGTAGTTATCCCTCATTAATAACATTATGTTTTACTTTCCTTTAGGTAGGAGCTTACTAAGGTCTCCACCTAATTGTACAATGGTACTTGAACAATACACCTCCACACGGTCTCTGTGTAAGATCATTTCTAATTACCCTTATTCTAGATTCTGATGTTTCTATCCCTGTCTTACCCATGGATTATTGTTTCAACATAGGCAGGAACTATATTTAGCTTCCTCCTTTCATACAGACACACTATGTCCAGGACCATTTGGCTGTACTTTAAGGTCCATAGGTAAGCAATGTCTGTATATCCGTAGAATTTGGGTACTGGGCACAGTGCTCTTAATGCTTGAAGGTCTTTCTCCTGCAAACGTACTAAAGTGATCTCAAACTGGATATATGAAAGCAGCTTTATACTTATACACCTAATCTTAAAATGAATTATATATACACTTTTTTGGGTTTATTCTAACTTTTGTTTTGTTTTTAAATATAGATACATAGTGGTGTTATTGTACTTATTTTACTCTACACACTGGGTTACCATATCAAATTCTCAAGGGTTGGTGAGTTCCTTATTACACTATCTCTTTCTGAAATGGAGGGGTGTTAATACTCTAATTTGTATATATTATGCTACTTTCTATGACATATTATTTCTTTTTAAGATACTGCCCCTCGATAAGACATCTATCTTCTAGCTAAATGAATTTATTGCATAACTGAGGAACGACTGCTACATAGGAATGCCAGAGCAGGGGGAGTGGTCGTAAACAATATCCTTCAATGGAAGGAGGAGACAGGTAGAAGACACCAGTTTCATTTACAACTCTCCTTTTTGAACCCAGCCAGATGCTAGGATTAAGTAGGGAATGAGCATATGCAAGGGGGAGAGACTATGGTGATTAGCCATCCTGGAGGCGTGTTTAGCCAGCTCTTCTCTTCCTGCTGGAAATTCAGCCATAATGAATTTTGGAGAAATGGTGCTCTCTGGGAGAAAATAGTGCCAAACTTTGGAGGATCTGGTCATACCCTGGGGTGTTGCCCTGCTCCTCATTGGACAGGAGTGCCCTCCCGCTTGACCCAGAGAACTTGGAATAAGTATCTGAGAGCTGCAGAGCCTCTCAGATCTGCTGCTTGAAACTTACGACAGAAGAAGGGTCCATACTAAGCAGTTTGATTGGCTCCAACCAGGCCCTGCACACTGAAGATTGTGCCTGCTGCCCAACCTGAACTACAGCCCTGTGGACCTAACTTGCTTCAAAAGGACTAAAAAGTGGACTCCTTCCGATCCACAGGTTAACAGAGCTCACTTGGAACATCACCACCAAAAAGCCAAAGCCTGAAGTACTACCAGAGGATTTGTAAGTGTTTTGCCCAAGTGAATTGTGGGAACTGAAGTCCCAAACTTTCATGGACCATCTTGGAGCTTTCAGACCCTTGTAGTAAGTTTTGGACCCTTTGGGACTCTTTGTGGAACTTCAGAAAAAAGTTCTAAAAGTTTGGAGCAACTTTGGAAAAAAGCTCCATTAGTCGACCTAGCCAGCCAAGTCGGCAACCCTCAACCGCGAACCGGCCTGCCATCCAGGTTCGTCACGCTGTAAAGCTCCGGAAGTCGGACTTCCATAATTTTGACCAGGAGCTTGTCGCAAGGCAAGCCAGCTAACACTCACCGAATCTGGTCTGGCTGAGAGCTGCGAGAGACCCTGGGAAGAAAAGATCCAGAAAAGTTTCTAAGTCAGAAGCAGGGCTCCATCGTGGTCAGCATGAAACTTTGACTTTGACCCGGTCTAGAGCGGCCAGATGTCCCAATAGATGCAATATGTTTCTAAGTGCTATATAGTGCTAAATCTTTAAAAATTAATATCTCCGGTTCCCTACATTGGATTGTTTTAATTTTGGTGTCATTATAAAGATAAACATATTTTCTATTTTTATAAATTGGTGTTGGACTTTTGTTGTGGGTTGTGTCTTAATTACTTACTGAATTGGTGTTTTTGAATGCTTTACATACCTGTCTATGAAGTTAAGTGTCATAAACTATTCTTGTCTCTTCCCTACTGCTCAGCTGGAATGTGTGATGACCTCATAGAATGTTTAGGTGCCTGTGTGTGTGTGGAGCGTCAGTTGGTGAACAGAGGCTGAGCAGCAGGGAGGCTGCTCCTGGTGGGGCTACGATTCATCTATCCTTTACCTTCTACTCATCTATCCTGGAACTAAGCTACAATAAAGATATCCTGTTTACACACCCGGCCTGTGTATCTTCCATTTGCGACATTTTGGCGACGAACTTGAAGAACCTACGTTAAGGAATACCCTCCACAAAGGAGCTATCTAACAGAGGACTTTGCACAAGACAAAGGATCTATGAAACAGAGGACTCTACTCAAGCCTAAGGAACTAAGGAACCAAGACATTGAAACTTTGAAGAAACGCCCTGGTCAGCCCCACCAGTGTCCTTTTCTATCTGGACAGCCTTCAGCCTGGGCGTTTGTCATTCTACTATACTAAGAGCCTCTACCATCCTATGTGAGGAGTCGTGCTCTTCATACCATGCCTGAGGCCACAAGCTTTACAAGTAGTCTTTGAAAAACTGGCAGTAATTTGACAACACTGGTACTTTGGAAGACTGGCTGCATCGTGTTGACACCAAACGGCATCATTTGGCCTGCGTGGGACGTTTGTGCTGACATCTGTCTACCTCGGTGTGAACTCCACATCAATAGAGTCTGCCTACTGTGGAACTTTAGCCTGCCGTTGGGAGTTTGACTGGCAGCTTGTTACTGAATACAAGGGGACGCTATGTGTTAACTTGCCTGTTAGGATCCAGAAGTGTCAGTGTGTCCTAGCATGCTCTGCTGAGGAAGTGTGTGTTGTTTCTTCCCTGCAAGCACTTAGTGGGTCTCTGCTGGGAAGGTACTTTGAGTGGAGCCAGTGACAAGAACCAGAGGAGGTGTGTTGTTTCTTCCTTGCTAGCACTTCATGACTCTGTGCTCGGGAAGGTACTTTGAGCGGAACCAGTGACAAGAACTTGAGTAGGTGTGTTGGTTCTTCCTTGCGAGCACTTCGTGCATCTGTGCTTAAAAAGGTACTTTGAGCGGAGCCTGTGACAAGTCCCGTATTTCAACACACTATGGCCTATGACTTTGCCTTCTGGAGAGCACCAACTCTCAGTTATTTCAACATCCACGGTAAGGCAATTTTTGTCTGTGATCTATTTTTTGATGTTGAGATTTCTCGTGCGTGGGGGCCGTTGCAAGCGCGAGCACCTTTTCAACTTGCCCAGCACGAGCTGCTTTACCTGTTGCTGTACTCGCGTGGCTCCAAGACGATCCCCTATGACGCCTTTGTCTTCACGCAATTCTGGGCTGCGGAAGAATGCTCTGCAGCGTAGACGTGCCGTGGGCCATCCGGCGCAGCTACAAGTTGCGTGCCACCATTTTGTGCTTGGCTGTGGCACATGAAGGCCGAAGTGTTTCTTGCAGTTCGTGACTGCCAACCACGTTTTCTTTTTGGTCGCGTTTGTATAACATATTTGTCATGACCGCGATTGTGACATTTTTACACAAGACTCGTTTACTCTTTTCAACCAAGTGCAACATACCTTAAGACCAGTTTGAAACCCCTGCAAGCCTCTGATGTTTAGTGCGTCAGTTCAAGCCTTTCAACATACGGAGGACACTGGTCTTCGTTTCTCTTGGCGGTGTGTTCTATGTCACAGTATATTCTCAAATTAACTACGTCACGGCGGATTAGTTGGCGATACCTACACCGAACTCATAAACAAGGGCTTCACGTTGGGTGAGGACTTCGGGTGAGAGACCGCTCACCGGAGTTTAAGACTTTCTGTCTATTTTAACGCTTGTCATTATAATGCTTGTCCTATATTAGTTTGTGTGCTCTTAAGGTCATGTTTTCCTTCCAGGGTCCATAATAGTTGTAGAGCGCCCTCTATCCAGTTTACTAGTACAGTGTGTACCCATTTTTGGGGAGGTTATGGGGGTGGTGTACCCTGTCATGAGGAGGTGGAGGGGGGCAGTCAATGCCCCAATTCAAGTTTCAGTTCAGTTTTCAAGTGTATAGCGTGTACCCGTTTATGGGGAGGTTGTGGGAGCGGTGAGTGCCCCGTTCAGTTTTCCAAGGGTATAGAGTGTACCCATCCATGGGAAGGATGTGGGAGCCAGTCAATGCTCCAATTTAGTTTTTAGGCTGATCTATACCCTACGGTGTACCCTTCAATGGGGAGGTTGTGGGGCCAGTCAATGCTCCAATTTAGTTTTTAGGGTGATGTATACCCTACGATGTACCCTTCAATGGGGAGGTAGTGGGGCCAGTCAAAGCTCCAATTTAGTTTTCTTGGGTGATGTTTTTCCCTTCGGTGTACCCTCCATTGGGGAGGTTGTGGAGTCAGTTAATGCTCCATTTGAGTTTTCTTGAGTGACGCATACTCTACGGTGTACCTTTCATTGGGGAGGTTAATGTTCCTTTTCTTTAGGTTATGGGGGCACTTAGCGCCCCAGGTATTCTCCCTAGCATAAGAGTGTACCCTTTTTACGGGGAGGTTGTGGGGACATCCCAAAGTCATGCCCTTGCTATTTTGTTCTTCCCCAAGGGAGGGGGATGGGGCATGCCTGGTTATTCTTCCAAGTAGTTATTCTTGGAAGTACTTATTCTTATATTTTTCATGATGGTTTACACTTATTGTCATATGCTCTTTGAAGTGTTTCTTTCCATGCTTATGTTATTTCTGATGTATCGTTTATAATGACTTTTCCTCTATTACACTTCTTTGCTGTTTTATTTTCTAAGGAAAGAGGATGTGTCATAAACTAGTTCTTGTCTCTTCCCTACTGCTCAGCTGGAATGTGTGATGACCTCATAGAATGTTTGGGTGCCTGTGTGTGTGTGGAGCGTCAGTTGGTGAACAGAGGCTGAGCAGCAGGGAGGCTGCTCCTGGTGGGGCTACGATTCATCTATCCTTTACCTTCTACTCATCTATCCTGGAACTAAGCTACAATAAAGATATCCTGTTTACACACCCGGCCTGTGTATCTTCCATTTGCGACATTAAGCCTTCCTACTCACAGCCAAACTACCAAGGGTTGAGCATGGGAATATTTTTCTAAGACCTGTACTGAGCCCTATATTGTGTTAGTGACCTTATTGCCAGTGATAGATATACATTTATCACTACTAATAACCCACTTTCCAACATATTGGTGTTGTGGATGAGGACTGGTGTTTAAAAAGTACACCTTTCAGTTGTCACATGGCCCATGGGGACATTGCTGTTTTCTCTAAGCTAGCATGAGCACGCTGCAACTTGCCTGCTGCTTTGCATACGTTACTACACGACTTTTATTTTTGCAATCATTTCTATGGCTGTTTTCACATGAGAACTCATCGCTGTGTTTACTCTCTGCACGTTCCTGGGATTTTGACTGAACATTGTGAGCAAGGTCGAACAACAATACCCCTTGTTATTTTGTTCTGGCCGGGCCTTAGCCCTTAGACAAAACATACTGATGCACTGTTGTTTGGACAACGTACTTTGGTCTTATTAGAATACACAAATAGGTAGCACACACTTGGAGAGGGACCTTTCCAGGGAGAAGAGCGAGACAGCACCTAAGATGTAGATCTACCATCTTTAGGCTGAGGTGTGGGGTCTGCTGACAAAGCCCAGAGACCTTCTCATATATAATAATACTGTTTCGTAGCAAGGGGAGGGAGGTTAGGCTCTATTGTCTTTTCATTATGACATCTCCCTTCATGATATATGGACTAGCTGCTATGCTGACTGCATTTGTACTATGCATTTTTCTGCTTGTTGTGGCACATATACTGCATGTTAGAGCACATTAGTTAAAATAAATATTTTAAACTTTTTGTGTCTCTGTCAGATCTTATTGTGGACAAGTACAAGAGTGAGAGTGAAAGGGTGTGTCTTGTTACCGCGATTCATGAGAGATCTGGGAGTGTTGTGTACTGTGGTGTCTAATCATGTATTTCTCTTTGAGTGAGTAGAAGAGCTTGTGATACCCTATAGCTAGTAGGTCCTGGGCTCATGGGTACTAAGGTGGTAGGATGACTCAGTCCCTATATACCAAGGTCCCATAATCCCGCGCATAGTTCTGTATTTGTGCAGAATCCCTGCAACACAGTAGAGTGAATTAAGATTTAAAAAATCCTCTAAATTGTGTTAGAACAAAACATTTGAGTTTAATTTTTGGAATTTGGACTAAAACTGTTTTTAAGCAATTGTGATTTTTCCAAATTGTTCTAAGTCTGTGACCCAAAACTAGGGAACCACGGAGCAGGACCTAACTAAACTGTCCCAGTTCAGGGTGGCTGATCTTAGGGTACAGTGTAGGCTTAGGGGGCTGCCTGCTCCCAACAAGATTAGGAAGTCAGGGTTGCCTAAGTCCCTAAAAGCCTGGGCTGGGTAGCTGAGGAAATTTAAGGGGGGATGGATGGTGTTCCCCCCAGCCTTTCCGAGGAGGGGGGTGAGGATGGTGCCTTCTTCCATTTTTTCAAGTGTTAGCCATATGCTTCCAGATGTTGGGAAGGTGGAAGGGTTCCCTACTCGCGAACTTGCAGAGAGACAGCTTGAGGTCTAATTAGCTTCGATAGCTTTGGGGCAAAGGATACTGGAATTGGCTAAAAGGAAATGGGAAAGGGAGGAGGCTGCAAAAAGAGATGGTGACAGTGAAATGATGAAGATTCTGAGATGTCCAGGGGTGGTGGATTTGATCACAAACTTCCCAAGGGTACAGTACCCAGGTACATACAGGGGGATGACATTGACAAATGGCTGACTGCGTTTGAAAGGGCCCTTGAGATGTGGAGGTTCCACCCCAAGAATTTGTGTTACCTCTTGTGGGAACTGATTCCAGTGGCTGGAAAGGACAGGATCCTTACCCTGCAGGGAGCGGACGGGAAGTCCTATACTCACATGAGACAATGCTTAGTTGAGAAATTTGGTTTGACCCCAGAACAGTACAGGGTGAAGTTTAGAGGCACCCAGAAAGTGAGTTGAAAGTCACTGGTAGACATTTTGGACATCTGACAGAAAGCACTGGAAGGCTGGATCGTTGGTAATATGTTGGGACATATGAAGGATTGTATAAATTTTTTTTAAAGAACATATTTTGACTCATTGTGCTGAACAG
Source organism: Calotriton arnoldi (assembly GCA_963921515.1). NCBI lineage: Eukaryota > Metazoa > Chordata > Amphibia > Caudata > Salamandridae > Calotriton > Calotriton arnoldi. The sequence continues at coordinate 928,338 of CAWUFW010004894.1, read as the reverse complement.
AAGTTACACCAGTACCTAGTGGACTCAAAGCTATCCAGTCCAAGAGACCTTGTCAAGGAAGCCGATGAGTGGGTGAGAACCCGGGTTTCTACTCAGCACCCAGGGGGAGGTGACCAGAAGAAAGGAGGAAATGTCCCTCCCCAAAGAAAGCCCAGAGAAAAGAAGGTCAAAAATCTAAGGAGTCCTCCAAAGGACCACAAAAACCTGAACAAGGAGGGGGGCCATGAGCCAACCCAAATTCAAAGGGAGGGGGTATCAGGGAAAGAATGGTAGGTTCTTTGATTCCTCAAAGGTGGGCAAGTGATTTGACTGTAACCAGCCAGGGCACAAACGGGAGATGCTGTCTGCACCAAGAAACTTCCCCAGAGGGGCTATCCCCAGGGATTGCCAGTGTAAGTGTAGAGGTGGAAAGAGGAGCCCCAGAGAGGGGTAGGCAGGTGGTAGAAGCAACCTAAGTGACCCTGGGTAGGGTGAATATTGCAACCCTTGCTGCCTTACCTCCAAACATGACATTACACATTTCACTCCCAACATTGTGATAAGATGTTTCACAAAATCAACTGTTGTGCTAGAAGCACTGTGGAGTGAGGATCTGCAATATGTTTACCTATTCAGAACCCATAAAGTCTCCCTTAGGTGTGCCAGGGGTGGGGGGTCCTGTAGACATTGACAGGGTCCTTATAAAATATGTTGATGGAAAAATGGCCCAAGTCACTTTTTCCATTGCAAATCTCCTGCCACATAGGATAACATGGCAACACGTTATTAACTAATAATTCCCGCTAGTAGAATAGAAAAAATGCTGTTCAAAGACTTCCTACAATGGCACTGATAAATCCAATAATATGGTATTGTTGAATTTCTCTTAAACTCTACAGACAAGAAGTTATAAGAATTTTTTGTCTGTAAGCAAGAATTCAGTCTTCCAGTGGTCTGTCCTGACTGGTCAGAGTTAAGTGGATTAGCTAGGCTCCTTTGATGAGGTGATAATTAGTCGCTGGGGTTAGCCAGCAATTCTGGTAGGGTAGGGTTCTGCTGCATAGGAATGCCAGAGCAGTGGGAGGGGTTGTAAACAATATCCTTCAATGGAAGTAGGAGAGAGGCTGAAAACACTAGTTTCATTTACACTAACCCTGGGAGTAAAACTTTACACCGCTCGTGGAGTTTGCGGAGTTTTGCCAACTCCGCATTTCGCGTAGAACGCAGAGTTGCTGAAAAACTCCACACACCACAAAGGAGCTGAGGTTTTTTTGTGTTGGAAATGCGTTTTCACTCATGTGGGAGTGACTTACCAGGTGCCCGCGATTGCCAACGAGATTTCCGAGCAGTTTGTGAGTGCCACGATATTTGCTAGGCGGCAGCATGGTCCCGCAAGTTTGCGTTCGTGAACACATCATTCGACCGTGCCATTGGACTTCCGGTGGAGGTTTTGTGAAGAATGCAATCCTGAATATGCAGAATCTACAGCAACTGCAATCTGGAGAAGGTTCTCTCCCCGAGCAGCATCAAAACCTTCTCAAAATGACGATTTGGAGTAAAAAAATCCTCAAATTGACATTTGGCTATACTTTTTTGTGCAAGTAGTCCTTTTTCTTTTTTTACTTTTTTTTCAAGAGGAAGGAAGTGCCCCAGAGTCTCCAACTTCCTGTTCCTGGCCAGAAGGCTCCTCCCAGCGCTTTGTCCATCTCCTGGTCACTTTTCATATGGATTTGGAGCTGGAAGGATCACTATTTGTGTCTGTTGCATAATATATCAATGGATGAGAGGACTTTGAATTTGAAATTTCACAAGTAAGGGGCTGATTACGATCATGCTAGGAAAGTCCTTCATACGACTCAGATATGGAGGGCTTTCCTATCGAATTACACTGCGCGAGTCCGAACGACCGATTCCGATGCACCCTTATGGTGACGGGCTCGGTTCGCTCGGACTCCCATTGAATTCTATAGGAATCTGTATACTGAATGTTTACACAGGCTCCCATAGCAAAAAGGGTGGGTGGGGAAAAGCGTCCATGGCGCCTGCCACACTGTGCATGCATGGAAAAAGGGTACCCCCACGGGACCGATTCAGAGGGCCCCGGGTGAAGGGGGGCCCACTACAGCCCCCCGGAGTCCGATTCCCACAGATGTTCCATTGAGACCGAGTCGATACAGCTGTCCAAATCGTGCATCGTACTCACTCGCTCAGAAGCTGGCTCAATTGTGTGGCACGATTTGTCTGCGAACGAGTCGGACTGACAGGATCGGGTTTGGAAGTGATTCGGCCGACGCAGACAAGATCTTCGCATCGTACTTGGTTGTTCGGAACGGGGGCAGATTCAGTCGGAAACACAGGCTCCAAATCAGATTTGCTCATTCCGGAACCCGTCTGGAGGCCTTCCTAACGAGATCGTAATCGTCCCTAAGTTGGAAAACTGGTGTTATTAGTTTGATTGGGGCCATGCACCTAGATTTGTTTGTATTTTTTATTGATTTTTTAAAATGTATTGTGGTGGGTGGCCTGTAGTTTCAGTAGGGGCCTAGTTGTTTCTTTGTAAGTAATTTTTCTTCTTTTATAAAGGAAACATGTTGCACAGTTCACTACATTTTCTCCATGTTTTGAAATCAATTGCAATATTTATTTAATTCACTATGTAGCCCAGTAGTCTGCCAATAGGCCTTTCAGCCACTAGGCCCAGAGCTAATCATTCATGGGTGCGTGAAACAACTGTTTCTGTAGTGTCTGTTGAATTTAAACATCATTTAGGGCATGGATGGCATTGGATTGAAATACAAAATGTGGTTTTTTTGTGGTATTTTACTTTTTTCATGTTTGTTAATGCCTTTGTTGGATGTGTGTGGTGTAACTTGCAAACCTTTTTAGCCCTGTGGATTTTTGTTTTTGGCATTGTTGCATTAAAGATGTGTGGTTTCACATGCCTCCTTTGTCTGGCCAGTGTGTGAGTGTGTTTGTAATAGTAGGCCAGCATTTGCCTTGGCTCCCCATGTGGCCTCGGGCCATTTTGTAAAGTCTGTGTCCATAGGCCTGCTTGTGTTCATTGTTTTCCAGGCCTCCTGCATGTTGTTGTGAGTGACCATGTGGCTGGTGGCCATTTTGTGAAGGCAGTCAGTGTGCTTTTGCCATAGGCCTGCATGTGTTCCCTTTGTTCCTCTTGGCTTATTGCTTCTTGTTGTGGTGGCCTGGCCATGTGACTGGTGGCCATTTTGTGAAGGCAGCCAGTGTGCCTTTGCCATAGGCCTGCATGTCTTCTCTTTGTTCTCAAATGCCTTCTTCTTGCTTGTTGTTGTTGTTGATGATGACCATGTGGCACTGGCTGGCAGCTATTTTGTGTGTTCAACCAGTGTGCCCCTCTGCCATATGCTTGCATGGATGGTTGATCAATGAGATAATACTAGCAGCTTAATAAATTAATAAATAGACGCTTGACGGTAATTTTAATTTTTTACTTATTATAATTATTTATTTAATTATTTTTATTTTTTAGTTTTTGTTAATTTGAATTTCTTTTTTATTGTAATTTTTCCAATTTGTTTCTTTTTTCTTTTTTTATATTTTGAATTTTGTAATATATTTGTTTCAAAGTTTTACAAAAAATTTTCAAGTTCTTTTTCAATTTTTTTTTCAGTTTCAAAGTAACATGGCTTGGCATCAATTAACCATTAACCCCATGTCTGCTATATGATGTGCACATTGCACAACAGTATTCATTGTCTAGGGATTGTTCCATTGTCATTTGTCAGCCCAGAGTGCCCCATCCCACATGATGCACAATGCCAATTGCCAAAGCATTACATTTGTATTTTTGATGTTCTTCTTCTTTCCTATCCTTCCTGAGTGTACTGTACGATACACCATGAAAGCCCTTGTTGTTGTCAAAGTCTCACAAATGGTCACACTGTATTGTTAATTTTTTAAATAACTGAGGTAATAACACTAACAAGTGTGACCACACACTAAATGATATTATATTTGTTTGTACTAGTAATTGAACTACAACAATGCCACGTTTCACTGATGTTCTTTTTGCTTCTTTGCTTTTAGGTACTGAAAAGGAGGAGACAACATCACCCATTGTACTGCCAGTCAGAAGGCCTGCGCCCTGCGCACTAAGTCCCGTGACCATAGACATCTGTTCAACTTGGGAATCTAGGACAAGTGCCGCTGCATGCTAACTGACTGCTTTAAATTGACCCCAAAGAAATGTACCAGTACCAAGAAAGTCAAAGTTGCCATTGAGAAGAAGAAGACACTGCTTCCTACCACCAAGACCTTTTTTCGGAAACCAAAAATTGCGCCTGCAGCAGCGGTGTCCGGGGAACAAGCTGGGAGCAGCACACCAGCATCAGCAGACCCATCACACCAACCTAGGCCCAAACCCATGTCTGTCTCAGAGGCAGCCAGTCAATCAACGCCGACGAGCAGTGATGTTGAAATTGACTTATCGTTATCGCAAAGTAGTACCCAATCAATGCAGGAAACTCAGATAAGTGGGCAACAACAGCCGCAACCAAAACCAATAGCAGTTCCTCCTGAAGTAGGGGCAGTTCAGGAGACCGAGCTTCCTTCTAAGGAAGAAGAGCAAGCCACTCTTTCAGAAGATCCATTGTCTTCCAGATCCCCAGCAAGGAAAAAAGACGGTTAGTCCATCAACTTCTTCTCCAAGCCCCCCTTCTGATGATCTAAGCGCCACTTGGATCCCACCTCAGTCTGAGAGTGAGACACGCTACGAGACAAGGCTAGGGAAAAGGAAGGTTCCAGAAAGCCTTAAAGTTATGGAGGTAGATGTAGAAGAGGAGGCTGATGATGAGCCAGTCATCATGGACATTAGCCCTGCCCCAGTGGAGACCGACATCACGTCATCCCAAATTGTTGTGAGCGATGTGGCACCACAGATACCACCAACACCACCTCCAGCTGCCATATTTACAAAGTCCCGGCAGTGACCTACATTCACCTCAACCACCTCAGTAGAAGTAGGTACTGCAGAGAGTCAAACGTCACATCCACTTACCAGTTCATCCGACAGTGCAATTGGCACCAGCAGCTTCATAAAGTTGACCTCCCCAGTTTGGGACTTCTTTTTGCTTAGCAAGAAGGAGGTGAACATTGCTATATGCTCCATTTGTGGAGCAAATGTTATTTGAGGTAAGCTTGGTACAAACTAGGGTACAGGAGGCCAAACAACCCATATGAGAAAACACCACTTGATCCAGTGGGAGGTGCACCTTAGCGGCCACAAAACTGCAAGTGTTGTTGGTGGAGGGGTTGAAGATCTGATCATGGTGGAAGGTAAAGAAGAGGGAGACATTTGCACTGGCACACAACAAAGCAGCCCTGTCCCCAGCAGTGCAGTGGTATCGGCCACGCCCACATCATCATTAGCAACATCGCAATGGCACAAGAGTCAGGCTGAGACACCAAGGGGTCCAAGGCAAGAGAGTACAGTGACTACCACATCGAAATGCGCATTGAGTCTACCAATGTCTGCTCTTAAGAAGTCACCTGCATCAGTGGCAACAGAAAAGATCCAAGCTACCATTCTCGGCATGTTTAGGCCGCAGGGGCAGTACGAACGCAACCACCCAACGGCACGTTTGTACAACATGAAGCTGGCTAAAATGTTAGAAATGGAGCTCCTACCTCTTTCTTTTGTGGAAGGGGTGGGTTTTCTTGAATTTGTGGAAGCCATCAGCATGAAATGGAAGGTTTCCAGCCGGTCCAATTTCGCCAGAGTTTCTGTTCCAGCACTACATCATGATGTGCTAGAATTGCTTGGACAAGCTTGACAGCAGAGTGCTGTTCACACTATCCACCTGATGACAGACATGTGGATCAGTTGCTAAGCCACTGATTACATGTGCATCACTGCACACTGGATCTCTTTTGTGGGAGTTAGAGAAAAGATATCTGCAGGTGTTGACACTGCTGCCATTTTTTATGGCACTCGGAAGCATGCTACATTAGCCATGTTCGCCATGGAGAAATCCCATTCTGCTGCAAACATTTTGGAAGACTTTAACACTAAGGTCTTTGAATGGCTGCAGCCAAGAGGGCTTACCATTGGTTTTGTTGCAAAGGACAATGTCAGTAATATATTTAAGGCCATGGCTGATGGTTGCTGTTTCAGGGTCCAGTGTTTGGTGCACTGCATTAGCATCATTGTTCAAGACTTTCTGAAAAAAGAAGACCGAGTCAGCAACTTACTGACCACCTGCAGAAGAATCTCCATACATTTAACCCATTCTTTTAAAACCCAGAAGCAGCTGATGATCATTCAATGCGATAATAGAATGCCAGTTAAAGCACTCATTCAGGAGGTACCAACACGTTGGAACTCAACTTATTACATGCTTGAATGTCTGTTTGAGCAGTACAGACCAATAAATGAATATGTCATGAAAAGAGGGGATGCAACTGTGAAAGGCATGATCATTGAGATGGACCAATGGGGTCTAGTTAAATACCTGACAGAGATTCTGCTTCCTGTCTCGGTGTTCACATGTGAAGTCAGCAAGGAGGAATGTACCATGGGCCAAGCTATCCCATTGTTGCACATGCTACAGGAACAACTAAAGGAGGTGTCTGCAATGTACGCAGGTGTGGAGGAAAAAAAAGAAGCATATGAGTTGATGGAAGGCTTAATCCTTCCCTTATCTGAAAATACAAATGTGCAAAGAGGTATTGTGTCATACAACCATTACATTTGTGCCACAATTCTTGATCCACGGTACAAACCATCACTGGACACTTTGATTTCTTTTTCAGACGGGGATGTTGCTAACTACAAAACTTGGATAGCTGTGCAAGCCAGTCAGCTTGAAAAAGAATGGGCAGGAATTAGAGGCCCTCTCCTCCAGGGCACAACAAGTGCTGCAGGGCAGCCTTCAAGTTCAACTTCAGAGCAGGAGGGCAGTGCAGTTGGCTCACAGCAGCCAAAACCACCAACAACAGCAAGAACAAATTCAACAACAACAACAACAAAAGGAGCATCAGCCCCAAAATCAGCAAAGGAATGGTTTCTACTGGCAGGGCTTAAGTCCAGTGCTGAGGAAAAGGCAAAAGAGGCCGAGCAAAGCGGAGCACCCATGACCATTGAGCGGATGGTCCAGGCCTACCTGGATGACCCAACAGAGATCTACTTTGATCATAACCCATTGCTGTATTGGTATGAGAAAAGGCGCCAATGGCCAGTGCTCAGCAGGCTGGTGATAAATTATCTGGCTTGCCCAATAGCAAGTGTCTCTGCTGAGCGTGTTTTCAGTGCTGCTGGTGCCATTCTGAAAGTGAGCAGGACCAGACTCTCGCCCCAAAATGTGGAAAGGTTAACCATGATCAAAATGAATCAGAACTTTATACCACCGGATTACACCGTACCTGAAGTACCACAGCAAGAAGATGATGACGGCGACTCAAGTCATGGAAGTAGTGTGTTCGGTGACCTACTTCTGGGCGAACCACCAGAGTTTAAGGACAAGCTCTACTTCCCTGACAACTAGGCTTTAGTTTCTAGTTACTTTCTTTCTTTCTTTGATATCCCCCCAAAAATAAAAAGATGTAGCTAAGGAACATTATTTACTTTATTATTTGTGTGTGTCTGGTTGACTAATCCATCCCCACCGTCTTACTCTTAGACACATTTTATTGCCGCATTGGAGTTTCAACTGTGTGCAGTGAAGAAGTCCTGACTCGCCCGGCCTAAAGCCATTTCCCTCAAGCCAGACATTCAATGGAGAACACAAACACATGTGTGCCTGCCTCTGCCTCCAACCCTGGGCCTTGACTATCTATCTATCCTTTTCTCCTAGCCTAGAGGGACTGCCCCACATGTGAGATTATTAATAATTTGATTTACAGTGAAGCAATGGATGATCTGCATTCTGCAATGTGCCACCAATCGATCACAGTGAGCACACCGGAAGAACAGGTAAATGATGGCATGCATTGCATGCTGAGCGATTGTTGTTATGTCAACTTGTGAATGATATGTCATCATCATCATCAATCACGTGTCTGTCAAATTGAGTTGAGACTTGAGAAGAAGAAAGATGATTCATGTGGTGGAAGCAGGCAGTGTGAGACTGGGTGATTTTTTGTTACGCTTAATGTTTTAGTGATGATGATGATTGAGATTCACAATGTTGTGGTAGCCTTCCGACGGCTGATCAATAATTTTCTACTGAAGGTTATTTTTTTCCCTTCCCCTTTGAAAGATCAGATAGCAAAATTCCTTCACCGGGTCCACTCCACACTGTCCACACTGCTTTTTTTAATTGTTTTATGCTTACTTATACTCCTCAAAGACTCAGACCTGACCAGTCACTTAGTTAATGCAAAGCTTGCAAACAGAACTCTAGTCTAATCTAGTCTACTCTACAGTGAGTCTGGCAAGTCAATCTTTCCCTTCTTGTTAAATAACAAAATTGCACTACTACAGGCTGATCCATTACATTGGTTCAGGACTCACTCAGGACACTGTTGCTACGGAGTTGGACAGCATACTCAGAGTCGTAGTCAGACTCAGGAGGATAAGAGATGATGGAATGACTCAGGGCATGGATGTGAGTGTGACTACTTCGAGAACTGCCACCAGAAGAAGATTGAAGTTTTCAAATTCACTGAAACCAACTGATTTGGATGATGATAACTTTGAAGTGGCCTAAAGGTAAACAACAACAACACCAGACCTACACATGTCTGTGTAGTGGTGGTGAGTGTGGTGTGACTGACTGATAGCGGTGCATTGATTTTTTTACTTAATTGGGAAAATGGCATGCTATGTTGCTGTGTGTGTCTGTGCTCAGTGCTGTCTGGATCAAATTTGAAGCTAAGTGGAGGTTGTTTTAGGGGCCTGTTGTAGGAGGTAACTGCCGGAAACAGACATTTAGCCATGCTGCCTCTGAAACAAAGTCTTCTTGTTACACTCCTTTATGCAGTTTAATTTTTCAGTTTCCCCTTAATTCTTCAATATTATTCTTTTTTCCATCTACAAGCCCTTACTCTGCGCCATACTGGAAAAACAACTCACACTTACCTAACCGAACCGCATCTGCCAGGCACCCAACGTTGACGGACAGTCCAAGAGGAACGCAGTGCTGAGATGCAACTCCCAATTGGGCAATACATACAGTATCACGTTTTCTCTTCAATCATTGCAACTGAGTGTGTTGTCTATGTTTGTTTACTTGACTCCTATAGATATGTTAAATTTATTTGCTATCTTTCAAAGCCCGCTATAAGAACATAAATGTAACTTGGGTCTCTCTGGGGTCAGACCTGTACTAGTCTAGTACTCATCATCATGCATGTATTTCCTTTTCCTCCCATAACAGATTGATGATGGTCAGCCGCCAAGGTGAATGTGTTGTCCTTGTGTAGTAGTGTTTGTCTTTGTCAAACCTTTACCTCAAATCCCCCTTCCTATCTATTCATCGAACCCTTAACTCTCTTCCACCAAGCTGGGTGATTTATTGGTGTGACTAAATTAAATTTAGACCATTAATTGATCACACACTTGGTGGGTTGGATGTGGTGAAAGCAACACCAACTCAAGGCCAGGGCAGGCAGGGCGAAGATCTTAGATTCTGCTCTAAGTATAACTAAAGCCCACACTGGCAATATATATATTAGATTGCCCACCCATGCACAGACAGTATTCGATATTAAATTTTTTTTCAGAGAAGCATAATCCATCATAATTGCCAGCATCATCATCCTTCCAACACTAAAGGTTATGCTTGTCCACTTCAAAAGTTCATAGCTCAAGTCGACTTCAATTTATAATGTGTACTAGGCTAGCCCACCATTCTGTTTTTTTTTTACTTTAGCATTGCTTATCATGGTTTCTCGTTTGGCAGTCTTCTTCTTGTGTACTGTACTTCAACTAGTTGTTCTTTATTCTCCCTCAGATGACTGTCTCATTTTCTTTTTTTGCAACTGCTACTGTCTACTACTACCACCACCATGGCGCCTTGGGAAACCAAACCATCACCATGCAGCCATCGCTTCGTCTAATCATCAATCACAGGTAAGTGAAGAAGTGTGGGGAATGCAATAATGTAGATACTTTGGAAATTATTCTCCTAACAAATAAACTAGAATGAAAGAAACCCACAACACCTGACCCACCTCTCTCCCAAACCTCAAACAATGTCCAGTAAAAAGTCCAATTGTCCATAAAAAATCCAAATGTCCAAAAAAAAGAACACCCAAGATTTCCCCAACTCCCACATTCCCACCCTCTCCCCAACAAGTCGCACCCACCAAAAAAAAGATAAAAAAAGGGGCAAGAGAAGTCTATCATCTAGCGGTGGGCTAGGAGCTGGATCTTGCGCTCAACCAAGATGGTTGAAGTGCTCCTCCATCCGGAGAGGAGCATGCAGTGCTGAAAGGTGTTAAATGAAGAGGGGTGGGCAGCAGTGGTTGACTTGCGGCAGGTGGCTGCCGGACCACAGCACCGTACCACCGGAGGCACTGGGTGGCCTGGCTGGGGCCCGGGGCATTGGATGCTGCAGCTGCTGACTCCTCCTCCTCGGCCAGAGCCACCAGCTGCCGATATTCTGCCCTGATAGCCTCCAGCTTCCGTTGCCGGGTCTTGGCTGCTATCTCCTGCCTGGTGGGTTGGGAAGGAGTAGCTATATAAAGAAAAAAGACAATTGTAACCAATACTCTTAACAAAACACAGTAACACAAAATTATACACATAAAATTAGAGTGACAAAGTAGCACTAGCAGTACATAACATTTGTGGTATCCTCTATTCCTCGGCTCCTAACATGTGGATGTGAGTAGAGTTTCAGGCATTAGGTACTATGGAGTAGACAAGTATTCTTCTTCTCTCTCTTGTTTAGCAAATTTAATCTTGTAGGCATGCCAGCTCAGCTTGCACCCTAGACAGACATACTTGTGTCATAGACTCATGTTACTTTACTACTGTCTGCAGGTGGGGCAGCTGTACTACACAATTATCTCTTTTTCTATTATTATGGCCATACTGTGTCAAATCAATGGCAAATGCTCAATTTCACTTTCACCCTGACTGCTACAACAAGGCAGATGATATGATTAATTAATAATATAAATGATGATATTCGGCACAATGTCACATGGCGTGAGGTACTACTATTGTAACCATGCAGACGATAGGCCATCCATGGCTGACACTGTCGAAATGACATGGGTAGGGAGGGAGTGGGGCTCGGAGTCGGAGGGAGGTGATTGATGATGGGTGGGTACATACATACATAATATATATGTTGTGCTTGCAAACTACTGTGAGTCAAGGGAGTAGTCTGAAATACAACCTCAAACCTTTGAATCAAAAAACTTGACAAAAAAAACATTCCTTGTTTATTCTTCTTCCCAGGGATTTTTCCATTTATCCTTGCATTATTTTTATTCTTCGCCCTTGTCTTTGTTACTCTGGCACAGTGTAATTTTCTTTTGCATTGTCTTCATCCAGTCTTCACCTATGATTGAATACCATCCAGGCATCCATCCATCCAAACATTGCTATTATATTATATTATTCTCAACAAACCTTTCACCAACATACATTTTTGTCATTTAACCACCCATGCGGCCTCCTTGCTTGGCTTTGAGTTTGACGCATCAAAAGAGTATTTCTTTCACCTATACAGTTTCACCCACCTAGGCAGGCATCCTTTAATTCACCTTTCACCCATCCAGCTTAAACCAACCATGCATCCTATCAGCCACCTATATGCATCCCCGGGCCCCCTTCACCCACGCATCCTTCTCTGCCATGTCACCCATCCTTCCTCCTTCCATCCTTCTTTCCCTTTTCCATCAACCCATCAGGGTCTGACTCTTAGTCTTCTTCATAAAACTTTCTCTGCTGAGTTGAAGACGAGAAGAGGCCATTAGTTACTCAACTCCCGCTAATGCTAATGCTAAGTAAAGAGTGTCTTCTTCAACTGTTCACAATTTAGTCTCAACAGTACAGTGTACAGTGTACACCCTTGCAGCGAGTGTATATTCTATAAATTTGATTGCCAATAAGCAAGGAATATGACTTATCACCGCCCGCCACTGCTGCTAGCTCACCCCCTGCAGCTGCTGCATCTACTCCCTCCTGGCTGGCGTCACCTTCCCTGCTGGCCCCGGCACTGGTGGTCGGTACGCCTAGAAAAAACATTACACATTTTGAAGATGCCATATACAACTCCCCCTATTTTTTTTTTTTCACTAGCAAGATTGAAAATACAATACATACACCACACACATCACTACAATTCGAGTACACAGACTAGAGTAGACAGTATGTCCTATTAAAAATAATAAAATATCCGGTTGGGCATTTTGTTGGTGGCCATTTTTGAAAAGCCTCTCAAAAAGATGACAACCCAAAGGACTGGACTAAGTGGCTACAGCTATTGGTGAATCTGAGTTTTTGAAAAGAAAAAGATTGGCCAACTGGGCGGACAATCGGACATTAGGTCTTCTTGGTTGGAAAATGTAATGGTGCCGTCCTCCTCCTCCTCCTCATACTTCCTTCTAGCCATGGTGCACGGTAATCATTTCATCAACAACTGCTGCTAATAATAATAATACTAGGCCTATACGAAAAGAAGAGATAACTTTGGGGTGTCCAACGTGACCATCATTTACTGATTGAGCATGAGAAAGTAAAAGAAAGCCTTCTCATCTCAACAAACATGGGTAGAATATCTTACTTGGGCATGCAATTTGCACAGCAGAGTAGTAGTACTACTAGTACTAGTAGTAGTAAGGACCAATGGGTTCTCTGAGTCTTTACAGTACCACCACTAGGCAGTCCACAAAATATATAAGGGGAGAGGGAAAGCTGACTGAAAAACCAGAATAAAGCAAGCTACAGACAGACTAATTCAGAGTCAGAGGCAGTTTGAGGTAAAAAAAACAGACACTAAAAATATAAATAACTAAGTTATAGGTAATGCAGGGATAACAAGAATTTAGAAACAAATAGACTGAAGAGGATTTTGAGAAAAAATAAAATTAGGAAACGGAAATAATATAGTTTAAAAAAAATAAGGAGCGGTAAAAGTTAGGAAAATATATATTAATATTCACAACAGGAGGACTTACTGGGGCCAGCAGAGCCATCTGATGAGGAGAGTTCCTTGCCCTGGGAGGCACCGCCAGCTCCCACACCTGCCTCAGAAGACCTTGTGTTCTTGCCCCTGGATGCTGATGATCATGTAAGACATGATTAAAGAGACAAAAATTATTGGTGTTAAATAAATATTAAATAATCGCTCCAAAAAGATTTTGGGACAGGAAACGGCAATTGCAATAACATTTGCCATTTCCTAAATCAGATCGACTAGTAGTAGTAGTAGTAGACTAGTACTGCTGTCGCGGACCATCCTATCTTTATTATTCCACAGTTCCAATCCGATTCCTGAATCCTAAACCTACCTAGCCCGCCTATTCCAAAGACTTTGGAATGAACTGCAAAAAAATTATATTTGTTTCTAAGTTCCCATTTCATTCGCAATCATCTCAACCCCCTTTGACAGGCCAATTCACTAAGTCTGCATTTAGTTTAAATGCATAGATGGATTGGACGCATGCATATTGCATACACCAAATTGGTTGATTGCTATTCACTTACTATATGAACTACAAAAAAGGTTCCACTAAGGAGTCAAGGACTGAAGTGAGAGGACACGGACCGCTAAATTACTAATTAATACCAAGTAACTAACTACTACCACTATCTTAGTAACAGGACAAAGGAAAGTTCTCATAATTAATCAGCCCAAGCGAGCGCAAAGTTGCAAACAAGTGCGATTAGGTAGCGCCAAGCACCTGTCTAGAATAACGATCACATAATAAAAGATTTTTAAACATAACTTACCTGCATGTGAGCAGCAGCATTCTTGCTATTTGGGAAAAAATAATATTCACAATAACATAGAGAACAAACACAATAATAATTATAATTAGCTACTCACCAAGCCCCACGACCTCAACACCCAGCAGGTCCAGCAGGTCCTGCTCTCGGTCCAGGATATCGGGCCACCGGTGCGTCACTTGGTTATGGGTGCGCCGGACACCAGAGCAGCGATAAATTGCCTGGTGCACCCTCACCCACCGCTGCTGATGCTCCCGGAGCCCGTACCTGGACCCAGGCCTGCCACCTGCTGCCAGGGTGGAGGGGAGGTGGCGCTGCACGAAAAAAAACAAGCGCTGCCACCTCCACCTCCGAAAAGAAGGCCCGGGGCTGCACCCCTTCCAGGCGCCGCATTCTGCATGGAAGGCCTCTCCTCTTTGACCGGGTCGCACTCTCTGCCATGATGCTGGGGGGCGGGGCGGAAAAGAAAATGTAGTAAGTAAAAAAGTAAGGGAGGGGAAGAAGAAAGGAAGTAAAAAAAATGAGAAAGCAAGTAATATAGAAAAACAGTACAAAACGCAGTAAAACACACAAAAAGTAGAAAACAACACAAAATAGACACAGGGAAAGATAATCAATGAAAAAGATCAGAAAAAATGTTTTGAGAAAGAAGGATTGGAAAGATTTAGGGAGGATTCAAAAGTAGGCCCCAGCACCATAACAGAGAAGAAAACAAGATGGCTGCGCGCATGCGCGACTGCCTGATGCAGTTCGCGCGATATTTCCCCCACACACGCAATCCGCGTTGCCATACGGCAGAAACGTCACTCGAACTGGCGGAACAAGCAACTCCGCCCGCTCACGGAAATCTGCATAGCGGGCGGAGTTTTTTCATCGCTTTGCGGAGTTGCGCAGCTACGCAAACTTCGCCCAGGCGTAATTTACACGTCTCCTCTTTGAACCCAGCCAGATGCTAAGATTTAGGAAGGAATGAGCAGATGCAAGGTGGCGAGACTATGGAGATTAACCTTCCTGGAGGTGTGTTTAGCCAGCTCTTCTCTCCCTGCTGGAAATTAAGCCATGATTTAGGAAAAATGGTGCTCTCTGGGAAAAAATAGTTCCACACTTTGGAGGATGTGGTCATGCCCTGGGGTGTTGCCCTGCACCTCATTGGTCAGGAGTGCCTTCCTGCTTGACCAAGAGAACTTGGAATAAGTATGTAAGAGGGGCAGAGCCTCTCATATCTGCTGCTTGAAACCCAAGGAAGAAGAGGGGTCCATGCTAGAAGTTTGATTTGCACCAACCAGGCCCTGCATTCTGACTTACTGCACCTGCTGCACAATCTGGAACTACAGCCCTGTGGAGCAAACCTGCTTCAAAATGACTAAAGAGTGGACTCCCTGCAAGCTACAGGTTAATAGAGCTTACCTGGAACATCACCACCAAGAATCCTCAGCCTGGAGTACTACCAGTGTATTTGTAAGGGTTTTGTCCAAGTGGATTGTGGGAACTGAAGGACCATCTTGGAGCTTCCAGCCTCTTGGAGTAAGTTTTGGACACTGTGTGACCCTAAGCAGAACTTCAGGAAGAAGTTCCAGAAGTTTAGAGATGTTTCGAACAACTTTGGAAAAAAGCTCCATAAGTGGACTGACTCGACCTGGCCAGCCAAGCCGGCGACCCTCAACCATGAGCCGGCCTGCCGTCCAGGTTCGCCCCGCTAAAAAACTCCAAAGGTCCGACTTCCAGATTTTGACCGGGAGTAGTCGGAAACCCAAGCCTGCGAACCCTCACCGAACCCGGCATGGTGAAGAGCATCAAGGGACCCCACAAGAAAAAGCTCCGTAAGTCAGAACATAGAAAAGGTGGCCGGGACCAACCGTGAGAGCCAAGCCGTCCACCTTCAACAGCGAGCCGGCCTGGATCCCTGGTTCGTCCTGGTGGAAAGCTCCTGAGATCAGACTTGCATAAGTTTGGCCGGGAGCTTGTCGCAAGGCAAGCCAGTGAACCCTCACCAAATCCGGACTGGCTGAGAGCTTAGAGGGACCCCAGGAAGAAAAGCTTCAGAAACGTTTCTAAGTCAGAAGGTAAAAACTTTCCGACCGAGACCTATCATGAGGAGTAGCCACGCAGGGCTCCATCGTGGTTGGCCTGAAACTTTGACTATTACCCGGTCTAGTGCGACTAGATGTCCTAATAGGCAATATAGGTTTCTATGTGCTATATAGTGCTAAATCTTTAACAAATCATATCTCTGGTCCCCTACATTGGATTATTTTCATTTTGGTGTCATTTAAAGATACAAATATTTCCTAGTTTTATAAATTGGTGTTGTATTTTTATTGTGAGTTGTGTCTAAAATATTTACTGAATTCGTGTTTTTAAATGCTTTACATACCTTTCTTTTAAGTTAAGCCTGCCTGCTCGCAGCCAAGCTATCAAGGGTTGAGCATGGGAATAATTTTCTAAGACCTGTACTGAGCCCTATATTGTGTTAGTAGCCTCATTGCCAGTGGTAGCTATACATTTACCACTACTAATAACCCACTTTCCAACAGTCTACCATAGACTAAGAAGACTTAAAACATTGATCTCACATCTCGCTGCAAGGAGACCCATCCATTGTGTCTATTAATATTTACAAACATCAAACATGTAGAACTTTTGAACTTTCTATTCTAACCCAAAAATATATGTCAACTTGCCATATTATGAAACAGATTTAGAAAAACATGTTATTTAAACCACTCAAATTATAGTGAATAACTCCCTATCAATAGTCAGACCATTTCATACCATATTCAGTTTATTAATCCAGAAGGTGCTTTCCGTTCCATAATTTCACTTCCAGATTCACTTGTTTTGGATCCGGTTTTATATGGTCAATGCCTAGAAATCTAATGTGATGCTCAGCATTTTGAGTGCACTTGTCTTTGATATGAGCTGCCATTGCATATTTAATTTCCCTTTTCTTAAGTGCCCTCCCATCTCCCCTTCAGTTTACGGATGGTAGAGCAAAGTACATGAGCAAATAATGAGATACACACAATATTTAGTCTAACAGTTTATAAATGACAGCAGTCTATATTTTTTCCAAATCCTATATTCCCGAAATTCTTAAGTTTTATCAATCACATGTATGCAACATGTACAGTTACCACATTTATAGCAACGAATAGGGGGTTCCTAGAGCCAATCTGTACACTCTGCTTTTTTCTTAATATCATATTTGTGTCACTTGGACTAAGAAAATTTTTAAGAATAGGGGCCTGTATATAAGTAATAATAAGTCAGTAGCCTGTCTATGATATATTAGCACAAATTATCATCCAATCTCAGAACCTCACAACATTTTAGTAGAGTTGTATAAATGAAGTAATTGTATTTACTGAATCTAATGATGACTCTAAAGTTATTCAGACTTTCTTTATCCATTTTCTTAGAATTGTGTTTAAAAAGTTCAGATTTCAATATTTTCTTAGGCTGGGGGTGATTGGGTCATATTTCTCCAGGCTCTTGATGAGATGTGCTGCTGCATGTTGAATGCCATTAAGGGGGGCAAAATGGATTCTAGGAGGTAGTAAAGCATGTCATTGTGACACCCAGTTGTGAGAAAACAGGGACTTGAATCTCAGTTCTGAAGTAATTTCCTGGAGGAATGATTTCACTTTCTTTACTAGAGGGAGCTGATACCAGGCTGTCTTAATTATTTCACAATTTATTCCTTGAGAGTGAATTCGAATTCTTGGTTGAATCTAAGATACATGGCATTAGATGAGTGTTAGAGTTCAGATCCAAATGCCTTAAGTGATCTTTCTTTTTTAATTTTGTGTCTAGTGTAGCTGTTAAATTTGGTACTGTTGTGAAGGAAGGGAGGTTAGATTTAGGTGTCTAAGTGTGAAGGTGAACACTAAGGCTCGGAAACATAATCAAATAATGCCTGATGGTGATGCATCCTATGCATCTATGATTTTAACATTTATTCCACTCTGAGCTTTTCTACAGTATACTTCAGAGCTCAGATAGCCCACAGAACAAGCACACTTGTCCTCGTGCAGATCGTCCCCCTCTGGGGTTTGATTTCCACTGCTGGAGAGAAGACAGGCGAAAAAGGCAGTCAATTTCCAACATAAACACAATTAAACAGTCAGCAAAATATATAAAAAGGCAGTTTTAATGTCAAAAGGTACTTATTACAGCAAGAAATAAACAAAGTGAGCTACAGACTTCAGATGGTTAGTAAAATTGTTAAACCTTCCCATGTCAAGGCATCTCCCAAAAAAATGTGAACAATTCACTAAATATTTCCTCAACAGAACATAAACAGAATGAAACAGCGTCCTAGTGAATCAGCATACTGCTCTCAACATGAACATACAAAGGCAGTCCTTTGAACCTATCTCAACTAACACCATAAAAAACCCTAACAAATCTACAGAC
The DNA here is from genome assembly GCA_963921515.1 of Calotriton arnoldi. Taxonomy (NCBI): domain Eukaryota; kingdom Metazoa; phylum Chordata; class Amphibia; order Caudata; family Salamandridae; genus Calotriton; species Calotriton arnoldi. Next base: position 910,061 of record CAWUFW010004894.1, on the reverse strand, counting down.
TTCATCTCATGATGATAGCCCTGTAAGAAAGAGGATTATTTATTGGGGTGGATTGGAGTCCATCACAAGGATTAGGCCACAAACGTGTTGAGGTAAAACAGAGTTTCAATCATTTAAACCTGTGCTCTACCTCTTGCTAGCTATGGGACAGTGCAGACAGACTTATGTTAGGAAAATATGCAAAGTATTTAGCAGCAACAAAGCAGTTAAAAAGTCACAACACAATGAAAATCCTGCAACTAATTTTATAAAATAGAGAAATTTGTAATGAATAAAAAGACACCAAAATGGCAAAAAATCAAATGAGTGTAATTAAAGATGTATAATTTTAAGGGGTTAAGGCAAAAAAGACAAGAAAAAGTGTGAAGCAGTGGTCACTATACATGGTTGACTGAGATCTACGTGCAATTTCAGGCTGATCACAATGGATTAAAGGTCATATACACCAAGCAGATTCGTCCCAGTCAAAGATTTTACCTTTTGACATAGTTTCAGAAATGGACACCAGAATCCACCAGCGGGGCATGGTTGCTGCCCGTATCCACTGAAGTCTTCTTGAAGCAGGATAGCTTCTGGATGAGGTCCTGCTGAAGCCTTTGCTTTTTCCTGAACAAAACTTTGGAAAAGCTCCAAGCAGAAAAAAATTCAAGTTTTGCAGCTGCCGAAGTCCTTGCATCAGGTGGATACTGTTCACGTCATTACTTGTTCAAGATTTCTGCATTCGGATTTAGTCTTTTTAATGGAGTTCAAAATCCTCAAGCAGTGCATGCCTGAAGTTAATGAACTTCCTTTGATATCGGACACTTTTGCCACGAGGCCCCTCTAACACTCTGGAAGTCCAAAAATTATTTAAGTGCCAAGTTTTCAGAGTTTCTGGAACAGCTCCTCTTGGTCACCTCTAAGGCTACCAGGACCTCAGAGACACTTAAAGGTCATGGCTCACTGCAGCAGAGGCCATCAGCAGGGTTCAGCAAGTCCTCTTTGTTTTTTCATAAGGTCCAGAGAGTGTTCTGATTAGCAGTGTGTGAGGTGCGAGCTTTAAAGGTTTCAAGAGCGAGTGGTGTTTGTCTTACTGCAAACTATCCCACAGTGCACTATTCTGAGGTAAATCCAACATGGCAGACTCTTTCTGCCCATCAAGAGAGCTTGTTTGACAGTAAGGGGTTGTTTTGGGAAATGAGCAGTTCCTTCCCAGCTATACCAAGCTGGTTATGGCCTGCTCCCCCTCCCAATGGACTGATGCCAACCTGGCAATAGAGGGCCTACAGAACAAAAGACTTCTCTTTCTCAGGTTCGCTTTCCACTTAACTTTCAATGGACAGACCTCATCCTCATCCCTTTCAAGCTAATGTAGTTCCTGAACCCTTAATAGCTGCCCTCTTTGTACTGTTATGTGTTACATAACTCACAATGAGGCCTTCATGTGAAAATGCCTAAGCCATTGTTTCAGCTGCCAGAGCAATTTTTCACACCTCATTAAGAGGGATGCACTATTGCAGTCATCTGCCAGCAGTCAAATGATAATTTTCCAACTGGGGCTCAGGAACACAAAAGGCCTGATTTAGAGCTTGGCGGGACTGGTCCTGTTGTCGCTTTTTCAGCGGTCTTCCCCCCACCACCTTGGTTGTCCGCCCACTCGATTTAGATGTTGGCTGGTCACTGGAGGAAAGATCACCACAGTCCGGCCGCCTCCGCCAGAATCTGTCTCCTGCATCAATGGCTTCAGAGGCTGCTGTCGGAGGGAGTCCTGCCAAGATACCTGCTGTCCAGATTGCGATGTGCCTTACCTTCGAGGCAACTGTGGCAGGGCTATCTCCAAGCTTGAGTTGGCGGAATGCAGAATTAATGTGGCTTAACGCTATCTTGTAAATATGACCCTTTCCACCGCAGTGTTCTGCTGCAAAGGGGTGTGCAATGAGTGTAGTTGTGGGCATTCCACCCCAACACCCATTGCTTTTTGATGCTGCCCCAGATTTACAAGGCTGAGGCAGTGCTAAAAACAGCGCCATTCTAACATCATGGATTATCAGGCGTTAGAATGGTGATACGAGGAGAAATTATTAATTTCTCTTTGTTTTTTTGCTCTTTCCATGTGTACTGCATTCTGCAACACACATGAAAAGAACAAATCACCATGAATGATTGTTTATGTGCAGGAACAATCACCCCTGCAGGACAAACTCCCTTGCAGCATGGCGACAGGGTTCCTGCGCTGGCTATAGGCAGCTTTATTTGCACCAGCACTAGGGTAAATACAGGGGTGCGCAGTATTCTTGTGAACACAGCGCATCCCTGCGCTTTAAAAATGTTGGAGCATGGAGCTGCTGATTTCGGCGCAGCTCAATGCTCCAACGTTCTCCTGTATATATGCCCCTAGGAACCCACTAGGCAAGAAGCAATCAGTCTTTATGGAAGGGAGCAACACTTGAACCCTTGATCACCATCTGTGATCAGCATGGCTCGAAAATACTGAACAAAGGAGAATCCTGCCTCCTAGTTCCATGTACTTTACAGCAGCTTTTGTCATGGTTGACTACAAGGTACTAGTCAACATGCTTTAATAAGAATGGGAATGGATGCTACCATCCTTACATGGATATAGTTCTTTATTAAAAACGAATCCTACGCTTTTGGGAGGAGAACTGTAAGAAATTGGGTTATTAGTTGAAAGGGGTGGAAGTCTCAGTCAAATAATAAACACAATGCTTATGAGGGTGAACCAAAAAAAACATTAACATAACTAGTGCTTAACCCTCTGGTAGCTTGGCACAAAAGCAGTCAGGCTTAACTTACAAGTGATGTGTAAAGTATTTTATGCAGCACTCAAACCATCACTCAAACAGAAACAAGGTGAAAAATCCCACACCAATTTCGAAAAAGGGAGTAAAATCTAAGAAATGATTTGCAACCAAAATGATAAAAACCCAATAAGTAGAACCATAGTTATGATTTTTTTTTTAATTTAGTGAAAGATAGCACCTCAAAGATCAAAGTGACGAGCACCGCTATCTGGTCCCAGATTTTCAGTTGTGGTAGGAGAACACCACTCCAGCACCACAAGGGTCCAGGACCTGAAGGGTACCACTTAAGTGCTCAGAACCCAGCAGCTGGGTTCAAGGCCTCAGGAGCTTGTTATGTCTCCTTAAATCACATAGGAGGCCAGCCAACTAGCCCTTGGAGTCACTCTGGTGGTCCTGGGTCCAAGGAGCCGGTCCAGTCCTCCTTCTTCTGACAGCAGGGCAGCAAGGAAGTCATTTCAGCAGCAAGGCAGGCCTCCTGGCAACAGGGCAGTCCTTCTTCTGAATCATCCACAGATCCAGAAGTGTACTGCAAAATAATTTTGACACACATAGTTGCCTTCTCACATAGATGATTGAAGCCTACAAACATCATATCTTTGCTGGTAGAATTAAAGCTTCACACAACCATATATTCATGTCCTACCACTTGTTTGGCCTCTTTACCGAACAGAAAATCATTTATAGCCTAAAATATCTCTCTAAATTCATCTTGTCCCTTTCCTCAACACCAAAATAAAGTGATTCATAAATTGTAAACTCGCAACCCAGAGTGCACTCTTCTAGAATCTACTTTCTGAAAAGTGAAAACAAGTACAATTCTGCCATGCCTACAACTATTCCTGGTTACTTCAAAGAAAGTTGTCTGGTTTTGGAAACAGTAAATTAGTAATCTGGAAAATGGTGTGTAGTCTTTTGTTACTCTTCGACTCCCCCCGACCAAGAGCTTGAATGAAGCAAATGCCTACAGTTGGGGCTGAAGAAACAGCTGTGACAGGTGAAAAATTATTTCTCTGCACTGTGGAGTTATGGACAAATACCACAATAAAACATAAATATTTGTGAAGCACACATTTGCCCGCTGGGGCTGAATAACAATGTTTTTATCATTATCTAACTTTGTGATAAACATTTTATCAGCCTCAGAATGATGAAATAACAACAAGCTGATGGACTGAATGCTTGAATTAATCTTAGCCACTGGCAATTGCTCGGGCCGCATCCCAATCTGTCATTTTTCGCCCACCATGCCACCTCAGTTGGACCCAGCCATATGCATATCAGTCTTGACCCTGCTTCATTGGGAACAGTTCAGCCCGAACTGCCAAGATGAAAGGCTAGATGGCACTGCAGAAATTCAAATCATGAGGTAAAACACAGACCCAAGGTAAGGATGCATTAGTACACTGAGCCACCAGATCCGGCTGCGCAGAAATGGATTTGAATGGGATCGTGACCGAATTACACCATCTCAATGGACAGATTAACCATTGTCAGGTCAGAGCAGCTTTTATTTGTTTTTTTTAAACAAGCATAATGGTACCTGTGAAATGTCTAAAAAGTAGAATAAAGTAGCTCAGATACATTAGTTTGGTGTATGTAAATAGGCTTCACATTATACTGATCCACTGAACACGAGCATAAAAATAAAAAAGAAGAAAGAAAATTATTAAAGACGAAGATTGTTGGACATTGACAAATCTAAGTCACACTGGCTAGGAGGAGATACTTTAAGGTTGTATGTCACAATATAGACCCCCAAAACAGCAACTTAAACTTACATTGCATGTGCTATATCAACTCCCAAAACTGTTGAGCCCCTTGCTCAGCTTAAGAACAAGGTTCTACATTGGCTGCACACTAGCGCTTATTTCCCATATTCAGCGGTCCATGATATTTTGATGGTCTGCAGGCTGGGTTGCTTTGGCCCCTTGGCAAAGTGCTTCTTGGGTGACTGTGTGCTTGTTAACTTCAGGTCTCCTGCCATTGTACAAAAGTCAGTGGGCAACTGTCACCCTCCCAGTGGATTTCGAGCTGAGATTTCACTGCCCCCATTGTGCTTTTTTTATCGCCACCTCCAACCAAGGTTTGCACCTCTGACTCACCTACCCAGATGATTGATTCCTAGCAGTGATAGTATTAGTCACCATCCAGCCCCTTGGACTCCTAATGAAGTTGATCGACTGCATGCTGATCACAACTCTATATTCACCTCATTCTATTCTGACTTTGGAGTTTGTACTTCTTTACCATGCCCTCAAAGCTAGCTTCTTTAAACTTTTCTATCCACTCCACTGGAGTATGGCCACTGATAGCACCTAGGCTGACTTCTAAGTATGCTTCTAATTTTGTGGCCGACGATGTGCAACTACCCCTTGTCGCCGCCCATCTGATTGTCGAGGACATGGCCCACTTTACGACTCTTGCCCAGGAGCCATTAGTTCCACCGCTCGACTACATTCCTTCTGTGAGTCCACTGTCCAACTCAGCAGCCATTGTCAGTTGGAATCTTGTTGGCATCAAATCAAGCTGGAAGATCCTGTGTGGGGCCAGTTCATTAACAATCATGCACTTTGTCTTATCCATGAAACTTGGGCAACTGGACACGTTTTCAGATGTGGTTTCAAGAGTTTCTGTGTCCCTGCAATTAGGTCTACAGCTGGTTGTCCATCGTGTGGGTTGGTTGCCTTATTGAATGCCACGCTTTCCTGCCCTGTAGTAGAACTCCAAACAGGACTGCCAGGCATTCAAGGGTTAATTTTTTCCTTTTCAAAGATATTTTCCTCTTACTGTTCAACATTTACAATCAAAAAGAATTGACAAGAATCTACTTCTCTCCAACTGTTGTCTGAGATTTTGACTAGGCATTCTATGACCCATCATGTCATTGTTGTGGGTGACTTGAACTTAACTTACAAAACAAATGTCATAACTCAGGATTTGTGCCATACAAACAACTGCAGAAATGTGATGTGGGAATCGATGTGTTATTCAACTAAGGAACTTTCAGATATGTACTCATTTGTAACCTCCCATATGGTGGTCATCTACGACAAGTGGGGGAACAATGAAACGAATGTGGCTGATCATACTAAACTATTTGCTATGCTCAAAGCCTTCTTTCAGAAGTAGTCGCTAAGGGCCCCGGCAAAGGCCACTATGAATGGGTGGTTTACACAGCATTGCAGAGTGGCAAAGAGGAATCTTTACAAAGCAATCAAAAAAGGAGCAAGCTAGGAAATAAGGTTATGCAGGGCTCAATATCAACTTGAATTAGGGCAAGCTAAAGTTACCTGCAATAAATGGGATGACCTTCTAGATGCCTCTTCAACAATGATCTGAAGAAATTCTGGAACCTAGCATGCCAAAGTGGTGGGAATCTAAGGAAACCAGCGGAAACATCTGGGTCACCCATTTTGGAAATCTGTACTCCTGTTCATGTGAAATTGATTTGGCCTTTACTAGCACTGAGGGAGGCACTGTATTTACATCACTCCCCTCTCCCATAGTTTTTACTCTAGTAGAGATTGCTTCTGCGGTAGCATCATTGAAGCAAGGGAAGGCTCCTGGTTTAGATAAGATTGCAGCTGAACTTTTCAGATGTGACCCCAATACATGGGTTCACTATATTAATACTGTCTCCAATGAAATAGCTGCAGGAGCAGCAATGCCTGTTATTTGAAAAGGGTAGATATTGTTCCAATCTATAAGAAAGGAAGCCCACATGTCCCATCTAACTACTGCCTACATTAGCCTCTTGGACAATTTGCAAAATGTATTGTGCAAACAAGTCCTGGAGAAACTTTTGGATTGAATAACTGAAAATCGTATTCTGTCTAATCTCCAGGCAGGTTTCAGATACAAGACCAGTTTGATAGATCAGGTCTTCAGCTTCCTGTTGATTAAGTGGTAGACTGCAGATGTTGGAGGGGGAACACTTTTTGTGGCCTTTATTGATCTCTGTGCTGCTTTCGACCTGGGGGCATATTATCAAGAACGCCGTTAAAAATTATCGCCGGTTTAGCGGCAGAAAACTGCCGCTAAAGCGGCGATAATGGGCTTGATAATATGCCCTGGAGAATTCAAATAGAAGTCCATGTTCTGGTGTGATCCTGGGCTTCTATTGGAATTCTCCAGGGCATATTATCAAGCCCATTATCGCCGCTAAACCGGCGATAATTTTAACGCCGTTCTTGATAATATGCCCCCTAGTTCCCCGGAAGAAACTTTGGAAGGTTCTATCCATGATGGGGATTCCCTACAATTTACTATGCATCATTATGTGGCTCCATGAGGAATTTTGCCATGGTCCGAAGTGGAGTAAAAGGAGAATTAACCCAGATAATTGTCATTGATAAGGGTAGGCACCAGGGTTGTATTTTGGCTTCCACCCTTTTCTTTCTTTATATGAACAACTGCATCAAGTTTCTGATCAATTGCTCCAATGACTCCCCCACTCTTGATGGTCAAAAAGTCCTGGCTCTTTTTTTTTGCCAACAATACTCTTCTGTTGGCTAAAACTAGGGCTGGCCTTCAAGTTCTTGTGGGCAAATTTAGCCTGTTCTGCTCCATGTATGGTTTTGAAATCAGTGGTTCTAAAACAAAGCTAATTACGTATTCCAAGGGAAAGAGGGAGAAGGGTACTATAGCTTGAGGAAGGAAACTTTAGTAAGGGTCAGGGAATTTGACTACTTGGGGATTTGGTTGGCAGACTCTGGCTCCTAGGCTCAGCAGATCCTCAAAAGTTTGCGTTTGTTAACCCATAGAGCAGGGGCCATTCTTAGGTTTGCCAAAAAGGCATTGTGGTTTCTAAATTTTCCTACAATGGAGATCTATAAGTCCCAATCAAGGGGTGTGGCATTATATGGTGCCGAACTATGGGGACATTGCCACACGGGTAAATTGGGCACTAGTGAGAACAATTTCAACAGAGCCCTAACTGGATTATGGAGAAGCACATCCCTGGTGCCTTTAACATTGGATCTTGACCTCAACCATGTCCCCGAGTTGGCCACCCTAAGGCCGTTACTCTATTGGGTGCACATTTGGGCTACCAAAGAATTATCCACCTTCAGAGAGAACCTTGCTGACATTCTCAAACTACAATGCTCGAAGAAAATCAAGTGACTGGCCTATGTCTAAAAAACCTGGTACGAGCTTAGCCTAGCCAATTTTTGGGAAGATGGTCAAATCAAGGTATTGGGAGAGAGTTGCAGCCCAGAACGAATTGTCTAGCCATAGCCTCTCCAGGCACTTTTTAATGCAGAAATCCGTGCCTAAGGCAGAGGTTTTTTTAAATTATATATGTCTGGTGCATGCTCGTCTATTGTTTTTGCAGTTTAGGTATGGGACCCTCCTAATTGCTGTGTATACCTCATCGTGAGATGCTGCAAAGTCTGGGCATGCTCGTTGCCAATCATGTATACTCTTTGATGAAACCGATGAACATTTGTTGTTTTTTGCCCTAAAGATGCTAAACCCATAGCTAGGTTGATTGCGCCCCTGTGTCGGCTCTTGGGGCTAACAAATTGAGTAAATGCTCTTAGGATTTGCAAAAGTGATTCCTCGAAGGTAATTGTGGTGGCTGTATCCAAATTTCTTTTTGTGGATTGGTCCATTAGACATAAACTGACTGTTCGACTTTGAAGATTCTATGTGCATTGGAATCACATATGTAGTTCCTTTGAGGAAATTTCCAACATTTTTTACCAGTTTTTTATTGACATGTATATTGGAATTGTTTGTTTTTGTTCATTCTGATTAACTATTATTGGTTTTTAAATCGTTCTTTTAATGGTTGTTATTATGTCTTGATGATGAAATCTATTTTCGATCTGTCAATAAACTTTGAACTTGGAAACTCTCCTAAATATTGTAAAGTGTATAGTTACTATTAGTAATTCTGCCATGATGATTTTACAGGAGTTGATATTGTCTCAATATGTCTTTAGGTCTCTACTCCTGCCACGACATTGTGGTACAACATCTTAAGTATGTGAAACTGTTACAAATTAGAAGAGTCATTTTAGCACAATTTAATATCTCACAAAAAAGGGCGAATACGAATTGACACACACAAGTGGACACTACAAGAAGCAGAAGTGCACATGCTCTGCAGCCGTGTAGAAATACAAGTGATCAAACACTCAAATGATATGGAGCGTCTTATATGAATGGAGCCCGCGTCCAGGGTTCATATATACTGCGGATAAAGTTGCACAAAAAAGTATCAACGGAAGGAGAATTCAGGCGATGAAAAACCCCGACGTGTGCTGTAAATTCCTAAACTTTAACGCAAATCAGACAAATAACTAGGACCAAAAACAATGTTCGATATTTGTTTTTACTGATTTCTTGACCCGGTCGAGAATTGGCACAGATGTTTGGCAAAAGCAATGTTTCCCGGATGAAAAGTATATATAAATATATGTACAGTTGGTTGCCCAGCCCATGAAGTAACCTTAAACTCACCGCTTATGTATATTCCCTGCTTTCTGGGTTCAAAGTAAAAACACAGCAGGACATTAATATTCTTCCACATGCAAAGAGAAATACTACGTGGAAAACCGAGATCGACAACCCACCCCTCTTACTGAATCCAAACAAAAATGAAGTGCTCTGTTTTGGAAAGCCACAGGCTACTTGCTTCAAAGGAATCTGTTTCACAGAAAAGCCCCGCCTTGAATTAGTGGGAAAATGTAGCCTTTTGTCTATTTCTCCACATGTGGCAACTTCATGCGCCTTATTCATCATGAATGCAACGGTTCTGTGTGTCACAGCCCCTGACAGCAGCATCCAGAAGTGCTCTTCACAAATACCGCTTTCAAGCACTCCATGATGCTCTTATCAAACAAACCTTTGTGCTCTTATATTTTATTTTGTTAAAACTCTGATTTTAATGAAGCACAGTTTCAATTTTATACCTACTCGCTACACTCCACCTTCGGCATAAAATAGAAATCTACTAATTCCAGCTTTTAGTATACCAAAACAAGTTTGGTTATGTGTGCAAATAGATTCACAGATTAGCGTTTAGTATGTTAAAAACCGGGCAGTAATAAAGACTATTTTATTACTCTTTATAAAACATTTATTTGAGACAAAAAGTTATCAGGGGCACATAAGAATGTAAATTACCATGCTTGCAACCAATAAAATTAGCAAAGCGGCAATAAAAGTGCTGTTTATTGATAGTGAAAATCTATAAATGATATTATCAAAACTAAAAGAAAGTCATAAACCGGAGATTGAGTTGGCAAGAAGTGTAACAAAGTAGAATCTTAAAACTGTCTACACTGCATTTAAGCAATTGCCTAAATAGATCTGCCATGATAAACCGATAATGGGTCTTAAAGTCGGAAACCAGAACGAATATTGGATAAAAGCTGCAAAATAAATCCATAGGAATATGAATTTTACAGTGTTTATGTGACGGGACCAGGAACTACACCAATGGCACCTCAATCAGGAAAGAATTTCCTAAAACAGAAGCACAATGACACCTTGTAAATCTTGAATTGTTTGTAGACTTTACCATAGTTGGCAGGATGTGTAGGGAAAGATGATCCTCGAGACCAATGATTCAGAAACTGTAAAATTCTGCTGGTCTCATAGAAACAAAATAAATAACTGAAAATGTACATCACTGTGACAATGTCAAGCAGTGTTGCACCTTGATTCAACTTAATGCACTTTAATGATAATGAGTCACACTTAAATTGACCATACGATCGTCCTGTGTGATAAATGCACTTAAACACTTTATGAAAACGAGTTGACAGAGAAAAACAATCATTTATACAGGTTGCTAGCATGTACATACTTTCATATTGCATTAGTAGGCAATGACGTGAGATTGCAATGGAAATGAGTGCAAAAAAGGCATCTTGTAAAGGGTTGGGAGGAGGGGTGCATGGCTTCGGGCATCCCTTTATGTCACCGGTAACATAACTTGTAGATCACAGACGCGCAAGCGCGCGAAACAAGATGGTCGCCTCCTGGTGAGCTCCTCCGCGTTTTCGGCCGTTTTACTTTAAAAACGACGAAATGTTACAAAAATTAATGCTGTAAAGAGGTCGCTGTGGATTTGAAGCCGGTACATGTGTTGTAAGGTCGTTTTTGGGTGCTTCTGGACGGCGAAAGTGGTGTTTTCTCTCGTCAGGCTCCTGCTCCCAGTCTGCCTTCAGGTACTGCCAGGCTTGTCTGTCAGGGGGGCGGAGTAAGCACTTAAGAAAGGGCCTGGCTTGGGCCTAGCCACTCCCACAGACCATTTTAGCTGCTGCACCAGTTATTTGAAAGATTTGATCACCAGTAATACTATACTTTCCTACAAACATTGTATTTACATCAAAATGGAAAATAAAAATTCTCTACATAATAAAAGGAGACAGCAGGTTTCACCTCCGCCAATTAAATCAAAAGTGGTAGAGTCATCTGAACCTTCCTTATCTTTAATTTTAGAAGAAATTCAAGCACTTCGTGTTAATACAGATACCATTGCGTCAGAGATTAAAAATGTGCGCAAAGAAATGGCTTGCTTATCAATGAAAATTTCTGACAACTCAATTAAAATACAAGATAATAAGGTTAAAATAGACGCTTTTACCCCACTTGTGGCGAAAATATCACCCATGTCTGCACTCCTTTTAGATATGGAAAACCGCAATAGACAATATAACCTACGCATTTTCAATCTACCAGAAGATGTTGAAGGGGCCAACTGCAGATTATATTTGGAAACTTTGATTCCTGGCCTTTTGAAAATCAGTTTTCCAGAAAAATTTGAAATTGATAAGGCTCACAGGATTCCTTCTTATCGCAACCCTCAACACACAAATCCTCGACAAATGATCTTTAAAGTTCTCCGTCATCACCATTTGGTTTTGATTAGGAAAGCAGCACGAGAAATTCCTTCGTTGATGGTCAATGGGAATAAAATATTTATCCATCAAAGATTTCGCCAAGGAGACTGTTTCTGTTCGCAAAGAATTCACTGCTCTTCATCCTCAACTAAGAAGTCTTGGTTTCAAGTATGGTCTTTTTGATCCTTCAACAATGCGTATTTGGAAAGATAACTTTTCGAAATCCTTTCATCGTCCTCAGGAACTGAAACAATTTCTGGATCAACAGTCACAGCATTTAATGGATACTCATGACTCTACTACTTGATTGTTTCCAGGTATGTATTTTCTGACAAATTACTGAGTTATTCTTCATCGGGCTCCAACGGTACCGGTCATGCTTGTTGAGCGTGTGTGCGTTTCATTCTTGATATTAATGTATCCTGTTTGTCGTTTTTCCATGTTTTATTTTTTTCCTTTCATCTTCCTTCTTCTAGAGCTATTATTTTCTCACACTCTTTTGTATTTTTCACTCTCCTCCTCTTCATCTTTTCTCTTTCTTTTTTTCATTATGGCTAACGTTCATAATATTAAAGTAGTTTCATTAAATGTTAAAGGTTTACGTCATCCAGTTAAGCGTACAAAGATTTTAGATTATCTAGGTAGTTGCAAGGCAGATATTTGTTTTATTCAGGAGACTCATATAGATGACAAAATCTTAGATTATATGAAGAAAAAGTGGGTCAATACTATTGTTTCCTCTCCTGCTAATGGAAAAAAATGGGGTTGCTATTTTTTTGCAAAAAATTACACTGCCAAATTTTGAATAAAACTTCAGATGCTGATGGGAGATATATTATAGTTAAAATTAAAATACATGATTCAGTCATATTTTTACTTAATGTTTACGGCCCTACAGCGGACTGACACCTCTTTTTGGTCTAATCTTACTACTGAGGTTCTGAAATTGGGTAATGTTCCGTTAATTGTAGGAGGTGATTTTAATGTCATATCTGATCCTCTATTAGATAGATTATCTGGTACTAAATTTCACCCTCCTAAGGTTTTTCATGCTTTCAGATTATTTATTCAAACCACTAAGTTAGTTGATATTTGGCGCCTACATTTTCCTACAGAAAAAAGTTTTACATTTTTTCAAACCCACATAATTCTCATTCTAGGATTGATTATTTATTGGTCTCTAAACAATTAATTCAATCCGTGATTTCTCCTAAGATTGGTAACATTGATATTTCAGATCATGCTTTAATTTCTTTTGTTTTGAATTTAAATTCAACTTTTACAAAACAATCCCGATGGCGAATGAATACTGATATTGTTCTTAATGAACATAATAAACCAAAACTCTTAACTGCAATTCAAGATTATTTCCTACTTAATCCTGAAGGTTCCACTTCTATGGTTAATAGATGGGATGCTTTTAAAGCCTACATTAGAGGTGTAACTATTTCCATTATGGCTCATGAAAATAAATCCTTCAATACTAATATTAAAAACATAGAAAAACAAATTGCGAAATTTGAGAGACTTTTCATTACGTCTAATGATCCTCAATATAGATTTAAACTGCAAAAGCTTCGGTATGAATTTAATTCAATCCTTAGCAGAAGAGCTGGCATTCAGATTTCTAACTCTAAAGCCAAATTTCGTTTTAATGCCAACAGATCTGGGAAACTTTTAGCTAATTATCTATGTATAAAAAAGGACAAAACTCAAATAAACTCTATTCATGGCCCTAATGGCAAAATTGCTTTATCTCACAATGATATCGTTGATGAATTTTTGGATTTTTACTCTAATCTATATAACAAGCCTGATTTTCATGATGCCTCTTTAATTGATTCCTTTTTAACTACATGTGGTTTACCCAGCATTTCTCAATCAGATAAAATTGGATTAGATTCTCCCATTACTACAGATGAAATTTTATCAGCCATAAAATCTCTTAAAAAAATAAGTCTCCTGGTCCAGATGGTATTTTGGCTGAGTTTTCTAAAGAATTTCAAGTACAACTTTTGCCCTTTTATTTCAACTTTTTACCTCTTTTGGCTCTTCAGGAATTACTTCAGGCTCTTTTACTGAGGCTTTAATTGTCGTACTTCCCAAACCAGATAAGGACCCCACTATTGTGTCAAATTACCGGCCTATATCTCTAATTAATCAAGATTGTAAATTATATGCTAAAATACTGGCTTCTAGATTAGCTCCTGTAATGCATTCTATTATACACCCAGACCAATCTGGCTTTATGAAAAATAGATATTCTGCAAACAATACAAGAGCCTTGCTACATGTTATCGAACAAGCTCCCACTTTAACTTTACCTTCAGGAATTTTGGCCTTGGACGCTGAGAAAGCTTTTGATAAAATTCATTGGCAATTCTTATTTAATACCTTATTGTCATTTAATTTTGGTGAGACATTTATTCGCATGATTTCTGCTCTTTATTCTGCTCCTACTGCTCGTTTATTTATCAATGGCCAAATCTCGAATCAATTTTCACTTTTTAGAGGTACAAGACAAGGTTGCCCTCTTTCCCCACTTTTATTCCTTATTGGTATTGAACCCTTTCTTAATGCTATAAGAAAATGTGATGATATTAAAGGAATTAATATTAAAGATGTTACTATTAAAGCCCTAGCTTATGCTGATGATGTACTCCTATTTATTAGTGATCCTATATCCTCATTCCCTTCCTTATTAGAGATTATCAAAAATTATTCCACAGTCTCTGGATATAAATTAAATACTAACAAAACTGAATTTTTCCCCTTAAACATTTATTGTACCCCTAATATGATACCTATGACTGATATTATTTGGCAAAAGGATAAATTGAAATATCTTGGTATTTTATTCTCCTCCTCTATAAAATCAACAATAACATTGAACTGTTACTTTATTTTAAATTATATTAAAGATAAAATGTCTAAATGGTCTTCATTCCATCTTTCATGGTGGGGTAGAATGGATTCCATTAAAATGACAATTGCTCCTAAAATTTTCTACACCCTCGCCATGATTTCTACTCAATTTTCATTAAAGTTTTATAAAGATGTTGATAGAATTTTATCCAAATTTCTTTGGAACTGTAAACCGCCTTGTATCAGTTATAAAAAATTAAAAATGCCTAAATGTAATGCTGGGTTTGGATTACCTGACTTTTTTCTTTACCATAAAGCCTTTATTTTAAAACAAAGTTCCATAATGTTTAATCATTCCTATTTAAACAATTCTTCTATTTGGCTTGATATTGAGAAATCATTGGTAAATCCATTTCCACTCCCCACTTTGTTAACTATGTCTAATAGGTCATCATTTTTTCATAAATCCGTTATCCTTAAGTCCACTAATATGATTTTTAATGATATAGATTCAATTTTTCTATCCCCTATGTCTATTACTGAAGACCTGTCACTGGATAGCAATGTTATTAAATTGAATAGGAATGTTAGTTTCTGGCATTCATGGATTAATGCTGGTATTTTTATCTTAAAGATATATATTCAAACAATGCTTTTATATGATTTGAGATTTTACGAACAAGATTTAATCTACCTCAATCTGATTTTTCTAAATATGAATATTTATGTAATTCCATTTTAGATTCTTTTCCTCAAGATATTCCTTCTAATGTTAAAGCTGATTTATCAATTTACATTCAAACTGTCTCTACTTCATCACATGGTGTTTCTATTTTATATAAAAAATTATCTAATTCTTTAGGTAGCAACATTAATATGCTTTCAGTATTTTGGAATAATGAACTTTCACTTTCACTGTCCATTGATATATGGAAAGATATTTGGCTTAATAGTATTTCTGGTTGGTTACCTGTTTCGCTTTATCAAACTAACTCTTATATTTTATTTAATTGTTTATGGACTCCATTACGTCTTTTTCAAGCTAAACTTCTACAATCTGCATCTTGTTGGCACTGTAAATCGCACCCTGGTACATTACAGCATATGCTTTTTAAATGCCCTTTAGTTTTTAAGTTTTGGACTGATGTTTGGGATATTATAAAAAGATATTAAATATCCATGATGATGTTTCTTACAATATGTTAATTTGCAAATCTGCTCGTCTTTCACATAGTTTAAATGACTTAGAAGGTAAACTTTTTAATTTCCTAATATCAGCTGCTTTAAAATCCATTACATTTTGTTGGAAAGATGTTTCGTTATTATCAGTGCATGCTTGGTGGTCATGGGTTATTTTTACAAGAAGAGGAGCTCAATTGTCCTTAACTGGGCTCAATCATAATTCCAATTCTTTTCACTCTTTTTGGATACCTGTTGATGTATATGTATCTTCTTAAACGGTATATTTATAACTAATTTTGCTTTTTATTGATAATATAGTATATTTACTGATTTAATATTGTAGCTCTATTTATAGATAATGTAATGGCTTTATTATTGATCCCTTCCCCCTCTCCTTTTTATGTTTTCCAAGGATACTTATTTTTCTTACCTAAAGTAATTCAACTGTTATTCCTGTTAATCTTCTTTATTATAACTAGGTATTTTCGCTTTAGAATATTGTTTTCTGTATTGTCTGTTACTTGTTTATTATGAAAATTCAATAAAATATTTTGAACTCAAAAAAACATAACTTTTAGATGAACAAGAATGGACAGTTGAAATGACTGTCAGTCAGAGAAATTACAGGTAGGGTATTAGTACTGGTGTAAAAGTAGCCTGAAGCATCCTTGATTGTTAAAAATGTACTTAAGCTGGTGACAGCAAATTTGGCTTTTTTGCACAGTCGCCTCAAATATTTTGCTGTTTTCTGTCTGTACCGTATGTTTGCTTGAGTTAGGACTCTGTGCACTGTGACACTACTAATCAGTGCCAGAGTGCATGTTCCCTGGGCCTAAATGTTAGTAGTAAAATTGGTTCTACCTAATTGGTCTATTAAACTGTCCTGTAAAGTCATTGTGAATGGAGCAGAAAACACACCTATGGTGAAGAAATTAAAAAACATATGTGGGTTGTAGTGTGATTTTACACCATCCAAATATATGACAACAATATATGAACTTGGTGCTATGGCTGGGCTGCAGTTTAAATGCACTACAGTGATCCATGGCAGTAAATAATGCCTTGGCTATGTAGGAAAAACATATTTTTATATAATAAAAATTACCTCTAATGTGTGCCTTGTAAGCCTTTAAGGGACTGTGCTAATATATACAAATAGGGCAACTACATTTTGGGGTGCATGTGCTCTCACAGGAAAAAGCTATTTCACTGTATAGGCCTTGATAGACCTTTCCTAGAAGAGGTTATAATAATTCCTTATCTCTGTTTAAGGACTTGGGAGATGCTAGAAAAGTACTTTAAACTTATTTGCTATCATTTTTAAAATCTGTTTTAATGTTGAAATCATAATTTAGTAACTTAAGTGGCAAAGTATCTTTGTACTTTGTATTGCCTAAGCCATAACTGGCTTAAAACTGATTGTGTGTCATGACCCAGTTGTTAGCTGTGTGGAAGGCGAGAATTCCGATTCTAGTCCAACTCCCCCCCCCCCAGTATAAAAGTAAGCTGAGGAATAGGAATCTCTATACTTATGCCCATAAGAGCGTAAAATGGGGAATGGGAATGAGAGAGTGGATTCATGTCTCAAAGGTGTTTTGAAGTAAAGTCCCTAAGGTCTACCTCCATCTTATGTAGGCCCAACTCGAGCTTGACCAGAGGAGGTCACCATCTTCCCTTTCTCACACAAAGGAAGTCGCCATCGTTCTTGATTTATGCAGAATCGTTGCCATGTCTGCCATTCAACACAGATATCGCCTGACCTTATCTTTCTGAGAACTGTGAAAGTGCCAAGCCATTTGATTAATGACACAGATACGACCATCAATTTAACATTTGTCTGGGTCAAATGTCTACTTTTCACCATATCAAAGATATTTAAGACATATAAATACAAATGTGTAGTCTTAATTTAGGTACTTTTACCTTATATGTTCATAAGGAAACATCTAGGATGCATACATTGATGCACATAAGCTAAGTCAGACATTCTTAAACTTGTGTCAAAAATTCCAATGTCTGATAAATGTTAGTATATAAGGACAATCACTTGACCACTTATCAGGAGAGGTTCTTTGTCCAGATTATAGCCCGAGATCCTGCCAGAAATGGTCTCCCCTTCTGCCGGCACACTACACTTATGCTACATCTTGCCTGAAGATGATAACGCTGAGTCCTGGAGGAAGAATGACTGACTGGTATCACAGTGTGTTTGCCCTTCGTGTGGAACATGTCTTCTTGCCTTCGCTGATAAAGACAGACTTTGTTGTCAATAAGGCATTCGGTGAGTCTCTTCTCCTTAAGAAACTCAATACTACAGGTTGCTCTGCCTTCAATGCTCTCACAGTATTGTGCATAGAAGTAGATGTTAGGGTGTTAGGTTCTAGTAAACATTTTAAATGACATTTTAAACAATGCTAGAAATGTTCACTTTATTCTTGTTAATTATAACGTGCTTTCTTGCTGTTTTTATAATATTCTGTGTAGTTGTTTTAGATGTACTGAGAGACGGATTGTTCCTGTAGTAATAAATGCTTTTTACTTAAATGTATTCATTCTTCTTAGTACAGTGTACATGACAATGTGAATAACGAAATTAGGTTTGTTTCTGTTTCCACAGTGCCCCTGATTCCTTTATGGGGTTGTTAGTAACCCAAAAGCAATACTTCGATGTCAATTACACCTTGAATTCTGTCTTGCGGGGCTACAATAACCTGCCTTTCATGTTAATCGCTGGTGTATTGAGTCAAGTTCACCCGTGTCACACGTGGATGGGAAAACACACCTTGTAGAGTTACCCCAAATTTGTAACTTAGCAACAGTTGGTATCCAAAATTGGGCCTGTATTTAACAGTTATGCCTTGAGTACTTTATTTTTACTTATCACACACACCTGAACCATTATTACATCATTACGGAGATGTCCATAGTAATCATGCCTACCGCCTATTGGAGATAAGGAAGGACATTTTACCGCAGGTTCGTCAAGCTTGACCCATAAAAGGCTATTCCCCATTCTGTGGGTTTTCTAATTCTTTGATTCCAAAATTAAAATTCCCTCCACTGATCATGGCAGCACCTATTGTTAAAGGGGTCAATTGCAGGAAATCAGTTACTCAACATATCACATCTTGAGGTGTCCCCGATGGGGGGGGGGGGTCAGTTACTTTTGTATTAGCTGCACATCCAGCATATGCCTTTAAGACTTTTTACTCCTGGGTGGACTTTGAGCCTATTGGTGCTGCCTCAGGGCCATTTCAAGAATATATTGCGGTAGAGCTGCCAACACGTTATGGGGCTTACCAAGATTTCTAAATCCATTTATCAGGAACAACAAAATTGGTTTGGTGGTCAGTTGCAGCATACGCACAGACATGTCCGTTTGGGGCCTCTGAGCAATGATGGGGCTGTGGCCAGTCTTGGCTGGTTGCACTTGCGTTACTCTCCCTGACAACCTACCCCAGGTGGAGGTAGTAGGGGTATTAAATTGCACAGTCACTTTATACAGGAGACTCATACAATTTGTACACCGAACTTTGAGCTCCAGACTTGCAGTTGCAGCAGGGTCCGTTGCTCATGCACAATTACAAATCATTGGTCCACCGACTATTAATGCTATCATGGGAAAAGCACTCATGAATCGTGATGAAATGGCTTTCTGGATTGATCGTAAGACCAATCAGTTATAAGCAATGTATCTGTACATTAATCCCAGAGATAAACACAGAATATTGACTATTTGTCTTACTCTCGGGATGGTGCCTCCAGTAGAGGAGTGTATCTCTTGGGGAAGCATCTTTACGTGCATTTATACCAGCACCCATGGTATACCTACATTGGCAGTCCTTCCTAATGTTCTATATAAAAGGATATCTGTATAAAAGGATCACAGAACTGCACCAGCTCTGGAATTAGTAATGAAGTTAATGGGGAACTTTTCTACAGTCTTCTCTATCCTTCTAAGCATCATAAAGGTAGAGGCTTTAGTTCTGGCTTTACGTCAGAGACTGGAAGCAGATCTGATGGACCATGATAGAAACCACCAAAAATAATTGCAGAAGTTGATTACCTCTGTAAGTAGAGATACCTTAGGTAGATGACCCATTGAGCTACATTTAAAACTTAAAAATGATACTGAAGGTTCTGTTAAGAAGAAATCTGCAACAGAACTGAAGAAAAACCAAAAAGACAAAGATAAAAAACGGACTGGATCGCCCGCTTCTTGGGAATCCGGCAGGGGTGGTCATAACTTAAGAGACTGCAAGAAAAATTAAAAAACTGACCTGTATCAGTATTCTGATAGCCGTTCTTCACATTCTTTTCAGGACACTGAAGATAAAAGAATAGAAAAGGGGAGCCGATCCGAGCACCGAAGAGACGAAGGATATAGTAGGAAAAGTGATGGAGATTGCAAGACTGATGTTAGCATAATGAGGGAAGGGAAAGGATTGGACTCTAAAACCAAGTATAATAGAATAAAGTGGCAGGACTTTCTAAAAAACATGCTAATCCTGCTTTGAGTCCTCCTGCAAAACAGGACTGGGGTGAGAGCGCATCTAGCCAGCGCCGCAGAAGTCATAAAAGTACATCAGACACTTAAGAGGCTTCTGGATGTGAATCTAACAGATTATTCTTTACAGATCAAGCCTCCATATCATATTTAAATCCTGATATGGTTTATAATTTGAACATATATATTGAAGGGGTTCAACCACACATAATCAAAAAAGTCTTCTGGGGACAAATATCTGAAGATTATGACATCATCCTGGCCTGAAGCTATAAGAGGAATATATGAGAGTGAATGGGCTGTGAGACAAGCTCCGGCCTTATAAGGGAACCAAGCGGAGTGAGATGAAAACTCTAGTCCACATGTTATTCCTCTACCACAAGCACAATATCCCTTAAAGCCAGAAGTAAAACGCTGTATTAAAGCTATACTAGATCAGCTGCAGTATCAAGGCATCATAGCTACTTGCCTCTTATCTATGAACACGCAGTTTTTCCCATCTCTGAGTCTTAGACCATAGAAATTTGAATTTATACACCCAAACATGTACAGTACAACATGCACAGAACACCGGTTAAATAACAAGAGTCAGCCCCATGGTTTTCCACCAAGCTCAAAGACCTGAGGCAGCTCTGCCGCAGGCAGGAAAGGAAATGGTGAAAAACCTAGACAGCAATGAGAAAGAGAAGCATAGAGCCATACTAGTCAAATATAAGGTGGAGATTGCTGAAGCTAAATCCACATATTGTACATCAAAAATCAGGCTACCTTCAAATTCGACCAAGGAACTTTTTAAAGTAATTAAGAGCCTATCTAGTCCCACCAGCAAGCAACAGACCAAGGCTTCCCAAGTCATTTGCCACAAGCAGGCCATGTTCTTCAGGGATAAAATTCTTAAAATATACTCTGAATGTAACCTTTTGGAGACACAAGAAGAGACTCAACTAGTTCAGCATAAATCCTCGGCAGCCTCTTTGATGCTGACCTTCCCGCTGATCACAACACACCAGGCCAAAGAGACCCTGATGAGTATTAAATCAGGGTCTCCTACTGATCCATGCCCTCCCCAAACTTTGCAGTTAGTCCCTGACCTGGTAGCAGAGACTTTAGAAAAAGTTTTCAATCACGTCCTGTTAACGGGAGTGTTCTCTGAAAGCTGGAAGGAAGCCATTATCATCCCACTTCCTAAAAAACCCAACATAGATCCTGACGAACTGAAAAACTGTCGTTGAATCTTGGTGCTCCCTACTGTCTTGTGGATTGTTACCTGCCTTGTTATGTTGGCCTAGGCCTGGCTGCCATGCTGCTTTTCTTTGCGCACGTTACACTGAGCCGGGCCTTCCTCGCCCTTTGCTCGTGCCAAGTTCTTTTGCACTGTCTGCATCTTCTGTTGTTCACCTTTTTGGGCTCAGTCTGCACAAACATGTACAAGGTCGCATAACAATGTATTTTGGTTCTTCCTGATATGGCCAGTCTCGCGCACCCAGACATAACATTATGTGCAATTGCCATGAAGAATTTGATATGCTTTTAATGCTGTGGTTTACTAGCGCTTAACACACTTGGAGAAATCCCTTTCAGTGAGAAGAGCTATGATGTCCTGCTGATGTAATTCTGCATCTAGAGACTGAGGTATGGGGGTTCGCTAGTCAAAGCCCAGAGGTCTTCTATTTTATAATAAACTATCTTACTGCAAGGGGAGGGTGGTAATGTTATTTATACGTTTATCCACTGAGCTCTGAGATGCTTTCCCCGTTTGTATTCTATGGAATTGTAACAATGCTGCTTATATTAGTAATATGCATTATGCTATTAGTACTGACACGTGTACTGTACATTAGAGCACGTAAGTTGGAATAAACATTTTAACCTATCCAGTGTCTCTTCCTACGCACCTTGTGGACAAGTACGAGTGAGTGGCGAAAGAGTGTTCTTGCTTCAGTGAGTCCTGAGATAAAGATACCGTGTTCTGGGTTGTCCAAACATTAGTACTTGGGTGCTAATGGGATGCTAAGCTAGTTGGGTTGGGGTTTTTGGGTGCTACGGTATATGGTGGCAAACCACTGTATTCCGGGGTCCCATTTTCCTGTGCATAGCTCTGTGTATGTGCAGAAACCTTATGACATGGCGCGACCACCGTGGGGCAGCTTATCTGCGAGACGCTTGAGTAGTACTTGTGCTTGTCCACAAACCCCTCGCGTACGCTTCCGGAGGCGTATGTGACGGTGATACCTCCTATATTGAATGTTTTATAGGTTCTTTCAAGCTTGATATTATTAAAAAAGGTTAGTTAATAGACCCATTTTTGTGCTCCCTGTTAGGTTGTCGAATATAATTGTTTAGTCATGGCTGGTGTGGCGATAGCTGCACATAGTCGAGGAGCACTCCGAGACCACTTAGCTGTGTATGGAGTGCCCGATACTGGGGTCGAGTTGGTCTTTGTGGTACAAGCCGATCCGGCTTATCACTTTGAAGTGTTTTACACTTGGATCACTTTTGAAGCGGTGGATGCAGGTGATAAGCTGTTTCATGAATATAAGCCCACCGCTGTTCCTGCTGCCTATCGACCCTATACTGCTCTTGAAGTACCTCTCACGGCTTGGCAGCACCGTGTTTGGTTTAATGGCGCCCTACCACAACCAAATACCGCAGTTCGTTTAGGCCCCTTATCCATTGAGGGGGCCACTTGGCCTGTATTGGCCGGGTATACCCCGCATCCAAATTATCTGGCATTAACGCTTGCGGAACTGCGCACTATGCATACCGAATTGGTGCGAGTGCATCGAGCCTTGGTGACATATGTTACAGGTAGCCTCCATGGGGCTGCTCCTGTAGTCGCAGGCCAACCAGCTATTGCAGCTGGAGTGACTATAAGTCCTGTCATGGTGAATTCTGTGATGGGCAAACGTCCACAAAATAAGGACGACTATCCTTACTGGCTTGCAGAAAAGTTCGATCAGATAGAAGCAGTGTTTCCCCATACATCCCCAGTAGATAAACACCGCATCCTCACGATAAGTTTGCCAAAAGACATAATCCCCGATTTGACATCATGTGAAAACTGGGGTAAGGTATTCGCAGCAGTTTATTCAAAATGTTTTGGAACTCCTTCCATGACGGTTCTACCCTCTGTAATTAAAAAGTACAGGATGAACATGGCCCTGAAGCGGCTGTGGAATTAGGGATGAGACTAGTGGGAGTGTTTGATGTAGTAGCTGAGCTGATCCTTGGAAATGTCAAGGGCGATGCTATGAACTTTCAAGTAGCGAATGCTTTGGCTTTGGTCCCAGAGTTGGACAGGCCTCGCGAATTACCGAAAATAATAGCCCGGGCTTATAAAACAATTGGAAGAAATAGCCTAGGCAACAAGCCTTTTGTAAAAATGCAAACTCAATCGCAAACACAAGTTATACAAACAAAAAGTGCATCTGAGAAAGATGATAAACCGGTCTTCACTAAAAAGAGTTGGAGACAGAAAAAGCAGGGTAAGCAACAAAAGAAGCCGGGGTCGAGAGGCGCTTCCCCAGTTTCGGTTTCTTCTGAACGTACTTATGATTTACGTGATAGGTCAAGGATTAAATCACCAGAAAGGTTTCAGAGCTCTGATACGCGTTCTCCTCGTTCTTCACAGGCCCAGACGTCGTCACAGGCTGGTGGAGGAGGACGGCAAGATAGAGGAAGGGGCCGAGAGGCTCCCCAGGAGCGAGACCAACCTCGACAACAAGTCAGAGGGAAAGCAGAAGACTTTCATCTTCCTCGACCGCAATTTCAGAAGAAAAAGTTGCCGCTGTCACAGCGAAATATGCCTCAGACCGTGAGAACGAGACTCCAGAATTGGACGTGGGCAGTGACCCTCCTAGACAGCGCCGCGGAAGTTACCATAGTGCGGGAGGCGCTACGTCCTCATATGGAGGCGACAGCAACTGAAACATTCGTTACTGTAGAGACAGCTGACACGAGAGTGGCACCCCCTGACAGACTATATAATCTAGTCATACAAATTGAAGGTGACGTACCGCGTGAAATAAAAGGGATTTTTTGGGAAAATCTAACCTCTTCATATGACATTTTGTTAGCAGAGGTGGATTGGCCACCCCCATTCGTTTTAGCTGCACAAAAAGGAGAGGAGGTAATCCTTCCAAGCTTTTCAAGGCATGTCCCAAAAGACAAAGCTGAAGCACTTGCAGCTGAGTGGGCTGTGTACCTGGCACCAGCGTTATACCGCAACCATGTGGGATGGGATGAAGAATCACCTCCTCATGCAATACCTTTGCGGTCACTACCTCAGCCACAACCCCAATATCCCATCAAACGGCAGGCAAAAGGCCCCGTCTCCGAAATTCTGACACAGTTGGAATATCAGGGAGTAATTGAACCATGCGTATCACCTATGAACAATCCCCTTTTCGTGGTTTCTAAACCCGATGGATCGTACCGCTTAGTTTTGGATTACCGGCATTTAAATACTCATTGTCGGAACTTTGCGGTGCAAAATACACACAGTTCTGCGCTTGTAGACAGTCTTGTTCGTAAAAAATACAAAACGACACTTGACCTTTCAAACGGTTTCTACACGCACAACCTAGCCCCGGAGAGTGGTCAATGGACCGCATTCACATCCGGTGGTAAATTATTCCAGTTCCGGCGATTACCCATGGGCTATAAAAATAGTCCGGGTATATTCGCCGCCCGTGTTGTTTCTTTGTTAAATAACATTGATCAAGACGCATGTTCGTACGTTGATGACATCTATCTGACAGACGACGAGTTATATCAGCATCTGTCCCGTGTGGACCGCATTATTCTTGAATTTGCGGAGCAGGGTTACAAATTTAACTTTGCTAAGTCACACATTGCTGAATTTACCGTTCTGTTCTTGGGCTATGAGCTCAATAACGAAGGTAAGGGCTTAGCCCCCATTTCTTGGAAAAATGTGCACATTTGTGCCCCCAAATACTCTGAAGAAGCTTCAGTCTTTGCTGGGTTTCCTGAACTTCGGGCGTACTTACATTCCCGAATATGCCCAGCGTATCAAGCCTTTGTATGCTTTGATACAACCTACTTATTCAAGGTCTTGCTGGCTGCCTGAGCATACCTCAATTCTGCAGTCTTTGCAGACAGACCTTTTGGAGTCTAAATATCTTTTGACTCGTGATAACCACACAATCCTGGTGATTAGAATAATTCCGGGGGCGGTGGGATTCACCTATTTAACCTTTAATGAAGGTGATACAGTTCCTATCGCATACAAGTCACATCTGTACACTTCCGCTGAATTGCGCTTTACATCTGTTGAAAAAGTTCTGACTGCAGTGCAAATGGCGATTCTAAAAGAACGCGCACTGGCACAGGGTAAGCGGATTCTGGTGGTAACACCCTGTCCTGCCCTGGAGGCAGTAACAAAGGCAAGTGTACCGAACTCAAAAGCAATGCATCCCCGTTGGATACAATGGGCTACATCTTTGACGTCTTCGGACGTCACTTTTGTTTTTGATTCTTCTCTTCAGACTCAGGAGTTCTTACAGTATGAATTTGTTCATCCTCCTCCTTTGTTTCTATTACCGCTTGAGGATTACAAATGTGTGATCTACACCGATGGTTCGGCGCAACCGGCCACTGGGTCCAAGCACGCTTATTCAGCTGCATGTGCTATTGTTGCGGGATCCTTTGTGGATGGCAAGTTCAAATCCACTGTAGTGCACACACGCACACTTGGAGATAGTACCGCACAATTGGCCGAGCTGCATGCATTGCTACTTGCACTTGAGTTCGCTTCTCAGGATGAGACCACTCTTATTGTATGTGATTCTTTTTACTGTGTACAATCTTACAATGACAATCTGTTTTTCTGGTCGAAAAACGACTACAAAGACGCAAAAGGGAGCACAATTAAGCATAAAATGCTTTGGGTTCGAGTGGCAGAATTGCAACAACGTCTGCCCCTCACACAGGTGGTTCACACCTTAGGCCATCAGCGGGTGGGCGCACACGCTATTGGTAACGATCTGGCAGATGAGGCTGCCCGTTCAGCAGTAGTCACGTGTTCAGTAGCAGCGGTTACTAGGTCCATGTCTAAAATAGACCCTGTTATTCTAGCAGCTATTGCTGCAACCAAGGAAGGTGATAATTACCCTACAGGTTTCCCTTCCAAGTATTCTTACAAATTAAGTCCCGATCAGGTTCCTTATGTAACTATACCTGACGTTGGAGATCGGCTGATCCCCAACGCGGACCGCAGGAGTGCCTTGATATTAGCTGCACACGAAGGCATGGCTTCGGCACATGCAGGTGTGTCAGCTACGGTTTCCATCTTGCAGCAGCGTTATTGGTGGCGTGGGTTATATAAAGACATCCGTGCTTTTGTGCTTTCTTGCGACGTTTGTCAACAGATTAAGCCTTCCACGGTAACACGTCCACCACAAACACCGCTCTGCATTGCTAACAGACCCTTTGGGTGTGTTTACTTGGATCACTGCGGTCCATTCTCATCAGACACTGCTTATAAATACATCTTAGTGGCAGTGGACTCGTGCACACGGTTTCTCTGGGTCTGGCCACAACGGAGTGCTGACGCCCGAAATGTGATCAGGGATTTGCGTGTCTTTGTGGGAATTTTCGCATGCGGCACCTTCCATTCGGACCAAGGTCCAGCGTTTGCCTCTAGGGCTTACAAGGATGCAATGGCTTCGCTTGGGGTGCGGGTGAAATTTTCGTCTCCGTATAGGCCTGAGGGCAACTCTATCGTTGAACGAATGAACCGTGACTTAAAGCAATCCTTAACAGCTAGGGTTTTAGGTACTGGCAGGAACTGGCTGGCCCATTTGTATACCGTTCAGCGTGCACTTAATAATCTCCCTAGAAGACCTCTGGGTGGGCGGACCCCATACGAAATGCTCTTTGGCATAAGAATGTTTGTGCCTGACCTTGAGGGTCCAGACATCGCGGCGCAATCCGCCAAGTTTGATGTAGATAACCATTCTGCTATGTTACAGGACTTACAAGAAGCCCGAGACAAACTTGCAACTACACATTTGCCTTCAGCCACAGATCCTGCGTTGCAGATTCCGGTAGCCGGCTGGCTTCCGAAAGTTGGAGAACTGGTTCGAGAGAAGGTTGAAAACAAAAAAGAATTTGGCCCCTCTTTTCGTGCACCGGTTCCAGTCCTTGGCCTGAAGGGAACACGTACAGTCATTTTACCACCGCTTCCTGGTCGCAAAGAAAACAGATACATCTCAGTTGAAAATGTCAAGCTACAGCGCCTGGCCGATCCTTAATAGTGTCACACCAGCGGTCTCTTGTCCTGCCATTTATCGGACATATGTTCATAGTCCATCTGCACGAACGATCGCTGATGCTGTAATTGAGATGGTTGATTTGCCTGAAACTACGATTGATCCCCAACTCTCCACCAATATCGACGAGGACGAGTATACTTATCCTGCATCAGAATCGGTGGCACATCAACCAACAACGCCACTAAGCCCGACTCGTTATTCCTTTGATTCGGATTCCATATCTTCAAAAGTTCCATCCAAGTTCAGTATTTTTATATCCTGGTTTAGAGACAATTTTTGATTCCCCCTGGACATACATCTGGTTGGTACTTTTCTTGATATTTTTGTTCATGTCCATTGGCTTTGTCACAGTGTTTTTTCTACTAATCAATGGTCACTATTTACCTGAACGCTCTGCTGTAGACTATGTTTCTGGAACTTTGGCTCCTCATTCCTCGTCTCACATCATGAAGCGTGACCACACATTTGTGAACATTTCAGCCTTCCCAGTTGCTGATGGCATCGTATGGGATGCAGTGAACTATCAAATCCATGGTCCGACGGAAATTATTAATGTACCTAATGTCCTTCGTGTTTCAATGGGTGATGTAGTACAAAATAATATTCATTCTGATGATTGGGATGTGCATGCCGTTGAAGCATTGTTTGCTGATTTAAAATATTATGCATCTTTTAATGCTGAAGATTTATATATGAATTCTGCTAATTATGCCGATTTGTATTGTTACCAACATTGGGGTAATCATTTTCTTCATAAGCCCAGTGCCCTGCGTAGTTCTGTTAACTATACCCAATGGGAACATTGTCCAAACCCCTTGCCAGGTAGCTCTCAAACTCTTCGAAATAAGTTTAATTATTTTACTGATTTTAATCGGTCGAACCCTGCATCATATTATTTTAGACTTAATAACACATCAACTCAGAAAATTATGTTGACACACACCAAATTGCTTTATTCAGGTTCCTTTCTGAGTGCCCTAGCTGTGGGAGGTTATGAGTATTGGGATAATACAGTGGATTTAAAATCTATTTGGGGCTCCAAGCCATGGCAGGTACAGGGAACCGAGGCGTTGCATCGTGCTTGCCTCATCCCTACCCAAATTATGTTCCTAAATGCTTCCATCTATCAGACTACATGTTGGGGCTTAGCAACCACTAAACAGTTGAATACGCCATCAATACCATCCCTGTCGAGTTTTCCAAATGAAAGCTCACGATTCAATATGTCCCTCGTGTCCCTGCAGGCAATGTTGCAAAATAATTCGTTTAATGTTTCTGAGCTGGTTCAGTCACCCTGGTTAATATGGCCTATATCATCTAATGCATGTCAAATGCGTTTTCATGATACTGGTGCTAGCTACACACAGAATAGGCCTGATCCGAGGTTTACTGATGCCCGTACTGTCACTACATACTCTGTTGGTAAATTATGCAAACAATGGCTGCAACATTCGTCCCTTGATTCTGTTAAACAACATTTGTCCCTCCTTACAGGCAATATTGATCTGTCCGACTTTGTTTTGGGACCTCGTGGTCCCCGACCTAAGAGATTCATTTATGAAACGTATAATGAACTCTGGAAGCTATCACAAATGGAAGCTGCTTCCCGTCTTCGGGAAATAGATCAAGCAAATATGGAAAAGGTGCTTGCTGTTGTTGACAATAGTATTAATACCCTGTCTTCTCGCATTTACACTTTAGAGAATATTGTGTCCTCTGTTGTCGATATTGTACAAGATGATGTTTCTGTGTTATATCATGGTCAGAATCAATTGCGCTCAGTTATGCAGTTTGCATGGACTTTACAGACGCTTAAGTTAGGTAAAGTGCCTTGGCATTATTTGAACACCTCTGCCTTATTTCTACCTTTTAACTTAACTGACAAACAGCAATTTATGTCCATGAAGGATGCAACTTACACTCTATTACATATCGAAAAGGTGGATCCTTTGCCGTTCTCTGTTGCAGAACTCAATTCTGCTGTATGGCTAGTCCATGGGGTTATAGCTTTACCATTTTCCTTGTTTGAATTTGACTCGTGCATGAAACATTATCCTGTGGGCCGTTACCGGCCATTGGGCAGTGCTTTCCTGCATGAACTCTGGTCCTTGCCTTTCATGTATAAATGCCTTCGGGACGGCAAGGAAGTCTTTCTCACGGGGAGTACTGCGACTCGACTATAGGTCATTCGCTTATTTGTAAACACATTAAATTGCATGGCTCATGTAGCGTTTCCTCTCCTAATCTTGCTTGTGTGCTGAAAGGTATTCCTGCTCCTGTTATTTCTCCTACTTTCACTCTCCTTTCCAATGGTAGTTATTTACTTTTAAATAACGAAAACTGTTGTGGCCTGCAGGCTGGCATTCCTTACATTGTAACAGTTTCACACAGGGTTGTCTGCTGCAAAAATGTGCTTTTTCCTCCCCCTCATGGCAAGGTTGATATCTCTATTTGGCCTTCCATCCCTACCATGGAAGCAGATTTCAATAGACTGAGCAGAATAAAGGCACTATTATTAAACGAGGAAGTTATGCTCACGTCCGCCCGGGAGACATTCATTCTCCAGGTGGCGAGTACCCACAGTGAAATACAGGCCCTTTTAAACACTAATCTCCCCCAACATTTTGGGGAGTTAATACATCGTATTTTTAACGCATCTAACACTGAAGGCCTAGTACACTTTTTTAAGGTCGTTGGGTCGGGCTTGGTGTCCTCCTTCCAAACTATTTTTGGTGTCATCCCGGCTTTCATACATTCTATATTTTCCAGTGTCTTTGGCGGTTTCCCATTGATCCTCGCTTTAGCGGCTGGTGTCTTGCTCTTAATTTGCTTTCTGCGCAATGGCTGCTCCCCGATGGGACCTGCTCGATCCAGAACGCCTCCAGCTGCTCCGTGAGCGCCTTTTGGCCGGTTTTGGCGTCTTGCCATTGGCGACACTGAGTGTGTCATATACTCTTTCATTTCGCTTTGCGTATTTCACTTGCGTGCAACCTGTGATGACTTGTGTCCGCTGTCCTTTCACCTGGACTCTGGATTATTGCCTCTCCAATTCGTCATTGTCTGTTCCGGATTTTGTTCAGTTGATGGGTCCCTTAGAGGCCCATGAGCAGGACTGTTCCGTCGCTGGCTGTATGGCGCGTGCGGCTGCACTGGGGATTTTGGCGCAATGGGATATCTGGGCGGCTGCCCAGGATCTCCTACAACGAAGCTGTTTCAATTATCACGCAAGCTGTCCCGCATTGCTTCTGGATGCTCCCTTTGCTGAGGAGCATTCCTGCTCTTTTGAACTCATGGATTGGATGGCATCTATGTTTTTTGACGATTCCAATGATGAACTCTTGGAGGGTATGGCTTTCTTCTGCACTTTCACTTTCATGGATTGACCTGCCCTTCGCCGTTTGGGCGCTCCCTGTGCTCCGACGGCTATTTTTCTCCTCTGTTGGGCCTCTGTCCTGGCCGCTGGACTGTCCAGGGAGGGTGTCTTGTGGATTGTTACCTGCCTTGTTATGTTGGCCTAGGCCTGGCTGCCATGCTGCTTTTCTTTGCGCACGTTACACTGAGCCGGGCCTTCCTCGCCCTTTGCTCGTGCCAAGTTCTTTTGCACTGTCTGCATCTTCTGTTGTTCACCTTTTTGGGCTCAGTCTGCACAAACATGTACAAGGTCGCATAACAATGTATTTTGGTTCTTCCTGATATGGCCAGTCTCGCGCACCCAGACATAACATTATGTGCAATTGCCATGAAGAATTTGATATGCTTTTAATGCTGTGGTTTACTAGCGCTTAACACACTTGGAGAAATCCCTTTCAGTGAGAAGAGCTATGATGTCCTGCTGATGTAATTCTGCATCTAGAGACTGAGGTATGGGGGTTCGCTAGTCAAAGCCCAGAGGTCTTCTATTTTATAATAAACTATCTTACTGCAAGGGGAGGGTGGTAATGTTATTTATACGTTTATCCACTGAGCTCTGAGATGCTTTCCCCGTTTGTATTCTATGGAATTGTAACAATGCTGCTTATATTAGTAATATGCATTATGCTATTAGTACTGACACGTGTACTGTACATTAGAGCACGTAAGTTGGAATAAACATTTTAACCTATCCAGTGTCTCTTCCTACGCACCTTGTGGACAAGTACGAGTGAGTGGCGAAAGAGTGTTCTTGCTTCAGTGAGTCCTGAGATAAAGATACCGTGTTCTGGGTTGTCCAAACATTAGTACTTGGGTGCTAATGGGATGCTAAGCTAGTTGGGTTGGGGTTTTTGGGTGCTACGGTATATGGTGGCAAACCACTGTATTCCGGGGTCCCATTTTCCTGTGCATAGCTCTGTGTATGTGCAGAAACCTTATGACACTACCTGCAAAAATACTCAAGAAACATTTGAATAAAGAGTTATTGCATATATTACTGATCATGACCTTCTTTTCCCTTCACAAAATGGTTTCAGAAGTGGTAACAGCACGGAGTCAGCACTCATTGCTTCCACTGACTCTATGAGAATGCAGGTGGATCAGGGCGGAACGGCTGTCATGGTCCTTCTGGACTTATCGCATCCTTTGATACTGTCTCGCCCTCACAAATGGTCAAATGGCTACATCAAATAGGGGTGAATGCAAAAGCGCTAGAACTGCTCCACTTCTTTATTTTTGGAAGATGGCACATTGTAAGTTGTGGTCAGTTTAGAGCTAAGGCCTTCACTCTTCCATGTGGTGTGCCGCAGGGCTCATCTCTCAGCCCCACACTTTTTAACATATACGTCTCCCTTTGGAAGCCTTAGTGAGTTCTTTTGGATTCCTGGTAATATCTCACGCTAATGCTACACAAACTATTGTGTCCTTGACTGATAACCTACCTGAGATGGCTGAGAAGTTCAAACTCTGCATGGCTGGTTTGAGTAGCTGGATGAAGGATAATTTCCTTAAGCTTAATGCTGATAAGACTGAAGTTATGGTCTTTGGAGCCCAGCACACTATCTGGTCAGAGTTTTGGTGGCTAGATTCATATGGGTCAATTCCAACACCCATGGAATCAGTAAAGAACTTAGGGGATCTGTTCGATACCTCCCTCAACTTTAATATTCATGTCAATCATACTGCAAGCACTTGCTTTTATATTATTTGATCCCTCAGGAAGATTTTCCCTTTCACTCCTGAGGAGCTTCACAAAACAGTGGCTATCATGTTAATCACATCGTGATTAGACTACTGTAATGCTATCTATCTTAATATGTTATGTTATGTTAATTGCACTTTCAGAGCGCACGGTTACCCTCAGGT
Organism: Calotriton arnoldi; assembly: GCA_963921515.1. Lineage (NCBI taxonomy): Eukaryota > Metazoa > Chordata > Amphibia > Caudata > Salamandridae > Calotriton > Calotriton arnoldi. The sequence continues at coordinate 877,276 of CAWUFW010004894.1, read as the reverse complement.
GTCCTGGCGCTAAGCACTGCCTGCTGGAAAGAGTAATGGAATATTCTACTGATTAAAAAGCCATGTTTTCAACCCCTTCCTAAATGAGAGGAGGTCTGTGGAGTTCCTCAGATAGAAAGGGAGATTATTCCAAGCCTTTGACGCGCAGGTGATACAGCTCCTGCCTCCCCAATTGACTTTTTTAAATGAAGGGACAAGAGCTTGTTTGGCTCCCGTTGAGCGTAGCGTTCTTCTGGGGACATACCACTGGATTTTTCGCCTCAGGAAGTCAGGTCCTACTCCATTGAGAGCCTTAAAAACGGTGCAAAGTGCTTTAAAGCGTACTCTTTGTTTGACGGGGAGCCAGTGGAGTTGTTTTAATTCTTCCTTGACGGAGACAAATTTCGGAGTCCCTGACAGCATTTTGGCCGCTGCATTCTGAGCAATTTGAAGCCTGTTGATGTGTTGTTTTTGGGCATTCAAATATAGGCCATTGCAGTAGTCGAGACGTGACATAATGAGGGACGTGATCACTGTCTTAAGGCCGTTTTCAGTGAGAAAAAGCAGGCCGAAATTACCATACTTATTTGGTCACCCAAAGCAAGCTTGTTATCCACCATCACCCCAAGATTCTTTGCTTTCTTAGTGGGTGTAGGACAGATTCCCAAACCTTCAGGCCACCAGTCAGGTGTCCACACATGTGGATTGTTCCGAAACTTTATGACCTCGGTTTTACTCGAGTTTAGTTTTAAACAGTTAGTGGACATCCATCCTGAGATGGCAACCATGCAATCGTGGAAACGTGCCTCTGTTTCTTTTTCAGCCCCATCTTTCAGTGACAACACTATTTGAGTGTCGTCTGCATAAGAGGTGAGTTGGAAACCAAAGGATCTTATCACTCCAGCCAGGGGGGCCACATGCACATTAAAAAGCGTCGGGCTGAGGGACGAGACCTGTGGCACACCACATGGGAGGGAGAAAGGCTGTGATCTGTAGCTATCCAGAGCCACAGTTTGCATTCTGCCGGAAAGAAACGACTGCAGGAGTTTCCAGGCTAGTCCTTTTATCCCCACCTCAGACAATCGGTCCATCAAAACTTCATGATGGACCGGGTCGAAGGCCGCGGACAGATCCAGCAAAATTAGTATAGCATTGCCTCCCCTATCCAGGGCCTCCCTAATTTCTTCTGTGGATTTAATTAGGGCTAGCTCAGTGCTGTGTTCTGCTCTAAACCCATATTGGGACGGGTCGAGTATTTTATTAGATTGGAGGAATGCACTGAGTTGGATATTCATGGCTTTTTCCGTGGCCTTAGCGGGGAGCGGAAGCCGCGATATTAGCCTGTAATTATTAGGGTCCTTTGGGTCAAGGGTCTGTTTCTTCAGTAGGTGAAGAATGGAAGCCTTCTTCCACATACTGGGAAAAATGTCCGAGCTAAATATGGCATTCAGCAGGGGTGTAAGTGCTATCCAAATGACGTCTGGAATTTGTTTCAGAACAGACGCTGGACAGGGATCAGTGGGAGCCCCAGAGCGAATAGAACTCAAGATAAACAGCTATTCTCTAAACAAACTTTTTTTTTAATAAACTTTTTTTACAATTTTCCATATTGCAGTAAACAAACATATGTAACAAGTACTCATTGTAGCAGTACAGATGCCTCAAGCTTAGCATAGCAATGGTCCGAGATCTATATTGTCCGTTGAGCCCCAATCACTGATCATTTTGGGCTGCCCCGCACCTTTACAGTTATATCATTTCACATATTAACGTTATATATATGTATCTGAAAGCATACATTTATGTCAACCTGTGATTCAACCCACCCCGGTGGGGACAATCCCAGCGGGGGCCTGCGGTGTGGGCGCCGCTTCCGCTGCCAGTAGATAGTTCTTTAATGGGCCCCAGATATCCTTGGGCCTCGATGTCGGAGGCAATGTAGGCGCAAATAAATCACTATTTGCATTGCAATAAATAAGACTGTTAAGCCAGGCTTTAGTTGTTGGGACGATCTTATTGCCCCAGCGCAGTGCAATTTCTCTCTTGGCTAATAATAAGGCAATAGCGACAAACCTGCGCACCTGTTTTGGAAAGTTGCGTACATATCCCAGCAGGGCTACCTCTGGCAAGGGGCTGATGTCAAGTGTTATCATCCGTGCCAATATAGTGTAAACCTTACTCCAATATTACCCTATTTTCGTACAATTCCAGGTCATATGGGCGAAGTCTGCCCATTGTGCGCCGCACCTCGGGCATGTGTGGGGCCTCGAGGGGTCTATGGAATTAAACTTGGCTGGGGAAATATATGCTCTCCGTAAACATTTAAAGTGCAATAGTTTGTGTTTGCTTTTTAGGGAAACTTCTTTAGTTTGGGTGCAACAGAAAGTCCAATGTTCATCCTCCATGGGATGGCCTAGATCCTGTTCCCAAGTCTCACGTATTTTGGTATCCCTGCTAGGGACTAGTGTCATAGAGGCTCTGTATAATTTAGAAATGAGATGACCTCCCTCTTTATGCATGATGAGCAGGGTCAATGGTACAAAAGACTCAGGTTCAAGAGGAAATTCCATTACCCTCGCTCTCAGTGCGCTACGGAGTCTACTAAGTACGAAGTGATCCATGAAGGATGCCTCACTGAACCTGTCCTCTTCCGTGCTGGAAAAAAATTGTCCTCCTGGGAATAAGTCCCCCATCGTGTCCAAAGAATATTTGCTAAGTGTGCGTCTCACTAACCTTTCTTCAGTGATGGGCAACCATGGATTGTTATCTACTGGTATGGCCGAGGAATACAATGCGTGGTGTCCGGTCACTCCCGCTCGGTTCTTCCATGCCCAACTAGTGGTTGACACCGTTTGTATGTCATGGTGGTCCCTAGGAAATCCCTTCGGCAATATAGTTCTAAGTGGGGCAGGTAGAACCAGATCTGCCTCCGGCTTAGAGTAAGGTATTCGCGCATCAGGGTGATACCAGGAGTGCGCAAAGCTACATTGCGCTACTAAATAATACACTTGGAAATTTGGGAACCCCAGTCCACCCCTCTCGCACGGCAGGGTCAGTGTGTCCCAGCTGACCCTGGCTCCACCGCCTCCCCACACCAGTCTGATCAAATGGGATCTAATCTTACGGAAAAAGCTGTTTGGTAGCGGGATGGGGATATTCTGGAACAAACACAAAAATTTGGGGAGCACTACCATTTTGATAATGGCTACCCTGCCGGCTAGTGAGAGGGGAAGTTTGATCCAGCGTTCTAGCTGTTGTTCCAATGTATAAAGTGCTGGGCCGTAGTTACGTAAAATAATTTGGTCAACTTCCTAGTGGATTTGTATTCCCAAATACCAGGTGGTTTCATCACACCACGTAAGGGGGAATTCGCATTCCCATCCAATAGTACTGGGTGTCAGCGGGAACATTTCCGAGTTTCCCCAATTTATGCTTAAACCCGAGAATCCCCCAAAGCGAATAACCTCTCTGATAAGCGGCTCCCAATTCACCTGCGGGTGTCAGACATACAGTATGATGTCATCCGCATAGAGTGAAACAAGTAGAGGGCCTGTATTAAATTGGAGACCTCTGTGTAGGTGTCTTTCCTGGAAATGTCTGACCAGGGGGTCAAGTGCTATAATAAAAAGCAGCGGCGACAGCAGGCAACCTTGCCTGGTGCCCCGAGAGAGTTGGAATTGGGAAGAGAGTGTGCCATTGATCCTGAGCCTAGCTGTTGGGAAGCTTACAGCAATGGAACGAAGTCAAGAAATCCCTTCGGTATACCCATCTGACGCATAAGGGTGAGAAAGAAAGGCCATTCTAAGGAGTCGAAGGTCTTCTCCACGTCCAGTAGCACGGCTGCTGCTGGAACCTTAGGGGCTATCCTATATATGACTGCGAACAGCGTCCGAAGATTTTAGGCTGTTGATCTATGCGGGACAAATTCCGACTGCGCTGGTGAAATAATTTTGTCCATCAATAGCACCAGTCGTAATGCTAGCATTTTGGCCAGAATCTTGTAGTCAAGATTTAACAAGCATAATGGTCTATACGACCCACAAAGGTGTGGGTCTTTCCCGGGCTTGGGGAGTAAAACTATCACAGCCTCCCTCAGCGTGGGAGGGAGTACGCGTTGTTCAAGGGCCTCGTTGTAAATATCTAAAAGGTAAGGAGCTAACGTCTCTTTGTATGCCTTATAAAAATTTCCCGTGAAACCATCGAGTCCCGGGGCCGTGGATCCGTTCACGGCATTGATGGCACTGACTATCTCCTCTTTGGAAAAAGGTTCAGCTAAGAATTGTTGCATTACTTTCTCCAACCATACCAGCGCAAATTCCTCTAAGTATGCCATGCGCTCCTCGCCGCTGTGTGTTGTACGTGTCGTATACAGATTTGTATATTAATCTAGGAGTTCGTCACGAATATCCGGGGTGCCAGTTAGCACTTTCCCCTGTTAGGAGTTAAGACATGCAATGTATGATCGCCCCGTGGAGGGCTTCAGGAGCCTTGCTAATGTATGGCCTGGCCTCTCCCCTTCCCCATATCGTTGCGCAGTTGAGTACTTACTGAGGAAGTGGGCCTCTTGGTCCGCGGTCTCTCTAAACTCAGTCAATAGTGTCAGGCGTCGACTTTGCGAAACCTGAACACGTCCATCGGCCTGATCTTGATCGCGCACCTTGAACTGCTGTTCAATTTTCGCTAGTGTGCGTCTGAGGCCCTTTAATACTCCGGAATGCTTGGAGATACAAACCCCCGGATATAGGCCCTAAAAGCCTCCCACAGAGTAACCCAGCATTGTACCGATCCCGTATTTAGTTCGAAATATTCTGTAATGGCATCGTATATCTCAGAGTGGAAGACTTCATCTAGCAAAGCCTGGCCAGGAAACCTCCACTGCCTTTCACTACCCTCCGGGCGTGGGACTCTAAGTACCAGTATTACTGGGGAATGATCGGAGAGTGTTATGTTATGTTATGTTAAAAATGGATTTTATAGAGCGCACAGCTACTCAACAGAGTATCCCGGCGCTAAGACAGAAAATACAGAAGCCAGGGGTGAAGCAACGGTCCAGAGGCGGATGGCCATTAAACTGCATGCTGGAACAGCCAGGTTTTCAGTTGTTTCCTGAATGCCAGTATACTTGTGGCTTGTCTCAGCGAAAGAGGTAGCTTGTTCCAGAATCTAGCCACTTGCACTTGGAACTAGCGACCGCCTCGGCGGGCTCTGAAACACTTGGGGATGACAATTAGATGTTGGTGTGCTGATCTAAGGGGTCGGCCGGGTACGTAGTATGAAACTCTTCTGCAGATATAATGTGCCCCCATGCCATGCAGAGCTTTAAAAGCAAGGACCAATGCTTTAAAGAGTACTCTGCATCGGACAGGCAGCCAATGCAGATTCTTCAGATGGTGGGAGATCCGCTCTCTAGGTCCAAGTCTCAGGACTGCTCTGGCTGCCGCGTTCTGCACGACTTGCAGTCTATTGAGTATAGACTCTGGAAGACCCAGATAGAGCACATTGGCATAGTCCAATCTGGAGGTGACAAGGGCCTGAACGACTGTCTTTCTGTGAGAGGTCGGTAATAGGAAAAGAAACCTACGGAGCATTTTCAAAAACCCGAAGCACGTGCCCGCTACCGACTGTACTTGAGGTATCATAGATAAAGAGGCATCCATTTTCACTCCCAGATTTTTTACGATCTTAACTGCTGACTGGTGGGGAGACATATCCGCGGGCCACCATTGCTTCCAGGCATCCAAAGGGGGTGTGCCAAAGAAAATAATTTCAGACTTTTCCGGGTTACATTTGAGATGGTTATGTCTGAACCAAGTAAAGATTTCTCTCAAACATTTATTGATCTTTTCACCGTTAAACTCCTCCCCCTTCTTGCAAGTGAACAGCAGTTGCGTGTCGTCGGCATAGGATATAATCATAGCCTCCCCTGCTTCCGTGTCCCCTGCTTTAGTGTCCAGGGTAAATGTTGTGTTGCTACGTACGATGCAGCCAAGTTCGGGGATACCAGCCAGTAGTCCAAGCGCGTCCAGATGTCGTGTTGTGCAGAGTAATGAGTGTATGCCATGTCCCGTGGTTGGCAATGCCGCCAAACATCTTAGTCCGAGTGTATCACATAGGTCCGACAGGGCACGTTGAGCATGAGGTTTTGTGTCAGGGGATACCGCTGTGCTATCTTGTGCCGGCTCTAAGAGGAGGTTGAAGTCCCCTCCCATGCAGACATAGTCTGCGTCTAATTGTATGGTCTGTGTGTGTAGGTCCTGAAAGAATTGCGGGTCGTCCACGTTGGGCGCATATACGCTTATAAGCGCAATGAGCCTACCCATCAAATGCCCCACAACCATTAGTACCTACCCTCCGGGTCGGAGTGGGCTCTGGATAACTGAAAGGGTAATCGTTTATGTATTAATATTGCCGAGCCTCTGGCATATGAACTGTAATTTGCAAAGAAACTATTGGGGCCCCATGTAGTCCCACAGGGCAACGATGTCTCTCTGGGTAGATGTGTTTCTTGGAGTAAAGCAATATCTACCCTATGTCGCTGCAGGTAAGTCAAAACTTGCTTGCCTTTTCTGGGATTGTTTAAGCCACTAATGTTCCAGGTGCACAGCGTTAAATCAGAGAAAACGGATAATTTACCCCCGGCAGCCATGTTCTGGTCGCGAAGCGAGGACTGCTACTTCAGCATTTAAGACCATGCAATTGCCACATTGAGTATCGATCAGGAAAATAGTGGTAAACAATATAAACAGACATAACCCCTCCCCTCGCCCCTCCCATACCTGCACCCCAACACGCAGGGAAATCCCCTGTTGCTTAATTTGTAGAGTGCAGTATGGGTTTCCCCATACGTACAAAGGAGTTGAAACAACCAACATATACTCAAGGTGTTAAAGTCCAATCTAACGTGATACACACTGGGGGTGGGCAACGCCACGCCGTCCTTCCCAACTTTGAAAGGATCTCCAAAAAGAATATTGTTACCACCATATCGGTGTTCTGTGTCATTAGATCGCCAAGACAGATCCAGTACCAGATAAAAGGTGGGCCGTAGTATTACTTGATTCTGAGGAGAACAGTTCCACACTGGCTGCCGACCTGCAATGGGGGGGGAGGCTCCGTGGGGGGTTTAATGCTGAGATCCACTGGTCTCCTTGTATCTGCGGCAAAACTCCTGGACTTCCGAGGGGGTGTCAAATATTTTAGTTTTCCCTTCCACATCCACTCGTAAACGAGCTGGGTAGATCATGCCGTATTTCAGCCCAATGTTCCGGAGTGTCGCTTTCACGCCGGTGAACTTCCTCCTTGCCTCCTGTACCATGGCCGTGAAATCCAGAAACAGCGTGATGTTGGCACCCTGCCAGGACAGGGCGCCCTGCTCCCATGCTAGCCACAGTGCTATGTCTCTATCTCAAAAGTTTAATAGACGGGCCAGTATTGGCCTGGGTGGGGCGCCAGGGACAGGGCGAGGACTAAGCGTGCGGTTTGCCCGCTCTACTGAAAATGTGGAGGTAAAGGGCTCTCTGCCAAATAGATCCGTGAAGAGCGTTTCCACGAATGTGTCCATGCGGCCAGTGTTGGTGGTCTCAGGAACCCCAAGAATTTGCACGTTGTTTCGCCTGCTTCGCGCCTCCAAATCTTCATTCTTCATGACAACTTTTTCAAGTAGTCTCTCTACACGCTCCAGGCGCTTCACAGACTTTGCCGCCCCGTCTTCCAAGTCGGATACCCTGCCTTCTACTGTGTCCAAGCACCTCGAGCTCATCCAGCTTGACTCCCATGGAGTCCAGGCGCTTCTCGAGATTGTCAAAGCGCCCATCCAGTGCCTTGAAGCCAGCTCTCAATTCCAGCATCAGGGCATCCGGGCGAGGGGGCATGCATTCCGGTCAGGCCGCCTCTGAACCATCCTCCGCCATGCCTGTGTTAGGCTCTGCCAGTGCTCCGCTTTGCTTGGTGAATTGTAGAACCCTTTGCTTTGGGTCCTTTCGTACCATGACTTGTAGCACACTGCTGCTGGTGTGTGTGGTGGCCAGGGGACGAGCTGCTATATCTCACCGGGCTATGTTCCAGCCTAGGCAGTTTTGCGAAATGCGATTCTCCCTGGGCCCAGCCCCACTCTGCGTTGTCCAGTAATAGCACGGTCCCTCCCGCAGTCCACACCGATCACCCGAACCGGGATGCAAGCGTGGTGCTTGTTAAGGGCGTCAGCAGTGTGCGCGAGGCTGTACACACACCTTCAGGAGTAGCATGCGAGCACGATGTCAGCTAGGCCCCACGCTCCGCTACCACCGCCCTCCTGGGTCTGCAACAATCTACAGGAGTCCCATCGATGCACTTGGGCTCACGTTCAGGCCCGCTCCCAGTCTGCTCAGACCGGGCCTGCCAGTCGATTGACTGGCTCCCAGGCTCACCCACGGCCCCTGTCGCCGCGAGGCCTCCGGGAGCATGCAGGCCGGCTTACCTGCGAGTCCGGGACCTGGTGACAGCATTCTCGGGAGTCTGCCTCAGGCCTCTCTCGATCCTTGCAGTCCGCCCTTATTTGCCCCTGCAGATTGCGAGGCGGGTCTTCCGATGCCGTTGGAGAGTGCTCTTCGCCCTCGATCTGGGAACTCTCTGGGCGGGCCCAGTCACCCATCAAACGGCGTTCAGTCCGTGCCGTGTTCTTGTGGCCTCTCCAACCGCCGGAGCACCACCGATTGTGCAGGGGGGCGTCTGGCATGCAGATCTGTCTGTTAAAGGCAGGATGAGCGCTTAGCTTGTGCGGATAGCTTCAGGATGTCGGGACAGACGGCAGAGCTTCAGAGCTACACGGCCATCTTGGCCGGTAGCCTGGCCATGCCCCCCCTCTTCTCTAAACAAACTTCAGTTGGTGCAAAATGCAGCTGCACGACTGATCCTAAACACTCTGAAATATCTCAGTGTGAGAGAAGGTCTTCGAGATCTTCACTGACTTCCAGTTAGGAAACTGGCAATTTTCAAAGCGCTCTCCACAGTCCACTTATTTCCGCATGGCAAGGGCTCACTGGTCATCAGGTCTTTTTTTCATCTGTATAAGCCAACTAGGCTTTTACGATCAGCTTTAAGGAGGAAAGTTTTCTGCCAAAATTCCGAAAGGCAAGATGGGGCGCAAACTTCTTCTCAGTTGTTAAATTATGGAACACCTTGCCAAGCCACATTGCAAAAAATGATTCTTTTGCTGCTTTTTGAAAACACCTGGCTTTTTTCATCTTGGTCTGATTTTCCCGGGGGAATCTGGGAATTCCACTACACAGTGCCTTGATATCTGTGGGTTTAGAGCGCTATATAAGTTTCTTTTTTAATTTAAAATTTTCATTTCATTTCATTTTTTTATGCTGATAGAATGAATGAAATTCTTTATTGCTCAATTTTCAAAAATCATTGCAATTTAAAACAATAAAATCATGAGTAAAAAACAAATCCATTATTTACCAATTAATATAAAACTGTTTACACATAAAAGGATGGTTATTTCTATGGTTACATGTTGCGCTAGAACATTGATCCCGCAGTTGCACTTCTTTTATCGCAGTTGTTAAAAATTCATAAATCAAATAACATATATTAGTCGGATTCCCAGGGATGTGCAATAAAAACTATAGACATTATATGACATGGTGCAAAAATGTCAGAGTGCAAAAATTGTAGACATTATACGTCTTTGTGCAAATAAGTAATAAAAAATCAGGTGCTTCCATATACTCTTTAGGCACTAATCACAAAATTTGCCTAAGACGGAATCATAAAATCCAACTGTAAATGCATTCAAAGTGCCAATAACCTGGCAACAGCATCTATATATATTTTCTAAAGTATAACTCACCCTTAATTGCACACTGCAGATACCAGCAATTTTTCTGCAATCGATACAAAATTTGTCATCTGATATAATAGTGGAATTGATTCACCAGATAAACATAAAATAAAAGCCTGGCAGGCCAATCTAACCCCTGCTTTAAGGAATAGAGGTTTCAATAATACACAAATATTTTAAGAAGTTTAGGGCACTCACAATATGTAAAAAGGTTTCGCATTGCCACCCGCACAGTCTACATTCCAAGTTTGGCCATTGGTGTATCTAAATCATTGTGTCTTCTTTAGTTGGGTATATGCCAAGTCTTAATTTTAAAAATATTTCCTTCATGTGGGCCGCAAAATGGGCATTTAAATATGGCTGAATTTGCAGGGAATGATAGGTATTAATAACAGACCAGGCATGAGCTTTTGCCACTAAAGCTGCCTTATCCGCATTAAGTGAATGACTTTTGACCAAACTCCAGTCTTATAGCCACTTGGCCAGTCGACCTTGGGATCCCAAAAGACTGACTTATTGGCCTTAATAACTAATAAATCCATTGTTTTAGCATCTTGACCCCTGGTAATAGACGAGCCATAAGCAATTGTTGGTTGTAGCGTGGCACCCATAACTTTAAGGAGATGTTCATGCGATTGGCACCTCAATGATTTGCGTAATCATTTAAAGGCATAAATTAAAGTCAAAAATGGCTTCTGAACGACACTCTACTATCAAATAAAATACTCAGATATTTATATGTTTTCACCACTTTAATTGGCCCACCTCTAGCCCTCCATGAAGCAGTCTTAACTTTTGCTGGGCAAATTTTCATAATTTTAGTTTTTTTCACATTCAAGACCATTGACTAATATGGAATCATCAAATGCATTGATCAATCTTTGTAGGCCTTTTGGGGTGTGGCTCAAAAGAATTGTATCAGCAGCATATTGCAGGTAGCTAAGATGCACCTCAGCGAGTTTTGGAGGATGGGCGCTAACATGCTCAAGATAATCTGAAAGATCTGGAATAAAAAGATTAAAAAGGCAAGGTGCAAATACGCAGCCCTGTTTAAGGCCATTACAAGTTTTGATTTTTTGAGATAGAGTACGACCATCACCTAACTTGACCTGGACCCAAGTATTGGTTATAGAAGAATGATAGCATCCAACAACTTTCAGGGAATACCCCACCCTGCAAGTTTTTCCATAATAAAACACAAGGCACTGAATGAAAGGCAGCTTTTGAATCTATGAAACAGATAAATTGATTTTGCATTTTTAAAACTGACCGTTCAGCTAATAAAGTAAGGGCCATCAAATTAATAATAGTAGATTGACCCTTAAGACATCCTGTCTGGTTAGTTGGAATTATTTCCTGCAGCGCTGCCCAGTTTTCCAGGTCAGTTAATAAACGAGAGGCAAAGATCTTAGCATCTACATCAGTTAAGGCAATTAACCAATAATTGACGGGCTTGTCAACCAGGCCGCTTTTAAAAATTGGTTGTATCATGCTACCTTGCCAGGACACAGGAACAATATTCAATGCCAGCGCCTCATTAAATACTGGAGTCAACGCTTCGGCCCACATAACAGCGTTGGAATTGAATGTGGCATTGGGAAGTCCATTGGGGCCCGGAGCCCCATTTGTTCTAAGACATCGCAAAAGATTCACTGTTTCAATATATTGCTTATACAATCCAGATCACTCTCTGGATAAAAGCTGCCCATTTCATCTGTATGAAACTTACTGTTTTTCACACAGTGGGAACTCAAATCCAGCCAATTTGCATCGGAATCACACGCACCAAACAAGTTGGTAATATACCTTGCCCAATCGTCCTCCGTGATATTAATACTATAGGCCCTATTGCCTCCATTTCGAGTTCCTTAATGATATCCCAAACAGTTTTGGCATTGTTTGATTTAGAGGCATGTAATTATCTATGCCATAGTCCTGTTTGGTAATGTGATTTTGCCAACCACACCTCATGTCTATATGACCTTCTAAGGGACCGCAATTTATCCTTAAGGGCATGTAAGATTGTCGGTATCTATGTGAAAAAGCTACACATGCAGCTCTATTAAGTGATTGTTTTAATTTAAATACCTTATTTTGACTACCATTTATTAGGCGTGGATTATGATGGATTAATTTCAGCACAATTTCGTGCAGTAAATTTTTCAACCAAAGTTGAGGTAATATAGTTTCATTTATTCACCATTGATCCTGCCCCCACCAGGCCCGGGTCACAATCATTTTTATGAATTATATGAAGAATGTACTATGTTTTGAAGCTCATTAGATTTAGGATTACGGCTTATTGGTAGTTGTAGAGTTAATATTTAAGGGTTATGATCATTTTCAAGTTGTGGGGTCACCTTATAATCAGCAAGTTTTCAGCCCACTTTCCAGAAACAAAGGTATAATCAATTATTGAACCATATTTAGACTGTTTAAAGGATGGAACTCCTCTAAATTTGCACAAGGATTTTCAATTTAGCAAAATTAGTCCAAGCTGTTGCATGCTGTCACGACACATGTTGACAATACTATTGTTTGTCTTACCTGGAGATTTAAATTCCACCAGTTGAAAATTAAAGTCACAAGTGATAATTAAATAAAGTGATAACGTTCTTATGATCTCCCACAGAGTAAGCAATTGAGACAGTTATTTTTCCTTGTACTTAGATAATCATTCAATATAATCATGTTATAACAGTTATATTGTATTAAAACACATTCTACCCACGCCAACTTCAAATCAATTATTTCAATAGGTAATCTTAGGTCAGTTGAAAAATAAAGTGAGAGGCCACCCATTGCACGCCCTTGTTTTTTAGTACGTGTGGCAGGAAGATTAAATCCATTAAAGCCAAGTAATAGAGTAACTTGCTCTTTCATGTTTCCTTCAAAATTAAGATTTCAAAACCATTTAAAAATCAGAGAATATCAGGGTCAGCCAGCAAATGGGCTAGCCCATGCACATTCCAGGAACATATTCTCATTTGTATGTAATTTTCACATGCAGTAAGCGATATTCAAGCCTCAACTCATAGAGTCGAGTGTTGCTGTGAGCCATGCCCAATCTTCTAAAGGCATTTTAAATTTAATTAACAGTTCACATGTACGCACACCTTTTAAAGTATTGGTAACCAACAAGCCTGTGTTGTGGACTGGCTTATTCAATGGCCAGTCGCACCTCTAAGTAATGAAATTGGCCTTTTGTAGTCAACCTTTTTTCTTTCTTCTGCTCTTGGGGCTAGTACTTCTAGAATGGAAGGATATTTTTGGGGGGTATGCATTTTTTGATCTCAATACACCATTCCATAAAATATGAGCTGAAGGCATACATTTTTATTAACTATTTCATTGGAAATCCAAGTTGTACCAGTGGACTCATGGGCTAAATTTAGATGAATTTGTTTAAGTTCGACAAAACAAGATCGGTCGATTTTATAGAGGTTAATTCAGAAATTGTTAAAGTGAGTTTTAGAATTGAACTCCGATTCAGTCTGTCGTAGAAACCCCTTGATTCGAACAGGGGGTGGAAAATTAGCTTCAGGGAATCTGAAGATTTGTTTTCCGGTAGGGCTCTTATAGAAATAGCAGAGCCTACTTCATTCATTAAGCGGTTATCTTGATGTCCTCCAAAAGATGGTGGACTGTGGGTAACCCTGGACCTATTCCCATCAGCCAATAAGGCCCCAAGTAATCTCTAATTATCATGTCCCTGTGGGGAAGGCATGTGCTCTATAATTGAAATTGGTTCAGACAGTGTTTGTAAATGACAATTTATTTTTCCAAGACTGTTTTCATTAACCTGTTTGCACTCTTGCCTATTCTTTATAGCACTATCATTTTGAATAGTCACAATCCCACTATTAATGGCGGCAACATCAGTAACACTTGCAGACTCTGTTTTTTACTATCTATTAAAAGGCTCTGAGTCTGTGTCTGTGTCTTCAAAGGAGAGTTTAGATGATTTATCTCTACAAAATCAAGGGAATATCTGGACCCTTATGTAATTGGTCCTGTTATAATATATTCTTGTCACTCAGCTTAATAACAATCCCTAGGTTTTGCCAATATATCTTTAATATTCCTGGATTTGTTCCAGGCCTTCCTCAGCCTTTTTTTAGCCCTTTTCGTTAAAGGGAGGGTACCACTAGTTCCATCACCAAATAACGTGGAGTTTAAAACTTCGTTATCATTACCTATTACAGAAGGACATTCATCAGTACCAATATTTATATTTAACCCTGAACCTACTTCTACCTTCCGTTCATCCCCAGACAAACCACTAACTATGTGTACAGTAGCCTCACACTGGACTTTTTGGGACTTTGTACACACATTGCTTGTCCTTGTCTCTGAACGCCTATAAGAGATTAAAGGACCTTCTGATTTTGGTTGGACAGCTAGTTTCTTGACTTCATCAACAAGAGACCCTACTATATTCTGAAGATCCGACACATTGTCTAAAATGTGTGCGCATGTGCATTTAGTTAATTGGTTATTTACATCAGTTTGTGCTCTAATCATCAGGTTAGATAAATTGTGCAATTTTGTGTCAATCCCGCTACATATACTGCTAGGTTATTCAATAAATCCACTTGAATTTCAAGTTTGTTAGACTGAAAATGTTTCGCTGTTGCTATTGCGTCCTTTGTACCCATCAGATTTCACCATATTCCATTATCCAATGAGCTCTGATATTTAGAGGGACACTCTTCTGCTAATGTGGGGTCAGCATATTTATCCAAAAATTAAAGATCTGCAAAATTCAGGGAGTTATCCATTTGGTCAGACTTCCAAAGCCCCTGGACAGAATCTCTAAGTTTACATTTTTGGGGGATTAAAGTTGGTTTTAAATCAGAGTATTAGCCGCGTTCTTCTATAGTGGGGCTAAATGGATTCATACTGATGTTTTCCTTTAGTGACTGGTTTATATGCACTCCCACATTCTTACAGGCACTCAAGTTCTTAGATATAGGTGATTTGGGGAGACTATGGTTTGATTGCACATCATCCAAACAAATGACAGATACTTCAACATCACTTTCATTTACATACCTATAATAACCAATGACAGTCTGCGCTGCACCTTCCGCCTTTGAAGGACGGATATTTTGAACAGATAACATTGTTTGTTCTATTAACTCGTCTGATTGACAAGCAGGATCATGATCAGGCTCCGAATGTACTTGGGCCTCGCCGTTACGTGAGGGTTCCCTCTCTTAATTGGGATAGCAGTTGATTTTAAACATGGGACAACTTTTTCGGGTGCTGGAACAAACAATCACCTGCCGCACCCCCTGGGGTAACACACCATCGCACACTGACAAAACTATTGCGGTAGTGGGCAATTATTAACGCAATCCATCCTTAGTTTGCACTTTATCCATATGCTTAAAAAAATCCATAATACAGGACTGGACAAGCTAATCCCCATTGTCAACAAGAGTTTTAGATGCAGTCTTAGAAACTAAGGGCCTAATAATGATGTCAGTCGGAAAGCCTCCGACCGACAGTCGGATTCTCCTAGACCGTGTTGGAACCTATCCAACCGACTGGGTCGGAAACATTTCCGTCCAACCTATTACGATGCTCGCAGTCGGAAGGGAAACCGTTCGGTCATTCCGAATCAGTTCCAACCGGCGTATGGAAAATCCGACCGATTACGATGTCGAATTCCAACAACCTTTTCCAACTCGGTCTGTCCGACGCAAAAAGTCTATCGGAAACTGACTTTGTGGGCCCCTAGCAGACCCCCCTTCATCCTGAGTCTTCCGGTTTGAGGTCGAGGAGGTACCCAAGGGACCCCCCGGTAAAACCATGCACAGTGTGGCTCGCACCATGGGGTGCCCGCGACAGGATGCAAGGTTTTCCGCAGACACCCATTTTTTCTATAGGACCCTGTGTTGTCGGTAGGAATACAGGGTCCCATTGAAGTCAATGGGAGTCCTTCCGAATGGTGTTCGGAAGCATCATAATCAGTCGGGCAGAACCAACGACCGCGAGTCGGTCGGAACTGAATCTGACATGGAGTCTGGCGGTCTAGTTTCTGACCGACATCGTAATTAGGCCCTAAGTCGGGAACCAATTTCATGAGCTCTTGAGTAGATGAAGCCTCAATATAAACTGGCAGTTCCTAGAAATCCATCTCATTTCCGGTTGTTAGGGTCTTTTGAGCTTGGGCTTTTTTGACCGTCTTCCGCCTTTTTTGTGACTGTAACTGTGACCTCTTAGGTGACCTGATAGTATAGCAGTCCGCCATGTAAACCTCTGGAGTACAAAGATTTAGATTGAATAGCGACAGCAGATCTTCCGTCCTTGCCACACCATAACAGAATACCAAAATTTCCAGGGAGACACAATGACGTTCTCCAGTAAAATGTCAACGCAAAAAATGTAGGAGATTAGGACTGAGGGGGGTGAAATGAAAAACAAAGCCTTAACGGGAGCGGGTGCGGGAGCGGTCCCCACCGAACACGCAAGACGCACTGGCCTAACACCTGCTGCTTCCGCGCAGACAGGAGAAATCCATGGCTCTAGTCAGCCACCCGCATGTACGCTTGC
Source organism: Calotriton arnoldi (assembly GCA_963921515.1). Taxonomy (NCBI): domain Eukaryota; kingdom Metazoa; phylum Chordata; class Amphibia; order Caudata; family Salamandridae; genus Calotriton; species Calotriton arnoldi. Next base: position 860,910 of record CAWUFW010004894.1, on the reverse strand, counting down.
TCACCCACCTAGTCGTTATGGGTTACGGGCCGTTGAATAGGGCGGGGGGGCTGGGGACTGAGGCTTTAATGATGGAGGTAGTAGCAATAGCAGCGAGGTGGGGCTGCAACCGCTACACAACAATGGACAATTTCATTTAATTTCTGGTGAGGAGACAATACGAAACAACTCTGGATATTTTCAATGGGTTTTTCAGTCAAAATATAGCATCTGAAAGTGAGTATCTAACCACTCTGGTTTTGACAGTGTACAGTTTTCATTCTATCATTTGCCTATGGGCTATAAGAATAATCCTGGCTTGTTTTCATCATGGAGGTTTTACAACCAGGTCCAGAGCTATTGTCATATATTGATTACAAATACTTAACTGACGATTATTTGAATCTACACCTGACCAGGGTAGACAGAGTGGTGACCATATTAGCATCTCATAGTTATAAAATTAATGTGAAGTAATCGAAGATTGCCTACCTAATGGTGACCTTTCTGAGATATGAATTATCCAACGAGGGAGAGAGTCTGGCTTCAGACTTCCTCCAGAAGTGTGCTACCTTGCAACCTCCCGACATGCGTGGGTACCAATGTAATAGAGTGTGAAAAGGTGAAAAACTCACCTTGCACTATAGTACTTTGGTCCTGGATCTCACACGTAAAAGTGGGTGTAGTGTATTTATGTGTACCACTATGCCTATGTATGTGTGACATATTATGTGAAAGTACAATGTGAGTGCATTCAACTCTGTGATGGTGTGTGATGTGGTATTTGTTGTGTTACCTACCTTATGTGTGCACTTTCCTGTTGAGGGGATGTGACTTGATTGCAGATTGCACTGTTTCAAGTCACTTCTGCTGGTCAGATACCTCTGCTAAAGCCAATGTGTCATTCCTACACCTGGGTTTAGAGGTGTAGGAATTTTGATGCATCTCAAGCTCAGCAGCCCGCTTACCGAAGATGTGTCATGTTTGCAAAATCTCATAAATACCACTGTGTTAGTTTTATGAGGCATTTAAGTAGGAAGGCTTACCTTGCATATATTAAAACTAACCTGACGCAGCCGATTCAGATGAAGGGAAAAACCGATGCAGGTCAACGAAAAGCAACTCATCTGCTTAGATGCATCACCTTGTAAATATGGAGCAAAGAAAGCGCTGCCAGTGCATCAAGAAAAATTACACAGTGGCGGCACAAGGATCTTGCAAATATGCCCCTAAATATTCACAAACCAGGTACTACCAAACCAACCTAGTTATCAGAGTCATACCCAGTCACTATGGTTAAACCTATGTGACCTACAACGAAGGACAAGCAGTTCCTATTGCTTACAAGTCACACTTGTATTCCTTAGCAGAAGCACGTTTTGCTTCCATTGAAAAAATATTGACAGTCATACAGACAACTATTTTGAAAGAATTGCCCTTGAATCAGGGAAACCTATTGTTCTTGTTTCTCCCATACCAGCGCTGAAGGTGGCCACAAAGGCAAGCATTCCTAATGGTGGTGCCCTACACCCAAGATGGGTACAGTGGGCCTCTCCTTTAAGTGTAGTGGATGTAAAGTTTCAGTATGATCCTTCTCTTTGTACACAAGCTTTTCTCCAATATGAGCAGGGAGCTGTCCCGACTCCAGACACTTTATCTGTTGAGTCTAATCGGAGCATCTTTTACACAGATGGCTCTGCCTAACCTGCTGTGGAAAACAAATGTAAGTACTCAGCAGGATGCTAAGCTGTGCAAGGTGTAGTGAAGGATGGTGAATTCATCCCACAATGCACACACACTAAACTCTTAGGTGATAGTACTGCACAGCATGCAGAATTACATGCCATGCTACTTGCATTACAAAAAACTGACTCATTAGTTCCCACACTCATTGTGTCTGACTCAGCTTAGTGTGTGCAAGGCTGCACATGATTTACAGTTTTGGATATTAAAATGATTCAAGGATTCAAAGGGAAAGTCTATAAAAAATTAACAGTTTTAAAAAAATGTAGCTGTCTTACAAGACAAGCTTCCATTGGTCCATGTGAGGCACACTTTGGGCCATCAGCGTAGTGCAATTCACTCTAAAGGGAACTGTGCAGCTGACCTAGCTTCAAAAGCTGCAATTCAAACTGTTCGAGTAGCAGTCCTAACCAGATCTCAAACGAAGATCGACACAGATATTTTAATTGCCATAAATGCAACCAAGCAAGCTGGAAAACCTCCTGCAGGTTTTCCACCAAATTACTCCTACACCCTAAATTCAGGTAAAATTCCTGTAGTTAGGATACAAGGAGTGGGAGACAGAATAATACCTAATAGTTTGTCCAGATTAGATTTAATCAAAGAAGCCCACTAGAGGTTGGCCTTTGCACATGCAGGAATTAATACAGTTGTTGCAATGCTACAGCAGTGTTACTGTTGGTCTGGTTTATATAAACAGACTAGGCACTATGTCAGACAGTGCAACATTTGCCAACAAATCAAACCCTCCACTGCGAAAAGCCTTCACCAACTCCTCTCATGATTTAAAAAATTTCCTTTTCGGTAATATATTTGGACCACATCGGTCACTTAAATTCGGCTAACCGATATAAGCATTTATTGATAGCTAGTGATTTATGTTCTCAATTTCTATGCATTTGGACACAGAAAAATGCAAGTCCTTCAGAAGTCGTTAAGGATGTGTAATGCCTATCTTCAATGGGGGCAGTTCATTCCTTTGATTTGGATAGCTGTAATGTGTTCACCTTTAAGGCTTACAGGGATTCAATCTCTGCTCCAGGAATTTGTCTGCAATTCAGCCACCTGTTCAATTCTGAATCAAACGGTGTTGTAGAGAGGGCCAATGGCATGATTAAACAAGCTTTTACTTCTAGGGTGCTAAGTTCAGGTCTAAGTTGGTAGCATAATCGGTATGGAGTTCAGAGAGCATAGCATGCCTAGAAGAGTATTGGAAGGATGCACTCCGTATGAGGTTCTCCTCGGAATTCCTATGTATTTACCTGGCATAGAGGATTCTGGGAAGGTGATAGATGAAGATAAATTTGACTTGGAGAAACATTTGAATGTTTTACAGAGTGGCCAGAGACAATCTGTCTAATACAAACCACTGTGACACCGCCACCTGTGAATGTTATTACTCTGCTGATGGGTTGGTATCCAAGGTTGGAGACCTAGTTTAGGAGAAGATCTGCAACAAGCAAACATTTGAACTATCCTACAAACCGCCTGTCACCATTCTTGGGGCAAAAGGCAACTGTTATTCTGCCCCCTCTGCCCGGCTCTAGGAGAAACAGAGAGGTGTCCCTTGATCACTGAACTATGAGGCCAGTTCTCTACAGCCGATATCTCTGCATACACCAAGAAGGTTTCTTAGTAGTGCCTCCCATCCTCTCCTTAGTCTAAATATCCTGCCTATTTTTAGCTCGAGTTCCCAGCCGAGGATAACTGAGCTAAACACTCTATGCAGAACTTTGAGTGCAACAAACACAGCTGATGCTGCCAATTTGACAGTAGCTACTGTCCAACACAATTCCATGGCTTACTATGAAATTCTACCAATGCTCGGATCATCTTGAGGACTTGTATTCTCATCATGTGTTGGTCAATATTATTTGTTTTTCTGCTGCTACTGAATGGACACTATGTCCCTCCAAGAACAATTGTCTCCCATTTGCTCCATCAACTGCGATCACACTTATCACCCCACAGAGTCTGTAGAGGTCTCTCTACTACAAATATTACAGCTTATCCTGTGCGGGAGGGCACAGCTTGGGAAAAGGTTCCATATCAGATTATGGAACACACTGAGCCATTGCAATTGCCTTATGTGATGAAAGTTTCAAAGAATGTTGTAATAGTAGTTCGTTTATTTTCAGATGATCGGGATATTGAGACTGTTAAGAGAATGATGTCTGATTTACAAGCATATGCTATCTTGAAAAATGAAGATCCTTATTTGAACTGAGCAAATTACAAAGAAATGTATTGCTATCACCATTATTCACAGTATTTCATACGTAGGACTAGTTATCTTAGAGAAATTCATAATTGCACACAATGGGAACATTGTGAGGCTCCGCCTCCTGAGATCCATCTGAATTTCTTAAAGGAATATCCTTACTTACAGAATGCTGACAGATCACACTCTTCAGCCTTCTATTTTACACAGAAGTCACATCAGCTTCCAAAAAACCTAATCACTATCAACAAGCTGGTTTACTTCACAGCGTTTAGTCAAAACCTGCCTAATATAGGATATGTGTATAGGGAAGCAATTGTTGATGAGAAAAGCATTTGGGGAACCAAATTTTGGCAGATCTAAGACAAAGAAGCCTTATTTCAAGCCTGCATAACACCTAATTAAATAATCTTTCTGAACAAAACTATCCAGCAGACTACTTGTCTGATATTCAGAACAATAAGGACTTAAAGAAACCTTCTATTCCAAAAGTCAATTTGACTATCTTCAATAATCGGCAATTCCAAATAAATTTGTTTGAATCAGACTTAAGCGATGTGCTCTAGAGTGATACATATAATTCTATCCCATTTCCTGTTGAAGGTTTTGCTTTATGGCCTTTGACTCTGATACCTGCATGCACAGTTACCACATAGAGTGTAGGCAAGCAATGCAAACAATGGCTAGAACACTCGTCTCTCAGCTGCAAAAGAGCGCTTCTCATCTATTAATGAAAACATGGATTTATCTGATTTTCTTTTGACACCATGTCCTAAAAGAAATAAACAATATAATATTATTCAACCCAACTTACTGTTGCAGGTGTTGCCTTATGGCCTGATGATTCTGAATCCTGCTTGTGGCATTTCCTTTCCAACACTCCTGGACCTTAACTTAATCATCCTGATCCATGGTACAGTACACAAACACTGGTAGTGATTACCACATACAGTGTAGGTAAGCTATGCCAACGACGGCTAGAACACTCTAGTTTCACAACTGAAAAAGAGCACTTCTCCATTAATGAAAACATGGATTTTTCAGATTTTCTTCTGGCACCGCGTCCTAATAGAAACAATTGTTTCTTGTCACAGGAAAATATGCTATTTATTACAAATTGAATAAATATTCAGAATTTTTTTTGCAGTAAGACTTAAACTCTCCTGATTATGATCCTACTGCAGTGTGATTTGCTGACCTTCTGACCAGGAAGACCAGGCGCATGTCCATCAGACCCAGTATCCTATTAACCAGTATCCATGCATATAGCTTTCTCATTCTGCCATTTTTCCAGATCTTTTGCCTTCAGGTAAGTGAACCTAGCCTGGTCTTTTCCTGAGTCATGACATTCCGCCTTTAATAAAACATCCATGGCTAAGAAAGTTATTGACTCTGGCTCACAGGACAATAGACTGCCTTTGAATCCAGGAAAAGCAAACAGGCATTAAATGCTTAGTGCATGACAGATTTTACCAGTGTGGGAGTGGACAGAAACAGTAGCAGAACAAAAGTTAGCTTTTACACTACCTCTTTGGACTTGTTGTCAGCTGGGTTCTGCATCAGGAAACAGTGGCTTCGTGGTTCCTGGGTAAGTCAACAATGAGGCAAAGAGTAAGTGCGGCAAATGTTGGTGAAGTGACTGCAAGTAAATAGGGCACAGGTTTAAACTGGCACTTCAACCCCCACCTCCTCAGAACACTTTCAGACCTGGTAAGACTCAGTTTAAAGAAGAAGGCCTCTCTTGAAGGAAGACACCCTACTTCTGCTGAAAAAAAGACTCACAAAGGCATCAAGGTCTCACGGATCCAAGGAAGACTCAACTCCTGCTGGCACCAGGGGAATGGAACTGCTCTCCATTCTCCTGATTCAGTGACACAGTCAATCAATCAATCAGGGGTTTGTTAAAGCGCGACTACTCACCCGTAAGGGTCTCAAGGCGCTATGGGTGGGGGGGGTGCAGGTTCCATCCATCAAGGAGGGGGTCTGTCGAAGAGCCAGGTTTTGAGGTTTCTTGCGAAGATGGGTAGCGATGTTGTCTGTCTGAGGTGGAGCGGAAGGGTGTTCCATGCTTTGGCCGCGAGGAAGGAGAAGGAGCGGCCTCCCGATCTGGTCTTTCTGGTGCGGGGGACAACGGCGTAGGAGAGCTGGGCTGATCGTAGGGTCCTTTGGGGTGCGTGGAATTTGAGTCGGCTGTTCAGGTATGCTGGTCCGGTGCCGTGGAGGGCTTTGTGTGCGTGGGTGAGCATCTTGAAGGTGATTCTCGCCTCGACAGGGAGCCAGTGGAGTGTGCGCAGGTGCTGGGAGATGTGGCAGTGTTTTGGCAGGTTGAGGACCAGTCTTGCGGCAGCGTTCTGGATGTTCTGTAGCTTGCGGGTGAGGTTTTTGTTTATTCCGGCGTAGAGTGCGTTGCCGTAGTCGAGTCTGCTGGTGACCAGGGAGTGAGTGACGGTCTTTCGGTGTTCGAGGGGATCCATTTGAAGGTCTTACGAAGGAGGCGGAGGGTGTGGAAGCAGGAAGACGAGACAGAGTTGATCTGGCGGTCCATTTTGAGCTCGGAGTCCAGGATGATTCCCAGGTTGCGTGCGTGGTCCGTGGGGGTTGGCGGGTTTCCGAGGCGGGGGCCACCAGGTGTCGCTCCAGGCATCGGGGTTTGGGCCCATGATGAGTACTTCTGTTTTGTTGGTGTTTAGTTGTAGGCAGCTGTTTTTCATCCATTTGGCAACGGCTTCCATGCCTTCTCGAAAGTTGCGTCTGGCGGTGTTGGGCTCGTTGGATAGGGAGAGGATGAGCTGGGTGTCGTCTGCGTATGACACGATGTTGAGTCCGTAGGTTCTGACGATGGGGGCGAGTGGAGCCATGTAGACGTTGAAGAGCGTCGGGCTGAGGGAGTAGCCCTGGGGGACTCCGCAGGTGGTAGGTGTGGGGTCCGAGAGGAAAGGGGGGAGTCTGACCCGCTGCGTCCTGCCAGAGAGGAAGGAGCGGATCCAGTCGAGGGCCTTGTCCTGGATTCCTGCGTCGTGGAGTCTGCGTATTAGGGTGCGGTGGGAGACTGTGTCGAACGCCGCTGATAGGTCGAGGAGGATGAGGGCTACTGTTTCTCCTTTATCCAGTAGGGTGCGGATGTCGTCTGTTGCGGCGAGGAGGGCGGTTTCCGTACTGTGGTTTTTTCTGAAGCCGGATTGGGAGGAGTCGAGGATGTTGTGTTCTTCAATGAATGTGGTGAGTTGGCTGTTGATGGCTTTCTCAATGACTTTCGCTGGGAACGGGAGCAGGGAGAGGGTCTGTAGTTTTTGAGGTCGGTGGGGTCCGCTGAGGGTTTCTTTCGGAGGGGGTTGACCTCGGTGTGTTTCCAGTCATCGGGGAACGAGGCGGTCGCCAGGGAGCGGTTGATGGTGTGGCGGAGCATGGGTGCGATGGTGTCGGCGGTTCTGTTGAAGATGTGGTGGGGGCAGGGGTCCGTGGGGGCCCCTGAGTGGATTGACTTCATTGTCTTCAGTGTGTCTTCGGTGGTGAGGGCTGTCCAGTCATCAATCACTGGTTTCCGGGTCTCGGGGGTGGTTGGTGAGGGTTCAGTGTGTTGGTTGTCTTCGTCGAAGTTGTCGTAGATGCTCTTGATTTTGTGGTGGAAAAAGGTGCTGAGTTTGTCACAGAGGTCTTGTGAGGGAGGGATGTCGGTAGACAGCAAACAGAAGGACTACTGATTCCAAGAAGGCCCAGCTTACCACAGAGGACTGTACCTTGCCAGGGACCTTCTGGAGAGAAACCTGGTGTCTAGAATTGTGACCTGAGGTGCTAACAAGAGAAGCCTTTCCAGCACAAAAGTTGGAACTTGGTCATGTTTTCTATCTCCACAGCACCAGAACAAGGTGCTGAGGCTTGTCTAAGGCAGCAAGAATACCAAGTTTGCCCTTCAGAAAACATCTTACCATGCTGACCTTGCGGCGAAGGTATTGGACATCATGGAGCCCTGGCCAACTACCGCTTTTAGCATTTCCCTGCTGAAGATTTTGACTTTCAAAAAAGTGATTTAATCCAAAGGGAAAATCTTGACTGAGGTGAGGTAGCAAATCTATCCGACCCGTGATGTGACCTTGGTGTCAAAACTAATGTCTTCAGTGGAGTCAATAACATATCCAACTTTGAGTGATCGAGGTATAGGCTATAATGCACTTGTAATATGGATAACGGGATATCCATCAGTTTATAACATATTATTTTATAATCTAAATAAGGCCCTGATTCCGAAAGTGAAAACTCCTACCAGGGCAACCCACATAGTGCCTTACACCTCCACTCCATCTAGGTCATCCTGTAATCATGCCTAGATCCCAGACAGGAACAAAAATACTGCTAAAACAAGCCAGGGTCTTGTCAGCTTATGATGACCTGCAACTCATTCACACATGCTCATCTAACTGTGGATTGGTATCAGCTACTAACCCTGCCATCATACTTATCATGTACATCTAAACTCCCTGTCAAGAACGAAACTACTTTGGTTATGGCATGGCCTGATCCTGCTGAAAGCGTATAAGTATGGGCAATTAACCAGTTATCAGGACGTTTTATGCAGGTGTTGTTGATCTAATACGGAGACTCTTTCGCATGCCCTCTGCCTATGCCCCTTACTTTCCCGCCTTTGCCAATATTGTATTCTGCTCATTTTTAGACAACTGTACAATAGATCCTGCATAGTTGCAGTTGATAAATACCTGAAGGGAGAGTTGTGTCATCTAACTGCAAGATTTCTTAAAATGTATGAAGTTCGCTACAATGATTTTTGCAGCAAAATGTTTGTATTTCGTATGACTCTGATGTAATCCTCTACTGTCTCAGTAAGGCCACACATTTTTCTGCTATTTTGCACTGCAGCCTTTGCACATGTATTAGTATGATGAGTTATTTAATCCCGTTATTTGATTTATTGGTTGTATTTGCAGAAGTGAATAGTACTTGCATTCTAATTGTTCTTGAGGTGACATTTTTGTATTTAATATGATTGACACAATTCCTCATTGTTCCCTATAAGATCATGACCTTTCAAGTTAATTTGCACCACTGCCTTTGTATATGTATTGGCGTTATAGTCTTCATATGCCATTAGCAAATTCTTAGTCAACTAGGGCGCAGATATTCACAAAAGGCACGGAACGCAGCTCAGCAACCAAAAATGCTGCACTGCGTTTTGTGACCGGGAGGGAGAAGGAGAGAGCCATATCTACAGAGATATGGCTCTGCCATTCCCTCTCCCTAGTGCCGGTGCTGATTTCAGCTGCCTGGCCAGGCACACACCTCAGAGCCATAGTGCTAGAGTGCGTGCCTGAGTCTGCCATAGGTTTTGTACTGGAAGGATACCCTTCCAATACAAAATACTATGGGGTCGATTCCGATTCGGGCCGGAACTTTCTCCGACCGAGCCGGACCCGGAGAGATTTCCGACCGAATCGGACCCGTGCAGTCCGACCGAACGAGTACGATGCGTCCGTATGTTATCGGACTCGAGTCGGTCGGACTCCCATTGAAGTCAATGGGAGCCGGTCGTACTAACGCGTACGCGGGCTCCCATTGACTCAATGGGTGCGAGTCGGACAAGGCGCCCCCTACAGCGGGTGCGCGGCGAGCGATCGCGCCGTACACGCACAGGTAGGGGGACCCATGGGTCCCCCTGTGTGCGACTCGCGCGGCTACGCGTACAGGGGGTCCGACACGGACCCCCAAAGTACGGCTCCGACAGCTCTTACGAGCCGGAGTGCGCGGCTCGGTCGGACTGCTCGCGGCGCGCATCGTACTTACCCGGCCGGGGAAACGTCTCCATTGCGCGGTGCGGAGTCGAGTCCGAGCGAGTCGGTCGGAGCGGTTCGAGCCGGGAGCGAGTCGGTCGGAGCGGTCGGGACGCCCGGACGAGTCGGTCGGAGATTTCGCATCGTACTCGCTCGGCCGGACCCGCGTACGGTTCGGTCGGGAAACAGGGCTCCGAATCGGATCCGGTAAAGCCGAATCCGATTCGGAGCCCTACCGGCCGAGATCGGAATCGGCCCCTATACGTAGACACACTTTAAAACGTTTCCTACTTTACATGTGTGGTGCACAGTGCAGCACTCATGCAAAGTTGGAAAAGAAAGGAGAAATAAATACATTTCTGATAATTCTGACTCCTTTTAAACGGCATTAACTTTTGGCACTAAACCCTGCCTAATATTGTTTGCAGATAGGGTTTTGGGTCAAAAGGCATGGGTGGTAGCTTGGGAAGGTCCATGTACAACCCATGTAACGCCCCCTTGGTGCTAGGTAACGCAGAGAAGTGCTTTGTGCTGCTTTGCATTACTTTCAAGGTAAATTTGGAAAAAACATTTTTTGCTGGTTAGCGCCACTTTTGTGCCAGTAACCCAGCGCAAAATGTTGGTAAATCTACCCTTATCATTTGCATTTTGTTTCTGGTTACACTACAGCTGCTAATATAGGCAGAGTTTGATGGCAATAGCACTTGCACTCTAATGACATTGATTTAGGTCGGTTGCAATTCTTTATACTTGATTATACTTAAATTATGTTCTCAATGGTTTGTGAATTTTAGGCTATACTATATCGATGTTTTTATATTTTTATCAGTTACCTGCCAGCACTGACATTTTTTGTCCTAAAATTCTTGTGACCTATGTTATATCATATTGATATGTGCTCTATACCTGAATCAGCTGTTTAATAGGACTATTCAATTACTGGTGATTTCTGTTGTGGTAGATTTTATTATAATTGTATTTTGTCTTTTATTTATTTATGGATAATTTGTATTGATTCTGATTAATCGTGAAAAAAATAATGAAAATCTGGGGATTTTAACTGAACCATCTGACTAAAGATTTACAAACAAATGTACAAATGAGTGCTAAAGTGACCTGAATAGGAACATAAAGTGAAACAGCACAGAAAATTGAAGATGTGGATGGAAAATGTCCTTCACAAAACAATCTAAGATCTTCCATATATTGCTATCCTCTCATAGACACGAACAATCCTCCAAGATTGACTAATTTCATGGCAGCAGAGGTGGGTGACCATTGTACAACACAGAAAACTATGAAAAGAATTTGCAATCACTTGTGCTTCAGACGTTGTTTCAGAAAAGTGACCAAGTTCTTTGCCAGTAATGGATGGACTCTGGACACCTTATTATTAAAGGAGTGTGAGTTTAAGTCTCAGAGGATGGCTACTATCTAGCAGTATTTTGCAGACAATTTGATATAAACTGACATTCCAATTGTTTGAGGTGCAAATAAGGGGTTTCTGTGGAGCCATGTGACTAAATGCAGTAACACAATGAGAAAAAGATCCTGGTTAGACTCTTTCTCCATAACAAAATATACATTGAAATCTTGAAAAACAAAAGGACGTGGAAATCAAAAATATAAGGCTACAATTGCTAAAATAGATCAAAATAAAAGGTCCATGGTTGCTAGAATTTATTATGGGAAGCACAAAAATAACTGTGAAAGAAATATTTAAATTATCATAACAGTGACAAAATTAGCGAATCCATGGCAATGATGTGCTGTCAGAAAAAAGACACTTTGTGAGACATGGTCAAAAGAAAAAGCTCAAATTGCTGTGCCATGTTGTTATGTGTCACTTTATTGTCGCTCAGTAAACGTAAATAATTGTCCCATATGTCGGGTCCGACTCTAGCCACAGGCTTGTAAAAGTCTTTGGAGTAGGTTGGCTTCTCTGATAACATTATTCCTTTCTCCTTTTTCTAGGTCTTCAGAGTGAGGTGTTGGCTGGAGGACCTTCACACCTTCTGCAGACTTCGGGAGAATATGGTAGGATTTAGTGAAAAACTTGTATATTTGGAAGGCCCAGCTCTCACTATTACTGTTGGCCCTGAACATCTGGATTCTCACCCGTCTTGTGCCTCGTTGTTCCTTCATCCAGACTCTGTCTTTTGTGCCATTTTCTTTTGCTTTTGTGCCTTCCTCACTCCCTTTGCCCATTCTTCCTTCTTTGACTTTGCCTTTGTGGGCCTTTCTCGTCCTTATTGCCTTCACCTCTTTTCCCTCCTTTTCTGTCTTGTCTTTTTGCGCCTTTTTCTTCCATATCACCTGTGCCTCATTTTTCCTTCCTTTTTCTTCTACTTGTTTGCCGTCGCCCATTTCCCCATCCCTTCCAGCCCTGCCCACCACCACCCAGCACCCCTTCCTCCTTCCAGGACTTACTTAATGGAGGCTGCAGTGTGACTGCAGCAGCGGATGTGCTGAAGGTGTGCCAAAGGCATGCTAATCTGTACCCATCTGTGCCTGGAATAGGCCTAGTACCAGTAATCCTGGTTCTCCTACACTCCCAGCTATACTGCTGCCAAAATCCTAGCCCTGGACCACTCATACCGCAACAACCGATGCTATCGCACCACCCCATGATCCACAGTAGGTCAATTCTCCTGCATTAACTGCTCATGCACCATCAGATTGCCCACCAACACTCCTTCCACCACCACGTGAACCAAACAACACAACGTACACCGACTGGCCTGCCTCCTCCTCAACACACGATCTCTTTGCAAACACGCCACTGAGATCTGGGGCATCATCACCACCCTCACCCCCAATGTCGTCTTACTCACTGAAACCTGTCACACACCGAGACTGCACAAACAAACCTGGAGGAGGGATCACCATCATCCATAAAGAAAAACTCCACTGCACCACTGAGACAGCAGACCCCATCCAAACCATAGAAAACCTCAACTTCAAACTACAAACAGATGGGAAAACCACCATCAGAGACACCCTCTCCTATAGACCACATGGATCACACCCCAGCTTCTGCACCGTCATCCTTAACTTCATCACCCCTCTCGCCATTGGCTCCAAAGACTACATCTTCCTTGGAGATCTGAATTTCCACCTCAGCAACCTCATGGACACCGACACCACCAGACTCCTTAACGGCATGAATAAAACTCGACTCACCAAACTCATCACCAACACCACCCACATCACAGGACACACGCTGGAGCCCATCTTCACCTCCAGCAACAGGGTCAAGTACAGCCACATCACAGGGCTCACCTGGACCAACCACTACATTGTACACCTCAACATTTCCAGCTCCTGCCCTCCACCACTGAGTCACACAGCGCCCCCCACCGGAGGAGGAACAAAGTATTAGAGAGCCAATGGGCCAACTCCCTCAACACATCATGCCCCAACACTGCATCAAACCTAGACCAACCTGTCAAAAACTTAAACTCCTGGATCACCAACTCCGCCAACATCATTGCTCTCATCAAGACCAGCAGACACCGGAGATTCACCAAGGGGGCAAGATGGTACAACAATGCACTGAGGACAGCAAATTGCCACTGCAAGCAACTGGAAAGAAGATGGTGCACAAGCAAGGACACCTCAGACAAAACCACCTTCAAGACCTCCCTCAACCTATACCACTGGCTACTGAGAGAGACAAGGAGGAAAGCCTTAGCCAACCGTATTGAGTCCAGCTCCAACCACAGTAAAGAGCTCTTCAGCATCGTCAGAAAGTTTGCCAACCCCACAGCCACACAAAACAGCATCACCCCTCCTAAGAACTTTGTGACAGACTTGCCAACTTTTTTCATACAAGATCACCACCATCTATAAGTAGTTCAAACCCCATCCCAAGCCCTCAAAATTCCTTCACCTTTCCGCACTTATCAAAATGAACACGAACCACCGATTGACCACCTGGGACTAGCTTATCCCCCAGGACACCATCATGAACTCTGTTCACTCAGGAGCCCCCACAGAACCCTGCCCATACCACATTTTAAACCTCAGAAACCCAGGATCAGCAGCAAACTCACCACACTCTTCAACTCCTCACTCACCATGGCCAACTTTCCCAGAGACGAGAAACATGCAGAAGTGTTTGACTTCTGCATTGGCTCCTCAAGAAACAACCTGCTCACCCAAGAGTACTCAAGACCTACTGCCCCATCTCCCTTCTACCCTTCCCCACCAAAGTCCTGGAAAAAGCAATCAACTGACAACTCATGACATATCTAGAGCAGAACCTTCTCCTAGACATCCCAAACTGGATTCCACGCCAACTACAGCCCTGAGACTGCCTTGATCCCAGTCACCGATGACATCAGAGCCCTCTTCAACCAGGGAGAAACAGTGATTCGGATCCTTCTCGACCTCTCAGCAGCTTTCAACAACGTATCTCATCACACACTGATCCAATAAAACGCTCTCAAATGGATTGCCTCCTTCCTCACTGGAAGAACACAGAAGGTCTGCTTACCTCCATTTGTCACCGAATTCAAGCACATCATCTGCAGTCTCCCTCAGGGGTCCTCCCTCAGCTCCACCCTCTTCAATACCTGCATGACCACTTTGGTCAACATCATCAGATCCCACATACTGAACATCATATCCTATGCAGACGACACTCAGCTCATCCTCTCGCTTTCAGAAGTTCCCACCAACACAAGAACCAACTTCCACAGGTGTCTGAAGAACGTCGCCAACTGGATGAAGGTCAACTGCCTGATGCTCAATGCAAAAAGAAAACCAAAGTGCTGATCTTTGGCAACAACACCACCTCTTGGAATTACTCCTGGTGTCCCTCGGCACTAGGACCATCACCCAAACTGACTGGCAATGCCAGAAACCTCAGCATAATCCTGGACAGCAAATTGACCATGAAGTCCCTGATCAATGCAATTTTCTCTGCTTGCTTTATCACACATTGCATGTTACAAAAAGTCTTCAAATGGCTCCCCCTGAACAACAGACGTACTGTTACTCAAGCCCTGATCACCAGCCGATTAGACTATGGCAACATACTCTACATTGTGATCACTACACACCTCCTGCAGAAACTCCAGACCATACAGAACTCAGCCGTCAGGCTCATTCTAGACCTCCCCAGATGGACCCACTTCATCCCCCACCGAAGAAAACTCCACTGGGTCCCTTTACAGAAGAGATGCCATTTCAAACTAACAATCCATGCCTACAAAGCACTGCACAACCAGGGACAAGTCTACCTTAACCATCGCCTGAACTTCCACCATCATACTAGACAACAACTCTCCCCCTTCCTCTCACTTGCATACACCCCTCACATCCACCAAAGCAACAGCGGAGGATGTGCCTTCTCCTACCTCACAACGAAAACCTGGAATGACCTCACTCTGCAGCTAGGAACCTCCACCTCTCTACTGGAATTCCAGAGAGTACTGAAGACCTGACTGCTTGATTCAGTCACCTGACCCATCATGACCCTCAAGCGCCTTGCTACTCTCTCAGGTGATTAGTTGCGCTACATATATCCACTAGTTGATTGAGTGAAAACATTTCCTACTAGTTCTGTCTTGTGTGATTTATTTACACTATAACTTCTCACTTAATGGGTGCAGTCTGCCACCCTGTCCTGATTGCTCTTCTTTGTAGATTGGAAAGTGAAAGAAAAGTAAAAGGAGGAGACAAAAAGAATGAAACACACTAAATATAGATTTGTTATATAGTTGAGTTAGATAACCTCCTTTAAGTTTCTGCACATTTAGCCTGTCCTTATACAGTAGTCGGAGAAAACTTACAGAAATTGTTTATATCCATTCAGTGAGTTTTAATGAGGTTTCCTTCCCCTCTTTGGATTTAAGCAACATTATTGCAAATCAGAATGTGCCCACAGTAGTTTAAAAAGACCACATTCAATCCTGTGATCCTATAAAGCTGACTGTCATGTTCCCTTCGAGATCTCCTACCCCTCATTACCCTCACCTGCCCCTTCTCTTCTCTCTCTCTGGTGACTAGGTGATTCTTTGGGATCAAAAGTCAGTAAATAAATGTTTAGCATTAGAATGATGCTAGAGTGACACCCACCTGCTGAGCCATGATCCCCTCCATGTGCCGTGGTGGATACGATACTCAGAGAAGTTGGTCCTCTTAGCCCCCCACCTTAATCTGGTGCAGCCTCTCATGTGTTGTTGCTGTGGTGGCTCCTCTTTAACCCCGCAAAATGGTTCACTCCATAATGGTCCCTCTCGAGACCCTGCTTCCACTTTCAGGTGTTGACGGGTTCTTTCCATTGTCTCCATTATGCTGGGCTCCTGGATCTCTCAATGGCATTCTACAGTCATCGATTACTCTCTTTCCTCCTCAGTTATTGGGCTCTGTTTTTTTTATATAGTGCACAAGCATCAGCAGAGGACTCTTCCCTGGGTTCACACCTATTTCTGTTTTCTCTCCTTATCTATTACCCTCTCTAACTCAAGCCTGTTTTCTTTTTTTCTTTCCTTTCAGGTAAGGTGCAAGTAATAATCAAGGGATCTTGTGCAGGCGATGGACATTTCCAGGTAAGATTTCAATACACATGTATGTCAGAACATATACAAAATCCTGAAAACTAGTGAATTAAGACATGCCTAGAAACAGCTCAGCAAATATTTAGAAAACATAATGAAACCAAGATATAGCTTATGTTGCCAATAAGTTGGGAGACAGCACCGTGTATCTCAGTGAATATAAACTATTTTATTTAAACACTTAAAGAAAATTGGTTTCTGCGCATGTAAGAGGATTTTGCTATGAAGAGAAAAAATTGCATTTCTCATTTAAAAATGTGATAAATCCACTTCTCTCCACTGGAACTCCATGCCCACTAGTACCTGCAAACCACAAGGTTAAATTTGACATGCATCTATCTAGAAAAAATAGGAAAACATGATGGATCTACTTGTTGTTCACGATATAGCTCTACATTTGTGTAAGATCATGATTATGTGTAGTGGTTATGCAAATAGCAGAGTTATGGTATTGCTGAAAATGGTGACTTTCTCTGAAGGAGGGACTTAGGTTGTTCAAAAGCATTCAAAATAACAAGGGTTCCCTTCCTCATCATGAAATAATGTCAATATGTTTGCCCACCCTGAAATTGCTGTCCTGATTGAACAACTGAACTATTCTGCATGCCAGAAACCTGGCTAAATGATTTCCCTCAAAACATCACTGACTCATTCTTCCACTAGGCTACTCAATGCTAAGAACAGATAGACAAGGTTAAATAGATGGAGGGAGGCTACAATATTCAGACAGTCTGACACTACTGCCTACTCTTTTTCAGTAAAAAAAAGAGTAGGAAGTAATGTCAGACTGAATATTATTCCCTCTCCCCATGTATTTTGCTTTGCTTATCTGTTCTTAGCATAAAACAGATAGGGCGAGGTGATATTATTTAGTCTGACTCTACTTCCTACTCCTTTTCAGTAAAAAAAGTAGAAAGTAATGTCAGACTATCTGAATATTATTGCCTTCCCCCATCTATTTTTCATTGCATATCTGTTCTTAGCATTGAGTAGCCTGGTGGGAGAATGGAGTCCGTGAACTTTTGAAGGAAATTTTCAGTAATACCATAAATCTGGGTTTGAAAACATGAACTATTCACCAAAGAGGCTTTCAGAAAATGCTTGTTCCCGATGCTCAAGAAGATTAATCAGAATTACTACATTGCTCTCATGTGCACCCAATATACTAAATCAATTGGTGAGTTATCAAACCGGACAGCTCTGGCAAGAACTAAAAACTAAAAGCTCTAAAAGTTATACACAACAAATCATGGTTCAATGAGGCCTTCAACAGGTGCAAAAAGGAAATCAAATAGTCGTAAAGACTATGGCAAAAGAAAAGTTGGACAGATCTAAATCCCAATTGAATTTAGTCAGAAAACTATTTGAACTTAAAAGCAGAAAAACAAAAAGCATTATTCTTCCATTCGTAGAACCCCTCCCAAGTTTTATTCAACATAACATAATAAAATAAAATTTGAAAGTTGGAAAGAATGACATTTCCTGTCTCTTACCTTTTCTCTAGCTAAATTGTTAAACTAAAATCACATTTCTCTGGTAAGTTATCACTAACTCTTATTTTCACTTGAAAAAAACAGAATTAAAGATCTATCCAAAATAGTCAGTGTAATGCAACCTACACCCTATTACAGAGACATTGTTTCAGGCAAAGCAATCAAAGGGAACTTTAAACTGGTCACTGCTTTCAGGCCTTACATCAATCAATGCATCACTAACTCTCGGTCTGTTACCCAACAACTTAATGCTGGGTTAGATTGTACCTATAATCAAGAACCCTAATGCTGATCTTGAAAGCCAGAAACATTTCCGATCCATCTGCAACCTCCCATGGTTAAGGAAAGCTCTTTAAAAATGTGTCACAGTCCAACTAAAGAAGCAGATCATTAATAGCAACCTGCCTTCACACATCTCAACAGCGATCTTAAAGCTGTTGGACTACATGTGTTGCATCCTTGATGATGTCAACATTTGACTACTAGTACTTTTGGCTCTGTCAGCAGCATTTGACACCCTAGATCACAGTCTATTCCTAAAGCTTAGAGTAGGTTTCATAGGTCCCATTCTAAGCTGGTTCATCTCCTTTTTAAAGACTGGTCTCAAATTATAAAATTGGGGAACTTCATTTCAGCCATGTAAGAAGTGACCTCCGGTGCACCTCTAGGCTCCACACTGTCTCCAATTTTGTAAACTTTTATGCAGAAAGACTTGTTGTTAAACAGCACTGCCATAATGCTATTCATATATACCAATGACACCCAGTTCTACTCCAAATTATCTTCAGTGTAGGACTTACACACTGAGCAAAAGGGTTGCAATTAATCCATGACTTAGTGGGCTCTCACTAATTAAAACTGAACCAGTTGAAAACAGAGTTCCTTCTAATCTACTACAGCTCTTCTACAGCTCTGCCAAATTTGACCCAACTCTGCTCTCTGTAGGAAAGTAAATATTTACTAAAAATTAATCACGACTAACGACAATCTGCCAATTTGCCTTGGGCTTCAAAAATAACATGCTCACATTTGGTGCTTTGATATTCAAAGGTCTTTAACCAGATTCTTTCCCTTTAATAAATCATGTTCTTTAAAATGCTAAAACATGCACACAAAATAATCTATAGTTAAAGTGACTAGCTGCAACGGACTACTCCTGGTGCTTTTGCGCTGTCCCTGGCCCCTAACCTGCACTAGCGCACTTTAGCCCCGCTCCCTGGAGGACGCTACAAGGCACAGAGCCGGCACCGCGACGGCGGGATCCGCTCTGCAACGGACTACTCCTGGTGCTTTTGCGCTGTCCCTGGCCCCTAACCTGCACTAGCGCACTTTAGCCCCGCTCCCTGGAGGACGCTACAAGGCACAGAGCCGGCACCGCGACGGCGGGATCCGCTCTGCAACGGACTACTCCTGGTGCTTTTGCGCTGTCCCTGGCCCCTAACCTGCACTAGCGCACTTTAGCCCCGCTCCCTGGAGGACGCTACAAGGCACAGAGCCGGCACCGCGACGGCGGGATCCGCTCTGCAACGGACTACTCCTGGTGCTTTTGCGCTGTCCCTGGCCCCTAACCTGCACTAGCGCACTTTAGCCCCGCTCCCTGGAGGACGCTACAAGGCACAGAGCCGGCACCGCGACGGCGGGATCCGCTCTGCAACGGACTACTCCTGGTGCTTTTGCGCTGTCCCTGGCCCCTAACCTGCACTAGCGCACTTTAGCCCCGCTCCCTGGAGGACGCTACAAGGCACAGAGCCGGCACCGCGACGGCGGGATCCGCTCTGCAACGGTCTACTCCTGGTGCTTTTGCGCTGTCCCTGGCCCCTAACCTGCACTAGCGCACTTTAGCCCCGCTCCCTGGAGGACGCTACAAGGCACAGAGCCGGCACCGCGACGGCGGGATCCGCTCTGCAACGGACTACTCCTGGTGCTTTTGCGCTGTCCCTGGCCCCTAACCTGCACTAGCGCACTTTAGCCCCGCTCCCTGGAGGACGCTACAAGGCACAGAGCCGGCACCGCGACGGCGGGATCCGCTCTGCAACGGACTACTCCTGGTGCTTTTGCGCTGTCCCTGGCCCCTAACCTGCACTAGCGCACTTTAGCCCCGCTCCCTGGAGGACGCTACAAGGCACAGAGCCGGCACCGCGACGGCGGGATCCGCTCTGCAACGGACTACTCCTGGTGCTTTTGCGCTGTCCCTGGCCCCTAACCTGCACTAGCGCACTTTAGCCCCGCTCCCTGGAGGACGCTACAAGGCACAGAGCCGGCACCGCGACGGCGGGATCCGCTCTGCAACGGACTACTCCTGGTGCTTTTGCGCTGTCCCTGGCCCCTAACCTGCACTAGCGCACTTTAGCCCCGCTCCCTGGAGGACGCTACAAGGCACAGAGCCGGCACCGCGACGGCGGGATCCGCTCTGCAACGGACTACTCCTGGTGCTTTTGCGCTGTCCCTGGCCCCTAACCTGCACTAGCGCACTTTAGCCCCGCTCCCTGGAGGACGCTACAAGGCACAGAGCCGGCAACGCAACGCGGGACGCGCGCGGGCTCGGCACGGGCGAAGACCGGGCCAAGACGGGCCCGTCTTAGCCCGTCAGAGTCCGGAGGAGGCTGGGCTGGGCCCTTCCTCTTAGTAACCTGTTTGCAGTAGCAGGGGTCCACTGAAACTTTGGCTTGGGATTGTGCCTATTTTATATTTGCACTTTCTGGTGGTCCGATTTGAGAAGTGTTTAGGTGTAGTACTATACTATAGGGGAAGTATTATTTGAATGGGACCTTTCTTTGCAGGGGCTTGTAATGGTTTATTAGGTTAAGATTGTTCTTTACATTTTAACCAGGGTATTGGGTGTTGTGTTGCTTTTTCTGTTTAAAACTTGGGGGACGCATTGATATTGTGATATGGGGAGGCGGAGGCTCCAAGAGAGCCAGGAAGGGACAAAAGCTGTAACCAGGGCTAATGTTACAACCATGGATGCCTTTTTATTGAGAGCTACCTCTGTTATTGATAAGGAGATCGAAATGGTGAATAGGCGTCTCTCTAGATCTCCCTCTAATGGCTTATCCTCCCTATTGGCTGGCTCTATTAATCCCATAAGGCAAGGTGTTATGGAAACATCGAGTACACCCACGCCCCTCCTATTGAGTATTAACCGAGAGACTATTGTAGCTTCATCTCCTCTGCAAGAAATTTCTTGTGAGGTACCTCATAGACCACTCTCTCCCGCTGTAATTATTGAGAATAACAAGGAGGGTGTTTCTACACAAGCGATAGAGTCTGGCAGTATTATCAATTATAGGTCACCAGAAATACATCGTAATGTTGGCCCCTCACAACAACCAAGGGTGGCTCCAAGGTCACGTGGGAGTATAAAAAGAAATTTGAAGCCCATTGGGAGTCAAGCCAAAAAAACCAAACTAAATGTATCCACCAAGTTAGCTCCTAAAATCCCGGTACCTGTATCATCGGTAGTAAACACAGTTCACCCGGCCTTGATGGAAGCCTTCAAATCTACCATGAGTTGCATGTTGGATGCTAAGTTGAGTCCCATTTTGGATAAATTAAATCTTATTGAGAAAATTTTAGCAGAACAGAACAGGTCTGTTCTACCTGTCCAATCTACTCAACCTATGGTCCCTAACTCATCTAAGGACAACATAATCCCAGGTATTACATCTACGCCTGGGTTAGTATTAGCCCCGTGGCCTGCCAGTGGAATTCAGCCTCATGGTGTAAATATAGTGCCTAAAGATCTGGGGGGTTGGCAAATACCTCAAGCGAAAGACAGGCTCCTAACTTTCATCCCCAGGGTTTGATTTCTCAAACTTCAGGAACATCAATGGAGGGGGTACAGGGTCATCAGGTAAATGCCACAAAGAACTCAGTGGTTATCAATCTTCCACCTCAATCTACACCCCTCGTAATAATTTTGGGAAATGTTCCTCCACTTTCGCCAGGGTCCAATGAAGATTTCAGTCAACTCAAAAATAAGGTTACTCATTGGCTGTCGAATAACACCTCTGTAGGTCCAATGGTGGAACGTAATATTATTATGGTGCGCCGCGTGGGCTGGTTGGGGAACAGGAGGAAACCCGGAGGGGGATTGTATTGTTGTGAACTTCAATGGATCTCCCCTTGTGGATAGAATCTTACGGGATGCTTATTTCGACCGTGCACATCGTGATTCTGGTATCCAGGTCCTCCCGTTGGGTTTCTTCTACGAGGTTGACCCTATAGGGCCCCCAAACACCAATAATTTTTGTGATGGGTGGTCTCATGGACCCCGTGAGGTTGCGGGTGGAGGTTATCCGCGGCCCCAGGGGGTACAATTTCGATCGACCGCGCACCAGCCTACTACTCGGTTAGCGCTATCTAATAGATTTTCAGCTTTATCAAGGTTGGATGAGCAAGATTGACTGAACATGAACACAGAGCACGTTGGAGAGTTATCGCATCAACAGGGGTCCCCATCAATCTCTATGCGAAATATAGTGCCCAGTGCCGGGGAGCCGTCTGGGAGGATTAGCCCTCAGCAGCAGGTGCTTTCATTGATTGTACAACAGGGGATGATTGAAAGGGCAGACATTTATAATATCCTGTCTTGGAACATCGCAGGGTTGTTAGGAAAATTTCAGGATCCCGTATGGATGCAGTTCATTAGACAATTCTCCGTGATTTGTCTCCAGGAGACTTGGCTTGTGAACTGCAACCTGTTTCTGGAGGGATATAAAGCATTCTTTGTCCCTGCAACCCCGTCACCTTGTGGTAGAGCGAGGGGTGGTTTAGTGACCTACATATCGTTGGCTGTGACCTGTAGGATTCAGCAACTTCCTACTGCTAATAAGGACTCTCAAGTAATTGTCCTAGGGAGAGGAAATGATTGTATGGGCATTATTAATTTTTATAATGCACTAAGTGTGCTGGGGGAGTGTAAGATTGCCCAGCTAGGCTGCCTTATAAGACAGTCCTGTGATTCTGTTGCTCATAATCTTATGGTGGCAGGGGATTTTAATATTCATCCTTGTGGAGACCCTAAAATAAGATGTATGGCTGAGATGGGATGTGCCAGGATGCGGGGATTCCATTTTGAGCACTCCGTTCAGGGGGATGCA
The DNA here is from genome assembly GCA_963921515.1 of Calotriton arnoldi. NCBI lineage: Eukaryota > Metazoa > Chordata > Amphibia > Caudata > Salamandridae > Calotriton > Calotriton arnoldi. Next base: position 838,026 of record CAWUFW010004894.1, on the reverse strand, counting down.
TTGAATGGTCTGCTTAATGAATTTGATTTGGTATCATCTATGTCTCTGGTTAACCCCCTTAGCACACAGTCCGTTCCTTCTTTTAAAGGATGTAGTGATGGTTCATTTATAGATTACATCTTGATTTCCACCGGACTCCAGTTTAGTTTACGTGGGTTTACCATCATGGATAGCGCTTTTAGCGATCATAATCCCATCTGTGTCCACCTTGGAGGTAGGCTGTTGATAACACAAGCTAGGGTGACATTCCCAGGCATGCTGAGACCGGTGGATGGTAAACGCCGCCTAAAATGGTCACAGATATCCCCAGACTCATTTTTTGGCAAGGTACAAGTATCGTGTGCTACCGAATTAGCTTCTTGTGTGTCACTTGGTTTCCACCCGGGGGGGTTCTTGGGGCTTTTGATGTTATTGTTTTAAAGATAGGGGCACTTTTAAGTGCCCCCTCTCATGGGACGGTGTTATCTGACCCTAGATGGTTTAATCCACAGTGTTCTAAGGCAGCTAAACTTTTGAAAGATGCTTTAAAAGCTACCCCGAGAAATCAGTCTCTGATATGTGCCCGTCGTCGTGAATATAAACGGGCATTGGTTAACCGTAAGGGCGAACTGAAGGAGGAAATGTGGAGGGACTTACTGGAGGCAAGCACTTTGGGGAACAGTGCAAGGTTTTGGGGCATTATTAATCGACCTTTATTTGAAAAGGCTAGGGATGGAGAAGTAGGCACTAATATATCTGAGGATGAATGGGTGTCTCATTTTAAATCTATTTTTAGACGCCCCATGGAGCCTCATCAATCCCAAAGTAGGGTTAATATCACTGCTCCAATAGTGTTTGAGCAGAAAGAGGTGGAGAAGGCCATCTTAGGGCTAACGTGTAATAAGGCCCCAGGTCCGGATGGTATACCTCCAGACCTTTTTAAATCTAATCCATCTTTTTGGGCCCCAGTATTGATGGCTGTCCTTAACGCGGCGGCCAGGATTGGTTGTCCGGACTCCTGGAGCATCTCAACCATTGTGCCGGTATTCAAGAAGGGCGATCGTAATAGCACTTTGTGTTATAGACCGATCTCCCTTCTTGACTCTGTGGTCAAGGTTGTGGGTGGGGTATTACTGGGAAGATTATCCTCTTGGGCGGCAGAGAATGAGATCATCTCTGATATACAGTATGGGTTCCGCCCAGGGCGCTCCACCTTGGCCCAATGCCTTAATTTATATCTGATCCTGGGAAAGTATACAATTGCCCGCCAAGGTACAATTTACATGGCCTTCATGGATCTTTCCTCTGCCTTTGATTGTGTCAATCGGGGAAAATTGTGGCAATCAATGCGGGCCATGGGGGTGGAGGAAAATTTGGTTGACTTCCTGGAGGATCTGCACAGGGATACAAAGGCTAACATCAGATATGCACAGGATCTTCGTGTATCCAGAGATTTTAAAATAGAGAGGGGGTTCGGCAGGGGTGTATCTTGGCCCCCTTTTTATTTAATTTATATATCAATGACCTGGAAAAATTTTTGATAAAAACAGGGGTTGATTTTCCATATGTGGGGCAAAGAGGTCTGCCCGTCCTGCTATATGCGGATGATGCGGTCCTCATTGCTAGGACGGCAAGGGGACTTCAGACATTGTTAGACACCTTTCGGAGTTTTATGGAAGCCCGTGATTTGGCAATTAATAATTCCAAATCCTATATTATGCAGGTTGGGATTCGCCCGAAGAAATCGTTCCATTTTAAAGTAGGTAATGAGAAAGTACCAACGACTTCGGTATTCTCTTACCTGGGTGTTCTAATAGATGACCGTCTGAATTGGGGTGCCCTGATCCAGAGGAAAAAGGGGAGGTTATAAGGGCGAATGCGGCAATCTTCAACTTTGCAGCGAAGATGGGTAAGCGCCCAATTGCCGCAATGTTGAAGATATTTCAGGCCAAAAGTGTTGCTATAGCTGGCTATGGGAGTGAAATCTGGGGCTATGTAGCAACCGATGCTCTACAGGTGGTGGAGAACACCTTTCTAAAACGTCTCCTAGGAGTGCCCACTGGAACATCAAATCTGGTGGTACATGAAGAACTGGGGTTGCCATTTTTATGCGACACCTTGGCCATGCGCCCCTTGTTGTTTTGGCTCAATTGTTGGTTAAACAAGGAGTTAGTTCTCAACCATCAGATTTTAAGAGAAATTATGAGTCTTGATTACATGTCTCGTATCCCATGGTTAAAATATATTAGGGGTTGTTTTGAAGAGCTGGGGCGGCCGGACCTTTTTTAAAGCCTGATTCTATTACCATGAAGGATGTGGAATTTGTAAAAAAAACCTTTATTACCTTAAAAAAGCATGGTAGAGACGATTTAGAAATTGGGAAATCAAGCGTCCGTAAATATGTGATGCTTAAAACAATCCCATCTATTGAGCCTTATCTTCTGTGGCCATTGTCGCCCCATGAGCGGTTTTTATTAACCAGGTTTCGATTGGATTATTTTCATTTGTTATTAGCTGTTCCAAAAGGGAGCCGCAGAGGCCAGGTGTTAGCATCCTGTGGCTGCGACGGAGTGTCTCCTCAGGATTTGCTACACTTTATGTTTTTTTGTAAATTTTATGATGTACCTCGCAGATATTTTTTAACACCCCTTTTAAAGAAGTTGAATTTTACTCAGGTCCGCCCAGCTCTTTTTTATTTACAACTGTTGAAATTAGACTGTGTGACTTTTATAGTAGGCTTTCTGAAATCCTCTCTGAGATCTAGGATTTGTATGGAGAGATAGTAAACTTCTAACGTTGGTAGGTACCCCCCATTACTATCCATATTGATGTAATTTGGTCCTCTGGTGTAGTGGCTCCCCCCCCATATAATTTTATGTATTAGATGTATATATCTCTGTATTTTAGGGGACAATTTGTTTTAACATTATTGTTATGAATTATATGTCTTAACTGTTATATGGAGTTGTGTAACTTTTATGGTTTTAATCCTAAAGCCGAATAAAGTATTTTGATTGATTGATGATGACTAGTTTAAATTCCGTCTTAACTATAGAATGTGGATTTTAAACTTGCAATAATTATTAAACATGTGTGTAGCATTTATGTGTAGTTTGTATTATATTAACACAACATTTAAAAGTGCAGAAACAGTGACAGCTAAATAGCATTAATGGTTGTAAGAAGAGCAGCTTGTTCGAGAAACTTAAAGTTCCATATAACAGAATGTGTCTTTGGTTTGTCAAATAGAGACAAGTTCGGTCTGGACTGTTCCCATGAGGCACAGGGTCAAGACTGATTTGCATATGGCTATGTCTGAACTGGGGTGGCGTGGTGAAGCAAAATAACGATGGATTAAACCCAGATCTGTGACTGGGGGTGAATGTTTGCCAATGTGCAGCATTCCGTCCATCATCTTGTGTGTTTTGCATTTCGCCCTAAGTGGTAAGGGTATGCCCAGACGTGGGTCCCGTGCTCACTACGCCACTGGAGTCAAGCTATCCTGGCTGATGAAGGCTGATAGCCTGAAACCGGTCCTAGGATGCTTGATTCCGGTCCAGGGAAGACATGGCTTGGCAGTTCGGTCTGGACTGTTCCCATGAGGCACAGGGTCAAGACTGATTTGCATATGGCTATGTCTGAACTGGGGTGGCGTGGTGAAGCAAAATAACGATGGATTAAACCCAGATCTGTGACTGGGGGTGAATGTTTGCCAATGTGCAGCATCCGTCCATCATCTTGTGTGTTTTGCATTTCGCCCTAAGTGGGAAGGGTATGCCCAGACGTGGGTCCCGTGCTCACTACGCCACTGGAGTCAAGCTATCCTGGCTGATGAAGGCTGATAGCCTGAAACCGGTCCTAGGATGCTTGATTCCGGTCCAGGGAAGACATGGCTTGGCAGTTCGGTCTGGACTGTTCCCATGAGGCACAGGGTCAAGACTGATTTGCATATGGCTATGTCTGAACTGGGGTGGCGTGGTGAAGCAAAATAACGATGGATTAAACCCAGATCTGTGACTGGGGGTGAATGTTTGCCAATGTGCAGCATTCCGTCCATCATCTTGTGTGTTTTGCATTTCGCCCTAAGTGGGAAGGGTATGCCCAGACGTGGGTCCCGTGCTCACTACGCCACTGGAGTCAAGCTATCCTGGCTGATGAAGGCTGATAGCCTGAAACCGGTCCTAGGATGCTTGATTCTGGTCCAGGGAAGACATGGCTTGGCAGTTCGGTCTGGACTGTTCCCATGAGGCACAGGGTCAAGACTGATTTGCATATGGTTATGTCTGAACTGGGGTGGCGTGGTGAAGCAAAATAACGATGGATTAAACCCAGATCTGTGACTGGGGGTGAATGTTTGCCAATGTGCAGCATTCCGTCCATCATCTTGTGTGTTTTGCATTTCGCCCTAAGTGGGAAGGGTATGCCCAGACGTGGGTCCCGTGCTCACTACGCAACTGGAGTCAAGCTATCCTGGCTGATGAAGGCTGATAGCCTGAAACTGGTCCTAGGATGCTTGATTCCGGTCCAGGGAAGACATGGCTTGGCAGTTCAGTCTGGACTGTTCCCATGAGGCACAGGGTCAAGACTGATTTGCATATGGCTATGTCTGAACTGGGGTGGCGTGGTGAAGCAAAATAACGATGGATTAAACCCAGATCTGTGACTGGGGGTGAATGTTTGCCAATGTGCAGCATTCCGTCCATCATCTTGTGTGTTTTGCATTTCGCCCTAAGTGGGAAGGGTATGCCCAGACGTGGTTCCCGTGCTCACTACGCCACTGGAGTCAAGCTATCCTGGCTGATGAAGGCTGATAGCCTGAAACCGGTCCTAGGATGCTTGATTCCGGTCCAGGGAAGACATGGCTTGACAGTTCGGTCTGGACTGTTCCCATGAGGCACAGGGTCAAGACTGATTTGCATATGGCTATGTCTGAACTGGGGTGGCGTGGTGAAGCAAAATAACGATGGATTAAACCCAGATCTGTGACTGGGGGTGAATGTTTGCCAATGTGCAGCATTCCGTCCATCATCTTGTGTGTTTTGCATTTCGCCCTAAGTGGGAAGGGTATGCCCAGACGTTGGTCCCGTGCTCACTACGCCACTGGAGTCAAGCTATCCTGGCTGATGAAGGCTGATAGCCTGAAACCGGTCCTAGGATGCTTGTTTCCGGTCCAGGGAAGACATGGCTTGGCAGTTCGGTCTGGACTGTTCCCATGAGGCACAGGGTCAAGACTGATTTGCATATGGCTATGTCTGAACTGGGGTGGCGTGGTGAAGCAAAATAACGATGGATTAAACCCAGATCTGTGACTGGGGGTGAATGTTTGCCAATGTGCAGCATTCCGTCCATCATCTTGTGTGTTTTGCAAATAGAGACACCTCACATGAATTACAGCAAGTAACCTTAGATTTGTTGTTTATTTAAACAGAGCTCAATTCATAACTGACTTGTTTTATTTGTTATACAGAACAGATAACACATGTATTTCAAAATGCATCTCCATATTTTTTTTTAGAATGACTTTCTGCTTAAATACATCCGCGGCCCATGCAGGTAAGAGTAGTGAGGCAGTGGGGCGGGCGGGGGGGATTTCGCCGAACGATGATGAGGGGAAATTAAATATTTATTTAATTTTTCCTCTTCATCGGCGATCGAAATCCCCCTCTCACCCGGCCCCACCGCTCTTACCTGCACGTGCCGCGGCTGCTTAAATAAAGTTTTCCTTGCAGCTTACAGACCATTTGTTCAGTTAAAATATCAGTTGCTTAATTAGAAATTTAGGAAATAAAGTAATTTTAGATGAAGATTAAAACTGTGGAAGAAAGGAGATAGCCAGCTTGCATGATGGATGGCATGGGAGAACCTCTGGATTTACATTGGAAGGAGAAAAGAAGAGACCACACTTTTCACAACATTGAGTTACCGCTTTAAAAACACCCTTCTAGTTTAGGAACTTTTCAGACTATGGGGCCGATTATGAGTAGAGCGGATTTTGACCGCCATACTCGCTGTGGCACAGCGGTGGCGGTCCTGTGTCGACCCTATTCTGAGGTAGCTTTTTGGACTGTCCATTGCTTTGCTGACTGCCCCAAGGAACCGCCGTTCCCTGGCAGTGGCGCAGTGCTCAGGCCTATATAATATGCACGGCTGGACTGCTGCAGTCTGCTTAGCATATCATGAGTTTCTCCTCCGCCTGCCTTTTCATGGCGGGCTCACCGTCATGAAAAGGCTCGTGGAGGGGAAGCAAAGGGGCCCTTCCCCCGCCGCCATGGGGAATCATTCAGAGGGGCACAACATGTGCCTCCCTGTTTGTAGGCACCCCAGCCGAGCTGGAACTTCTTTTGCATTCCCATTGCGGTGCCCGTTTTCAGGGCACCGCCATGGAGATGGCAAAAGAAAGTACCAAAAAAGCGTGCCAGTCACGAGTTGTACTCATAATCTGGCGAGTGGTCCCTGCATGGCTTTGGTGGCATTGACATTTATTAAAACCCAAGTTTTATGGTTTGACTAATTGGCCTTGCCAAGACTTATTTGCTCTATGTTTTATTCTATCTTTATGGGAAATTCTGCAATTATCAATTATTGATTTTAGCTTCATACTAATCTCACGTTTGCCTTTATTTCTGAGATCTTAATAGGTTCTGACTGGCATCATGTTTGCCCCATTACTTAGAATAGGGATTCTCCTTTTATGGAACACTCTGTATGCACATTATATGATGTGCACTAACTATATTTTTCTATTATAAATTCTGTAACTTAATTGATATTTGGCTACTGAATAAAGAATCAGAGAAACCTAAACTTTAAAAAGAAAATAAAACCCTTTAAAATGACTCAAACCAATCATCATTGACTGAAAATAAAGAATTTGACATTTGATGATATACATAACCTCTATGTTCTGTTGCAGCTCCAATTCAGAACACAGCAGCCAAGGCCCATAGGACCTGTCAAGCACCCAGAATTTTGAGGGCCCGAGCTGCAAGTTTGGGGTGATTGAGTTAACATCCGATTTCTCAGATTTTTGGGTGCTCACAGTTTCAGGTAGCAGAGTTTAGGTTAATGCAGGGGCGGTTTTTCCATTAGGGCTGTGGGGCTGCGCTTCTCTGAAATTCCTGCACATTTACATAACAACATATTAAATAGATCGATTTATTTAGAGATATGATCGTATCTCTAAGTAAATCGATGTATTTAAGGCTGGGCTGTGTGTTTCAGGCTGCCTGCCCTGCCACGCTCTGAAGCAGGAGACAGAAGTCAGGCAGTAAATGAACTTTCAGAACTGTGATGCAGGACGCAGGGCTTTCTGTTTTAAAACCCTTCATTGCCATTGGGTCTATGGTTGCATGCCCTCTGTAGACCAGTGACGCAGTTAGCATCATGGTTTCGGGCGTGGGAGACTTCATCCCTGCGCGACTTCAGACGTCCGTCATTCAAAGGCGTAGATCCCACCCTTTTGTCATACAAGAGAGTGGATGCAAGCAAGTCTGATCCGGTGCCTTGTTCTCAGTAATGGTAAGGGTTTGCAAGCTAAAGCTAAAGTTGTGTTCTGTATATTGTGCTAACTGCCCCCACTGTGACACCCCAGGCCCTGACTTCACATAGCTGGCCCCATTAGAAGTGGAGCTGCAGCATTTGTTCCACTGTGAAATGGATCCAAATAACGAGCAGGGTTCGTTCTTGTTCCCTTGCGAAGTTAATCCAAATATCTGAGTCAAGCAAGGCGAGAAATATGTGCTTACAGTGGACAGTTCTCTGATGTTTGACATTAAAACTGCCCGTGGCCTGATGCCCTTAAGTTAACACTGATGCCAAAAACATGGATTGAGTTGCAAAAAATGAATGTTAAAAATGTTGAGGCAATACATTTCAGTGATTTCGTTCCTCTTTATTTTTCATAATTAATCTTGCATGCCCCAAGAGTCAGCTATTTTATAATGTTGTTTATCTGGATTTTTTTCTGTGCATACTTTGAGGCTTGAGCCATGCCAGATGCTTATGAGGGGCTTTGATTGAGCGCGCAGGCGCTAAGGCGTGTCAGTGGGTTGGCCTCTCTGCAGGGCACATAGAACAATGTTTATGTATTTCATTTGCAACTGAAATTATGTGGATGTGTGTGTAAAGGTGTCCACAGATATCACAATATTTGCATAGCAAAAGTAAGAGAAATAAAAGTGCTTACTTTTGGGGGAGTGGAGTGTATGCTTGGGGTCAGTGAAGTGACAGATGCAAGGAAGTGCATTCAGGGAAGAGTAAAAAGAGGATGTTGAAGAGGAAAGAGAGGTGGTTGAAGATGTGTAGATGGACAAAATATGCAGAGAAAAAGAGGATACATATCTAGCATAAAGCACACATAACTGAAGGCCAAAACCCCTTCCTCAGGCTTCAATGCTATTTAATTCACAGACTCACTATTTCAGAATTGAAACAATTCCAATGTTAATTATTTATAACAGATCATTGCTGTTACTCATTTATTTTAAACAGCTTACACCCATTGACAAAGCCAATCATAGTGAAAGGTTTTAGTTGTAGATCAGTTGTTATGCCATTTATCTGGATACAATTACATCTCAGAGAGAAACCAGTAAACCAAAATACTGGTCGGTTGGCACACTATGGGAATAAGAGAAATTTATTTGACCTGTTCCTTTATAGAGAGCCCCTACTTTTTTCATCCCGCTTAAAGACTTAAAACCTCTCTGCACATTATTCTATATGACTCGTTGCAGCCAGCAGCTGTGGGTGCTTCCTGAAGCCTGGTGGTTAGAGCATTTTTTTCCAAAGTTAATGCTGCATGCAGTGCAAGACAGTGGGCAAGCATACATTTTAAAGTGCAAAAGTTGTCACGCTTTACAATTTACACATCTCATTAACTATTCAAAATATTAATGTAGTAAGATATTGGGCAGTTTTTAATGTGTTTGATATTTCAAGACTATACTTTCCCATTGCTTTATAAGCCTTGCTTTATCGCTACATTCATTTGCTTTGAAATGTACCATTTGGCCATCTTTTTTTCATTTCTTTCTCGGGAGAGGGACCCACCCTGGATCCCAGGTTTGTCCATTAAACCTGTTCACGTCGCTTGCTATATAAAAGTCATGCCTAATGTTCATGCCACCACTTTCAAATTCACCAGCCGCCACTGGGTTAATGCCCTGACTAATTCCCAATCCTAACCCAAAAGTCATGATTCCTGAGTCCAATGCCCAGAACTTGAAGACTGGCAAAGCGACATTGGAAGGCGACATGAGAAAGCAGTTGCTGAAGAAGGTGTGAGTATTAACAGAGAGAACTGTTGTTTGCAGTAATTGTGTTTGCAGTAATTGTTTTTGCGGTAATTGCGTTTGTGGCAATTGCATTTGTGGTCAATTGTATTGGGTTAGGACTGCGGTATTACGAGTATGAATGCCTGAGTGAGTGTCAAAGAGATCGATAAGTTGAGGAAGAGAAGAGAGTGAAGATTTCAGGCTCGCTGAAGTCAAAAGATCCTGGGATGATAACAACATTTTTAAACTTGCTTGCAGGATTACAGATGTAAACCTACATCGGTAATATAGTTGTTCGAGATTTGTTTGTGATTGAATAATATTGATTGGTGTTAGCGAAACCTGATTACACACAGGGTGAAGCTGCATTGATTAGGGCGATTTAACACTGGTCGAGATTTCACTTGTGGTTGTGTAAAATACTCTTAAGTGACTGTAATACTGTTATTTCCTTTAGTAAAGCAAACAAAAAGTTGTTTAAATAAGTTATTAGTTAGAGTTGTGTGAATGTGAGGAAAATTGTGAAGGAGGGTGAGCTGCTGCAAGGAGTGAATTTATGCATCATATTGTTTCATGCTGAGATTGGGTGGTTGGTGTATTGTTAACCTTTGATTGGTTGATGGTGTTGTATGGTGCGGTGCTGTGATTACCGCATTGCGATTGGATGAAGTCTTCAAGAATTCAAACTGTAACAGGATTGAAGGAAACAATTTTGACATTTACAGAACAGAATCAAAGCATTGTATTGATTTTTTGTAAAAATGAAATGGTTTAAAGGCTTTAAGACTGGTTCTGGAGGTTATGTGAGAAATTTGATTTGGGATGGTGATGAGGCATGACCTGAGGGAATGCCTGCACATTTTATGTTAACAAATTTAGGATCAAATTAATGTTTGTGGGTTCAACAATGGTCCAAGATTACTGAGAAAGAAGGGTCCTTTGAGTATTCCAAAATATAGTACTTTTGAATTGCAAATTATTGACAGATTAAGGGAAATGTTCTGTGAAGTGAAGTCACCGTCTAAGGCCACACAATTTGAACCCTTAAGCATGTGGGAAAAGACAGCAAGAAACAAGGAAAGAGAGAAATGACAGAACAAGACTAGTGGAGCAGAGCGTAATTATGCAGATGTTCATTGGGAGAAAGCGTTACAGAGATGGAGGACAGTTAGAGTTGAGGGAACCAGATTATACAAAACCATCACTAATGAGATGCCTGAGTAGCAGGAAAAGGGTAAGATACAGGAGGAGTAAATTAAGGATGACAGAAAGCCTCAAACGGATAGTGATTTAGGGGATGAAATATTGGATGCATTGTTAAATGAGTGTCCACCACCTTATGTGGTCCCCACTACAAATACTGATAATAGTGTACCAACAAGTACTACAGTGGCTACTGCTTAGGTTGAACCAAGAGAAATACAGATTGAGAGATCTTCACACACATTTTAGATTGACACACCACCTTTTGCCTCAACACCGACAGTGATACCTCCAGGTGTTGCAACTTCAATTGTGACTGATTCGATACAAATACTACAAACTGTATCTGCACAAACAGTGCCTAGACAAATTGTGACTGTCCAAATTAATATGGTTCCAATTCAAGAAGCTCAAAGTGTTGTAGAAGGAGTAACTACATCAGGACTGAGGTCTGAAAGAGATGATATGCTATGGCAGATGTCCCTTTTATGTTGTCATCTAATTGCCTTACAGGAAACATGGGATACAACTGAGAGTTTTTCTTTGGATGGTTTCACCTCGTTTTTTAAATGTGCATCTCCATCAACAGTGGGCAGAGCCAAGGGGGGACTTCTTTTACTGGTCTCACTTAAATTAACTTGAAAAACCAGAATGGTAGGTTGTCATTCACCCGAACTGTTAGCATTTGAGCTGCTGTTTAAGAACCATCCCCCACTGTTAGTAGTACATTTTTATAATTATTTTACTAGAAATTTTGATATTGAACACGTAGAAGCATTAGAGGGGTTCTGTTAGAATTGGGGGTCTCTAGTTGGCAATGGTTTGCACCTTTGTCCAAATAGGGACCCTTGCGTCTAGTCAGGGTAAGGGGCTACACTCCTAAAATAACCCCTGCTCACACCCATGGTAGCTTGGCACGAGCAGGCAGGCTTATCTCAGAGGCAGTGTGTAAAGCATTTGTGAACACATACAGTAATACAGTGAGAACACTACAAATGGACACTACACCAGTTTAGAAGAATAAGTAATCTTTACTAGACTTAACACAAGGTCAAACGACAAAAATCCACAATACTGTAATCAAAAATGAGTCTTTAAAATGGTAGAAATAGCTTAGTTTAATGTAGATGATAAATGCAACACTTTACTCTCAAAGTACCTTGGATGCGTCACGCAATACAAACAAAAGGGTCGCAGGGAAGTTGATGCACCGTTCCTTACACTCAGGGGAGTGGATGCGTCGGTTCCTTACTGCTGCGCAGGGGAGTTGAGGCTCGCTTCCTTACTGTGCGGGGAGTTGATGCGTCAGTTTCTTACTGTGATCTGATGCGATGCGACAAGATGGCGCCTCGATGCGATGACGATCCGGTGCGATGCAACAAAATGGCGTCTTGGTTACGGTGCGACAACGTAGATGTGATGCGTGCACACCCGACGGCCGTGCGGCGACTCAGTGAACTTCTGAGCAGCGACAGGCCCTGCGACACGCTTCTCCGGTGATGCGACGGCGACCTCTGTGGCGGCGACACGCTTCTCCGGTGATGCGACACGCTTCGTCGGTGATGCGACGGCGAACAGCTGCGGTGGCGGCACGCTTCTTCGACAATGCGACGGCAACTGCTGCGGCGGTGACACGCTTCTCCTTGTTGCGTCGCGCTTCCAGCTCCCAGCGACACGCAGTCTTCAAAAGGGCCCAACACAACAGCAGGCACCTCTTTGCAGGTAGAATTCCCAGCAAGGGAATTCAGGGGAGCTGGTTGGTGTAGTCTTGTATCACTGAGACTTCAGGCAGGAGGCAAGCTCAATCTTCAAGCCCTTGGAGATCTTCTTCAAGATGATGAAAGTACACACAAAGTTCCTCTCTCCTTTCTTTGGCAATAAAGTAACCACTGCAGGCCAACCCCAACAGCACACAGCACATGGGCAGTCTCCTCTTTCAGTTTCCTGGTTCTTCTCCTCAGCAAAGGTTCGTCTTGATTCCCAGAAGTGATCTAAAGTCTTGGGGTCTGGGCCCCAATATTTATACTCAAAACATCTTTGTTCTCTGAAGGCAGAGAGTGTCTGTGCCTGACCAAAACCAGTTCTGTGCAGCTTACTGGCAGGAGGTGGAGACAGCATTGTTTGAGAGCAGATCTGGCCCAGGTAGCTGAAAGGAAATCTCTTCCCCCTACTCTCTATTCTATGAGGTCTCAGGGGAGTGAAAGGAAATCCCCACCCCTACTCTCTATTCTATGAGGGCTCAGGTCAGTGAAAGGAAGTCTCCTCCCCCTACTCTCTATTCTATGTGGGTCCTATTCAGCCCAGCCCTGACCCATCAGACTGCTGGAGCCAAGACCCTCTCCAGTCCCCTGTCACTCACAAACCAGACAGTGAATACACAACCTTAGCAGAGGCACACTGGAAGGTTAGGCAAGAAAATACCTACTTTCTAAAAGCAGTATTTTCAAACACAGAATGTAAAAATCACCCACACTAAAAGATGTATTTTAACATTCTGAGTTCAGGCATACCAAACTCAAGTTTCTACCTTGTTCCCTGGGTCAGTTAGGATTGTAAGGTGTTATAATCAAACTGTCCATTCTGGTCTATGGGAGCAGGTAGCCTTGCAATAGTGAAAAACAAAATTGGCTGTAATTCACTATGAGAACATGCCACACACACCAGGGCAAGTCCTACCTTTCACATACAATGCACCCTGCCCTAGGGCCTACCTTAGGGGTGACTAACATGTAGAAAAGGGAAGGTTTGGGGACTGGCAAGTGGGTGAACTTGCCAAGTCGACATGGCAGTCCCAGACTGCACACAGGCTCTGCAATGGCAGGCCTGAGCCATAGTTAACAAGCTGCTTCTGTGGGTGGCACAACCAGTGCTGCAAGCCCACCAGCAGCATTTGATATACAGGCCCTGGGCACACACGGTGCACTGTACTAGGGTCTGACAAGTAAATCAAATAATCCAATCATGGAATCACTAATCCATACAACAATTTACAATAGGGAGCACTTGCACTTTGGCACTGAATAGCAGTGGCAAAGTGCCCAAAGCATCTAGACCAGCAAAAACATAGCAAAACACAGGAGGCAACAGCAAAAAATGGAAGGGAGACCCACACCAATGGTGCCAGGTCTAACAGGTTCCTTGAATAAATATGGGGAGAGGAAGCATTCTTATTATGGGGTCATAATCCTAGGTGATGTTAACACTCATCAATGTCATCTTGAATGTACTTCTGTAAAGGGCCATACCACAGGCAGCCCACTTTGAGCATTCGGAATCAGGCAACCACATAGAAGAGCTCCTTGTGCCAACAATCTGTCCTGCCTAGAACAAACGGGAGTGAATGTTCCTACCTATACAGGTAGGGGTTGCACCAGCACTATTGATTTTATAATGCTCTCTGTATCTTTAGTATCCGCAGTACACAAGCTGAGTGTTTCCTGGAGCTGCCATTGCGACCACAATCCTGTAAAGCTTGAACTAGTGTACTCCTTTGATTCACACGGAGGGTAGGAGCATTCCAAATGTAGTCATTAGTACAAAAGAACAAGAGCGTAGGATGAAGTGGGAGAAGGTGATACCTGAGACCTTCCTTGACAATCTGTATACAGAGTGTGCAGTTGAGATCTCACTCTGTTCGAATATGAGGACGCAGGATAGAACTGTTCTAGATGCTTTTGATAAGTTAACCAAGCAGATAGCTAATAGTCTAACCATTAAGAGCAGGTGTAAAGGGGCCAAGGATAAAAGGTGGTTTGACGGTACCTGTTCCAAGGCTCACAGAACTTTAGTTAGGTCTTACAGGAGGGCCTATAAACTTTCAATCCAACAGAGGAAGAAGTCCATTAGGGAACAGGCTTGGAAGGCCCTCGGTCAAGCAAGTGTACTGTCAGATAGCACAAAGTTCTGGGCAGTGGTCAATAACCCCCTTTTTTCTGATTCAGCACATTTCTGAACAGATTGTACCATAGCTGCAGAGAGATGGGTCCACCACTTTGAAGGGATGTATAGTGGTGATGATTTAGGAGGGTCTGACGTACGATGGGACCCCAGCTCAGCTAGTGTGCCATTGCACTTTAACACAGATGAGGTATACAAAGCTATCCTTGCCGCAGCCGGGGGAAAAGCGCCGGGTCCAGATGGGGTTCCTTCGGACCTGTATAAGGCTGACCCTCTGGAATGGGCAAGGATATTGACAAGGGTTTTTAATGTGGCCTGTCTGTGTGGCTTGCCCTCCTCTTTGACTAGGCTATTATTTTACCTATTTTTAAAAAGGGTTTGAGGGATGACCCTGCGTGCTACCGACCTATTTCTCTTTTAGATTCGGCCGCTAAATTTATGGGGAAAGTGATTTTGGACCGTCTAACCTCTTGGTTAGATGATTTTAATGTTATTTCTGACCTGCAATATGGTTTTAGGCAAGGTAAAGGGACGCTAGACCAATGCATTAACCTGCACCTGGTTTTGGGGAAATATACAATAGCGAAGAAGGGATCCCTGCATATGGCATTTATGGACTTAACATCGGCGATCAACCACGTTAACAGATCCAAACTGTGGTCGACTCTTTTGGATCTGGGTCTTGATGCAGACCTGGTGGCTTTTCTACACTCTGCCCATAATAACACCACTGCGGCGGTGAGATTCAATGAAGATGGTGCCATGTCAGCTTCCTGGGAAGTCAAGAGAGAGGTCCGACAGGGGTGTATTCTGGCACCCTTTCTGTTTACGCTCTACATTAACAAGTTAGGGGACTTTTTCACAGCTAGCACTAAAGACATTCAGAGAGCAGGCTCTATACTGATTCACGCACTTTTATATGAATACGACGTGGTGTTGTTTGCCAGGACTGCCATAGGTCTCCAAAAACTTTTAAATGCCCTGACCTGTATACTAACCCCAGGCTTTTACACCCAGTAGATATTAAGAATATCAATCATTTGTTCCTGGCCAGCCAGCAGGGGGCAAGGGAGGGTAAGGAATTAGTTACGCCCACGGTGAGAAACTATATCACACTGAGTTTGAGCCCACAGGTTCAGCTTTATTTGTCACTGGTCATCAACATGCACCATGGCTTAGTGCTAACTAGATTTAGACTGTACATTATACACTGGTTATTAGCCTTTCCTAAAGGCTACACGAAGCCCGGTGCTCTAAAGCCATGACCATGTAACACTTTTTCTGATCAAGACACTTTACATTTTACCTTCTTCTGTGAATTTTATGACCCCCTGCGTAAAAAATGTATTCTCCCGCTCCTTAGATCCGGCCAATTTGTTCAAGTAATGCCTGCATTATTATATTTACAAATGCTTTCCTCCCCTATGGTCTGTTTTGGGGTCGCAAGTTTTTTTACACGGGCCTTAAGACTTAGGAAGCAGATGCTTATGGTGTAGTTAGGTTGAACTTGTCTGATGCTTTCTGGTGAAATATACAAGCCTTTTTTGTGTATGATATGGCATGATTTTCTATGCATGTATGGTAACTTTTTCAACTTATTGTATTTTTAAGTGTTTTATCTGTGTGCTTTTATGACTTTCAGTGGCCGAGTAAAGAATCTTTGATTGATTGATACATCAGGGTTTCTACCGACATCTTAGAATTCAAAGATTATTGAGTGGAAACTGCCCCATACAGTTCAAGCATTGAAAGATCAGGAAAGAATTGTCTTTTCAACACCAATAGCTAAGGGGAAAACAGATTTGTTTGAAGATAGGAATTTTTGACCATGGTTTGAGGACACAGCAAGGATTAAAGAGACAAAGAACACGGTAGAACAAGAACCAGACCCAGAACCTGAAAAAGAGAGACCACTTAATGATTCAAAGTTAAAAATGTAACTTGAAAAAATTATTAGGGGATGTTTAGATCTTGAGCATTTGAACCAGTTGCAGGAAAAAGAATTAATTTACCTGAGCAAGGAAATTACAATGTGTGCAGAAACTACACATGATAGACTGACTGATTTGGCCTGAAAAGATTAAATTGATGTTTAAGAAAGTTTTCCATTGTAGAAAAGATACAGGGTACAGATGGATGATCAAGCAATTGACACAAAACATTCGTCAAGAATGCTATTACACATTATGAAATTAGTAAAATACATTTGTAAATAGAATGGTTTTGAGAAATTAGGAAGCAAGTGGGCAAGGAAACATGAGAAGAAAAAGAAACCGTCAGACCCAGTTAGGGAAAATAATAAACAGGATGAGGGAGAAGCGTTAGCTTATCCATTGAGAGAAATAGCAGGAGGAGTGTATGTTCATGAACCATGGAAACATAGGTGAACTTGCAGCATTCACAAACAATTTTCCAAAATTGAGAGACAAGCCTGTACCCACAAATTGATGGATTTTTTGAAATTTGAAAGATGTTGTGGATTAATTTTAAAATGTTCTTTAACACTGCAATACCAGCTTATTTGTGGTCTGAATGTAAGGCTGTTGTGCAAGGGTCAAGGGCAGAGCCAACAAGAGATGCTTCCTCTAATGCACCATCTTCTGTAGTTATGGAGAAAGAAGAAGCCCAAGAACCAAAGAAATTGGTTCGTGAATTTTATTAAAAATTGTTTCAGGAGTTTCAACAACACAGTGGGAGAGAATGTCCTGATGCCAGTGACATGAGATTCTTTGTGTATCAGTCTGTTATTGGATTAATTATCTCTGGTCAGATCAGTGTGCATATTCAGCAAAGTGTGATTTGCTGGCAAAGAAAGTTGATAGATGGGACCCGGAGGTATGTAGGGTACTGTAGTGATGGACAGGAAATGAACCAGAAAGAGTTTAGGGATAAACTTACGATGGTTCAGATGAGGCTTGCTCAGAGAGGATTTCAGAATCAGTTGTTTGCAGGGAATGAAGGTGAGATGCAAGATGTTGTTCCACAAGCAGGAGTACAAGGTGCTCAAGGAAGAATTGGTGTTTTGCAGGATAGAGGGAGAGGTGTTTTGGTGGGTCCAAATTCAGGTATGGAGGTGGCAACACTGAAGAAAATGACCCTTTGCCATCTTTGTAACAGATTTGAGCATTAGAAGAGGAAGTTTAGACTTAATCCTGATGCAGTAAATGGAAGTGTGCAAATACAGAGAGGAATGCAGATGCAAAATGTGCCAGTTGAGTAAATGCAAATGTCAATTGAAAAACAGGTCCCAATGATACAAGCTCCACAAGTCCAGATTGTCCGACAAAATATGGGAAACACTAAAGTTAATTTAAATGTTATTCAAAGCAAATTTGAATTATTTTAAGAACCAAAATCAGAACCCGTTCAACAGTTTACTGTACTTGATAATGACAGTCTTAGCCCCAACATTTATGATATTTCTAGGTCAATTGTGAGAACAGGGGAATTTCCAGACATACCCCACTTAGGAAATAGACCTAAGTTGTAGATGTTTTAAAAAATCAGACTCCTGATGAAGATGTACAGTTCAAAATGACCCAAAAATAGACAGCTGTAGGATTGTTTTCGGTAATGACAGTTGAAGAATTACCCTCTGATTTGAAAGAAACATTGAACCCAGAAGTATGGTACTTCACAGAGAAAGATATCAGATTAGTAAAAAGTGTAGAAATGGTCCAAATCACATTAAAACCAGAAGCAGTGTTTCCAAGAACACTATCATGCAATTTTATACAAGAGACAGCTTCAGGAATTACACCTGCAACTGAACTTAAACTGAGCAAAGGATTTTTGAAGGAATTGATTGGAAGTTCATGTAACTCACTGATCATGGGTTTACAGAAACCAAATGAGAAGTACAGATTAGTGCAGGAGATTAGCAGCATAATTGTTCCATGTTGTCCTATGGTGCCGCATCCAGCCAACATACTTTTTCAACTTCTGTGTACGGAAGAATGGCTTACTATTATTGATTTTTGTCAGGGTTATTTCTCAGTGCCATTACATAGGAATAGTCAGGAGTACTGTCAGAAAGAAGTTCAATATCTGGGACTGATAATTGAAAAAAGAGCTAGCAAGGTGTCACTAGAGAGAGTGGAAGCAATTCATCAGATGAATCCACCTTGAACTCAGAATGTTTTGGGAATGGTTGGCTAATGTAGACAGTGGATACCAAACCTTTCCCTAGTGGCTAAGCCTTTACTGAGGCTGACACACAAAGATGTGTTAGATCCGCTTTGATTGGACAATGATTGCACAAAAGTGTTCCTAGAGTCGAAAGAGAAATTGTGCCATGCCACTAGGGATGCCAGATTATTCAAGGAATTTACACAAATTTGCAGCGAGAGGGAAGGCTGCCTATTTAAGAACATGAAGAGGTTCAAAAGTCTGTGGTGTAATTCCCAACAGCCTGTGACCCTATTGGCACAGAATTGCCCAGCTGCCTTAAATTAGTAGCTGTGGTTTATGTCAGTCACCAAAAGAGTGAGAACATATTGATGGAATGTCCAGTTAATGAAATTGTGCCTTACTTTGTGGAATTTCAATGGAAAAATGTTGGGGTCAAAAGATGTCTAATTTCAAATGTATTAAGCCTACTGCCAGTAAATGAAAAGGTTTGTGATGAAGTTGAACATGAATTTCTAGGTGTCATGAATCAATGCATAAAGCCATGGTTACACATTAATGATGAACCTCTGATTGAGCCGGACCATGTCCATTTTGCAGATGGTCCATGTTTAAGAGATAATGTTGGCACATTAGGAGCAGCATATGCCATGTGCACAATACATTATGTTGTCAAAGCTTCATGGCTTCAAGAAGTTACCACTGCACAAGACACCAATTTGATTTCCTTATGATAGCATACAGTCTAGCAACTCAAATGGGAGTCACTATTGCCATGGGAATCAGAAATGCAAATTCAGATGCACCAAATTGTGTCCTGTTAACCTACACATTTAATGGAATTTTCACATGTAAAACTAAGAAGGACACTGTCTATTAAATAGTGATGTCAATAACTTACACTTGGGAAGTGTTAAAAGGGGTACAAGAATATGTTTCAGAGACAGAACAACAAGGTTGGATCACAGGAGTTTTTGAGAAAAACATGAATGTAATCCAAATGTCAGCTGATGATAGACCAGTGTTTCCAGATAGTTTGCCATTTCCAATGACATGATCCATGCATGGACACACCCACTTAGAGAGGGATTCAGTTAAACATCTCTTTCGAAAAAATATATACTACCTAAAGCTTAGAATGCTTGCAGAAAAAGAGTGTCATCGAGGCGTGACATGTCAACAAATGAATGCAGGGAAAAGCACACATGTTACACTGAGTCACATAGGGGGATCAGAAGGTCCTTTTAATAGAATGCAAATGAACATCATCGAAATGCCTTATTGCAATGAGCTGAGAAATGTCCTAGTCATAGTGTGCATCTTCATGAGATGGGTGAAAGCTTACACAACCAGAAGAAATTACAGCACCAATGTGGCAAACCTGTTATTGCAAGAATCGATCCCCAGGTATAGATTGCCAGTTTCTCTGAATTTAGATTAAAAAAAAAAATCTATCAATGAGGTCCCGAAGATGATGTGTACAGCACTACAGACTGAACAAAGATTGCACTGTAGCTGTCGACCTGAAGTTTCAAGTATAAAGTCTTGCATAGCAAAAGTCTGTGTCTCAACATCACTGAAGCGGCCTGATGCTTTACCTTTGGTGCTGATGAAAATCAAAGTATTCCTGAGAGAACTTGTTTATCACTGCATAAAGTTCTCATGGAACATGGCATGAGATTGCCTGCTCTACCTGCAAATGCACTTGTGAAAATCATAGATGAGAAGATACTCGATAACGATGAAAGATTGGCTGATGTAGCACGTACAGTTTCTCACAAAGTTGCAGTTGCTACACAAATTATCCACATAGTGAGATGTGTCACAACCTTGTTCTGGGTGATGGTTCAGAAGACTTGTTTGAAATCAAGATGGAAAGGCCCCTTCCAGATTATTGTGGTCACAAGTACTACTGTAAATTCTGCTGGAATGCCAAACTGGGTGTATGGACTGTACACAAGAAGAGTCAGAAATCTGCATGGAGAAGAAGTGTTGTCAGAGTGTGATGGGAGAGCACTGGTGATAGGTTTGCCACACGTTCAATGGCAGAAGGAAGCAGTGACCCAAAGATCACTACAGCAATATGAAGAAAGGGGTGACGATTTGCAACCAGTCACACCAATCCAAGTTCCTGTGATTCCGCAAAGTGGCATTGAAGTCTCTGACAAAGAAAAAGAAACATCACAAGCTTAAAAGACTACTGAGACAGCATCAGTACAAATTGAAGATTTCTTAGGTGATGAAACAAACACTGAAACATGAAGAGTCACCTGGGAAGTCTTTATGATCATTCCACAAAACAGTGTTCAAAAGAGACTGAAAACAAGTGTGTCAGATGATCGAATATCAACGACTTTTGCTGAAGAAACAGAATCAAGTGGTGAAAGTGACACAGAAGAAGATCAACAGAAACAAAGAAGATCATAAATAGCTAGTGCCTTATCAGAGGTATCCAGCAACTGAGTGGTCATATTGTATGGAAAAAGTGCTGAACGTCACATTAGATTTAAAAATCATCAGAAGGGAGGGACTGTAGGAAAGTAAAAATGTCCTAAAAATGTAACTACTTATGACAATCTGCCTTGGGCTTCAAACGTGACAGGCAGATATTTGGTGCTGAAATCGCAAAAACACAAGGCTTTGATATTCAAAGGCCTTCAACCAAACGCTTTCTTTTGAATGCTATAACATGCACAAAAATTATTTACAGTTAATGTGACTAGTTTAGATTCTGTCTTAACTGTAGAATGTGTTTTTTAAAGTTACAATAATGATTAAACGTGTGCAATATTAATGTGTAGTTTGTATAAAATTAACACATTTAAAAGTGCAGAAAACAGTGATAGCTAACTAGAATTAATGTTTGGCAGAAATGCAGCTTGCTCAAAGAACTTGACCTTCCAGATAACAGAACGTGCCTTTTGTTTGTGAAATAGCGGTACCTTGCATGATTTACAGCATGTAACCTCAGATTTGTCGCTTATTTAAACAGCCCCATTCATAACTGACTTAAAGCTTGTTTTATTTGCAAAAGAGAACATTTCAAAATGCATTTACATATTTTCTTCCTTATGACTTCCTGCTTAAATACAATTTTCCTTGCAGCTTAAAGACCAAGGGGTCGATTACGATGCCGCCCGGAAATGCTACGAACGGGATTCGGATTTGGCGAATCTGATTAGAAAACTATGTTTCAGACCGAATCGGACACCTTTCCAGGCGACCGATTATGATGCAAGGCAACCGTTCGGGCTGTCCGAATTAGTTTTGAACAGCATTTGGACAGACTGAGTCGTTCGGAGCCGATTCGTACAGCTCTATAAACATGGTTTCCGAACGAGCGATTATGATGACCGATTTGGACAGCCGTTCTGATTCGGTTTGCCCGAACCGAAACGACTGTTGGAATCTGACTTTGGGGGCCCATAGCAGGGCCCCCTTCACCCTGAGTTCTGGTTGGGGCCCGTGGGGGTACCCATGGGACCCCCCTGTTAAACCATGCACAGTGTGGCAGGCACCATGGGGTGCCTGTCACAGGATGCAAGGTTTCCCCCAACAACACCGTTCAGAGCACAGGGTCCCATGGAAGTCAATGGGAATCCGACCGAACGATGTTGGGAAGCATCGTAATCGGTTGGTGGGACTCGCAGAACCCGATTCGTTCTGAAATGATTCCAAAACCGATTAGGTCGGAAGAGTTTCCTAACAAGATCGTAATCGGCCCCTATGTGTTCAGTCAAAATAACAGTTACTTAATTACAAGGTTAGGAAATGAAGTCATTTTAGATGAAGATTCAAACTGTGGAAGAAATGTGCCATGTGGGAGAAGTTCTAAATTTACAATGGAAGGAGAAAAGAACTGACTACACTTTCCGCAAAATTGAGTTACAGCTTTAAAAATGCATCCCTAGTATAGAAACCTCAGGCTGAGATTGAGATTCCTTTAGTACAGCAGAGAATCAGTTGGAGAGATATGAATGGGAGGCAGAGCAGCTGAGACGAGTTCAGGGGAGATTTAGTACGAGAGGAGAAGGGAGGCAGATCAGCTGGGGTAGGGCAGATCAAATGGAGCTGGGGAGATTTAGTATGATGGGAAGCATATCAGCTGAGATTCAGAGCAGAAATGACAGGCTGTGTTCTTTTGACATTTATTAAAACCCAAGCTTTATGCTTTAAGTAATTGGTTTTGCCAAGGCTTATTTGCTCTATGCTTTATTTTCTCTTTATGGTAAACTCTTCAAATATTAGGTATTGATTTTAGCCTCATGCTAATCTCACTCTTGCCTTTATTTTTCAGCTCTTCATGAGTTCTGACTGACATCATTTGCACCCCATTTCTTAGAATAGGGATTCTTTCTCAATGCAAAGCCCTGTATACACATTATAATATGATATTCCCTAATTATATATTTTTATCATCAATTCTGTAACCTGATTGATATTTGACTAATGAATGCAGAATCAGAGAAACCTAAAGTTCCAGAAAATAAAACACTTTAAAACTACTCAAACCTCTCATCATTGACTGAAAATAAAGAACTTGACAGTTCAAGATATACATGACCTGTACATTCTGTTTGAGCTCCAATTCAGAACACAGTGGCCAAGGTGCCTACGACATCTCAGGTGCCCAGGATTTCGAGGGTCTGAGCTGTGAGTTTGGGGAGATTGAGTTAACACTCGATTTTTCTGATTCTTGGGATCTAGCATCTCTGAATTATCCAAGGGGGCGAGGAGCTTAGCTGGGCACAGAACAAGAAAGGCAAGTCTTTTGGTTCCACACAGGACTCCTCTCTCACTTTGACAGCTCATGTGAACAAAATGGCGCAATTGGCCAACTTCCTTCTGCAACAGTTTAAGAAAATCAAACAACTTCTCTCTACCAATCAATTCAGATCTGCAGTTCACGCTCTGGTAATTTCAAGAAAATACACAAGCAATGCCATTCTAGCAGGTCTTTCCAGATCAGGCCTAGCTCTCCTGAAAGTTATCTTTCATTCCACAGCTAGACTTAATACTGAGAAAAAAAGATTTGATCATATCTCCCGGATTCAGAAAGTATTTTTCTGACTACGCCTGGAGTTCAATATCGGTTGCATCACATATAAATCTTTACACTACAGCAGACTAATCTAACTCTCCAACCTCCTCACACTATCTGGAGGCAAAAACACTATGAAGTGCAAGATTTGTTTACCATTGGCAACTCCTAAATTCAAGTCTCCCCTAGCACTGAAGCAGTCCTTCTCAGTCAGTCCTGTCTCTGTAATTGTTTGCCACTAGACCTACAACACAACCATAACATTTTAACTTTCAGGAATGGCCTCTATACGTACTTATTCCAGTCTTACCTCAGTAGATAGAGGCCTAGCCCCTCGGTAGCCTACTAGTTGCAAACATCATCCTTACTGCCTACAAGATGCATTAGGTATCGCTGAATCCAGCCATGTTGGCTTTATTCAGCAGTTCTTTATTGTTGATTCTCTCCTTTCATTTCCACATTTATGCCACCTGTGTTGCTCCTCTGCCCTTACACCTATTTCCCCTTCCTTCTTAACCAACTCATGGTATTGAAACAAAATATCAAAATTAAATTATCATCCTACCAAAATATTGTGTTCAAAATATCGTTATATGTAAATATCATCTGCAAGAATATAGTTGTCAAGAATATTGATTTTAAAGTAACTAAAATACATTTTCAAAATATCGAAGACATTAATATCATTTACAAAAATATGGTTGTTTTTAATATCATTTTTTAATTGATGTTATGTATTTTAGTATATCTTTTAACTGTATATGACATACATTTTCTCTATAATTATTGTAGTACCTTAGCAAGTTGTGGGAAGTAATTTTATTTTAATTAATTAATAATTAGTTGTTAATTAATATAATGTATTTCATTGATAATTAATTATGTTAATCATGTAAATAGGGATTTTTTTTTAAATGTACGAGCAGGTTGTTGGGTTTATAGGGGTACAGGGTGGGAAGTAAATTAATTCTAATGAATTAATAATTAGTTGTTAATTCATGTTAATTATTTAATTGGTAATTAATTATGTTAATTTTGTAATTGTTGTTTTTTTTAATTTTGGGTGTGGGTTGTGGGGTTTATAGGGGTACAGGGTGGAAAGTAAATAAATTATAGGTAATTATTTAGTTTGCAATTAATAACAATTAGTTAATTGATAATTATGTTAATTGTGCAATTACATTTTTTTACTCCAATTCTAGGTGTGGGTTGTCATTTTTGTAGGAGTATAGGGCGGGAAGTTAATTAATTTTAATGAAGTAATAATTATTTTTTAATTATTATATTGATAATTAATTATTTTAATTGTGTAATGAATTTTTTGTTAAGTTACATTTTAGGAGCGTGTTTTGTGGGGGTATATATTGGGAAGTCAATTAATTAAAATTAACTAATGATACATTTTTAATTGATGATAACTAGTTTATTGATGAATGTTTATGTGAATAGTGTAAATTATTTGTTTTTTAAAGTTACATTTAAGGTGCGGGTTGTGAGGTTTGTAGGGTTATAGGGTGGGAAGTGACTAAAATAAAATTATTAAATAAATATATTTTTGTTAATGAATCATTTTTTAATAAAAGTATTTTTTTAATGAAATTTTTTATTTTAATTATAATAATATTTGGAGTTATGTATAATATATTTTTAACATTGTAATTTTTTATATAAAATATATTTGTATTTCGTTTTTTTACATATTTATATTTTTATGTGTTTACTGTTTTTGAAATTATTTTATTTTGTTGAAGAGAATTTATTTGTTTCTAATGTTGCACATACTGGAGTTGGAATAGTAAATGTTACCCCTCCGCAATCCAACACTTTCCGTACTGTTGCACTTATTGGAATTGAAATAGTAAATTTTACCCCTCAGCAATCCAACACTTTCCTTAGTGTTGCACTGACTGGAATGGGAATAGTACGTTTTACCACTCCGCAATCCAACGCTTTCCCTACTGTTGCACTGACTGGAGTGGGAATAGTAAATTTTACCCCTTCGCAATCCAACACTTTTCCTACTTTGCACTGACTGGAATGGGAATAGTACGTTTTACCCCTCCGCAATCCAACACTTTCGCTACTGTTGCACTGACTGGAATGGGAATAGTACATTTTACCCCTCTGCAATCCAACACTTTTCCTACTGTTGCACTCATTAGAGTGGGAATATATTTGCTATATTATTACTTTATAAAAAAAAAAAATGAAAGGAAAATATAAATTAAAATTATTAGTTTAATAATTATTTTTTAACTAGATATATGTAAATATATATATTAATATATGGGTGTTTTTTAAATAAGTTTATTTTTTATATTTGTTGAAATATTAAATCGATTTTATTTTTCTAAATTAATGTTACTTTTTAATATTTTTTATATTCAATATTTAAATTGATATTTATTTAAAAAACAAAATTTAATACATCGATATTAATGACAACAATATATTTTTGATATTTTTATACATACTATTATAAGAATAAGATGACGATAATTTTGACAACGACTATTTTGGTCATGATTATTTCGTCATGGCGATATTTTCATAGGCGATATTTTGTCAGTGAACCCAACTCACTTTTGAGTTTTTCTTTATTACCTGTCCTGGTCACAAGGCACAACATGAAATCTTCCAATAAATACATACATAAATCATGTTCAAATTCAGGTATTCATAAGGGCAGTGTGGTTATGCAATCAAACAATAATCATAGGTATATGGCACTTGCTGTTTAACGATTAATATCTGTTTGTGTTGGGCACTTTCTGTTTATAGATTAATGTCTGTTGGTGCTGGTCTAAATATGGCCCTTAAAAAAGCATGATGTATTCCCTATTCTAAAGCTGGGAAAACAAGAAAACATCTTAAATGCTTTGGCAAAGAATTGCAGAAAATGGACCATGCCCTAAAACTACTCTCCCATCACTTCATCCTATCTGAAAACGTGGAATTGAAGTCACCCGTCATTTTCTCTATCCGAACATTCAGTCTCAGTTAGTTAGAAAATATGAATCATGTTTTTTTACACTAGAGAATGAATGAGCAACGGCGGATCTGAGTAACCGCACCTCCCTGCTTTATTCCTTTTCTTGTTTAAGAAATTGTAATGGATAGTATGATTGGGTGTGCACATACAGCTCCTGCACCTGCCGTTGTTGGATGCCAGCTGCCAAGCAGAGAGAAAACTGTGAAAATAGTGGAGCGGTGCACTACCAAAGAGTTTTCTTCAATAAATCCAAATGTTCATTTTGTATAGTGGTTTATCAATCCTTTATTTTCAATATCAAAATGTGCAAATTCCAGCCAACGCGTTTCGTTCATACATAAAATGAACTTTTCAGGGCAAATGGTGATGTGAAGAAGACGCAGGAACACAGAGGCAATGAAGAGCCCTTGATCTGAGATATTTCAAATACCTGCTGTCGACGCACAAGTATTTAAATTTTAAGGCTACCATGATAAGTGCCTGATGGTTGTATCTCTGGGGACACAGTCCTGTTATTATCGTCCGGTCGGCAGTCAGTGTCCCCAGAGATACAACCATCAGGCACTTATCATGGTAGCCTTTAAAATTTAAATACTTGTGCGTCGACAGCAGGAATTTGAAATATCAAGGGCTCTTCATTGCCTCTGTGTTCCTGTGTCTTCTTCACATCACCATTTGCACAAATGAACATTTGGATTTATTGAAGAAAACTCTTTGGTAGTGCACCGCTCCACTATTTTCACATGTTTTTTTACACTGTTTGCTTGAATGAGGCTGGCAGAGAAACAAAATTAAGATTGCAAGATTAACACGGCCTTTGGTTTCAAATAGGATCACTTCTGTTTTTGAAAAGCAACTGTAACTGATTAGGCTGCGCCAAAGTTACATTTTTAATATGTTTTGTAGTACCTAAATTGATAAAATGTTTTGAGAAATGTGACTCTAAACTTGTGAATTTTTCTCAAATGATTCGATTTGTCCCTGCTTGTCTTTTAAAAGGTCAAGCAGGGCGATTCGCTGCTTAACGCTGCCTATTAAATATGAACCTATCATGTCAAAAAATGATTTTCCCTTTAATTGAAATCGTGGTGGCAGAACAAAATCAATATATAATAAAGGCATTCATGAGAATGCCATTAACCTTAGTCATGCTTTAGACATTAAAAAACGACCCCTACCTTTTCGGAAGGTGTTTGACAGAATACAATGGCAGTTCCTGTGAGAAATTTTAAGCAACATGGGATTCATTGAGGACTTTATGAATACTATCCAGGCCGTGTACAAAGCACGATAAGCATCATTGCTAATTAGTGTCTGTTCAATGATTTTGCTTTGCCAATGGTTTTCCGCTGGTGGTATTGACTTGCTTGTAAATTTGCATTGCAAACACTGGCAAAGTCAATGTCATTATAAAATATATTTTCTATGTTTCAAGATGGCCTTTACATTACGTCTAGATGTAATGTGAAGGTAATCTTGAAAGGACAGAAAATAACATTCTAAGTAGAAGGGCACATTGCGTCTACAGGTTATGTGACAGGTATCATTGGAAGCTATCGGCTTTGTCATTGTTTTAAGACAAAGTCATTACTACCAGATGTATTGGCAGCCAAAGCCTGGACTGAGAGTTATAGCCAAAGTAAAAGGGTGCAGGAGGACACAGGGAATCCCTAAAAGGCCTAAAACGTTACCAGAAGGCGGCCATAATGAGAAC
The DNA here is from genome assembly GCA_963921515.1 of Calotriton arnoldi. Lineage (NCBI taxonomy): Eukaryota > Metazoa > Chordata > Amphibia > Caudata > Salamandridae > Calotriton > Calotriton arnoldi. The sequence goes on along the minus strand of CAWUFW010004894.1, from coordinate 809,797 downwards.
TACGTTTGCAATGTAACGTTGTACAAAATATCATGGCCTTTAGGGACAGCCTACCAAACCAATGGCAACTTCTTAAAAGTACATGACAGCCAAAGGTTGATTAGGGTTGACTGAAAGCCCACTCTCTGTTTGTATATTGTAAGAAAATGGATTATTAATTGAAATGAAGGTGAGTCAACCATATGCAATACATCCACAGACTTGTCACGTTAAACACAGTTTCAATGCTGACAGCTGTGGCACAAATCAGGCAGGCTTGACTTAGGACAAGTGCGTAAAGTATTTAGCAGTATCAAAATTATTAATAATGTAAACACACAACATATTAAGAACTGCAACACCAATTTGTAAAAACAAGACACATTTAATAAGAGAAATGACACCAAAAGTAATTAAAATCCAATAGATGGTACTGGAGAAATACATGTGTAATGTTTTTAGGGTAAAATCCATAAGAAACAGCATAGCATCAATGGGTGTAGAAATCCAGGACCCACATACAAGTTAAGGCTGACTGTGAAGCACACATGGCTGGTTAAGGCTGTACGAAAAGAAGGACTTAGAAGTTACTTTCTGGTTTAGATTTCTTTCTGTATGCCAAAACCCTCAAGTAGGGCAAGCTTGAAGGCTGCATCTATCCAAACCTTTTCTAAGTCACATATGAATTGGCTGGATCACTGACATAATATCGATCCATTAAATATAGAACCACAAAAACTACCAGAAATTAAATATCGATAACAAAAATATTGACCCCATAAACCACAATTATCAAGAACACAAATATAGCTATTAAAAATATCAATTTTTACATATATCAAAAACAAAAACATCAGAAAACAAAATATTGTTACTTTTAAATAAACATATAATATGTCAAAAATATTGATTCATACAATATCAACTACAATATTATTGCCAACATCGTTCAATATCATTAATAAAAAGATTAAAAAACTCTTTTCACGTAAAAAAATCATTTTAAATAAATCAAAATTGTATTATACATATATTTAAATTAAATTTAAATATATTACATCAACAAAATAGTTACCATTCACTCCCTAAAAATTACATATCTAAAATATTTACAATAAATCCCCAAAAGGTGCATTAACTACATACATTCAAACACCAAAATAAATATTACTAAATATTTATATATAAATACATTTACAACCAAAAATATCAAACTATACATTATACATAAAAAGTAAATTCTAAATTAGCATTTCCCATAGAAGAACTCAACTGAAAAGAAATTCAAAATATACTATAGCAAACATTTAAATAAAACTAAACAACTTTAACCAATAAAATCAAACAAACAATTAGATCAACAATATAAAAGGCACACTAATTTAGCACGCAGGCAATGGAGTCGGACGTGCTCTGTTAGAGCTCCGTCGTAGACTCTCCCTCGCCCACTTCATTTATCCAACACAACGCGATCCGAGGGCCTCAAACTGGACCGGATGCCCTCTGCTGTGCTCTGCGACCCGCTGAGCTGCTTGAGGTCGCAGCGCTCGGAAGATATCGGCCCGTGGCGATGCGGCAGTGACGGAGCCCGTTTGCAGCTGTGACGTGCCCGGCGGCTCCTTGTGGGAAACGCGGTGTCTGACTCCGCCCACCAGGCCGCGACAAACAGTACATGCGGAGGTACTGCAGCCCCCGAATTCCCCCGATTCTTGGAACCTGGCTCGGTCCCTGGTGCATGCCTGTGACTAACGGAGGGCCTCCAATTGCTCGGCCACAACAAATGCTGATACTCCGGGGCAACTGGCTTGCATTGTGCCCGTCTACAAGGGAGGCCTGAAAATGGAGACCACACAAGATGGCGCCTGATAATGATCCTGTATCGCGCAGTATAGAGCCCGAGTAACACGGGACAAGCAAGGGTGGCCAGGACTGTGACACTGGTGGAACATCAGCGGTGAAGACCGCATACCTCAGCGGAGGACTTCCCGGCCCATGCGGGGAGACACAGAGGCAGGCTCTGCCCAAGAACACTACTGGCTGACAGCGGCGCTGTGATCCCGAGCCCAAGAGGTCTGACGAGGTGAGGTAGGCTGAGAGCTGGGGCCCGCATATGATTTACACGGCTGGTGGTACCCATACAGGGAAAGGGATCGTATACAGAAGGACCTCCTGTAGTGGATGAGTGCCCATTAAGAACCTGAGGACCCCACAGATGCCTGGTGAACGAATAGCATCTCAAAGGCCTTACAGAAGTGTGGAAGTGCGCAATCAGCGGGAAGCCGTTTGGGGTACTGAGTCACCGTCCAAGTGAGTACACGACTGTCGCTGACTACTAGGCGATGTAGGCTGCAGGGATCCAGGCTTTTGCGTCCCTTCGTCATTGTAGGCAGCGCTGCAGAAAGTGACGTTGGATATCCTTTCGATTGAACCATCGTGACAGCGTTGTAATCGGAGGGCCTGCACAGGGCACTGGCTGCATGAGGATCTGAGCGGAGGAGCGGGCCTCCCCTACCTGCCTTAACCTGCAGTGGTCACTAACACATACCTGACGGCACTTCTATGTCACACAGAGGCCGACCCCGAACTGGCGCTGGGGCTCCACCAACTCAGCCCCCCATGATACGAGCGCAGTCTGATAAGATGTCTGGGGAGGCGACAACCGGCCCCATGTCCAGCAAACTAGATGCTGTTCTAGCAGCGGTGGAAAAACTGCGCAAGACTTTGGAACTGACGCGCAATTCCCTTGAAAATAAAATTGACAAAGTGGCCATCGACCTGAACCTCCTACACGCGGACTACCGCAAGCTTGCGGACAGAACCTCTGCGGTGGAAGACACCTTGAAGATAATCTCCCCCCAGGTCACAACAGCAGAGAAACGCCTTAACGACCTTATGGACCGAGTTGGATATTTGGAACAACGCGCCGAGGATTCCGGGGGCAGGTCCCGGCGCAACAACTTGCGCGTGGTGGGCCTTCCGGAAGGTGTGGAGGGGAAGGATGCAGTGGCCTACGCTGAAGCTTGGTTACATGATCTGCTGCCGGAGGGAACACTTTCTGTTCACTTTGTCATCGAGCGCGCACACAGAGTTCCAACCAAACGCCCTCCTCCAGGTGCCAACCCCAGACCGCTCCTGATATCAGTGATGAACTATAGAGACAGAGACGTCATCCTCCAAGAAATTAGGAAAATGCCCAGTATACAAGTGGAAAATCACTCCATCATGTTTTTCCCTGACTATACGGCACTTGTGCAGAGGCAACGGTTCTCCTACATGGCAGTGAAGCGCCGTTTATGGCAGCAGGACCTTAAGTATTCCCTGCTATTCCCAGCACGCCTGAGGGTGATCGCAAATGGCAAAACGCACTTCTTTGCTGACCCTGGGGAAGCAGGAGACTGACTAGACATGTGGAACTCTAAAGGGGAAGTCTCTATGGCGTCGGAATCAGCGGACAAAGGTCAGGATGACCTCTCTGGCCGACGCGGGAAAGATAGACGGCGCAGGAAAACGCACTTCTCTTAGGGAATCAGCCCTGACCCCACCCAGATGATCCAAGACCAACGTGATGCTCTCCAGGCAGTATTTGAAATCAGTGGGACTATGGGGGATGAGGCTTCCACCTTGTGCCAGCAGCAATGTGACAGCGACGGAGAAATATTGGACAATACGATGAACTCACAGGGCTCGGACGGTGCCCCGGTGGTCACCCCTCAGACGTCGGATGACATAATGTAACCTCCACAAGGGAACCATGTGTATGCAGCTTCTAGAACAGATCGTGGGACATGCAAGTATAACTGGACTCTGATTTCACTGTTTTATGCTGTTGCCCTTTCTTTATTGTGTGGGAGGATCCTTCCGGACCCATAGAAGGGGATGTCACGGGGCCTGGGGCGTGAGTGGATATAATCCCAAGTCACATACCCTCCAGAACTCTCCACAATAATGGCTCATAATTTCCCTGTAGAGGCCCGGATGCTCAGTACCTATGCGGGGAGGAGGAGTCTTTATCATTCGGTGCTTAATACCTGGTAGTAACTCACTGACTGTGTGGGGATCCCCCCTTGTTCTAGATGAAATGTCGTTTTTCTGTATTGTTTGGACGATAGCATGTTGCACTCTCGCCCTTTTGGCATTATATGTTTTAGGTTTTTGTTGTTCTTTCGTCTGCCGCGCGCTAGGCCCACATCGAACAGACACCAGCTACTCAAATAGTCTACCACTGTCCCTTATCTCTAACATGCATTTCACCTGTCCCCGAGACCCCTGGAGCCAAGACGGTTCACGCGCTTGTCCAATCCTGATATTATGGCTCCTATCAGGATAGGTACGTGGAACGTGAGAGGTATACACAGCCCCTCCCGTAGATATCTTATTTATTCATACTTGAAACGCCATCATATACAAATCGCTCTCCTTCAGGAGACGCATTTGTCGGGGACCGAGGTAAAGCATTTACACAGAAGATGGAGAGGACAACTCCATGCCACGGGATACTCGGCATATGCTAGAGGGACCTTAATATGGGTTAGACCGGGCACTCCTTTTCACATAGAGGATTCCCTCATTGACCAGGATGGCAGGTACGTTATTGTCAAGGTTAGACTAGATGGCCAACCCGTCATTATTGCATCATTATATGCTCCCAATGTAGACCAGGTTTCCTTTTTTAATACTCTAACAAACAAATTAGCACACTGGCATGGAATACCGCTGATTCTGGGTGGAGATTACAATAGTGTCCTTGATGTGTGCCTGGATCGCTCCTTTCCTCCATTGCCCAGTCCACCCACGACTGCTGCCATGAAGGCATTAAATACCTGGGCGGAGCAGTGGCATCTGGTAGATGCCTGGAGACATAGGTATCCACATGACAGGTTGTACTCATTTTCTTCTGGAGCTCATGGCCTCCATGTCTGCTTGGATCGGATATTGGTATCTGATGACCTCCTACCGGTAGTTACGGAGCCTCAATATCTTGGGTGCACCCACTCAGACCACAACCCTCACACTTTACAAATTGACTGGAACAGTGGTACGCCCCCGATACCAAGGTGGCGCTTACAACCAGATAAACTGCTAGATGGGGAGTTTCGGGAGACCTTGGGCACGACCATAGCACAATACTTCGAAGATAATGCAGGCACTGCTTCGTCACCACTGGTGGAATGGGACGCTTTTAAGATAGTGACCCGGGGTCATTGCTTGGGTACGCAAGCTGGCATGCGTAAACAACTGGAGAAGGACCTCACTGCCCTAGAGAGAAAACTGGCATTACATGAAGGAGGGCCGACTGCGGGCGCTCATGGGAGACTGACGCACAACAGGGAGGAAAATGCTAAGTTGTTGGAAAAGCTCAAGTGCTTGAATTATGCGGCACACTCGGCGCGCACACATCACTCAGGCGATAAGGCGGGCAGACTTTTAGCCTGGTTGATCCGACAAGAAGACAACATCTCGCCCGTCACTTCAATCCGTTCGACACAGGGCGTTGTGTTATATTCCCAACGAGATATACATAGGGAGTTTGTGGCCCACTACACTACTTTATATAAGTCACATATCTTAGCCACCACTGAGGACATTCAGGAGTACCTGGCAGACGTTCCTTTACCACAGGTCACACCCGAGCAGAGAGCTGAATTAAACTACCCCATCCTGGTGGAGGAAATCCGGGCAGGTATACGCTCATTGGCATCGGGCAAAACTCCTGGCCCGGACGGATTACCAGCAGAATTTTCTAAAGTCTATGTAGACACTTTGGCGCCCAAATTATTAAAGATTTACGATGACGCGATAGCGACCTCTACCCTTTCTAACTCACAAAATGAGGCGTTGCTGATCTCTCTCCCTAAACCCGGCAGGAGCCCGGAAATGCTGGGCTCGTACAGGCCGCTGGCCTTGCTTAATACGGACTATAAGATCCTAGCGTCCATTATAGCGGCCCGGCTGGCCCCGTTGGTTCGGACTCTGGTGCATGTCAACCAAAATGGGTTCGTTCTCACTAGAAGTACGGCCCTCAACATCCGGCGCCTCTTTAGGGTACAACATTATGCAGCGGAGATATGGCCCCGACCTGGCTGCTTGGTCTTGGACTTAGAAAAGGCCTTTGATTCCCTTGAATGGCCATACCTCTTTGAGGTGCTGAGAGGATATGGATTGGGTGGCTCATTTTTGCATATGATCCGGCTGCTATACATGTGGCCATCTGTTAGAGTCCGGACTGGCCCCCTGATATCGGAGAGCATCCAGATACATAGAGGCACTAGGCAGGGCTGCCCTCTATCGCCGCTCCTTTTCTCGCTCGCCATGGAGCCCCTGGCAGAACGATTGCGCAGGGAAGGAGCAGGTTGGGGCCTTCAGCTAGGGGATAATCTACACGCGGTTTCCCTGTATGCTAACGATCTGCTATTATATTTGAGAGACTTACATGATATCCCCACTACTATCGCGGACATTCTCTGAAATTTCTCAGAGATCTCGGGCCTCAGGGTAAACTGGGCAAAGTCAGGACTATACCCCTTTTGGGACGGTACCCCTAACATTCACATTCGCTGGCATCCTTCAACATTCCGTTACTTGGGCATTTTTATATACAGGGATCCTAACGACATCTTGGAAGGTAATCTGACCAGAGCAATATCGGCTATCCGGGCACAAACCCAGTTCTGGAAGACACTCCCGTTGAACGTAAGGGGCAGAATTGCATTGTCTAAGATGGTGGTTTTACCGAAATTACTATACTACTTTACCAACCTGCCCGTTTATGTTCCAGCCACCATCTTCCGCGAATTGGATCGCTTGATCCGTGATCTCATCTGGAACACGGGTCGACCTCGGATGGCGCTCTGGAAGCTCCATGCTCCCACCAGTAGAGGAGGTTTGGCGGTCCCAAACCTAGAACTATATTACCTGGCAGCACAGCTGCAATGGGTGATGAAGTGGCTAGTGGGCTTTGGACTGGATGACACAACCACTGCGCAGCCACCATGGTCACAACACCAGATATACCAATTGTTTCATCCCATTGCTCGGCCCCCACATCCGACGCAGGCCTATCTTGCCCTGGCACGCCGCTGTTATAGAAGAAGCCTATACCTTACCAGGAACACGATCCCTTACACCCCGTCGCTACCACTTCTGGGAATGCCCAGGGGCAAAGCGAGTATCACCAGTGGAGCACTGACGTGCTGGCATGAGGCGGACCTGCATACGCTGGGTGACCTTTACTCCGAGGGTGCTCTAATACCCTTTGAGAATTTAGCAGACGAATGCACTTTGCCCACGGGTTAATTCTTACTGTATAATTCCATATCACGATCGCTCACTGCGGCATGGGGTGACATTAACACAGAACCGGAGACGCATCTTCTATTGCAATATCTGCACGTTATGGGTAATGGGTCACACATTGTCCACTGGTTAGCAGAGGCACTCCTCACACACACCATACAACCTCTAACGTCTCTCCGTACCAAATAGGAGACAGACAGAGGCAGCACATGAGAAGATCACGAATGGGCCAAGATATTATCCACCCCCACATACATACCACGGAATTCCAGATTTAGGCTCTTACAGACATATATCGTGCACAGAGCATATCTCTCCCCAGATAAAATTAACAAATATTTTCATCTGAACACAGCAGCATGCCCCCGCTGCCTGCAGGTGAATGCAGACTTTCTACACATACTGTGGTCCTGCTCCTCCTTAAGCGCCTATTGGAGAGAGGTCAGTGAGGTGCTTATAAGCTGCACGGACGGTGTTGCTACATACATGGGAGGTGTGTGTGCTGGTTTCCTACCCCAGACCAAAAAAACATAGAGTCACAACTAGGTTTCTTGATTTGGGCTTCATTGTAGCTAAAAGATTAATCACAAAAAGATGGAAGAATGCCGACCCCCCTGTGGCAGCTAGCTGGAGAAATTCGCTTTTAGTGTGGACACGAGTGGAAAGCACATCACTACATAGAGAGGAAATAGCCGGGTTACGCAAATACCCTATCGCCCAGCTATATGGGACACCATACTTGCTGACTTGACACGAGCAGATGGAGCAGAAGGGACCAACCCTACACAGGAAGCTGGTGGGTAGGATCCAGCTGCAGGACCCCGAGCGCATGGCTCCCCTGATATGTAAGGCGATAAGATCCGGGACGAGGAGGGTGGTCATGTCTAGGACATACATGAGTGAGGGAAGGGGAGACATAAATACTTACTTTTCCAAATCTCAGGGGGACGGTATGATATATGCGCAATGAGGTGACTGGGTTGGTGATGCACCTCCTTTATATATTTTGGTCAAGGCGCGATGTTATGACGGCAGTCTTTTTTGTTTGTTTATGTTTGATTGTAATAGCAACAAAAAAAATGTATCTGATTTTGTTTCAATTTGTCACTGAACGGGATGGCCAGATATAATAATGGATGTGTACAGCTATCTGTATCTGCCAGAATACCAAAGGATGGAACTATGGACGGTTGAGGAATATGTACCGTACTAAGAAGAAATTTATGGACAGTGACCTGCTGTATAATTTTGTGGTTTACTATAAGAGGCATATGTTCCAATAAAAATAGCTGTACCTTTTATTTTATTGTAATTGAAATGGCTATCCATTCTATATCTCATCCCAGCCCTTTACCTTGCCTTCTCCCTATCTCCTCCCCTATATATAATCTGTATGTTTGACAAACTGCAAATAAAGATATTAAAAAATAATAATAAATAAATAAAAGGCACACTAATTTAAACAATTAAATATTTCAAAAATGACAAAAGCTGCAAGACAAGGAAACTCTCCCTGGTTATCTTAACAAACCATTAAAAAGAAAAATATACATCTGAATAACTACATAACCAAGTAATACTTATATTATCCTACAACGTAACTATTATGATACTTACAAATGTAAAATAACAAATAAATACTAACACACTCTCCAACATTTTATCTTTTTATATAGACTTCCCAAAAGAAAAAATCTGCAACTTGAAAACTGACAGAAAAAGTAAACTATGATAAACCAGCAAAAAGATATAAGATAGTAAGTATACATTAATAAATAACAAATTATAAACTCACCCAAATAGCAAACAAAAATAAACATAACGACCTCAAGCTCTACATACTATCAACAAGGTACCATTAAAAATTTAACTTACTTTTTTTCATTCAACTGCAAAGAAACCACCTGCTCCACATTAAAACACCACCAACAGAAAAGCTGCAGAACTGTGTGAAACGTCTCAACAGAACATACATGTAAGTAACAAAATAGAAGTAAGTACATTTTTTAGCATATTAATGACAAATGTGCAAAAGTTTAAACATATTATATATTTACAATATTAAACTATTTACAGGTACAATGACAGAGACAGCCAAATATATCACTTCACAGAAATGAAAATGGTTACTAAATCACATGGGCAACACCAACAGTCAAGAACTACAAAAGATAATGTTGTAATTCATGCAAGAGAGCATAATCACCCCCTAACTGTAACAGAAATAGAAGTAAAAGAAATATTCCAAGAAATAAGGGCCTGATTACGATGGCAGATGGACTTCAGTCTGTCCCCCATTGTTTCGCATTTGGGACCACCCACCTACAAGGCAGCAATCCCACAGGGCTAATTATGATGCGACCGCCACCGTGGGGTCACATTGCCCATGTTTTGTATTGCGGCAGGTGCTGCTGCCGCAATACAAAACAGACACCCCACACATATCCCTGTCCTACATGGCAGGCACCATGCAGTGCCTGCCACATGGTGCAGGGATATGCAGGGGGGCACCGTAGGTGCCCCCCAGGTCCTGTGTCTGTGGGCCACAGGGTAAGGGGGGCCGCCAGGGGCCCCCAATGTCCCTTTCCGCCAACCTTTTCTTGGGGAGTTCACCACCATGAAAGGGCCAGCGGAAAGGAACATCGTAATGCCTACGGCGGTGCCTGGTAGGCACCGCCACCATTGTAGGCATTACTGTGCCTCCAATTGACCGACGGGCTTTTTGAGCCCATAGGATCCGTGGCGGTCAGTCTTTCCGACTGCCACTCAGCTGTCTGCTAAGCACGGTGGGCGGTGAAGTTGATGAAAATGGCGGGGAGACTGCCACCAACAGGTTGTATGTGGCGGTCTCCCCGCCATTGTAATCAGGCCCTAAGTGAGGCAAGCAGTAGCTCCCAGGAACCCACACACAAATTTCTGAAAGATATAATACCTAGAGTACCTGAACACATAACAGGGCAACTACCACCTATCCCCACTTTAAAACATTTAATTGCATGATATAAAAAAAGCAAGCATGGATACTCCACCTGCCCCTAAAAGATACAGAGACATAGACATACCTGAACATTTAACAATTACACATAATGAGGAACCTTTTCTTTTACATGGCAACCTAAATGATAAGAAACAAATTCTAATATTCTGTACAGCAAACAACTTAATGAAACTTAGCCAATCTCAAACCTGGATGATTGATGGGACCTTCAAAATGTGTCCCAAGCAAATCATTCAGACATACACCAGACATGGTTATATCAAAACACAAATATCCCTTTTATATATACCCTACTACCAGATAAACAAAGCGGAAAAGAGCCACTACAATGTGGCTGTTTCCATGAATACCCTTACGCATGCATTCGTTACAACGCATGCGTGATTACCACGCTGTGGTATGTGGGTAAGTTTAGCACAGTGTCTCTATAAGACCCTTGTGGAACCTTTATATGTCACGTAGAATATTGTTGTTATGGAATGTATTCCTTTTTACCTAGTGAGGGGCAGTTGGACTCGTTACTTTGTCTGCTCAGCTGCTCCTTGCCGTGGGTTCCTGTGTCTACACTTCTGTTCATTAAACCAGCGTTTTACCAAGCTCCAGTTCCTGCTGTGATAATTTTTTCGACCCCATACTACATTTGGTACTGGGAGTGGGGTGAAGCTTTTATGCGCTGGTATGTCTGTTTGCTAAAGGACGGAACCCACTGGCTGTTCAACTTCTCAACGTTAAAAGGAGGACTTAAGGGAAAATCTTTGCTTGCGTGATCACTTCGAGGTGGGTCATAACATTTTTTTATTTATTGAGAGTGCATTCCTGTTGCTTCCTGAAGCCCACCGTTACTCAGCTTGGCCTGTTGCCATTTGAATTTGCCTGCCTCGCACTATACTTGCGCACATACCTTGCTCCAGCATTGTCTTGGCTGTGGGAGCGCGTGTACATCTTTCTTTGTGTCCTCGTTCCCAGTGGCATTGTCGTCTCGCTCCAGCTCTGCATTCCGTAGGCTGTTGGAGCGCATCTGCGCAACAGGATCTCCTCCGCTTGTGCCGCTCTGCAACGTGGGAAATGCGATTACGTCACATGCACTGTGGCCATCTTGGTAAAGGTTTGTTACTCTTTACCGGCTGTCGGCGTTCATCCGCCTTCACTTCTGAGGAGATTTCTGAATTTGTACACGTATCAAGTTGTCGGTGATTTGCACACCTGCTGTTCAGTGCAACACCCGGATCGGTGATTCGCACACCCATAATTCTCATCTGTGACTGCCGTTTGGTTTCACTTGTCGGTGATTCACACACATGTCATTCAGTGTGACACCTTGATCGGTGATTCGCACACCTTTAACCTCTACTTGTTCCTGGAGGTAACATTTCTAACGTTGGCATTTTGGTAAACCATAAGAAATTTAAAAAATACAACTTTTTATTTAAGTATATATTAAAGTATGGCCAACAGTCAAGGAATAATTAATTCAACCGCCACCCTTCCTACAGAAAACCGGATATCAAATGGTCGGAGTGGCTTCGAAATTTTTAAAACTACTTAACTGCTATTAATGCTGATGGTTTTTCCCCCTTCAAGAAAGATGGCTTTGTTAATACACCGTTTGGTAATCTTCATCGTTTTCCTGCCCCATTATCGGAAGACACTCCCTGGAACATTTACTTCTAGTGTTCTTTCGGAAAGGTTCAATTTTGCAATGTGCAAACAATCTTGTGAGGAATCAGTAGAAGATTATATTTCCACATTGAGGGTTTTAGCAGATAAATGTGAGTTTGGGGCTAATGTAGACACTTACATCCTGGATCAGTTTGTATTTTATTGTTTTTCAAAAAAGTACAGGAGCGTTTGTTAACTTCTCCCAATCCCACTTTGGTAGAAACTATAGAAATTGCTAAAAGTATTGAGAGGTTGATTGTGACTTCTAAGGTGCTGTCGAACCATGCAACACAAGTTTCTGTAAATGCAATGTCAGATGAAAGTAGTATTTGTACTGTCAGTTACAACCAAGCTGGTGATAAGAGGCATTTAAGGAACCAGCCTATACGAGGACAATTGGCCTGATTCCGCTGTGGTTTTAGGAATCAAATAGGTAACAATCCGAATTGCCCTGCCATTGGCAAGTAGTGCATTTGCTGCCGTTAAATGGGCCATTTTCAAGGGGTGTGCAGGGGAACATCCAGTGGGATTGCAAGTCTTAATCGAGTCAAAATGTCTAATGTAAGCTTGGAGAGTCCTGAGTGTGATGTACAAGAACGCAGCACTAAATTTGCTAATGTATTACTTACTGTAGATGTTCCGGATTCAGGTGGCTATCAACAGAGGAAAATTAAAGGACTGCTTGTGGATGCCATTATTGATGGAAAATCTATTGTTGTAATGGCTCATTCTGGAGCACCAGTTACTGTACTTGCGGATCACACCTTCTATAGATTCTGGGCTAAGGAAACACCCCTTTTGGTACCTGATATCAATCCCAAGGCATTTGGGGAACAAGCCATTGATCTGTTGGGTTTCTTTTGGAGTGACGTGGAGTGTCTAGGCAGATCTATAAGAACAAAAGTGTATGTGGCAGTGAATGGGAGAGATATCATAGGTTGGAAGGATCTTGCGCTGTTGGGCATTATTTTATGCCCAGGGCAAGATCCTCCAGTTGATGTGGGTGCACCTTCCACTGATATTTTATCTTTGGATCAAGAGCATAGTGTAGTAGATAGCTTGATTCGGTCTTACCCAGAAGTTTTCAAGGATGCAGTTTGGAATGTAAAGAGTTTTGAGCATGGTATAAAGCTCAAGAGGAATGCTGTGCCAGTCCGGTTGTGCATAAAGTTAGACCTGTTCCAGTCAGCATAAGGGAAGATCTCACATTGTTGTTATCCAAATTGCAATCTGAAGGGATCATTGCACCCATTGATGCCGCAGAATGGATTTCTCCAGTCGGTTTGACCAAGAAAAAGACTGGAGATCACAGATTATGTGTGGATTTGAGATCTCTCACTCAAACCATTTTCGTTGATTGCCATCCCCTCCCGCACATCCAAGAGATGATGGCCAACATTGGTAAATCTAACTATTTTTCCACAATTGACTTGCATTTTGCATACCACCAGATTCAACTCTCAAAAGAATCTCAATCACTCACTGCGTTTGTGACACCTTTTGGTGCCTACAAGTACTTGAGGTTACCATTTGGGCTCGCATCTGCGGCGAGTGTTTTCTAAAAATTAATGGATGGTTTGTTTGGAGATATGCCGCATGTGCAAGCTTTCCAAGATGATGTATTAATTTTTACAGAGACTAACACATGCATGTTTTACACAAAGTTTTAGAGGTGCTACAAAAAAGAGGGATGACTGTGAAACCTAGTTAATGTAAACTCCTAGTATGAGAGCTAGAATACTTGGGACATCTCATTTCAGAGAAAGGTATAAAGCCAACATTTTGCAATGTGGAAGCTATACAAAGTGCTCCACCTGCTTTAAATAAGGATGCTGTAAGTTATTTTCTTGGCTTATGTGAATATTATGCCAGATTTGTTCCTGGATAGGCTCACATGGTTCAACCTTTAAGATGTTTGCTCAAAAAAGGAATGACATTTATCTGGAATGACACAATACACAAAGTGTTTGAGAAAGTGAAGTTGTTAGTGGTTTATGCTCCTGCGTTGCACCCATTTGTATATGATGGGAAACTATTTATTACAGTAGATGCTAGTCTAAAGGGGCTTGGTGCTGGTTTTGGGCAGTGGGTGGAAGGTCAAGAGAACACTATAGCGTTTGCTTCACGAGCTTTATAAACTGCAGAGAGCAATTACAGCACCATTGAAAGGGAAGCGCTTAGAATTATTTGGGTGATACAACAGTTCAAAACATACATTTAAGGCACACTTTGTGAGATATTTACAGACCACAAACCACTAGTCTTCTTATTAGCCCGGAAGGGTTTGGGGAAGGCTTCTGCACAGCTGGTACAATTATTGTCAAAATTACAAGAATACGACCTTGTAGTCATATACATCCAAGGTGGAAAGAATGTCCAGGCAGACTGCCTTTCTTGCATTCCTCTTCCTGATTCAAGTGAGGGGGAGGATGATTTCGACAATGATTGTGTTGTTGGCCTGGTTGATGCTGTGTCAACTTGCAGTGGGAGTGTCACTCAAGAGGAATGGTCTACGGCTATGAAACAAGATGAATCTTTAAGAAAGGTGGAACATTTTAATAAAAACAAGTGGCCTACAGGAAAATTACTTAGTGAGGATTTGAGAAGCTTTGCACAGATCAGTGAATAATTGTCATTTGAGAACGGGGTTTGTGTAAGGAATCGCCTGTTTATTCCTCCTCTCTTGTTGAGAGAAATGATTATTGGCATCACTCATGAGGGACATATGGGGATTTCAGCCACCTGCAAGAAACTTAAGGACATTTATTGGTGGCCAAGTATGGACAAACAGGTGGCCATCTTTGTTGGTAATTGTCCTAAATGTGTAGTTTCGGACAAACATTGGAAGTTGAACAATAAACACCAATTTCCTGTTTCATTTCCAGAAGCGCCATGGGAGAAAATGCCTTGGATTTCGCTGGGCCATTCAATGTGCTGTCCTCTGATAAAAGATACTTGTTGGTAGCAATTGACTATTATTCTAAATGGGTTTACTACTCATTCGTTGAGGTCTCCAATTCCACATCTGTGATCTCATTTCTTGAAAATATTTTTAAGATCGAAGGTGCACCCTGTTGCATTGTCACAGACAATGGTTTATCTTTTGTTTCAAGACAAATTACAAGTTTTTGGGAAACGTTTGAAATCAAGCATTGTCAAGTTGCCTTGTACAGTCCATCCTCCAATGGACTTGTTGAGAGGGCCAATCGTTATTTAAAACAAGGAATTCAAACTGCCATCCCAGTCAATGTCAATGTGGCTGAGTTTTTGGGCATATCTCACTTCGCCACATTCTATCACAGGCGTGACACCTTTTAAAGCACTCAGGGGAAGAGAAGCCAGGTCAAAACTGATGCCCAAATGGTTCACCGATTTGGCAGTAGGCTCTGCCCTATCCAAGAAAAGAAATATGAGAGAAGATCAACAACAGGTTAGAAATAGAGTAATTGCCAAACAACTGTTGCAAAAGAAACTCTATTAAGGCAATTCAAGAGTCAAAGTTAAGCATTTAGCAGTGAATGATTGGTTTCTGATTAAGAAGCCATACAGAGTTTGTAAGGGTCAATCCAAGTTCTCGTTACCTATACGAGTTATTAGGGTTAGTAAACCCTCTGTTTTGTTAGAAGGGAGGGGTTGGTGGAACAAGGATCGTGTGGTTAAACTTACAGAAAATAAAGTGGAGATTTTCAATAATGTGAATGATTCCAATCTATCTTTTGTCGTTGGTCACGATTTTGTGGTTAACCCAGCTGTTCAGGATCAAAGACCATCAAAAGTTAGTTGATTTCATTCCCTCTTCCTCTATCGCTGATTGTAGTAGAGTTTGTTCTAGATCTGAATCCGATGTTGTTGATGACAACATTGTGGGAATTGAATCAAGGGGACACGCATCCAAGTTGCACTCCCTGCCTGGTGAAGAGTGTGTATCCTCTTGCAGTCAGCGTACTATTAGGATGCCTGTTAAATTGCAGGACTATGTCCTTTATTGATTAATTTTATTTTTATTGTTGTTTTGATTTTAAGAGAGGGGGATGCGTGGTATGTGGGTAAGTTTAGCACAGTGTCTCTTTAAGACCCTTGTGGAACCTTTATATGTCATGTAGAATATTGTTGTTATGGAATGTATTCCATGTTACCTAGTGAGGGGCAGTTGGACTCACTACTTTGTCTGCTCAGCTGCTCCTTGCCGTGGGTTCCTGTGTCTACACTTCAGTTCATTAAACCAGCATTTTACCAAGCTCCTGCTCCTGCTGTGATTATTTCTTCTACCCCATACTACACACGCATACCTTTACAACAAATTAAGTTGTAAAGGTATGTATGGTAAAGGTATGTGTGATGGGTAAACACCGTTACCATGCATAGCATTTATCACACATGCCTTTACAATGAAATACGTAGTAAAGGCATGTGTGGTGAAGGTACGTGTGTGGTAAGGGTGGTGGAGGCTATCAGCATTGTTAGAGGAAAGGGAAAAGCCCTTCCGCTTCCTCTTTACTACATGCACAGGGCCTCAGAAGAGCTTAGAGAGGAGACGTCGTGGAGAGGTAAGGGGGATTTTACTTTATAAATAAAAATAATATTTCTAATTAAGGCCTGGGGGTTTAGTCTTGCAGGGGGCTGTTTTTAGGGTTCAAGGGAGGGGTATTTATTAGAAGGGTTAGGTGAGGGGGATGTACAGGGGTCAGTTTCTATGGTTCAGGGTAGGGGAGGGGTATTTTTTAGAAGGTTTTTGGGTGGAGTAATCGCTCAGGGGTCGATTTTTAGGGTTCATGGCAGGGGATGGGTATTTTGTTAGAAGGGTTTGGGGTGGGGGAATCGCATAAGGGTCAATTTGTAGGGTTCAGGGGAAGGGTATTTCTTAGAAGGATTAGGGGAAGTGGAGAGGTATTTTTTACTAACAAAGATCTGGGGGCTGGAGGGGGGAGGGGGGAGGACACAAGGGACCAGTTATGGGACTTGGGGCAGGGGTCTGAGATAACCTTTACCATGAATATGGCCTTACCAGGCATGGTTTTACAACGAAATACGTTGTAAAGGTATGCGTGATTATGGCATTTGCGTTGTAATGCATGCATGGTAAAGGTATGCGTTGCAACGGAATGCGTTATAACATCACACAACAAAACAAAGCAACACATACTGCGAGTTCTTAAATCATATAAAACATGAAACAAATAAGAACTACCCCCCAAAAATACTCATATACTTTGAGCAAGCCATGTTTCTAACTATTCTAAAAATATACCAACTCACAGCCATTCAAGGCTGTTTCTATCATTTAAATCAAAGTATATCTGCACTTAGGTTCTTCTTACAAGTACAGTGGTCCAAAGACCACCGTACCCGCGGTGGTGGTCTGACTGCCACCAGCCTGACACACAACTGCCTCCACTGCCAAGTTCCTGGATCCTGACGGGGCGGCGGTGAGGAATGGGCTATTTGCCGGCACTGCCATGCAGATTACAACCTGCCTTTGCCACGAGCTGCTAATGGCGGGGACCCCACCATGAACAGGTCAGTTGAAAGGCAGGTAAATGGGCCCCAAACAGGGCCACAGGGCATTTTAACCCATGGGGTGTGTGCATTTGCAATTGTGGTGCGCCCCTCTGCTTGTACATGGTGCATGCCATACAGTGCACTAACATGCAAGAGGTGCTGCCACAGCAGCAGCATTTGCTTCAGGCTCGCTATGAGCCACAGCATGCAGCCGCCATTGCACTACCAATTCTACACTGTCAGCCCAGTGGTGTTGTCGTAATATGATGGTCTGGATGCCGTCAGCTTGTCTGCCGCAATGGCAGTCCTTCAGTTGGGCCGCCAATCTCCAAATTGGGCCCTAAGTGTAGAATACTCCACAAACAGCCAATTTGGCTTTGAAATAAAACAAATGATGGCACTATCATTTGTCGCTGTTACAGAGGTAGCCAACCGCTACAATTTACTAATTGAAAGCTCTTTCTACCAACATATTGAAGACAAACTTAGTACTCTAATGGACTTATTTTGAAGACACTTGGGTTGGCAGACTGCATCGCTCCGGACACAGACACCAACCCAAATTCCAAATACCCTGGTGGATTGTCTATGACAGCACCTTGATACAGGAAGCCAAAACAAACAGCGCAGTGAAAGGATGGCAAAACGCTTTCCAATACATGCTAGGCAGAACTCAACATACCCTATACAAATTTATAGAAGCATTACAAAAGGAGCAAAACTACCAACAACTACGAATGGAGCAAACTGTTCAGCATATAGGCCATAAACTTAGCAAACAAACCAAAAGAATGTACGACATGCTACAATTTAAAGTTAAAATCTTCATAAATAGCACAGGAGTAGATTACTTAGAAATGATAGCCAAAAGCATGTTATAAAAGAAATGTTAACCTACTAAAGTCTTCTGAAAGTATGACAAACACTAAACCAACATACCATTTAAAATAATTAATATATATATATATATATATATATATATGTAAAATCACAATGTTAATATGGACATAAATAACAAAAATAGATATCAATAATTTAAAAAGCAATATAACTATCACCAACCAAAATAGATCAAATAACTCGATCCATCACATAAATTATTTACTACACATAATCCAAGCAATTCCACATAACAATCACATAAATTTGTCATAAACAATATAATATCACATTTGCCACCCCAAATATATGAAATAAATAACACTTACTGTTCTGTAGCTGCAGATCTTTCTTTGTCTCCACAGAATTTTTTTTTGTAATCCACCATAAATGAGATATCCGAAAATCACCCCCAAAAATGCAAAAATATAACAAATCCAATTCAATCCTCTTTGGAAGCAATTCAAAGTATGTAGGCTCCATAAAAAACCCAGAACGGTGATTTAAAAAGAGAGCCACTCCAGGAAACCTGAAAAAAGGAAATCGAAAGAAAAACCATTGGCTTATTATAAACCAACACTGATTTCCTTTAAAAAAGAAATTTAAACTCCAAATTCCCATAGAAGGAATTCCAGTAAAGTAAATTGAAAACATTCTCCCATCCTTTTGTATTTTTGGTAATGTAATGTTAGGCCTGGGTGCAGTTCGCGGAGTTTCACTACGCGGAACTCCATGAAGTGACATAAAAACTCAGCGGAGTTCAGCAAGCGGAGGAACTGCCATTCGCGCTGATCTTCCTGCCGTTTGGGTAGAAATTCCACTCAAGTAGCAGCTCGCGGTCACCAACTTAGCACGAGTGGGGAAAAAACTCTGCTGCGCTACGCGGAGTGGAGTTTTCTGCACTCCACAAGCTACGAGGAGCACGGAGTGCAGAAAACTCTGCAATCTCCGCGAACGGAGCGGAGTTCACCGCCCAGGCCTAATTTACATTACATTCCCAAAAATATAAATACATAGCAGTAAATTATCAAAATATAACAAACTTCACACAAGTTAACATAGCATAATAATACATTACTAAGCAATGTGGAAAAATGCAAAATGACAAACTAGTGTAAAACCCTAAGAGCAATACATGTAAATATACCAAAAACCCACAAACAATATTATAACTAACTTTTAATCCTCCCTCCTATATTCCCTTACCCTTAAAACCCTTTAAAAATCCTTAAAAAAGGACTTACCAGTAAAAATAACACAAATAGATTACAAAATAGAAGGTAAAAGAAAATGGCTGCTAAACGAAACAAAAAAAAGACTATGTCCCCATAGAAGTTAATAGAAAATATTGTAAAAGTGATGAATAAATGTTTAAAATAATGTAAAAAAGTTATTAACAGAGAAAGTTATTCTGTCCAGCAGGATGTGGATGCTGTCTGCACGAGGACCCTGGACCTGGAAACCAAAGTACAGGACTTGGCGGGCCAGGTGGACTGCCTAAAAACCACAGTTGGCCTAATACATAGACATTAAGGGGCCGATTCCGATTCGGGCCGGAAAACATACCGACCGACTTGGTACGGGAATTTAGTCCGACCGACTCGGACCGGCGCCGTACTACCCTGGTAGTACGATGAAATGCATGTGAAATCCGACCGCCTCGGACGGAATACAAAACGACCGACCGAGCAGGACGGAAACAAGCCATCCGGCCGGGAAATCACACGAAACGAACCGACCGACACGCACCCGGATTGAACCCGAACAAAACGTACCCGCGAACTCCGACCCGCGTAGTACGATGCTGTGCGTGCAAAACACGACCGACTCGCCCGAAGCGCAAGCCGTACGACCGACACGCATACAAAACCCAGCCGAAGCAACCCAAATCTACGCGACCGACTCATACGCCACATATGAAACCTAGCTGACACACAGCGGGAACGAGTCGGACAAGATCGCACCAGACAACTGCAGTGTCCTACTCGGACACAAGAACGACTCCTACATGCACCGAAAACACCAAGGAAAAATTAGAAAAAAAGGGCCAAACAAGCAACCACAAAGCCAATAAATACAGGGAGGAAAAAAAAAATGGTACAAGGACACACCTCCAACTCCACCTACATAAAGGCCACAAATCCCTACCATGATCCTTTGCAAATTCCACTGACCTGCCAGCACACAACACCATCACACAGCAACCACAGACACACTCACAGCTCATACATCACACAAGCCACACACCATTACCACACCTACAAATAGCACCCTCACACACACCCAGCTAAACCTACACTCATCCCCCCCCACTTGCACACACACACATCAATCACCACCACCACCCATCACCATGCCCCCAAAGAAGAACCATAAGTTCCTAGATAGTGAATTGGAAGTCCTGGTAGACGAGATCCTGAGGGTAGAGCCACAGTTGTTTGGTACATTGGTACAACAGACCCCCATGTCGCAGAAAACCAAGATGTGGGCGAGGATTGTCGACAGGGTGAACACACAATCACCATGTTTGTGCACAAAGGAAGACATCCAGAACAGGTGGTATGATGTGCGCAGGAGGGTCCGGGACCTACTCAAAAAGGACTACCTCCTCAGCCAGCACACCGGCAGTGGCCCTCCTGCAAAACCAGTATACCTCAGGCCCTGGGAGGAGAAGGTGCGAGCCATCCTACCAACAGTGAGCGTATATGGACTAACAGACATCCCAGAGCCTGGTGAGTACACAACTAATATACACAATATGGTGTGACAACACACACACATCACAGTCAAGGGGATAGGCAAACCATGCACCCTTAGCAAATACACAGCAACCAAACGATATTCATCCCAAGATGTGAATGCTAGTCAGACAAACACAATACCTCCCAACTCATGGTGATATGTAACTGTGTCATGACATGTACAAACCTAACAACAAATACAGCAAGGCAGTGGCACAAATAGAACCAACAAACACTCCCAGATATTTAAACACCACTAGAACACCACCTCACAGAGAAGCTCACTGAAAGGAAGGAATTCTGTGTATGCTGGTCAAGTCAGTGTAGCCAATAGCATGATGGGAGTGGTAGTCACAGATATTGGTCACACCCACAATTGGCCCATCAACACCACTCTGAACCATGCTCACATCACAGGGAGTGGAAAACAACTGACAAGATGGCTGACACTGGGTACTGCTGTGGGGAGCACAAGGCCCTGATGGGAACTGGGCACCAACAAACAACAGGACCACACTGTCAGCCATCTTGCCATTGCTGTCACACTCACACACAATGAAGTCCACTCAAAAGGAAGGAAGTATGGGCATGCTGGGAAGGGGGTGTAGGCAATAGCATGATGGGAGTGGTAGTCACAGATATTGGTCAGCCTCACAATTGGCCCATCAACACCACCCTGAACCATGCTCACATCACAGGGAGTGGAAAAGGACTCACAAGATGGCTGACACTGGGTACTGCTGGGGGAGCACAAGGCCCTGATGGGAACTGGGCACCAACAAACAACAGGACCACACTGTCAGCCATCTTGCCATTGCTGTCACACTCACACACAGTGAAGTCCACTCAAAAGGAAGGAAGTATGGGCATGCTGGGAAGGGGGTGGAGGCAATAGCATGATGGGAGTGGTAGTCACAGATATTGGTCAGCCTCACAATTGGCCCATCAACACCACCCTGAACCATGCTCACATCACAGGGAGTGGAAAAGGACTCACAAGATGGCTGACACTGGGTACTGCTGGGGGGAGCACAAGGCCCTGCTGGGAACTGTGCAACCACCAACAGCAGGACACCACTGACTGACATCCTAAAAGACAACTTGCACTCCCTGCAATGGAAGCACGTTCCATGGTGGGATATCTGGCTGGGTGGGAAGGAGGACTCACAGCACTGACCATAGTTACAAGCACCTCCACTCACACACCCCCTCAACACTAACTCCACATAACCCACCTGGGAGAATGCAATGCCTCACATCCTAACTGAAGATCCCACAAAGAACCACCACCCTGGGTTATGCTGTGTGAAGCACAGGGACACTCTTGGGACTTGTAGCCAAACAACTGCCAGGACAACACTCCCAGCCATCCTGTCAGCACAGGCACCCCACCCACAGTGAAGCAGAGTCAAAAGGAAGGAAGGATGGGCATGCTGGGAAGGGGGTGGAGGCAATAGCATGATGGGAGTGGTAGTCACAGATCAACATCTCACACCCACATGGCCCAGCAAGTTAGCACTGAAGCATGCACACCTCACAGGGAGTCAAAAGCCACTTCAAAGATGTCTGACACGGGCCACAGCTGTGGGAGCACAAGGCCCTGCTGGGAACTGGGCACCAACAAACAACAGGACCACACTGCCAGCCATCTTGCCATTGCTGTCACACTCACACACAGTGAAGTCCACTCAAAAGGAAGGAAGTATGGGCATGCTGGGAAGGGGGTGTAGGCAATAGCATGATGGGAGTGGTAGTCACAGATGTTGGTCAGCCTCACAATTGGCCCATCAACACCACCCTGAACATGCCACAGGTTGGCAGGACAATGTGCTACACCAATATCACTCTCTGACTGTCACAATTTAGGAGAATGCAATGTCCAGGCCCACATCCAGAGGTACAGTCACAACTGTCAGGTGTTTGAACAATTGATGCCAGTAGAAACATAACATACAATCTGTGTCTCTCCCCAAAACAGGTGATGATGGGGACACAGCAGCAGATGAGGAGGAGTCCCTGTCCCAGGCTCCGGGGAACACTGAGCTCACTGGTGTGGATCAGCCTCTGTACTCCTCGGATGGCGAAGAACCAGCTGGACCCTCCGGTGTGAGTCATCATGCAGCACCACCAGGACCAACATCTGCACCCCCTGCACCCACCCCTCCAACAACTGCCAACACACAGGCCACCCCTGCCAACACGGACAGACCAAGGACCACAGATGACAACAGCGCAGGGACCCAGACCCAAACTGGAGATGGTGACAATGAGCCCAGGAACAACACACAAGTGGGCCCACGGTCACCTGTGCGTGCCACCGCAGGTCCTGCACGTGTCGCCAGGGGTGGTGGGAGGGGTGGTAGACATAGGTCGCTCTTTGCAGAGGGGTCTGGACTGCATGATGACCCACAACTGGCACGCATCGCGGATGCGTACCAGACTAGCACCGGAGAGGTCAGCCAGGTAGTGGGGATCCTCAAGGACATACAACAGCAGCAGGCTGCCCATCATGCCCGCTTGGACTCCCACATGTCCCATGTCGAGACACACATGTCACGTGTCGAGACACACATGTCTGGCATGGAGTCCAAGTGGGACACATTGGAACAACTGACAGCGGTGCATAGGGACATACTGACATGCCTCCGCCAGATCAGCACCAACATGGCCTCACCTCCCTGTGTGCCCACAACATCTGCTGCTGAAACAACTGCAAATGCCACAGGGAGGGAGGAGGACTCTGGCAGAGAGTCCCCTGCACCGCCGCAGCCTGCACCTGAGGGTCCCCCCCCCAAGAAGAGGGGCCGTCCGAGGAGGCCAAACTGAGAGGCCGATGGCCATCTACATCCCCCAGGAAGCCAACACCTGTTCTGGAACTTTTCCTCTGTGTGCAAACTGCACGCCCTGTCGAAGCCAACCCAACTCTCCCACATGACATGGGGAGCTCTAGTTGGCCAAATTCATCAGATGACTGTGGACTTTACTCTGGACATTTCAGCTACCAAGACTTCCAAATCACATGGGAACTTTGGATTCCAATTTCTATGTACAGCACCCACCATCCTGTGCACCATTCTCACACCTGTATGTAAATAAACTCACCAATACACCATATCTGCCTCTGTTGTGATTCCAACGTGCTCTCTGTCATGGAGATGGTGATCAGAAAAATGACACTGTTCATGCTAACTGCTACAGCAAGTCCAACACCGTCATGTCAGTCATGGCGACGTGACACATATGAGGGAGACACACCACTAGGGCCACACAACACATACACACCAGGGCCATCAGACTCATCACCTATACTGATGTTGTAACTAAATACAGTGGAATGCACAGACACGTCACCTATTCACAGTCTGTCAACTAGACTACAGGTGCAGTAAGCAAATATCAGTCAGATGTGTGACCACAGACAACGCACATCCCAAAGTGAAGCACAGGTTTATTACACATTTGCAACATGTTGTTTCCACTACAAATGCTAGCTAATCCAACCTGGCTGTGGCCACAAAGTCAAAAAGTGCAGATGATAGAAAGTCCAGGGGTGTGTGGCACATCACCTGTAGGGAAACGACTGCTTCCACCTTGGAAGTTGATTCATGGATTCGTGGGATCCAAGTTGATCAAACAACTCCGGCAGCACCCTGTGAAGGACAGACATGACACACAGTCAAAACCACTGAAGAACAGCACAGAACGGCAATACTCATGTCTAATACATGTCACGAGATAACTACACAAAACCAAGTTAGCATGTCAACACTGTTGGGCAGTATAGACCACCTGCAAGGACACATCGCTGCACGCATCCAGTCAAGTAGCACATGGCCACACTCAAACAGCAACAGAGCACCACACACACATATCATGCAAACTCAAATCATTGACATTACAACCCTCTGGAGACTCACATTCAGATGAAGAAGTTGGTGATGAGCTGTGTGCGGACATCACTATCATCATCATCATCATCATCTTCACTGGCATCGTGACCCAGGCCAGGATCTTCCACAGGTGGCGGACGTTGGTCATCGTCATCCAGGATGAGAGGCAACTCCTTCCTACTGCCAGGTTGTGTAGCATGCAGCAGACGATGACAATCTTGCACACCTTTGCTGGGGCATATGGGAGGACCCCTCCTGTCTTGTCCAGGCAGCGGAAACGGCTTTTCAGGAGACCAAAGGTCCGCTCAATCACCCTCCTCATCCGACCATGTGCCTCATTGTAGCGCATCTGGGCTGGTGTCACATGGTTCCTGAGGGGTGTCAGCAACCACGGCATGTTGGGGTATCCTGAGTCACCTACAGACAGACAATTGCACATTAGCCGATTTGAAAATGTGTGCGGAAAACAACATAGCAGAACACACACAATGGTACAAAGTCAGTACACACCAACAAGCCAGGCACGCTGGTTCGGCATCTGTGACATCATCCTCGGGATGCGACTACTCCTCATCACGTAGGCATCGTGTGCCGAACCGGGGAAACGGGCACACACATCAATCAATCAATCAATCAATCAATCACAGAATTTGTAGAGCGCCCTACTTATCAGCGAGGGTTCTTAAGGCGCTGGGGAGAGGGAAGGGGGGGGGATGCTGCGACTGGTCGAACAACCAGGTCTTGAGTAGCCTCCTGAAGGTCAGCAGGTCTTGGGTCTGTCGTAGGCTTAGTGGAAGGGTGTTCCAGGTCTTGGCGGCGAGGTGTGAGAAGGATCTGCCGCCGGTGGTTGTTCTTCGAATGCGAGGACGGTGGCGAGGGAGAGGTCGGCGGAGCGGAGCTGGCGGTTGGGGACGTAGAAGAAGAGTCGTCTGTTGAGGTAGGCTGGGCCAGTTTTGTGGAGTGCCTTGTGTGCGTGGATGAGGAGTTTGAAGGTGATCCTCCTGTCGACGGGGAGCCAGTGCAGGTTCCTCAAGTGGGGGGTGATGTGGCTGTGGCGTGGTACGTCGAGGATCAGTCGTGCGGAGGCGTTTTGTATGCGTTGCAGTTGCTTGATGAGCTTGGCCGGGGCTCCCGCGTAGAGGGCGTTCCCATAGTCCAGTCTGCTACTGACGAGGGCCTGGGTGACTGTTCTTCTTGTGTTTGTCGGGATCCACCTGTAGATCTTGCGAAGCATGCGGAGGGTGTTGAAGCAGGAGGAGGAGACTGCGTTGACTTGCTTGGCCATGGAGAGCGTTGAGTCGAGGATGACTCCCAGGTTGCGTGCATGGTCGGTGGGTGCCGGGGCTGCTCCCAGCGTCGTTGGCCACCAGGAGTCGTCCCAGGCTGAGGGGTTGGAGCCGAGGATGAGGACCTCCGTTTTGTCCGTGTTCAGCTTTAGTCGGCTGATCTTCATCCAATCGGTGACGGCCTTCATTCCTTCATGGAGATTGGCTTCGGCGGCGAGGGGTCCTTGGTGAGGGAGAGGATCAGTTGAGTGTCGTCGGCGTAGGGAGATAATGTTGAGGTCGTGTTGTCTGGCGATGCGTGCGAGCGGGCCATGTAGATGTTGAACAGTGTTGGGCTGAGGGACGATCCCTAGGGTACGCCGCAGATGATCTCGGAGGCTTCGGATCGGAAAGGTGGGAGGCGGACTCTCTGGGTTCTGCCGTCGAGGAAGGAGGTGGTCCATTCCAGGGCCTTGTCTCGGATCCCTGCGTCGTGGAGGCGTGCGCGTAGAGTGCGGTGGCAGACAGTGTCGAAGGCGGCGGAGAGGTCCAGCAGGATGAGGGCTGTGGTCTCACCATTGTCCAGCAGGATCCTGATGTCGTCGGTGGCGGCGATGAGGGCAGTCTCAGTGCTGTGGTTGCTGCGGAACCCCGATTGGGATGGGTCCAGGATGCTGTTTTTCTTCGAGGTATCGGGTTAGCTGTTTGTTGACGATCTTCTCGATGACCTTGGCTGGGAACGGAAGCAGAGAGATGGGCCGGAAGTTCTTGAGGTCTCTCGGGTCCGCCTTGGGTTTTTTGAGTAGGGCGTTGATCTCTGCGTGTTTCCAGCTCTCTGGGAAGGTCGCGGTCTCGAAGGAGAGATTGATGATGTTGCACAGGTGGGGTGCGATGGAGCTGCTGGCTTTGTTGAAGATGTGGTGCGGGAAAGGGTCTGACGGGGAGCCGGAGTGTATTGTGCTCATGGTCTTGATGGTGTCCTCGATGTTCACCCTGGTCCAGGCTGGCAGGGGGTCGTGGTCGATGGTGTGTGGCGGGTCTGGTGCATCGATCTTAGTTGGGGCTGTCAGGGTGTTGAAGCTGTCGTGGATGTCGGCGATCTTGCGGTGAAAGAAGGTGGCGAGGGAATCGCACAGGGGTTGCGACGGCGGGATGTCGTTGGTGTTGGAGCTGGGATTGGAGAGTTCCTTCACGATGTTGAAAAGCTCCTTGCTGTTGTGTGCGTTGTTGTCGAGGTGGTCTTTGAAGGAGATTCTCTTGGCGGACCTGATGAGGTGGTGGTGGATTACGGATGGGGTCTTTGTGGGCTGTGTGGCTGTCCGGTGTCTTATCACTGTGCCATTTCTTCTCTAGTTTCCGGCAGGTATGCTTGGAAGCTAGGAGTTCCGAGGTGAACCAGCTGGCTCTTTTGGTGGTGTCGCTGTAGGTGAGCTTTTTCAGCGGGGCGAGGGTGTTGGCACAGTCGTCCATCCATCGTCTGAGGTTGCAGGCAGCGTCGTCGGTGTTGGATGGGTCGGAGGGAGGGCTGAGAGCGAGGGTTGCCCGGAGTTGGTCTTCGGTGACTTTGCTCCAGCAGCGGCGTGGGATCTGTTGGGTGCGGTGGTGTGTGGTGGGTTTCTGGAAGGTGAAATGGATGCAGCGGTGGTCGGTCCAGAGGAGTTCCGTGGTGTGGCTGAAGGAGACGTGGGAGCTTGAGGAGAAGATGGGGTCAAGCGTGTGGCCGGCGGAGTGGGTCGGTGTTGTGACGAGCTGGCTCAGGCCGAGGTTGGCGAGGCTGTCGAGCAGGGTGGTGGAGTTGCTGTCGTTGTTGTTCTCCAGGTGAAAGTTCAGGTCTCCGAGGAGGATGTAGTCGGTAGAGGTCAGGGCGTGCGTGCTGATGAAGTCGGCGATGGAGTCGCTGAACTGGGGTCGGGGCCCAGGGGGTCTGTAGGCAAGGGTGCCTCTAAGGGTGGTGTTGGGGTCCGTGTGGATCTGGAAGTGCATGTGTTCGGCGGTGCTGAGAGTGTCGTCGGTGCTGGTCGAGACCCTGATGGTGTTCTTCTGGACGATGGCGATTCCTCCTCCTACTGCGTTGATGCGGTCTCTGCGGGTGATCTTATAGCCGTCTGGGATGGCTATGGCGATGTCGGGGGCGGAGGAGTCGTTCATCCAGGTCTCTGTCAGGAAGGCGACGTCTGGTGATGATGTGTCGAGCAGGTCCCAGAGCTCGACGGCGTGTTTGCGTGCGGAGCGGGTGTTCAGTAGGATGCACCGGAGGTGGTTGAGGTCCTTCTTGGCGGGCGCCTCGGTGGCTCTGAGGCTGGTGTAGCTGCAGTTCCGGCAGGTGAAGGGACCATGGGTGCGTTTCGGGGCGGCCTTGAAGCAGTTGTGCGTCCGTCCGGGGTTGAGAGCGTGGAGTGTGGTGGCATCATATCGGCGTCGGTCCTCGAGGCTGGTGCGGGGGCGCGCGGCCCAGGGGTTCTGGCGCTGGGCGCGGTCCAGTCGCGGATGGGCGCAGACGGGTTTGCCTTAGCGCGCCGTCGGCGCGCCAGCGGCGCGACCGCACAGCGGCCGCCATATATGGGGAGGTGGGAGGGAGGAGCAGCTGGGAGGCAGGGGCAGCGAATGGGCAGTCAGGGGCGGGGCCGCAGGGACGCAGCGGCGGGAATGGAGAGAGGCAGCGAGGGGCACAGAAGGCAAAAAGGGCCGAGAAAACACAAGAAATACGGGCACAGTACAAATGGGGCGGCGGGGCACAGAAGGCAAAAAGGACCGAGAAAACACAAGAAATACGGGCACAGTACAAATGGGGCAGCGGGGGCACAGAAGGCAAAAGGACCGAGAAAACACAAGAAATACGGGCACAGTACAAATGGGGCAGCGGGGGCACAGAAGGCAAAAAGGACCGAGAAAACACAAGAAATACGGGCACAGTACAACTGGGGCAGCGGGGGCACAGAAGGCAAAAGGACCGAGAAAACACAAAAAATACGGGCACAGTACAAATGGGGCAGCGGGGGCACAGAAGGCAAAAAGGACCGAGAAAACACAAGAAATACGGGCACAGTACAAATGGGGCAGCGGGGGCACAGAAGGCAAAAGGGACCGAGAAAACACAAGAAATACGGGCACAGTACAAATGGGGCAGCGGGGGCACAGAAGGCAAAAAGGACCGAGAAAACACAAGAAATACGGGCACAGTACAAATGGGTCAGCGGGGGCACAGAAGGCAAAAGGGACCGAGAAAGCACAAGAAATACGGGCACAGTACAAATGGGGCAGCGGGGGCACAGAAGGCAAAAAGGACCGAGAAAACACAAGAAATACGGGCACAGTACAAATGGGGCAGCGGGGGCACAGAAGGCAAAAGGACCGAGAAAACACAAGAAATACGGGCACAGTACAAATGGGGCAGCGGGGGCACAGAAGGCAAAAAGGACAGAGAAAACACAAGAAATGCGGGCACCGAGGCCACAAGCGGAGGGGCGAGCTTACCAGCAGCAGCGGGCGGACAGCACAGGCGGAACTGTGTGGTGGGGAGCGACCTACCTGGCAAGGTCAAGGGTCGCTCTCCTCACCGCGCAGCAGCCGCCATATATGGGGAGGTGGGAGGGAGGAGCAGCTGGGAGGCAGGGGCAGCGAATGGGCAGTCAGGGGCGGGGCCGCAGGGGACGCAGCGGCGGGAATGGAGAGAGGCACATGTGTGATGGTCATATCTGCAAGATATACCACCAGAGCATTGATCGAATGGTAATGTTTACGGTTCCGGTATGCCTGCTCATGTGCCTGTGGTGGTATCAAAGCCACATGTGTCCCATCAATGGAGCCAATTACATGTGGCATCCTCCCCAGGGCATAGAAGTCACTCTTGACGTCAGTGAGTTGTTGACGTGTTGGGAAATAGATGTACTGGTTCAGGTATATCAACATTGCCCCCAAAACATTGCGTAGCACACGACTGAACATAGTCTGTGACATCCCACCGGCAGTCGCCACAGTGTGTTGAAAGGTACCGGTGGCAAAGAAGTGTAGGGCTGCCATCACCTTCACCTTGGGGGTCAGCGCTGTAGGATACGGACGGCCAGGCTGCAAATGTGGGTCCAACCGCACTGCCAAATCCTCAATCAGCTGCCTGGTGAAGCGGTACCATCGGATGCTGTCACGTTCCACCATCGTTGCCAGGTCTGGGAATGGTCGATGGACAGCAGGAGCCCTGCAGTGCATAGGTGAAGAAAGCAAGATTGTCAGTCACCCCAACTATGTGCCGTTCACCATACTCAATTTCACATGATACATCATTAACAAACACAAGTACTTGATGTGTGTGTCGTTCTGTTTGGACATATATGGCACCTACATGGACATCATCTAACATCTCTGTTCAACAAGTGTTGACAACAGGTTCCAGGGTGTGCTATGGGAAACCATTAGGGTGTGTCACAGTACCCATTTACTGCTCTCACGTTCCACACACATACCACAGTGACATGTCTGGACAGATGCTCCACAGGCATCACAGCTCATTGACAGGTAGATTCCCAGGGACCCTGTCTTGCTACATGGACACTGGCATGACATTGCGTATCATGTACACGTCAGAAAAACTAATATGACACCCACAGGTAGTGGCCCCTGTAGCCTCTGCAGGACAGACATGGACGTCTGTGACACACACACACACAACATCAAAGTTCATGCACAAACCACGTGGATGTGGAGACTGTCTCCCATTGTGCACATGGAGTCAGAGACATGTGAAACACAACATGCACACAGACTGCGGAGGGACATCACTATTGTGGCAATGGGCCACCCTGTGACGTACATGCCTTCCCACATGTGAGCCTGGGGGTATGTGACATGTCATACACATACACAACCTGGAAATGTGACCATGACCATGACACATGCTCATAAATGAAAAGTTGCACACCACAGTGGTCAGGTGCACAACACACAAAGGACCCTGTCCCCATGAACACATGCACAGCCTGGGTGTGTCTGCCCCCAAATGCCACCCCAAAAACCACATGTTCACCCCCATACACAGATAAGGTTATGCTGCCACACATGCCTTCGATACAGTGTGGACTGGGTGTGGTGTTGTAGGTGTGCCCCTGTGTCCCTGGAAAGTATATGTGGCTGGCATAAGTTCACCAGTGACACGTTGAACAGCAATGGACCGATCGGTGTGCCCGGCCGGCCCATTGCATTGTATGTGAGCGGGTACGCGTTGTATCCCGGGTACGCGTTGAACAGCAATGGACCGATCGGTGTGCCCGCACGGCCCATTGCATTGTATGTGAGCGGGTACGCGTTGTATCCCGGGTACGCGTTGAACAGCAATGGACCGATCGGTGTGCCCGGCCGACCCATTGCATTGTATGTGAGCGGGTACGCGTTGTATCCCAGTATCGCGTTGTACAGCAATGGACCGATCGGTGTACCCGGCCGGCCCATTGCATTGTATGTGAGCGGGTACGCGTTGTATCCCGGGTACGCGTTGAACAGCAATGGACCGATCGGTGTGCCCGCACGGCCCATTGCATTGTATGTGAGCAGGTACGCGTTGTATCCCGGGTACGCGTTGAACAGCAATGGACCGATCGGTGTGCCCAGCCGGCCCATTGCATTGTATGTGAGCGGGTACGCATTGTATCCCGGGTACGCGTTGAACAGCAATGGACCGATCGGTGTGCCCGGCCGGCCCATTGCATTGTATGTGAGCGGGTACGCGTTGTATCCCGGGTATGCGTTGAACAGCAATGGACCGATCGGTGTGCCCGGCCGGCCCATTGCATTGTATGTGAGCGGGTACGCTTTGTATCCCGAAATACGCGTTGTACAGCAGTGGACCGAACGGTGCGCACACATTGGCTGGGGCCTGGCATGGCAACGGACGCGTTTCAAGCTCCAACGAGTCTGATGCAGTGAATTCAGTTGGCCAGCCACAACAATGTTGCGAAATCATGGGTGTCATGAAGTTGAAGATTTGAAGGATGCTGTGGGCGTGTATTAGTGCTGCTATCCCATGGATTGGTCAGATTCAGAAGATGCAAACGACTTGGACCTATCACTTTGGACACATGGGACAGTATCTGCCTCTGCAGCACACATATAATGCTGGCTGTTCTCCTGAGAGCTCACTTGCCTGCACTACATGCTCCAGGACGACATCTGCCACCAACACTGCTGCTGTTTATGCATCCTCTGTCTCCTGCAATGGCACGTACTGTGGAGAGAGCCCCAGCCTTCAGCCTTGAGGAGAACCAGGCCCTGCTGGACAGCCTCCTTCCACAGTACAGCAAGCTGTATGGGAAACCAGGGGAGCAGGTGAGTGTGCTGTCCACTGCCTCACTAATTGTGCATGTTGTCTGACTAGCAGGGCTTTCAGTGTGCACACCACTGGCTAGCATGCCCACTGAGTAGTTGTCACACCCCAAAGTGTGTAGTTACATGCACTGAACTGGTACAGTGCAGTAACAGTGCATTCCAACTAGGTTTACTTCCCATGGAATGATACCATGTAGTGACTGCTGGCAAACTGTTCATAGCCATTGTTGCACTGCCTGTGTACATCATATGCCCCTGTGATTGAGACATGTATATCCAACTGTGTGATGCACGTATATGTTGCATGTGTAGTAATGGCCTTTTCACTTTGTCATCCTCACAGGTTGATGCCCACCAGAAGCAGGAAATCTGGCTGACCATCGCCCGGAAAGTAAGATCCGTGGGGGTCTGCAGGCGCAGGATCTGCAACTGCCAGAAGAGGTGGCAGGACCTTCGTGACTGGACCCAGAGGATCGCAAGGGTCCAGCTGAAGCTGTCGCCTCCTCGCAGGAGGGGCGGACACCGGACCCTGACCCCCCACATGCTCCGGATCCTGGCGGTGGTCTTCCCTGACCTGGATGGGCAGCTGAAGGACAGACAGCAGCAAGGAGGGGTGAGTCCATGACTGCACTGTGCACTTTGTCTGACATGCTATGTGCCCTCCTCTGGCCTGGTTAAACTTCCACAGTACATCAGTCATGTGGTCCAGGACCCATGTCCCTCAATTGTGACATGCCCACTTCTCCTCTGATACGCATATGTGTGGCCCTTATAGTCAGGAAATTGTGTCATTTGGGGACTGTGTCATTGCATTTAGCTTTGCTCAAGCTGGGGGACAGCATTTGTTCCTGTGACTATGTTGTGCGATTCATGGGTGGGTCAATTGCTTACACAATGCCTAAGTTCTGACATGTAATCTGGGTGCAACTTTGATATGTGGTCCGCTTGCTGCTCTGACTCACCACATGTCCCTGGGGAATTTGGCACACACCCATGCTGCTGGTGGGAACAATGTTTGGGCCTCAGGAGTATGTGTATCCAGTGTGTCACACATGCTTAGCCACCTGCCTACTGTCCAGGACTCATCCCTCTTACAGGTGGAGCTGACAGTAATGCCTACTCCAGGGCATGCAATACACTCTGTACTCCCACTCCTGTGTATCATCTGGCATGTTGTGATCAGTGTAATGTACCCTCAGGTGTCTGCCTCTGTCTCATTGTGCTGTGTCTTCGTTGTCAGGACTACTGGTATGTTTATCGGTTAGGGCTCAGCATGCCATCTGAGATGTGACCATGATAGACGATACTTCTGTGACTTATAGGTGTCTGATCACTTGACTGTGCACACAGGTGTTTGCGACTGTGACTTTCAGGCAGCTGTATTGTCATTCACAGCACACTGTGAGGTGCTCATGTTCAGAGAGTTGTGTTTCATGTCCCCCATATGTCCAGTTGGTATGACGTGGACAAATAGTAGTTTTAGATGATGTGGTATTTGGTGGATGGACATGTGCACTTGTCAGTCACATAACTTGCATTCCCCATGCCCTCGGATTGTGACACAGTGCAGACTGTTGTTGGCTGGCTGCCATGGACATGTGACTTGAGACAGTAATGTATGACTTTGCACGCATTCCTGTGTCATGGCATTAAACTTCCTGAGACTGATCCTGCAGGGGAGTGACATGTGCAACATGCACCCCATTGTGGCATTGACTATCCGGACATGGGTGCATCATGGTGTCTGGTGCTGGTATGCATCACATGCATTTCTATTTAGACTCTGGCCATCCCTTTATCCGGACACCTGCACTGACTCAGTGGCAAGAGATGTGATGTGTGCATGTTCACATACTTCACCGTGTTCCCTGCAATGTCCAACAACTGTGTAGGTGGTGCATGTGTTCACACTAGGGTCTTACCATCAGACAGGCACCAGACAGATGGGTGCAAGGGCAGGAGGGGTGTGAGTCCCATGGTTGACCATCAGACTGACAATTGGCTTCCCCGAATCTGTGTGAGGACTTTAGGCAATGTTCAACTAAGGATGCCAGGGCTTGCTCTGTAATGTGCTGTACTTACTGTGGTGTGTGCGGTCAGTGCAGGTGACTGATGTTTGTCTGTTTCCCTAATTGTTTGCAGATACATCCACGGCCACAGGAGGGGACAGCTCCACGGACCAGGAGGAGCAGCGGAGCCAGACTGGGTCAGCATCGGACGAGTGGTCAGAGGGACCCAGTGGCACGGAGGGCGAGGGAGCCACACCGAGGAGTCCTCAGCACCATCCACCTCAGCTGAGGACCACAGCAGCTCGGAGGATGACTCCCTTGTGGAGGCGGGTCTCAGCAGCCACCAAAGGCCAGCTAGTCTGTCTGGCCCCGCCACCACCACCACCACCACCGCCCTCCCATTGGCTCCCATTCCTGAGGTCCGTGGAGGCTCCCGTACTCGGGAGCGTGTCTCCTTCGTGCCAGGCACCGCAGCCCCTGCCCTTGTGTCCCCTGCTGCCCTGAGTGAGGAGTCTGTGTACCTCCTTCGGCAGCTCCATGTAGGGCAGACAGCAATGCTGAGTGTCCTCCATGCACACACCACTCTGTTGACACAGCTGGTGTCCTTCATGGAGGGCATCTCGACGGGTATGTCTGCCCTACAGAGGAGCAATAGGTCCATGGACTCCTCCCTGACGGCAGCAGTGTCCCTCCTCCAACAGTCCCTCACCCCTCCCACCTCTGTCCCATCCACACTTCCTGCCCCCCTACCTGTCCAAAGCACATGCACACCTGCACAGTCACCCAAACACACAGACACGAGCAGCACAGACACACCCAAGAGAAAGGCAAGACGTGCACACACGCATCCTCAGGGGACTGATACCACAGACACAGGGGACGGGGAACACACACACACACAGGCATCCACATTAACTCTGCAGTCCTCCAAATCTTCTCCCTCCAAGACCCCTTCCCTTGCCTCACCTGCTAACACACCTACACAGCAGATCTTCCTGTGTGACCTCGGCCTCTTCCCCTCCAATCCTGCTGATCCAGCATACCGGGGGAAGAGGAAGTCCACCCACACAGAGGGAGTGCCCTCGCCCCTGGACACCTCCCCCAGGCGCAGGCAGAGTGAGCCCCCCACCCGCAAGTCCCCCGGTCCCGGAAGAGCAAGACCCCGCCACCGCCCTGCAAGTCAACCACCCAGTCTCTCACCTCCATCCCCCAGGCCACCACTCCACTGGTTCCACCGCCACACCCTGCCCCAGGTTCCCCCACACACCGATACCGCATCCCCAAACTCCTTAGGCCCTCCCCCTGCCACTTGCTCTTCCACCCCAAAACCAGATGCTCTGCCTGTTTGTGCCACTGGTGTGGAGACCGTGTCCCCCCTCTGTCCTGCCCAGCTCTTCTGCCCCCCTTCCACTACCTTGGAGTCATGCACTGCGGTGGAGTCCACAACCACCCTGTCTGACTCGGGCACTGCATTGGGGACCCAGTCCACTCCATCTGACCAGCCCACTGCAGTGGTTGCAGCACCAACACCATCTGACTTGAGCCCTGCGGTGGTGCCAGCCCCCTGAGTCAGACACCTCCACTGCAGTTGCCGGTGACACTCCTGCACCCACCTCCCCTTCACTGCCTCCTTCTGGCATCCCCTGATCCTGTCCCTGCGGTGCCTGGCCTGCCCCTCGTATGCCCCTCCAAGGGGATGTCCCCTGTCCGTACCTGTGCAGGCAAGCAATTGTTGACAAGTTGTCACACATCACCCTGTTGGGACTGTATATTTGGACTGGCCATTGGCCTTAGTTTATTTTGGACTTTTGATTTGAGTTGCACACTTGCTGAATAAAGCCTCTTTTTGTTTACTTGTGGTTAATCTTTGGAGGTACATGATGTAGATGTGTGGAATCATGCATTTGCTGTTGTAATAGTGTTCAGATCAGGTAAATGAAGTTTTGCTGTGATGGGCTCCATGTGGTCCATGGGATATGTGTCCTAATCTAGTCTGGATCTATAGCATCCTTTGCTGCAGTCTGAGGGTGTAATGTTCAGCATTTGACACAGGGATGTACGTTTAGCATTTGTAGATTACCATCTTTGTCCTACACTGATGCACATCTGGTGGGCTTACCACTGTCCAATGTTCCTAGTACCCTGACTGTGTGCCCGTCTCCAATGGACATGCAGTTTAGCACATCAAATTTGGAGGACTCATCTGTGTACACAGTGCAAGTTGCTTGACACGTGTCTTGGGTGTATGCAGATGACTGACGTGACACTCCCGTGCCCAGGCTGATATGAGCAGAGCGTTGTAGTTGTTGACTCACTGACCGAGAGTTCTGCTGACATGTTTGAGTCGTGCACAGACAAGGTTTGGCACAGCTGACCTTCCACAGGAGTGGAGTGCCCTCATGGCAGTGCGTGATTCCGTGATATAGGCTGTGCCCGTGTTGTGTGTTGTGTAGGCATGTCTGTGCGTGTTCCCTTCTCCTTTTCCTACACAGGCTGTGTCCCTACGGATGATCCTGTTTGTGATGCTTGCTGAGTTGTTCTGTGTTCATCCAGCATCTTGGACCTGGTTTCTCCGGGATGTGGGTGCATGGCAAACTAATGTTCATGAGGTTGTCATCCCTAGTTGTCTTTATTGTCAGGGCTGGGGATGTGGGCAAACGCAGATGGGACACAGTCAGGATTCCTCTTGGCACTTGTTGGTTACACAAGTAATGTGATTTTCTTTTTGTGTATGCTTTCAGTGATTGTGACACGTTGTGTGTGTGACTGCTGCCACTCCTCAGGGTCAGAGCTGCAATGTTGGAAGTTGTCTATGTGTGTCCTTTGTGGGTCAGCTTGGCTTCTTCATTGGTGTGTGACTATGGCCAGGGTCCCATTGTTTGAGGTGGATTTCACGTCATGCCCATGTACGGCATACTGTGCAGTGTGTCAGACATTCACAAGTCTTGTTGACTGGCCATGTGTGATGGGTTTCTGCACCTTATTTCCCCCACCACCCCTGGGATTGTCATGGGTGCATGTGCAATGTCAGCAGTCCATGTGAGCTTCACTGCTGCACATTGGTGGAGATCAAGGTGTGTGGCGTTGAGTGTGTGCAAATGTGAGTTGTTGCACGGCTGGGGCACTACCTCCATATTGTCCTTGGCTGGCAGGCCATGCTGAGTGCTTTGTGCTTGTATAGGTGTGATGGTAGTTTGTTGCTCAGGACACATGGCTGTGGTTCACAGTGTGGATGACATCTACCTTTGTCATCACAGTGTGATTGTCATGCAGGCTAGTGTCACCACAATGTGGGGTCCCTGGGGAGTGCTGTGGGGGTTCTGGCTCTTGCTGTGTTTGTTGATGTTCCTACAAGCTTGTGTGACATGTGTAATTTGGGCTCCCTCTCATCTCACAATGCCTGTTTGCCCACATAGGGGAATCCAATCCATGAGTTACTTCTGTATGTGACTGTGTTGACATCTGTGTATTAGTGAATCTGGCCTCCTCATGTGTTGTGTGTTTGCCTGGGGACACTAGCACACAACCCCCCTCACCTGTTGTGTTTGATATGCAGTGTGAGTCTGCCTGTTTGTGTTTGTGCATTTGCACCACTGCATTGGCATATCTTTAGTTTGCCATTGGCTGTATGTTGTTTGTTGGCTTTCCCCTGCTGGCCCTGGGACTGATAGGTCATCAGTCAGCACATTGATCATGGTTAGTATGTCCCATTGCTGCCATGGTATGGTATTTGTTCACCTGACATCTACAGTCTCCACAGGATATCTACATTTGTGTATCCATTGGTGCAGATATGTGGGTCTGCATTATGATGCTCACTTCTGTCATTGTGTCATTTGTGAATGTAGACAATGTGGGCCCCCATGGCTGATGTTTGTGTGCACATGGCCAGAACGATGTGTCATTGGCACTGCACTGCTTGCCTCACACAATCTGTGTGGCTATGGGACACAAGCACTACAATGCCACTGTAGTGTTTGGTGTTGTGTGGCCAGGAATAATCCCTGCAGTTTTGTTTTTGCAGCTTTTACCAGGACTACACTTACCTTTTGGGCACTGTGGTGATGGGGCTTTGGGCCCCATTGCCACACTGTTCAATATGTGCTTCAGCTATGGAGCACACACTTACCTTTTGGGCACTGTGGTGATGGGGCTTTGGGCCCCATTGCCACACTGTTCAAAATGTGCTTCAGCTATGGAGCACACACTTACCTTTTGGGCACTGTGGTGATGGGGCTTTGGGCCACATTGGTCATGGTCTGTTTGCATTGTGTAGGCCACACACACAATTATGTGTGACACATGTGTTAGGGGGTCACATTGTATGTTCAATGTCATGTTCAGTGTTGTATGCATTTGACACAGACCACACACGCTTGTCATGGTGTTGGGGGTGGGATGTAATTTACAGACAGTCCTTATGTGGGAGTATGCTAGTTGTGTCATGCATTACCCGTCCTATGAGTAGGGGTGGTTGTAGTGGCAGGCATCCAGCCCCCATGAGTGGGGATGGTAGTAGTGGTAGGCATCCAGCCCCCCATGAGTGGGGATGGTAGTGGTGGTAGGCATCCAGCCCCCTATGAGTGGGGATGGTAGTAGTGGTAGGCATCCAGCCCCCCATGAGTGGGGATGGCAGTAGTGGCAGGCATCCAGCCCCCCATGAGTTGGGATGGTAGTAGTGGTAGGCATCCTGCCCCCCATGAGTGGGGATGGTAGTAGTGACAGCCATCCAGCCCACCCTGAGTAGGGGTGGTGTTAGTGGTAGGCATCCATCCCCCTATGGGTGGGGATGGTAGTAGTGGTAGGCATCCAGCCCCCCATGAGTGGGGATGGTAGTAGTGGTAGGCATCCAGCCCCCCATGAGTGGGGATGGTAGTAGTGCCAGGCATCCAACCCACCCTGAGTAGGGGTGGTGTTAGTGGTAGGCATCCATCCCCCTATGGGTGGGGATGGTAGTAGTGGTAGGCATCCAGCCCCCCATGAGTGGGGATGGTAGTGGTGGTAGGCATCCAGCCCCCGATGAGTGGGGATGGTAGTAGTGGTAGGCATCCAGCCCCCCATGAGTGGGGATGGTAGTAGTGACAGCCATCCAGCCCACCCTGAGTAGGGGTGGTGTTAGTGGTAGGCATCCATCCCCCTATGGGTGGGGATGGCAGTAGTGGCAGGCATCCAGCCCACCCTGAGTAGGGGTGGTATTAGTGGTAGGCATCCATCCCCCTATGGGTGGGGATGGTAGTAGTGGTAGGCATCCAGCCCCCATGAGTGGGGATGGTAGTAGTGGTAGGCATCATGCCCCCATGAGTGGGGATGGTAGTAGTGACAGCCATCCAGCCCACCCTGAGTAGGGGTGGTGTTAGTGGTAGGCATCCATCCCCCTATGGGTGGGGATGGCAGTAGTGGCAGGCATCCAGCCCACCCTGAGTAGGGGTGGTGTTAGTGGTAGGCATCCATCCCCCTATGGGTGGGGATGGCAGTAGTGGCAGGCATCCAGCCCACCCTGAGTAGGGGTGGTGTTAGTGGTAGGCATCCATCCCCCTATGGGTGGGGATGGCAGTAGTGGCAGGCATCCAGCCCACCCTGAGTAGGGGTGGTGTTAGTGGTAGGCATCCATCCCCCTATGGGTGGGGATGGTAGTAGTGGTAGGCATCCAGCCCCCATGAGTGGGGATGGTAGTAGTGGTAGGTATCCAGCCCCCCATGAGTGGGGATGGTAGTGGTGGTAGGCATCCAGCCCCCCATGAGTGGGGATGGTAGTAGTGGTAGGCATCCAGCCCCCATGAGTGGGGATGGTAGTAGTGGTAGGCATCCAGCCCCCCATGAGTGGGGATGGTAGTGGTGGTAGGCATCCAGCCCCCATGAGTGGGCATGGTAGTAGTGGTAGGCATCCAGCCCCCCATGAGTGGGGATGGTAGTGGTGGTAGGCATCCAGCCCCCATGAGTGGGGATGGTAGTAGTGGTAGGCATCCAGCCCCCATGAGTGGGGATGGCAGTAGTGGGAGGCATCCAGCCCACCCTGAGTAGGGGTGGTGTTAGTGGTAGGCATCCAGCCCCCTGTAGGTGGGGATGGTAGTAGTGGCAGGCATCCATCCCCCTATGGGTGTGTATGGAATTGGTGTTGGCCATCCCACCCCTATGGTTCTGCTGTTGCTTGTGTACATCATTTGTGCATCCCTATGTGTGTGTGACATATTTCGGGTACGTGTCGTTTGTTTGTGTTGTGGGTGTTTGACTTACCGTCTGCGCTGTACGCGTCCGTGCCGGTCCCGGTAATAGGTGTAGAATATTGGTAGGACCTGCGCGATGGGATTCATGGTTGGGTCGTCTCGTTCGGGTTTCTCGTGGCTTCGACTCGTACTCGTCGCTGGCTTGTTCGTCTCGTCGCCGAGGATCGTCTTGTGGCGCGAATCGGAGCTTATGTGCAGCTCTCCCGGATGCTCATACGTGCCGGACGTAGCGACGAGTTCGGCGCATACGGAAGACGCATCGTACTAGTCCGGCCGGAAGGTGCAGTGTATTTGGTTCCGTGCGACTCGATTCGGCGTTTACGGATCCGGCTCGGGCGGGGAACAGGAGCTAGAATGGGTAAGTACGGCTCGCTCGGAATCTGGGCTGTTATGCGCATCGTACTTGTTCGTTCGGTAGAGTGTTCGAGTCGGTCGGAAAACACGCGTTCGGCTGGTATTTTTTCCGGACGAATACTGTTAGGTGCGCTTCCAGCCGACATCGGAATCGACCCCTAAGTCTGCAACTCTGAAAACTGCGGACCTAGAAAACAGATCACAAAAAGACAACGTGCGAATCCGGAACCTGCAGGGGGACCAGATCTGGAGGCATTTGTCCAAGGCATCCTCACGGAGTTGCTCGGGGAGTCAAGCTTGAAGGTGAAAATTGAGAGTGCATAGGGTGTGACCTCCAATGCAGGTTGAGAAACACCAGGCCAGATGGACTGACGGCCATGGATGTACTCGTAAAACTACACTCCTTCAAAGTGAAAGAGGCAATCCTCCAGGCAGGGCGGCAGGCCAACAAAGTCTCCTTGCAGGGAATGTCCTGCTCCATCTTCCAAGATGTCGCCCCAGTTACACTGGCGAGACGTGCTCAATTTAGGCCAGTCACCAACAAGCTCAGACTGGACAATATCAGATATAGGTGGTCGATCCCTTTGGCCTGGCGTTTGAGCTCCATAATAGGTGACGCCATGTCACTGATTTCCAGGAGACAATGCGGATCCCTGGTCTACAATCGCAGTCGGAGGAGGCCGTGGCAGAGGGGAGCGGGGGACTTGCAGGCTCCCTGTTTGGGACCCATCGAGGACAGACAATGGAAGACACAACACTGTCAGAAGATGCACAAGAACCGCTGAAGAACTGCAACAAGCACTACACAGCAGAATCTTGTACCTGGTGGGAGCTTCCCCCGTTGGGAGGCATTGCCATTTGCATGCACAGACTAGACAATTAAGCAACTCAAACTGCTATATGTGCATTACGTAG
This sequence comes from Calotriton arnoldi, assembly GCA_963921515.1. Lineage (NCBI taxonomy): Eukaryota > Metazoa > Chordata > Amphibia > Caudata > Salamandridae > Calotriton > Calotriton arnoldi. Next base: position 767,781 of record CAWUFW010004894.1, on the reverse strand, counting down.
AGGCAAGTAGGTCTAATCGGACTCTGCCCTCAAAGCTCTCTCTTCTTTTCTTTTGTTCTCCTGCATCCTTTCCTCCTACTTTATTTCCAGCTCTTATGATACCTTTGGAAAGAATGCCTTAGCGGGTAAGGACCGGAATGCCTGCAGGAAGGCATTGTAACGATGACGATGTTGTTGGGGGGAAAATGGTTAATTGTCTAGTTGTAGTTATGGAATTGTTTTTGTTTTTTTGTTTACTTTTTGGGGTGGCTATTTGCGATCGGAAAGCGACCAGCACCGACTCAGGAGGGGACCCTCAAGAGATTGATGGCAGAGGCCGGGGGGGAGTAATGGAACTGATGGGAGGTTTGCAAGGTGCTACATTGCAGCAGGGGCCCAAAGTTATTTTAATTAATGGCTAATACGACACTAACATAAAATGTATGGGGACTTAACTCCCCTGCCAAACGGCAGTGATCATGGAAATACATTCTGGATCAGAGACATGATGTAGTGGCACTCCAAGAACCCCACCTTAAGCGTTCTGAGGAACACCGCTTGAAACAAACATTACCCAATAATGCATAAATCCTCGGCATCCTCTAAACACAATGAGGTTGTGCTCTTTCTTCACTCGACCTTAGGGTTTGCGCCAGAGGGATGCAAGGCGGATAGGGAGGGCAGGCATATTATGGTTAAAGGACACATAATGGGACGTCGCTGCACGTTCGCTACTTTATACGTGTCCAACACTAACCAGGTCAGGTTCCTGAATACCTTTCTAGGAGACTTTGCAGAAGAGGTGATCATAGTTTTGGGAGATTTCAACCTTACGTGGGAGTGGGGATGTATAGCACACACCCACAATGCTCAATCACTGGTAGTTTCCATAAATCATTAAAGAATGCGTTTGGAGACTTAGGCCTCTTGGACGCCTGGCGCACACTACACCCAGATGACCGGGATTACACCTTCTTCTCACACTCACATAGAAGCTATTCTCAGCTAGACTATGGGGTCGATTCCGATTCGGGCCGGAAAAAGCACCGACCGACTCGGAGCCGGAAATTATACCGACCGACACGTACCTGTGGCGCCCGACACGCCAAGTACGATGCAAGGCGTGCAAAATCCGACCGACACGTACCGAACCCAAGCCGAACGACCGAGCCGCACGGAAAACAGCAATCCAGTCGGAAAAACACGCGAATCCAACCGACCGACACGCACCCAGAACAAATCCGACCGAAACGTACACGCGAACTCCAAACCGCAAAGTACGATGCAAGGCGCGAAAACCACGAGCGAGTCGGACGGAGGACAAGCCGTACGACCGACACGCATACAAAACCGAGCCGAAGCAACACAAAACACCGCGACCGACGCGTACGCAGCATAGAAAACTGCACAAACACAGCGTGAACGAAACGGAGAACACCGTACGAGACAAATGCAGGGTCCGACTAGCTTACAAGAACGTTTCCAACATGCACAGACAGTACAAAGGAAAAATCACACAAAAAAAGGCCAAACAAGCAATTACAAAGCCAATAAATACTGGGGGTGGGGACAGAGAACAAAGACACACCCACAACTCCACCCATATAAAGGACACAAATCACAACCATGATCCTTTGCAAATGCCATTCCACTGCCAGCACCCAACAGACAGCAACCACACACCCACAGCTCATCCCTCACACAAGCCACACACCATCAGCACACCAACAAATACCTACCTCACATACACCCAGCAAAACACACACTAACACACCCTCACCTGCACACCAACACACACATCACTCACCATCACCACCCATCACCATGCCCCCCAAGAAGAATCACAAGTTCCTAGATTGTGAATTGGAAGTCATGGTAGACGAGATCCTCAGGGTAGAGCCACAGCTGTTTGGCACACTGGTCCAACAGACCCCCATCTCCCAGAAAACCAAGATGTGGGAGAGGATCATCAACAGGGTGAACGCACAATCACCATGTCTGCGCACAAAGAGCGACAACCAGAACAGGTGGTATGACGTGCGCAGGAGGGTACGGGACCTGCTCAAGAAAGACTACATCATCATCCAATACACCAGCAGTGGCCCTCCTGCCAAGCCAATATACCTCAGGCCCTGGGAGGAGAAGGTGCGGGCCATCCTTCCGCCAGTGAGCGTATATGGACTAGAGAACATCCCAGAGCCTGGTGAGTACACAACAAATGTACACAATATTCTGCCACAAAAGACACACACATCACTGTCAAGGGGAGAGTCAAACCATGCACTCATAGCAATTACACAGCAACCAGAACAGAATCATCCCAAAATGTGTATGTCAGTCAGAAAAACACAACACATGCCATCAAAAAAGTTACATCCAACTGTGCCATCACATGTACAAACACAACTACAACTACAGCTAGGCAGTGGCACAAATAGAACTAACAAACACATCCAGACATGTAGCCACCACAACAACACCAACACACAGTGAAGACCACTCAAAGGAAGGAATTCTGTGTATGCTGGCCAAGTCAGTGTAGCCAATAGCATCATGGGAGTCGCAGTCACACATATTGCCCCCCCACAACTGTCCCATCAACACCACCATGAACCATGCGCACATCACAGGGAGTGGAGAAGGACTCACAAGATGGCTGACACTGGCAACTGCTGTGGGGAGCACAAGGCCCTGCTGGGAACTGTGCACCAACAAACAGCAGGACACCACTGACTGACATCCTGAGAGACAACTTCCACTCCCTGCAATGCAAGCACGTTCCATGGTGGGATATCTGTCTGGCTGGGTGGGAAGGAGGACTTGCAGCACTGACCATAGTCACAAGCACCTCCCCTCACACCCCCCCTCAACACAAACTCCACAGAACCCACCTGGTAGAATGCAATGCCTCACATCCTAACTCAAGATCCCACAAAGAACCACCACCCTGGGTTATGTTGTGTGAAGCACAGGGACACTCTTGGGACTTTTAGCCAAAAAACTGCCAGGACAACACTCCCAGCCATCCTGTCAGCACAGCCAGCCCACCCCACAGGGAAGCAGAGTCAAAAGGAATGAAGCATGGGCATGCTGGGAAGAGGGTGGAGGCAATAGCATGATGGGAGTGGTAGTCACAGACATTGCTCAGCCTCACAACTGGCCCATCAACACCACCCTGAACCATGCTCACATCACAGGGAGTGGATAAGGACACACAAGATGGCTGACACTGGCTACTGCTGTGGAGAGCACAAGGCCCTGCTGGCAACTGTGCACCAACAAACAGCAGGACACCACTGACTGACATCCTGAGAGACAACTTCCACTCCCTGCAATGCAAGCACGTTCCATGGTGGGATATCTGGCTGGCTGGGTGGGAAGGAGGACTTGCAGCACTGACCATAGTCACAAGCACCTCCCCTCACACACCCCCTCAACACAAACTCCACAGAACCCACCTGGTAGAATGCAATGCCTCCCATCCTAACTCAAGATCCCACAAAGAACCACCACCCTGGGTTATGTTGTGTGAAGCACAGGGACACTCTTGGGACTTTTAGCCAAACAACTGCCAGGACAACACTCCCAGCCATCCTGTCAGCACAGGCAGCCCACCCCACAGGGAAGCAGAGTCAAAAGGAAGGAAGCATGGGCATGCTGGGAAGGGGGGTGGAGGCAATAGCACGATGGGAGTCGTAGTCACAGCTCTACATCCCCCACCACATGGCCCAGCAAGCTCACACTCACGCATGCACATCCCACAGAGAGTGGAAAGGCCCATCAAAGATGTCTGACACTGTTGCTGTGTCGTGGGGAGCACAAGGCCCTGCTGGGAACTGCACACCAACCAACAGCAGGACACCACTGTCAGCCATCTTGCCATTGCTCACACACCCACACATACTGAACTCCCCACAAAAGCAAGTAAGTTTGGGAATGCTGGCAAGAGGGGTGGAGGCAATAGCATGAAGGGAGTGGCAGTCACAGATATTGGTCACCCTCACAACTGGCCCATCAACACCACCCTGAACCATGCTCACATCACAGGGAGTGGAGAAGGACTCACAAGATGGCTGACACTGGCTACTGCTGTGGGGAGCACAAGGCCCTGCTGGCAACTGTGCACCAACAAACAGCAGGACACCACTGACTGACATCCTGAGAGACAACTTCCACTCCCTGCAATGCAAGCACGTTCCATGGAGGGATATCTGGCTGGCTGGGTGGGAAGGAGGACTTGCAGCACTGACCATAGTCACAAGCACCTCCCCTCACACCCCCTCAACACAAACTCCACAGAACCCACCTGGTAGAATGCAATGCCTCACATCCTAACTCAAGATCCCACAAAGAACCACCACCCTGGGTTATGTTGTGTGAAGCACAGGGACACTCTTGGGACTTTTAGCCAAACAACTGCCAGGACAACACTCCCAGCCATCCTGTCAGCACAGCCAGCCCACCCCACAGGGAAGCAGAGTCAAAAGGAAGGAAGCATGGGCATGCTGGGAAGGGGGTGGAGGCAATAGCATGATGGGAGTGGTAGTCACAGACATTGCTCAGCCTCACAACTGGCCCATCAACACCACCCTGAACCATGCTCACATCACAGGGAGTGGATAAGGACACACAAGATGGCTGACACTGGCTACTGCTGTGGGGAGCACAAGGCCCTGCTGGCAACTGTGCACCAACAAACAGCAGGACACCACTGACTGACATCCTGAGAGACAACTTCCACTCCCTGCAATGCAAGCACGTTCCATGGAGGGATATCTGGCTGGCTGGGTGGGAAGGAGGACTTGCAGCACTGACCATAGTCACAAGCACCTCCCCTCACACCCCCTCAACACAAACTCCACAGTACACACCTGGTAGAATGCAATGCCTCACATCCTAACTCAAGATCCCACAAAGAACCACCACCCTGGGTTATGTTGTGTGAAGCACAGGGACACTCTTGGGACTTTTAGCCAAACACCTGCCAGGACAACACTCCCAGCCATCCTGTCAGCACAGCCAGCCCACCCCACAGGGAAGCAGAGTCAAAAGGAAGGAAGCATGGGCATGCTGGGAAGGGGGTGGAGGCAATAGCATGATGGGAGTCATAGTCACAGCTCTACATCCCCCACCACATGGCCCAGCAAGCTCACACTCACGCATGCACATCCCACAGAGAGTGGAAAGTCCCATCAAAGATGTCTGACACTGTTGCAGTGTCGTGGGAGCACAAGGGCATGCTGGGAACTGCACACCAACCAACAGCAGGACACCACTGTCAGCCATCTTGCCATTGCTCACACACCCACACATACTGAACTCCCCACAAAAGCAAGTAAGTTTGGGAATGCTGGCAAGTGGGGTGGAGGCAATAGCATGATGGGAGTGGCAGTCACTGATATTGGTCACCCCCACAACTGTCCCATCAACACCACCCTGAACCATGCTCACATCACAGGGAGTGGAGAAGGACTCACAAGATGGTTGACACTGGCTACTGCTGTGGGGAGCACAATGCCCTGCTGGCAACTGCACACCAACCAACAGCAGGACACCACTGTCAGCCATCTTGCCATTGCCCTCACACCCACACACACTGAACTCCCCACAAAAGCAAGTAAGTATGGGAATGCTGGCAAGTGGGGTGGAGGCAATAGCATGATGGGAGTGGCAGTCACTGATATTGGTCACCCCCACAACTGTCCCATCAACACCACCCTGAACCATGCTCACATCACAGGGAGTGGAGAAGGACTCACAAGATGGCTGACACTGGCTACTGCTGTGGGGAGCACAAGGCCCTGCTGGCAACTGTGCAACAACAAACAGCAGGACACCACTGACTGACATCCTGAGAGACAACTTCCACTCCCTGCAATGCAAGCACGTTCCATGGAGGGATATCTGGCTGGCTGGGTGGGAAGGAGGACTTGCAGCACTGACCATAGTCACAAGCACCTCCCCTCACACCCCCTCAACACAAACTCCACAGAACCCACCTGGTAGAATGCAATGCCTCACATCCTAACTCAAGATCCCACAAAGAACCACCACCCTGGGTTATGTTGTGTGAAGCACAGGGACACTCTTGGGACTTTTAGCCAAACAACTGCCAGGACAACACTCCCAGCCATCCTGTCAGCACAGCCAGCCCACCCCACAGGGAAGCAGAGTCAAAAGGAAGGAAGCATGGGCATGCTGGGAAGGGGGTGGAGGCAATAGCATGATGGGAGTGGTAGTCACAGACATTGCTCAGCCTCACAACTGGCCCATCAACACCACCCTGAACCATGCTCACATCACAGGGAGTGGATAAGGACACACAAGATGGCTGACACTGGCTACTGCTGTGGGGAGCACAAGGCCCTGCTGGCAACTGTGCACCAACAAACAGCAGGACACCACTGACTGACATCCTGAGAGACAACTTCCACTCCCTGCAATGCAAGCACGTTCCATGGAGGGATATCTGGCTGGCTGGGTGGGAAGGAGGACTTGCAGCACTGACCATAGTCACAAGCACCTCCCCTCACACCCCCTCAACACAAACTCCACAGTACACACCTGGTAGAATGCAATGCCTCACATCCTAACTCAAGATCCCACAAAGAACCACCACCCTGGGTTATGTTGTGTGAAGCACAGGGACACTCTTGGGACTTTTAGCCAAACACCTGCCAGGACAACACTCCCAGCCATCCTGTCAGCACAGCCAGCCCACCCCACAGGGAAGCAGAGTCAAAAGGAAGGAAGCATGGGCATGCTGGGAAGGGGGGTGGAGGCAATAGCATGATGGGAGTCATAGTCACAGCTCTACATCCCCCACCACATGGCCCAGCAAGCTCACACTCACGCATGCACATCCCACAGAGAGTGGAAAGTCCCATCAAAGATGTCTGACACTGTTGCAGTGTTGTGGGGAGCACAAGGGCATGCTGGGAACTGCACACCAACCAACAGCAGGACACCACTGTCAGCCATCTTGCCATTGCTCACACACCCACACATACTGAACTCCCCACAAAAGCAAGTAAGTTTGGGAATGCTGGCAAGTGGGGTGGAGGCAATAGCATGATGGGAGTGGCAGTCACTGATATTGGTCACCCCCACAACTGTCCCATCAACACCACCCTGAACCATGCTCACATCACAGGGAGTGGAGAAGGACTCACAAGATGGTTGACACTGGCTACTGCTGTGGGGAGCACAATGCCCTGCTGGCAACTGCACACCAACCAACAGCAGGACACCACTGTCAGCCATCTTGCCATTGCCCTCACACCCACACACACTGAACTCCCCACAAAAGCAAGTAAGTATGGGAATGCTGGCAAGTGGGGTGGAGGCAATAGCATGATGGGAGTGGCAGTCACTGATATTGGTCACCCCCACAACTGTCCCATCAACACCACCCTGAACCATGCTCACATCACAGGGAGTGGAGAAGGACTCACAAGATGGCTGACACTGGCTACTGCTGTGGGGAGCACAAGGCCCTGCTGGCAACTGTGCAACAACAAACAGCAGGACACCACTGACTGACATCCTGAGAGACAACTTCCACTCCCTGCAATGCAAGCACGTTCCATGGAGGGATATCTGGCTGGCTGGGTGGGAAGGAGGACTTGCAGCACTGACCATAGTCACAAGCACCTCCCCTCACACCCCCCTCAACACAAACTCCACAGAACCCACCTGGTAGAATGCAATGCCTCACATCCTAACTCAAGATCCCACAAAGAACCACCACCCTGGGTTATGTTGTGTGAAGCACAGGGACACTCTTGGGACTTTTAGCCAAACAACTGCCAGGACAACACTCCCAGCCATCCTGTCAGCACAGCCATCCCACCCCACAGGGAAGCAGAGTCAAAAGGAAGGAAGCATGGGCATGCTGGGAAGGGGGTGGAGGCAATAGCATGATGGGAGTGGTAGTCACAGACATTGCTCAGCCTCACAACTGGCCCATCAACACCACCCTGAACCATGCTCACATCACAGGGAGTGGATAAGGACACACAAGATGGCTGACACTGGCTACTGCTGTGGGGAGCACAAGGCCCTGCTGGCAACTGTGCACCAACAAACAGCAGGACACCACTGACTGACATCCTGAGAGACAACTTCCACTCCCTGCAATGCAAGCACGTTCCATGGAGGGATAACTGACTGGCTGGGTGGGTGGGAAGGAGGGCCGGCTGTCAACCAAACACAACCAATGCAGACCATGTTCACACCCCAACAAATACATAGAAATGCCCAAATAATGCAGGACAATGTGCCACACCAATATCAACCCCTGACTGTGACGACTTAGGACAATGCAATGTACAGGCCCGCACCCAGAGGCACAGTCACAACTGTTATGTGTGTCAACCATTGATGCCTGCAGAAACATAACATACATTGTGTGTGTCTCCCAAAAACAGGTGATGATGGGGACACAGCAGCAGACGCTGAGGAGTCCCAGTCCCAGGCTCAAGAGGATGCGGAGCTCACTGGTGTCGTACAGCCTCTGCCCTCCTCGGACGAAGAAGACCAACCTGGTACATCCGGTGCAAGTCTACATGCAGCACCAGCAGGACCACCAGCTGCAGCACCAGCAGGACCACCAGCTGCACCCCCTGCACCCACCCCTCCTACGACTGTCAACACAAATACCATCCCTGCCGACATGGACAGAACAAGGAGCAACACCAGCACAGGGACCCTGGACCAACCTGGGGCCATGGACACCACCACCACCACCAACCTCCAAGGTGGACCAGGGTCATCTGTGCGTGCCACTGCACGCACTGCACATGTCAGCAGGGGTGGTGGGAGGGGTGGGAGACAGAGGTCGCTGCTTGCAGAGGTTGCTGGTGTGCATGATGACCCACAACTGGTACGCATAGCTGATGCGTACCAGTCCAGCACCGGAGACCTCAGCCAGGTAGTGGGGCTCCTCAGAGACATGAAACAGCAGCAGGCTGCCCATCATGCCCGCTTGGACTCTCACATGTCCCACGTGGAGTCACACATGTCCCGCGTGGACTCACACATGTCCCGCGTGGAGTCCAAGTGGGATGCACTGCATGAGATGACGGCGGTGCACAGGGACATTTTACAATGCCTCCGCCAGATGAACAGCAACGAGTCCACACCTCCCTGTGTGCCAACAACATCTGGTGCTGCCCAAACTGCAACTGCCACAGAGAGGGAGGATGACTCTGGCGGAGAGTCCCTTGCACCGCAGCAGCCTATACTTGAGGGCCCCCCCCCCAAGAAGAGGGGTCGTCCGAAGAGGGGCAAGTGAGAGGCCGATGGCCAAGCGCAACTCCCAGGAAGCCTGAACCTGTTCTGGATGTTCACCTTTGTGCACAGACTGTTCACCCTGTTGACGGCAACACTACTCCCACACATTGCATGGGGAGTACAAGTTGGACCAATGTGTCAGACAACTGTGGCCCGATATTGGGGATTCTGTCTACCAGGACTTTCAATTCACCTAGGAACTTCTGATTGCAAGATTTATGTACAGCACTACCCATCCTATGCACTATTCACACAAATGTATCACAATAAACACACTAATACACCATACTTGCCTCTGTTGTGATTCCAACGTGGGTGCTGTTATGGGGATGATGAACTGCAAAATTACACTGTGTATGCGAACTGCAACAGCAAGTACAACACAGGCATGTGAGTAAAGGCAACGTGACACATATGAGGGAGACACACCACCAGGGCTACACAACACATACACACCTAGGCCATCTGACTCATTGCCTACACTGATGTTGCCAGGGAAGACGGTGCAATGCACAGACACCACACCCATTCCCAGTTGTAGTCAAGTAGCCCACAGGTGCAGTAAGCAAATAGCAGTCAAATGTGTGACCACAGACAACGCACATCACAAAGTGAAGCACAGGTTTATTACACAGTTGCAACATGTCGTAACCACTACAGATGCAAGGTAATCCCACCTGGCAGCGGGCACACAGTCAACAACTGTAGAAGGAAGGAAGTCCATGGGTGTGGCGCACATCACCTGTAGGGACACAACAGCTACCACCCTGGAAGTGCAATCACGTCATCGGTGGACACAGTTGACCAAACGAATCTGAAAGTACCCTGTGAAGGACAGAAATGACACACAGTCAAAAGCAATGGAGTACACGACAGAACAACAAAACTCATGCACAATACATGTTACAAGATACCCACCCAGAACCAAGTTAGCATGTCAACACTGTTGGGGAGTACAGCCCACCTGTAAGCACACATCGCAACACACATCCAGTCAAGTAGCCCATGGACACACTCCAACAGCACCAGAGCACCACCTACACATATCATGCCAACTCACATCATTGACATGACACCTCAGGATACTCACATTCAGCTAAAGAAGTTGGTGATGAGCTGTGTGCGGACATCACCCTCATCATCATCATCATCATCGTCACTGGCATCGTGGTCCAGGCCAGGATCCTCCACAGGTGGCGGATGTTGGTCATTGTCATCCTGGATGAGAGGCAACTCCTTCCGCACTGCCAGGTTGTGGAGCATGCAGCAGACGATGATAATCTTGCACACTTTCGCAGGGGCATATGGGAGGGACCCTCCGGTCTTGTCCAGGCAGCGGAAGCGGCTCTTCAGGAGACCAAATGTCCGCTCAATAACTCTCCTGGTCCGACCATGTGCCTCATTGTAGCGCATCTGGGCTGGTGTCACAGGGTTCCTGAGGGGTGTCAGCAACCACGGCATGTTGGGGTATCCCGAGTCACCTACGGACAGACAAGTGCACATTAGCTGACTTGGAAAAGTGGGCGGAATACTACAGATCAGATCACACACAATGGCACAAAGTCAGTACACACCGACAAGCCAGGCACGCTGGTTCTGCATCTGTGCCATCATCCTGGGGATGCGACTACTCCTCATCACAAAGGCATCGTGTGCTGAACCAGGGAAACGGGCACACACTTGTGTGATGGTCATGTCTGCAAGACACACCACCAGTGCATTGACCGAGTGGTAGTGCTTGTGGTTCCTGTAGGCCTGCTCCTGGGCCTGTGGTGGTACCAAAGCCACATGTGTCCCATCAATGGAGCCAATGACATGCGGCATCCTCCCCAGGGCATAAAAGTCACTCTTCACGTCAGTGAGTCGTCGCAGTCTAGGGAAATAGATGTACCGGTTCAGGAATAGCAACATTGCCGCCAAAACATCGCGGAGCACACGGCTCAACATGGTCTGTGACATCCCACCAGCAGTCGCCACAGTATGTTGGAAGGTACCGGTGGCAAAGAAGTGTAGGGCTGCCATCACCTTCACCTTTGGGGTCAGCGCTGTAGGATAAGGCCGGCCAGGCTGCAAATGTGGGGCCAACTGCACTGCCAAATCCTCAATCAGCTGCCTGGTGAAGTGGTACCGTCGGATGCTGTCCCGTTCCACCATCGTTGCCAGGTCTGGGAATGGTCGATGGACAGCAGGAGCCCTGCAGTGCAGAGGAGAAGTAAGCAAGATTGTCAGTCACCCCACATATGCGGCATTGAACACACTCAATATCCCAACATACATCATTATGAGGCACAACTACATGAAGTGTGCAGTTCCGTAAGGACATGTATGGTACATACATGGCCAACATCTGTCAACACGGTCCAACAAGTGGCATCAATTAGTCCCAGGTTGGCCCATTGGATATCATGAGGCCGTGTCACAGTTCCCATGCCCTCCTGCTGCCGTGTCACAATCACCCCCCACAGTGACATGTGAGGACAGATGTGCCCCAGGCACCACAGCTCAACGACAGGTACATTCCCAGGGACCCTGTATTGCCACATGGACACTGGCATTACATGGAGTATCATGTATACACCACATCAAAACAACCATGACCCCCACAGGTAGTGGTCCCACTTGCCACGGCAGGACAGACATGGACGTCTGTGACACACACACGCACAACATCAAAGTCCATGCACACACAATGTGGATGTGGAGACTGTCTCCCATTGTGCACATGAAATCAGAGACATTGTAAACACTACATGCACACAGACTGTGGAGGACCATCACTATTGTGCCACTGGGACACCCTGGCTCAAACATACCGTCCCACATGGGACTCACGGGGTATGTGACATGACATACACATACACCACCGTGAAATGTGACCATGGCACATGCACAGATATGAACAGTTGCACATCACAGTGGTCATGTACACGTAACACCCAGGATCCTGTCCCCATGAACACGTGCACAGCCTGGGGGTCGCTGCCCACAGGTGACACCCACAGGACAACATGTACACCAACATACACACAATAGGAAATGCAGCCTTACATGCCTTATGATAAAGTTTGGACAGGCTGTCATGATGTAGGTGTGCCCCTCACTCCCTGGGAGCTATCTGTGGCTGGCATATGTCCATCTGAGACAGGCATGCTGACAAATGCCAGTCACCTGTACAGTGATGCGTTGAACAGCAATGGACCGATCGGTGCCCCCGGCCGGCCCATTGCATTCAATGTGTGCGGGTACGCGTTGTACCCCTGTACGCGTTGGACAGCAATGGACCGATTGGTGCCCCCGGCTGGCCCATTGCATTCAATGTGTGCGGGTACGCGTTGTACCCCTGTACGCGTTGTACTGCAATGGACCGATCGGTGCCCCCGGCCGGCCCATTGCATTCAATGTGCGCGGTACGCGTTGTACCCCTGTACGCGTTGTACTGCAATGGACCGATCGGTGCCCCGGCCGGCCCATTGCATTCAATGTGTGCGGGTACACGTTGTACCCCTGTACGCGTTGTACTGCAATGGACCGATCGGTGCCCCCGGCCGGCCCATTGCATTCAATGTGTGCGGGTACGCGTTGTACCCCTGTACGCGTTGAACAGCAATGGACCGATCGGTGCCCCCGGCCGGCCCATTGCATTCAATGTGTGCGGGTACGCGTTGTACCCCTGTACGCGTTGAACAGCAATGGACCGATCGGTGCCCCGGCCGGCCCATTGCATTCAATGTGTGCGGGTACGCGTTGTACCCCTGTACGCGTTGTACCGCAATGGACCGATCGGTGCCCCCGGCCGGCCCATTGCATTCAATGTGTGCGGGTACGCGTTGTACCCCTGTACGCGTTGTACCGCAATGGACCGATCGGTGCGCACCCATTGACAATGGCCTTGCCTGGCAACGGACGCGTTTTCGAATTTCGAACGAGTCGGTTGCTGGAAATTCAGTTGGTCACCCACAACAATGTTGCAAAATCATGTATGTCATGAAGTTGATGATTTGAAGGATGCTGTGGGCGTGTATTGGTGCTGCTATTCCATGGATTGGCCAGATTCAGAAGATGCAAACGACTTGGACCTATCACTTTGGACACAAGGGACAGTATCTGCTTCTCCAGCACATATATATTGCTGGCTGTTCCCCTGAGAGCTCACTTGCCTGCACTACATGCTCCAGGACGACATCTGCCACTGCACTGCTGCTGTCTCTGCCCCTCTGGACCCTGCAATGGCACGTACTGTGGAGAGAGCCCCAGCCTTCAGCCTTGAGGAGAACCAGGCCCTGCTGGACAGCCTACTTCCACAGTACAGCAAGCTGTATGGGACACCAGGGGAGCAGGTGAGTGTTCTGTGCACTGCCTTTCTGAATGTGCATATTGTCTGACTAGCAAGGCTGAAAGTCTGCATGCCACTGGCTAGCAGGCTCACTGAGTAGTTGTCACCCCCCATAGTGTGTAGTGACATGCACTGGACAGGTATGGTGCAGTGACAGTGCATTTGAACAAGGTTTTACTTCCCATGCAATGATACCATGTAGTGACGTCTGGCAAACTGTCCATGGGCAGCTTTGCACTGCCTGTGTACATCATGTGCCCCTGTGATTGAGACATGTATATACAACTGTGTCATGCACGGATATGTTGCATGTGTAGTAATGGCCTTTTCACTTTGTCATCCTGACAGGTTAATGCCCATCGGAAGCAGGAGATCTGGAAGGACATCGTCTGGGCTGTCCGGTCCGTGGGGGTCTACAAGCGCCGGATCCGCAACTGCCAGAAGAGGTGGCAGGACCTTCGGGGCTGGACCCGGAGGATTGCACGGGTCCAGCTGAAGCTGTCACCTCCTCGCAGGAGGGGCGGAACACGGACCCTGACCCCCCACATGCTCCAGATCCTGGTGGTGGTGTTTCCAGACCTGGATGGGCAGCTGTAGGCCAGACAGCAGCAAGGAGGGGGTGAGTCAAAGACTGCACTGTGAACTCTGTATTTCATGCTTTGTGCCCTCCTCTGGCCTGGTTCAACTGCCACAGTGCAGCAGTCATGTTGTCCAGGAGCCATGTCCCTCTATTGTGCACTGCCCACTGCTCATCTGATACCCAGGTGTGGCCCTTACATTCAGGGAATTGTGTCACTTGGGACTGTGTCCTTGCAGTTTGCTTCACTAAAGGTGGGGGACAGCATCTGTTTCCCTAACTCTGTTGTGGGCATCATGGGTGGGTCCATTGTTCACACAACGCCTGTGTTCGGACATGTAATCTGCGTGTTGCTTTGATATGCGGTCCACTTGCTGAGCTGAGCCACCACATGTGCCTGGGGTATGTGGCACACGCCCATGCAGCGGGTGGGAACAATGTTTGGGCCCCAGGAGTGTGCAGATTACGTGTGTCACACATACATAGCCAGCTATCCACTATCCCTCATTCATGTGGGGCAGGACAGTCATGCCTACTCCAGGCCATGCAATGCACTCTGTACTCCCACTCCCGTGTATCAGCTGACACATTGTGCGCAGTGATTTGACCCCTCAGGTGTCTGCCTCTGTGTCAGTGTGCTGTGGATTAGTTGCCAGGACTGCTGGGGTGTTTCTTGGTAGGGGCTCAGCATGCCCCTGGAGATGTGACCATAGGAGACGATACTTGTGTGTCACATAGGTGTTTGATCAGCTGCCCGTGCAGACTGGGGTATGCGAATGTGAAGTTCAGGCAGCTGTTCCCCCTTCACAGCAGATTGTGAGGGGCTCAGGTTCAGAGGGTAGTGTCACAGGTCTCCCATATGTCCAATAGGTATGACCTGGAGAGATGAGGGTTAAGATGATGTGTTGTGGGGGATGTACATGTGCACTTGTGCAGCTCCAGGACTTGCATTCCCCATGACCTACTATTGTGACACAGTGCAGAGTGTTGTTGTCTGGCTGCCAAGTCATACATCACTGAGACAGTGATGTATGACTTAGCAGTCATGCCTCCGCCATGGCATGTGTCTACTTATTGGTGGTCCTGCAGGGGAGTGACATGTGCTACATGCACACCATTGTGGCGATGGCTATCAGGACATGGGTGCATCATGGTGTCTGTCGCTGGTATGCATCACATGCATTTCCTATTTGACTCTGGGCATCCCTTTCATCCGGAAACCTGTACTGACTCAGTGGCAAGAGCTGTGATGTGTGCATGTCCACATGCCACACCGTGTCCTCTGCACTGTCCAACTACTGTGTAGTTGGTGCATGTGTCCACACTGGGGTGTTGCAATCCAACAGACACCAGACAGATGGGTGCAAGGCCATGTGGGATGTGAGTGCCATGGTTGGCATCAGACTGACAATTGGCTGCTCCTGTTCAGTTAGGGCACTTTTAGCAATGTACAACTAATGATGCCAGGGCTTGCTCTGTAATGTGCTGTGCTCACAGTGGTGTGTGCGTTTGGTGCAGGTGACTGATGTCTGTCTGTTTCCCCATTGTTTGCAGATACATCCACGGCCACGGAAGGGGACAGCTCCACGGACCAGGAGGAGCCGGAGAGCCAGACTGGGTCAGCAGCCGAGGAGTGGTCGGAGGGACCCAGTGGCACGGAGGTCGAGGGGAGCCACACTGAGGACTCCTCAGCACCATCCACCTCAGCTGAGGACCAGAGCAACTCGGAGGATGACTCCCTTATGGAGGCGGGTGTCAGCAGCCACCACACCCCAGCTAGTGTTGCTGTCCCCGCCACCACCAGCACCACCACCGCCCTCCCATCGGCTCCCATTCCCCAGGTCCGTGGAGGCTCCCATGTTCAGGAGCGTGTCTCCTTTGGGCCAGGCACCGCACCCCCTGCCCCTGTGTCCCCTGCTGCCCTGAGTGAGGAGTCTGTGTACCTCCTTCGCCAGCTCCATGTAGGGCAGACAGCCATGCTGAGTGTCCTCCATGCGCACACCGCTCTGTTGACTCAGCTGGTGTCGTTCATGGAGGGCATCTCATCGGGCATGTCTGACCCACAGAGGGGCAATAGGTCCATGGACTCCTCCCTGACGGCAGCAGTGTCCCTCCTCAGACAGTCCCTCACCCCTCCTGCCTCTGCTCCATCCACACTCCCCAGCACCTTACCCATCCCAAGCACACACACACCGGCACAGGCACACACCAGCACACACACATCCAGCACACAGACACACACGCCACAAACAAAACGCACACGCACGCACAGTCAGGGGACTGAAACCAGACTCACAGGGGATGGGGCCCTGGTACACACACACACATCCACGAGCACTGCGCAGTCCTCAGTTGCCTCTCCCTCCAAAACACCCTCCCTTGCCTCACCTGCAACCCCAAAGACCCAGCGCCTCTTCCTCAGTGAACTCGGCCTCTTCCCCTCCGATCCAGCTGCTCCAGCATCCAGGGGGAAGAGGAAGCCCACCCACACAGAGCAGAGTGCCCCTCGCCCCCGGACACCCTCCACCAGGCGCAGACAGACTGAGGCCCCCACCCGCAAGTCCCCCGGAGTTTTAAGAGCAAGACCCCGCCGCCGCCCTGCAGCTCAGGCACCAGGTCTCCTTCCTCCATCCCTCAGGCCCCCACTCCACAGGTGCCCCCACCACACCCTGCCCCAGGTTCCCCCACCCACAGATATACCATCCCCAAGAGGATCCGGCCTTCTCCCCCTGGCACTTGCTCTCCCGGCACCACACCCCCGCTGCGCTTGTCTGTGCCACTGATGTGGTGAGGGTGTCCTCCCCTCTGTCCAGCCCACCTTGCCTGTTCCCCATTCTCCTCCCCTGGTGGTAGGCACTGCAGTGGAGTCCACTACCACCCTGTCTGACTTGGGCACTGCAGTGGCGGACCTGTCCACTCCATCTGCAGGGTCCACTGCAGTCGTGCCGGCACCCACAACATCTGAGTCATGCCCCCCAGTTGTGCCGGCACACACCATGTCAGACACCTCCACTGCAGTTGTCAGTGGCTCTCCAGCACCCACCACCCCTTCCCTGCTTCCTCCTGGTGAGCCCTGATCCTGTCCCTGCGGTGCCTGGCCTGCCCCCCCGGTTGCCCCTCCTAGTGGATTGTCCCTGGTTTTGTGCAGGCATGCGTAGGGTGACATCTGCCACTGTCACCCTGTTTGGACTTTTACAATGGACTGGCCATTGGCCTTTGTGTTTTTTCTGGACTTTGTTTTCATTCCACACATATGCTGAATAAAGCAACTTTCTGTTCTCTAGTGCTTATGCTTCTGATGTACATGTTGTTGATGATGCTAACCATGCCCTTGCTGCAGTGATGGTGATATTTGGTCTCATGATAATGAAGTGTTACTGTGCAGGAACCCATGTGGTCCAGGGGGAATGTGTCCTATCCTGTGGTGTATCCATGTCATCCATAGCAGCATCTGAGGGTGTCATGTGTTCAGTATTTGGCAATGGGATTCCCTACTTAAATTAGCTATTTCACATCTGTGGCTTCCACCCCTGCACATCTGTTGTGCCTGCCATTGTTCAATTCATCTACTTCCCTGACCGTGTGGCCATCTCCACTGGACATGCAGGTTTGGGCATCAATGGGGAAGGACTCATCTGTGTTGTCAGTGCAACATTGCTATACAAGTGTGTTGGATCTGTGCTGATGATTCCGTTGGCACTTCCATGACCAGGCTGATGTGACGGGAGCCCTCATTTGGTGCTAATTGTTGATTGTGTGACCAAGTGCTCAGCTGACATGATGGGGCCCTACTGAGGCAACATATGGCACAGCTTTCCTCACACAGGAGTGGAGTCCCCTCATGGCAGTGTGTACTCCTGTGACATTGCCTGTGCCCAAGGTGTGTGTTGTATGTGCATGTCTGTGTGTTCACTTCCGTTTAGCTGTGCATGCTGTGATCCCTAGTGTTGTACCTGTTTGTGATGCTAGCTGAGTTGACCTATGTTCCCCCAAAGTCTTCTCCCTGGGTTCTCTGTGATGTGGGTGCATGGCACATTACTGGTCATCAGGGTGTCACCCATAGGTGTGTTTGCTGTCAGGGCTGAGTTTGTGTGCAGACGCAGATGGGTCACAGTCAGGTTTCCCCTTGGCACTTGTTGTTTGCCCCTGTCATGTGATTTCCAGTTTGTGTTATCTTTCAGTGATTGTGACACGTTGTGTGTGTGACTGCTGGCACTCCTCAGGGTCCGGGCTGCCATGTTGGTTGTTGTCTATGTGTGTTCTTTGTGGATGACCTTGGCTTCTTCATTGGTGTGTGACTGTGGCTGGGATCCCATTGGTTGGTGTGGTATTGCCGTCATGTCCATGTACAGCGTAGTGTGCAGTGTGTCAGACATTCAGGAGTCTTGTTGAGTGGCCATGTGTGATGTGTTTCTGCACCTTGGTTCCCACCCACCACCCTGGAATAGTCATGGGTGCATGTGCAATGTCACCAGTGCATGTGTACTTCACTGCTGCACATTGTTGGAGGTCGAGGGGTGTGGTGTTGAGTGTGTGCAGATGAGAGTTGTTGCCCGGCTAGGCCCCTGCCTCCATGTTGGCCTTGGCTTACTGGCCATGCTGATTGATTTGTGCTTGTGTAGGTGTGATGGTAGTTTGTTGCTCAGGACACATGACTGTGGTTCACAGTGTGAACCACATTTAGCTTTGTCATCACAGTGGGATTGTAATGCAGCCCAGGGTCACCACATTGTGGGGGCCCTGGGGGTGGTGCTGTGGTGTGTCTGTGTCTTGCTGTATCAGTTGCTGTTCCTACGTGCCTGTGTGACACGTGTGATTTGTGCTCCCTCTCATCTGACAATGCCTGCTTGCCCACATAGGGGATTTGGATCCATGAGTTACCTTTGTGTGGCACTGTAAGCACATCTGTATGATTGGTATTCAGGTCTCCTCATGTGTTGTGTGGTTGCCTGGGGACACTGGCACCCCCCTCACCTGTTGTGTATGATGTGCAGTGTGGGTCTGCCTGTTTGTGTTTGTGCATCTGCACCACTGCATTGGCATATCTTGGGTGTGCCATTGGCTGTATGTAGTTTGGTGGGTTTCCCCTGCTGTCCCTGGGACTCCTAGGTCATCGGTCAGCACAATGATCATGGTTTGTGTGTCCCATTGCTGCCATGGTATGGTATCTGTTCACCTCACATCTGCAGTCTCCACAGGGTATCTGCATTTGTGTGCCCATTGGTGCAAATATGTGGGTCTGCATTCTGATGGTCACTTCTGTCATTGTGTCATTGATGAATGTTGACGGTGTCAGCCCCCATGGGTGTTGTTTGTCTGCACATGGCCAAAGGTATGTCTTATTTGCACTGCAGTATTTGGCTCACCCAATTTATGTTGCAATGGGACACATACACTACTTTGCCACTGATGTGTTTTTTGTTCTGTGACCAGGAATCATCCATGCAGTTTGGCAGTTGCACCTCTTTCTTTGTCAACACTTACCTTTTGGTCACTGTGATGATGGGGGTTTAGACCCCATTGCCACAATGTTCAAAATGTGCTTCAGCTATGGACCCCACACTTACATTTTGCTCACTGTGATGATGGGGGTTTAGACCCCATTGCCACAATGTTCAAAATGTGCTTCAGCTATGGACCCCACACTTACATTTTGCTCACTGTGATGATGGGGGTTTAGACCCCATTGCCACAATGTTCAAAATGTGCTTTAGCTATGGACCCCACACTTACATTTTGGTCACTGTGATGATGGGGGTTTAGACCCCATTGCCACAATGTTCAAAATGTGCTTCAGCTATGGACCCCACACTTACATTTTGGTCACTGTGATGATGGGGTTTTAGACCCCATTGCCACAATGTTCAAAATGTGCTTCAGCTATGGACCCCACACTTACATTTTGCTCACTGTGATGATGGGGGTTTAGACCCCATTGCCACAATGTTCAAAATGTGCTTCAGCTATGGACCCCACACTTACATTTTGGTCACTGTGATGATGGCGGTTTCGACCCCATTGCCACAATGTTCAAAATGTGCTTCAGCTATGGACCCCACACTTACATTTTGGTCACTGTGATGATGGGGTTTGGACCCCATTGCCACAATGGTCATGGCCTGCTTGCATTGTGGGTGCCACACACATATATGTGTGGCACATGTGCTAGGGGGTCACATTGTATGTTCAAAGTCATGTTCGGTGTTGTAGGCATTTGACACAGTCTACACACGCTTGTCATGGTGTTGGGGGGATGTCTTTTTCTTGAATTCCCTAGGTTGTGGTGTGCTGGTTGTGTCATGCATTGTCCATCCTATGAGTGGGGGTGGTAGTAGTGGTAGGCATCCATCCCCCCCTGGCTAAGGGTGGTGGTAGGCATCCAGCCCCCCCTGGCTAAGAGTGGTAGTAGTGGTAGGCATCCAGCCCCCCTGGCTAAGGGTGGTGGTAGGCATCCAGCCCCCTGGCTAAGGGTGGTGGTAGGCATCCAGCCCCCCTGGCTAAGGGTGGTAGTAGTGGTAGGCATCCAGCCCCCCTGGCTAAGGGTGGTAGTAGTGGTAGGCATCTAGCCCCCCTGGCTCAGGATGGTAGTAGTGGTAGGCATCCAGCCCCCCCTGGCTCAGGGTGGTAGTAGTGGTAGGCATCCAGCACCCCCTGGCTCAGGGTGGTAGTAGTGGTAGGCATCCAGCCCCCCCTGGCTAAGGGTGGTAGTAGTGGTAGGCATCCAGCCCCCCCTGGCTAAGGGTGGTAGTAGTGGTAGGCATCCAGCCCCCTGGCTAAGGGTGGTAGTAGTGGTAGGCATCCAGCCCCCCTGGCTAAGGGTGGTAGTAGTGGTAGGCATCCAGCCCCCCTGGCTCAGGGTGGTAGTAGTGGTAGGCATCCAGCCCCCTGGCTCAGGGTGGTAGTAGTGGTAGGCATCCAGCCCCCTGGCTAAGGGTGGTAGTAGTGGTAGGCATCCAGCCCCCTGGCTAAGGGTGGTAGTAGTGGTAGGCATCCAGCCCCCTGGCTAAGGGTGGTAGTAGTGGTAGGCATCCAGCCCCCTGGCTAAGGGTGGTAGTAGTGGTAGGCATCCAGCCCCCCTGGCTAAGGGTGGTAGTAGTGGTAGGCATCCAGCCCCCCTGGCTCAGGGTGGTAGTAGTGGTAGGCATCCAGCACCCCCTGGCTAAGGGTGGTAGTAGTGGTAGGCATCCAGCCCCCCCTGGCTAAGGGTGGTAGTAGTGGTAGGCATCCAGCCCCCCTGGCTAAGGGTGGTAGTAGTGGGAGGCATCCAGCCCCCCCTGGCTCAGGGTGGTAGTAGTGGTAGGCATCCAGCACCCCCTGGCTAAGGCTGGTAGTAGTGGTAGGCATCCAGCCCCCCCTGGCTCAGGGTGGTAGTAGTGGTAGGCATCCAGCCCCCCTGGCTCAGGGTGGTAGTAGTGGTAGGCATCCAGCACCTCCTGGCTAAGGGTGGTAGTAGTGGTAGGCATCCAGCCCCCTGGCTCAGGGTGGTAGTAGTGGTAGGCATCCAGCCCCCTGGCTCAGGGTGGTAGTAGTGGTAGGCATCCAGCCCCCCTGGCTCAGGGTGGTAGTAGTGGTAGGCATCCAGCCCCCTGGCTAAGGGTGGTAGTAGTGGTAGGCATCCAGCCCCCTGGCTCAGGGTGGTAGTAGTGGTAGGCATCCAGCCCCCCCTGGCTCAGGGTGGTAGTAGTGGTAGGCATCCAGCCCCCCCTGGCTAAGGGTGGTGGTGGGCATCCAGCCCCCCCTGGGTAGGGGTGGTGGTGTGCATTCAGGCCCCTGTGTGCATATGTGGCATTGGTGATGGGCATCCCGCCCCTATGGTGCTGCTGTTGCTGGTGTAAGTATATTCTGCATCCCTCTGTGTGTGTGTGATGTGTCGTGTACGTGTTGTATGTGTTTTGTGGTTGGTGTCTGACTTACCTTCTGCGCCGTACGTGTCCGTGCCTGTTCCGGTAGTAAATGTAGAATATTGGTATGATCGGGACGAAGGGATTCATGGTTGGTTCGTGTCGTTCGTCCTTCTCGTTGCTTCGCGTCGTCCTCGTCGCTCGCGTCGTCCTCGTCGCTTCGCGTCGTCCTCGTCGCTGGCGTGTTCGTCTCGTAGCCGTGGATCGTGTTGTGGCGCGAATCGGAGCTTATGTGCGCCTCTCCCGGATGCTTTGACGTGCCGTGCGTAGCGACGGGTTCGGCGCGTACGGGAAGCGCATCGTACTTGTTCGGCCGGACGGAGCTGCATTTTCCCTTCCGTGCGACTCGATTCAGCGTTTCCGGATTCGCCTCGGTCGGGGAACAGGACCTGGTTTGGGTGAGTTTCGGCCGGATTCTGTGCTGTTGTGCGCATCGTACTTACTCGTTCGGTGTGCTGTACGGATCGGTCGGGGAACAGGCTTTCGCATGGCTTTTTTCCCGACCGAATGGTATTGGGTGCGCCTCCGACCGAGATCGGAATCGGCCCCTATGTCTTTGTAAGTAATGCTCTATGCCAGGCTTTACAAGCAGCAACATTTTACCCAATACCCCTTCTCAACCATGCGCCGGTGTTCCTGTGTCTCGATGTGGAGGCACCGCCTCCCAAATATAAGAGGTGCTTTTTCCCATGATCCCTGCTCCACAATAGACTATTATGAGACTCTTTGAGGAAAAACCTAAACGACAACCCCACTCTGTCAAATCAGAAAAAGGTCACAGCACTGAGGGGGAAACTAAGGGGCCAATTCTGATGCGGGTTGGAAAAGCTTCCCGACCGAATCGGTTGGGAAATGGTTTCCGACCCACTCGGATCGGGAAAGTCCGACCGGCGGAGTAGGATGCATCCGGATGCTTCCAGATACGATTTGGTTGAACTCCCATTTACTTCAATGGGAACATTTGTTCCTAACCGCATCAGAATTGGGCCCTCGGTCGGGAAGACACGTTCCCGATCCGATTTGGAAGGAGCAAATGCCGTTAGGAGGCCTTCCTAACCGCATCAGAATCAGGCCCTCGGTCGGGAAGCTTTTCCAACCCGCATCAGAATCGGCCCCTTAATGTGATCTATAATAACCGTGCAGAACTTACCCTGATCCGCCTCCACTGAACGACCGATGACCAGGGTAATATGGTGGGCTCACATTTAGCAAGGCAACTGAGGTTGAAGAATGAGAAAGAATATATAGGAGATATATGCGGAGGACAAGGCGAAGTTATCACGCATGATATGGGTAAAGCCCAGGTCTTTGGAAACTATTACCGAGCCTTATACATGGCAGAGCCCACCAGTGAGACTGCGCAGTTAGAATACCTGCATGGTGTGACTTTGCTTCAGGTCTCTAGTGCCCAAAATGACATGCCAGGGAGCCCCATTATGGAAGAAGACGTGGCCTGCGCGATAGCCAATCTTACAAAGTCATCAATCACCCGGGCCAGATGGACTGTCGGCCCGTTTTTACAAAGCCTACATGGCGGAACTAGTTCCCCATCTAGTTTCACTGTTCAACGACATGGCTGATACGGGTGCCATCACTGCTTCCATGAGCGAAGCACTAATATCTCTTATCCCCAAACAAGGCAAAGGACCGGAGGCAATGTGGCTCCTACCGAGCTTTGGAGCCTCTGCGTGCCCAGAGTGGGATTGTGCCTGAGAAAAGTGTGTGGCAGCATGTCCAGCAACCTATAAATATTTTCTCTACTGATGACGGAGGAATCCAGAAACACCTGTGTCTAGAGATACGCTATAAAGATACTGGATAAGCTGATTAATACTCTGAACTTTGTACTGAGCGAAAAACATTGTACTACATCGACCAAGATGCAAAGAGGTAATGGTGCTGAGACGTGTCAGCAGTGTGCTCCTACCCCCTTTCACTATTTAAAATGGCTCCCTTGAGCCGCCGAGCTGATGAGCTTTGGAAACTCTGCGTGCCCGGAGTGGGATTGTGCCTGAGAAAATTGTGTGGCAGCATGTCCAGCAACCTGTAAATATTTTCTCTACTGATGACGGAGGAATCCAGAAACACATGTGTCTAGAGATACGCTATAAAGATACGGCATTAGCTGATTAATACTTTGAACTTTGTAGTGAGCAGTAGCGGTCCGTGGTAGGAGTGCCGGCCGGGCGGTGATGTGGGGTGGGGAGGGGCAGGGTGGGGGTAGGAAACCACGGATTACGGCCGAATACAGGTAAGTAAACATTTAAATAAATAAAACGAATTTCGTTGTGAGCGCTGCATTGCCAAATGCGATGCAGTGCGCGCAACGAAATTCGTTTTATTTATTTAAATGTTTACTTACCTGTATTCGGCCGTAATCCGTGGTTTACTACCCCCACCCTGCCCCTCCCCGCCCCACGTCACCGCCCGGCCGGCACTCCTACCACGGACCGCTACTGGTAGTGAGCAAAAACATTGTACTTTATCGACCAAGATGCAAAGAGGTGATGGCCCTGAGACGTGTCAGCAGTGTGCTCCTACCCCCTTTCACAATTTAAAATGGCTCCCTTGAGCCGCAGAGCTGACAAGCTTTGGAGCCTCTGCGTGCCTGGACTGGGATTGTGCCTGAGAAAATTGTCTGGCAGCATGTCCAGCAACCTATGAATTTTTTCTCTACTGATGACAGAGGAATCCAGAAACACATGTGTCTAGAAATACGCTATAAAGATACAGCATTAGCTGATTAATACTTTGAACTTTGTACTGAGCGAATAACATTGTACTACATCAACCAATATGCAAAGAGGTAATGGCGCTGAGACGTGTCAGCAGTGTGCTCCTACCCCCTTTCACTAAGTTTGAAAGCTGTATCTATCGAAACCTTTTCAAACTCACATACAAATTGGCTGGTTCACTGACGTAATAAAGGATCCATTAAATAATAAACCGCAAAAATATCAGAAATTAAATATTGATAAAAAAAATATCGACTCCATAAACTTAACTATGAATACCACAAACATTAGGACCACACACATCATTATTAAAAATATACATTTTTACATATATCGAAAACAAAAATATCAGAAACCAAAACAGTGTTACTTTTAAATGAACATATAATATGTCAAAACTATAGATTCACAGAATACCAATTACAATATTATCACCAAGATAATTCAATAATAATTAATAAAAAGATAAAAAAACATTCTTCACATAAAACAAGCATCTTAAATTAATCCAAAATGTACTATACACATATTTAAATATAATAAAAATATGTTAGATCAACAACATATTTACCATTCACTCCCTAAAGATTGTACAACTTAAATATATACAATAAAAAAATGTGCATTAACTACAAACTTTGAAACACCAACCTAAATATTACTATAAATCTATATATATATATATATATATATATATATGTGTGTGTGTGTGTGTGTGTGTGTATAAATATTCACAACCAAACATACCAAACTATATATTATACATTAAAAGTAAATCCTAGATTTGTGTTTACCATAGAAGGACTCAACTGATAAAAAAAAAAACTAAACAAAACTAACCAATTAAATAGAACTTTAAACAACTTTAACCAATAAAATCAAACAAACAATGAAATCAACAATATAAAAGGCACACTAATTTAAACCAAAAATGTAAAAAACGACAAATGCTGCAAGACGAGGAAACTGCTGGGTTCCTCAACAAACCATTAAAAAATAAAACTATACATCTGAATAACTACATAACCAAGTAGTAATACTTATATTTAAACTAAAACATAACTATTATGATACTTAAAAATGTAAAATAAAAAATGAATGCTAACACACTCCAACTTTTTTCTTTTTACATAGACTTCCCAAAAATTAATCTACAACTTGAAAGCCGATAAACTGCCAGAAAATGCCAACTATCACAAACCAGCAAAAAGATATAAGATAGTAAGTATACAGAAATAAATAACAAATTGTAAATTCACCCAAATAGAAAACAAACATAAACTTAACGGCCTCAGCCTCTACGAACTATCAACAAAGTACCATTTAAAATGTAACTTATTTTTTTTTCATTCAACAGTGAAGAAACCATGGGCTCCACATTAAAACACCCCAGCAGAAAAGCTGCAAAACTGTGCAAAACATCTCAACAGAACATACATGTAAGTGTACAAAATTGAAGTAATAGCATTTTTTAGCATAATAATGACAAACGTGCAAAAGTTAAAACATATTATATATTTAGAATATTAAGCTACTTACAGGTATGATGACAGAGGCCGCCACATTTATCACTTCACAGAAAGGAAAGCAGTTACTAAATCACATGGGCTACACCTATAGCTAAGAAAGTGCATCATCAGAAACTATAAACTGGAAATGTACAAAGTATTATTCTAATGCATGCTATGGGAGGGCAACTACAAAATAATTGTGCTATTCATGTAAGAGAGGGCAATCACCCCCAAATGTAAGAGAAATAGAAGAGAAATATTCTAAGATATAAGAGAGGCAAGCACTTGCTCCCAGGAAACCACACACAAAATCTTGAAAGATATACTGCCTAAAGTCCACAAACACCAAACAGGGCAACTACCACCTGTCCTCACTTTAAAGCATTTAATTGTATGAACCAAAAAGCCACCAGCTATACCCCACCTTTCCCTAAAAGACACTGAGACACAGGCATATCTGAACATTTTACAATTACTCATAATGAGGAACCTTTACCTTTATGAGACAACCTAAATAATGAGAAACAAATTCTAATATTCTCTACAGCAAACAACTTAATGAAACTTAGCAAATGTCAACCCTGGATGATGGATGGAACCTTCAAAATGTGTCTCAAACTATTCACTCAGACATACACCATACATGGTTAATATCAAAACACAACTATCCCTTTTATATATATACCCTTCTACCAAATAAATAAAGCAGCACTTACTACACGCTCCTAAACCATATAAAACATGAAACAAATTAGTACTACCCTCAAAAAAGGATCATACACTTTGAGCAAGCCATGATTCAAACTATTCTAAAAATATACCCACATACAGAAATACAAGACTGTTACTTCATTTCAATATATGGAGAAAGCTTCAGAAATCTGTAGTTAGGGCCTGACTATGGGTCTCAAGACCGCTATGCCCATGCTGGTGGTCTGACCACAGCAACCTCTGCGGTCAGACCATCCGATTACAAGTTTGGTGGTCAGACTGCCTCCAGCCCGACACAAGACCACCGCCCCCGCTACGTTCTTGAATCTCGACGAG
This sequence comes from Calotriton arnoldi, assembly GCA_963921515.1. Taxonomy (NCBI): domain Eukaryota; kingdom Metazoa; phylum Chordata; class Amphibia; order Caudata; family Salamandridae; genus Calotriton; species Calotriton arnoldi. Next base: position 740,404 of record CAWUFW010004894.1, on the reverse strand, counting down.
GAGGCAGTGAGGAAAGCAGTGGTCTGCGTCAGCGGTCCTGATGCTGGCCAATTGTGCAGATTACGACCTGCCTTTCCGATGAGTTGCTCATAGCAGGGACCCCGCCATGAACAGGTCGGCGGAAAGGCAGGGAAAGGGTCCCCAAACAGGGCCCCAGGGTACATGCATACAATGCACTGACATGCAAGCAGCACTGCCACGGCGGCAACATATGGTTCAGGCTCTTTATGGGTCGAAGCATGCTGCTGCTGTTGCACTACCAACACAACACAAACAGCATGAGGGTGTTGTTATAATATGGTAGTCTGGATGCCACTGGCTTGTCTGGCGGCATCCCGACTGCAGCAATGGCGGTCCGATGGTCAGACCAGCAATCTCTAATTCGGGCCCTAAGTGTAGAATAATCCATAAACATCCAACTAGCCTTTGAAATAAAAAAAAAATTACAGCCTATGTCCTTATCACAGAGGTAGCCAACCACTACAATTCACTCATTGAAAGCTCTTTCTACCATCAAAGTGAAGACAAACTTAGTCCCCTAATGGACTTATTTTGAAAACACTTGGGTTGGCAGACTACGTCGCTTCGGACACAGACGGCAACCCAAATTTCAAATACCATGGTGGAACAGCACCTTGGCACAGGAAGCCAAAACAAACAAAGCAGTGGAAGGACACTATGTGAACTCAACATACAATATACAAATTTATCGAAGCATCAAAAGAGAAGCAAAGTTACAAACAACCACAAATGGAACAATCTGTTCAGCAAATAGGTCCTAAACTTAGCAAACAAACCAAAAGAATATATGACATGCTACAATTAAAAGTTAAACTTTTCATAAATAACAAAGGAGTAGATTTCTTATAAATGGTAGCCATAATCATACTAGAAAAGCAATGTTAACCTAGTAAATTCCTCTGAAAGTTTGAGAAACACTAAACCAACATACCATTAAAAAAAATTATAGTGAATATAATGTTTATTACATCAGGCAAACAATTATTTAAAATCAAAATGTTTATAAAGACATATATATCAAAACTATATATCAATAATTTAAAAAGCAATATAACTATCACCAAGCAAAATAGATAAAATAACTTGACCCATCACATGAATTATTTACAACACATATTCCAAGCAACTCCACATAACAATCACCTAAATCTGTCTTAAACAATATAGGGGCCGATTCCGATCTCGGCCGGTAGGGCTCCGAATAGGATTCGGCTTTACCGGATCCGATTCGGAGCCCTGTTTCCCGACCGAACCGTACGCGGGTCCGGCCGAGCGAGTACGATGCGAATTCGCCGACCGACTCGTCCGGGCGACCCGACCGCTCCGACCGACTCGTACCCGGATCGTACCGCTCCGACCGACTCGCTCGGACACGATTCGCACCGCGCAATGGAGACGTTTTCCGGCCGGGTAAGTACGATGCGCACCTCGACCGCTCCGACCGACTCGCGCCGTCCGACTCGAACTCGCTGTCGGAGCCGTACTTTGGGGTCCGTGTCGGACCCCCTGTACGCGTACCTGTGCGAGGCGCACACAGGGGGGACCCATGGGTCCCCCTACCTGTGCGTGTACGCCGCGAGCGCTCGCGGCGTACTCGCTGTAGGGGCGCCCTTGTCCGCCTCGCACCCATTGAGGCAATGGGAGCCCGCGTACGCGTTGTACGACCGGCTCCCATTGAGTTCAATGGGAGTCCGACCGACTCGTGTCCGGTGGCATACGAATGCATCGGACTCGTTCGGTCGGACTGCACGGGTCCGATTCGGTCGGAAATCTCTCCGGGTCCGGCTCGGTCGGAGAGATTTCCGGCCCGAATCGGAATCGACCCCATAATGTCACATTTCCCACCCACAATAAATGAAATAAATAGCACTTACTGTTCTGTAGCTGCAGATCTTTCTTTGTCTCCACGTAAAAAAAGTTGTAATCCACCAAAAATGAGATATCTGAAAATCACCCCCAAAAATGCAAAAATATAACAAATCCAATTCAATCCTCTTTGGAAGCAATTCAAAGTATGTAGGTTCCAAAGAAACCCAGAATGGTGATTTAAAAACAGAACCACTCCCGGAAACCTGAAAAAAGGGAAATCAAAGTAAAAACCATTGGTTTCTTATAAACCAACACTGATTTCCTTTAAAAAAGAAATGTAAACTCCAAATTCCCATAGAAGGCATTCCAGTAAAGTGAATAGAAAACATTCTCTCATTCCTTTGTATTTTTGGGAATGTAATGTAGTGAGCCCCACTATGTTTAATATATATTTGCGGTCATTAGCAGAAATAGTTCACCCCTTTGGTATACAGATTGTCACATATGCTGATGACACTCAACTGATTGTCTCCCTGAACCAACATTCCCAACAAGGCCACAATTTAGCTGCATGTCTTGAGAAGGTTTTTCATTGGATGAACAATTCATTTTTAAAACTCAATGGAACTAAGACAGAACTTATGCTGCTGGGGAACTCTGCCCCCTAAATATCGATTCTTGCTGGCCCAGCTGCCTAGGCTCTCCCCTCTTCCTAAGCAGCAAATTAAAAGTTTAGGAGTTTGGCTTGATTCAAACTTAAACTTTACTGAACAATCACGGAAAGTAGCGGCTTGTTGCTACGGCCTTTTAAGAATGATTCGGAAGATTCTTCCTCTACTACCTTTTATGGCCAGACGACTGCTGGTCCAAGCTCTTGTTCTTTCACGGCTGGACTATGCGAATGCTATCTATTTGGGAGCCCCATTATCTACTACCAAAAGACTCCAAACAGTGCAGAACTGTGCGGCGCGCATGTTGTTAAACATTCCGAGACGTATCTCGGCCAAACCCGCTCTCACTTTGCTGCATTGGCTTCCGGTCTGTCAAAGAGTTCAATTTAAGGCAATGTGCATTGTACACAAATCACTTTTTGACAATGGCCCTTGCCTGATTCGTCCATGGATTCAATCCTATTGCCCTAACAGACCCCTTAGATCGGCGAATAAAGGCCTGATTGTAGTTCCTAAGATCAAACGTGCTCGGAGTGGAGGTCGACTGTTTACATATAATGCAGCCAGATTATGGAACAGTCTGCCTCCCCACCTTCGCTCTGAGACTAATCACACTAAGGGGCCGATTCCGATCTCGGCCGGTAGGGCTCCGAATCGGATTCGGCTTTACCGGATCCGATTCGGAGCCCTGTTTCCCGACCGAACCGTACGCGGGTCCGGCCGAGCGAGTACGATGCGAAATCGCCGACCGACTCGTCCGGGCGTCCCGACCGCTCCGACCGACTCGCTCCCGGCTCGAACCGCTCCGACCGACTCGCTCGGACTCGACTCGCACCGCGCAATGGAGACGTTTCCCGGCCGGGTAAGTACGATGCGCGCCGCGAGCAGTCCGACCGAGCCGCGCACTCCGGCTCGTAAGAGCTGTCGGAGCCGTACTTTGGGGGTCCGTGTCGGACCCCCTGTACGCGTAGCCGCGCGAGTCGCACACAGGGGGACCCATGGGTCCCCCTACCTGTGCGTGTACGGCGCGAATCGCTCGCCGCGTACCCGCTGTAGGGGGCGCCCTTGTCCGACTTCGCACCCATTGAGTCAATGGGAGCCCGCGTACGCGTTGTACGACCGGCTCCCATTGACATCAATGGGAGTCCGACCGACTCGAGTCCGATAACATACGGACGCATCGTACTCGTTCGGTCGGACTGCACGGGTCCGATTCGGTCGGAAATCTCTCCGGGTCCGGCTCGGTCGGAGAAACTTCCGGCCCGAATCGGAATCGACCCCTAAGTTTAGGAAACTTCTGAAAACCTCTCTTTTTCTCTGAGTGTCGCATAGCATCACTGTTGTCGCAGCGCTGGGATGCCTTTGGGTAACCACGCGCTTTAGAAATACTACTTCATTCATTCATTTATATTATATTCCCAAAAATATAAATACGTAGAAGCTAATCATCAAAATATAACTAACATCACACAATTTAACATAGCATAATAATACTTTACTAACCAATGTGGAAAAATGCAAAATTACAAACTAGTGTAAAACCCTAACAGCCATACATGTAAATATACCAAAAACCCACAAACAATATTATAACTAATTTTCAATCCTCCCTCCTATATTTCCCCTACCCTCAAGACGCTTTAAAAATCCTTAAAAAATGACTTTCCTGTTCCTACGAACAGCAGTACCTTACCTCAACATGGTTCCAGGGAAATAGACTAAAAATAACACAAAAATAACACAAAATAGAAGGTAGCGTTAAAAAGAAAGAGCTGCTAAATGAAATTAAAACAAGCATTTGCAAAGCAATCGGTCTCGCCTTTGGGACCACATTAGCCTGGGTGCTGAAACATCTACTGTTCTTTAACATGGAGGGAAAGTAAGCACCAAACTGCGTGACACGCCAGGAATGGAACACATGGAGAGAAATACTGCCTTTCAGCGGGAAATGGTATAGTCCAAAGCTCTGTTTTCAATATAAAAACAGGGCCTTCGTTGGCCATATCACTGAAAATACAAGATTTGAAAAAAATATTATCGTCTCCGGGTGCTCGTGGAAGACAATTCCTATGGACTGGAGTCTAGAGAATGCTAAAGTGATTCTGGTATTTTACTGACCTCTGCTGGTCGTTTTCTATCTAGAAAGTTAAATAGAGGCATTTGCCAGAAAAATTAAAAAAAGAAAGTCACTCAGCAGAAAGCAATTCTGGTATTTTACTGACCTCTACTGGTCGTTTTCTATCAAGACAGTTAAATAGAGGCAGTTGAGCAGAAAAAAAAGTCCCTAAGCGGAAGCAGACAAGTCCTAGGGCTGATCTCCAAAGCCCACAAAGTACATACACATATAAGTATATACTAAAGTATATACAAGAGGTCCCGAATGCTCGACCTAAAAAGATTATCTCCCCATAGAAATGAATGGGAAATATTGCAAAAGTGCTGAATAAATGTTTAAAATAATGTAAAAAAGTTAATGAACATGTATAACACATCAAACAATGTTATAAGAAATTATGAAAACATTGTAAATTATAAATTATATATTAGTGTAAAATATGTACAAATATTTAATATACACTAATAAAGCATATTTGAAAATAATGTTAAAAATATGTATATAAAATATATAGAAATGTTCCAAAAAATGTATAATAATTAAATATATAAAACATATCAAACAATGTTATAAAAATGGGAAAAATTGTTAAGTATAAATTAAATAATAATAAAAATATAGACAGTTATTTGATACATATAAATAAAATATGTGTTAAAATAGTGTTGAAGATATGTGAGTAAAAAAAGATAAGAGTTGAAAATGTACAACATACAAATGTCAGTAAATATGATTTATCACATTTGTTATAATTAAAATAGAATGTACAAATGTTTTATTTACTTAACTTCATATGTTTTTTTACTTTTACTTGAAGATTAATTCAAAATGTAAAACTATAGAATAATTTAAAATTGGAAGCAAATAAAAATAGAAATATGTGTGAGATGTCTTTACTATTCAAAATTCGGGGAAGGTGTTGGACAATAAAGGGGTGACATTTACTGTTTCCATTCCAATCTAGTCCAACCAGGGAAGGTAATGTACACTAAAGGGGTGATATTTACTATTCCCACTTCAATCTAACCATTTTAGGGGAAGGTGTTGGACACTAAAGGGGTGACATTTACTAGTCCTATTCCAATCTAACTATATTGGGGGAAGGTGTTGGACACAAAAGGGGTGACATTTGCTAATTTGAGGAAGGCCAAGGACAGTAAATTGGGACTTTTAATATTTACTATTCCCACACCAATCTAAAATAATTTGAGTAAGGTGTTGGACATTAAAGGGGTGAAATGTACTATTCCCACTCCAATATAAATCTATTTGGGGAAGGTGTTGGACACTAAAGGAGTGATATTTAATATTCCTACTCCAATCTAAACCAATTTGGGGAATGTGATGTACACTAAAGGGGTGACATTTATCATTCCCACTCCAATTTAACTATATTGGGGGAAGGTGTTGGACACGAAAGGGGTAACATTTACTATTCCCAATCCAATCTAACCCTTATCAATCATAGACTTTTAACAATAAAAATCAAAAATCATAACACAAAATAACAATAATAATCTTTTTTTAAAATAGTAATTTTACATTTACAATAATTTACAAAAATGTAATAAAATTCATTTTTTATTTCCCAAAGTATATATTTTACATATATTTAAAATATTTCTTACTATTTTACCTAACTTTAAACAAAGTATAGATTTTAAATTTTTATAATATTTTTTTCTTATTAAAAAATGTACTCATTAAAATATATCTTTATTAACATCAAATTTAAGTATTTTAAAATATCAATATGCTAAAATAAATGTAAAAATTATAAATTATCAATTTGCCTATCTTTACAACTATTACCTTAAAATTAAATTTTAAAGATAACTTTTTAATATTTTCTCCACCCTTATCCCCGAAAAAACCCAACATCCCGGGACTAAAACCAAGAAATCAACAGTTAATTATATACATTATAACAACTTAGGGGTCATTGCGATGTGACCGCACTATACTCCCATTTCCCCATTGGAGCATATGCTGCGGCCATAATACGGCCATAGTACAAGCTCCCATAGAGAAATGGGAGATTGTGCTCATCCCTGCACAGGGTGCAGAGATCAACAGGGGGGCACCATAGGTGCCCCCTCAGCCCCCAGCTCAAGGCCGCAAAGAGAAGGGAGCCCTGCTAGCAGCCCCCAATCCCGTTTTCCGACAGGCTTTCCATCTAAGAAAGGCTGGCATGGAAAGCCTGTGGGAAACCGAGCATCGTAATCGCAATGGTGGAAACGCTATCCATTAGGATTACAGGCCGGTTTCCGACTTGCCGATGGGCTCCTTGAGCCCATTGGAATCCAGCCAGAATGACCAGGCAGTTTCAATTCCGACTGTCTAAATGGTAATTGGGCGGTCGGAATTGAAACCGACGATCTCGGTCGGAAAACCTCCGACCTCAGTTTGGAGGCTTTCCGACCGAGATCGTAATAGGCCCCTAAGTATACAAATTTCAACAATTTCATAAATAAAATAACATCTTACTAAAAACACAAATAAAAAATAATAAACACATGCAATTAAACACAATGCAATACATTACATATTAATTAACACTTACAAACGATATTACATACAACAATATTGTCTACATCAATATTTTTTACAAAAATATTAAAAACAATACTAAAAATAAAAGTTGTAACTTTGGTATTTCTGTCCACAATCTTTTTGATGTCCTGATGTTCTTGACACAATATTTTTGTATCCTGATTTTTTTCTGATATTTTATCCAAACAATGAATTCATTGAGGTCCCACTGAGCCTCTTGGTTTTGGCAAGAAGCATACAGTATATTAAACGCTACACAAGAAGGGAATAAATGTCACCTGCCTACGATACAAAGTGAGCGCTTTGCATCTCTGAATAAAACGATAACAAGGAAATATCCCAAAAAGGGGGAAACACAGGAGATTTACCGCAGAACCCACAAAATACGAATTTACCAGAATATCAAAGATACTTATTCAAAGTTTATGTTATTAAAGGTAAAAAAATATAAATATATATTTTCAGTTATTTTAAATTATTTTAGATACATCATAGAACAAGTCAATTTGAGTTAACAAGCATAATCTTTTTCAGAATGAAACCACAAACAATAATGCAACACAGAAATGCCCCCCATCCCAAGTGGATCAAGACAAGGACATTAAAAAACATCAAAGACATATCAAATCCCACAACACAACTCTCTCATTAAATCAATCATACTTCAATCATGCCCATACATCTACCATGCAGTCAAAAACAAACCAGATAAAAAATGGTGGTTAAAGACAGGAACCACTACACAAGCTAGGAGTGGTGTAAAACAGAAAAATATTGAAAAGTACAATGTTGAACAATAGTAGAGAAGTAGTTTTTAACAGACGTACTACAGTAGGTGTCTATATATGCTGTATTGATTGAAAAACATTTATATGTACATTTTCTTTAATTGAGTAACATTTTCATCATATGCTTATGCAAAAAAAGAGGTAAGTTGAAGCTTTTAAAGTGGATCAGGTTCTTCTTGTTCAGTCAATACACCACTAAGTAGCTCCTGTCACGAGGTGTGCCGACGTGCGTTTTCGTGTCAGGCTTCAATGAAGCCACCACCTTCTTCAGTGCACAGAACTGGTGGGATACAGGTACCACATGGATAGTGGGGGGGTTCGGAGGTGTCAAAAAAATGAATATGAAGACACCATTGGAAAAAAGTCAACCATGATGCTAAAGGTAGGTCAGTATCATCAAATAATAAGGATCCAAGAAGAAAAGAAAGGTCGCTGGTCTGTCTCTTGCAAGAGGAGTACTATGCCTGCTCAGAAGGAGAAGCAAGAAGCTCAGGGCACGATGAATTCCCAGTCAGGTAAAGTGTGAACAGTCGGGTCAACCGGACCTGGGACAGGTGAACCAGCCGAGTCATGCAGCAACCTGCTACGAGTCAGTCCTGGGGCGGCAGCCCCCTCTTCCACGGGCCGACACAAGATGAGGCGCCAGAGGGTGTCAGGAAGACGGAAGGTGAGAAACCTCTGGCCGTCGGAAGGAAAATGCCCGTTGAACTCCGAGAAGGAAGTCCGAAAGGCAGTCATGACAGCTTACAAGGTCTGTCAAACCAATGGTCTGTCTGCACTCGTTAGACTGTGTCACGGCTGGATCTTACTCCAACAGGCTGACACAGTAGTGACCAGTAGTGACCATCAGAGTAAGGACATCTGATTGCCTATCCTAATTAGAGTGGACTATCCGATATATTTGTTTTTATTTTACACCACCAGGAATTAACCTGGTGGTTCTGAAACAGAAAAAAAGTAAAAGTAAAATTACCCCACACCCTGGGAGAAGGCTCCCAGGATGTGGGGATATTAGACTTTTGTTTTTAAATAACAAACACCCACTTTGGAGGATGCCTGAAAGATGGCAACTATGCACCAAACCTACAGTGCTTTCTGAGGGACCACCATGACAGAGGTTCCTACTGAAGGAACAGAGATCACTGCTGGGCTTGTGGTCTAAATATGTCAAAGATCAAAAGGGAATGGACCACTTGTACCTGTATGAGCGGGGTCATGAGTTGTTGGTATCTTTCATACAAACTCCCATACACGTACGTAGGTGGACAGGCGGTATATCTTGGTTCTCCGCCTATTCGTAACGTGACAGCATCATCATAGGGTTGTTTCTGGTATGTCAGCCTACTGTCCATCAGTGTGGGGGACATAATCTCGCCTGTCATCCTGATGGATGGTTTATATACTAAGCCCTTACTGGAATGATACATTTGCCAATTGGTGATTAATCAGTTTTATCATGTTTTAGATGCTAGAGCACATACACTGTAGACTAGACAGCAGTGCCTAAGTGTTCAGAGTTAAAAATCCAGGTGCATCAGTTCATAAGAAATCAGAGTGGCCACTCCAAAAGAGGCATTGGTTACATATGTACTGTAAAATATATAGTATTTTGAGCTATTAGTAAATTTTAATTGTGAAAGCTGTCTGTAGCAGAACCTTAAAGAATAATTTGTTAAAGATGTCCACTCAGCCTGCTACTTACTATTCAGACAAAGCCTCTAGCAGATCTAATCTGAGCATAAATGTATCCAACCCTTGCACCTGTGGCTGGCTACAAGAATTACATCACATGTGGAAGACTTTTAAGTAACTTGATTTAACCCAGATAACTAAAATGTGTAAATGATGTGCAATCTCAGACAATATCTAATTAGTTGTATTATTTGTGCTTCAGCTTCTTGTAACAATGCTCAGTCATTAGCTGCTGTCTCTTGGATATTAGGAACCTAGCATCACTTATAAAAAGCTCAAAAGATTTGTACTTGAGGGAGGACAGAAACCCTTGTTTCAACAAACACTGCAGCCCCACAATTTACTCCTCATTAATTTTGGGAGGTAAAAATTGTTGAATTTTACTGGGAGATTATATTGAGTAATTTCCAATGTGAGTTTGTTGCATAAATTATTAAATTCCTCATGCATATTCTTATTTTAAAAAGGAAAACTAACAATAAAATGTAGTTACTATACCTGGTAAATATGGCACACTCCTCTATCAGTAAATGCTAGGTGCTGTAACTACCTCACCCTTTCCCAATGCACATGGAATCGGCCTGAGAGTATAAAGGTTTTCCATGTTTAGTAAACAACGTGAGGTATCTGAAATGGATTAAAATTTCCAAAATAATCTGATAAGCATAGATATATGTGCATTGTGAAATTACTTTATTAGTATTAGGAAATATAGTTTATGTGGAGGAACCCCCTGCTTCCATTCCAAGGTACTCAATACAAGATTAAAATTACAAACATGGGTATAATCGACCCCATGATGTAAAAAATGACTTCAAGCATTTTACTATGGCCAAATCAAACCAATATTTACAATTAAAAAATGATGGACAACGATAATGAATTGGAGATCATCAGGAGAAGATGAGTTTAATAAAGTTTTTTTATGGATCAAGGTTATGATAATTCTGCATTAGAGGGTTTGGGCAGCAACAATTCAAAATAATCATCATTTTATGATGTGATACTTTGTTACATACCAGAGAAGCTATTCAAATATTAGTTATGAATGGAAGAGAGGGATGAAAAATGTGAAGTTAATACTGTGAATTTTCGCACATGTTATCAAGGTGCTGTGACTTGTGAGAGATTTGGTCAAAAATCAAAATGACTTACTTACTTCTTGGTGTTATCTTTTTCAGAAAATTGTTGCAACTCATTTGATGTGTCTGTGGTTTAGTTACCAAAAACCTGTTCTAGCTCAGATTGAGATAAAAAATATTGTTAAGTCTAATCATCACAACCTGGGTGGAAGCAATGCTTACATGTATGAGTACATATGTTATGTTATGCTATGGTATGTTATGTTTTGTTATGTTATGGTATGTTATTGTGTGTTATGCTATATTATGCTATGTCATGTTATCTGTGCACAACTCACCTGGGAGCGTATCCTGTTTATGTAGCAGGAGGTGCATGGGCTGAGCCAGGGTCGGGACTAGGTGAAAAGCCAGATCATCAGTTTCTTGTGGAATTCAGGAACTGAGAAGGAGGTTCTGATGTACAGGGCCAGGTCATTCCAGGCTCTAGGAGTGAGGTAGGAGAAGACACTACCTCCAGATCTAGCTCTGAGTATGAGGGGGTAAATGAGTTTGTGAGTAGGAGTTTGGCTGAGCAGAGGTTTCTGATAGGTTTTTGGAAATATATGCAGTTTGTTGTGGTATATGAGGCCATTATTAAGTAAGGCTTTTTTATGTATATGTGAGGAGTTTTAAGAGTTCTTGTTTGTGCATTGGGAGCGAGTGGAGATCTTTGATGAGCAGGGTGATGTGAATGTGGAGTGGGAGGTTAATGATGAGCATTGCTGCAGAGTTTTGTATGGTCCGGAGTCTTCTGGTCAGTGGACACTTAGCTAGGGCTGGTGGTGGGTATTAGTGTTGCAAGCTATATTATAACAGTGTTATGAAGAATGTGTTGAAAAGGGGAAGCGAGTGGAAGAGACAGGGAGGAGTCACTCTGAGGCTAACACAAGGGCATCTAAATCTAATTGCAATGTGTTACGAGACAAGTTTACCTTGTTACAAAATATATAATTGCTTGCATAATGCTTTCCCTTTTCGAATGATCAGGATCTGCATTCATGCTGTGCATTGTGAGTAGTACTAAGTACTCAGAAGTACCCACTGTGCTCATGCACCACCAGGCTTGGAGTCCTGGTATCTTTTGATTACTGTTTCCTGATGTGGCATTTGCTCGAACATATCCTGCTCAGACATATCCGGCTCAACTTGTTGTTTGCTCAAAGTTCATTATCTTCTGTCTTCTGCAGGCCACTCTTTCAGCAAATATTGCATCCTTGCAGGTAGTCTAGCTTCTGACTGTCTTTTGCAGTCTTCTGGTTGCCTAAGTAAGAAGTCACAGTACTGCCTCACAGTGTCTTTGCTTTTGTCTGCTGTCCACCGATTTAAGCACACCTAGCTTCAGGAGGAGAACTGCAACTGTCCCCGTACCCTGTCTGTGCCACACATTCAGGATTTACATTCCACCACTTGGCAAACCCACCGGGGCAAAACATTGGCAGTCTGTAGATATTTTCATCTGATCCCTCACCACAAATAAGACTTATGCTACCACTTAAATTAGTGCATTTACATGGTTATATTACAGACTCCAAGGGGCCGATTACGATCTTGTTAGGAAAGGCTCCAAACGGGATTCAGAATCTTCAAATCCGATTTGAAGCCTATGTTTCTGACCGAATCGTCCACCTTTCTGGACGACCAAGTACGATGCGAGGAAGCCGTCCGGCCTGACCAAATCTGTTCCGAACGCAAATCAGGCAGTCCGACTTGTTCTGAGCCGAATCGTGTAGCTCAATGGGGACGGCTTCCGAACGAGCGAGTACGATGACCGATTCTGACAGCCGAACCGACTCGGTTTTGCCGAGATGAAACAGCTGTGGGAATCGGAGTTCGGTGGGCTGTAGCAGGCCCCCCTTCACCAGGGGGCCTCCGAATCGGTCACAGGAGAGCACCCATGGGCCCTTCCCTTTGCATGCATGCACAGTGTGGCAGCCACCATGGGGTGCCCGCCACAGGGCGCACACTTTTCCCCACCCATCCCTTTTTTCAATGGGAGCCTGTGTTCACATTGGGTCCACAGGCTTCCATTGACTTCAATGGGGGTCCAACCGAATCGTATCCAGATGCATCCGGATGCATCCAAATCGCTCGGTCGGACTCCCCCATTCTGAAACATTCGGAAAGCATTCTGGAACCGATTCGGTAGGAATGCTTTCATAACGAGATCATAATCGGCCCCTAAGTTGTAAAAAAGACAGGAAGTTGATGTTAATGTTCAGAGCATGTGCTAACCTATCAGGACCATAGTATTGTATTCTTTATATACAGAGGATATACTGGATTGCTATTTATGAGATGTATTTTGGCTGAGTGAAAGTGGAAGAAGGTGTCATTGATGCACTTTGAACCTTTGGTCATAAGAGTGGAATTGATCCGGAAGCTGCCAAAGTCACTTAGAGTTGCCTAAATAGGATGAGAATAGCTCATCTATTGCACCAGCAAGTGAAAACCCTTGCTAGGTTCTACATTAAATTAGCACTGTGCCTACATATAGAGCAGTTTGTGATTTGATCAACAGTGGGTCCTTGAAAAATACTGATGATAAATAATAGTTAATTATATTTAATACACAAATTGAAACTGCTGTTTTAGAGCAATCCACAGGATCCTTAGTCACCAACAACCTGCCATTTGGAATTGCGTCAACTCTGAGTATTAGTTTACAATATGGGAAACTTGGCAAGAATGTGACGTGAGAAAAAAATCTGAAAGACGCAGCAAAGCATATATAAAGTGGTATACAGTGATAATGACAGCATATTGGTTGATACAATTCCTCCTGATGATGGAAAAGGGGTTTAAAGGGGTACAAATTACCTTTGTGAAGTCAAGGACTGAATTGGTAAGTAAGAAGATTAGTAAAAAGAATGTCAAAACCTATTGCACAACATGTTCAACAGTAGATATAGAAGTGACAAGAAGCAAAATTGGGGTCAACAAAAAAATGAAGACTAAGACACAAAGCCCAGGAAAATCTGAGTAATGATGGGAGCATAAACACATATCAAACAATGTAGGTGTCTAGCTTCCCTAAATCTGATAACTATGGGCCTGATTACGATGCTTGTCAGACAGCATTCCACTGCCCGGTCAGACGCGGTCGGACCGGCGAAGGTCTCGTCGGAAGCGATTGGTCCGACCGCGGGATTACGATGCATTCAACCTGTACTCTGACCGACCGCTGACAAACCACCAACTCTGACAGCCTTCCACCGACTGCTTAGTTGGCAGTTGGAGAGGAACAGCAGTCAAAGGGCAGTACAGGGAGATCAGAACCGCCGACCCGATTATGAAGTGGGTTTCAGACGACGGGACATTGGCACTCCCACCTTCTGCCTTGAGTCATCAGAAATTAAGGAAAAAAGGTGAATATACAGCTGATTCCCCTTCTCACCAGACGTCTCCGGCGTGGATCCCTTCCTCCAGGTCCCCACCACACCTCAGCAGCTGCACCCTGAAGGGGATGGTTCTGTGGGTGGCAGAATCCAGGTAAGTCCTTATGTGGCATGTATCTCCATTGACTGGACTGTGCACATATTGCCACACTCCAGCAACGGGGTAGCTGGTGAACAAGGCATATCCCCACATGTGTCATGCATATGTGTACAACTGCACAAGTTTCCTATGCATTTGTACATACTTGCAGTGACATGTCCGGGGGTGCAGGGTACCGCCAAGGATGAGACCTCCGTGGTAGCAGCAGTTGCATCGTAATACAGCAGGCAGAGATTTCCCTGCCTCGGAGGTTGGAATCAGACTGTGGCGCAGCGGTTGGCTGGGCAGTCTGACCGGCATCGTAATCAGGCCCTATTATCAAGTTATAATAATGTTAATAAACATCCTGAGGACAGATTCAGAAAAAATATATAGAGCCTCAGTACGATGGCGGTCAGATGAGGGTCCGGCCACCATCGTTTCAGGCTCAAGACCGTCCCACAAGGAGTCCACAGACCTGACAGCCCAATTATGATACGACCGCCATGCAGGCAGTCGTAAACATGCTATTTTCTATTGAGGCTTGTGCTGCAGCCCGGAAAAGGGCTGAAGCACAAGCTGCAGTAGAAAATGCATGTTTCAAACATCCATGCACCCTTTGCCAGAATCCATGTGGTGCCTGGCACAGGGTGCATTGATGTTTCGGGGGGCACCACATGTCCCCCCCCCGGGCCACATAGCGGAGGCCCATGAGTGAAAGGTGCCCTCCTGGGGGCCCCCAAAGTCATTTTCCGATAGCCTTTTCATGGTGTTTAGACTGCCATAAAAAGGCTGTCGGAAACTGACATCCTAATCCCTACAGCGGTGCCTCCGCAGGCACCGCTTCCATTGTAGGGATTAGTCTCCGACAGCGGTCTTTCCCCCTGCATGATGCGCTCCAACTGCCGGTATCCTAATCTGGCAGTCGGACCGCTGCCTCAGATGGTGACGGACTGCCACTGACGGCCTGTTGGTGGCAATCTGCCCGACTTTATAATTAAGCTCTAAATGTTTAACTGACTATTTTTATTTTCATAAATGTACTGAACATATTAATAGAAAAGGTAGCAAGCTCTTCTAAATAGCAGCATTTGACTCCACAGACTGCACTTCTACACCAATGCTGAAAGAAATTACCATCTTTGCATGGTGGACTCGCAGATTTTTACCTTGACTGTTTTTGCTGGTTGTAGAATTCTGTGTACTTTTCTACTGCTGTGCAGTTGTAAAGTGCCTTTGCTAATTCTTTCAGCATGATGAAATTGATATACCCAATTGGCATATTAAACTTACTTATAAATCACTATATGTATGGCATGGCACAAAGTATACCCAGGGACTGTAAGTTAAATGTCTGTAGTGGACTGCAGCCGTCTTGACTAGTGCTGACTAGTGCTGAATGTGCTCAGTATAATGTTACTCTGTCCCACACAGACCATGGCAGTCTGTTTGCTTAAATTCCCCCCACCATGCCCCCATTATTAAATTTGGACATTTTGACCCCTCACTCTCTGGCATAGTTTAAGGTCTTCATAGTTGTCCACTGGTGTCAGGTTAGTGTTACTGGCCTTGCTGTGATTGCAGGACACAAGATCTTGCAAGATCTCTGGCTCGCCCAAGACTCAGCGACCATCTTGGAGGCAGCTCTATAAATACATTGTCCAGTTAACAGAGGCTTGCATAGCTTGATGTATTCCAACCCAAGAAGACCTCACACTCCAGTTCTGAAAGATGTACCTGTTTTCCTGCTCAGCAGAGGTAGTCTAGTTCATTGTGCATTCCCCTTGAGCCCCATTTCAGTTCTTCTTACATGCTGGTCCAGCGCAAAAGAAAGAAGGAAAAACAAAAAGACAAAATCAGTGATGTGCTTTATGCTTGTAAATGAGACAAATTCAAGAAACTGTCAGACCAGTGCACTAACCCTGCTGATTTTAAGACTGCTTTTGACTTTTGAAAGCTATTAAAAAAGCAGAGGGTTATGACCTAATTTCAGGCCTACCGTTGTAGTCCGGCTGTTGCAGTTATAAACTTTGAATACAACAAGTCAAAATACCCATTTTTGACAAGCCTAAACAATCTTTTTAAATATTAATAAGTCATGCCTACTTAGGCCGTAATGCCTCTAAGGCAGGATGCATGGTATTTAAAAGCAGGACATATAAAAGTTTAATGTTAAACATGTCTTTACAGTTAAAAAGCTCCTGAAGCTACTTTCACTCTGTCAAGGCTGGTGGTTCCATAGAAAAATACTGGATTACATTATTACATTCAATAATGCTGATTTCGGTTAGAAAACATCTAGGAATAGTTATTCAAAATCTGATTTCCTGGAAAAATAGAATGTATTAGAACCCCCGCTGTTGCACCTTGACCCATTCTGCAGGGTCGCCCCAAATTTTAGCTTTTCTCTGCCTTCCTTAGCTGAATCCGTTTTTGTTGGTTTTTAGGACTCTCTTTCCCTGCTATCCAGTGGTAAAGTACTTGTGACCTCCATTTAAAACAAGGTAGAATTGTCCTACACCTATTTGGTACATTTAATTTACTTATAAGTCCTTGGTAGATGGCACTACCTGCAGCCTGTAGTTCAGGTT
Source organism: Calotriton arnoldi (assembly GCA_963921515.1). NCBI lineage: Eukaryota > Metazoa > Chordata > Amphibia > Caudata > Salamandridae > Calotriton > Calotriton arnoldi. The sequence continues at coordinate 723,568 of CAWUFW010004894.1, read as the reverse complement.
TAGGCTGCCATTTCAATCTGGCAAAACAAACCTTTTTGCTGGCGTAAGCCTTCCTTTGAAGTACTTAGAAGTCAACCATAATGTAGGCCCTAAAGGCTCATAGGGCAGGATGCATGTTATTTAAAAAGTGGGATGTGTATTTAAGTTTTACTTGTCCTGCCATGAAGGTTATTTTTCACTGTTGTTAGGCTATCTCTCCCATAGAGTAACACTGGGATACCTTATTAAATAACAAGTGGTACCAGATAGAGAAATGTTGTTTACACTCCAATGAATTGTAATTTAATAATCCTCTTTAATGTAAAGTCAGTTTTTTAGTTACTATTATAAAAATGGCACTTTTAGAACGTTGACATTTTTCGGCCCAAACCAACTGTGCCTTTCTGCCAGTGTCCTGGGTCATGTGACTGTGAATGGCTCTTCTGTTGTGAGTTGTGTATTGCTTCCAGACTATGAGACAAAAGAGGGCTAGGTGTGAGGGGAGAACGTTTTCTGACATGATGGCTTGAGAGGAGTTGTACCCTGCCCTGATTACAATGACCCTGCTTGCAGCACACACAAAGGAACCTGACACCAGGCCTTCCCTAGACAGTTTGGAGCCAATATCAGGGGAAGGGGAAGAACTGACCGCAACCAGTTTTGAGGGTAGGCCAAGCCATTCCCCGCACAAAGCACGGACCAAGTTATAAATGTGGCATCTTCAGAACCTCGCAACAGAACACTCCTGGACCTGTGGAAGATTTAGAAGAAGAATTGTCCTGCTGTATGAAGAAGGAAGATTGTATCTGCTTGTCTTGAACTCAGGCTCTGCAGAAGTGACTCCAGGGTCTGTTGACCGGCCTCTTGTTTGAGCTACAGGGACACAGCAAGCTTCCAGAGGTCTCCCTGCTGCAGCCCAGCTGACCAAAGCCAGCTGCACCTGCCTGGACCTGTCTGAGCACTACTGCTGGCCTCTACTGGAGTGAATCCTGATCTCCGAGATGTGCTCCCCAGGTCCAGGACCCTTGGCTGGCATCATAGAGCACTCCTCCTGAAGAAAAGTTGAAGGTACAGATGTTTTCGGCTTCTGGAGATTGTTTAGTGACCTCTTCACACTGAGATTCAGTCTCCCACTATGACTGCCAACATGAAGCTCCAGTGAGACCTGCTGTTCACACCACAGTAACTACTGTCCCTGAAGTCTGACCTTCAACATTGCCCAGACAACCTCCACCTCGCAGCCCCCACCAACGTGAAAGGCACTCTTCACGCAGACTAGAGAAGATAAGTCTTCAGCAGAACAAACCTAGAACCTGTATCCAATCCATGTTCCATCATTATCATTATCAGTCTGAAATTGTGACTCTCCCTCGATCCAGCATGATCAGAACCGCAAGTAGCGCTTTGTGCTTTTTGGCGCTATTTTCATCTACAATTTTAAAAACTTGTGTCTCCGGTTCGACTGATTAGATTTTTGCCATTTTAATGTCATTTTATTAATTAAATTTCACTCTGTTTTTCTAAATTGGTTTGGGATTATTTGTGTTGTGTTTTCACTTTATTACTGTTTGAGTTCTGCATAAATAGTTCATACATTGTAGAACAGATTCTGGCAGCCAGGGAACCATATGCTGCACTAGCCGATGTAATCACAGAACTTTTCAGCCAGACTGATTGCCCACCTCAAACAACTTGCCATCATTAGTCGTACATCAAATACATTCAAACAAATATCAAGCAAAGTCACCAAATAGGTCAGTACAAATGACACAAATTCAGTCCTCTGCTTGCATGTATTTCTTTATTCATGCTTTTTTTTCTTCATACAGAAGTAGACAAATGAAGCCAACGCGTTTCGCTAGCACAAGGTTTCTTCAGGGCTGCAAACATGTTGAAAAGTACTCATATAAATAGAGAGATATGCCAAACACGCATTAATACAAGAACCTCTATGCAGTTAATATTTGAAAAAACAGACAAACATTTTCTAAAGCAAGGTGTACTAACCACAATACAATTAATAATTTGTGAAACACAACAAAAAAAAACAATCATATCACAATATTTTGCAGACCAGAGACCTTAGTACATACCATTAAACGAGTACATTACCCAAACCCACAAATCACAACAAATTATTAAAACAGATACCAATTACACAAACAATCAATTGCAGACAGATTTAAGTACAGGAAAGAACAGTAAGAAAAGAAGGAACAGAAAACATTTACATGATTAAAATGATAAAATGACAATGACCAACAGAAATTGTGTCATTTAAAGTGACCTATGTGACTTTGCTTGATATTTGTTTGATTGCCTCTCACTATTGTATATGTTTATACATTGCCTCTAAGTTAAGCCTGACTGCTTTGTGCCAAACTATCAGACGGTTTAGCACAGGTTAATTTAGTCACTTTTGTGGTCACCCCGACGAGGAGTGTTTTTAATATTTGAGTGGGGCCTCCACCCTTCGTAACTAATACCCCAATTTCTTACTGTGAGAAAGTCATCCTTTTTTGCCCTGTTCACCCCCATTTTTTGACTGATACTGGTGATAACTGACTCTGACTGTGCCCTGGGGGCTCTACTAAACAAGCCCTGGGTCAGTGCTTTGATGCAAAAGGTAAAATAATTACAATAGGCAATGACAGACCCTGTAAGTCCCTAGTATATAATAGGGCAAGGGGGATGCAAACTGCCTATAAGTCCCGTGTATATAATAGGGCAAGGGATTTTAGGGGCCCAGTAGTTTTCCTGCACTGGAGTGTGCACTGCTGTGTGCCTACTGTCCTTTTTAAAGGCAGCCCTGCTCTGCAGACTGTCTTTAAAATGTAAATGACATGCAAACTTGACTTTGTCGTACATGTACTTCCAAAGTGTTAAACTACGGTATTCTTACATATAAGTCACCCCCATGGTCTCCCCTAGGTGCCCCAGGGGTGGGGTGCTTCTAACTATATGCAAGGACTTTAAAAAAAATGTTTTATATGCCCTGTTGAGGAATAAAAACTGCCAATTTCGTTTTCCCCATTCTAGATTATTAGCTCCATAGGCTAACATTGGAATAGCTTGTTTAATTACAAAAATTGCTAAGAAGGAGCTTAAAATGTCATTCAAAGACTTAAAAGATGGGCAGTGATAAATCCAACAACTTGCTACTGTTTTATTTATCATAACTTGTACTCACGTTTAACATTTATTTCTCAAGTTGCACATGCAGATGTGTAACCCTCTATTCAAAGAGCATAGTAAATGCTCAATTAAAGTTAGCCTGACTACAGGCCTCAGTTGAAATGCATTTTGTTTTGCTTGCATGTTTCTCTTTTTCTTGCAGGTTTATTATTTCATTAGTTAGAGAAAGGCTTATTGTCTGTATTAGACTGTTGATAGTGAGGCTTGGTGGGAAAACTTGGCTGCTCATCATGTACCAGAATCGCAAGATGTTCAAGTTTGAGAACCACAGCCCCAGTTTGAAGCGATGTTGCAGATGCACTTAAATATTGGTTTGATTGGTCCCTGGTGGTATCAAAGGAGATGGGGATGTATTTCTGAATCTCCTGTTACTTTTAAATTTGTGTTCATACAGTTAGAGACACGACAGAATTCCTTTGGACAGACTCTACTTCAACTGAAGTTTAATCATGCTGTCATTCTATGCTCCCGAATTAGACTGCCTTGATAAATGATCCCTTTTAGACCTGACAGCCTTAGGGTGGTCTTCCCCCAACTTTTCACCTGCCTCCCTTCATTTTTCTAACCTTGTTTTTGCAGACTTTAGGAATCTGCACACTTTACTACTGTTGACCAGTTTTAACATACTTGTGCCTAAACATGGTAATTATGGCTTAACCCCAATTGGCATATTTAATTAACTTATAAGTCCCTAGTAACGTGTGCTACATATGCCCAGGGCCTGTAAATTAAATGCTCCTAGTGGGCCTGCAGCATTCATTGTGCCACCCATTTAAGTAGCCCTCTGACCATGGCTCAGGCCTGCCATTGCAGAGCCTGCATGTGCAGTTTTACACCATCACTTTGACCTGACAGGCCTAAACCTTCCCTTTATATACATATAAGTTACCCCTGAGGTAGACCCTGTGTGATCTACAGGGCAGTGTGCAATGCATTTAAAAGGTTTACATCTCTTGGTTGTGAAAAACTTCTAATTTCGTTTTTTACTACTAAAAGGCCTATCTCTCCCATAGGATAGCAATGGGGTGACCTTATTACCTCTGTTAAGTGTAATTCCCGATTGTGAAGAGATGGAATTTTCAAGTTTGATGTCACTGGACTCACTATTTAATATCACAATTTATGGTGAAGTTGGATTTTAAATTACAGTTTGGCAAATTCCACTTTTAGAAAGTTTGCATTCATTTACTTTAGCCATTTGGTGCCTGCTGCCTGTCTCTGTTCAGTCTAAGTTGGGTGATAGATGGGCTTTGTGTATTCCCTCTAGACAGCCACACACAAAGGGAGCTTAGGTGTGTCTTGATGGGTCATTCTGGGAGATGGGAGGGCGGGGCCTCACACTTACACCTGAATAGGATGTATCCAGTCCACATACCACTCAACCCTGCATGCTTAGTTCTTGGGCTTGCTCTAGCTCCTCAGAATGAACTATAATCATCCCGAAGCTGTTCAAATATTCCTCCGCACGATGAGGGAATAAAACACTGCTTTCGTCATTTCAATTCCATTATTGCCATTATGAAAGGGCACCTGTTTGATATCTTTAAAGGACATATCACACATGGTTAGAACATTTATGGAAAGCATTCAACGCATGTAACCTCTTAAGAGGATTAATTGTTTTTACTGTTTTACCTCCTCTCAAAAATACAGACAAAGATATTCACCCTCCAACCTAAGACATTGGTACCTCTCCCCTCTGTCTTTTCTGGGATGCTTTGTATAACATCATTTTCTTCCAGATATAGTCTGTAATTCCTTTTCCACATCCCATTTTTTGGGTTTCTCCCTAAGTTTTGTCTGACCTTGCGCTGGTTCTCCTGTTCTTATAACTTTCCCACCTAGAATGTTCTTGCTCAAATCTTATTTCTCAGACTCTTTTGCATATGGAGTTGACCTCACTGAATCAACTGTACATAGCAGTACCTTTGTATATGCCCTGCTCCCATTCCTTCTGCATTCTAAAAGTAAAACCTCTCTTCCTTTACCCCTGCCTTCAGTCTTTTGCTTTAATGCCCTTCTTTTGCTATTTCTCTATCACTGTCTACAATGTAATAGATAGGTCTCATAAACAAAACAATTAGATCACATCTTCTTTTTATCAACATCAACCACGTAGATAAATAAACTCATGGAAGCTTCCCTCTTTCCCTCTCTTTTAGGCCTTTCTCCTCACTTCCTAAGTCTGGCATTGAGGGCATAGAAGAATTAATTTGTTTCAATTCCTGAGTTATATTCTTAAGAAGGCCTGTTTGAGTTTTCATATTATCATTTGATAGTACTGCTGCCTCTAAAATCCCATCTAAGATCGAAGAAGATACAGCTGCAGAATTCTTCAAGATTCACACTCTCATGCTCAAAGGTCTTCAAAGCTTCCTTCAACCACCACCGAGAAGGGATTGTGAATGACTGCTGTCTCTTCTGGAAGTCTTTGAGTCTCTGCGTCCCTCTTCTGGGCCTGCTCTAATCTCTCCTGCTGGGAAATCCCTGCTAGGTTTCATTCCCAGGTTGTAGGAGGCCATGAAAGGCCAGATTCACAATGTTTATAATTTTATTTTAAATTACCTTGCTTTCTGAGAGTATGACCAGTCTCAGGCTTGCAAAAAAATGGCTTCGGGCACAGATAGCATCAGGCCTGCCATAAAACTGTGATCGTTTCACTTACACACGTGCATCTTTCCTGCCCATAAATCTACAGCAGCAGTGAGTCAATTGTGGAGTGGGCTGCCCCATTGACAGCTTGTGCCTCGATATGACCCATGATGGGCCAGTGACCTGTGTGAGAAGTTGGCCTGGTATATGCTGTCCACTAATTAAAGTGGGTACCTTGCACCAGTCCAAACAACCCTTATGGTGATTTAAGATGTCAAAGATAACCTTAGAAAGCTATCCAAGTGGTAGCTGTGGAGAGCAGCCTTCAGGCTTAGCCTTGAAGGAATGTTAAGCAGCTTGTTTCACCAGAATGCAACCTTATTGTATTGGTTAAATGAAAGGAGAACCACACAGTAGTTATAAGAATATATATTTATTATTATAACAGCTTAAATACTTCACAGTATCTGCTACACGCAGATAAACACAAAGCACACAATACTATAGCACAGAAACAATCGCAATTAGCACTAATACACAGTGAGCTCCCGGGGAAGACCAAACCATAAACTAAAATAGTGGTATAAGAACCACAACTTGAGTCCAGTCAATGTCTAGGGAGTGTAGAATCACTGGGACCCCAAGGAACCACCCAAGGTGAGTAAGCAGGGACCCCACGGAGGACGGGTGCAGTGTGAGAACACGACCGCGAGCTACGTACAATTCAATGGGAGAGTCGTGGTTGCAATTTTAAAGTTAAAGGACCCTTCCCAGTGGATTATGAAGAAACCCTTTGGAACATAGAAGGTTGGAGAGCCACCCTACCCGTGGATACCGAAGTACCAGAGTTAGCTATCCCAGGGAAGCCGGGTGCATAGGTCTGAAGTGGGGTCGGAAACCGCTGTCGTTCTCAATGGGAGTCTGCGAAGAAATGCCACTGTTGAAAGAAGAAAAGCGTCCGGTGGAATCCGCAGGTGGATTCTTGATGGAAGGAACCTGAAAGCAGAGAGGACAGAGTCTGGGTCACTTAGGAGTGACCAGGGGCTCGGTAGACGAATGCCCACCAATGTCGGGTGCTTCAGGTGTGAAGAAGGAGACCTTGACTCTACAGCTGCAGGGACCAGGAGATGTCGAGGACAACCAGGAGCCAGATACGAGCTGTCTCACAAAGGATGTCGAGTGCTGAGGGGTCAGAGTCCGGCGGGAGCACCAACAAGCCTTAGCAACAGCAACCCACGAAGAAGGTCAAAGAAGGTTACGGTCTGGCCCAGCAAGGACCAGAGGACTCACCACAGCAAGGGGAGTCAGGGCAGGCCTGGAGCAACCAGGGAAGCCCAAGAAAATCATGATTGTCCCTCAAGTGGACCCACATGCCGAAGGCACAGGAGTCGCGAGGGGACCTCTAGCAGTTTCACAAAGTCACAGCTTGCAGGGCACAGAGTGCGAGGAGGCCGGAGTCCTTTGTACGAAATGTGCGCAGCGGTTGGGGCTATCGACATCCTGATGTACGAAGTTTGGGAAGCCCAACAAGCATATGCAATTGCAAAAGTACCCAGTGCACAGGGGTCCAGTTTATGCGATCCCCACAAGAGATAATGGCCTCAAACATGGTGAGAGGGCAGCTAAACCTCAAGGAACGTAGGAACCCAACTCCTGTGTTGCTGGAGCCCTCAGAGTCTGCAGGAGCTCAGGATCAGCAGAACAGTCAGTTGCATTATGGTGCCTGCAAACGCAGGGGAGTGACTCCTTCACCTCAAGGGAGATACTTCAGTTGTCTTTGATGCTACACAGGTCCTGCACAGAGTCTGTATGGTGCACGGGCACAGACGATGCTTTGGACGGAGAGGGAGACGAAGTCGGGCCCAGTCGAAGTCCAGCGAAGTCCAGAGTGTCCAGACAGTCGAAGGTCAGTGGTTTCTTGTTCAGAATCTTGTCCACGTCAAATCTAGGGTCCTACAGCCAGGTAAGCCCTTTTGTACCCACGGGAGAGGGTTGGACAGATTCAGGGGACCCTCCCAGGGGAGGGTCAGGACAGGGGGGGTAGTTACACCCATGTCCTTTGTCCAGTTTTGCACCAGAGCAGGAGCCAATGGCTCTCAGAACTGGTTTGAGCAGGACTATGCACAGGGACACTAAGTGTGCCCCTCATGCAGACTTTCAGGCACTTTGGCAGTGCCCCCACCCAGCTCCAATACACTAAATCCTGTCTGGGAGGTGGTCACACCTCCCTGTGACAGGATGCCTATTGTGCTGCCTTCCTCTGCTCGAGCTTGGCTCAGCAGCAGGAGGGCAGACATGTGTCTCTGGTCAGCAGCATCCATTTTGTGCTGTCCGGGTTGAGAAGGCTGGTACCGGGAAGACCAGGGACCCCACGAAGCTTGCTTCAGAAGGGTGGAATCATACCTCCCACACGTATGATTCCAAGGTGTTTGATACCAAACACGACATGTTTTGTTTCAGCCGTTTTCAAGATAGCATTTACAGCGAGGTCATAATGCACCTCTACCTATATGTCTGGCTGTGTCACAGACAACCCGGGAGAATGGTCTCCGAAGGCTGCAGAGGGGCTCTGCTAATGCAGGGGCACCCTCTCACGTAAAACCCAGCACCCTGCCTTCAGGATTGTCAAGGCCCGCTATAGGGGTGACCTATGGATTTTAAGTGTAGTGGCCTATAGATATAGTAAACCTATATCTAAGGTAAGTGGTGTATGCACCATCTTACACAGGCTGCAATGGCAGGCCTGTAGTTCCATTTTGCATGGTCTCTCATGGGTGGCATAATACATGCTTCAGCCCATGGGAGGCCTCTGGGGTACCTATGCCCTGGGTACATGTGTACCATATACTAGGGACTGATAAGGGTACACCAGTATCCAATCTGGAGTGTACCTAAGTACATGTCATAACATTTTAGAGAGAAAGCAGATAGACTGGGGTCCTGATTAGCAGGATCCCAGTCAGACTAGCCAAAAACAGTGTAACATCAAGCAAAATGTGGGGGTAACCATAAGAAGCGGATCCTACTTTCCTACAACCTGCATTGATCTCTGGGATGAACAGTTAACTATCCGCCTCCTTCCACACGTACATTGTAAGCTTCCCTGCAGAATATTTCTCTACATCTAATTTCCAATGTACAATCACGACCTGTGCTTTGAAGTTTGGCTTTCCACATAAACACACCTGTTCAAAACATTGGAACAAAAGTTTAAAAAACTGTGCCTGGCCAATTAATCAGCATCTGGCTTTTATTTTTTTGCAATGTGGAGGGTTCAAAGCCAGGGGTCCTGCTTACATGCGGAGGATAATAGAATGTAGTGTACTGCATATTCAGAATCTAGGACTTAAGGCTGTCAGTTTCAAGGAGTTACAAACTGTGATGTGCCCATGCGAAGTACCCTGAATTACGTGGGTCTGCTGCCAGTAATACGGAAGCTCGTGCCCAAAGAAAGCTTTATAACTAGAGCTGGCATAACCCTCTCCACTGACTTGGTGTTTTCTTAAAACCATCACTTTGACAGCCTGACCAGGTGACATCAAGCTCTGTTAACGCTCCCAGTAGCTGGGCCTTTGATTAAATGTGCAAATGAACTACTCATTGACAATGGCTAAACACACTTTCAAAGGTGCAACCTTTTTAGAGTCTAGGCACTAGGGCACTCAGAGGCTACTTGGCAGCATAAGTGTGGGGTAATGTCTTAACACCAGTGTTTCCAATTGGGTGAGCAAGTTTGCCCCTGTGGACCCTTAGTTTTTCTGGGGTAGTGAAGATGAGCAAGAAGTGGTAAATGCTTTGAAACTCACACCGAGTACGAAACAGAAATACAAACAAGAATTGAGCTGTCCAGGAAGAGCTGCTGCAATGATCTGTTGTGTTGTGCTAAAATGGCAGGCAAACAAAACAAATAATCTCCATCCTGGAATATTATTTTGGCGTGAGTCTGCCGGTGAGGTTGCTGAACCGCTTCTCCATATCAGGAAAACGACTACGTGTTTCCCCTGGGTGACTGAACACGCTCTAAAATAGGTTGAGTTTCACCCGTTTTTCAGATTGCATCGCTGTTTACACATTCAATACGGGCAATTGCTGGGTGCCGCAAGTCCTCCACCCTGCATTGAAATTCAATAGTTTCGCCCGCATTTATTGATTTTCCGCCCCATCACCACTATCCATGTAAGCTGGTCATTGCTGGATGCGGCCAGACGTCCATCTTTCTCCTAATTAACTAGGCGTTTGATATAAACTACCTAGTGTCGCATCCTTTGGTCCAATCAATGACGACCCACTTGGCTGTTTTTCTGTCCTGCAGAAGACCCGCCATGACGCCCCACCAGCTGCGCTTTTTTCAGGGTCGAAAAGTCGATGATCAATATCGGGCCAGTCCCTTCGAGTCTCTAAGCTGAAATTATAATAGACATTGATACCCCTATAGAGACATTGATTTATTAGTATACTGGCATTATGAAAGAAATACTTCTTCTCCTTTTTTAAGTTTTGTACATATTACGTTGTCCTGTCTTCACATGAGTACATAAAGCACCCATTCACCAATGTCACTTGAGCACTAATGTCACTTGTACATACTGCCACTTCAGAAAATAGTTTTTCGAAGCCTAAAACAGCCATATGAATTATCCTAAATCTTTTTTGAGAAAGTAAAAGATTCATGACTTTGCATTTACCATTGGCTCTTGGTGTGTTTCAGCTGCTTTTTCTTTGCAATTTTGATGTTTAAATTAATTGATGGATGAATTCTGTAAAATGTAAAGCAATTTCCTTTACCCGACAGAACCACTGTAGCTTTTTTGTATACTGACCCAGGTTCTGAGGGACACAGGGTTACCCCATTGTTATTTCACAGTATTGTTGGATCTAGCATAGAACCTGCGAGGAGAAAAGACTCATGACGACGTGTGACATACACGAGGGAGGAGAAAGGGCTCATGATGAAGGGTGACCTGCACAAGGGAGGAGAACAGGACTCATGATGATTAGTGACCTACACGAGGGACGAGAAAGGGCTCATGGCGATAGGTCAATGGTGCAGCAGGTGGAGTTGCACCACGGCCCAGAGCCAGTGAGTGTGTGTAACTGCATTAGTATGAAAGAGAACAAGTGAGTATGACAGCATTTGTGTGTGAGTAACTGAGTGTGAGTGAGTATGAGTGAGAATGTGAAAGTGAGGGAATGCGAGTTAGAGCGAGTGACAGGAAAGAGACTAAATGTGAGAGGGAGTGGTTATGAGTAAGACACATTTTGCAAACAAATGGGAGGAGCTCCTGGACACTATAATGCCCTTCTATCGAAACAAGTAAGAGGGGGGACTAGGAGCTTGAAAAAGGTCCAATGCCTGTGCTCCTGGGTTTGAAATAAATGCAAAAACTAGAGGTCACTGTTCCTAAATAGGAAAGGGGAAGAAGAACTTTCTGAAAGTTGGACAGATCATGAGAGACAGTCAACAAGACTGTTTCATGTTGCCCTCACACATGCCGAGGGATGTCATGCTTCATCATATGGCAGTTGCTCCTCATCAGGCCGGTGCTGCAATGCCCTACGGGTCCTGCCCCACACTTGTGTCAATAAAAAAGTACCTTAAGAGTGGTACCTACTTGTCTTAGTATTGGCTGTCCAACCTAAGACTGCAAATTGAGGTGCCCCATGGGATGAGGCAGAAGTGCTGTGCTCTAGCATGCTAAAGGTTCCCGAGTGCGAGCCACTTGGCACACCTACCCTGGTCCTCAGCTTCTCTCACAAGTGTGGGGTAGGAAAATTCACCCTTATTTATTTGTCCTGAAGAAGCGCCACGGATCCCTTTTGATCACTAGGGGCGCAAAACATGTTGACCAGAGTTTGACCCTTTTAAGGGTGCAAACATAAGACTACTAGGGTACATCATTACCCCATTAGTAGCACTAACCTATGAGGTTTTTTAATCTGACAGGGGAATCAAGTTCTGGTGATATCTCCAGTCAGGTTCAACTCACATCACATCACAGCACACTCAACACCACCCCACTTAGATATTACTTGCACTCATCAAACGGCAAAAAAACAAAAGATCTCCGCTAAAGTGACACTTCAGGGGACCTGTAGGGCATTGCAGCGCAGGCCCGACGAGAGGCAACCTTCCTATGATGAAGCATGACATCCCTCAGGATGTGTGAGGGCAATATGAAACTCTATTACGCCTTACCACTTCCAAGTGTCACGAGCCGCCACTGGGCTGGGATATGGTTTGACATTTGCAACCACGTTCTCTCTGGAAGATGTATGGGGTGAACCATACAACTGTACCATTTGATAATGTTTGAAAGCTTAGCATAAAGAGCATTGACCTCATAAAGCAAATTCTGGGTAAGCCCGCTTTGTCAGTATTCACATAATTAGGAACATTTTCAAATCACCTCAACTTTCTTTTCTGAAGTAGTACTTTCATACAGTCTCCATCTTTGCATACTGTAAATTTCTAGCTGGGAAGATGGGACATAGGTAGCTGTGCGTTATGCAGTGCAGCATTAGTATAAAATGGTGAGACGTGAGTTAAAACAATGCAGTCTCTTATTAGCCATAAAATGCACTAAATGCAAAGGCAAACCATATGACCAGGTCAAATGTGGCAAATAAGTTACCAAAAACCCAGAAAAACATTTTATGTGGTTGCTTGGCACTAATGGTTTGATTCCAAGAATGAACAGTGGCTTCTAAGTATAAGCGGTAAAACATGGATTAGATAGAAGCATGTGACGCGATACTGACATTATAGTAGGAAACAATGTAAAAGCTTCTAATATGAAACATTTCTAGAAACAGGTTGCACTGTATTTTAATTGGGGACCGACCAACACCTGATTACTAAAATAATGGACCCGATTCACAAAGGTAAACTGTGATAAAAGTCCAACTTTACGACTTTCGGTATTCATAAAGGGCATTTGCGAGTGGTAAAGTTAGACTTTTGCCTAAGTTTAACTTAAATTTTCATCTTAAGTCTAACTGACGCCATAACTTAAGTTAAACTGAGACAAAAGTCTAACTTTACTACTCGTAAATGCCCTTTGTGAATACCGAAAGTCGTAAAGTTAGACATTCGTCTCAGTTTACCTTTGAGAATCGGGCCCAATGTTTATTAAGAGACTGCCAGTACAGGATGCACTGGGTTCTCACTTTGAACCAGCACCTGAAAACTGAAATGAATTCAATTTACAAAGTACCACTACCAGAAGATACCTCGATATCACTGGAGACCAACAGCTGAATACTGTATAAGCTGAAACTGCCTTGTCTGAGTGCAACCACACCTTTTGTTCAAGTGTTTAGTTCCATAGTCAGTATGTTTAGAGTATAGTTGGCATGCTGCTTTCATACTTTAGCGCTGGGACAGTATCTGATATTACTAATGCCAGCTCAATGTCCACTTTCTGTAGGTTTTCAGTGCTTGAAGATACATGTGCTACTCACATTGACCTAAACCACATAGAACAGAAAGCCAGGACAAGTCCATGAACTAAAATACAACATGCCAACTGTTTTGACAAGACAAATGAGGAGTATACATATTAGGAGAGTGCAGTGATTTCACAAAGTTGCAAATTTTCTTAGATCACATAATTGGGTAACGCTTTTAGTAACATATTTTTTAAAGGGTTGTGTTGCTTTTACACCATGCAATGGGGAGAATGTGTGATGCAACCCTTAACTGTAATTTATCAAGCCACACAATGCTAGCTTGCGTTGTCCTGACTGACTTGATAAATCCAGAGTAATGCAACGCAGAGCAAATCACTGAGTTGCGTTACTCTGCCCCAGGAAGACATTCAATGGGATGCATTGGTGTTCCCACGCAACACCCATGGATTTTGACGAATTCCCCAGGTGAGCCATAATGAGGAGAAATATGTTTATTTCTCCTAGTGTTTTCCTCTTTCTATGTGTGCTCACACATAGAAAGAGGCAAATGCCTCAGGGGATTGTTGTTGTGCAGGAAGGTGCCCCTTCTTGCAGAAAAACAAACCTGCTTTCAATGCAGGAACCCATGCACCATGGTGCAAGAGTGCCAGCATTGGGGCAAGGCAGGACATTGCGCGTCAGCACTGGGAAAAGGCTTTCCCTGTAACGCAGCACAGCGCAGCAAGATGGCTTGCTGTGCTGTGCTGCATCACATGTTGATAAACATACCCCATACTTTATTACAGATTCATTTTTTTGCATTTTTATATAGCACAAACTTGACCTGTAAGTATTGGTGCGGTTTACATGGGTACCAGTTGCATTGCACGTCAGGCTAATTTATTGTTTTATTTTTTAGGCAAAGTGAGGTTAAGTGATCACAGATTTGTCCAGAATCACAGGATGCTGTGCCGACGTCGAGCCTCGAATATGGTTCACCAGTTACAAAGTCGGCCGCTCTGGCCATAAAGCCACATTCTCTCACTGATTCTACACTGTAAATAAGAATATATTGTTATTAAGAATTGAAATTAGGTTTTTATACCTGATTCTTAGTGTCACTGGGTGAAAACTGTCTATTTTATAGACTTTTTAAAAGTTGACTTTGGTGATTTAGAGCTGTGGTAGTAGCCCGTATGGGCGCTAGGGCTCCATCATCCTTGTTTCTGCCATATGGTTTACCTATGAAATATAGATGCAGTCAATGGCAACATTCTGGCACTGGCTTATTGTATATTAATCGTGGCATTAAAGAGCACCTGTGGTATGTGGGGATATCCATGACTAAATGCTGGCCTGACACAATCAATGTAATTATTGACAAATGGGGTATCCACTTTTTGAAAAAAATAGGATCAACTCCTAGGGAACATCAGACTTTACTGACTTGGCACATCGTGAAAGTACTTTAATATTTACTGTGTGCCCTTTCAGAGGGCTATCATTATTTTAGCACATTTAAGTGATTATTGTGCTTTAAATTACAATATTTGACCCCATTTATTTTTCAAATTTTCGTTGGGCAGAGAACCCCCGAAACCACCTAGAAGCCATTGGGCTTGCTTGCTGGAATTCAGGGGAAATATTTTGCCCCGGAACGTTCAGAGATAACAAGCTGCCTCTGATTTAGAGGTTGCCAGGAACTCACTGGAGGGTGTGCTAGTGCCCAGACTAACTGAGCACCTATCGTGGCCAAAATATACTCTCGCTTCTTCTTAGAGCACTTTTCCGCTCCAAATATTGCTGCTTTGCTTCGTTATAGCAATGTACTAAAACAGCTATGCAGTCTTTTTTAGATGGAAATGTAATTACAGGAGTGCTTACCTTCTACCTTGTAGAGACTCTCCTCACTCGCAAGTTAGCGCAATAAATGAATTAGGAAGCCATAAATAAGACTCCTTTTAGGATTTCCCTAGAGCTATTAGCCCTTCATCCTTTTGTGCACTTAAATTTACCAATTTCACATGATTACGAAAGCACTAACACCATTAGTCAAGTATATAAATTCTCCCGAGGAATAAAGGCAGTGCTTCATCCCAGTGGTGGTGCATCCATTACCGACAATGAAACTCCGGACAGTGTACCAACCTACGCTGTGATTTTAGGATATCGTAAAAAGGCCGTCCATATAACGAGATAGCTTTTGTAGGTGAATTTTAGAATTTTACATAATGTATTAAAAACAATGCTTTGAATGAATGATTGGTAGCCATCTGCTAGTAAATTGACTTTTCTCCTATTACTCCTGTTATTATTATTGAATATCAATGCATATATTAGATTATGTTAATATCCTAAAGCTTTCTTACTGGTATAGATCTCATGTTATAGTGTTAAAATTCACATCCCTATCTGAAGACTAAATTCAAGAGTAGAGGATTTATGTGAATCTTAGATTTCTGTGCATATTCCTAACACTAAAATGACTTTAACAGTCACTGGTGCTATAGGGGACCAGGCTTGGCAGTTCAGGCTTGACTGTTCCCAGTCAATGAGCACAGCGTAGTGAGTCTTCACATGCCGGTTTGTGGATCATGTTCGCGACCCAAACCTGTCTAGCATACTAAGGATTTCTGCCACCTCCCTCCAAGCTAATTGTCCCAGGACTTGTAAATAACTTCTGCGGCCGTGGGACTATATAAAGTGACGGCCCCACCCGGGGCTTTGGGCACCCTCATACAACAACTAAAATAGAGGGTGAACCCTTCTGATAAGCCATTAACCCAGTAATATCTCTTAAAAGGTATACATGGTGGCACTCCATTTTGTTATGCACTCTACTCTCACCCTGATATCCTCTTCAGCATGGTCCAATGCTTGGGTGACATTCGTTCCGCAAAGTCCTGAAGAGGCCACAAAGCACAAATGTATTATATATATATTTATTTTATTATAAATATTAGGCATCCTGATAGATTTGGGAGAGGAGGCACTTCTGCTGACACAAAGTCCCTGCATGCGGAGAAATCACCATGCATCGGTCTGACATTCCGTGAGGGGTGTCCAACTTGAGACCAAGACGGAGTCCTTCACTCTCTCCTATCAGGTTATGGGGTTGGATCGTCCCTTGGAGGGATTCTTGGCTCTACACCCATACAATGGTCCGCGTAGAAGGAGTACGTTAGATTACTGTATTTTGCATATATGCCTGCATATATTCATTGCTTCAACACCATGGTAGAAATGTATCTACTGTTCACTCTTTTGGTGCTCGTAATCTCCTTTATTTGCTTCTGTCTCCTAATCTTTGCAGCACATGTATTTTATACAAGAATAACGTTGGTTCAATAAATATATGGGAAACCTCCCACTGTGTATTCTGTATACTTCTCTAAGAGAGAGTAAGCACGAGTGACTGAGTGAAAGATTCTGTACTGCTTCCATGTTCCCTGAGTGATCAGTGTTGTTATGTTCAGTGGTTGCCAGAGTCCATCCGCTCCCTGGTAAGGTTAGGGGGGCTTATGGTGGCACTGTGAGCTAGCTAGTCTATAGGCCAACATATCCTGCTGGGGTGCCTGGAATTAGTCTTGACACCAAGACCTTAGTTTATGTTGTTCAAACAATGCGCAGATCCTATAGATTAGTATGGTGCCCAATGATGATTAGGCACTTATTTAATGGTCAAATCTGAGTAGTTCAGTCGTGCTTTCTCAGAGACCCCTACTTACATTTAACTGGAGACATCCGTAGTGGGAATGGGAATCCGCCTCAGCTGAGTTGGAACATCCTATGGTAATAGGCTGTAGGTTTTATCAAGCTTGAAGGATTAAAGAATATTCCCATATTGTACAAACTGAATCTCAATAAATTCATCTTTCATAAAATACTTTTTCATTTTTTACAATGTCCAAACATGGAGCGGACATTGACGTACAGGTACCTACTCTAAATATTTCAGAAAATTGCAGACAGGCACTTACTATGAAATTATTACAACATGGCCTCCTGGCAACGGATGGAGATGTTATCTTCGTGGTCGAGGCACACAAAGCATTCAAGATGGAGGTATTCTGGGCCCGATTCACAAAAGTAATCTGAGACAAAATCCTAACTTTACGACTTTGGGTATTCAAAAAGGGCATTTAGGAGTAGTAAAGTTAGGATTTTGTCTCAGTTAAACTCAAGTTTTACTTAAGTTAAACTGAGACAAACTCCTAACTTTACTACTCCTAAATGCCCTTTGTGAATACCGAAAGTCGTAAAGTTAGGATTTTGTCTCAGATTACTTTTGAGAATCGGGCCCTCTATTCTTGGGTTACATTCCCAGCTGCAGACGCACGCTCAAAATTGTTTCACACTTACATTGAAGATGAGACACACGAAGAATACTTTCCATACGTGGACATAGAAGTCCTGTTAACTTACCAACAGCATATACATTGGTTTAAAGGCGTCCTCCTGCACACTGTAGAAAATGTGAGACTCGGTCCGCTCAAATAAAGAAGGAGCAACCTGGCCGGTCTTAGATTCGTATACACCACATCCAGACATTCACAGGTTACCAACAGCAGAAATGCGCACAGTATATGAAGATTTTGTAAAAAATTGACAGTAGTCTTACACAATTCATAATGCGAACACTTATAGTTCAACCTGTGAGGGCTGCTCAGGCTGCACAACCTCAATTGGCTACTACGGGTATCAGCCCTCAAACGCTGAATGCCGTAATGGGAAAGATTCCCATCAGTCGGGAGCAAGCATCGGTCTGGATAGCACAAAAAACAGCACAGCTTGAAGCAGTTTTTCTCCATATGGGCCCACAGGAAAAACACAGAATTAACACAATTTGCTTGCCAATGTGGATGGCTCACCCGATAGAAGATTGTGCCACTTGGGGTACAGTCTTCGCTGCCGTTTACACAAGAACTTATGGTACCCCTCCAGTAGCGGTAATACCAGAGGTATTAAAACAAATACAGAATGAGTACGGGGCAGAACCTGCCCTGGATTTAGGGATGAAACTAATAGGCAATTTTGCCCAAGTTTCAGCAATTATGTTAAGCAACGTAAAAGGGGAGGTAGTCGCTATGTCTTTAGGCAAACGCCTGAGGAAATACACTCCTATACAACAGGAGAGGGAGTTACCTAAGATTATCGCAGAACCAAACGCTTCTCTGAGAAGAGATAATCTGGGAGCCTGACCAGGGAAACCGGTGGTTAAGGGTCATTCTGAAAAGGATAACTCTAAGAAAGCACCTGATTCTTCAAAGAAGAAATGGGATAATAAACAAAAAAATAAACAAAATAAACAACAATCACGGAGTTGGTCTCCTCAACAGGAAGGCACTGAAAAGAGATACAATCTCAGAAAGCGTGATAATATTAGGAAGGCTCACAGATATCAGGATACTGATACACGTACCTCTTTTTCCTTTAATGATCAATTTGAGAAATGCTTGGAGAGAGCAGAACGGTCAGAGCAAACATCAGAGGAGCGAGTCAAGTCGAAACGGGAGACACATCGCACTTCAGACTGCATCATCAAACAAGAAAATAAACAAAAATCCACAAAACCTCAATTAAAAAAAAAAAAGATAGCAGGGATTAAGATCAGAAATGCCCAGGCGGCTGAGCATACTACTTCTGAATGGGGAATGGGCAGTGACGATGCTGGACAGTGCAGCAGAAGTCACAATAGCTCGCCAGAACCCTTGGGAGTTTCTGGAAGTAGTAGCATTGAGTGTATATCACGGTGGAAACAGATGATACAAGAGTAAGTGTCCTACATTGTTTACACAAAATAAATCTCCAAATAGAAGGGGACATACAAAGAAAGGTAAAGGGTCTTTTTTGGGAGGACCTGACATATGGTTATGACATTCTTTTGGCTGAAAAGGATTGGCCACCTGAGTTCGTAATAGATTGCCCAATGGGGAAGAAGTAATTTTACCTGCATTCCCCAACCTTGTAGCAGAATCAGTAAAAAATGTATTCGCACAGCAGTGGGCGTTAGCACCTACTCTATACCGCAATCATGTTGGGTGGGATGATAAGTCTCCTCATCACAAGATCCCGTTAAAAACGATCCCTCAACTGTAGAGACAGTAGCCAATTAAACATGAAGCAAAGAAACAAGTCAGGGAGATCTTAGATCAACTTGAGTACCAGGGTGTAATAGAAAATTGCACCTCATCTATGAATAATCCTTTGTTTCCTGTAATGAAACCCGACAATTCATATAATTTAGTTTTAGATTACAGACATTTAAATGCATCCACACGCACATTTGCAGTACAGAATGCACACAGTGCCGCACTAATGAATAACATCGTGTGGAAAAAATACAAAACAACACTAGACATCTCAAATGTTTTTTTACTGCCAGAATTTAGCGCCTGGAAGGAGATATTTGACCACATTCTCGGTGCTAGGGTCTCAGCTGCAATTTAGTCGTTTACCACAAGGGTATAAGAATTGCCATGGGCTGTTATCAGCCAGAGTAACAGAGTTACTTCCAAGTATTGATGAGGAGGCAGTGGCCTATGTAGATGATATTTATCTGACGTACGATTAATTAATGGAACATTTGGCTAGCGTGACCAACATAATAGTGGGATTTGCTTACCTGGGCTACAAATTTAATTTCAAGAAACCAAAAATAGCCCACCAGAGTGTCCAGTTTCTGGGATATATATATTTTTTTTTTGAGTTTTATATAGCGCAAACTAGACCCGAGAAATCGGGTATCAGAGCGCTTTACATGAGCACCAGTTGCGTTACAAGAGGACACATTCATTTTTTGTTAGGCACGGGGAGATTAAGTGATTTGCCCAGAATCACAGGATGTTGAGCGACGTTGCTGAGACTCGAACCAGGTTCCCCAGCTTCGAGGTTGAGCGCTCTAGCCGTAAGGCTACATCCGCTCCCCGTTATGAGTTATCAAGTGAAAGCAAAAGCCTGGCAACACATTTTTTTTAAAAATGTGCATTGCTCCAACCTCCAACAACTCTGAAAAGACTACAATCCATTTTAGGATTTTTAAATTTTGGCAGAACTTACATTATGGATTACGCAGAAAGGGTAAAACCATTCTAATTAGACATGACTTTTCAGTGCAACACTGGAGACAGGAACATACTGATAATGTAGGTTCCGTACAAGCTGACATGCTAGCTTCCAGGCATTTATACACACGTGTTAACACAACTAACCTGGTGATCCGCGTAGTCGCTGGACCAACAGTGTACACCTATATAACTTCCAATGAAGGTGATACGGTACCTATAGTGTACAAATCACATTTATACACGAACGATGAAATGCGTTTTGCTGCCACTGAGAAAATTCTCACAGCTGTACAGACTGATGTAATGAGAGAGAGAGCCCTGGCTCAGGGAAAACAGATTATTGTTGTTACCCCAGTACCTACCCTAGCGGTCGTTACAAAAGCATGCATTCTGCATGCTAAGGCTCTACATCCAAGATGGATTCAATGGGCTAACTCTTTCACTACAACAGATGTAGACTATAGATTTGATGCTACATTCCAAACTCAAGCCTTTCTGTATTGTGAACATGAATATCCTCTGCCAAATGAAATTATGCTTCCGGATCGATATGAATGTATCATTTATACCGATGAATCTGCTCAAGCTGCTGTAGGATTGAGATTGAAACAGCAATATTCGGTGGCATGCATCATTGTGCATGCAGGACGGAAAGTTTCTTATGGAAAGAACACAAACACAGTCCCTGGGGGGCTGTACAGCACAGCTGGCAGAACTAAAAGTCCGGATACTGGCACTACAAAATATGGATTGTGAATTCACCACACTTATGTGTGTGATTCATTTTACTTTGTCCAGTCTTACAATGAATACCTTCACTATTGGTGCCAAAATGGGTTTCGAGATTCCAAGGGTTGTACAATCAAGCACAAAATGCGTTGGAAACAAGTGGCAAAGCTGAAAGAAGGCCTGCCAAGGGGCTCATGTTATTCATACATTGAGTCATCAACGTGTTGGTGTTCATGTTGAAGGGCATTCAATGGCGGATGAAGCTGCCAAGGCAACAGTTCGGACTGCTGCTGTTGCTGCAATCACTTGTTCTAGTACGAGGATAGATGGAACAACTATGATAGTTGTCAATGTCACGCGCAACAGCTCAGCACCGCCGACAGGCTTTCCACTCAAGTACTCCTACAAGTTAGATGCACAAAACATTCCGTATGCTCAGATTCCAGGAGTGGGGGATAGAGTAATACCAAACACAGATCGCAGATTGGTATTGATACTAGCTACACATGAGGGTCTGGGTTCAGCTCATGCAGGGATTACTGCTACAGTTTCACTACTGAAGCAGCGCTACTGGTGGCCAGGTCTCACTAAACAGATCAAGGACTTTGTCTTCAAATGCGACATCTGCCAGCAGATGAAAGGCTCCACTCTAGCACGTCCACCGCAAACACTTTTATTGATCTCAGACAAACCTCTCGCATGTGTCTATTTGGATCACTGTGGCCCCTTACACTCTGACGGGGCTTACAAGTACATCTTGGTGGCAGTGGATTCATGCTCTAGATTCCTATGGGTTTGGCCCCGGTGCTCGGCTGACACCCGAACTGTTATTAAGGTTTGCAAGTCTTTATCGGGACATACGCAATTGGCATACTACAATCCGTCCAGGGTCCGGAGTTTAGCTCTCAGGCTTACAGAGAAGCCATGGGAAGTTTGGATGTGGCCTTGCGGTACTCCTCCCCCTACAATCTTGAGTGAAATTTGGTAAGTGAGAGGAAGAACCAGGACTTAAAGCAATTCTTAACAGCTAGGGTACCAGGCTCGGGTAGCTGTTGCGTTAATCACCTATGTGGGGTCCAGAGGGCACTTAATAACATGCCAAGAAAATCCCTGGGGGGTCGTGCACCCTATGAGCTCCTGTTTGGGGTGAGAATGTGGGTACCAGACAGTGGCAACTGAAACACCATTTGACCTCCATGATCGTTGGGATGTTTTACAGGACCTAAAAGAATTTGCAGCTTCAAGAAGCAATGTCCAAGTGAAATGCACCGCCACTGGGAAGTGAAAGCAGTACCGGCAAGACCTGCCTGGGTCCTGAAGATTGGGGACCTGGTCAGAGAAAAAATAAAGGGACAAGAAAGAATTTGGCCCATCTTACGCCTGTATCTGTCCTGGCTGTTGAAGGTACCAGAACTGTAATTCTTCTGTCTCTTACCGGTCGGTGAGACAAAAGGTTTGTCTCCATTGATCTGATCAAATCACAATATGTGGCCGATTCTCAACTGTGGCCGAGTGGGCTCCTGGGTAGGCGCCGCACTCCTCTTGCTACCGCACAGGAAGATCAGATGGAAGCTTTAATAACGACTGAAGAATCCACTTTCCAAAGAGAGGCTATCAACGAAAATGAGACGATGCTTCTCCACATTGAAACAACTACAACTGTACAGTCAACAAGTACAGAAATTTCTATTAAAAAAATTGACGACGTCTATGTCAACATACCACAGATCGAGTCATCTACCAGTTCTACTAAACCTGCTGAGCTGCCAAAAATAGACCGGACGGTGTTTGGCTACTCCGTGCATTACGGCCACTTTTCACAGGATCCAAGTGAACCTGAATTGCCAACACCACCAATCCCTTTCAAGCTACAAGTTTATTCTCTCTATCATTGGTTAAAAAAGACATACCTTGTTGCTCCCTGGATACATCTCTGGGTTACAATTGGATTATTTTTCCTGGTAATATGGATTGGTTTGGTACCTGTCTTTTTTCTACTTCTTAATGGACATTATCTCCCAGAACGCTCTGCAGCCCAACATGCGAACTTGGTACTAAAACCACGTGCATCATCGCACTGTGAACTGAGGGACCTGTCCCTGGTGAACATTACAGCAGTTCCAGTTCCTGGTGGAATAGTTTGGGACAGGATATCGTATGATGTTTATGGCCCTACTGAACTTTTGCAAATTCCATATTTGTTTACAATTTCTTTAAATGATATCATCACCTCTAGTACATTCTCTGATGATTGGGACATTGAAACTGTGCATAATTTGCTTTCAGATCTAGAGCAATCAGCAGTATTTTCTAATGATGAATTGTATGATGGTGCAAGTAATTTGGCGGTATGTTCTGTTATCAACATTATGGTCATCATTTTTTACACAAAGCTAGTAACCCACGTGCTGTTACACCCAATGGGAACACTGCCCAACACCACCAAAAGGTAGTTCAAATTTATTTACAGGAAAGTTTGCATATTTTTCTGGTTTTGACACATCAGACCAAGCCTCTTATTACTATAGGCTCGCACCTACACCTACAAAGAAGAATATGCTCACGAACACCAAGCTGATTTATTCTGCTTCCTTTATTTCCCATCTGTCTATACAAGGTTTGACTTTTGGAAAGACACAATAGACACGAAATCTGTCTGGGGAACAAGAGATTGGCAGGTTCAGGGACAAGAGGCCTTATTCAGAGCATGCCTCATTCCACATCAAATGATTTTCCTGAATAAAACAGTGCAACAGACTTCCTGTTTTGGTTTAGCTAAGGCGAAAGATTTGAACATACCTCGCATTCCCACATTTGTACATTTTGAACATTGGCAACAATACACAAAGTATAGTGAGGATAAATTAGATGCCTTGTTCAACATGGATCATACAATACAACAGACCCTGATCATCAGGGGTGGTTGGTTTAGACTCTAGACACAAATAAATGCCTGTCTGGATTCATGGGTAACTTGGGAGGGTTTAAGATCAACAGGCCTGACCTACGCTATGTACAAACAGAACACGCAGGGGTGATGACATCATAGAGTGTTGGGAAGTTATGCCTAGATGGGCTAAAGACCTCAACACTTTCCGAGGTGAAACAACACTTGACCCTTCTTTCTGATGACCTGGATCTCAGGGATTTTTTACTAGGTCCCAGAAATCCACGTCAAAAGCGCTTCTTGTATGGAATATACAACGAGCTATGGAAGATTTCTCAGCAGGAAGCTGCAGAGAGATTGTGCGAGATCGACAGGGTAAAAATGGAAAAAGCTTTGGCTGTGATTAACAACTGTATGACCACATTATCATCCAGAATGTATTCACTGGGCAACATTGTGTCATCTGCAATGGACATAATTCAGCAGGACATGCTATTTTACAACATGTACAGTCACAATTACATTCCATTGTAACAATGAGCTGGACGTTACAAACACTACATTCTGGCCAAGTGCTGTGGCGTTACATCAACACTACCAGTCTGTTTTCTGAATGTGATCTGATGGAAAGACAGATAACTATGGCATGCAGAGATGCTAAATACACCATGTTGCACATTGAAAAATGTGACCAATTACCTTTTACCGTGCCAGAGACACCATCCACAGACTGGATAATCCATGGTTAAATCACCCTACCGGTCACGACTTTCCAATTCTAATATTGTCTCCAAGACCAGCAGGTAGGCAGATACGAAGCGCGAGGGGAAGGTTACGTGCATGAGTATTGGGATTTGCCTTTCAGGTTTAAATGCAGGAAAGGGGACACAGATGTTTTTCTGAGTGGTTCTGACTGTGAGGAAGCCTTAAGCGGGCCCTTAGTTTGCAAAGACATTTCTCTTCACAGGGCATGCAATGCTTGTGTTGCAAACTTGTCCTGTTCTCTCAAGGGTTCCCCAGCTGCTGTGATATGTCTGGCCTTCAAACTGCTCTTGAATGGGAGCTACTTGATGCTGAATGATCAAGGTTGCTGTGGAATGAACCAATCATCACTTATCTGGTGAAAGTTAATTCCTTAGCCACTTGTTGTACACAAGTACTGTTTCCACCTGCCCGCAAAATTAGAGAGGCAGCGCTGTGGCCTTCGATAAATGTTTCCAACATACACTTTGATTCCCTTAGCAGACTGAAAGCCATGCTTTTTCAACAGGACGTGGTCTTAACTTGATCTCCAGATTGCAAGGTCCTCATCTGAGATACAGACACTACTCCACACTAACTTTCCGCTGCATTTTGGGGAGTCAGTCCATCGTATCTTTAACATTTCTGATACTAGAGGATTAGTGCATTTTTTTAAATGTATCGGTTCTGTACTGGTTAGCATCTTTCAGACAATCTTCGGAGTTATTCCACCATTCATACACTCGGTGCTGGGAAGCATTTTTGGAGGGCTCCTGCTTGTCCTGCTACTTTTGGCGGGAATTCAGATTTTAATTTTTCTGCTCAGCAATGGACTTACCAGTTCGATTCTGAATGGAGACAGCACTGTTTGTGCTACGATGCCGTGAGCACATGGTTCACACATTTGGCACACTTCGACTTCGAGAACTGGACAAGCACTAATGTGTGGGGAATTTATCTGAAGAATTGCTTCCACCCTCTCTGGTGACACCTTTCTCAATGTTGTGTCCCAGATATTGAACTTCTTTTTGACAGTATTGCAACTTTCCTGGAGACACCTTGGGCCATATTATCAAGAACGGGCGATAACATATCGCCGCTTTAGCGGCAGGAAACTGCCGCTAAAGCAGCGATAAGGGGCTTGATAATATGTCCTATAGAATTCCAATAGAAGCCCAGGTTTGATGTCCTTCACACCAGAACCTGGGCTTCTATTGGAATTCTATAGGGCGTATTATCAAGCCCCTTATCACCGCTTTAGCGGCAGTTCAATGCTGCTAAAGCGGTAATAATGTTATCGCCCGTTCTTGATAATATGACCCCTTGTGTTCATTCTCAGCCAGATGATTTAAGAGTGCAATCATATCCTGCTTACAGGCTTCTTGCTTCTCTGATGCCACAAGTAAATCATCTGTATATTGCATAAGTACTGATTTGTAGAGCATCTGCAGTGACTCCAGATTTTTCAAGATCTGGTTAAAGATGGAAAGACTTTCTGAATACCCTTGTGGGACTCAGCACAATGACAAAACTCTCTGTTGAAACATGAAGGAAAAAAGGTATTGACTATCCTTGTGTAATGGCACTGAGAAAAGGTTTGACAAAGATCAATATCAGTGAACCATTCTGCAGTGCACGGGATATAGAAAATTATGATAGCTGGATTTGGTACCACAGGACAACATGGACCAACAATGCTATTAATTTTTTGGAGATTCTGCACAATCCGATATTTCCCACCGGGCTGCTGTAAACGCATAATTGGAGAGTTGCATGGCCTCCCCACCAATTTCCTTAATATCCCTTTGCTCAGCATGTCGTCAGTTACAGGAGTTATTCCTGCAACTGTTTCTGGTGTCAATTTGTAGGGCGGTGTTCTTGGATGGACTGCATTTGGTTTTGGCTTTGGTGTGACTCGGACTGGTTCTACACCTTTTATTAGTCCAATATCTTTTCCTGTGAAGTCCCATACTTCTATGTTCACTTTTCTTTTAAATCAGGAGGTAACTCTTCATTTGGTCTGACTGGGAACAAACCCACAGCTGAATCTTGTTGAACCACTTTAAACTCAACATCCTTATCATGGGTCTGGTATTCAACACCATCTGGTGTGCAGTAAATTGTGCAATTTACCTCGCACAACAAATCTCTTCCTAGCAGGTTATAGGACTAGATTCACAAGCAACAAATTGATGAGTTTCCTAAAATGAACCTATTTATACATGACCTTTCTCTAAAACTAGGTTTGTGGTCTGTTTATTTGAAACTCCTACAACTTGGATCTTTTTTCCCAAGAGGGGCAGATATGGGACTTCGGCTGTTCTCACAGTGGATCTGGTAGCTCCGGTATCTATTAGAAATGGTATGGGGTGGCCATTCACGTCACCTTCTACAAATGGACGACACTGGTTTACCTTCACAACTGCGCCAAGTGCGCAATCTTCCTCCCCCCTCAGGCACCGTCATTGGGAGTTCTCGGAGCCTAAACTATCATTATCAAATACAGGAAACTCTTGAAATGTGTTCTGATTTTGGAAGGGGTTTAAGTTTGCCTTGGGCAACTGGTTCAAATTTAATCTAGGAGTTCCCATATTTTGTGAGATCATCTGGGCTTGTGGAACTTGCCTCATCGGGACCTGTTTCTGCATTGGCACTTGCATTTAGGACGCGTATAGTAAGCAAGGCGCCCCTGTCTGGTGAATGCTTTTATGCTAGCTACTAGATAGTCTGGGGAGAGTGCGAGAGTTTTTATAATTTTTAAAAGAACATCTTTTAAAGCTTTGTATTTAGCTAAACATATTTCTGTCCCTACCTGCTGCTGTTATTCGAACCCTCCGGTCCGCCGCGGGGTGTCTTGTTTGTTGCGGAGAGAGTGGTTTTTACTTGCCTCTGCTTCTGGCTGGTCGCCATTGCAGGAGGGTGATGGTCCAGCCTTTTTCTCTGCCTTTCTCTGGCATTTCCGGCTACGTTCTTTAAACGGGATGGAAACCCCTGTTCGCGCAGCGGGCGCACCGCTGGCGTCCCAAAGGCGCGCCAAAGGCAAGCCTGTCTGCACACGTCTGCCCTCGGACCACGCTCAGCACCAACCACGCTGCCAGTTCTGAGCCAAACATCTCCCTCATGAAGCCTAAACTTCAGTATACAAGAGACATTTTAATGAACTTGAAAGTGTCAGGTAAGACCTGTCCTGGTCCATGTTTTGACCCCTACTCAGCTAAGGACATATTGCATTGCTCTCATTGTGCCCTACTTCCCAGCACCTCTCATTGCTTAATAATATATCCATAATCCCCACCGCTCCTCCTAATGGGGAAGCAAGACTTGTAATATCATGTGCACTCAAGAAATGCGAGGTCGCTAGTGAAGAATGCTATCGCATTCCGTGAGCTTTTAGAATCCGATCAAATCGAAATTGCCCTTATAACGGAAGCATGGACAGATGCTTCCTCTGGCCCTGATTACTTCTGCCCATACCGGCAGGTTTTAAAATTCATAGAGTTAACAGAGTAGGAAGAAAAGGCGGCGGCATAGCTCTTATTCTCAAATCAAGCTTTAAATCTTGTGTCAAAGTGAATCTGGACAATGTGGATTGTGAAGCTCTAAAGTTTAAAGTTGAATTAGATGGTCAATACTCCTTCAATGGCATTCTACTTTATCATCCACCTAGGCCAAAGGCCTCGTTGATTGACAACTTAGGACCCCTCTTAGCTCGCAAAGCTGAATATTTCAATTTCTCCATGTTAGGCAACTTTAACTTCCACTTGGAAAATGCCACCGCCCCTGACATTGAAGTGCTTACTGATCAGATGGCCAGCGTGGGATTATGCCAACTTGTAATATGTTCAACACATATCGCTGGACACTGTCTAGATGGGATTTTCTCTGATAACCCTCATCTAAGATGGACCAGATCCCTGCCTCTGATTTGGTCTGATCATAAGGCAGTCCTCTTTGAAATCTTACTGCCTCATAAGCAACGCCCCAAAGTCCTCAGGGAATCTCTTGTCAGTCTCTCATGGAACAAACTAGAGGCAAAATTGCTAAATCCACTTCATCTAGAAACGCTGCCGCCCACATCCACTGGCCCCAATCAAGCAGCAGCTAACTAGCATTTCTGGCTTGATTCAGCTATGACGCAATTAGCCCCTCCTAAAAATTGTCGGCGTGCCAGGTGCTCACCTTCCGAACCCTGGTTTAATGATATTCTTAGTCCTTAGAACAACTATGCTGTAAACTGGAGAGGAAATGGAAACTTGAGGACAACTTACCCACTAAAACAATATAAATCATCCCTTTAAATGTACAAGAAACTTATCCTTAGGGAAAAGGCTTCCTACTTTACAGAGAAAATCAGAGCGGCCAATAGATGCCCTAAAGCTTTATTTACCATGGTAAAGAAGTTGTCTAAACTGCCAGCAATGCCAGACACTAATGCCAGTCAGGAGTTTTGTAACACCCTAGCTGGATCCTTTCAACACAAGGTTAAGTCTGTGTTTGACACCTTGGTGCTCCAGGACAACTGTCTGGCTCAGACTCCCACCCAACTCAATAAGATACAATCCACAGTAGAATCAAATACCCCAGTCCTCTCATCCTTTACTGCTTTGACCATCAAACAGACTACCGAAATTGTTAGTGCGATTAAATCAGATTCGCCCTCAGATCCCTGCCCCCCAAAAATTCTGCGCCTTTCTCCGGAAATCATAGCTATTCCCCTCACGGCTATTTTTAATGGTGTTTTCCAATGGAGTAGAAGAAAGCCTCCATACCTCCCTTATTAAAAAAATAACAAATTTAGATGCTAAGGAGACCCTTAACTACAGACCTATATCAAGACTTCCCTTTCCTGCTAAAGTGATCGAGAAAGCCATTAACACAGAATAGTCTTCCTTTGTCGGTGATAATGCCATTCTCGATCCTTGCCAATTTGGATTTCATGCTTACCATAGCACAGAGCTGGCCCTTATCACAGCTACTGAGAAGCTCAGGCAGACTTTGCATAGTGGGGGAGCGCTGCCCTGATCCTTTTAGAATTATCAGCAGCTTTTGATACGGTTAATCATGAGCTGCTGATGGTCCGTTTAGCTTCCATTGGGATCAGGGATAAGGCACTCTTCCTGCTGGGCTCTTTTCTGTCTGAGCGGTCTCAGCTGGTTGCGCTGGGAAACTATGTTTCACCCTCCTTTTCACTGCCGTTTGGAGTCTCCCAGGGTACTTGCCTGAGCCCAAAGCTTTTTAGTCTTTATGTTACTCCTTTGATATGGTTTTGCCCTCGTATTGTATGCAGACGATACTCAGATCATTGTATCAGTAAGCAATTCATCCAACTCCACGGCCATCATTTTTTATGACTGTATGAGCTATATAGCCAATTGGATGACAAACAATTGTCTGAAGTTAAATTCATCTAAGACTGAGGTTTTGGTATTTGGCAACAATCCCTCATTCTGGACAGATAGCTGGTGGCCGGTCCACCTTGGTCCATTACCTACACCAGTGCCTAAAGCTAAAAACTTTGGAGTCTTTTTTGACACTCAGCTGTCTCTTGAAGCGCAAGCCAACTTCATCACCTCTGCTTGTTTTTTTATCCTTAAAACTCTGAGGAAGATACTTTTCTCAATACCTATGGAATTAGAGAAAACTGTGGTATCTGTATTAATATCATCTAGATTGGAATATTGCAAATCTCTTTTTACCAGCGCCACCAAACGCAGCATCCAAAAGCTGCAGACTGCTCAAAACGCAGCAGCTAGAGTACTCCTAGGAATCTCTAAATTTTATTCTGTTTCCTCAGCTTTATTCTGTCTGCACTGGTTGCTGGTAGTTAAGCGGATCCAGTTTAAACCAATTTTCATTGCCTTTAAATCACTGAACAAGTTGGGGCCAATGCAGCTGGCAAAATTTCTTAAGCTATATATTCCAGCAAGGTCCCTCAGGTCAGCCGAGCTTGGAAATCTTGCTGTTCCTAGAGTAAGTATAACTAGGTAGGGTGGCAGGAGCTTCACTACCACAACATCTAAACTGTGGAACTCCCTGCCAACCTCGCTTAAAAAAGAGACTAACTTGTTAAAATTTAGAAAGGGCATAAAAACATGGCTTTTTAAAGCATAACTCTTAACCCCTTCGATGCTCATGACGGAATGGTTCCGTCATGAGCATTGGTGCCCCTGTGCTCATGACGGAACCATTCCATCATGAGGCCAGGGGCACAAAATCCCTCTGCTGCAGACAGCAGAGGGATTTCCTTTCTCCCTCACAGCCTCGGGAGCTGGGGAAGAGCTTCCCCAGCTCCCGAGGCCCCCTCCCTTTCAGTGAAATGAAGATCAGCGCGCACGTCGCGCTGACTTCATTTCACTGAAAGCGAAACTAAAATGAGCCTTTAGGCTCATTTCAGTTTCACTTTCTACGTGCTCAGGGGGCTATCTCAGCCCCCTGAGCACGTAGAAAGACGGGAGAGGTATCATTGGAAAGGGGAGAATCTCCCCTTTCCAATTGTACCCCTCCCCAGTGGATCCCTGCTTGGGGATCACCCCAGGAGGGCGATCCCCAAGCAGGGATCCAACCACTAAGGCACCAGGGAGGGGGGAGCGGCCCCTTGGGCAAGGGCTTTTGCTCCCCCCCAAAAAATTGCCATTGTTCAGTCTTTCTGCCCCCCCTGGGGGGCAGATGGGAGCAGTAGCCCCAATCTGCCCCCCCCGGGGGGGCAGAAAGCCCCCTAGACACCAGGGATTTTTATTAGGTGCATTTTTTTCAGGGTGGGGGCTGCCCGAAGCGGGCACGCCAATGCCCCTACCCCCAGCAACCATTACAGCCTTTCTGCCCCCCTGGGAGGCAGATGGGGGCAGTAGCCCCCAATCTGCCCCCCGGGGGGGCAGAAAGCCCACTAAACATCAGGGATTTTTTTGGACACATTTTTTTTAGGGTGCAGGCTGCCCGAAACGGGCACGCTAATGCCCCCACCCCCGTCACCATTACAGCCTTTCTGCCCCCCTGGTGGGGCAGAAAGCCCACTAAACGCCAGGGATTTTTTTGGCGTCTTTTTTTTAGGGTGGGGGCTGCCCAAAACGGGCACGCTAATGCCCCCACCCCGTCACCATTACAGCCTTTCTGCCCCTCCGGTGGGGCAGAAAGCCCACTAACGCCAGGGATTTTTTTGTGCAATTATTTTTAGGGTGGGGGCTGCCCAAAACGGGCACGCCAATGCCCCCACCCCCGTCACCATTACAGCCTTTCTGCCCCCCCGGTGGGGCAGAAAGCCCACTAAACACCAGGGATTTTTTTTGTGCAATTTTGTTTAGGGTGGGGGCTGCCCAAAACGGGCACGCCAATGCCCCCACCCTGCCGCCACCATTACAGCCTTTCTGCCCCCCCTGGGAGGCAGATGGGGGCAGTAGCCCCCAATATGCCCCCCTGGGGGGGCAGAAAGCCCACTAAACACCAGGGATTTTTTTGTGCAATTTTGTTTACGGTGGGGGCTGCCCAAAACGGGCATGCCAATGCCCCCACGCCCTTGCCACCATAACAGTCTTTCTGCCCCCCCCCCGGGCGGCAGAAAGCCCACTTGACGCCAGGGATTTTTTTTGCAATTTTTTTTAGGGTGGGGGCTTCCCGAAGTGGGCACGCCAATGCCCAAATCCCCGCCACCATTACAGCCTTTCTGCTCCCCTTGGTCTCCCGATAAAAATGGTACCTCACACGCGTGGGTGGGGCAAGTACCCGCGACAGGCAAGGGCCCAAAACCTAGTGAGGCGACATCAAAATTACCTATCACAAACCAACCTGGTTTCAAGGGGGGTCCCATGAGTTTTTGGCCCCGGGTTCGGCGGCCAGCTAGGGAAACCTACCAAACCCACACATTTCTGAAAACTAGACACCCGGGGGATTCCAGGGAGGTATGGCTTGCATGGATCCCCCAAAGTTTTCTTACCCAGAAACCCCCAGAAACCTGAAATTTTGCTGAAAAAATCACTTTTTTCACACATTTTTGTGTGGGAAAGTTGTGGCATCACCGGGCTGAAACAAATTTCCTACCACCCAGTGTTCTCCCAGTTCTCCCAATAAAAACGGTGCATCACTCGGGTGGGAGGCCCAAGTACCCGCGACAGGCAAGGGCCCAAAACGTATTGAGGCGACATCAAAATTGCCTATCAGAAGATGACCTGGTTTTGCAAGGGGGGTCCCATGACTTTTTGGCCCGGGGCTCGGCGGCCACCTAGGGAAACCTACCAAACCCACACATTTCTGAAAAGAAGAAACCGGGGGATTCCAGGGAGGTATGGCTTGCTTGGATCCCCCAATGTTTTCTTTCCCAGAATCCCTTAGAAACCTTAAATTTTGCTGAAAAAGTCACTTTTTTCACACATTTTTGTGTAGGAAAGTCGTGGCATCACCGGGCTGACACAAATTTCCTACCACCCAGCGTTCCCCCAGGTCTCCCGATACAAATGGTGCCTCACTCGGGTGGGAGGCCCAAGTACCTGCAACAGGCATGGGCCCAAAACGTATTGAGGCGACATCAAAATTGCCTATCAGTAGACGACCTGGTTTTGCAAGGGGTCCCATGACTTTTGGCCCGGGGCTCGTGGCCACCTAGGAAACCTAGCAAACCCACACATTTCTGAAAAGTAGACACCGGGGGATTCCAGGGAGGTATGGCTTGCGTGGATCCACCAACGTTTTCTTACCCAGAATCCCCTGCAAACCTGAAATTTTGCTGAAAAAATCACTTTTTTCACAAATGTTTGTGTGGGAAAGTTGTGGCATCACCAGGCTGACACAAATTTCCTACCACCCAGCCTTCCCCCAGGTCTCCCGATAAAAATGGTGCCTCACTCGGGTGGGAGGCCCAAATACGCGCGACAGGCAAGGGCCCAAAACGTATTGAGGCGACATCAAAAATGCCTATCGCAAAACGACCTGGTTTTGCAAGGGGGGTCCCATGACTTTTTGGCCCGGGGCTCGGCGGCCACCTATGGAAACCTAGCAAAACCACATATTTCTGAAAAGTAGACACCCGGGAATTCCAGGGAGGTATGGCTTGCGTGGATCCACCAACGTTTTCTTACCCAGAATCCCCTGCAAACCTGAAAGTTTGCTGAAAAAATCACTTTTTTCACACATTTTTGTGTGGGAAAGTTGTGGCATCACCGGGATGACACAAATTTCCTACCACCCAGCGTTCCCCCAGGTCTCCCGATAAAAATGGTGCCTCACTCGGGTGGGAGGCCCAAGTACCCGCAACAGGCATGGGCCCAAAACGTATTGAGGCAACATTGAAATTGCCTATCACAAAATGTTTTGGGCCCGTGCCTGTCGCGGGTACTTGGGCCTCCCACCCGAGTGAGGCTCCATTTTTATCAGGAGATCTGGGGGAACGCTGGGTGGTAGGAAATTTGTGTCATCCCGGTGATGCCACAACATTCCCACACAAAAATGTGTGAAAAAAGTGATTTTTTCAGCACAATTTCAGGTTTGCAGGGGATTCTGGGTAAGAAAACGTTAGTGGATCCACGCAAGCCATACCTCCCTGGAATCCCCTGGGTGTCTAGTTTTCAGAAATGTGTGGGTTTGGTAGGTTTCTCTAGGTGGCCACCGAGCCCGGGCCAAAAAGTCATGGGACCCCTTGCAAAACCAGGTCGTCTTCTGATAGGCAATTTTGATGTCGCCTCAATACGTTTTGGGCCCATGCCTGTTGCGGTACTTGGGCCTCCCACCCGAGTGAGGCACCATTTGTATCGGGAGACCTGGGGAATGCTGGGTGGTAGGAAATTTGTGTCAGCCCGGTGATGCCACAACTTTCCTACACAAAAATGTGTGAAAAAAGTGACTTTTCAGCAAAATGTAAGGTTTCTGAGGGATTCTGGGTAAGAAAACGTTGGAGGATCCACGCAAGCCATACCTCCCTGAATCCCCAGGTGTCTTCTTTTCAGAAATGTGTGGGTTTGCTAGGTTTCCTAGGTGGCCGCCGAGCCCAGGCCAAAGATCATGGGACCCCTTGCAAAACCAGGTCGTTTTCTGATAGGCAATTTTGATGTTGCTTCAATACGTTTTGGGCCCTTGCCTGTCGCGCGTACTTGGGCCTCCCACCCGAGTGAGGCACCATTTTATCAGGAGACCTGGAACGCTGGTGGTAGGAAATTTGTGTCAGCCCGTGATGCCACAACTTTCCCACACAAAAATGTGTGAAAAAGTGATTTTTCAGCAAAATTTCAGGTTAGCAGGGATTCTGGGTAAGAAAACGTTGGTGGATCCATGCAAGCCATACCTCCTGGAATCCCAGGTGTCTACTTTTCAGAAATGTGTGGGTTTGCTAGGTTTCCCTAGGTGGCCGCCGAGCCCGGGCCAAAAGTCATGGGACCCCCTTGCAAAACCAGGTCGTTTTGTGATAGGCATTTTTGATGTCGCCTCAATACGTTTGGGCCTTTGCCTGTCGCGGTACTTGGGCCTCCCACCCGAGTGAGGCACCATTTTTATCGGGAGACCTGGGGCAATGCTGGGTGGTAGGAAATTTGTGTCAGCCCGGTGATGCCACAACTTTCCCACACAATAATGTGTGAAAAAGTGATTTTTCAGCAAAATTTCAGGTTTCTGGGGATTCTAGGTAAGAAAACATTGGGGGATCCACGCAAGCCATACCTCCCTGGAATCTCCCATGTGTCTACTTTTCAGAAATGTGTGGGTTTGGTAGGTTTCCTAGGTTCCGGCAGAGCTAGGGTTCAAAAACTACAGCTAGGCACTTTGCCAAAAAGGGTCATTTTTCACAGTGAAATTGGGGTGTTTCCACGTTGCGTTTTGCGTCGTTTCCTGTCGTGGGCACTAGGCCTACCCACACAAGTGAGGTGCCATTTTTCTCAGAAGACTTTGGGGAACGTGGGGTGGGTGGAATTTTGTGGATCCATGCAGATTCCAGAACTTTCCACCACAGAAAAGCGAGGAAAATGTGTTTTTTTTACACTTTTTTAGGTTTGCAAGGGATTCTGGGTAACAGAACATGGTGAGAGCCAGTCAAGTCACCCCCTCCTGGATTCCCCTGGGTGTCTAGTTTTCAAAAATGTATAGGTTTGCTAGGTTTCCCTAGGTGCCGACAGAGCTAGGGTTAAAAAACTACAGCTAAGCACTTTGCAAAAAAAGGGTCATTTTTCACTGTGAAAATGTGGTGTGTCCACGTTGTGTTTTGCGCTGTTTCCTGTTGCGGGCACTAGTCCTACCCACACAAGTGAGGTACCAATTTTCTTGGAAGACTTTGGGGAATGCGGGGTGGGTGGAATTTTGTGGATCCACGCAGATTCCAGAACTTTCCACCACAGAAAAGTGAGGAAAATGTGTTTTTTTTGACAATTGTTTAGGTTTTGCAAGGGATTCTGGGTAACAGAAACTGGTGAGAGCCAATCAAGTCACCCCATCCTGGATTCCCCTGGGTGTCTAGATTTAAAAAATGTATAGGTTTGCTAGGTTTCCCTAGGTGCCGGCAGAGCTAGGGTTCAAAAACTACAGCTAAGCACTTTTCAAAAAAAGTGTCATTTTTCACTGTGAAAATGTGGTTTGTCCACGTTGTGTTTTGCGCTGTTTCCTGTCGCGGGCACTTGGCCTACCCACACAAGTGAGGTACCATTTTTCTCGGAAGACTTTGGGGAATGCGGGGTGGGTGGAATTTTGTGGATCCACGCAGATTCCAGAACTTACCACCACAGAAAAGTGAGGAATATGTGGTTTTTTTGACAATTGTTTAGGTTTGCAAGGGATTCTGGGTAACAGAACCTAGTGAGAGCCAATCAAGTCACCCCATCCTGGATTCCCCTGGGTGTCTAGATTTCAAAAATGTATAGGTTTGCTAGGTTTCCCTAGGTGCGGGCAGAGCTAGGGTTCAAAAACTACAGCTAGGCACTTTGCAAAAAAAGGGTCATTTTTCACTGTGAAAATGTGGTGTGTCCACGTTGCGTTTTTCGCTGTTTCCTGTTGCGGGCACTAGGCCTACCCACACAAGTGAGGTACCATTTTTCTCGGAAGACTTTGGGGAACGCGGGGTGGGTGGAAGTTTGTGGATCCACGCAGAATCCAGAACTTTTCACCACAGAAAAGTGAGGAAAATGTGTTTTTTGACAATTTTTAGGTTTGCAAGGGATTCTGGGTAACAGAACCTGGTGAGAGCCAGTCAAGTCACCCCATCCTGTATTCCCCTGCATGTCTAGTTTTCAAAAATGTATAAGTTTGCTGGGTTTCCCTAGGTGCCGGCAGAGCTAGGGTTCAAAAACTACAGCTAGGCACTTTGCAAAAAAGGGGTATTTTTTCACTGTGAAAATGTGGTGTGTCCACGTTGCGTTTTGGGCCGTTTCCTGTCGCGGGCAGTAGGCCTACCCACACAAGTGAGGTACCGTTGTTCTCAAAAGACTTTGGGGAACACGGGGTGGGTGGAATTTTGTGGATCCATGCAGATTCCAGAACTTTCCACCACAGAAAAGTGAGGAAAATTTGTTTTTTTTGACAATATTTTAGGTTTGCAAGGGATTCTGGGTAACAGAACCAGGTGAGAGCCAGTCAAGTCACCCCATCCTGGATTCCCCTGGGTGTCTAGTTTTCAAAAATGTATAGGTTTGCTAGGTTTCCCTAGGTGCCGGCAGAGCTAGGGTTAAAAAACTACAGCTAGGCACTTTGCAAAGAAAGGGTCATTTTTCACTGTGAAAATGTGGTGTGTCCACGTTGAGTTTTGGGCCGTTTCCTGTCGCAGGCACTAGGCCTACCCACACAAGTGAGGTACCATTTTTATCGGGAGACTTAGGGTAACACAAAATTGTAGAGCAACTTTTATTATCTATTGACTTTTGATGCATTTCTGCCTTCCAAATGAAAGACAATGTGTAAAAAAGAAGTCAGTTTGAAAAATGTCCTATAATTCTCATGCTAGTATGGGTACTCCCAATTTTGGAAATGTGCAAATATCTACTATTTCTAAACTCTATATTTTGTTCCCATTTCAGAAATACATAGGTGTCTTTCATACCGATTTTGCCATGTATAAATTTTCCCAGAATAATTGCTATATACCCGGTACATAATAAAAAACCATTGCAAGATGCTGCTCAGTTATTGGCTCTGGGTTCGTCGGGTTCTTGGTGAACCTACAAGTCCTATATATCGCCACAACCAGAAAGGTCCAGCGGATGTAACGGTATATTGCTTTCAAATAGCTGTCATAATTAGAAGAAGTTACAGGTGAAAATGTTGACACAAATGGCTGATTTTTTCAACTAATTTTCAATTTTTCCTATATTTAACTGTTTGTTTCTATAAAGAAAACTTGAAGGATCTACACAGATGACCCCTTGCTGAATTCAGAATTTTATCTACTTTTCAGAAATGTATAGCGTTCTAGGATCCATTATTGCTTTCATACCCATTTCTACCATTAACTGGAAGGAGGTTGAAAGCACAAAAAATAGCAAAAATAGACTATGTCCCAGAAAAATGCCAAAACTGTGTAAAAAATGTTGGTTTTCTGACAAAAGTCTGCTTGTCCCTGAAAGCTGGGAAGATGGTGATTTCAGCACCACAACCCCTTTTTTGATGCCATTTGCATGGAAAAAAACAGACGCTTTCATCAGTAGCCCTTTTTTCGCATTTTTCCCCAAAAAACCAAAATTTTGCTGTATTTTGGCTAATTTCTGGGTCCCCTCCAGGGGAATCCACAAACCCTGGGTACCTTTAGAATCCCCATGATGTTGGAAAAAAAGGACGCAAATTTGGCGTGGATACGTTATGTGGTCAAAAAGTTACAGGGGCCTAAGCACGAACTACCCCAAATAGCCCAAAAAAGGCTTAGCACAGGAGGGGAAAAGGCCTAGCAGCGAAGGGGTTAAACTTACTCCAGCTAGATCTGAACATGCTAAGTTGAAGGAAGTGGCTCTCTAGGGCCACTCGGGTTTTCTCACAACCACCTACTATGCCTTCCCAAGAATGAAGAGTCGGTCAGACAGTAGAGAATGCAAACTTACATTTTATTAGCAATGCTCTGCAGAGGAGGACATCATGACCTGCACCCTAAGATGTCTGCCAAGGGACTGACTCCCCAACAGTCTACAGTGAGTAATCATTTTTCCCCAAGAGCCTCCAACCCCGCCCACCATGGAAAACTACCGGCCTGGGCCGAACATGAACAAAGGAGGCACAGGGAGATGAGCTACCACCTGCCAGATGGGTACATGTTATCTGAGACCCAAGGCCACTGCGCTGGGTCTCAGCGTCTCCTAACATGGGAGCAGAACTACACACTTGGATAGGTATGTGAGAGCAGATTGGTCTCCTCATTAGCAAGTCGGGAAACAGCCTTGGACAGAAAGAAAAATAATAACGAAATACAGTGTTCTGCTGAGGCAAGCAATACGAGCAATGAGGCCTAACCCAGGCACAGTCTAAGCAGCCTAATAAGGATTACGAAATGCAAAATGGAGTCACACTCGCTAACTGAAGCCTGCACATTACGGGGATAACTCAGTGGGTTGCATAACGTGAATACAACTGGCATCTATTTAGCCACACATTGCTAACCTAATATAACATGAAAGGAGTGCGTTGCAGGGATGGGAATTTGAAACCTAACAGACCCTCCTTTTAGCATGGGTGGCTAAATGCTTTATTCGCTATCCGGTAGGGTCTTTACAATTCTAAGGGGGAGGAAGGAATTGCATAGTCACTCAGGTAACAGGGGAAAACAAGCAACACGTGAGCATTGAAATCATCTAATACTCAAAGATGCCCTCGTCTATGAGCATCATATCCTGAATTTCCTGCATCATCATAACAGAAATTTTGTTATCACTTCTTGGCAATGTAGGGGTAGGAGTAAGTTTACTCATACATTAGGTGCAACAGGCTGGAAGGCAATTAATGCATAAGCAACAGGTAAAGATGACTCCTGCGATGGCTATTAGGACAAGTAATATCTTCCAACCCCATGATTTCATCAGACCCCAGAGCCACCCTGTGAGGGACCATGAACCATTATCCTGATGGATATCTGAGGCAAGTCTGTGTAATTTCTGTATTACGGAGTACACAGTAGGGGCACTATCAGGGATGTACACACAGCAGCTGCTGCCGATGACATGACAGGCTTCACCCCTATCAGCCAGGATGACGTCTAAAACCATCCGATTTTGAAGAGAAACGAGCCTTGTAGCCTGAAGCTTGACTGTAATATTAGTCAGTATACCGGCAGTAGTATTAATAACTCCCTCAACTACTCTAGCAAGGCGACGAATATTGCGACTATTGAACATGGGACCCCAGAACGGCAGAATGCCCTTCATTATGTCAGTAAATTGCTGCAAGGATGTATCTGTCTGATCAATATCGTCTGGATTGACAACTCTCCTAACTCGGTGTACCTGGAGATCCCTACGCTGTAGTCTATGATCCTTGTGGTAATTAGACGGTGCAATGTAAACGGGAGGCAGGAGAAAGTAAACATAACACCGGCCAGACCACCCTCTCGGAAGCCATGTATAAGCCTGTTCCCCACGGATGAAGTATACATTCGGAGGTGTAAGCAAAGGTGGGCTGCTAGTAGTGTTCAATCGGTATGTGTAGTTACAATGACTCTGTCCTACTGAAATGTTCCCTATTCCTTCAACACAGAAACTTGCTGTTGCATTGATCACAGGGACAGGCATGGCTTTGTCCTCAGTGATATTGCGCTCCTGGAAACATTTAAAGTATTCAGTGACATTAAATCTTTGGAAATCTAGCATTTCATTCCGTAACCAGGTGACATTTTTGTGAGCTTCGAATACATTCATACAAGCATCTGGGTGCAGTGTACCCTCCTTGCCATCTGCCCCGGGTGTATATCCCTGGTGTACCACTATATACCCCAATACTGCTTCGTAGTCAGCCTGTACCATTTTCATAGCGTCAGCATGATAATACATGTATACCATAGAGAGCAGTTGGAACCAGGCTTCACAGCTACCCAAATATGACAGGGGTAATGACACTAGCAAATCATTTTTTTGCATAACTGAGGGAAGTAGCCCACACACCCAGCAATTCGTGGCATTAGTAGTACTGTGTAACTGATGAAGCATCTGAACAAAAGCATTTTGTGCATAAGTCTGTCTATGTCTCTCCTTATGTGGGGCCAATGTGACAAACAAGTGCTCTGATGGAACCGGGGTAGTCCCTATCAAGGTGTGCACGGGTTGTTGTTCCTCTAATTACCAGACCACCCCAAATACGACCATCAGAGAAAGTAAAAGTATTACAACAAACACTATTTTACTCTTAGTGGACCAAGAGGACCAAACAGGACCATCTGGAGTGGGACGTGGAGCCGCAAAGGGCTGCTCCTCATCAGGGATAGGACGACCAAAGGGATACATTTGGAAAACTTCAAGGGCAACTTATAGGTGTCAAAAGGGAAAGAGCCACTATTGCATTTACAGTACCAGAGGGCACAAATCACCCATTTAGAGCCTCGCTGGCAGGCTCCTATTGTTCATCAGCGATGGTGCTATGAAGCACTCCCATGGAGGAGCGGCGCAATCGCAACCCTTGCAGCAAAACAAATCCTTCTTCTTTCAGGATAGGGCACCCTCCCTCCTGGGCAAATGCCCTCAACTATCCTGTCCAGTGTCCAAGGCAGTGCACCAGTGTGGTTCACCCTAGTCTAATACAGGCACCTTAGGCACAGCACCTGCGCCCTAAGCTCAAGTCCTTCCCTCACTCCTAGACTGTTGGGCTGGTGCACCGTCCTTCTTTCGGGGCCTCAAATTATATTTGGTCACCGCAGGCACTGTTTCATCAACAAAAAGGGGCAGAAACTCCGGATCAGATGGGCATCGAGATTCAGATTCTGGTGTATCAGAGACGGTGTTATCCAGGGCGGCCCTTATCTCTGGTGGGATCGCCTCGGACAGAACTGCATCACTTTCTTCTTCCGTCTGCGCCCACCTCACCCGGGCGTCAGAGAAGGGAACGAAGCGTGGCACCTTCTCACACTCCTGATCACCGATGCCTTCGTTGACCCAACGGTCGTACGGGAGTGGGAGAGGCACCCGTTTCACATGAGATGTATGGATCCAGTGCTTTCTGCCGTCTACCTTTACAGCCGTTCTAGTGGCGAGAAGAATAATGACAGGCCCCTTTCACCTCGGCTCCAGGCTGCTTTTTCGTTGGAAGTTCTTAATCATCACATAGTCGTAGGGGCTGTATGCAATGCCCGGGCCCCTCAGGTACTGGCCGCAATGTGGCTTGTATCTGTTGATGAAGAGAACGAACATCTTTAGACAATTCATACAGATAGTCTACAAGCAGGGGGTACTCTGTCTCGGAAAAGCGCTTGGGTCTGGGGACGCCCCAGACATTAGCAGGGCGTCCGAAGACCACCTCATACGGGGACAACCCTGTTCTAGAATGCTCTGTCACTCTGGTAGATAATAAAGCCAAGGGTAACGCATCTGGCCATCGCAATCCTGTGCTTTCTTGAATCTTTGCTAGCTTCAATTTGAGAGTACCATTGTACTTCTCAACCAGACCTGCTGACTGGGGGTGATTCGCTGCATGAAACTTCTCCTTAATATGCAAACCTGTGCACACTAATTAAATGACTTTTGCACTGAAGTGACTTCTGTTGTCACTCCAGATCACGCGTGGCAACCCATAGCGCGGGAAGTACTCTTTTAGAAGTGCCTTCGCCGTCGCCATAGCTGTATTCTCTTTAGTGGGGTAAACCTCAATCCATTTACTGAATGCGCAAATCACTACTAACACATACTTTAGTTAATTAACTCGTTCCATTTTGATGAAATCCATCTGGAGAACCTCGAAAGGGAAGGAAGGCGGTGCAAAATTTCCAGCGGGTGTAGAAGTACCTTTCCCAGGGTTATGCTTCAGACAAATGATGCAATGCTTCACTAGGTGCGTGGCTGTCTTAGCGATATTATCATTCTGCCATACAGGGTCCAGTAACTTGCATATTCCTTTGGCACTAATGTGCGCTGGGCTGTGGGCCATGGTAACAACAGGGAGCACATATGAATTAGGCAGCAACCATCGCTGCTTCCCTGACAAGTCAGTCCAACACCCATCCTCATCCAAGCGACCTGTTCTCTCCTCCCACATCGCTAATTCATATAAAGTCGCCTCACCCTGGATTTCCCTGACATTCTCCAATGTGTCCTCGAACATTCCATTGTCTGGGACCGACCTAGCGGGACCTGACACCAACATCTTTGTCATCTTTGATCGAGCTGTCTCCTTAGCTGTCTGGTCTGCGAAAGCATTTCCCCTCCCAACATCATCT
The DNA here is from genome assembly GCA_963921515.1 of Calotriton arnoldi. NCBI lineage: Eukaryota > Metazoa > Chordata > Amphibia > Caudata > Salamandridae > Calotriton > Calotriton arnoldi. The sequence goes on along the minus strand of CAWUFW010004894.1, from coordinate 680,694 downwards.
GTAATAGCCTTATGAGCGCTACATTTCACTATTGCTAACTTACTGGGAAGTGTCAATGCGGACAGCAATCTATGTATCAATGGCCTGTTCTAAATCCGCAGTCCATGTGAAGTCAAGAACCCTCTCTCCGCCCAGAGGCGCCCAAAATTATGGGCCACCCCTAACGCGTACTGGCTGTCGGTGTAGATATTAACAGCCAGTCCCTCACTCAACTCACAAGCCCTGAGGAGGGCAACCAACTCTGCAGCTTGGGCCGATTGGTGTGGGATACGGGATGTCTCAACTACAGTGTGTAACGTTGTGATTGCATAGGCTGCAGTGGTGGTGCCATCTGGTAATTTGAAACAAGAGCCATCGACATATAGTTCCCCTTGGGGGTCAGATAAGGGAACGTCAGTCAGGTCTACCCGTCCCTTCGTTTCTTCCTCAGTCCGAAATAAACAATTATGGACATCATTGTCCTTTTCTTCCAAAGGTAGGGGTAGTAACGTGGCTGGGTTCAGAGTAGCAAATCTTTTGATGGTAATGTGCGGAGCAAACAGAGTCAATTCATAGCCAGTCAGACGCGCACTAGTAAGGTGCTGCGTCTTTGTCTTATTCAATAGCGTATCCACAGCATGAGGTACCATGACTGTGAGGTCTGTGTCAAGAACGAGCCCTGCCGATTGTCTGATAGAAACTGCCACCGCCGCGGCAGCTCTCAGACAGCTCGGGAGCGCTCTGGCGACATAATCAAGCATGGCAGAGAAATAGGCGCAGGGTCTCTGCTTACCACCGAAACCCTGTATTAGAACAGAAAGCGAGCAACCATCCACCTCATGCACGTAGAGCACAAAAGGCTTCTGGTAATCAGCAGTACCAAGCACAGGAACAGAGCAAAGCGCAGTCTTTAATTGCTCAAAAGCTTGCTGGCATGCAGGTGTCCAAGGCAGGGGTTCATGCACATCTTTGGTGGTCAGGTAAAGAAGGGGTTTTGTTAGTAGGGAATAGTTAGGGATCCAGTGCCGACAATACGATGTTATCCCAATAAACGCGCGTACCTCGCATTGGGTCTTGGGAACAGTTCAGTTCAAACCACTTTATTTGGCTAACAAAAGCCATAAAAGCACACCGCAGAGAACAATTTACATACAAAGTAAATAAAAAACATATTAATACATTTTAAACCCTTTAAAATATCACATACAATCGATTACAATCAAACCAGTAAAAACAAATGGATCATATTTCATTTCTCAGACAATAAAAACAATTATATCTGTATATAAAATCATCCAACACTTTAAAATGTCTAAAACCTTTCTTCCTATACCTCACTGCCGACACCAAGAAATTAGCAATGTTAAAAATCTCCAGTGGGTTATTTAACAACTGCAGATATACTAAGGCTGGTCTGACTTGCACAAATCCCTTGTTCTTTAATATGGGTCTTAAGAACTTTCTCCTCATGGGGCTAAAATGCTCACATAACATAGTAAAGTGCATAGCGTCCTGCAAAGAAAAATTATCACAAGTACAAGGGCCTAAATCGTTGACCCTGCTCCAGCCCTGTACATCCGCTAAAAGACAATGAATAAGATTAAAACGAAACCTGGTTAGTAAAAATCGGTGGAAAGGTTTTGTGACTATTGACAAATACAGTTCTATCTGTGGGACTGTCTTTAGCAGCAAGTGGGCTCTCACCGTTGGTTTCTCAATCTCCAGTGCCTCCCTCTCTACAAACCGCATGTTTAAAAATTGAGCTTTAACCCATGCCACATCCTCTTTCACAATCTTTTCAGGAGTAGCAAAAAGTTCAGGTCGTCCCAATTTGCCAAGCGTTGACTTGACATAATGTATCCATTGGATTTTATTTACATTATCCAGCGCTAGACAGTCCCTAAAAATGTCTCTATTCAGACACAGTTCTACATTGATCCATGTCTTTAACCAGGAAATCACAGGACCACAGGGAACATACATTTTAGTAATAGCAGCTATGCGCTCAGGTGTTAGTCTGCGACCCTCCTTTGACAGTAGGTGACCTAAATAGGTGACCTCCTGTCGACAATATTGAAATTTAGAAAGTGACACCTTGTGTCCATGATGCACCAGATGCAATAATAATTTAACTGTGGCATCTTTGCAACCATCCTCATTGTCCGAGGCCACAAGAAGGTCATCAACATACTGCAGCAGCACATTACCAGGGGGAAGCTCCAAAGAATCCAATTGAGCTTTCAAGGCTTGGCTATAAATACTAGGACTTTCAGTATAGCCTTGTGGAGCACGACAGAATCTAAAGCTCCGACCGGCTATTGCGAATCCAAACAGATATCTGCTATCTGTATGGATTGGTATGCTGAAGAAAGCATTTTTTAAGTAAATTACCGAGAAGAATTTTGCTGATGGGGGAATCATTGTTAAGATCGCTGTAATGTCCGGAACCACAGGGTATTGGGGAACTACGATCTTATTAACCTCTCTGAGGTCTATCACAAGACGATAAACATCAGGGTGGGCATCAAAAGAATCCAAGGGTGCCTTTTTAAGAGTAGGGAGAATAGGGCTATTACACATATTCGCCACAGTCTCTTCAACCACGCCAGACTTAATCAAATCCTGTATTATTTGCAATAGGGCCTTTTCACCTGCCTGGGATATCTTGTACTGGGGAATACTTGGCAATGTAGCATTGTCTCTGATCTGTATAGAAACTGGCGTGATCTGGAGTAACCCCACATCCGTGTCCCCTGTAGCCCATAACGTACATGGCACATCTCTGAACTCAGCTGGAAGGGGGGCATCCTTCGCAAAGCACTGTTTGACACAGGCTACCTGCGGTCCAATAGTCATGTAAACACCGTCTGGAGAACAAAAAATTGTCGCATGCAACTTTTTTAACAAATCAAGTCCAAACAAATTTTCTCCACAATTTGACGTCAGTAAAAATGGTGAATCAACCGTAAAGGGGCCAATAGTCAAAGCAAGAGGCTTGGAAATGGGGCGAATGACCGGCACACCTGAGAAACCCACCGACACATTGTTTTGGCCAGACAGAGCTGCCCCCGGGACCAGTGAATGGGAAACAGAGCTATTCATAGCTCCTGTATCAACTAAAACATTTTCAGTAGTACCGTGTAAATCAGCAGTGACATAAGGTCCATGCTGATCTATAGGCACAGGAACTGGTCCCTCGCCCTGTCCTCGGCTGTCCTAGCTGTGAGACAACCCTGTCACTTCGTCCATGTCATGATCGTCATGATAGTACTGCTGTCCTCTGGGGTCGTCAAAATAATTCCCGCTCTGCCTATTGTGTGATGTATCCTCTGACTGCATCCCCCCTCTGCCTCCTGTTCCTCGTCAGCGTCCTCGAAAACCCCGACCCCTCAAGGCCTCCCCTTTCTGTAGCAACTCCGGGCACTCGTTCGGCCAATGTCCCTCCTGCTTGCAGTACGCACATTGATTGAGCCCAAGGGGCGCGTTTGAAGCACCACCCCTGCCAGACCGGGGCGGCCGTTGGGCCGAACCTCTACCTCATCCATTTCCCCTTGCAAGTTGCTGCATCAATACCCTCATCTTCAAATCCTTTGACTTTTTCTCCACCCTTTCCTTGTCCTCATTCTCTCTATGTTCATAATATTGTGCCATACTCAATATCACTGACGGGGATAATGTCGTCCAAGTACTTTCCGAAGCCGGCAACCGTGTTGCAATCTCGGGAAGCAAGTTAGTGACAAATCTGTTGACAAATAAACAAACACCACCCTCCTGTGACAGGTTCTGTCCACTAAAATCTAAAAACACCCCTTCAAATCTGGTAAAGAAATTCGACACACTCTCATCCTTCTTCTGGCGACACGCAGTCAACTTATCCCAATCCACTCTCTTTGGCGGGAAAAGTGAGTGCATGTTTGTGATAATACGCCCTGGCAAAGCGAGGAGCTCTGCTTTCGGCTCGTCTCCGGGCTTACGCTCCTTATCCCAAGCCCTGATCTCATCCCACGTGCCCCCCAACTCTAGTGCGTGGTCCTGCGTATGGACCTGCCTCCATATATCCACCGGTACCAACAGGCCGAAAAACAACTCTATGTCAGCTAGCGTCATTACTGTGGAGGAAGCCGCCTCTGTCAATTCTTTATAATATGCAGTGGGGTTTTTCTGGGGGTCCGGCAGCTGGCTCTTTAAGGATAGGACCTCACTCCTCTTGCAAGGAGTATAGATCCATTGTTTCTGAAACCGAGCATCGACCCGTGGTCTAATCACAGCATCGGCGGAATCGCGCAGTTCTGGAATTTCAGGGTGGTAAATGGGATGAACTTCCCTCATGGGATGCTGTGTCCCATTTGTTGGAACCTTCTGGAGCAATCTACCTCGGTAACCCACTAGTGTCGTTATATTGCTGAAAACCTCATTGGGAGCCATACCTGCCACATATACCCTATCCTGTATGTCATATATTATTTGCGGTGCAACACCTTCAAAACACTGTTCCCACAACCCTATCAGCATCACTGACATGTGTTTAAGGGCATGCTGCTGTATAAACGGCTCGAAATCTTTCATCACACTCCACACATCCTCCACGCTATAGATCGGGTGCCGAGCCCACTGAGCTGCTTGATTCGCCACCATTTTCTTTTCCTCATCGCCCACTGCAGAACGCACGCACACTTTATCCATTCGATCTCGCGCTGCTGCCCAGTTCACATCATGTATTCCACGCGCAGGAGTTTCGACATTCAACTGCGCCTGGTGTGTCACACTCACGGGGGAAGGAGAAGACGCAGAGACAGGTACCATCATGTAGGGAGACAGGGTGGTAGGGGTGAAAGGGGGAGTAGAAGTCGACACAGAACTGATAGACTGGGCAGGGGAGATAACAGCACCCGCCCCGGTGACTGGGGTGAGTAGAAGAGAAGCAAGAGGGGCCGGGGCTGAAGCGGTAGCGCTAGAGACAGGAATGCTAGAAGGGGCGGCACTAGAGGCCAAGGACTGAGAGGTCGGGACTGCCGGGTATATCCGTTCAGGGGCATAAGGAGGAGGACGAGAATCCAATAGCTCTTCGACGAAAACATCACCTTTCTCTCTACTAACAGAACACTTATCTGTCTGTAACCAAAACTTTCTATCTGCACATTCTATACCCTTCTCTATCTTTTCTCTTTCATAGGCTACTGCTTTCTGTTTTATAGTTTGTGTCTGCCTCTTCCACGCCTCTTTCTCGGCTCTCAGTTGTCGCTGCTTTGCTTCTTTCTGCCATACTCTTAGAGAATCAAACATCGACTGTCTGCTCCTCCTAGCGAACAACTTGTCCTGCAAGAAATTCAATTTCTGTTCATCAAACGAGCCAGTAAGTGGCCACTGTAACTCAGCATTGTCCCTCATATATTTATGCCACAATGTGCTAAACATAACAGGGCCAATACCATGTTTAACGTATACGTCAAAATTGGGAGAACCCTCCGGAGGTGCAGGCTGGCTTTCTTCCAATCGAGCATCAGTAGAACAACATCGACATCCAAAACACCCAATTTGCTTAAACAAGGCATCTTAATATAAGACACATGCACTGTCCCTAACTGACAAGTATAACAGCAACAATCGGCAAACATAGACAAGATAAAGTAACAGATATTAGTCACGAACCAAACCAAAACGGTCCAGGGACCACTCCCTACAGTCCAGGGACTGTATCAAATTCAAGAAGACAGGCTCCAGCCCCGGACCTTTTCAAACATTAGCCAAATTACCAGTTGGTCTGGCAGATTGTTCGCGGGCAGTCCCGGACCTTTTCAAGCACGGGCCAAATTTCCAGGCGGTCCTGTGAACTGCTCGCAAACACTCTGTGCCTTTTCAAGGGTCCGCAAACCCACCAAGTTCAAGACAAGACGGTCCGGAGACCGTACCAAGACACAGCCCTTCAACTCGTGTTGTTCAAGCAAGGCAGTTCAAAAACTGCAGACAAGACAGTCCGGACACTGTATCAAGACACAGCCCGCAGGCTCGTGCCATCCAAGAATGGCGCCATTTTTCCAAGAATCAAATCACTCACCTGGTGCACACAGGTCGAGTCAAGTTATTCTCCACTGCCGACTCTTCGAACCAAATGGTCAACTCCAAGGTTTCGCCTTCTCAGGACCCCAGCTGGTGACCACTAGACAAGGGGGCGCCCGATCAGCCGGGCGGGGCAGCTGCGAGAACCAAGCTCGGTCTTGTGTGGGGTACCCCGATCCGCCCAACCAACCAAACGCACCCCCCGACCCTACAACCCGATTATGGGCGAGTCGGATCCCCTTGCGGGGTTCCTGTTCGGGCGCCAACTGAAGGAAGTGGCCCTCTAGGGCCATTCGGGTTTTCTCACAACCACCTACTATGCCTTCCCAAGAATGAAGAGTCGGTCAGACAGTATAGAATGCAAACTTACATTTTATTAGCAATGCTCTTCAGAGGAGTCCATTATAACCTGCACCCTAAGATGTCTGCCGAGGGACTGACTCCCCAACAGTTTACAGTGAGTAATCATTCTTCCATAAGAGCCTCCAACCCCGCCCACCAAGGAAAACTACCGGCCTGGGCCGAACATGAACAAAGGAGGCACAGGAAGATGAGCTACCACCTGCCAGATGGGTACATGTCATCAGAGACCCAAGGCCACTGCGCTGGGTCACAGCGTCTCCTAACGTGGGAGCAGAACTACACACTTGAATAGGTATATGTGAGAGCAGAATGGTCTCCTGATTAGCAAATCGGGAAACAGCCTTCGACAGAAAGAAAAATAATAACGAAATACAGTGTTCTGCTGAGGCAAGCAATACGAGCAATGAGGCCTAACCCAGGCACAGTCTAAGCAGCCTAATAAGGATTAAGAAATGCAAAATGGAGTCACACTCGCTAACTGAAGCCTGCACATTACAGGGATAACTCAGTGGGTTGCATAACGTGAATACAACTGGCATCTATTTAGCCACACATTGCTAACCTAATATAATGTGAAAGGAGTACGTTGCAGGGATGGGAATTTGAAACCTAACAAAGTGCAGCGCCTAGACACCTAAGGGTATTTCTCACGCTTTATAAATACATCTTCATCATCTTCATCATCATTTGCTGAACTGGCACATTTTGGAATTTGGATTTGATTTTCTCTCTGCATTTGAACATTCCCATTTACTCCATGAGGATCAAGTCTACACTCCCTCTTCCAATGCCCGATTTTGTTATAATAGTGACAAGGAGTAATTTTCTTCAAAGTCGAACATCCATACCAGAATTCAGATCAACCGGAACCTCTACCCTGTGAAACACTAAATCCTCCTTGAGTACCTTGCACTCCTGCTTGTGTGCCAACACCTTGCATAAAGCTTTGATTCCCTACAAAAAACTGGTTCTGAAACCCACTCTGAGCAAACTTCGTCTGGGTCAACATATATTTCTACTTAGGTTTTTTCTGCTTCATTTCTTGTTCATCACTACAATATTTTGCATACCTCAGGATCTCATCAAGTCATTTATTCTTCCAGCAAATCACTCTCTGTTGTATATGCACACTCATCTCTGGTCTTAACCAAATGACAGACTGAGATACAAAGAATCCCACATCATTTGGATCATGATATTCTCTCCCACTGTGTTGTTGAAACACCTGAAGAAATCACTCATATTAATCATGCACTAATTCTTTTGTCTCTTGTGAAGTTCTTTTAATGTTCACCCAATCAAAATCTTTCGGAAACACCTTGCCTTTCAGGAAAATATTCACCACTTTGTACTTCTTCAGAACTATAGGAGATGGTACATTAGTGTGTAGCTCTCTCATTGGTTCTTCATGTGGACATTGCACAACAACTTTACAATCAGCCCACAGATTATTTGGCACTATAATGTCAAAGAACATATTCAAATTCATCCACAACTCCTTTGAAATGTTGACAAATCTGTGTGTACCACTGCACAGGATTGTCTCTCGATTTTGGAAACCTGTTCATAAATGCTACAAAATCACCTCAGCTCCATGGTACATGGACATATACTCCACCCTCTATATCTCTTATTGGATATGCCAAAGCTTCGTCGACATCTTGTGAACCTGTCAAAGACTTTTCATTTTCCCCATCTACTTCTGCCTGTTTCTTTTTCTTTTACTCTTCTTGGACCATTTAATTTCTAATCTTTTGAAATCACTCCATTTACGGATGCACGTTGCCAATTCAGTTATGTATAAATCCATCCCTGAAGAATGCATTGCTTCAATTGCTCCATCATCTAATTGAACTCTGTAACTTCTCTGTAAAGGGAAACGTTTTGAAAGGTCAGCATCATACTTTCGGGCCAAATCAGCCAATTTATCATGTGTGATTGCTGCGCCTCTAGTAATTTCTGTAATCAAGTAAATTAATTATTTTCCTGCTACTGGTTAAAATGTTCTATACTTAAACATCGCCTAATAATTTCTTCATGCTCAACCTTTAATTATGAAGCATTAAGTGGTCTCTCTTTTTCAGGTTCTGGGGTAACTTGTCGTTCTGCACTTTCTTTCTTTGTATGTCCTGCTGTTTCCCCAAACCATGGTGGTAAAATGTCACTCTCAAACAAATGTGCCTCTCCCTTTATTATTGGTGTTGTAAACCATCTCTCAATGACTGAATCATTTGTGGTGGTTTTCAGGCAACAATCTGTGAATTTTTAGATGTCAGGATACATGCTAATGCAGCCAATATTCCTATAGCTCCTTGAGCTTCTGGAGTCAGGAAAATGTTCATAGGAGTTGGTGCATTTACAATCAGGGCAGTACCAGAATGATCATAATAGAAGCAGTAACCCTAGGTGTGATAATTGTCAATTTCTGAACAACAAATTACAGAATTGATCGCAAAAAATATCGCTAGAACAAATCCCTCGCAAAACTGTGTCAAGAATCTAGGAATCAAAATTGACAGCTCACTCTCCTTCCTTCCGCATATCCAAGCCTTGACGGGGTCCTGCTTCAGTGTGCTCCGCATGCTGAAAAAATTTCTGCCGCTCCTATCTGAGGAGGCGGGTAGAAAGGTGGTGAAGGCCTTGATCACATCTAGACTGGACTACGGGAATGCTCCGTATTTGGGTCTCCCCGACTACCTCGTCAATAGACTTTAAGTGGTAGAGAACGCTGCAGCAAGATTGCTGCTTAAACTTCCTCCCAGATCCCACATGACTCCCCACCTAAGGGTCCTCCGTTGGCTCCCAATGAAACAAAGGGTGACGTTCAAAGCCATGGTCCTCATGCACAAGTCCTTGAACGGGACGGGGCCATCATATCTCAAAGAGAGAATCAGTTCTTATATCCCCGCCCGTACCTTCCGCTCATCCTCGGCTCACATGGCAAGGGTACCGCGAATCAATCGTCTCAGAATGGGTGGGAGATCCTTTTCATATCTTGGACCTCTCGCTTGGAATAGTCTCCCTCCCTACCTGAGGCTGATAGACAGCATAGAACTGTTCAAAAAGAAACTCAAAACTCATCTCTTCAATAATTAGTAACCCGCTTGCTACTCTTTCCCCCACTGCCAGCGCCGGGACACTCCTTGGAGTAGCTGTGCGCTTTATAAATGGTTATAACATAACATAACAAATAATGCATTCAGCACGTTCCATAAAGGAAAGAATACCTTTTCTAAAGAATGGATGGAATGGGGATAGCAAAAACCCATAAAGAGTTCAAGTTCAAAAGGCAAGAGTGAGATAGAGCATAAAATAAAGCTCAAAATTCAGTCAGTCAATGATGGCTGAACTTCCCAAAAAGAGAGGTTCATCAAGCTCAATAAATCTCAGCAATAAAGCAAAATAGTCATGCAGTAGGAGTAGCAACCAGGTCGGAAATGTGTAGCAAATCAGCGTTCAGCCTTCAGCATTAAGCTGTTACCATCCAGCACAAAGGGCATGGAGTAAGGGTCTGGGAAAAAAGGCATTCAGTGTAGAGTGCTGAGTGCTAACCTAGTCTAGGAACACGTAATAATATAAATAGTTGAAAAGAAATATTGCAGTTGCACTTGTATCTTCTTCTCCTCTCGTCCAATCAACTTTCAGTGTTCTTCTGAGAACAGACTCTCCATCTCCTTTTCCTTTCTCACGATTTCACACAAAGAACTTACAAAGAATTATTATGAAGTATAAAACATTATTAAAACTATGTCTATGTGTGAGGTCTTCTCGGTTCTTAGACTTCCTTTCCAATGGGTATGATCGCATTGCTAACCTTCTTATATAGTAAATTTTATTTTAGCTAAACAATAGGCTATGTGAATTAGAAACATCAGCTACAAGGAATATTATTCAGCACCACATCTCTTCATTATAAAATGAGGAGAAATAGTTTTAAGGATCAATATTTTTTATTCATGCATTGTATTCAGAGTGTAAAATAAGGATTCATTTTATTTCACTATAAAGCATTTCTAGCAAATTTCAAAATGTTATTATTAATCAGGAACATTCTACAATATGATGTGAAGCTTTTTACGAAAGACATGTCAGGGTAAGGTCAAATTTTAAGCATATTGTGCATGCCTCAGCACATTTGGTTTAGTTACTTGTAAAATTAAGCTTGTTTAAACATTTTGAGGCATAGAAATAACAGGTATAGTTACCTACTGCATTTTGCACATTTTAATATTGAGTCAGTTCAATATAACTTGCATGTTAACGTTACACATGTGACTTTAATTAAGTTATTTTTGCATTTTAATACAACTTTTTTCTAAGGTGATACCACAGACACAAGCGAATCATTCACCACATATTCTTCAAATGTTGAAAACCGGATCTATTCCTTATTGCACTCTGTTTGACCAGACATCTTTTGGCGTGGTATCCTGTGACTTTTAGCTTTCTGACCTACTGTTTTTGACTTCATTTTTGCTGGCTTTTGGACTCTGAGCACTTTACCACAGCTGAATAGTACTAAAGTGCATGTGCTCTTATCTAAAATATGATGACAGCTGGTTATCCATGATTGGCATATTTGGTTCACTTATAAATGCCTAGTAAAGTTGTATACCATAAACTGATTGAGCCACCCACAGAAGTAGACTTTCAAACCTGACTCAGGCCGGCCACAGCAGGGCCTGCAGGTACAGTTTACTGCCACCTCGACTTGGCATTTTTAACTACTTGCCAAGGCTCTAGATAGCCCTAAGGACAGTGTGTTGTGTAAGTAAAAGGTAGGACATGTACCTTTTTTGTGTTACATGTCCTGGTAGTGACAACCACCCAAGTTCGTTTTCATTACTGTGAGGCCAGCTCATCTTGTAGGTTAACACTGGGAATTCCTTAAATATCCTTTTTAAGTGTAATTCCTGATTGCAGAGGAGTAGTTCCTTGATGTTTTATATCATTGGATGGTAATGACAAATCCTCTTCAGTGGTAAAGTTGGATCCACTATTACTAATCTAAAAATGCCACTTTTTGAAAGTGGACTTTCTCTGCTATTAGCTCTCTTGTGTGCCTTCCATCCTGTCTCCCATACACATCTGGGGTGGGGTGACAGCTACACCTTGTGCATTCCCTCTAGACAGCCACAAGTACAGGATATTCAGCTGCATTTGCATTCATCTGCATATTGATGGGTCTTCCTGAGAAAGAGGCAGGGGAGGAGCTCACACATACACTTGAATAGGTAGTGGCCTGGCCCTACACAAAACACTGATTTACACCCCAAAGATAGGATGGCAGACAGAGCTGTGCTGAAAGGAGACTAGTGCACCACAAAAGATTTGCTTTGTAGTGACCTCCATTTCAAGGACACCTTTAGGTATAAGTATTGGGTCTATGACCCCTCTCACTAGTTTACGTTGGGGTCCTAAGGAGACTCTTCCAAGAAGAGGAGCTGTGCTACAGGAGGGACTGACACTTTGCTAACTGCTTTGCTGTGTTGGCCTACTGTCTGATCATTGCTGGGCTACAGGAGGGACTGCCACTATGCTACCTGCTCTGCTGTATTGGCCTGCTGCCTGCTGCCCCTGACCTGGGCAGTAAAAAGGACTGGACCTGTTCACTACAACCTTTTGCAACCTAAGTAACTCCAAGGGCTTGTTGGCTTCCCCCCGTTCAGGAAATCTCAGGGCCATCAAAGATTTCATTTGCACAAACGACCGCAGATAGGCTCTGCTAATCCAGAGTCTGACTCTGATTGGATTGCCCTCAACCAGTCCTAGGCCTTTGCAGAGTGTCAGCAGCCGCTTTTGGGCATCCACATGCATCAGCGCGGTGCACCGATCAAGAACCGCCATGTCTGCCTGCTCAAGCACAGACCATCATGTTTGACGACTTTGGAGAAGCTGGAGTGCCCAAAGGCAGTCCAGCGCGACCCAGTGCACTCTGCATGCATGAATCAAGGAAAGACAGGCATCTGCCCTCTGTGACTCTAATCACGGCATCATATCCAGTAAGGCTCGACTCCAGCAATGCGGGTCCCGATCCCGAGGCCATCAGCACTGCTGCAATCCCCCGAGAAAGGTATTGTGCACTCCGGGACTTACGAGGTCCCTGCCGCCCACCAGTGCTCTCGTGGGCGGCCCCAAAAGGAACGAGTAGATTATTCCCCTGTAAACTTGACATGACATTTTAACTGTAATAACTTTGGAAGCATTGCTTTGGATTGACCATGGGAGAAAGTCTGTTCCCGATCCTCGGCGTAGATCGCTGTGATTTCCACAGCGCAACTGTAAAAGAACCTACAGAAAGCGAAAGGGCTCTTTCAGTATTGTACATTCTTGAAGTATTTGTAACTTTAGAAGCTTTAATTGGATTCTTATTGTTTTTATCTTGTTTTGAAAAGTATTATTTTCATACCTCATTGTGTAGTCTTTTTTGTGGCGTTTTCACTATGTTACTGTATCCAAGTATGCACAACTGCTTTACACATTGCCTCTTATGTTAATCCTGACTGCTGTGTGTCAATCTACCAGAGGGCTGATTTAAGTGTGTGACGGATGTACCCTGACTAAAATTGGACAGGGTGCATACCTCTGCTAACTAGAGCCCTGATTTCTAATACACTGGAAATGGCTGATAGATTTTAATAATCTTTTCTGAAAATGAGGATAAAGAACTGCAAATTTCCAAAGATGGAATAACATTGTGTTGGATGCTGACAGAATTTACATTTAATATTCTTCAAAGTTATTTAATATTCTTCAAGGTTTTTCTTTTTACATGCTTGTACTGAAGATGCAGACTTTGCTCTGTCTTCCGGTAAATGTGTAAATGTCCTTTCTAATGGTTTGCAGGCTCCTTTATCAGATGCCAAGGGTAGAGTAAGCCATGGAGCAGTAGATTTTTTAACAACATGAGATATTAGTTTTTGGAGAATCAATGCAGTTAAGTGCTCAAAGCAATCAGCAGTTAACTACCTCTAGGTGTATTTGTGCATCCTCCTGAAACATGCATGGTAGCCTCCAAGAAAGCAGCCAGACTGTTCATTTTACAACTAGAGAAATTCCTATTGTTTATAAACTTAAAGATTACTTACCTTCTCACACCTTTTGTTCAAGTTATAGCAAACCTTTGGAATTTCCTTCCACCTTCTCTGAGAGGTACAAAAATACACATAATGGTCTAAAACGCTTCTCGTTTTTTAGATCTACAGCTTTACATTAATTATTTCCCCTGCTCTATAAATATGGTCAACATCAGCATGCTCACTGTGGTCACATATGCAGTTTATCAATGATATTCATTCATGTTTTTTCTCTGATCCAGATTTGCCTCCCTCATAATGCATCCCACAAGAATCTTGATGTATTGTGAGACACTGGAAAGTCTGTTATCCAGCTTTATGATTGAGACTTTAAATTGTCCTCAAGCTTTGATCTTGGCCATCAGCAAAATTAGTCCTTAAAAAGTTCACCTTTTATGCAATAGCAGCCCCCCACTTGTTTGTCAGAAGCTTCTCTGCATCATCCGTTCATTCTTAAGTATCAAGTATATGGTAAGCATGTATCTTTTGGTGATGTTATGCCATACAGGAGGAAAGACCTATAGTCTTCATGTATTTGTCAAAGTAGAAGAGGTGAACATTTATAGACTCTTCATAAAGGCTTGTAGGCAGACTGGAGAAATGACTGTGACTTTTGAGACAGTCTTACTGCTTTGGGTTGTTCATTGGGACTGCATTTGGAGGTGCTTACCAATGTGTCAGATTGAGTTGAGAATGTTCTTCTAGCAGTGAGAGGTCCAGTGTTTGAGTGTGCCTAGAGTTGTTCTACCAATGTTACATCAGACAGGCAGGCCAGATAAGGTTTCAATTTAGACACTGGCTGTTGAATACAAAAGGTGTGTTAAAAATTGGGTTGTTGGTTGACTGGGGTGTGAGTCCTGGTCAAGCAGCAACCACAATCCTTGTCAGGGTGAGATACAAGCCAACCCTGAATTTCCCTGTGCTCAAACCTTCGGTAGCTTGGCATAAAGGAGTCAGGTGTAATCTAGAAGCAATATGTAAAGTAATTGTGCAACACTTCCAACAGTAAATAAACACAACACCAAAAAAGCCCACACCAAAATTAGAAAGATAGAGAAAAATCTAATAAATAAGACAAGACCAGAATAAAGTAAAAAAAATAGCACCTAAAAGCATAAAGCGACAACCGCAGCTATTTGATCGTGCTGTACCGGGTCAAAGTCAAAAGTTCAGGCCGGCCCGATGGAGCGCAGGTTAGAAACAGTCCCAGATTAATCCTGCTGAAGGTGTACCTTCTCAAGTTTTATGCCAAGAGTCCCTTTCATGTTGGAGAGGGCCGCAGGGAGCAAGGAGAGTGTAGTGGGTGGTGGTTGGCATGGGGCGAAGAGAAGGCCGGGTGCCGCAGACGGACAGACTGGAGCCTCGTGTTGGCAGCCCTCCTCGGGCAATCATTGCTTGCTTTGCACAGAGACAGGCTGGTGGCAGCTTGCATAGGATTTCGGTATGAGCAGCGCGTTCCAGTTCAAACAGGCCTGTTCATGGTCGCGATGAGGCCAAAAGCTTGATATCAAGAGCCATGAGCCACATAAAGGGTCCAGGACCTGAGACGCGCCACTTGGAGGTCAGGAACTTGCTGCAGCTGGTTGGGGAGCCTTTTATGTCCCTAAGCCTCAGCAGACTAACTCTTTGAGTCACTCTGGGCTCCTGGGTTCAAGATGAAGTTGCAGATCTAGTTCTTCTTCCCCAGGCAAGAGGGCAGCAGACAGCAGGTGAGCAGGGCAGCAGTTCCTTTAGAGCAGTAGTCCAGCAGAGTGGTAGTCCTTGTAGCAGCACAGCAGTCCTTCTTCCTTGCAGACTATCCACAGGTCTAGAAGTGTGCTGAAGAGTTGGTGTCTAAGGTCCTACTTTTAGGCCTGGGCGTAGTTCGCAGAGTTTTGCTACGCGGAACTCCGCGAAGTTAAAAAAAAACTCTGCGAAGTTCCACAAGTGGCGGAGTGCAGTGCGAACAGCAGTTTGTGCTGGTATTCCTGCCGCTCGGGTAGAAATTCTACCCGAGCGGCAGCTTGCGCTCGCGAACTTACCATTCGCGCTTGCGAACGTACCATTCGTGATCGCGAACTTACCGTTCACGATCTCAAGCGGGGAAAAAACTCTGCTGCACATCGCGAAGCGGAGTTTTCTGCACTCCGCGAGCTCCGTGGAGTGCAAAGTGCAGAAAACTCCGCAAACTCTGCGAACGGAGTGAAGTTCACCGCCCAGGCCTAACTTTTATATGTGGTGCCAAGGTTCTGGAAAGTGGGAGAAGCTTCAAGACAGTGGCTTTCAAGTGCATGGAATTTCCTGCCTCCCCTGCCATGGCTCCTAGGTGGCTAAAGTGACAATGCAGGGCCATTAGGCCATTTGTTTGAAGGCAGAGGACAGGCTATTCAAGTGTCAGTGGAACTGTGCACAGCTCTGTACCCCCATCCTGCCAGAAGATAGCTTACTCAGGCACACCTAATCCTGTCTTTTGTGTGACTGTCTGGGAGGGATTCATAAAGCCTAACTGTCAGCTAAATCAAGTCATGTGACCCAAGACAGGCTACAGGCACAAAAGGGCTAAGGACAGTAAAATGCAAACTTTCTAAAAGTGGCATTTTCAAAATTGTAATGAAAAATATGGCTTTACCATTAAAGAGGGTTTATCATTACAATTTCATAGACACCAAACATCAAACAACCACCTGCTCCCAATTGAAAATCACAGCTTATTAAATGTGAAAAGGCATCCCCAATGTTATCCTTTGAGAGGTGTAGGCCTCACAGTAGTGAGAAATAAATGTAAACGTTTTTCACTACCAGGATATGTAATATTTAAGAGTGCATGTCCAACCTTTAAATTACACAGCACCATGCCCTATGGCCTCCCTAGGGCCTACCTTAGGAGTTTTATATGTAATAAAAGGGGAGTTTAAAGCTTAACAAGGAGGTTCAAATACCAGGTCAACATGGCAGTTTAAAACTGCATTCAGACTTCAATGGCAGGCCTGGGGCAGATTTTGCGATGCTATTTAAGTGGGTGGCACAACCAGTGCTGCAGGTCCACTAGAAGTATTTAATTTACAGGCCCTGGGTACATATAGTGCCACTTCACTAGGGGCTTATAAGTAAGTGTGGGCGGTGAACTCCGCTCCGCTCGCGGAGTTTGCGGAGTTTTCCGGACTCCTCGTAAAGCGGAGCTCGTGGAGTTACAAAAAACTCCGCGCCGCATAGCATAGCAGAGTTTTTTCCCTTGCTCGCGTTCATCAACGTCAAGTTGGCAAGTGCGAGCGAGGAAAATCCACCTCCCGGCGAGGTTTTTCCTCGTTCGTGATCGTCAACATCAAGTTGGCGAGCACGAGCGTGGAAAGTCAACCTACCGGCGAGATTTCTCAACGTGAGCGGTCAGATTTCTCATTGCGAGTGGTCGCGTCTGCTCACGACCGCTCGTGTTGAGAAACCATTCATTTGCGTTGAGAAAGCTGCCGCTAGAGTAAAAATCTACTTGAGCAGCAGAAAGGAAGCACCACCCGCTTGTGATGTGCATGGTGCCATTCGCAATGATTTCACAGTGCGGATAAGCACCTGGCACTGAAAATCTCTGCGAACGGCATTTATTTAAAGAAAATCCGCCGCTTGCAGAGCTCCGCGTAGCACAGCGGAGGTTTTTTTGCATGTAGCGGAGTTCCACATAGCGGAACCCGGCGAACTCCGCCCAGGCTTACTTATAAGTAACTTAAATATGCCAATTGGGTATAAGCCAATCACACCTTGTTTTAAGGAAAGGGCACCTGCTCCTTAGCTCTGGAAAGCAATGGTACAGTGTGCAAAGTCCTAAGGCTAACAAAAATAGGTTCTGCAAAAGGAGGAGAGGTAAAAAGTGTAGGGGGAAGAGCACCCGAAGGCTGAAAGGTCTAGCACATGTCCCCCTCCCAGGTGAAAGTGGGAAGAATGACTGCACCCCATGGGAGTTCCCTTCACTAAGGCGGGAAAACCTGGAGAGACCATAAGCAGTGGTGTGGTCTGACCCACGGCGGTGTTCCACCATAAAGTCCAGTTCCTGTAAAGAAATGGACCCCCTCAACAATTTTGGATTGTCAATCCTCATTTGCATTAGCCATCTGAGGGGCCTGTGGTCTGTCTGAACCCGGAAATGAGTCCCAAACAAGTATGGTCTCAGCTTCTTTAGCACCCAGACCACAGCAAATGCTTCTCTACAATAGTACTGCACCTCTGTTACCTTGGATGTAGCCTCCCAGAAATGAATGCTACAGGTTGATCCCAGCCCTCCTCATTCAGATGTGATAGGACTAACCCTGTACCATGCTCCGAGGCATCTGTTTGGACAAACTCCTGGGAAAAGTCAGGGGTCTTATGCACAAGGGCTGTGCACATGGCCTGTTTTAGTAAGTCAAAAGCTTTCTGATAGGCCTCCATCCAGATCACCTTCCTGGGCTGATTCTTGGAAATCAGCTCATTCAAAGGGTCAATAATGGTGCCATACCCCTTGGCAACCCCCTGTAGTACCCAGTGGGGCCCATGAAGGCCATCCCTTCTGTTCAGGTTTTGGGGCTCCCAGGCTTGGATAGTGTCTATTTTGGCAGCACTTTACCCTCGCACACCATGTGTTCCAAGTACACCACAGACCCCTCTCCTATCTGGCACTTACTGGCCTTGATATTCAGGCCTGCCTGTTGCAGGCCCTGAAGCACCTCCTGCAGGTGAAACTGGTGGTCCTGCCAGGTGCTTCCGAAGACAGCTATGTCACCTAAATATGCAGCAGTGAAGCCTCCATCACAGCCAAGACCTGGTTTACCAGCCTCTGTAATGTGGCTTGGGCATTCTGGCGTCCAAACTGCATCACTTTAAATTGAAAGTGGTCCTTTGGGGTAGAGAAGAATGACCTGTCTTTAGCCCCCTTGGTCAGGGCAATCTGCCAGTACCCTGAAGTCAAATCAAAATTGGTCAGGAGCCTGGCAGCCCATAACCTATCGATAAGCTTGTTGACTCAGGGGATGGGGTGTGCATCAGTCTTCATGATGGAATTGAGTCCTGGTAGTCAGAAGAGGACCTGAATTCAGGGGCAGTGCCCAATGGGGTCGCCTTTGGTACCAGCACCATTGGGCTGGACCAGGGACTACTGGAGGGGCCAATAACCCCCAATTCCATCATCTTAGTGACTTCTGTTTTGATGCTGACCCTTAGTTTGTGAGACAGCCTGTACATTTTGTTTTTGACAGGCAGGCTGTCTCCAGTATCTATATTAGGGGTACACAAGTGTGTAAGCCCAGGACTGAGGGAAAGTAGGGAGGCAGCATTTTCCAGTAACTGGCAACAGTCCCTCTGCTGCTCTGTGGTCAGGGTAGGGGAGAGGTTGACACCTTGCACTGACCCATCCTTCTCTTTAAGTGACAGGAGTTCTGGGAGAGGTTTATTCTCCTCCTCCACCCATCATCTGTCACCAGCAGCATGTGACCTTAGACCTCTCACAGTGGGGTTTGAGGCGATTGAGATGAAGGACTCTTAAGGGGTTCCTGGTGGTCTTGAGATCAACCAGGTAGTTGGACTCCCCCTTTCTCTCCACCACCTCGAATGGCACAGTCCAGCAATTCTGAAGAGCCCTGGGCTCTACTGTCTCCATCACTCACACTTTCTGCCCAGGTTGAGTTTCCATATCGGTAGCCATCTGGTCATATCGCTGCTTCATAACCTCCTGGCTAGCCTCTACAAACTTAGAAACCTTCTTACAGAACTTAAATATCTGGTTCCAAAGGGCTAGCATGTAGCTAACCAAATCCTGGGGGGAGGGGGTTCTTGGGAACTTGCTCCCACCCCTCTTTAACCAGACTAAGAGGTCGGCTGACAGGGTGACCATACTGAAGCTCAAAAGGGCTAAAGACAACCCCCTTCTGTGGCACTTCCCTGTAAGGAAAGAGCAGGCATGGTAAAAGGAAATCCCACTTCCACCTCATGGGCTCATGCAGGCCCAAAACCATGCCTTTATGGGTCTTGTTGAATCTTTTAGCCAGCCCACTTGTTTGTGGATGGTAGGGTGTGGAGAACTTATAACTCCACACTCCTTCCACATAAACGTCATGTATGTGGACATGAAGTTGGTGCCCCTGTCTGACAGCACTTCCATAGGGAAATATTCTCTGGTGAAAATCCCCATTAGGGTCCTAGTAATGGACCTCAGAGGGAGGGCCTCTGGGTACCTAGTGGCATGGTGCATCAAGACTAGGATAAACCTATTGCCTAAGGCTGTATTGGGGTTCAAGGATCCTACAATACAAATTCCCACCCTCACAAAGAGCATTCAAGAACAGGTATGGGAGTAAGGGGAGCTTTTTCCCAGTATTCCCACTAGCCTGGCAAGTGGGACAAGTCCTACAAAATACAGCAGTAGCTGTCCTCATCTGGGGCCACATAAGTGGGTGACAAGTCTGTCAAAGGACTTTTTCTGCCCCATATGTCCTGCCAGGGATATCTCATGAGCCAGCCCCTGTAGGAAGGACCTGTAACATTGGGGAACTACCAATACACAAGTTGCCCATGCTCAGTAGCCTTAGGCTCACTAGACAGGAGGTAATTCTCCCAATATATGAGCTAATCTCCAGAGATGTCACCTGCTGCCTGGGCTTCGGATTGGGAACTCTTTCTGTGCCTTGCATATCTCCTCTCTGATTGGCTCCCCTTCCATTTACCATCCAGCAAATTCAGACAGGGTACCAAGAGAGAAAATGTCCACCCCAGTAAGCTCTGGGGCTGGTCTTATCTGGTGCCCCATCCACCTGTTCTGGTGGACATTCAGGGGCTTGCTTTTCATGCCCTGTGCCCTTTACTTTCATGACAGCTGTCTGGGCCATTTTTACAGGCTCCAGAACTTCTTGACTCCCCTCCTGGGCAGACATGGACCAGGTGGTTGCACAGATCCACCCAGGCAACCCTAACATCTCCAGGTGTGATGTGACTGAGCTCCACTTCCCTCCAGGTAGTGTGCTCCAAGTCATTCCCTGACATGCAGTCCACGGGCATAGCAGAGCTCACTGCAACTTTCAGAAGACCTGAGACCCCCGCTCCTCAAAGGGAACAAGAGCCTCAGGGTAGTGGCTCTCCTGGTTTTCTGCTACCACAACCTCATTAAATGTATTGGGTATCACCTCCTTGGAGGACACCGGATGACACCTTCAGATCCTCCACCTTCTGCTTATTGATGGTGACCCACTGCCTACACTTTGAAGTCTTAGGAAGCATGTGGGTTTAGGCACCATCTTTGTATCACCCAGAGACACTAGGGTAACTTGCTGGTTTCTCCCACACTAACTGGGGCCAAATCCTCTCCAAGCATTATGCTAGTTATCCCCTGTGACTCCCCACCACTGTGGAGTGGTGCCCTCTTGGAGCACTTTGCATCTCCCTTCATATGCCCATACTTATAACACTCAGGGACAAACCTTTCAATTTTCTGCTCTGTTAGGCCTTTCCTCTAGTTGCCAGATTGGGAGTGGGATCCTTTCCCCGATGAAATGATTTGGGGTCCTTGAGAGACCTCCTTGGTTTTATTTTTATATCCCCCTCTTTCTTCTGTTGGTAACCATGACCACACTTTTGGGAGTCCCCCCTAGACACCTTCTTAGACACTCTGCTGCTGACCCTGAAGTCTGCCTCCTCAGCAAGCTCCTCTGATAAGTAAGCTTGCTATCCATGAGGTGTTGGCACAGCTCTGAAAAACAAGTATTGAATATGTGCACCCTCAGAATTAGTTTGTACAACCCAGTACAATCATCCACTTTGCTGCCCCTCACCCAGCCCTTCAGTGCCTTGCTGACATAATCTAAGAAGTCCAACCAGAACTGATTTGGGAGCAACAAGCTTACTTAGCAACAAGAATTTCCTTCATGGGGCATACCAGGTCTGATCCTCTGCCTCTAGTGTCAGGACTGTGTCCACCCCCACCATGGGCATGAGTTTCCATAGGCTACCCCTCCAGTACTCCTCTGGGATCTTATGTACCCTAAGCGCAACTTCATAAGCAGCAAACCACTTGTCCCAATCATCTCACACCACATAAGTAGGTGCCAGGTCCTGGGGATGCGGACCCTGACCTCTCCAGTAGACACTGTTGGTACGCTGCCACCATCACTGTTGGATTCTGTAGGTTGCCTTGCCTTTAGCTCCAGCTCCCTCATGCTCCAACAGTAACTATTTATCAGGCAAGGCCCTCTCCGCCTCAGATTGTTCCAAGGCGCTCTCAGTCTTAGCCTTCTTTGCCTCCATGGCCAGTTTATTTTTCTCCTTCTCTGTCTTTAGTTTGGCCAATTCTAGCTTGAGCTTCCTTTCCTCCCTCCTGTCCACCAACTCCTCTGGGCCCCTGGAAGACACACCGCTCGGTGCATGAGGAGGGCTTTCCAGTCCTGGGAGTAGGTTACCCCCCTCCACAACAGGCTGCATTCTGAGACCCTCCTGCAGGTCCTGCTGTGATCCTTCCTTGTCATCCTCTCCCTCCTCCTTATCTGTTGGCTCTTGGTGAACCTCTGTCCATGCCCTCAAGGTCTTCTGGAGCTTCGCCTTTCTGGTGCTCCTATTGGTGGGCAGCCCCCTCTCCTGGCAAAACACCTTGAGCTTAGCCACAGTGTAGCGCTCCACATTGACAAGCACAAATTCGATCCTTGCAGGTAGGGCCACAGAAACAAACAGTTAGGTAGAGTAGGAGTAAATTTGGAAACAGCAAAAAAACAATTATGGAAAATTAAAACTCTAATTGGTCTTAGATATGGGATGGTAGTGTACACCAAATCACTATATGGCACTACACAAGCACAAGTCCTATCCCACCGCTGCCACCAATGTTAGAAATTGGGTTGTTAGTTCACTGGGGTGTGAGCCCCGGTCAAGAAGCAACCATGGTCCTTGTCAGGGTAGGGCACAAGTCAACCCTAAATTAACCTGTGCTCAACCCTCTAGTAACTTAGCACAGATTAGTTAGGCTTCACGTAGAAGCAATGTGTAAAGTATTTTTGTAGCACTTCAAACAGAAATAAAGTGCAAAACACCACACAAAAAGGATCCCACACCAAGTTAGACAAATAAAGTAAAATGTAATAAATAAGACAGGTCGAACTGGAGTTATGCATTATTAAAGAATAAAGTGAAAATAGTGCCTATAAGCATCAAGCACCAACTGTGGCTATTTGTCACGCTGGACCTCCTCAAAGTCAAAAGTTAAGGAAGACCGTGATGGAGTGCAGGTCAAATACAGTCCCATATTAGTCCCACTGAAGGTTTACCTTCACACGTTTTGTGCCAAGAGTCCTGCTCGCATTGGAGAGGGTCGCAGAGAGCAAGGAGAGGGTCACAGGCAGTGGTCGGCATGGCACGAAGAGCAGGACGGGTGTCGCAGATGGGCAGGCTTGAGCCTCGCATTGGTGATCACTGTGGGCAATCGATGCTTGCTGTGTGAACAGACGCGATGTCAGCGGCTCACGCTGAATTTCGGTGCGAGCAGTGCAGTTTCAGTGTGAACAGGTCTATTCACAATCATGAAGAGCCCAAATGCTCGATTTCAACGGCATGTGAGCCACAGCAAGGGTCCAGGACCTGAGAGGTACCACTTGGGGGTCAGGAACATGTAGCAGCTGGGTCCAGGCTCTGGTTGGGGAGACTTTTATGTCCCTGAGGCTCAGATCAGGAGGCCAGCAGACTAGCCCTTTGCGTCACTCTGGGGTCCTGGGCTTAAGATGAAGTTGCAGGTCAGAACAGCAGGGCAGCAGTTCCTTTAGAGCAGCAGTCCATCGGAGTGGTAGTCATTGAAGCTGCACAGCAGTCCTTTTTCCTGGCAGAGTATCCACAGGTTCAGAAGTGTACTGAAGAGTTGACTATATGCTGACCCCCTGGTTCTGGAAGGTGGGAGAAGCTTCTAGAAAGTGGCTTTGAAGTGCATGGGAATTTCTCGCCTCCCCTGCCTGGTTCCAGGCTAACACAAGGAGATGATGGACGGAGCACTGAAACTTTTCAGACATTCACACTCACCCCCAGTCACAGATCTGGGTTGAATCCATCATCGTTCTTTAGCTCACTTCGCCTCCCCAGTTCAGACCCAGCTCTATGCAAATCAGTCTTGATCCTGTGCCTCATGGGAACAGTCCAGCCTGAACTGCCAAGCCAGGTCTTCCCTGGACCGGAAACAAACATCCTGGGACCGGTTTCAAGGTAACACCCCTAATCAGCTAGTCTAGCTTGAATCCAATGGCAAAGTGAGCAAGGGACCCACGTCTGGGCATACCCTGCCAACTTAGGGCAAACAAAGAAAACACAAGGAGATGATGGACGGAGCACTGAAACGTTTCAGGCACTCACCCCCAGTCACAGATCTGGGTTGAATCCATCATTGTTCTTTAACTCACTTCGCCACCCCAGTTCAGACACAGCTCTATGCAAATCAGTCTTGACCCTGTGCCTCATGGGAACAGTCCAGCCCGAACTGCCAAGCCAGGTCTTCCCTGGACCAAAAACAAGCATCCTGGGATCAGCTTCGGGGTAACACCCCTCATCAGCTAGTCTAGCTTGAATCCAGTGGCAAAGTGAGCAGGGGACCCACGTCTGGGCATACCCTGCCAACTTAGGGCAAACAAAGCAAACACTAGGAGATGATGGACGGAGCACTGAAACTTTTCAGACACTCAACCCCAGTCACAGATCTGGGTCGAATCCATCATCGTTCTTTAGCTTACTTCGCCACCGCAGTTCAGAGCCAGCTAGATGCAAATCAGTCTTGACCCTGTGCCTCATGGAACAGTCCAGCCCGAACTGCCAAGCCAGGTCTTCCCCGGACCGGAAACAGGCATCCTGTGACCGGTTTCGGGGTAACACCCCTCATCAGCCAGGCTAGCTTGAATCCAGTGGCAAAGTGAGCAAGGGACCCATGTCTTGGCATACCCTGGAACTTAGGGCAAACAAAGCAAACACAAGGAGATGAAGGAAGGAGCACTGAAACTTTTCAGACACTCACCCCCAGTCACAGATCTGGGTCGAATCCATCATCGTTCTTTAGCTCACTTTGCCACCCCAGTTCAGACCCAGCTATATGCAAATTAGCCTTGACCCTGTGCCTCATGGGAACAGTCCAGTCCGAACTGCCCAGCCAGGTCTTCCCTCGACCAGAAACAAGCATCCTGGGACCAGTTTCAGAGTATCACCCCTCATCAGCCAGGCTAACTTGAATCCAGTGGCAAAGTGAGCAAGGGACCCGCGTCTGGGCATACACTGCCATTCTAGGGCAACCAAAGCAAACACAAGAAGATGATGGATTAGCACTGAAACTTTTCAGACACTCACCCTCAGTCACAGATCTGGGTCGAATTCATCATCGTTCTTTAGCTCACTTCGCCACCCCAGTTCAGACCCAGCTATATGCAAATCAGTCTTTACCCTGTGCCTCATGGAAACAGTCCAGCCCGAACTGCCAAGCCAGGTCTTCCCTGGACCGGAAACAAGCATCCTGGGACTGGTTTCGGGGTAAGACCCCTTCTCAGCCAGGCTAGCTTGAATCCAGAGGCAAAGTGAGCAAGGGACCCACGTCTGGGCATATCCTGCCAACTTAGGGCAAACAAAGCAAACACAAGGAGATCATGGACGGAGCACTGAAACTTTTCAGACATTCACCCCCAGTCACAGATCTGGCTTGAATCCATCATCGTTCTTTAGCTCACTTTGCCACCCCAGTTCAGACCCAGCTATAGGCTGCTGAAGTGGCAATGCAGGGTCATTAGGTCCTTTGTGTGAAGGTGGAGCACCGGCTATTCCGGTGTAAGTGGGGTTGTGCTCAGCTCCTCCCCCATCCTGCTAGTAGTTGGCCCACTCAGGCACACCTAATTCAGTCTATTGTGTGACCGTGGCAGGAATTCACAAAGTCTGTGAGCTACACCCAGTCATGTGACCCAAGACAGGCTACAGGCACAAAAGTTCTAAGGGCAGGAAAATGTAAAAATTTTAAAAGTGGCATTTTCAAAATTGTAATGAAAAATATGACTTTACCATTAAAGAGGCTTTATCATTGCAATTTTATAGACACCACACATGAAATAGCCACCAGCTCCCAATTGGAAATTGCAGCTTATTAAATGTAATAAGGAAACCTCAATTTTATCCTATGGGAGGGGATGGCCTCACAGTAGTGGAAAATTAATCTAGGTGTTTTTTTCACTATCAGGACATGTAAAACTTAAGAGTACAAGTCCAACCTTTTAATTGCACACCGCCCTGCCCTACGGGCTACATATGGTCTACCTTAGGTGTGACATATGTAACCAAAAGGGAGTTTAAGACTTGGCAAGGAGGTTTAAATTCTAAATCAACATGGCAGTTTAAAACTGCATTCAAGCTGCAATGACAGGCTTGGGGCATGTTTAACAGTGTTACGTACGTTCATTGCACAACCAACACTTAAGGCTCATAAGTAGCATTTAATTATCAGGTCCTGGGTACATATAGTGCCACTTTACTTGGGACTTACAAGCAAATTAAATATGCCAATTGGGTATAAGCCCATTCTACCATGTTTTAAGGAGACAGCACCAGCACTTTAACACTGGTTAGCAGTGGTAAAGTGTGCAAAGTTCTAAGGCCAAGAAAATAGGTTCAAGAAAATGGAGGAGGACAGGCAAAAGTTTTGTGAAAGACTACCCTAAGAATGACCGGTCTAACATGGGGGAAGTAGCAGGTTATGAAAGCCTACCTGCCCTGTGAGAATTACTTTAGTACCTCTCTGACCTTGGGGTAGACCTTGTTTTTTAAAGGGACCTTTTGTTTGCTTAATTAATCGATGTCCTACAAAGCTTGCCTATCCAGACTGTCATCGAAATGCCTGACTGAGAGGCGAACTCAGTGTATATATATTTGTAGATGTGTTAGATGTGGTGCAAAGCTTTATCTCAGTGCTGATTAAAGAACTAGCAGTAAGGTAAGATAGATGGAAGACAGAGTAAATGAGAAATGAGGTGAAGCAATGAGATATAAGGGGTTAATGGGTCATTTGCCTTGAATCTAGCCATTTTGAGGCAGATTACAGTATCACATGCATCCAGCATTTTGGGAAGATTGCCAGGTTGATGCATCCCACTCAATATTTGTTTTTGTTCCTCAGAACACAATAAACATGTCCCTATTAGGCAGGGAATCTACTCCCTTTGTGCCAGGCACATTCTCCTATTTTCAAGGCTGGACCATCATGCCTTACAAGAAAAAATAAGTGAAGGTCTCCCTGCTCTATAAAGGGTGGGGGTGACCATCACTGTGAACCGATGGATACTCCCTTGGTCGATGGCCACTGCCTCAAAGATTTCCAATGGTAGAGCCAGCTTTCTGAAACCTACCAATTCTCACACTTCTAAACGAGGATGGGAGCTGTGAGCTGAGCGGGGCAGGAGCTCTGCAATTTATCATGGAGTGTTCATTGATCTGAACTGTAAATAACCTTCTTCGTCTCCTTAGTCTCAAATTAATCATACATGGCTTCTCTACAGCAGTATAGCATGGACGCCATAGGCCCTGGTGCAAACACGGAAAACTGCCCTTTGACTGGTGCTGGGGTAGCAAATAGAGCAATTTACAGGGTTCCATGGGCACCTCAGACCCCTGGGCCCCAGTGCCACTGCACCTACTACACCAAAGGTAGCTACCCCCTGCTCTACAGTCATTCTGCAAAGTGTCCTTGCTTTATATAAAAGTGTTCTACACCACCAATATAACCAGATGCAACGCAATATGAAGTGCAACATAAAATATTAAGCATGTTTCACATCGTGATTCATATTAGATCCTGTTCGAAGTGGTCAAAGCTGCGCTCAAGAAATGTAAATTAGACAGGGAAGGGTAAAATTAATTTTGGGTCATTCAGAACGGTAATTGGGGCTGGGCATTTCCACTTAAGATAAGCATTGAAGTGGCAGAAAGCTTACTTTTTAAAAGACCAAAGGCTCATCACAAAATATGTTTGGCTCGTTACTATCACAGACAGCTTAAAACAAGGCAGTGATTGGTGAAAGCACATTTTTACTGTTGTATCAGCTTTGTGGTGATGATATATCACATGAATACCACAAAAACTCAACACTATTTTAGAAAAATAAAACAAAACAGTACCATACAGCAACCCAATACAACATCAACATCGTGAAGTAATCACACCTGACACTCCATGTAGTGCAAAAGGCCATTTATTAGGACAGGATGCAAAACCAAAACAGTTCAATAACATATAACATCATAACAGAATCTCATCTCTCTCTCTTTTGTTCTTCCTTCCCGAACTTTCACCCATCCAGTTGCATCACTTCTCTTCGCACCTCCTGGCCCCATAATCTCCTTCCCTCCATTGATTCATTCTCCCCACTTCCGCACACTCCCTTTCAATGTAACACTTCCTTGTCCTAGCCCAGGGCATCCTGAAAACTGTCATACTTCCCTGTGTACACTCCCTCCCCTTCCCCAAGGGGTGGGTAGGCCCGCATCTGACTTCCCACCCCCCCCCACTCTCCTGCTCTAAACTACCTTACAACCTGTCCTAACCATGGCAAACCCCCCATTGCTGAGCCACCAATGTACTCTCTCCCCCATCTGCCAGGTGGGTGGGAGGCCAACGCTAAACCTGCTGCAATGGGGTAAGATCCAGAGAGAGGTTAAGCCTTTCTCGGTGCTTATTTAACAACTATGCTTAGCCCCCGCTCATGCTTATCCTAAACCTATCCTGTCTTGCCACGTCACTTCCCCTTCCCGAATACTCCCATGGGAAGATTAGGCTGCGCCTTTACTTCCCATGGGACCCTATAAGTTATATGTGTGTTAACACATCCTACCAACAAAAAACCTCACAGCAGCGCAAAAACAAAATCAAAACACAACATAATGACAAATACTAATGTAATACCAACACACCAACAAAATGCAATAAGGACACCCAAAAAATGGAACAGTACAGCACAAGAGCACTTCAATGCAGCACTCCAATATACCAACACAGTCACACTAAAAGACATTAATGCATCTCAAAATACATGTAGAACAACACACTGGCATACCAACACAAAATATACACAAATAGTAACAAAATACAGTACCACCATAATACAGTAACACCATGTACATGTAGAACAAAAAAGTGGCATATTGTTAGAAATTGGGGTCTCTAGTTGGCAATGGTTTGCACCTTTGTCCAAGTAGGGACCCTTCTTCCTAGTCAGGGTAAGGGGGGTACACTTCTAAAATAACCCCTGTTCACCCACTTGCTAGCTTGGCATGAGCAGACAGGCTTATCTCAGAGGCAGTGTGTAAAGCATTTGTGCACACATACAGAAATACAGTGAAAACACTGCAAATGGACACCACACCAGTTTAGAAAAATAAGTAAACTTAATCTAAACCAAACAAGACCAACTGAACAAAAATCCACATACAGTAATCCAAATATGACTTTTAAAAGGTAAAAACAGTTCTGTCCATAGAAAACTATGGATGCAACACTTTCAAAACAAAGTACCTTGGATGCGTCACAGTCACAAACAAAAACAGCCACAGGGAAGGTGATGCGCCGGTTCCTTACGCCCAGGGAAGGTGATGCGTTGGTTCCTTACTCCAGGGGAGGTGATGTGTCAGTTCCTTACTGCCACGCAGGGAAGGTGATGCGGCATTACCTTTCTGAAGGGGAGGTGATGCATCGGTTTCTTATCGTGCAGAGAGGTGATGTGTCGGTTTCTTACTGCGGTCCGGTGTTCTTGTAGACTTGGCGCCCAAGTTCGATGTGTTGCGTACCGGAGGTGAGGCTTCGTGTCGTCCGGCGTTGATGATGGGGGCTGCGCGGCGAGACTTTGCGTCACCCGGCGGGACTCGGCGCAGCTTTGCGTCGCCCGGCATTGGTTCTGAGAGGCTTTGCATGGTTTTGCGATGCTTTGCGCCGGTTCTTGCAGAGATCAGCTGCAAAACCCACTTCTGAGGCCTTTTGACTGCAGGAGGTACTTCAGGCAAGGGTAGGACTCACAGATGGCAGAGTACAGCAGCACCAGCAGAGTTGCAGGAAGTCTTTTGTGTCCCTGAGACTTCTTAACAGGAGGCAAGCTCTATTTCAAGCCTTTGGAGATCTTCCTCAAGCAGGGGACACAGCACAGAGCAAAGTCCTTGTCCTTTCCTTGGCAGAAACATTCACTGCAGGCCAGCCCCAGAGAGCAAACAGCAATGGGGCAGCACTCCTCCTCAGTTTCTCCAGCTCTTCTCCTTGGCAAATGTTCCTCTTGAACCCCAGAAGTGATCTTTGAAGTCGTTTCTATCCCTGAAACTTCCAACAGGAGGCAAGCTCTACTTGAAGCCCTTGTAGAAACTCTAACAGCAGGATGATGAAAGCACAGTCCAGTCATTTCCCTGCCCAAGATAGAAGCAACCACTGCAGGGCAGCCCCAACAGCACACAGCAGAGGGGCAGTACGCCTCCAGCTTTCCCGGTTCTTCTTCCTGGCAGGTTCCTTAGTTCAGCAGTAATCTAAAATTCAGGGATCTGGGCCCCACTTTTTATAGCACACATTCCTTTGTTCTCGGGTGGCAGAGACGCTCTTTGCCCAGCCAAAACCAGTTCTGTCCTCTCTGGTGCAGCTTCCTTGCAGGAGGTGGAGACAGCATTGTGTCAGGCAGACCAGACCCATTCAGGTGTGAAAGAAATCTCCTCCCCTACTCTAAATGCAGCCCAGGTCTATTCATCCCAGCCCTGACTCATCCAGGAAAAGCAGGACACACATCAACCCCCCCAAGTGGGTGCACTTGCCAGGTCGACTTGGCAGTAGCCAACTGCGCAGAGACACTGCAGTGGCAGATCTGAGTTACATTTACAGGCTGCTCACGTGGGTGGCAGAATCAGTGCTGCAGGTCCACTGGCAGCATTTGATTTACAGGCCCTGGGCACACACAGTGCACTGTACTAGGGACTTACCAGTAAACAAATATGCCAATCATGGAATCAGCAATCCATAAACACAATTTACAGGGAGAGCATATGCACTTTAGCACTGATCAGCAGTGGTAAAGTGCCCAGAGTCAGTCATAAAACCAACAAAAACAGGTCAGAAACAGAAGGCCAAAAAGTCTGGGGATAAACCCGCTGGACAAGCCAGGTCTAACACTTACCAACACAAAAACATACTAACAAAAAGTAACAAAATACAGTACACCAAAATGCAGTAACACCATACTAACAGAACGCAATAATACCCTAAGCAAAACAAACCCCTGGCTCAATGCAACAACATAAGTAAACAGCAAATTAATGACACAACAGAAAAATAAAGCAATTTTATTGTGTTTTTGTGCCGTATTGTTATTTTTTGAGGAGTTTGTGTTGTGCTGTGTTTTCTTTTTTTTGGTCTGTGGTGTTGTATTGTGTTTTGGTTGGGTTTTTATGGAAGAAGTGTATTGTAAAGGTGTGGGTGATAGTTTTTTATTTGCCTTTTGCATAGGCAGTAGGAATATGGTATTGTTAGAGTGTAAGTAGCTTAAAGTAGCAATTAGTGGTTGATACTGTAAATGGCTGCTGACACATGTTATGGACAGTTGCTGGTGAGTGCTTGTAGGGGTGGGAGAGAGAGGGGTGAAGAGGTAGAATGAGAGGTTGTCAGCCTGTATAGATCTGTTGGGGGATGGGCAGATGATGTTTTTTCTAAAGGTTATGTACGTGGGTTTGTTGGTGTATGTTCTTCCTCTCTGCTGTCATTATTATTATGATGGTGTGTCTCACTTGTGTGGAAAAAATTCAATAAATATATTGTTAAAAAAAAAAAGCTGAATCAGTGAATGATTGAATGCAAATGATGTAACGCCCAGCTCGGAATGAGTAGTGTCATTGACGGCTGTAGGTAAGGGATGTAGCAGGTTTCTGCCAGTGAGTGTAATAAGTAGCATATATAATGCACGATGATTGCATTGGTAAAATTGTAGTCATACTGTGAGTAAGTAAAGATAAGTGGCATTGTGAAAAACTCTGGTTGGTCTAGTGACTGTAGCAAACACAAGGAGATGACGGACGGAGTGCTGAAACTTTTCAAACACTCACCCCCAGTCACAGATCTGGGTTGAATCCATCATCATTCTTTAGCTCACTTTGCCACCCCAGTTCAGACATAGCTATATGCAAATCAGTCTTGACCCTGTGCCTCATGGGAACAGTCCAGACCGAACTGCCAAGCCATGTCTTCCCTGGACCGGAA
The DNA here is from genome assembly GCA_963921515.1 of Calotriton arnoldi. Classification (NCBI taxonomy): domain Eukaryota; kingdom Metazoa; phylum Chordata; class Amphibia; order Caudata; family Salamandridae; genus Calotriton; species Calotriton arnoldi. The sequence goes on along the minus strand of CAWUFW010004894.1, from coordinate 649,023 downwards.
TCAAGCATCCTGGGACCGGTTTCGGGCTAACAGCCCTCATCAGCCAGGCTAGCTTGAATCCAGTGGCAAAGTGAGCAAGGGACCCACGTCTGGGCATACCCTGCCAACTTAGGGCAAACAAAGCAAACACAAGGAGATGACGGACGGAGTGCTGAAACTTTTCAAACACTCACCCCCAGTCACAGATCTGGGTTGAATCCATCATCATTCTTTAGCTCACTTTGCCACCCCAGTTCAGACATAGCTATATGCAAATCAGTCTTGACCCTTTGCCTCATGGTAACAGTCCAGACCGAACTGCCAAGCCATGTCTTCCCTGGACCGGAATCAAGTATCCTGGGACAGGTTATGTTATGTTAAAAATGCTTATAAAGCGCACGTACACCAAGCGGTTTCATGGCGCTGAGTACAATAGAGGAAGCAGCATTAACAACACAGTTGACTTTACTGATATGACTGAGAAAATAAGAAAGTCTTTAGCAATTTCCTAAACTGCACATTGGGGGATGCCAACCTCACTTCCACAGGAAGTGAGTTCCAAAATTGCGGAGCCAAGACCGCAAATCTGAGCCCCCCATGTTTTTTGCGTTTAAATGAGGGGGTGATCAACAGATTTAAATTGGAGGAGCGTAGATTCCGAGAAGGGATGTAGTGTTGAATCCTCGAGGAAATAAAATCTGGGCTGTTCCCAGCTAAGGCTTTAAAAATGGTGCATCCTAGCTTTAAGGCGCAGCGTTTGGCCACCGGAAGCCAGTGAAGACTCTTCATCAGAGGTTTAACATGATGTCATATAGGCTGGCGGGCAATCAGCCTTGCCGAATGATTTTGCACCAACTGTAAACGATGCAGTTGGTAAGCCGGAATACCGGCATATAATGAGTTTGCATAGTCAATGCGTGAAATTACTAATGCTAAGACGACCAGAGTCAAGGCCTCATTGGTCAAGAATCTGCTAATCTTACGGATTCTTCGTAGATGGTAAAAGCAGGCGGAGACCACTGAGCTGATCTGGGCCTTCATGGATAAGTCACTACTAATCAGGACCCCCAAGCTCTTACCAGAGCTTCCTGGAAGTGGAGGGCTGCCCAGCATAAAAGGCCAAAAGTTAGAATTCCACAGATTTGCAATTCCACCTGTAAGAATAAGCTCAGTTTTATCAGGATTTAATTTCAAGTGATTATCATTCATCCAAGCACTGATAAAACTCAAGGTGGATTGGAAATTGAACACTGAGGAAGTGGAAGAATTGATGTCGAACACTAACCGGTTTCGGGCTAACAGCCCTCATCAGCCAGGCTAGCTTGAATCCAGTGGCAAAGTGAGCAACGGACCCACGTCTGGGCATACCCTGCCAACTTAGGGCGAACAAAGCAAACACAGGGAGATGACGGACGGAGTGCTGAAACTTTTCAAACACTCACCCCCAGTCACAGATCTGGGGTGAATCCATCATCATTCTTTAGCTCACTTTGCCACCCCAGTTCAGACATGGCTATATGCAAATCAGTCTTGACCCTGTGCCTCATGGGAACAGTCCAGACCGAACTAACAAGCCATGTCTTCCCTGGACCGGAATCAAGCATCCCGGGACCGGTTTCGGGCTAACAGCCCTCATCAGCCAGGCTAGCTTGAATCCAGTGGCAAAGTGAGCAAGGGACCCACGTCTGGGCATACCCTACCAACTTAGGGCGAACAAAGCAAACTCAAGGAGATGACGGACGGAGTGCTGAAACTTTTCAAACACTCACCCCCAGTCACAGATCCGGGTTGAATCCATCATCATTCTTTAGCTCACTTTGCCACCCCAGTTCAGACATAGCTATATACAAATCAGTCTTGACCCTGTGCCTCATGGGAACAGTCCAGACCGAACTGCCAAGCCATGTCTTCCCTGGACCGGAATCAAGCATCCTGGGACCGGTTTCGGGCTAACAGCCCTCATCAGCCAGGCTAGCTTGAATCCAGTGGCAAAGTGAGCAAGGGACCCACGTCTGGGCATACCCTGCCAACTTAGGGCGAACAAAGCAAACACAAGGAGATGACGGACGGAATGCTGAAACTTTTCAAACACTCACCCCCATTCACAGATCTGGGTTGAATCCATCATCATTCTTTACCTCACTTTGCCACCCCAGTTCAGATATAGCTATATGCAAATCAGTCTTGACCCTGTGCCTCATGGGAACAGTCCAGACCGAACTGCTAAGCCATGTCTTCCCTGGACTGGAATCAAGCATCCTGGGACCGGTTTCGGGCTAACAGCCCTCATCAGCCAGGCTAGCTTGACTGTGGCATTTAAAAAGTGGTATAGTCAGAGATTGAGTAGTGATTATAATGACTGTGAATGAGCGATGTCATGAGGTTCTATTTTAATGGGTGACTTGTTTTGTGACAGGACTGCTTCATTATACAACATTAAATGAGTCCACAGTTAAGAACAGCTAGGTGGAGTTACGGAGTAACAAGACAGCAGTGATGTGGACAGGTAGATAGGGCTGAGCCTGGAAGACTTTGTAACTACAATGACCTGAGGAGACCTGTAACACGAGAATGCACAGCAGCTGGAATACTGTATCTGCCTTCATGGAGGCAGGTGTATTTTGGGTCCACTCTCATCTCTTTAGGTAAGAATAGATGTGGGACCAGCAAATGTATTGCAAAATTGTTGCCTACAAGGATTATTGCTTAGTTTCCATAAATGGCTGCTAACATCCTGTCCTCAGCTGCTGTCTGCTCTGTGGATGGTTCTGCATGACTACCAAATGAATAAATTAATCAAATTAAAGAAAGTGCTCCACTGACACCTTCTGTTGTTGTGAGCACACTGGAACTTGCAGTAGAAGTTAGGGGCCGCCCTGTACCACACAAGCAAGGATTTATTAGAATTCTAGTCCGTAGTCATTAGACCTGAAATTTTACCTTCACTCCCTGATTTTTGCTGAGCTTGTTTTTGTTGGCATTAGGACTCTGTGCATCTAACACCTGCTAACAAATGCTAAAGTTCTTGTGCTCTCTCCTTAAAACATGAAAATATTGGTTAATGCCTAATTGGCATATTTGATTTAATTATATATACTTAGTAAATAGTACTGCATGTGCCAGAGACGGTGAATCAAATACTACTAGTGGGCAGCAGCCCTCATTGTGCAACTCGCTAAAGTAGCACTTTACAAAATGTCTCAGGCATGCCACTGCAGTCTGTAATGTGGTTTTAAACTGTCATTTCAACCTGGCTAAATAAACCTTTTGCCAGGCCTACACCTCCCTTTTTAAAACATACAAATCACCCCTAAGGTAGGCCGTATCAACTCCTAAGGCACAGTGCACACTATTTAAAAGTAGGACATGTGTGGTTAGGTTTTACATGTTCTAGCAGAGAAAAACTCCTAACGTTGTTTTTCACTGTTATAAGGCCTATCTCTCCCACAGGCTAACACTGGGTTACCTTATTACGTTTATTAAGTACTAACTTCAGATTGGGAACAGATAGAGATATGTTGTTTATACTCAAATGAATTATAATTTAAAATACTGTTTATTGGTAAAGTCATATTTTAAATTAGAATTTTGAAAATACCAGTTTTATAAAGTTGGATTTTCCTGTCCCAATGTTTTTGATGTCTTTCTAGGAATTTCCAGCTGCCTTGGTCTGGTAATGGTTCCCCATTAAGACTGTAAATTGGGCCCTGATAGTGAACAATGGGACCCAGTTGTAACTGGGAGTGGGTCTTCCTGACAGGATGGCTGGGGAGGAAACTTACCCTGCCGTGATTACATTTCAGAGGCCCTTGTCCACAACACACATAAAGAAACATGACATCAGGCCTGCCCTTTCCTTTTTCCACTAGACATTGAAACCAGTCTACAAGAGAAACCCTTAAACTCATGAGAACCTGGGTATACAAATATATCAACCAACAGTGGTTCACAAAGGTACCACAAAAAAAAATTCTGACAGTTGATCGGTCAAAATAGTTTAAACAATTATCACATCTATCAGACCTCATTGACTCTGACGTATTCAGAAAGCATAGAAAACACAACATACACCACTTAGTCAGAAGAAAGAGATTTATATATACAACAGTGTAAACACAAAAATAAAGTCCTGAGAACAGAATAAACTATGATCACTACAGTTTAAAAAGACAAAGTGCAATGTGTTCCCAGTGTCAAAGCAACAACATTAATAATATACAACTGATCGACATAATGCATAAAGATTGTGCATGGCAGCAGACAACTCTGAAGAAATATTTTGATAAGTCTCATGGAAAAGTAAAAACAACAGTCAGTTTGTCTGTTGCAGTAAACAGTAGATGACGCTTCGTCCCCGGAAAGGATAAAGGGGTATTATCAGGACTTTATAAGTGAAGGGACATCCTAAATATGAAAGGAAAGAGAACCAATAATGGGGTGGCACAATGGTGCAGTACTGTATCAACCATTGATTAAACCAAGGAATAAACAAAAGTATCTGAATGCAAAGGAAATCAAGGTGATGTGCAATGGTGACTAATAGAGACCATCTGTGACGACCGGCAATGCGGGACCTGCACTTTGGCCTACAGCAACAACATCCCCGCAGACTGCTAATGTCAAACCAATTTAGAAAAATGTAGTAAATCTTAATAAACAAAATGATATTTAACAAACAAAATTAAATCCCTAGAACCAGAGCTATTATTTAAAAAAGAAAATGTGAAAATAGCGCCATAAAGCAAAAAGCACCACTCGTGGTTACCTGGCACGCTAGACCATGGGAAAGTCACAAGTTCAGGCAGAACGTGAAAGAGCATGTATTAGATACAGGGCCAAGGTTAGCCTCAATAAAGAGTTACCTTCTCAAGTCGGGTGTGAAGAGTTCTGTTTGCATTGGAGGAGGCCATGAGGAGGTGGCTTTCAGCAAGAAGAGCAGGTTGAGCATCGCGAACGGCTGTTGCTGATGCATTAAGAATGGCCATACCCCGAACTTTGCGTCAGTGAATCATTGAAGGTGGTTGCTGTAGGTGCGAAGTGTAGGTCTTGTGCTGCCCGTCGTGGTGGGTGGTCGCTGTTGGTGTGAAGAGTAGGTCCCGCTGGAGCTACACTTTGGCGGTCCGCATTCCTGGTGCGAAGGGGTCACTAAGCGGTCACAAGGAGCATACAAGTAAAAATTGTAACTTAAAATCAGACTTCACATTAAAGAGGATTTTATATTACAATTAATTTGTGTTTAAAAAAACATATCTCTATCTGCTCCCCTACTGAAGTTAGCACTCATTACTTGAAATAAGGTAACCCATTGTTGGTCTTTGGAAGAGACAGGAAATACTATGCGGCCTACCCTAGTTGTGGATGTGGCCTACCTTGGGGTGATGCACAAGAATTAAAAAGAAAGGTTAGGGCCAGGCCGAGCTGTGTTTGGGGGCAGGACATTGCTGTTGACTACGAGCAGGGGAGTGGTGCTCACTCCAGTTTACACTGCACGTCACTTTGGATGGCTGTGTTGCGACGGCCAGCCTGGCATTCACAATGTCTCAGACAGCTGGGTAGAGAGCACACACAGGCCTCCTGTGCCTGCTGGAGCATTGAGGCAGCCTGCTCCAGCCAATCCTGTCTCTGCTCTCATGCTGCTCATCTGCAGCATGAGAGCAGCATCAGGATTTGCACATGGGCGTTGCCTGAGATTCCATGAGCTGCCGTAGCGCTGACGGCATCCAAGAAGAAAGAAGAAAACATGGAGGAGAGCAAAACACGGAGGAGAGCATGGCTAAGTACATTTTAAATCTTTTTAATTATCGTTTTGAACCCCACTGGGTTTGGCTCTTGCTCCCCTTGATGCTCCTCCAGTGTTGAGGGTCACCGCCACTGTAGAAATGGCAGTTTAAAACTGCACTACAAGCTGCAGTGGCAGGCTTAAGATGTGTTTTACAGTGTGAGAAATCAGGACCTGTTTGCAGTGTCCCCCCGCTTTTTGCCCTCTTTTTGACTACGAGGTGCTGGCTTTCTCACTCTGATTGTGCCCTGGGCTCTACCAACCAGACCCAGGGCCTGTTCTCTGTGCAAAAGTTCATGGTGGTTAGATATAATTACAATTGGCAATTATAGACCCCTGTGAGTCCCTAGTATATAATAAAGCAAGGGGGATTCAAACTACCTATAATCCCCTAGTATATATTAGAGCAGGAAGGCTTGGAGGCCCAGTAGATTTCCTGTATGGAATGTGCTCTACTGGGGTGCCTGCTGTCATTTTAAAAGCCAGCCCTGCCTTCTTTTAAATTTCAATTATATGCAAATTCGACTTTGAATTTAAAGGTACTTCCAAAGTAGTAATCTACCTTATTTTTAAATATAAATCACCCCTAAGGTCTCCCCTAGGTGCCCTAGGGATAGGGGGCCAGATGTATGACCATGTCATTTTGCGAGTCGCAAATTGCGCTCAATTGGGAGTCGCAATTTCGAGTCGCAAAATGACATGTACAATAGTGTAGGGGACACTGTTAGCGATTCTCAATGGGGTCGCAAATTGCATGCCTCATCAATATTCATGAGGCACTCACAATTTGCGACCCCATTGAGAATGGCTGGCTCTCCCAGGTATGGTGGCCTGCTGGGCTCAGCAGACCTTCATGTCTGGGACTGCTTTTAAATAAAGCAGGTTTTTTTTTAAATGCAGACCGTTTTCCTTAAAGGAAACCGGGATGCATTTAAAAAAAAATTTTTTTTAACGTTTTTGGTTTATTTTTTAAGGGCAGGAAGTGGTCCCTGGGACCACTGCCTGCCCCTAAAAATATTTTCCCCTGCATTTGCAAAGGGGAAGGGGTCTCCTGGGGACCCCTTCCCATTTGCGAATGCATTACCACCCTCTTGAAGAGGGCGGTAAATTGCGAGTGTTTTGCAACCACAATTGCGGTTGCAAAACATTCTTACATAGGGTAGCAAGTTGCAATTAGGAAGGGACGCCCTTGGCACGCCCCTTCCTAATTGTGAGTCGCAAATCCTATTTAGCGAATCGCAAATAAATTGCGACTCGCTAAATAGGGTTTGTACATGGCCCTGCAGGTTTTTGCATGCGCAAACGGGTTTGCGACCCGTTTGCGCATGCAAAAACGGGTCAGACATCTGACCCAGGGTGCCTTGCAACTATAAGCAGGTACATTATAAAAGGTGTTTTATAAGCCCTGGTGAGGGAAAAACTGCCAATTCTGTTTTTCCCTATTGTAGTGAATGGCTCCATAGGCTAACATTGAGATATTATATTTACTTATAAATATTGACAGGAGCCACCTAAAAATATATTTCAAGATCATTAATTACTAGTTAAGATAAATGCAAGAATTTGCCACTGTTAGATTTATAACGACTATTACAGAAAATAATTTATTAAACTTTCTTTTCTGTGAGCCATAATCCAGCTTTCCAGCTGCCCTCTCCTGATTAGCCAGCCTTTCACAGGCTGAGCCAGAGCTGCTTGATGAGGTGTGAAGTGTTCTGATAGAGTAGAAAATGGGTTTTCTGTGGGTGGAGAAAATTAGCTGCAGAAGCCATTTGGCAGGAAGAGGGTGAGGGAGCCAAAATAGTCTTCAAAGGGAGAATGACAGTTTGGAACTAGCACAGACTGACCCCCACATCTTGCACCCCCAGCCACACAGGGGCCTCAACAATTAGATTAGCCAGAGGGTTGGAAGGGGTGTGTTAGTAAAACATAGCCACACCGGTGGGTTGGCTTATCCAGATCTAACCCCAAAGGAGAGACTTTCTCCATGTTGGATTTTGAGAAAATAGTGCTTTCTGGGGCAAGGATATGACACACTTTGGAGGAAGTGGCCACACACCTGGGTGGCACCCTGTGTCCTGTTGGTTAGGGGTGCCATCCTGCTTGAAGCCCAGAAACTGTGAATAAATATGGGAGGGCTGCATAGCTCCTCAGATCTGCTGCAGGAAACTACAAGGACAAGAAGGACTGCCCTGCTGAAACCCTGGCCTGCACCCCAAAGGATTTCACTCTGAAGGACTGCACCTGTTGCACACTTGGAACTACAGCCCTAAGGACTTTGACTTGCTTCAAGAAGGATACAGGAGTAACCTCCCTGAAAGCTAACAGAGCCCACCTGCGTCATCTCCACCAAGAGATTCCCAGCCTGGAGTGCGTCCAGTGGACTTTTAAGGATTTGGTCAGGTGCGTTGCGGGAATTGTAGTCCCAACTTCCCAAGGACCATCTCGGAGAATCTAGACCTCTTGATTGGTGTTGTGGACACTTTGAACCCTGAAGGAGACCTTCCGGAAGAAGTCCTAAAAGTTTGGAGAAGTTTGGAGCACTTGAAAAAAGCTCCATAAGTTGACCATGTGCATTATGTGAGTTGTAGTCCCAGACCCCAAGAAGCCAACCAGAGCATCTGAATCCTTGGCTGGTTCTGTGGACCACTTTCCTGCATCAAGAAACACTTCTGAAAGTAAGTGTAAAGAACTCTTGACTTTTCCCAGGTCTAGCAGGACCTTTTTTAACCCTTTGAGCGCTATTTGCTTCTAAGCGCTAGTTTTACTTTTAATCTTTAAAAATTCTCTGGTTCCCTACATTGGATTTTTATCATTTTGGTGTCTATTTGTTCATAGAAATATAGCCAATTTTTATAAATTAGTGTTGGATTTTTATTGTGTATTGTGTCTTACTTATTTAATGTATTGGTGTTTTTAAATGCTTTACACGCCTGTCTCCTAAGGTAAGCCTGCATGCTCGTTGCCAGCTACCAAGGGTTGAGCAAGGGATTCATTTATTGAGACCTTGACTGAATCTTTTATTGTGTTTGTGGCCTTATTACTAGTAGTAAGTCACTACTTATCACTACTAATAAACCACTTTCCAACACAGGGCTACTTTAGTGGGTGGCACTAGGAGTGCTGCTGCCCACTTGTAGCATTTAATTTACTGGCCCTGGGTACAGGTAGTGTCATTTTAATAGTAAATTAAATGTGCCAATTAAATGTAGGCATATTTTCCATGTTTTAGGGAAAGAGTACAAGCACTTTAGCACTGGTTAACAGGGGTAAAGTCGACAGAGTCCTAAAGTGAACAAAAACAAGTTCAGAAAAGTAAGGGGTGATGGCAAAAATTTGAGGGAATACCACACCAACAATGTTAGGTCTAACACACTGGTACTATAGACCGAAAAACCTTCACAGAATATACATACATCAGAAAAGACCCGGAGTTTCTGTGGTAACCCTGGCCACTAGTACACGTTCTCTGTCAGTGTCCTATTTTCCACGCATACTGGCCCACAATTCTGGACTCTATTAGAAAGATGTTTTTCACTACTTCCTTTCGAGTAACAATCTACACCTCGTTCGGTCTCCTTAACAAGCAGGTCTTCCCTTTCTACACTTGCAGGGGCAAGGAAAGTTCATTAGCACTGTGTGTAGGGAGGCAAATAATGACAGATCTATGCGTGAAGGCTAGGTCTTATGAAGTGTGGGCCTGGAGGCATAGTTTATGGTATGTACTTAGTATGAAGAAAATCACTGGGGCTCTAAAAAAAAAGAGAGCAGACATTTTTGATGGAGTATGCACTTTTTCTGAAGCTTCTGTCCTCGGAATTTAAAGAGCTGTCTTGGCCCAATTAACTGAATATCTTGGAGATCACCCTGCATAATTTATCACAATTCCCAAAACTGGGTATACCAGACACTGATTATGAATAAACAGTATGTTAATTTTTTAATGCTATTGCACAATGTGGGAAAGACGAGGTTTTAGTTGGGTCGAGAGGGGGTTGCTGAGGAGATGGGTGGGCTTTCTTTCTGTGAATGACAGTGGGATATGTATCTGTTTTTTTGTAAGCTGTAGATTGTTAATTCTGATGTTGCCTCTTGTAGTGTTTCTCAAGTGAAACTCCTTATAAATATTTGATCCAAAAGTAGAGATAAGGAAAAAACATGCTTTGGTAAAGCAAATAGTTTTTGGCCAGAAACCGTCTTGGCTTTACCAACCCTTGTTTGCTCTTAGGGCTGAATCCCTGGGCGTGGCTCTGGCTAGATTAAGAAAGCTACAGCAGTCATCTTTGCAAGTATTTTGTTAAAACTTAACAAAATACATTTAGAGAAGATCGTCATTGTTGCGCAATCATCCGTAACAGTCATATTTTAATGTATTCTGTTAAACCATTAGCAAAACACATTAAAATATGACCTCCATGCATGCGCACACGTTCATTCACGTGCGGTCAACATGAAATGGTTAAAAAACTTTTACTAATAATGGGTTAAGCGGCTTTCAAAGTGCAAAGTGTTTGGGGAAGTTGGGGGAGCAAGCCGTCATTGGGCAGGAGGGCGAGAAGGAGAGTAATAACGAGAAGGAAGAGGCGGAGCAGAGACAGACAGTGAAGAAAATAGTACCTCACATGCGCTGCAATGGCGGTCTGATATCAGCAGTAAAAGGGTCGAATTATCCATTTAAACCAGTGTGAGAACAAAATGCTTCTGGGTGGGTCAACGACAGGAATAGGGAGGAAAGCCATCAAATCCGGACAAGAGAATTCAGATTGACAGCAAAGCAATCCAACCATGAGCAAGGGGTGGTCCAAAGCACACTGAAAGGATATGTAAGTACTGGAGATAATAGGCCTCCAACCGTGAAAACTTAAAAAACAGGTACAAAAATACTAAAATTGCTTACAAAAAAAACAACGACTGGGCGAACAGATTTTTTTCTATTTCTACTGTTGTCTTTTCAGTAAACCACATGCCCTAGTGGGAAATGTTATTATGTAATAACAGTGTTGATCTCCCAACCCACACCTACTGCCTGGATTATACTCATGAAGAAGGAAACTACTCCGAGTTTGGCTCAGCAAGCAGTGGCAGCGGGGTAACTTTGGTACATATTTGTGTTAACAGAGCAGGAACGTAATTTAGTAAGACTAAACACTTTGGGCTCGAAACGGAACATATTAAACTAAATTAGAGGCAATGGGTGTTTTGAATTATTAGGTAATTGATCAAAATTCCTGTCCACTTTCCTGCAGAGATTCTGTTTGTTTCAATCTCCATGGCAATCAGAGAAAATTAATGCGCAAAGCATAATCAAAGTAAAAAGTAATAACTGTTTTGATGTATATTTTTTTGATGGGTGTAAGAGTTCCATAATGGTATAGCACACAAGGGAAGATTAAGTATAAAGAATTGGGCAATTTACCGCCAAGTGCTACTGTGTCTAGCAAAATAAGTAGTAAACTGAAATATAGAGAAGCCATCTCAATAGACTTTGTTCATTTACCAAACCACCGTATGGGCTTTATTTTCTATTTGAAATGCAAATAGAGTACATAGGGGGTTGGTGATAAAGGAACTCTGTGCTGGGGTCTGGCCATTTATTGTGTCCTTACAGATCTGAAAGCAATAGGTTTTGATACCGTCAGAGGCCGCATACCAAGCCCGTTTTTGTTCCCTGCGAGGCCACTTCCTGGATTATCATAACAAAGGATCTTCTCTCAATAGGGAAATATTGATTTGAAACTGACTCATATTGTGCACTTATCAGCCTGTCCTGTGTGGATGAATAGTAATGAGACTGCATGCTTGACAGCTACAGCTTTTTCGAAGGAAATAGTATTGGACAGAACTATCTCACCAAGCAAAATCTAAAATACATTAGCATAAAGATATGGTACTTGAAGCGCGATAACAGAAATTATGCAGGTTTTAATAAATAAACAAGCCATAAAAAGCGTTTGTAAATATTAAAATGCTTATTAGGACAATGCCACAAATGAGGTTTTTGTTTCAAGACTTGCTTTTGAAAGGGAACAAAACGCACATTTCCCTGTGATACCAAATGAGGTAATCTTTCAATGTGTTGTTACTGCCTAGGTTAACAAATGTTGAGATCAACCATTTGTTTGAGTCACAGCGACCAGATGAACTGACGGAGCCTGCAGTTCACTTCCACCAATGATTGCATCTCACTATACAGCCATTATTCATACAGAGAGGAAAATTGGATTTTGACTTTATGAGACTTTTACAAAGATAAGGTTTTGAGAAAGAGTCTTAACACTTGTGTTTCATTGTTTTAAGGTCAAGAAAGTGTTTACTCATGTGAAAACAAAACGTACTGTGTCTCTCAGCCTAATGGTGCGCTTTCTATGGGCTTCAGAAAGTAATACCTCTGTTCTGAAATTCTTATGTATATTGTGTGGGTTTTTTTCAAATTTCCATGCAAGGTATACTTTATTATCGTATTTGTTTCTGATTGCCATAGCCATGAAATAAAAACAAAATCAAAACTAGTGAAGAGCAAAATTGCGTTTTTTCAATTGCAAAATACGGATACTTGTGTAAAAATTACACGTATTATGCGAAATATATTTCACCTGTCACCTATAAACAATTGTGACATAGACAAAGTAGAACATTCATGCATCTCAATTTGTTTTTATGTTACAACCCATTCTCTCAAGTGACAGGCGTTACAATGCCAGCACACTATGAAAATGAATGAAGATATGGATGTCTTAGAGACTGTTACATATGTATTCTAAGTTAATCACAGGGATTTGAAGAAGGAAACCTGCTTTGTGAATATTAAGGAGGCTGGATTTCTGCTATGTTTTCAAAATGTCCTCTTTTCACTGTTCTGGACTGATCCTTCTAGAAAAATGCAATTAACTTCAGCGGAAGCATGATAGTGATATGATGTGAACTGTCCAATAAATTGGCCTTGCAGCACTAAAGACATGAGAGCACAATTACTTGTATAAGACGTCCACTGTTGACACTGGAGCCAATGATTTATCTCAAACAGGGCAGACTTCTAAAAGTGAGAAACATCCACAGGAAACACCAGTAATTTATGCTCCAGATTTTGGTGTTCAAGAACAAAAGCACTCCAGATGGCTGGAGTATGTCCCTAGGCACATAATGCCAGAAACCTCATCTCCTATGGCTTATTGTGTCCGGAGTTATTGAAAAAAGTTCAGCTTATTTGCAGCATGTATTGTGCTAGAGCTGGAGCCCTGCGGGTTGGTGCCCACCCTACATTGAAAATACCCCCAAGGTGGGCGCATCAACCCCAGGGAACCTGTAAGATTGTGGGTCTCCCAGAGATCAAAAAGACTGTGGTGCAATGTGCACATACTCAAGGTTGCTTCTTTAGATGTGGGGAGCCCAGACAAAGCAGTGCTTCTGTTGGAAGGTGGTTTATTAGTAGGTACATGTACAAGTAGATAAATGTAGGTACCTACAGCTAGTAATAACACCACAATCACAAATAAGATCCAGTTAAATCTCAATAAATTAATTCTTGCTCAACCCTTGGTAGCTTGGCTCACGAGCAGTCAGGCTTAACTTAGGAGACCGGTGAGTAAAGCATTTAATATCACCAAAACAGTAAATAAGTAAACCACAACACACCATAAAAATCCAACAACAATTTGTAAAAATAGGAAATATTTTTATCTTCAAAATGACACCACAACAAAAAAATCCAATGTAGAGAACCGGAGATATGATTTTTTAAATATTAAATGTAAAAATGTTTTTTCTAGTGTTTAAAAGCACAAAGTGCCAACTGAGGACATCTAGTCGTGCTTGACCACGACCAAGTCAAAGTTTCAGGTTGGCCGCGATGGAGCGACGGCTGGGTGTGGTGGGGTGGTTGGGGCTGGTCAAAATTTTACTTCTGCACTTAGTCATTTTTTTGGTTCTTTTTCTCTCAATGTTGAGCAAGTCTCCTCGGCAGGTTGGGTTGTGGTTCAATGAAGACGATTTGCTTCAGCGCAAGGCCTCGGTGATTCCTGGAGGTCTTGTTTCTCATCATCGACAACAAAGAGCTCCGGAGCTATCAGCGGGGCAAACCTGAAGTTTAGGCCGAATCGTGGTTTGACATCGCCAGCTTGACTCTCGATGACGGGTCGGTCACCTTATGGAGCGTTTTCACAAAAATTCATCAAATGATTCCACACTTCTGGATCTTCTTCCAGAAGGTCTTTTTGGGGTCTTGAAGGGTCCACAACACCAGCCAATCTTCCAGAAGCTCTGACTTGCTTATTTGAGAGTTGGGACTTCAATTTCCACAATGCACCTGGACAAATCCTTAAAAGTCCACTGGTCAACTGGGCTCTTCTTGGTGGAGTTGATGCAGGTGACTTCTTGAAGTTCTTTTGTACCCGCTGCTTTTAGGGAGTCTACTCCTTAATCCTTCAAAGCAAGGCAAAGTCCTCTTTTCTGATGCTCAGAACGTGAAGCAGGTGAAGTCCTTCAGACTCTCTTGGTGCAGACCAGGGTTTCTGCAGGGTAGTCGTTCTTCTCTTGATGTTACCAGGCAAGGATCTGAGTTGCTGGTTAGCTCTCCCATATTTAGCCAGGTTTCTGGGCTGGCAAGAAGGGGGGATACACCTGACCAATGGTGTGCAGGGTGCCATCCTCTGTGATTACCACTTCCTTAGAAGTGGTATATTTTTGTCCCAGAAAGGAGTGTTCCAAAAAAGTAACAATGGAGAAAATGCTCTCCTGGAGATTCAGGTCTAGCTAACCCAACCCACAGGCGTAACTAACTTTTCCCTATACTCCCCTTCCAGCCCCATCTCCTACTTCAATTACAGGGGCTCCCATCTGTCTCAGGGTGCAGGAACTGGGGGCAAGCCTGGTTTCTGTCCTCATTGCCTTTCTCCCTTTGAAGACAAATTTGGCTACACGGCCCCCTTCCTGTCATGGCATCTGCTGCTGCAGATCTCCTCCGACCAGATGTCTCCTTTCTCTCAGCCCAGGCCACTTCACACCTCATTAAGGAAGCTGGCCAATCAGAAGAGGCTGCTATTGGGCTGATTTTAGGTAACTATAGAAAATCCATTTTAAAACTACTTTCCTGCAATAGTTATAATAAATCCAACCATGGCAAGTTGCTGGATTTATTGGGCCCAATTCACAAAGATAAACTTACACTTTTGTGTAAGTTTACTACTTTCAGGTATTCACAGAGGTGAACTTTGACCAAAAGTCTAAGTTTGCGAATTTCGGTATTCACAAAAGGCATTTACAAGTAGTTTCTTTAAGTCTGCAGTCGGGGTGGAATCTCCACCCAAAGTGCGGAGATTCCCCTCCGGGTGCAGAGAGTGCAAGCCTCCTTGGAGGCGCACATTTGAGCGCCCGCATGATGGCCAGCAGTGGTTAGAGCTTCCGCTTCCCGGTCTGGACTTCGGACACTATTACCGACTTGAGATTCATTTGGCTTTTAAACTTGGCAGCAGAATGTAGTGTCATGCTTAGAGAGTCTGGAAGTGAGGTTATTTGAGCATCTGATGCTCCTACCGTCATTCCTTTTGCCTGTCATTAATAATGCAAGGTGAGCCGCGGTCAGCGTTTCCCGCCTATTATTCTCAGCTGACTGGGAAATAAACACATTGGTCACTTGATCTTCAAGTGGCCGTCTCCACTTTACCATGCTTAATTATATCTCATCCTCTCCAGTCTTGTATGAATAATGCGCTGCAACACTTTCTTTTTTTTTTAGGTTTTTCATCTCCTGTCACGACAATTGCATTGTTTTGATATTATGCTAAATGGGCTATTTATCATCAACTAAAGTGCCTTTGTTTTACCTCCTACATTGATATTGCTATATTTTGTTGTGGTTGTTGTTGTTGTAAAAGCTTTAGTCGACAAGTAATGTCATAAAAGCTATTGAGATACATTTTTTAAAAAGAATAAAAGTGCAATCGCACAATGCCACGGGCAACATATAAACGGACAATACAACATAGTGATCTATTTAGTCCTGGACATGATAAAACAATTGCTGTATTCAAATTGTTAAAAAATTGATTCATCGGGTAAAAACATGCAATTAATACAGCAAAATAGAAGTATTCGATGACAACGGGTTAAGGACAGATAACATTTCATTTTGTTACCAAACCATCAAAATGTTATAGACATTTAATATTTTACTCGGACATTATAAATTTGCCCTAAGATGGCATCAAGAGTAGCTAATAAAGTGCTTGTGCATGGAAGAAGATTATTTGGTTGGCCAAGCGGACTTAAGGCCATCGCGCATGTATATTGCAGCCTCAGTCAAGTTGTGGCTATGCTACTCTCGAAAGGACCTTCCACCTAGTGAGCCACGCCTGGCCAAGAAACTTTGCTACGCAGCAAGCAAAAAGAGGTCTAGAATCGGACCTAAGGATGCGCAAGGCTGCATGGTAATCCTGTGTGCCTATTTGCTAACAGATCGATCTTATCCACTTTGCCCGCAGGTTTTTTTATGCCGGGCAGGCAAACAGTAGGTGTGCAACAGTTTCTATCTGGGCGTTGCAGCATGGACAGCCTTTTGGGTTCTCATTGCAGGAGTGCCACTTAGCAGTCAGCTGACGAACAGGGAGAGTTCCATTTCTGAAGTGTATGTACAACTTCCTGTCCCTCGGGGCCTGGATTATATCAAGGAAAGGCTCGAGGTATCTATTTTGTTTGTGCATGAAAAACTCTTTCGTTAGTCTGCCCACATTAGAATTGCTACTCTCCAGATGATCTACCCATTCCCAATAAAGCCGTTTGAGGTCGTCTCTCCTTAGGAGTTCCTGGCTATCCCAGTAAGATTGGAGGCCAATAGATGTTAGCATTTTTTTGACATTTGAGATCTAGCCTATCTTACCGCCAGCGTCCAAACGGACTATTTCGGTGAGGGCTTCGGCATAAGGGAGGAGCTCTGAGGTCTGTCTAATGCGGGCCCAGAATAGCAGTGGGCGTAGTCTTGCTATATCTCCAATAGACCGCCTACCCATATCCAGCATTAGGGGAGTAAGAGGGACATTTTTGGGTAGCATCACCAAGTCTCTAAAAAATTTGTGCTCGGATCTACAAAGGTCGTCGAGCTTATCAAATCCCCAGATCTCTGCTCCATAGAGAGCAGAGCTATCTGCCTTAGCATCGTAGACTTGGAGGGCAGGGGCTACCGGCCTGGTGTGCGAGAGGCGATGTTCTTTTCCTATTACTCTAGCCACCAGTTTATGTCCCAGGAGCATCTTTGCTAGGTGGGGCTTCCAGGACATTTTGTCGGAGAGTCTGACACCTAAGTAATCAAAGGTGTTGACCTTTTCCAAGGGTGCCCCACCAAGCTGGGGGCTGCCCCTGTATGACTTGTGACAATTAAAGGCCATAAATTTAGTTTTCGTACTATTTATGACCAACCCCCGATTATCACAAAAAAGTTGGAATCTGTTAAGTAGACGTTGTAACCCTGCTGGTGTCTTAGACATCAGCAGGGTATCTTCTGCAAACAGCAAAGTTGGTACCTTGATTCCCCCCAGGGTAGGTGAGTCTGAGGGAGTCTCCTGGAGAAAGCTGACCACCCCATTGACATATAAGGAAAATAAGGTCGGGGCTAGAACGCAGCCCTGTCGGACTCCTCTGTTGACAGGGATGCGTTCTGTAAGTTGTCCTTGCGGCCCCCATCTAACCTGGGCGTAGTTGCCCTCATGTAGTCGGATCAGCAATTTGAGGACGAGGTGGGGAATACCCATCACTCCAAGTGTCGTCCACAGCTTAGATATAGGGACTAGGTCAAAGGCAGTCTTCAGGTCGATAAACGCAAGATAAAGACTGCCCTTGCCTATCACCACTACCTTCCAGTAGATAAGAAGGAGTCTGAACACCTGGTCCATCGCCCAGTCTTGGATCTGAACCAAGCCTGGTATTGGGAGAGGATGGCTTCGTCCTCAGTCCTTGACTGTATCTTATGCAGAAGGACTCGACCAAAGACCTTCTGCATAGCATCAATCAGGCTGATTGGTCTATAATTAGAGGGGTCGTCCCTAGCACCCTTTTTATAGATTGGGACCACCTCAGCAGCCTTCCACGACTCTGGGACCGGAGCACCATTAGCTATTGCAGTTGCTAGAAGTAAGATGTAACGTGCCCAGTTGGCTGGTTCAGCCAGAAAGAGATCACCTGGCAGGCCATCTGGGCTCGCTGCTTTAGAGGGTACTATTTTGCTGATTGCGGCTTCTATCTCAGCCAGATTAAAACACTCATTTTCTACAAGGGACTCATTCAAGCCGTCTAGTTCCACAAACTGGGTGACCTCTGGCGTTGAATAAACCTGTCTAAAATGGTCATGCCATGCCTGGCCGGTGATGTGATTTGCAGGTAGACTTGCACCTGATCTGCTTCCCCAGTTGACCAACTTCCAGAACAAGTTAGTATTTTTGGATGAACATGCATCTTTGAGCTCTTGCCAGCGCAATTCATCCTATTCTATCTTAGCCTCACGCTGGGCTGCTCTATACGATTTTCTAGCAGCTATTATGGACGGCTATATTTTAGGCAACTTTGCCTCCTCAAACAAGACTTTGGCTGGTATTGGCATAGAGATTTCTTTATCAACTTGCATAATTTGATACATTTTTAAACGTATTAGCCACTCTACAGTCAATATGATGGAGGGTGGCAGTCCTTCTCTTAGAAATGGTTCTACCATCAATGTTGCCTCAGAATTATTCAAGGAGATTCCAGGAGGTGGAGGCAAAGGATTTAAGAAGGACCCCGCTTCCCCAGGAAATCCCCTCTTCCAGTTACAATGGAGGATATAATGGACGAGCTAAAAATGTTGAAACCATTCATGATGGAAACCAATAATACTCTTTAACAGCTAGAAGACAAATGGTCTTCCCTGAAGTCCAGGGTTTTGGACATAGAAATTAACGTGACAGACTCTCGAAATGTAATCTCCAGAGTAGACTCTTTGGCCATGGAAATAGTTTTTCTTAAAAGTCAAACAGAAGATTTAGAAAATAAAAACAGGTGCAACAATCCCTGCATTTATGGTATTTCAGACGCCAAAGGGAGGGCATGATTGCCTTTTTATAAATGACTCTACCTAAAATCGTGGGTCTTGCTAATAGACACCCAAAGAGCACACTGCCTTGGTCCTAAAATATCTGGTTCAAACTTCTTGTCTAAACTCAGAGGAATAATCATACTTTTTCTTTAGTATACTGACTTAATGCAAGTCCTCTCCGCTTCCAAGCAACGGAAGCAGATGATTTGGTCTGGTCATAGGATCTTCCTCTCACAGGATGTTTCCTGAGTTACAGGTGCACGACAAAAAAATGTTTTGTCAGAAATTCTTCGAGCACCCTCTCTACTACAGAATGAGGGCAATAACCCATCAAGCAGCAACACTGACGACTGGAACTCAATAGCCAATCAGAAAAAACTACATACTAAGATAGCACTTTACGGTGCTATGATGACAGAATACTTGAGGGCCAACATAGCCCCCAATGGCCTCCTGGTCACGAATGCACCCCGGATCTTCCTGGAAGATTTTGGATTTAGAAAAGAATGGTACAATGTGGCTTGGAAGTGTACTAGGGACTGGCTTATACTTATCATTAATACAGCAAAACGCCCATCTGACAAACTGTTGATTGAAATTACTGTGGCGGAGAACAATCTAAAGGCCACCATTAACATCTCAACATTTAAGAGTAGGCTTGCCGAAATCAACTCGGAGATGGATGAACACAAGGATCACCTCATGGGGCAGAAAATCTCTAAATTACAAAAAGACATCAAGAAGTTTGACAAATAAAAGGTTTATCCCTACACACGAGAGGACTACCAAGCACCTAGGGGGGAGGACTGCTCAGACGGAGGCTCAACCGCCAACCGCCAATGCTATAGCTCTCTTAGTAGTACTTCGAGCAATGACAGCCACTCAAGCTTCAAGAACAATAGTGGACCTCCGCTCCCACCTATGTACGGATACCCGATGGGTCCCTACTTCAGACAACAACCCCTGTGGAACCCAGTCTACCATGTTCCACCACCTATGTATCACTACAACCAAAACCAGCAGCCTTTTTTAGGACGAGGCAGGAGCAGAGGCAAAAGGAGAGGCGGCCACCAAAAAAAGGTCCAGTGGCAAGACCAGCCGGAACCACAACAACCAGAACACATGGAACTGAGGAGCAAGAAAAACAACCGGATCTAGTGGTGAACCTTTCCAGGAAAATCCTGACCCCAGTTGAAAAGAAAATCCTTGGGAGGGGCCTGGGCTTTGTTCTGACCCCACAGGAAGACTGTTTTCGTCTCCACAAAGAACTCCATGGGTTCTTCAGAAAGGTGTGACTGAGAGCATACTTCCAAGACAAAGAACATCAAGAAAAGACTGATACGGGCCTGAGAGTCCCTTCGAAATTCACACCCCACAAAGGTATGACACCTCATGAAATCCTCACTTTCGAGCAAGCCGTGATGTAGGAAGTGGACGGCCTGACCGACAGAAAACATTATAGCAACCTGTCCTCTGCAGAAAGAACATCTATCAAACTCCTCACCGAGGATGTGTCAATAACCATAAAACCTGCTGACAAGGGGGGAGCCATAGTGCTATTGAACACAGACGACTACAACAAGGAATGCCTACGACAACTCTCACAAGAGAGGCACTACAAAAGTATCACCAAAGACCCCACGGATTCACTATTGACGAGGATAAAATCCATTGTAGTGTCGGCAGAAGCACAAGGCTGGATTTCCAAGAATGAAGCCGACTTTCTTGTCAATACGGAACCACGTACCCCTTTTTTCTACATCCTGCCAAAAATCCACAAAGGGATAACACCTCCCCCTGGTCGCCCGATAGTTTCTGGCATTGGTTCACTGTTAGAACCTCTCAGCAAATTTTGCAACCATTTTTTGCAACCGCTTGTCAAGAAGATACCCTCATATCTTCAGGATACTAGAGATGTCCTTAACCTCATTGCCAATACAGAAAGGAGCGAGGAGATCAACATCTTAATGACTCTTGATGTTGAGGCGCTCTACACGAACATTCCCCAAACTGAGACTCTCATGGTCATGGAGACACGCCTAATAGCTGAAGA
The DNA here is from genome assembly GCA_963921515.1 of Calotriton arnoldi. Lineage (NCBI taxonomy): Eukaryota > Metazoa > Chordata > Amphibia > Caudata > Salamandridae > Calotriton > Calotriton arnoldi. Next base: position 628,158 of record CAWUFW010004894.1, on the reverse strand, counting down.
TTGGACCTCACAGACCCCTTTGGATTTCATAATGGACTGTGCCACAATAGCAATGTGTGAGAACTTTTTTCAGTTCCAGGATAAACTATACCACCAAATCCAGGGGACATCCATGGGCAGCACGTTTGTGCCCAGTCTGGCCTGCCTCTATGTGGCCGAGTTTGAACGCCTTCACATTGCTACCACTACCAACAACCCATTTGGGGACAACATCCTAATGTGGTGACATTATATAGATGATATTCTCGTCTTCTGGAAAGGTGATGTCAATACCTGCGATGCCTTCTTCACATGGGTGAACACGCTGAACCCCTACCTTAGATTTACCAGGTCTCTCTCACATACGGAGATCCATTTCCTGGACCTGACCATCACCCTCCAGGATGGTTGGCTTGCCACCCATACTTTCCAAACACCCACAGACTGTAATACCTTGCTACTCTATGGGAGCCACCACCATAAGGCACTAAGGGACAACCTCCCATTTGGACAGTTTCTGCGATTGTGCAGGAATTGCAACACGACCTCGGACTTCAAAAAGGAAGCAGCCTCCTTGAGCAAGAACCTAGAAGCCCGTGACTATCCGACATCGATCATTAAGAAGTCATGCAAGAGAGCGCTCAACAACAATAGAGAAGCTCTGCTGGAACCCAAACTAAAAATAGCCGAGAACATCATAACATGTGTCACCACGTACACTCCGGACTCAAACAGGATACAAAAAATTAGTCTGGTTAAATTGGAAGATAGTAACATCAGGGAACCTTTCTATCCCTATGCCCCGATTTGCTATGAATCGTACAAGCAATCTACGTGACATGCTGGTCCACACCGCCTAAAACCTACAAAAAAGGACACTCAGAGTACACTATGGAACACAACACCGGTGAGAGGCCACTATACCTGTGGCCAATGTGGGGTCTGTAACGTGACTAAACACACCAAGGAGATAAGCTTGGAAGATGGAAAACTGTGGACCCAACGCACCCATTCCAATTCCAGTACAAAAAATTGTGTCTATCTCATCAAGTGTCCCTGCCTTCTGGGATATGTTGGCATGACGACATGCCCCGTAAAGACTAGAATCATGGAACATCGGAGCAACATTAGATGTGGCAGAAACACCACAAAAATGAGCGCTCATTTCCTCACCCACCAACACAGACCAGAAGACATACAATGGACAGTGATTGAAAGCAACGCTACATGGTCTGCACAAAAACTATTCGAAACAGAACAGCATTGGATCTTTCGCCTTTCCACTCAGTCACGAGGTCTGAATGATGAGATACCTTGGACTGAACTATAAACCAGATCACCCGTCGTCTGATTGATAACTGATATCACTAGCCCCCTCTGTGGGTTATGGTCCTACCTCAGTACACATGTGGAGCGAGGCTCCTCTCGCTAGATGTGCCAGTACTGATCGCACTTGTCTACACCGGCTTTCAGATCCCCAAACATTCATTCAGGTCATCCACTTCTCTTCTACTAGATTACACTAAATCTTTATGGTACTGTCTTATGATCCCAGTCAGTATATCATGACATATGTGTGCATCACATAACCCTTGAGCTCTCCCTTCATGGAGCTTCTCTATGTGTTAAAACACCCCATTCCAAGATGGCCATCATTATCAAGGCCCTTTTACTTATCATTTCCTTGCAGTGGCATGATACCGGGACCAGCCGGCCGATATCTGATTAATTTTTGAATCCCACTTTGTTGGACATTCTGACATTTGGTATGCTAATTACGACACCTTTATACCTTCCCGCGGTCAACTGACACCACTTCAAGCTGGCCGCATTGTTTCTGGCCTCCTCCGTGAGGTTGGCGGGGGAAAGAACCATGTGACCAAGCGTTTATCAACGTAGACCGGCAGCCCTTCCGGTAAGATTCAGACGTGATGGAGACGTATAGGTGAGACGGCATTGCCCGATCAACAACCCAAGTAAGTGCCAGTGCCCGTCATTGCAAGCCTGATCGTATGTGAGTTCCTAGGTGTCACCTGTACCACCTGGTCTGCTCCTCTTTGGTCTTTATTATCTACCCCTGCCCCCTTACACGTGTGGCTCTGGTATGCCTAGACATCAACTGGTATAACCGCGTTGACCTAATACATTGCCCGGACGAGAGCAACCCTTCTCCTCGTTCCAGGACCCTTAAGCTGGCACTGTATCATCATGACTACGGGGCAAGTAAGGACACGCCCGTGAGACTCCCTTTGGGATCTCTTAGCCGGTTTTTAGCTCACGGCCAACTCTCGATTGTATCCACTGCCTCCAATTGTGTAGGGAGCACTCGCCTCACGGTTCCCATCTCACTTTCTCCCAGGGCTCATGCCACTAGCCGCCACGAGTTGGCTGGGCTCCCCGTAGGGGTGGTGAGTATGTGAGGCACTTTTAGATGTACACCTTCCCAGGTATGTTGTTTTGCACACCACTGGATTAACTGCGTGGATCAACTGTTACTATGTTTACCCTAAGATGTCCCCCTCAGACATTGGGCCCCTCCTTCCGCCTATGAAGTATTAAACTCCAACCTTTGAGGTAAGCTACGCAGGTACCACCTCAATTTGCTTTACCGCCAATTTTTCTGGACTAGGAAGTTCTCTTTATACTAATTGGTTATCCAATCGTGGACTAGTCTATGCACACTTTTATTCCTATTTTTTAACGTTACTCACCGTGTATTTCCATGCAGCTAGTTAGCTCTCTGGACAGGCATGCTTGTCTTATCTAGACTTTAGTCACCATTGTGTTACTGTATATATAAGTAGGATGACAGGGCAGAGCCCCTGTCTCTGTCTCCATTGTGCACAATATATCTCTCTGGAGTATTTATGTCGTGTTCTTGTTGGTCTTTTCTTTCCTTCCCCCTTTTAAAGGTGGATTTTTTCTTACTGGCTCCACACCGGGGACCAGCAACACACTTCATCTGGTCATCTTCGAATAGCGGGGAGACCACCCGCCCCATTAGGGGGAACCAATATTTTTTTATCAAGGTCCTGAAGAAGTGCCGCCCGATGGCTGGGCTTCAATGGCACAAAACATGTTTACCATACACCTATAATGCTATCCTGGTACCTAGTGACCACAAGATAGCACCACTGTTATTACCTAGCCCTGGACCCATAACTAATTAAAAAAAAATTGTGTATGGGTTCCGGTGCCTATTTTAAGTCACTTTTCACATAACACTATTCACTACCTATTGCCCACGTGCACCCACCACATATGGTGTCCTCAGATCAGAAGAACTCTGCCAAAGTAGCCACCAGGCCCGTCAGGCATTGCAGTGCCGGTCTGACGAGGAGCACCCTATGATGAAGCATGACACCCTAACAGGTGTGTGAGGGCATCACGATCTGAAATTCAGATCTCCCTGCGACATAATCACCAGCCAGGTAGCACCTACCAGCGCACCGGCTTGATAGAGGAACGATCTCCTTCCTGTGATATACTTGATACTAGTTTCTGGAGGAGCATAGGAGTAGGACCTCTTTAAATAACCTTGCTCTTTCGTCCCCTTTTTGATTTAAGCCTTCAATGTTACCTTCAAATAAAAGACTACTTACTTTGTCTCCCCAGCTCAACTTAAGGAATGTATTAATCTTCGTAGCAGAGAAGCAATGGACACGGGTGGCACATGAACCTTAATCTACACAATGATTTTATTGTTCTTTGTTTACTATAGGTTATTTGTTCCACATGTTTGTATTGTTGCCTAATTATGGTGTTCTCTACCTTTTTCCCACAAGTCTCTTGTTTTTCATCATTGACGTACTTAGCTCTGCCCATTGTCCAGATATTGTTCCGTTTTCTCTGTAATTGAGTATACACTTCAATCCTCCCTTCTTGAATAGGTAAGACCTTGTTTCATTTATTGTACCTACTTTATTGTTTCACTTAATGTCTGTTCTTATTTTCTTTTCTTACCTGTAATATTTCTTGTTTTATGTCCAGTCATCTTCTCTTTCTTCTGTTTTATCTTCTTATATTCAGGTCCGGGTGTCCTAGTTGTTTCATCGTCTATGGTGTTCTTCTACGTTTCTCTTCTATTTTATCCTTTTTCTCTTATTTATTCCTTATGGTTCAAGTCATTTACACTTTTCACCATTCTTCTCTTCTTCACCATTTTTTGGGTCTTGCTGTTGTTTCCTTTCTCTCTTCCATCTCCTCGCTACTTCTTCCCTTTCAATTGAATATTTATTTCAATCTTCCATACTGTAATATTCACATGTATACGGATATTTTCTCTGATAATTATTATGAAGGTAGAGGTTGTGATTATATCTATTGTTTACCAGTATTTTCATGAATAGATTTAGAATTGTTACATGGAATGTCAAAGGCCTTCAGAGCCCTATCAAATAAAAGAGAGTGCTTACACACCTTTCTAAAATTTCGCTTTGTCACAAGAACCTCATCTTTATGAAAAAGACAATTGTTTGCTGAAAAAAGTTGGGTTGGTTCTGTTTATTGTTCCCCTGCTGTTCATCATAAAAATGGTGTGATAATGTTATTTCACAAAAGTTTATCTGTTAATATTTTAAAACAAGAAACTGATGCTGATGGGCGGTCATTTCATTTGGAATGTTTTAAATAATGGATGCCACCATTCCTATGGTCCTACTGGCGTTGATGCTCAGTTCTGGGATACACTTTCAATTAAACTAATGTCAGATCTGAATGGCAATCTTGTTCTGGGAGGAGACTGCAATCAATTGCTAGATCCCTTTTTAGATAGAAAATCTGAATACAAATACATTCCTAACAATATGAAGATAGCTTTCCACCGAGCAGTTTCTCACAGAGGTTTTGCTGACGCCTGGCATATTTCCAGTCCTGACCTTCTAGAATATTCCTTTTTCCCTCACCCATCATTCCTCTTATAGAATAGATTATATTTTTTTAATCAGAAATCTCTCATAGAATTTGATTCAGGGTGAATTAGGCCCCAATCTTATTTCTGACCATGCCCCAGTGATAATAGATCTGGAACTTATTCATTCCCCTACTTGAACCTGAAGATGGCATTTTAATAACTGGTTGCTGCAGGATCAGCAGTTTGTCTCAGGATTCGAACAATTTACCACAGAGTTTTTGAAAATAGTATTAACCCCAAAGTCAAGTTTCACCATGTCTGGGATTTCTATGAAGCAACAGCACAAGGTTATATTATTAACTATGTATTACATATAAAAGGTTGCTGCCAAAGACTCTTCTACTCTATTACAGCATATTAACAGTCTTGAACATGAATACTTCTCTACATCTCATAAAGACATCCTTGATTGACTCATACAGGCCAAATTTCAATTAAATAGCACATCCATCGATAATGCTAGTTGTGCTCTTTTAAAGATCAATGCTAAGAACTATGGTGGCTCTAATAAGGCCGGTAAATTATTGGCTAATTATTTAAAAGTCAAAAAACTAAAGTCAAAAATAGAAGTCATCCAGGATGCTTCTGGTAAGCAATTATTTAAAGACCAGGAGATTTTGACTCGTTGTACCAAATTCTATTCTCAATTATACTCAGAAGATATTCCATCTAATCATGCATTGATAGACTCATATTTTCGTACAATTTCCAAGTCGCAAGCCTCACACACTGACTTTTCCCTACTCGAGGCAGATACCACATGCAAAGAGATACGTTCAGCCTTTTCCAAACTCCAAAAGGAGAAGGCTCCTGGTCCAGATGTCTTCATGGTCAAATTTTATTCTAAATTTTCAAACCTTATGGTACCCAAAATTTCATTATTATTATTACAACACTTTCTGGGTTCTGATTCTACGATGTGTTCCTTTTCAGAGGCTATGATTCCCAAAAAGGGCAAGGATCCTTCTGAGTGCAAAAACTACAGACTAATATCTCTAATCAATACTGACTGCAAAATATTTTCAAAGATTCTGGTGCTCCAGGCTAATGAGTTTATTATTTCCTTAGTTGGCATTAGGCAGTCTAGTCTGCCCTCTATCTCCTTTATTGTTATTCTCACTTTGTAACAGTTTTTAGAAACTCTACGAAGAGCCTGGATTCTAGCTAGTTATACTCACAGACAAGTAAGTATTAAATTCACTGTTTATGCAGATGAAACTTATTATATGTTACTAATCCTTACACCTCTATCCCAGAGATTTTTAGGTTGTTATCTCAATACTCTTTAATTTCTGGATATCAATTGAATATAGATAAATATGAAGTTATGCCTCTCAATAAATTTTGTCTTAAGCATATGTTCAAAGACACAGGTTTTCTGTGGAATTCCGCCCAGATTAAATGTCTAGGTGTTATGTATTCCCCGTCCATCAAGGCAACCATTAAGGTTAACATTGACATTTTAAATCATAGGATCTTTATCCTATCTGCTCAATGGTCTCCTTTATATATTTCTTGGCAGGGCAGACTAGACAATTAAAATGATGTTCTTGCCCATTATTATTTTCTTTCTACAAATGCTTCCACTCCAGTTACCTCAAACTTTTTTCAGATCCATTGACAATTTGCTGTCCAAGTTCCTATGGAATTACCGACCAGCACAGATTTCCTTGTCCAAACTTAAGGAGCCCAAAAGTCTTGGTGGTGTCAATTTTCCTAATTTTAAAACAATATAATTCCGCTTTTTCCGCAATATAATTCCGCATAAACAAATATGGACATCTTTAGGATCATCAACCCCTCCCTCTCCCTCACTCTGGTCATCTATTGAGCTTTATTTTATTTCCCCCTTTTTATTCCTTCCATTTTCTCTTATTGCTCAAAGGCCAAAATCCATAGCCTCTATTTCATTACATCACTCTAGTTTTATTGCTAAAAAGTTTATTACACAAGTCTATTCACCTTCTAAACTATTGCTCCTTGCCGCCATTTGCTATAATCCTAGTATTACTATAGATAGTAAAGTTCTTAAGTGGTCTTCTTGACTGGCCAACGATATTACTTCAATTTCCCAGATTATCTCAAATGATCAATTTATTCCCTTTCAGGAACTACGTGTTCGGTTCCATATCCCCTTCTCATATTGGGCCAAATATGCCCTTAAAAGCCATTAAACAAAATGTCACAGACCCTTCTTCTACACCTTCCCCATCTCTGGCCATTCCTGTTCCATCATACGACTACTCCACTGAAGTGTAAGCCTCCTTTCTCTATAAACAACTTTCTTCTTCAGATTCAGAGAGGGCTAAGGGGCCCATTAAGATACCCGGCGTAAAAAAATCCGCCAGGCATGGAAGCGGCAAAAATCCGCCCGCACACACCGCCTGAACACCGACCACGCCATTATGAGTACACAAACCGAAACCGCCATCGGCGGAAAAATCACACAAAATACCGCCCGCCATCGTCCGGAGTCGGAGTCAAACCGCCCGCCACGGACGGAAACACGCACGACAACACAAAACCGCCCGCCCACACGGCCGACACACCGCACGTGAAATTACGATCGCACCGCCATGAGCGCGGAAAAACAACAAATATACCGCCCGCCAGCGCAAACAACACCGATGAGAATCGACACGGCAGAAGCCATGGCGCCAACGTACCTGCACAGAAACCATCCGCACACAAAATCAATAGCACACAACATGGCCAACAAGTCCACACAGCAAGGCACGCACAAATACACAAGCACAGTACACATCCCGAAAACACCCCCCCGGACAAACAAAAAATACAAAGGCCAGAACCCCAGACACAACACACCTGAAAACAACAGACCATGAGGACACACCCACATAGGTGAGTACAAAAGCAGCACTCCCACAGACCACAACCCCTTGCTACATTGCAAACCAGAGAGGAGAGGAGAGGACACAGTGACACAGCAAGGACAGCAGCACACCACAGAAACGCACACATCACAACCACCACCACCACCACCAAACACCGGCACCACAAACCCCTGCACATTACACAACACACACCGCACCAGCACCACAAACACCATGGCACCACAAAGGATGCCCAAGTTCACGCCCATGGAGCTGACGGTCATGGTCGACGAGATCATCAAGGTGTACCCACAAATCTATGGGAACATGGTCCAGCACACACCACTAGCCACCAGAAACAGAATGTGGAACCGGATCGTAGACCAGGTCAATGCAGTCGGGACCCTGCCCAGGAACAGAGTCGAGATAAACAAACGTTGGAATGACGTAAAGAGCCTGGTCAAGAAGAAGGAGGGCAAAAACAGAGAGCTGGCTGCCGTCACTGGCGGAGGGAATCCCGCGCTCTTTAAGACCTTCAAAGCGTGGGAGGAGAAGGTGCGAGTCGTAATCCATCCGGAGATCCTCGCCGGATTAGCAGGGGGAGTGGAGGCTGGTAAGTACAAACTAATGTATACTAGCACACCGCTATGTACTCACATGCGCAACTACCATGCCACAGCTCCCAGGGACAAACACCCCCATGTCCAGCACACAATACACAACACATCACACGCACATGCAACAGACACTACCACACACAGCCCAAACCGAACAACTGTAAGATGCGTGGGGACATGTGTACACTAAGCCAGCCACGTAACCACCAACAGGTCCCCAAATATGCCAGAAGCGCCACAACGAGCACCCACCACACCCATGTGTCCGCCACAGCTGCACTAACCGACAAGTAACAGGTAAGTGGCAGGAACACAAAGTGCAGTGGGTGGGACGGTGGACAGCCCAAGTACAACACACACCAGGCCCCAGTCCCACAGCACAGCAAGGAGGAGCATCCCCACACCCCACAGCCACGTGTCAGCCACCGCAGTGCACAACGACAGCCGAAAGGCAGACATCACGGTCCACAGCAATCGGTGTCAGTGGGTGTACAGCCACCCCCACGACCCACTACACCCCCCACCCCCACAGACCTGCAACATGGAGCACCCCCGCTTAGAGCCATGTGGCATCCAGTACAGTGCACGCACGAACAACTTGCAGGTGGGAAACTGGACAGGGCTGGATTACTGGAGGCATGAGGACCATAACACCACCAACACATGGGACATGTCACGTAGCACACGAACACGCAGCACCGCCCACCGTCACGAACAAGTGAACAATGTGCACACGGACATGAACAACAGACTCACACCCCACATGACCCATCACAGACATAGCAACACCCAAGGAGCCACGTCTGCATGCACAAGCCACACTGAATATAGTCCCACACGGCAGCCACTGTGCAACTCATCACACACAACCGAAACACCATTGAAGTCCTGTCCATGTAGCCCCCACTGCCTGTCAACCCCACACCCCACAACTACGCCTATGTAAGACAAACAACACTAGACGCAACAGAGCGGAACAACAGAAATGCACACGAACACCACTGAACCCATCAAACTCACAGACACACCATGCACATACAACATACCATCCATCCCATCCGTCAGCCCCAGTCACATGAAAGGCATGTCATCCGCACAGCTGCCACACATACAGCAGTCACGCTAAGACACATGCCCATGACCAACCATGTGCCAGAAGTCAATTAAGCGCACGACACACTGTGAGCAACAACACACAACATGGGCCACACCCCCCGAGCACTGCAGTGATGCACATGGCACAGGGCAGCACGCACACCAAGGAGATGGGACAACTGCAATACGTTGGCTGGCACACAACTATCACTCACTCATAACGATGCGTCCAATGCCATGTCCAGTAACCACAACAGACAGCAAATATGCAGGGCATGTCAGGCATGCACACACCTCAGACCATGCACTGTCATGCTGCCACAACACATGTCACGTTCGGCACCCATGGCTCACAGCATGTACCCCAAAAGCATATCCCCTCCCAAATGCGAATCTGGGGCATGGCCCCCATGTTGCCATATGCGTTCCTAAGCGTTCCATATGAACTCCAAAAGCAAAGTACAAACCAGACCCAGGATGGGCCAGGAGCCCGCATACACCAGAGTCACAATGAGTAGGGGCACAGCAACACACCCATCGGCATGGCCAATCCGTCCCATGCCACATGTGCACAGCACACAGTCCCATTGCCTAGCACACACAACTACAGATGCCACAGCCACACACTCGCCTCCGGGAAACCCATGTACGAGATTGCACGAACTGCCAATGTCAGACGACTAATACATACTTCGCCAGGTGCAACACAATAACAAATCTCATTCTCTCCACAGGTGACGAACTGCTGGACGCTGGGGATGGAGACAGCAGCCAGCACAGCCAGCCTACAAGCCCCCAACGAGGACACACGGATCTGGAGGATCTGTCCACCTCTTCGGACACGGACCACCAAGCTGGCCCATCTGGCGTGGCAGGGCCCAGCCGCTCCCCAGGACCCCTCCTACCCACCAACCCATCATCCAGGGATGCTGAACAGTCCCAGTCCCCTGCTGCCACTGTCGTTGCGGCCACACCCACGGTCATTGCGGCCACTACCACTGCCGCAACCGCCACCATCGCCGCACCGACCACCACCGCCTCCACCACCACCACGTCTTCGCTGGCACCAGCCCCAGCGCAGGTGGTGGCCCGGCCGACTGGATCCACCCTGGGAGCCACAGCGAGGACCGTGGTGTGCAATGTGGCTAGTGGGCAGGCCGGTGGCAGCAGGACTGGTAGGAGGAGCAGGGTCAGGGAAACGCCAGCCTCCCCTGGGAGCCATGCCCTGCCTCAAATGGCCAGAGTCCTTGGGGCCTATGAAGAGGCCAAAGGACAATGGGCCAGGTCTGCTACTGACACGCGGGAGGTGCTGGGGGTGCTGAGGTCCATGGACGCCCATATGGGCCAATTCGTGTCCCGTATGGACCAACTCGTGGACCTCATGGGCCAGCTGGTGGTGGCGGTGGGGTCACAGGCAAGGCCAGCAACACCACCTCCGCCACCACCTGCTAGGGCGCAGGGTAGGCCAGCAGTGTCCACTTCCCCTGCGTCCACAGCCAGTGAGCACACCTCACCCACCACCAGCAGGTCGCCACCACACACCCCCTCCCAAACGTGGAAGGGGCCGTCCGAAGAGGAAACAGATCTCCCGGGAGGACTTCGCACGCTCCAGTCGCAAGTGAGGCAGCCAGCCAGCCTTCCGCCAGCCTTCCTTGACCAGCCACTGCATTGACTTGCTCTACGATCCCACTCCACACAGCCAGCTGGATGGCATGTGTGTGTTGGACTATGGACATAGAACCAGTGGGTACACCCTGATCATCACGCAGCCATGACCGACAGCTCATTGTCACTGCACGCACCACTTTTGTCATCACCTTACACACAATCACATGTCACAGTTTGTAATAAATGCACCTTTTTCACTAACTGCTGTTTGTGCCCTGTGTTTTATTTGTACGGAATACAACGGCCACCTTGGGCGGAAGGGCACCTGATGCGTGGCATGGCAATGGAATCCGGAGGGCCTGTAGGGACCTAGGGGTGGGAGACAGAACAGGAGCACATTCAATGAGTGTGTCACACACCCATCACACAGTACATGTCAACAACTACAAGCAATGTACACACATCGCACGGAGCAATAGGGCACAATGCCACAGTCACCAACAGTGGCATACTACCCTGGCCATGGAGCGTTGACACACTGCACGCAGTGAACATACGGCCACCCTGACACAGCACACACACACCTGCACAGATACAGACACATCATCCATCGTACATGGACACTCACCGTCAAGTGAAGTAGCGGGCGATGAGCTGCTGGCGCACATTCCCAGCTTCCTCCTCTCCGCTGTCCACCTCACTCGAGCTGTCCTGGTCTGCGGGCTGGGGCCCTGGTTGATCTCCGTCATCCACAATGAGGGGGATCTGCTTCCGAATGGCCAGATTGTGCAGCATGCAGCACGCCACCACTATCTGGCACACCTTCTGTGGGGAGTACGCCAGTGCACCCTCGGTGCGGTCCAGGCACCTGAACCTGGACTTGAGGAGGCCAAAGGTACGCTCGACCACACGTCTGGTCCTCCCATGTGCCTCATTGTATCGATCGTCTGCTGGGGTGCGAGGATTCCTCAATGGACTGAGCAGCCATGCCCCATTCGGATACGCAGAGTCACCTGGGTGTGAGGGACACAGAGAACCGTAGCTATTCCAACTGGACAGGGGACAGCATCGCACAACCAGCACGCTACACCACTCCACATACTCACCGACAATACAGGCACGATCCTGTTGCAGATTGGCCATCAGTCGTGGGCAAGATGCTGTTGCGCATTATGTGTGCGTCATGTGCCGAGCCTGGAAACTTGGCACACACGTGGGTGATCACCATGTCCGCAAGGCACACCACTTGCACATTCAGGAGTGCGTGTGCTTCCTGTTGCGGTACAGGTGCTCAGTGGCCTGTGGTGGAACAAGGCCAACATGAGTGCAGTCAATGGCTCCCACGACGTGTGGGATTCTGCCAAGGGCATAGAATGCACCCTTCACTGCCGCCAATTCACGAGCCCTGGGGAATCGGATGTACCTGTTCCGGTACAGCATCATGGCTGCCAGTACATCCCTCAGCACCTTGCTGAACATGGGCTGGGACATCCCTCCTCCACTGCCCACTGTGTGCTGGAATGACCCAGTGGCGAAGAAATGCATGGCGGCCATCACCTTAGCCGTGGGGGTGACAGCAGTCGGATACACCCTGCGGGGACGGAGATGGGGCTCTAACATGGCACACAGTCGATGCAGAGTTGGCCTGTCCAGCCGAAACTTCCTGATTACCTCTGTATCGTCCATGTCCGCCAGCAATTGGTATGGGCGGTCAATGTTCGGTCTCCGCCTGGGTTAAATGGCAGAGGACACATGTCAAAGCAACACGGCACATAGCAATTTCGCATACACATCACTGACATGACTGAGCAAGCACATGAGCCACAGCCCAGCTGTCAAGCTGGGACGGCACGGCCACAATACACTTACACAGGTCTCCCAACAATGGCAATGGCAAGTGAGACATACCACTGCCATGTGCATGCACATGGGGATCTAGGCCCCAATGACTTGCGGGCGTGCTGATGGGGACTGACTGCATATTCGCCAAGCGGCAACGCCACGGCAACATGAGTGTCTGCTGAGCATGGAACTGCTTCCGAGGCTGGATGAGTATGGCACACGACGACGACGATGTGGGCACGGGCTGAGCGGCCAATACAAGTGGGACCTGTGGCACGAGGGGATATGAGACAGTAGTAGGTGTCAGCACTGCACCCTATGTACAGCACTGTACGGATCACAGCTCCCGAAACATTGACTGGTGTCCACATTGACAGCCCCATGCCAAGACGGCTGTGTGCTTGCAGTCACACGTCACAGGTGAGAGGTTACATTGCACGTGCCAGGTGGCAGACGTACATAGTGGGAGCTGGCATGTGTGTGCATGTGTCTCCTGTTCAGGATCCACCAGATGGGCGCTGACTCTGTACTGACCATTGGACACAGCATGTTCCGTGGAAGGCTTGTGTGTGTGGGATGGTGGCACTGGATGTGCCTCCGTTGGGTGGGGGCCATGCACAGGGCGGGTACGTCGATGATTGCGCATTGTTGGTCACGGTGGGTGCACCAACTAAGATGTGTTGCCCTGTGTTCGATTCCTATGTCCGCATGATGATGGACTGTGGATGTGGGCAGACTACACATTGGTCGATGTGCTGTCTATATGCATGTGCCTTCACACCAGGCACAGCGGCCCCTGCACATGTGACCCCTGCTGGACTCGCTGCTGGGTCTGTGGAGCTGATGCACCTTCTGCGCGTGGGGCGGACAGCTCTCCTCACTTCCCTCATTGCGCATGTCATGTCTTTGCCGCAGGTGACATGGATCATGGAGGGCCCACATGTACGCGTGGGTAGGCTACACATGATTGTTCACTGGTCGCCACCCCCAGTCAGTGTTTCGAATGGGAAGGTTGTCGTGCTGGTGGTATGTTCGATGTGGCGGATGGGCGGGCCTAGGTGCGGGCTTACATTCCGGACATGGGGGTAGTTGGATTGGCGACTAGTTGCAGTACACACGGGACACGTCTCTTCCTTTCCACATCTGGGTCATCCCTTGTACTAACTGACAGTGATACAGTCATCTTCGCCCCAGCCCTCATGTCCTCCCCTCGCCCCCAATATGCATGCTCACCTGCGAGGCTAGCGCTTGCACAGGCAGCCCCAAGCTCGCACCAGAGAGGGCAAGGAGTGTATGTGTGGGTCCAGGGTATGATGTGTGGCGGGACGCCGTCCACCTGCGTGGTGCCCCAAATGGAGACCCGGCCTGCATGGACTATGCATCACAGTCTTCGCCTTCCGGATCCGCCACCTGTGACACCCAGTGGCTGTGGCTGCCCTTGCGGCCAGGCCGCGTCCATCTGTGGCTGATGGCCCACACATTCACTCTTTGGCCTCTCTGGGGAGGGCTCGGGGGTGGTGGCGCACGCGCTTGCACTTAGTCGCAATGGCATGTGGCGTGGTTGGTATGATGGGCAATGGATGGGATGGTGCGAGCCACCTCCCGTGACGTCAGTGCTGCTCGTGCTGTGGTGCGTCCCCCCTACACTTCCATTTGACTTGTGCCATGCTAGACGTTGAGGTTCTATTGCCTGCGTGATATGACCAGGAGGAGCGCGAGGAGACCTCTCACAAACCATGCTCCACTGCCATCCCGTGCCCTGTATCGCCTGTGCGGATTGACTATGTTGGGGTTGCACCTGGTCGACTGGGGCTGTGTGTGCCTTGTCAAGGGGCATGGCGGGCGCACAACAGGATCCAGCTTGTCCACAGAGGGTGGGCTGAGGTGCGCCTGGTACCGCTTTGTACGTGTGCCCGGCTGCTGTGCACACACGTGTTCACTCCCCCGACAGGTGTCCTCTCACAATGCCCAGGGAAGCGGTGGTGTACTGTTCATGACCCCTCCCAACACGGCGTGCTCCAACTTGGCATGTGCGCATCTACCCGTCGCACCCACCCACCTGAGCACTGCGTCCATACGACTTCACACGACACATGTGTGTCTTCCACAGTAGTGCTACTCATTTGCGTTGACATCCAATACCAGTGGACTACATGGTCATGTCACGACTGCCGTGTACTTCACATACTCTCATCCTCTCTCATTCGTACTTGTGAAATGAGTCAGCGGAGACAGTTTTGGTTTCAAACATTATATTGAGTCTTCTGTCCTCTGTGATGCAGTATAGTGGACACTACTGGCAGCGGAATACATGTTGAGGATATACTGAGCATGATAACAAATGGGATAGGGTGTGGGGTTACATCTGCTTGGCCAAGGCTGTGCTAATGTACATTTACGTATAGCTGCGGAGCTGCGGACTTTGACACAGACGGTATACATGTAGCCTACCAGACCGCTCGGCATCATGGGCACAGTCCATCTCAGTTCCATGTGACAGGTTTGCTGCGGTTGTTCCTCATGCACGCGTGCATGTGAGATGACATCAGGGCATGTGCTTGCGTGCATGCAGCAGCGTGCCACTTGTTGTTGCACTGTGGTGGTTACTGGACATGTCACAGTTACTGGGGTCGTGTTGTTGTTGTATGCACTTGTCGTCCATGCAAAGGTCCTGGTATGGGATTCCCGGGGCGGGGGTGGGAGGGGTGCAGCACCCACAGACTCTAGGCGACCTATTCATGTCCACTGAGCGGTGTGTGTGTCCATGTGCGCTGGATCCATGTCGTGTCCTGGTTGTTCGTGCAGTTCCGTCCATGTGGGTGCGATGCACAGAGCCCATGCCACTGCCTCCCACGATGCATGCGGTGTTCCTGGATGTAATGGGGAACAGTGTGCATGTCCCGGTCATATCCGATGTCATGGCGATGTCGTTGATGGTGTGGTTACAGTTGCCGGTCGTTTGGTATGGCTGTTGTGGTGGTGACTGGCCAGTCCGTGCGGAAGCTGAGCATGGGTGCGGGGTTGG
The DNA here is from genome assembly GCA_963921515.1 of Calotriton arnoldi. Taxonomy (NCBI): domain Eukaryota; kingdom Metazoa; phylum Chordata; class Amphibia; order Caudata; family Salamandridae; genus Calotriton; species Calotriton arnoldi. The sequence continues at coordinate 612,246 of CAWUFW010004894.1, read as the reverse complement.
ACTTCATAGGTCACTCGGGGAACCTGCGTTGTGGTCCGACGTATTTACAGGTTGTCAGGTATGCGATGCCGTCCAGCAGGGCTTCCATGTCATTGGTGGTGTACATGTTTGCCAGCCAATGAAGCGGATGGTGGCTGTCAAGGTGTTGTTCGTAGGTTGTCCCTTGGAGGACCATGATGGGGCATGCTGGGTGACATTCGATGTAGCTGTTCTCGATGATCCGTCGTGTGGAGGCACAGTGGTTCCATTTCAGTGCGCGTGCGATGTTGGCCACATACGCCATGCCCCCATAGGCAGAGCAGGCCCTGTCGTGTGCGTCCAGAGGGAGGAGTAGTGGTAGCAGGTCCGCCTTCAGACATGCCGGGTTGGAGAGGCATATCTCGACGGGATGCTGGTAGGGACACCTCCGACAGTAGAAGACGGGCATGACGCAGCTGAACAATGTGATGCGGTAAGTCAGTCGGTAACTTACGTTCAGCAGGGACAGGAGATCGCATCCCAATGTATGTATCGTGTTGGTTTGGTACAGCTTGAGCTGTACGGCGTAGTTGGGTAGGTGTGTTGCGGTTGCCATTTCGCAGCGGTTCGTAGAGGTGGCGTGCTCCGGCTGTGTGTGCAGTCTGCAATGTGCACGCTCCGGGGTTGCTGTGAGCTCTGTGTAGTCGTGGGGAGACAGGACTTGTGTTCTGTTGGCTTGTTTGGAGGACACGGGCCCTCTTCCCACATGCTTCTCAGACAGTTCAAGGTCAGTGCTGTGTGACTCCTTCCAATTAACTTGCATGTGGCCGACATGGGGGAGTGTTTTCTTCTTTCTTCCCCGTCCGTTGTGTGCTTCTGTGATATGCGCTATCTGCCCTGTGGTCGGTCTCCTCGGCATGCCTGTGTTGGTCTATTCTTGGACAATGGCTGTATTCACCGGCTTCTGTCGTAGGGCTGTGGTTTCGGTGTTGGAATGGAAGGTCATTCAGTGCTGTCTGCTCTCCCTTGTGTGGGCGGCAGGCTGCCTTTCCGCTCTGCGTTGGGCCTTGTGTGTGGATGTAATTCTTGGGCCACCTGTTGTCGGTCCCCGGGCTCTTTGGTGTTCCGTTTCATGTGTCTTGTTCATATGTGCAGGGTGGTATGGGTTTTTCAGTGTGGTACTGGCGTTCCTCTTCCCGAAGGGGCCCTGCTTCTCCTAGTTGGTGTTGCCGCCGCTGTGTGCTACGCCATGTTTGTTACACTGGGGTGTGTCCTGCAGTTGCGTGTCTTCACTGACATGTGTGCGTCGTTTGTGTGGCGTTGGGTGTTGTCCGTGAATTGGGCGTTGGGGACATGTCTGTGGCCGGCCTGTCACGTGTCATGTGCGTTCGGGGTGGGGCTGATGTGTGTGCTGCTTGGTTGTGTCCCTGTGTCTGTGTGCGACGCATGCATGGCGCTGCGGTTGGCCTCTGCGTTGTGCGCATGTGTGGCGGCGTCATCGGCGCTTTGGGGCCGTGACGGGGTGGTTGGTTCCTAGTCCCAGGTGGTGTGTACACATGTGTTCTGCGATGTTAGGATTTGGCCTGTGTGTCATATGTGGATGCAATGGTGGATGTGTAGTGTGCACGCGCTGGTGGGGGTTGTCCGCTTTTCCGCCCTTGCACTGTGTGCGCTGTTTGCGTGCACTTGTTGTGTGTGTGCCTACCTGCGTCTCCGCGGTACGTTGCGTCCTTGGTGGTGCATCAGCAGAAGCATGGGAAGGGCCTGCAGTGCTGGATTCATGCCCGGGTGCCGCTTCTTCGTTGTCCGTGCTCTGCGTCCGTGTTTCCGCCTCTCTTTCACGTGCGGTGTCTCTTTGCCGTGGGAGCCGTTTGTTTGCGGCATCGTAATTTATGCGCCGGGCGGGACGTGTTTCGTCGGACGGTGTGTGTCAGTTATGCTGCGCCGCTACGTGTGCGGGCGCACTTTGATGGCGGACGGTGTTGCTGGCTTGCCGGCGGTGTTTGGCCTGCTTTTCGCATCATAATTGGGCGGGCGTGTGGACTGCTGCGTGCCGGCGGTAACTGGTGGTTTTTGCATCCGCCAGCACGGCGGTTGTGCTTCCGCCCGCCATCGTAATGGGCCCCTAAGTCTAAAATTTAAGACTCTTGGGAACAGGACCTAAAATGTACTTTTTCTATTTTAACATGGAATACATTATGACTTAAAATACATCATACTTCTCATTCTGCCAGCACTACTCAGATTATGTTCTTCTTTTACGATAGGACGTTTTGAACTCCTTGTTCTGTAATCAAAATGACAATTTAAAATAATTCCAATTGCTGGACTTTTTCTCCATTTCTACTCCTGATTATATTGTCCATATCTTTCTTGGAGGGTGTTCTGACATTTGGTCCGGAGATAAAGTTAAGAGCATTTTGGTGGATCTTCTTTTGGGAGTGGCCTTTCAAGTCATTACCTCTTATTGAAAAACTTTAACAACATTTCTTACCTTACATGGTGGGACCTAGTTTGTCACAATCACAGGTTGGATGTTGCATACTCACCTACAATCCAGATAGCAATTACGAGGGAGTTGCTGTGGTTGCCTTTGACTTCCTAGCTCTCTGATCTTCCTACAGTTAACATTCGACATGCTAAACTTTCTAAATCTTGAGTTTTTAGCCTTTTACTGCAACTTCATCCTTTAATCTCTTTCTATAATTTCCGGTATACATCTTTTTTTTTCCTTCACTCTTTTAGGAGCATACTTGTCATAGATAGTTCCCCCCCTTCTTCCGTCCCCTTAACCCTATAAAAATATATAAAATGCTACTTTCTCTATTTAGCATTCATGTATTTTTATATATGTTTTAGAGATATGTTGTATTTAGTATTGGTCTAGTAATTCCTTTTGACCAATTTTGTCTTTCTGTCTGAAAAATAACTGTATTATTAACAGGTCATGTCTCATCACTGTATACCTTTTAATAGTTTGCTGTATTTCTCAATGTTTACATCTTAATAAAGCATTTTTGAACTTAAAAGCACAGGCCTACTGGCCATATTCATTTTGGTGGACTCATATTCACCCCAAATAATAACCCACTTTCTTACACCATTTCTAGAATGTCAAGAGCAATGTCAGCTCAGTTTTAGTGACATTAAATGCTTTCTTTAACCATTTGATAATTTAACATCAGCTGCCGAGGAACGGCTACATTTTCATTACAAGTAATGATGCAGTTGTCTGTCCTGAGACCTGCTTTAAACTCTGGAGAGGGTTTGCAGAGAGAAGGGGGTAGGGGGGGCAGGAAGAGAGAGGGTGTGAGAGAAGGTGGAGTAGTGCAAATAGCAGTTAGTGGCATTTCATCAATTATGGGCACAAGGGCTGCATCCCATGGATAAACAGAGCACAGTGAGCAAACAAAAACAGTCATCCTGCTGCTACTTAAGCGAGGTAACATACTCTATTTTCTTAAGTGCATTACACTCTTTGCTTAAGTGTGTTTCCATCAACAAACTGTTTTTTCTGCGCATGTCAAGGCACTCGCTTCACCATTCTTAATTAAATCACCCAGGGAGACGTGTTGTGCTCCATGGGAAAATAGGGAAGGGAAGCAGCCCACCCTAACAGAAGCTCCACGGGGCGCTTAGTGTAACAGCTCAGTGGAAGACCTCAGATCTTTCACGTCCAACAGTAGAAAAATGAGAAAAAAACCCTCTAAACTCCTCTTCCTGATGCTGTTACGAAAGCTGGCCAGAGCCTGAGTGAAGATTTGTTTTCTTTGATGCTGCGAGATCCAAGGCTGCTTCCTTAAAGCAAATATTCGGGTAATAGGGTAGGGTTACAGGCAAACATGCATCTTTAGCAAGGAGGCAAGTGCTCTGCACTGAAAGAACCCCCAGCTGTTACTGTGCTGCCTAATTAAATCGCATCAGAAATATAAAGTTCAAGACAAAAATAAATTGTACTCCCACGGTCATAAACAAAGCTTTGTCCTGAATCGTCCATTTACACCACCGGTTTGATAAATACCTTATTCTTTTTCTCACTTTAAATGTTTTTGCTCTTGGCAAGGGTATCAGAGCCTTTCAAAGAAAATTATATTTTTGATCAATTTTAAATTTGACTCAGCTTGAAAAAAAACTTACCACTCTGCAAGTTATCCCAATAAAGCTGTCATGAAATTCTAAGGGTAAAGACAGATCGTAAACTCTCTAGAGACAGGCTGTGAGTGGCTTCTGCTTCCAACCCACGTTCTCATCCCATGTCCCAGAATTAAAGAAAGAGCATTAACCTATGATGTAAAATGGGAGGGAGAAAGAGGTAACAATCTAGGGGCAGATTTACAAGCCCCTTGCGCTGCCACTACGTCACTTTTTGTGCATTTTGCGCATTTCCCTGCCCCATATTTACAAGGACAGGAAAAGCCACCCTGCGTGGCTTTTCCTGTCCTTGTAAATATGGCCCATTTACACGCAGCATTTTGCGTGAAAGGGGCGTTCCATGGGTGTTGCTGTGGGTGTTCCCACGCAACACCCATGGAACGAGACACATTTCCAGATTTACGAGGATTCGTAAACCTGGAAATGCGTCAGTATGCTACGCCACCCTGGGAGTGGCATAGCGAGGCAAAACGAGGAGAAATTATTTCATTTCTCCTTGTTTTTTTCCTCTTTCAATGCGTGCTGCATTCTACAGCATGCATTGAAAGAGGAAAATGCCTGTAGTGATTGTTTTTGTACAGGAAGGTTCCCCTTCCTGCACAAAAACAATCTCCCCATGGCGCAGGCATCCTTGAACCATGGTGCAAGGGTGCTTGCGCCGGCGCATGGGAGCTTGTGGTGCCATGCTGTGGCACTTTCTTGTAGATCTGCCCCCAAGTGTCTGCATTGCTCAGCGTTAAACCTGAAAACAATCCCAGCCTCAGCGTTGACCATACTGTATGATCCTATGCAATTATTTCATTGCGCCGTGCTTCCTTTTTGTTCATCATCACATAGAAGAGCATTTTCAGATTTATAAGTTCGGTATGTGAGCTGTTTAAAATACATTAATGTACCTCAATCTATAATAACACTTTATGCCAGATTTAGAGTGCACATGACAAATGACTTGCTTTTAGTTCACTACTGGTTTTGTCGTCAGAGGGAAGAAGTCGCTTGAATATTTCTAAGTCCTTTTTTTAAGAACCATCACTTCTCCTAAATGCCTCTGATATAATCTAATCTGCTAAGGTACTATCAAGTCTATTAAATGCCTCTCAATGTATGTTATAACCTAATGAACTAAGGTGAAACGCTTCAGCGTGTTAAAGAAATGCACTTTTTTATCTTTGGAGAAGCGTTATCATATTTTACATGATGTTTGTTGCACGATTTACATATCAAACAGTTTTATGGCTTGTGCATGGGTTCTTAGAGCAAAGCCGGGGCATTAGCTCAGCTCTCCTTTTTAGGTCTCGCATAGAGCAGCGCATGCGCTGCCTCTACAAGGAATCAAGTAATCTGTATTACTACTGAAACTCTACCCATTGCATTTCTCTTTGTTTTGTCGCTTGCCATTGGTGGAATCTGACATTGCTGTTCTTATCTTGCTCATTCTTGGCTGGTGGTCCGACACATCACTTCCTTTTTCTTCCATTTCTGGAGAAAGCAGCATCGACCAACTACAGTTAACTTACGCTGCTGGCTGTTATCTTTTTATTTAGGGACTACTTTTTTTCTTTGCTGCTCGAATTTCCACATCTGGCAGCTTCCTGCCCTTACCCCATGCTGTTTATTTATTTACGTTTAGTTTATTCATAATTAAAAGTCGCTTAAATGATGCAGCCCACGCCGAGGCTCAAACCCTGTTTTCCTGCTCCAAAGTCGGCAGCATTATATGTTGAGCCACCTCCTCGCTCCGTTTGTATCATTTGTTTTTTAATGGCTTTCCTCCTGTCTTTGCTTCAGTCCTCCCACCACTCTCCAACTATCAATCAGCTGCTTTCCGCCAGCGGCTATTGATCTCCGACTGTCTCTCGCTCTGTTTCCGGCTCTCTGCTCTATTTAATCCGCATCCCTCTGTCCGCGCTTGTTTATTTGGGTGATGGCTTGTTTTGTCATTCCAGCTGGTTAACTTTGAAACTGAGCGCGGCACCCCTTCACGGACACTGCGCTCGGATTATTTACATATTTCTTAACTTTAGCACTGAGCGCAGCACCCGCTTCAAGGACACCGCGCTCAGTGTTAAAGTTAAGAAATATATAAAGAAACCGAGCGCGGTGTCCGTGAAGCTGCGCCGCGCTCAGTTTTAAACTTAAGCATTTGCAATGCAATCGGACCGATTACATTGCAAATGCTTGTCTATGTCTATAGCCAATGTCAGCGGGTCGCGGTACGTCACATCTACGTGTTGCTTTCAGAGCCACAGAGAACCGTCATCCATTTTATGCTGAGTGGTATACAGACGTCTCTAGTCTTGGCAGTTCCAAGAACAATAAAAGGTTCCAGAGTTTTGTGCGCGGCCGCCCGCCGTTGTCAGGAGAGACCAGAACAGCGCGTGCCCCCGCGCGGGCGAGGAGGAGAGCCGTCTTCGGGCCTCGAGGGGAAATAACAGCAAGGGGCCACCGCCATCTTAGACAGCACAGGGCCGGGAGAAGGGGCAGATACCAGACCCGACATGGCGACCAACCTGGGGGATCCGCGGGGCGCAGAATGGTGAGAGGGTGGTCTTTTGTGAGGGTGTGTTGTCTGCTTCTTGGTCTGTTCACTCGCACCCCTGCTGCTGGGTATCTTCCACTCAGCCCGGAAATACACGGGAAGCGCAGCCTGGAAATCGGCCCATAGTATATCATGTAAATATCATTCATTCATATAATTCATGTAAATATTCATTTTCTGAAGAACGGTGAATTTACTCTGTTCGCTAGCAAAATCCCCTTGTTAGTTACGTTAAATCTGCATCCCCAACCTCAGTCAAAATACATCCCTGTAAAATGCCCTGGCAATCTGCCCCCATCTATACTATCCCGGTTGTTTTGATAACAAATGTTAACAATAGGAATGCAGCCGAGAAAGCTACATCGTATCCCTCCCAGGACTCCGCCCGAAATACGTGCTTGAACTCTTCGTCCTCTTAGAGCGTACAAATGCGAATTACATTCTTATTTTTTGTATCATACGTTATGCCGCCATGAGTGCTCTCAAGTTGCAAGGACCCTCCTTGCGTGGTGTCATTTTTGCCCCTCCCGGGACCAGATTAGCCTAAAACAACAAAGTCGCCAGATGTCTGGTTCCAAGCCAGTCCCAGAGGCCGGGCTTTGGGAGGCAGCAGCATACGCTTGGGGCGCGAGATCAAAGATGCCGGAGAGTTACTTGCAGGCTCATAATGTGTGTCATCCCCATTATTAACAGTCCGAGAATGTGTATGCCTAATTAACCCCAAATTAATCCTGCATCCCGTCTAGTTTGATGTAAATATTTTTCATTTGGTACAATTAGCTGGCCTGGACGTGAAGAGTGCTTTTTCTGCTTCGCTGGGTTATTGCTTAATGGAGCGTCCACCTTTTGTATGTGCCTAGGTTCTTCCCGAAGCCTCTGCGCCGTGCAGTGAGTACTTGGCATGCCCGCGCATCTTTTGTTTTGAGTTGTAGGTTTTGCAAAAGGAGCTGGTAGCACTGTGTGCTTTTATCTCATTGCGTGTCTACAGCTTCAAAGAAGACACTCCGCACTCGGAGTGACATAGGTGCATGCGTGCACACACTTTTCAGGGAAGAGTGGTCGTGAGTACGCCTGCTTTTGTCCGATTGTGACGCTCAGCGGGTTCGGGCTGGTGGGTATTCGAGTGGAGACAGCCTGGGCTTCCTGGTACTGTTTCCTTTCTATTATGTTCTTTATCCCCTATGCCTCATGGCCATTGCAAGATCTTTGTATGGATCTATGATCGGTATGTCTATGTGCCCTTTGGGCTTCTGATGGGAATGTTTTTTTTCCTTATCCGTCTTGTGAGATCATTCTTCCTGGATATCCCTTTTGGTAATTTACGGAACTCTATAGTTTTCTTCATCTTGACCATCTAGCTACCGCGCGCTTGTTTGACAAGCGTTCTCTTTCATGTCGATTTCCCTTGGGGAGTGCGTGCCTGTTGGGATTCTTCTAGCACGCAACATTGTCAAGTTCCACGCTCTATTCCTGTAGGGGTTCCATACCCCCTCCCTCTTTTCTCTATTATGTCACCTGTTGCTCGAAGCTGGTTCAGCTCTGTGTGTCTTGCTGTGTACACAGAGTGTGTTTGGGCGTTGCTGTGTCTTATTGGGCTGCGACATAATTTTCCTGCATTGGCATATTGGTAGGACAGTGTTGAGTTTTACCTGTTTACATAATTGCCTTTGGCCATATATTGGTCAACCGGACCTCTACGTCGGCGTGGTGCTGAGTCGTTTCTGGTCTGGCATTATTACATTCTGTCTACTTCTCCATGTCTTTTGTTACCAAAAATAAGAACAAGCATTTGCAATGCAATAGGTCTCGCATTTGCGAGAGTTTAAGCTATTGGCATTGTAAATGGCAATGCCTTTTATTTATGTTTTAAAAACCAACACGTAAATAAAAGGCATTGTCATTTACAATGCCAACAGCTCAAACTCTCGCAAATGCGAGACCTATTGCATTGCAAATGCTTGTTATTTTGGTGATTCACCAACCATCACTTAATAGTACTGAGAAGTCAGTGTTCTCATTTGATGATCTTTGCAGCAATCCAATTTAATCCATGATCAAAGGTGGTAGTGGTACCTGGGTAATCTTATAAAATCTAACACATAGGGATACTGTTGAAAACACATTGCTTGCCACCTTTTTGATGACATTTTCTTAAAGATGGTGTACCACAAACAGTCTTAAGGAGGCTAGGGCTTTCCTGTCACACCATAAAAGTATTCTAATATTTCGTTAATGTCTCTTCAGAACCTCTGGATTTTAAACCAATTTGTGTGGAAATTGGGCTGTAGAATGTGCCATTTGCTCCCATATTTTGAACATTTTATAGGTGTGGAGAATTCACTTCTCCCTAGCCCTTCGAGAGGTAGTTGGGTTTGCTTACTTTGCTCGCTTTGTTCAACTGAAGGCAGGTATTTATGCCTCACCACTTTCAAAATTCACCAGCCACAACTGGCAAATAGAGAAAGAGAAACACAAAGACAAACAAAGTGAAAATTAAAAGAGAGACCAAAAGATAGAGAGATTCAAGCAAAGGAGGCATGGGGAAATGGTTCTGCTACATCAGATTCCCAATTGTACCTGGAAATGAAGGTGAGAAGAAAATGAAAGACATATCTTCAAATCAGTTGCAATACAGCGTGAACAATGTGGGTCATATGAAATTAATAAGAAATAAGGAAGGTTAAGGTTAATGCTGATTATCGGATCCACAGAGCTAATTTCCAGCACCCAGGGAATCTTTCAAAAAGGTAGTGACAAATTGTAGCAATTGCCACATTTCTGCAGTTCTAGATTGTTTTTGTCATGTTAATGGCTACATTTTGCTGGAATTAGGATTTTTGGCACTTTAAAATTTACCATTTATACTTACAATGCATGCACTCTACACATCATGAAATACAATTAGATGCACCCCTTTGGCTTATTTGAGTTTTCAGTAAGAAAATGCACCATTTGCTTGGAAGTTAAATACAGTGTATGTTTACACTAAGCACAAGCTTTTCTCAGCAATCGCTTTCCCAGACCTGCCACTGTGGACTGGCTGGCCGCAGCTTCAAATGCCGCAGTAACTCGTCAGAGTAAAGTTCTCTGCCATGTAGACAAACCATTTTTTGTACCTTAGATAAGCCATCTCTTACTGTGTGCTGTAGTCTATACGGTTAGGTCTCTAATGTATAAAAGGGGTAATGCTAGGTAGTAAACAAGAGAGCTATACACAGTGAACAACTACAAAAATAGATTTTGATTGTGCTCGTAAAGTGGCATTTTACTTTGGAGAGATTTGATTTGGAACAAAAGTAAATATTTAAATTTTGCTTTATAGCTGTTGAAAATAGTTTTTTAATATTTATCAAATTCCATGCCGAAAGATTGATGTCTATAGTGGAATTGTAACTTTTAAAAATCATACTTTGTGCTGCCTGGAGGCCTTGCAGTAATAAAACAGTTCTGATTGTCTCCCTTCTATCCAGTGGCTGTGATTAGTATCCTAATGCAGTGTGAAAACGTCCTGCCTAAGAAACAATATACACACTTTCTGTAGGCAGGAAGACTGAGGGGGTTTTGTCATTGAACACTTATATATCATGTGCTATTTGCAAGTGAGCGAAACCTGTCTTTTTTATATATGAAGATAGTAGAGAGGGCCATGTGGAAAATGTGAAATATCTAAGTTTATGGACTGAGTCTAGAACAGTTACAAATCACTGGCTAGTCTACTAGTAATTGCAAGTCACTGCCAGTACAGAAGATCAATGATGTTCTTGGTAAAACATAAGAAGAAAGAGAATTCTGCTTGACCTGTCTGTAACCAAGCCGAGGGTGCTCCTACTCTCCACTTGAGCACTCAAAGTGCACTCCAAAGGTCAGTCGACTAGTCCCTGTACTGCCCCAGGGGCACAATAGGGTGAAGAAAGGCTGTATCCATAGTTACAAGGCACATGTGATTGTACAGAAATGGAGACCAGTCTTTTTCATAATCTGGCTGTAGTTGAGGTCAGCAAAGAAGATGTGAGCACACTCCCAGAGCATCTTCTGTCGTTTCACGCAATTGAGAGGTATGTCAATCTTTGTGTAATTTCTATAATTCATAAAATAATGCACTAGTGTGTTGTACTGAATCTGCTACTAGCTGAATATTACATTTCTCACCCAAGACCTGCTGCATAAAAGACCAGGGAACATAAGGGCTGTTTCCAGATTTAGCAATGGCGTGCGTTGCCGTCCATCACACAAAGTGATGTAGGGCAAAGCAAGCCCTTAAGTCAGATTTACTAAGCCATTGAAAATCACCTTGAATTGCTTCATGTGACTTATTAACCCCTTAACTGCTGCCCCCCCCCACCCCAGTGCTCAGCCCTTTTTTGGCTATTTGGGTTATTTGTGCTTAGGGCTTCATAACTTATTTCCATATAAGCTATCCATGCCAAATTTGTGTCCTTTTTTTCCAAAATCCAGGGTTTTTGGATTCCACTAGAGGGGACAGAGAAATTATCCAAAATACAGCTGAATTTAGTGTTTTTGGGGCAAAATTGGAAAAAAGTGATGAAGAAGAACGTGATTGTTTTTTTCCCTGCAAATGGCATCAACAAAGTGTTTGCAATGATAAAATCACAATTTTCTCAGCTTTCAGGAACAGGCAGACTTCTGTCAGAAAACAAAAAAGTTCTGCACAGTTTTGGCATTTTAGTGGAACATAGCCCATTTTTCCTATTTTTTTGTGCTTTCAACCTCCTTTCAGTTAGTGGTAGAAATTGATGTGAAACCAATAATGAATTTCAGAAAGCTATACATTTTTTAAAGTAAACACAATTCTGAATTTAGCAAGGGGTCATTTGTGTAGACCCTTCAAGGGTTTCCTTTAGAAAGAAACAGTTGAAATAAAAACATATTGAAAACAAGTTGAAAAAAACATCCATTTGTGCCTGCGTTTCACATGCAAATTTTTAAAGTATGGCAGATTTTTAAAAGCAATGTACCGTTATGTCCACTGGACCCTTATGGTTGCAGAGGTATATAGGACTTGTAGCTTTACCAAGAACCCAAAGTGCCCAGATCAAATAACTGAGCTGCGCCTTGCAATGGTTTTTCATTTTCTACTGGGTATACAGCATTTCACTTGGTAAAATATAAAGAGTGATAAATAGGTATCAAGGAAAACTATGTATTTCTGAAATGGGAACAACATGCGGAGTTTAGAAGCAGTGGTTATTTGCACAACTCCGAATATGTGGGTACCTATACCACTATGTGAATTAGAGGGCATTTTTGAAAATGACTTCTTTTTACACACTGTCCTACATTTGGAAGGCAGAAATGTATAGAAAGTCAATTGGCAATAGCACTTGTTCTACTATTCTGTGTTACCCTAAGTCTCCCGATAAAAATGGTACCATACTTGTGTGGGTAGGTGTAGTGCCCACGAAAGGACACGGCCTAAAACGTAACGTGGGCACATCACATTTTTCCAGTGAAAACTGACCTTTTTTTTGCAATGTGCCTAGCTGTGGTTTTTGGACCCTAGCTCAGCTGGCATGTAGGCAAACCTAGCAAACCTGTACATTTTTGAAAACTAGACACCCAGGTAAATCCAGGATGGGGTGACTTGTGTGGCTCTCACCAGGTTCTGTTACCCAGAATCCCTTGAAAACCTCACACTTTGTAAAAAAAAACACATTTTCCTCACATTTCTGTGATGGAAAGTTCTGGAATATGTGTGGATCCACAATCTTCCACCCACCCAGCATTTCCCAAAGTCCCCTGATTAAAATGGTACCTCACTTGTGTGGGTAGGCCAAGTGTCTGCCGCTGGAAATGGCCCAAAACGCAACATGGGCACATCACATTTTTTCCAGTGAAAACTGACCCTTTTTTTGCAATGTGCCTAGCTGAGGTTTTTGGACCCTAGCTCAGCTGGCACCTAGGGAAACCTAGCAAACTTGTAAATTTTTGAAAACTAGATACCCAGGGGAATCCAGGATGGGGTGAATTCTGTGGCTCTCATTAGGTTCTGTTACCCAGAAACCCTTGCAAACCTCAAACTTTGTAAAAAAACACATTTTCCTCACATTTCTGTGATGGAAAGTTCTGGAAACTGTGGCGAGCCACAAATTCCACCCACCCAACATTGCCCTATGTCTCCTGATAAACATGGTACCTCACTTGTGTGGATAGGACTAGTGCCCACATTAGGAAATGGCCCAAAACGCAGCGTGGGCACATCACATTTTTCCAGTGAAAACTGACCCTTTTTTGCAATGTGCCTAGCTGTGGATTTTGAACTCTAACTCAGCCGGCAACTAGGGAAACCTAGCAAACCTATATAATTTTCAAAAACAGACACCTGGGGGAATCCAGGATGGGTTGACTTCTATGGCTTTCGCCAGGTTCTGTTACCCAGAATCCCTTGCAAACCTCAAATTTGTCAAAAAAAACAAATTTTCCTCACATTTCTGTGACGGAAAGTTCTGGAATCTGCGTGGATCCACAAATTTCTACCCACCCAACATTTCCCAATGTCTCCCGATAAAAATGGTACCTCATTTGTGTGGGTAGGCCTAGTTCCCGCGACAGGAAACGGCCCAAAACACAACGTGGGCACATCATATGTTTTCAGTGAAAACTGACTCTTTTTTTGCAATGTGCCTAGCTGTGGATTTTGAACCCTAGCTCAGCCGGCACCTAGGGAAACCTAGCAAACCTATACATTTCTGAAAACGAGACACCCAGGGGAATCAAGGATGGGGTGACATGTATGGCTCTCAGCAGGTTTTGTTACCCAGAATCCCTCGCAAACCTCAAGCTTTGTAAAAAAAAAACCACATTTTCCTCACATTTCTGTGATGGAAATTTCTGGAATCTGCGTGGATCCACAAACTTCTACCCACCCAGAATTCCCCAAAGTACCCCTATAAAAATGGTACCTCACTTGTGTGGGTGGGCCAAGTGCCCGCAGCAGGGAAGGGCCCAAAACTTATTGTGGAGACATCAAAATTACCTATCACAAAACAGCCTGGTTTTGAAAAGGGGGTCACCTGGGTTTTTGGCCACGGGCTCGGCGGCCATCTATGGAAACCTACCAAACCCAGACATTTCTGAAACCTAGACACCCAGGGGAGTCCAGGGAGTATGGCTTGCATGGACACCCCAATGTTTTGCTCCCCAGAATCCCCAGCAAACCTCAAATTTAGCTGAAGAAATCACATTTTTCTCACATTTCTCTGTGGGAATGTTGTGGGATCACTGGGCTGACACAAATTTCCCACCATCGAGTGTTCCCCCAGGTCTCCCGATAAAAATGGTACCTCACTAGTGTGAGTGGGCGAAGTACCCGCAACAGGGAAGGGCCCAAAATGTATTGTGGAGACATCAAAATTACCAATCACAAAACGACCTGGTTTTGCAAGGGGCACCTGCGTTTTTGGCCCTGGGCTCGGCGGCCATGTAGGGAAATGTACCAAAGACACACATTTCTGAAAACTAGACACCCGGGGGAGTTCAGGTATGTGTGGCTTGTATTGGTACCCCAACGCTTTCCTACCCAGAATCCCCTGGAAACCTCAAATTTAGCTGAAGAAATCACATTTTTCTCACGTTTCTGTGTGGGAATGTTGTGGGATCACTGTGCTGACACAAATTTCCCACCACCGAGTGTTCCCCCAGGTCTCCTGATAAAAATGGTACCTCACTTGTGTGAGTGGGCAAAGTACCCACAACAGGGAAGGGCCCAAAATGTATTGTGGAGACATCAAAATTACCAATCACAAAACGACTTGTTTTGCAAGTGGCACCTGCGTTTTTGGCCCTGGGCTCGGCGGCCATGTAGGGAAACCTACCAAAGACACACATTTCTGAAAACTAGACACCCGGGGGAGTTGAGGTATGTGTGGCTTGTATGGATCCTGCAACGCTTTCCTACCCAGAATCCCCTGGAAACCTCAAATTTAGCTAACAAAATCACATTTTCCTCACATTTCTGCCTCAGATCACCATGCAACCACACATTTCCTCCAACCCAGCATTCCCCTTGGTCTCCCGAGTAAAATGATACCTCACTTGGGTGGGTGGGCCGAGGACCTGCGACTGGGAAGAGCCAAAAACATAGGGATTAAGGGGATAGCACAGCGAACTCTAAGCGCTATATTTGTTTAAAATATCTTTTTAGGTGATTTTGCATTGGACACCCACACAAGTGAGGTATCATTTATAATGGGGGACCAAGAGGAATGCTGGGTGGCAGGACATTTGTGCCTGCACGGTGATCCCCCCAAGAAATGTAAGGAAAACATGATTTTCTTTAGCTAAATGTGAGGTTTGCCGGGGATTCTGGGTAGGAAACCATTGGGGGATCCATGCAAGCCACACATCCCTGGACTCCCCCGGGTGTCTAGTTTTTATAAATGTGTGGGATTGGTAAGTTTCCCTAGATGGCCACCGAGCCTGGGACCAAAAACGCAGGTGTCCCCCATGCAAAACCAGGTTGTTTTGTGATAGATAATTGTGATGTCTCCACAATATGTTTTGCGCCCTTCCCTGTTGCGGGTACTTGGCCCACCCACACAAGTGAGGTAAAATTGTTATCGGGAGACCTTGGGGAATGCTGGGTGGTAGGAAATTTGTGCCAGCCCAGTAATCCCACAACTTTCCCACACAGAAACATGGGAAAAGTTTATTTTTTCAGCTAACTTTGAGATTTACCGGGGATTCTGGGTAGGAAAATGTTGGGAGGTCCACGCCAGTCATACCTCCCTGGACTCCCCCTGGTGTCTAGTTTCCGAAATATCTGGGTTTGGTAGGTTTCCCTGGATGGCCGCTGAGCCCGGGGCCAAAAACCCAGGTGACCCCGCTTGCAAAACCAGGTCATTTTGTGATAGGTAATTTTGATGTCTCCACAATACATTTTGGGCCCTTGCCTGTCACGCGTACTTGGCCCACCCACACAAGTGAGGTACCATTTTTATCAGGAGACTTGGGGGAACGCTGGATGGATAGAAGTTTGTAGGTTGCCGCAGACTACGGAGCTTTTCGTCACTTAAATGTGAAGAAATTTGGATTTTTAGATAAATTTGAGGTTTGCAAGGTATTCTGGGTAAAAAACACCTGTGAGAGCCATGCAAGTCATGCACCCCTGTACTCCCCTCATTGTCTACTAGCCAAAACTTTGCAGGTTTGCCTAGGTGACGACTGAGCTAGGGCACAAAATCCCCAGCTACCCATATCAATAAAAAAAGAATTATTTCAAAAGGCCATCTTACTGTCACAAATAAATCAGGCACTAATTTGATAAAGTTAATCCACCACTTACACTGGCTGGTTTTAGCAGCTCCAGAAACACTGGCTTAAAAGCACAAATACTTATCAAAGTATATAAATATTGAAACCAAGCCTTCTGAAGGTGAGCCATAAAGCCACTTCACGGCTCCAACCGCTTTATGGTCCATTCACACGCCATTCACGCACCACACACAAGACTTCCATACCGCCAGCCATGGACCCAATCAAACAGATCACTTGCACTCACATCAACATACCGCCGCCATGCAAGGGCCCATCACATTCATACACCACAAGACGTATTGAGTTTGACTACATTTTACCACCTGTCAAGTATCCGCCTCCTTCTTCCTAAACATTACCAAACGCAAGCCGAATGAACCTTTACTAATGGCTCCCATGACAGCCACATGAGGCTCAGGAAGACATGTCTTTCATGCGCCTTTAGCGCACTCACTCGAACTGAGCGAGCACATCTATCTTTGAAAATAAGGCACACATGCTGGATATTTTCCAAAGCTTTCTAAAGAGAACATCATAAACTATGAAGAACAGTAGAATGTGAAACACTGGTAGTCCGTGACAACCTAGCATATGTCCAATACACCATTATGTGCAGTGACAGTAATGCACTTATCATAAAGCAAACTGAACATCTACTAAGTTTTGACGGAGGATGAACATGGCAAGGAGGTCAAGCATTGACCCATAAGTACTATAGTAAATTCAATGCAAGTGTTGCACCAATGCATTTTAATCCATGGATGAAGATGAAAACATGATGTATAGCTGTACTACCTTTACTAGCTGCCTTCTACCTATGTAATATTCCCTGAAAAGCACACCTACCGTAAGCTTTTCTTACCCATCTGTGTGTCTGTCCTCATCCAGAGTACTGACTAATCCCGTCTAGTTGTCAAGTGAACCTATACTAATGCCTTCCATCTCTAGCTACTTGTAGCTCGAGACAACTTTTCTGTCATGTGCCATCAACACACTCACTGTGCTAAATCCAACTCCTTCCAGTTTGTGGATGCAAGTTGTGTGGTGTCCGAGTATGCCGCATAGCTACTCCTCGAACTGAGCAAGGGTATCTACCTTTGAAAATAAGGCAAAGATGCTGGGGAATATTGCCTAAGTTCCCTAAAGTAATAAGCCAAACAAATGTCCTGTGGGTCTCTTTCACCAGCACTTTTACTTTGACAGCGTGAAAACTCAATTACTAACTTGCATCATACCCAATGTGATTGAAAAAGGGTACAGCACACAATATCTTGTATGATGATTGTTTTCACATCTTAAACTAAAGATGTGAAAACAATCTTCATACAAGATATTGTGTCCTATCTCCCTTTTCAATAACACGGTTATAATATAAGTTAGTAATTGAGTTTGCAAACTTTCAAAACAAGCAGAACTGTTGGTGAAGATGTCCCACTGGATATTTGGTTTACTTAATACGTTTACTGCGGTTCTCAATGGCAATCAGGGTCGTCCTTGTGTAGTATACATAAGTTTCCTAACAAAATTCAGTCAAGCCTTTAACATTTTGCCAAACAGGGTAATCCATGAAAACGTGGCACATGGTCTGTCCACCAGTATGTGCAGTGTGGGGACTATAATACACTTGTCAATTGGCGAACAGAACAACTACCACTTACTGAAAGCAGATAAAGGTATTGAGAAGTCCATGAGTTCCTGAAGTAGAGGAACAAATATTCTGCGGCTGCTTGCCTAGCGAAGTAGTGGCCCACAAACAGTAAGTATCCATTCACAGCAATTGAAAGGTTTACCTAATGGCAGCTCCACCTCAGTCAATTTCCCAGTACTTTGCTTTAGTATGATACAACATACAGCAAGTAGGAAAACAGAAGTTGGGCTTACTTGGGCACTGGGGACAGTAAACATGAGTCTCCTTCCTCTTTCCCTGCTTCGAGCACACTTTACAACTATGACATGGTCGTCCCTTTTAGGGTGTTGCAGGAATTGTATCAGCAAAGTGTCACTCCTGTAGCCTTGCCACGTCCTCCGGAACACACAGTGAGACTTTCAATCACAGACAACTGAAAGTCAAGGAAAGACATGAGTCTTCCTGTGGTGGTCTGCCGATAAACATACCATCTGTATCTGGATCCGGTGAGTAAACAGTTTCTTATATCAAGTGCGAGTTTTATGAATTGCATTGTATGGCTGAAGAACCTAGTCATTCTTGTCCACTCCGCCCATGTACTTGTTGTAGTCAAGTATACAGGTGGGCTTGTGGACTTCGGCCATCTGACCCCAAACAGTGACAGGGGAAGTGCTCTCATCATGAATTGTAGTGAGCACGTACACATCATGCCTATCTCAGAACTTGACTGCGAGCAGTTAGTTGGAACGCAACGCAGTGCTGTGGGATTTCTGGAGCTTCTTGCAAACAAGCTCCTGCTGGAATCCTTTGCAGCGACAATAAATTGTACCACAGGCCACAGTGCTCACTGAACCGCTCTACTCCTGTATAGAAATTGTCGACATAAAGGTTATAACCTTTGTGAAGGAGTGGCTGGACAAGCTGCCATACAATCTTTCCTGTGACCCCTAGCATGGGAGGGCAACCTACAGGGTTTAGAGTTGTGTCCTTCCCTGTATACACTCTCAAGCTGTACACATAGCCAGTCGAGCTCTCACACAGCAAGTACAGCTTGATGCCATAGTGAGCTTGTTTGCTCAGAATGTACTGCCTGAATAGCTGCGCCCTTTATACAGGATCAAGGACTCATCAATGGCTATATTCTTTCCAGGAGTATAAACCTCTGGAAACCTGGCAGACAAATGTTCCACAACAGGCTGAATTTTGAACAACCTTTCATGGTCTGGATGGCCCGGGGCAATGCAGCAGAATTGTCATTAAAATGCAGCATGCGCTGCAATAGCAAAAAACGATCTCTGCTCATGTATGGTGCGAAGATGGGGGTTACCCAAACCGTGCGAGTAGACCAGTAGGACAGCAAGGTTGGCTTATGCACCACCCCGATTTTGAGTGTGAGGCCCAAAAATATCTTCAACTCCCCTAATGAAGTGGGAGTCCCCTTGTGTGCCCTAGAATGCTCCCTCAGAAATTGTTCAGCAAGCAAATTTGTTTGCTGCACAATTTCATCAAGGAAGTCAACATCCAAAAAGAGATGGACGTAGTCAATTGGCAAAAAATTATCCATATCCACTTTACATCCAGCGTCGCCAGTGAAAGGCTGAATTTGGGGCTGAACTAAATTGGGAGGCTGCCAATAGAGCACTCCGTCTGTGCTTGCTGCACAAGTGCCTGCTCTCTAGGTTGCTCAAACCTGCTACTTGTGTCCCGCTGCACAGACTGTGCTTGCCAAGGGGCAGCACGACTGACATTGTTTCCTTCTGTATCGCTGGAAATGAGTCGTCAGATGGAACTACGCCGACTGAAAAATCACTCCCAGATTCTGCTCCATTGTCCTCTCTCTCAGATGCCTTCTCAGCATCTGCTGTCTCAGTCTCTGATCCTGCCTCAGTGCTGGACTCCAGAACCAGATTTAGGGCCTGGGCAGCATTCATCCAACGATACGCCATCTTTGCTAGTGCCTAAAACTTTCCTTTTAAAACACTAGCCTACGTAGAAGGCAGATAGGTTGTTGATTTCAAATTGTAGGCGGGTGTGTGCTTGAGTGATGTGTGCAACAGTCAGTATTGACAAAGTCACCTTACCTTGCCTTTCCAAAATCAGCAGGCTTTCCAAAACCACTAAAAAGGACAGAAGAAGACACAGTATTGCTTCACCTTGCCACATACCCGTCATCACAGCCTGTAGCGCTGGGGGCAGCCAGTGCGACCATCATTTTGGCGCCCCCCTCCCATGACCTCCAATAAACATCTGTTATTCAGCGCCAAGATGCCTACGGGTGAATGTGTGCTTTACAAATGCACACTATGACCTCCTTGGATTCCCTCACTAGCATCCAGCAAACATGCCCCTCATCTCTCCATTGCCCCTCCCTCACATACATTTAATTTGTTTCAAAGCGTTTGTAATGCCTGGTTTCTATTAATCCACTTAGCTATCCACATAAAATACAGATCTGTTCTTTCCAGCATGCTCTCTGTGTTACTTTATAGCGTCAAAACTGACACTAGACAAAAGTATGATAACTCTTTGTCTAGCAGGAACATAACCACAAGCATTATCTTGTTTTTATCTTTTTATCAGTGCTTGAAAGCTGAGTGTGTATATATATGTGTATATATATATATATATAGGCACAATAAACTATTTGTGCTGTCCTCTGATGTACCGCTGTCTTCTTCCTGGGATTTCCTGCAAGAATTCTTCGCATAATATATATATATATATATATATATGGAGAGAGATATCTCTCTCTCTTTCTACATATATATGTACACACACACAAATCACTCTTGTTTATATGTGTGGTTTCCCTGGGTGGCAACTCTCTTTTTTCAAATATTTGTGGCCAAGCCCAGGCCACGGTACAGCACCACAGCGATACGCGAGCTGGTCCGCCGCAGTGCACAGGTACAGCTGTTATGCGGAGTTGGAGGAGTCATTGATTGTAAAGGCATCCCTTGGAACATTGTTTGTCCCATGGAATTGATTTTTAATGGTTTTCAAAGGCAGCGCCCACATGGGTAATACTGAGACTACCAGTCCCATAATTCAAGTGTTGCTCAACAACGTAACTGAAGTGTGGAAATAAAAGAGGGGATAATCTGGTATGCTGTTTGCTTGTCCTTTGTCTGCCAATATCTGCCCAGAGGAAGGGAGTATCCCGAAACGCGTCGGCAGTGGAAGCATGGGGAAGTGCTTCATGGGAGCAGCCGTTTGTTTTGGCTTTCACCTCCAGCGAGTGCAGTCCCACCGGAGCGGCAACTCTCTTTTTTCATATATATATATATATATATATATATATATATAAAAAAGAATGCCATCTCTTCATCTAGAAAAGGCCCGAACTCGAATCTGTGGAATACTTTCTTTATTTAAGACAGCATTTGTAGAAACTGGAACGCGTTTCGGCTGTTGACAGCCTTTGTCAACCATAAATGCACCTAGTGTTTTTTTCTTTTTTTATATAATGTCCACAGGTGTTACCAATTACATGAACATGAAAAAAAGTTACTATCATATTCCTAAATCTTTCGTAATTGTTGGTAGTCCCTTGTAAAAAATATATACATTTTCTTCAGTTCCAGCATGATAAATAAACCAATTAAAACAATACATTTTTAGCTTCATGCGTGCTGTGTAATCTTCGTGGAACCCTTTGAAAAGGTCTCTATTTTAAATTAGCATGCTTATAACGTTCGTTGGCAACCTTTCATAAAATCACTTTTCTCCATACCGGTAAGTATCTGAACAATGTTCGCAAATGTTGTCTTTTCACCTGACTGTTGCCAACTACGTTCCAAGTCACAATGTAAATGCATTTTTTCAATTCAGCAATCCACGGCTTTACACAGCAGCGCTCACCTTGTTTTCATTGTTCAGGCTGCTGGAGCTTGCATTTCAAATACAAGCGCTGTCATTCAATGCTGAAGTCCCACAGATCCACTGCTAGGCATGTGCCTTTAGCTTGTTCCCGACTCCAAACACTCCCATAAATCAATCTGAAAGGGGCTTCCTGCAGAGCTCTTGTCCCCGCCAAGGGTAGCCCTTAGACTCCCAGCGCTGAACTCGGGCTGTTGCAATCATCCAATCCATCGTAGTTATTCCGATGTAGTGCTCGGGGGCCCTCCAGAGCTGATTAAGCTGCATTATGGGTCTTTTTGGAATTTTGCTGGAGTGCACCAAATCGTCGGTGGTGCTGGAAAGAGGCGTTTTTCCACAGGCGCCTCGTAAAAATAAAAAGAATGCCATCTCTTCATCTAGAAAAGGCCCGCACTCGAATCTGTGGAATACTTTCTTTATTTAAGACAGAATTTGTAGAAACTGGAACGCGTTTCAGCTGTTGACACAGCCTTTGTCAACCATAAATGCACTTAGTGTTTTTTAATTTTTTTAAATAATGTCCACAGGTGTTACCAATTACATGAATATGAAAAAGTTACTATCATGTTCCTAAATCTTTCGTAATTGTTGGTAGTCCCTTGTAAAAAATATATACACTTTCTTCAGTTCCAGCATAATAAATAAACCAATTACAACAATACATTTTTAGCTTCATGCGTGCTGTGTAATCTTCGTGGAACCCTTTGAAAATGTCTCTATTCTTAAATAGCATGCTTATAACGTTCATTGGCAACCTTTCATAAAATCACTTTTCTCCATACCGGTAAGTATCTGAACAATGTTCGCAAATGTTGTCTTTTCACCTGACTGTTGCCAACTACGTTCCAAGTCACAATGTAAACGCATTTTTTCAATTCAGCAATCCACGGCTTTACACAGCAGCGCTCACCTTGTTTTCATTGTTCAGGCTGCTGGAGCTAGCATTTCAAATACAAGCGCCGTCATTCAATGCTGAAGTCCCACAGATCCACTGCTAGGCATATATATATATATGAAAACAGCATTTGTTCTCCTTTGGCAACAAACCAGAGCACACAGCGAAACTTCAGAAAGTTCCTTTTATTCCTTAAAAACAAGCATGACGCGTTTCAGCAGAAGTGCTTTCCTCAGATGCATGGCTCCCAGGTTTTTTTCTCCCACCTGTTTTAAATCGTGCTGCCTCTCTGTCATTGGATGAGGTGCATCAGGACTGCAATTCCCAGCATTCCTCATGTTGGAAAAGTTGAATCCTGGAGACGCTTTTGTGCTCTTTGTTCAAAGCGAGTTGTTCCAAACAGTCCTGTACATTGAGTTTAATAACTCAATCGAATTTTGCCTGGAAATCCATTTGTTTTTAAATTGTAGCAGGTTTCTATCGTCCCTTCATCCAGCCGCTTTTAATACCAGCAGATCACACCCGGAGGCGAAGGTACAGTGATCCACGCCTCACCTTGAAGTCAAGGTCTGACTTTTCAGCAGGTTACCAATCTCCTGTGGCTCACGGTGGTCCTGAGGTTTTTGGATACCTCCAAAGTCCACTACTAGCCACTGCCACTGTTGACCTCTGAACACTTAAGGACGGGGCTCTGTGCACGTTGTGACTGCGCGCTAATATGAAAACAGCATTTGTTCTCCTTTGGCAACAAACCAGAGCACACAGTGGGGCTTCAGAAAGTTCCTTTTATTCCTTAAAAACAAGCATGACGCGTTTCAGCAGAAGTGCTTTCCTCAGATGCATGGTTCCCAGATTTTTTTCTCCAACCTGTTTTAAATCATACTGCCTCTCTGTCATTGGATGAGGTGCATCAGGACTGCAATTCCCAGCATTCCTCATGTTGGAAAAGTTGAATCCTCTAGACACTTTTGTGCTCTTTGTTCAAAGCGAGTTGTTCCATTCAGTCCTGTACATTGAGTTTAATAACTCAATCGAATTTTGTCTGGAAATCCATTTGTTTTTAAATTGTAGCAGGTTTATTTCGTCCCTTCATCCAGGCACGAGTGATCCTCTACCCAGGGCAGGGAGAGCTGAAGGAGCACTTTTGAAATATATATATATATATATTCATGGAAAAAACCATAGGTTTCAGGGACGTTATAGTTAGAAATTAGCATTTAAAAAACCTTAGAAATTCACTGAAAAAACCACAGGTTTCAGGGACGTTATAGTTAGTTGGACATTTCACTCGTACAAAACCAGAGAAATTCGGCCGTTATAGTTAGTTCAGCTAACTATAACTCGCGCCCCCGCAATGCACTGCTGATGACGTCACATATTACATCATTCATGACATGGTCAGTGACATCACTGATGACATCACTGATGACATCATCCATGTGATAATCTGATGCACCTCCTCATACCCTAATGTAACCTTTGATACACCCACTCTAAAATACAGACTACCATTTTTGAAACCATAGACACACCAATACCAGTTAGTACATACCCACTCACTAATTCCTAGGTCTACACACACATCCACTCATTCACCCATACAGCCACTGATACATGCAGCCAACCATCAATACGGCACTATCATATGCACTCACATATCTATACAGACACTCACACACCGCCACTCATCCATAGAGTTTCTCACACACCTAGTCAGTCATGCAAAGAATCAACCACACTCCCATTTACTCACCTATACAGTTATACACACTCCACCTCACTTATTCAAACATATACTAACACATACTTATACTCTTATACAATAACTAATACAAGCACACACTCATCCATACAGCCACTCTCACAATCACTCACTCTCACATATAGTCATTTATATACTCCAACACTCACTTATACTGCCTTTCACTTATGCAGTTACTCACACATGTACCACTGAGGCATCCATTCACTCAGCAACACACCCATACACACACTCACCCACCCATACAGCCCTTCACAGATGCACTCTTGAACCCATACACCCAGTGAATCACCCACTCACACATCTATGCACAGAGTCACACACCCCCACCCACCCACACAGACACTCAGGCACCCATACAGATACTCAGACAACAAATCAATAACCCATATAGACCCTCATTTAGCTACTCACCAACCCATGCAACCGCTTACACACCAACTAACAAACAAAACCATGTGAATGTCTGTATCAGTCACTAACCCATGCATTCAGTAAGACACATTTAATCACTCACTTATACAGTCAGTTACGCACCTACTAAATACTCCATCCAGACACTTATACACCCACTCATTCTTCAATATACCTTGGCATATATATGAAACATATTTAAACTTTATAGAAACACACAGTCACTGGATGATGTCATCAGTGATGTCATCAGAGATGTCATCAGTGATGTCATCAGTGATGTCACTGACCATGTCATGAATGATGTAATATGTGACGTCATCAGCAGTGCATTGCGGGGGCGTGTGTTATAGTTAGCTGAACTAACTATAACGGCCGAATTTCTCTGGTTTTGTACGAGTGAAATGTCCAACTAACTATAACGTCCCTGAAACCTGTGGTTTTTTCAGTGAATTTCTAAGGTTTTTTAAATGCTAATTTCTAACTATAACGTCCCTGAAACCTATGGTTTTTACAGTGAATTTCAAAGGTTTTTTAAATGCTAATTTCTAACTATAACGTCCCTGAAACCTGTGGTTTTTCAGTGAATATCTAGGGTTTTTTAAATGCTAATTTCTAACTATAACGTCCCTGAAACCTATGGTTTTTTCAGTATATATATATATATATATATATATATATATATATATATATATATATATATATATATATATATATATATATATATTATCCAGAGAGAGTGGGGGTCAGAAAGCAAAAGGGAAGCAGAGAACACAAATAGAGAGACCGATTAAATAGAGAGGCAGAGAGAAAGGCCGACAGAGAGAGAGAGATAAGCAGGCAGGCGGAGGATGAAAGAGAGAAACAGACAGAGAGAGAAATAAGAGACGCAGAGAAATAGAAGGATTGTAGACAGACAGAGAGGATGTGAGAGAAGCAGAGGGAGGCAGAGAAATAGAGGGAGGCGCAGAAAAGAGACGGTAATAGAGGCAGAGACAGAAATAGAGGGGAAGAGAGGGGAGCACAGAAGAGAGAGCACAGACTTCAGGCAGAGAGAGGTAGAGAGAGCAGGCACAGAAGAGGGAACGAGAAATAGAGAGAGGGGCAGCGAGAGAGAGAGACAGAAGAGAGACAGAAATAGATGCCGAGAGGGAGACATCGGGACTTTGGGTTTCCCCCAGCGTGCGTTGCCCCACTGGTTTGCGGACACTCCGGCATGGCCCGCAGCTCCGTCTGTGCCTTTGGCAGGAATCATGATGACAGGAGAAACCCGGAGACCCCTACTCGGCAGACACTCTGGCTGTGACCTCGTGGGAGCTCCTAAGAGTCCTTTCCCGAGGGCACTTGTGTGTCAGGAGAGTCGGGTTCGAAGGAGGCCGCTGGGATTGGGGACAGGGTGGGTGATGAGGACACAAGGGTGGGTGATGAGGGCACCTTATATCTGCTCTTGGAGAAGTGAACAGTGAAGATGAGGAGGAAGGAAGGAGAGGAAAGTACAGAAGACCAAAAAGGGAGAAAAGCAGTGAGTGAAATGAAAGGAGAGAGAAAATTCGGAAGCGTGGGGGAAGGAAAACCAAGGGTGGGAGAAAGAGGGAGAAGGACACAGCAGAGAAAGAAATTAGACCGAAATGGGGGAGGGGGGTAGAAAATACACAGCAGAGGTGCCAGCACATGCAGAGCGCTCAAAGGAGAGAGGAAAACCAGAAGGAAAAAAACTATGGGGGACAGCAAAGTAAAAAACCTGATAGAGTTAGACGAAGTGAGAGGGTGAAAGAAAACAAGGGAGAGAATGGGTGTGAAAAGAGAGACGGTAGTGACGGAAGCAGAAAGATAAAAGTGAGAGAGGAGGGGTGTATTGAGAGGAAGACAGTGGTGAACTCTCTGGCCACACACTCCTTCAGCCTCGTTTTGTCTTTCTTTCATGTAGTTTCCCCTCCTCTAACCCTCTGAGGCGTGAGGGTTGGAGGGTGAGTTAGAAATGGAAAGAGAGGCACCAATCCGGCGAGGGTGAACAGGAGGGAAGGCAAGAGGTAAAGGAGAGAGGGAGAAACGAGCAAGAGAAAGGTTGTGGGGGGCTTCCACGCTCCTCATGTTCCCAGGGTGCGTGCAATCTAACGCGTTGGCTGCGGTGTCGGGCTGACCTGTCATTGAACCAGGGTCACTCACCCGTAGTGACATGGGTGCTGGCTGGAGACAGCGGGCTGGCAGCCTCGAGTGCTCCAGGGGCCGCTATCGTCCCCTTTCTCTCAGTGCTCCTGCTGTGGGAGCAGGACTGCAGCAGACTCTACATGAAACTAGCTCCTTCTTGGCCTGTCAATGCGCTATTCATAGCGAGAATGAGCGAGCGCTGTGCCGAGCATGGAGGGGCTAAGAGAACAGGTCGAATGGGAACTAAAACTGTCTAAATAAGGCCTCCTCACATCCTTCTATCTCAGCCCCTTCAGTGCCAGGCAGGTGTGGCGCAGAACAATTCACGGGTTGATCGTGGGCGCATCACTCGACCACAAATGCTGAGGGGGGCCTGGGGCGCTTCTTTTGAATCAAAACTACAAAATAGAAAGCGACGCCTGATACAGCCCCCACCCCTAAAAAAGTGAGAAATGGGCTGGAAGGGAGACTCTCCCAGCGATTAAAGGAATTAAAAAGCACACACCGTTTGCCAATCAAATTACAGGTGCCAGTAATGTGCAATCTGATTATTTCGGATATAGTTAAAAAGGATCTAAGTTGTGCTGGTTATTTTCATACATTTTTCTGCCATTATTCTACAACATAATCCTTCGAATTAGGTGTTTTTGGATAGGCTTGCTCTGCAATGACGCTTTATTGAGAAGCAATGAAAAATGTGAAATGCGTCACTTTGAGGAACACACAGAGATGTTCACATCATGTCGGTATTAGTAGGTACGCTCCGTGGTGCCCATTTCACGGAACGCTGGTGGATGATGGGCAGAAGCGGCCCTGCCAGGGTTGGCACTTCTTGCCCAGCGTGCCCTGCAGTATGCACACAGCAATCTTTTAAAATCTGCCACAGAGCATACCTATATGAGATTGGAATATGTGGCCAGCAGGCTGCATGGCGATCTCCACAGCATGCACATTCACCCTCTGAGCTGGTTTACGGGATTGACGACACGTGTGCCCTTTCTTGTTACATGGAGATCTGTGCATCAGGTGTTCCACCCGCTGAGCTATCTGTACCTGTGACAACCGTGTAATTATTGGAAAATGCATCCATTATGCTCGAAGGAGTTAACAACAACTCGAATGGAAACCGTGGTGCGATGTTGCCTCTGTTCCCTTTTACAAGGCATGCGGTTTTCTATTTGTTCCCAAAACAGAATGAAGATTGCATGTACCAGGGCGGAGGCAATATGCTGAGCAGTAGGCACTTATTTTAGGAACACCCTCCCACCCCCCTAGGAGCGACTCACATGCAGAACACGCACTCTCATTTCTGCCTCAAAAACTCTTTCTACTTACTCCATTGGCAAAATGAATAGAAGCAGCTGCAGAATATTTAGCAATTCGGTCACATCCTCCCCCTGCAGCCTATAAGGAGCTTTCACGCTTTTGTGACAAGGAGCTCACGAGGCGTAAAGAAGCGCTGATAAACCCACTTAGAACCCTTCCCGGGCCGTCACCTCTCCCTGCCAAGCGGCTTTAGGTGGTAACTGACCTGTGACAGGCTGCCAGTCAAACCGAGCCTTTCTGAAGGGTGACACAAAAGAGTGAGCAGGGGAGAAAGAGGAGAAAAAAAGAAGACCGTCTGGAGCCTCGCCTTCCTTCCATCGCCGCCCCTCTCCCTCTTGCGCCCCTCAGAGTCAAGTTCAGATCAGGGGCGGCTTACAACCTTCTAGATAAGAGATCAGTGGCCCGTCCAGGCCGGATACTGCCCCGGCCGGCTGCTGATAATAGAGGCGAAGGTGACAGTGACAGGCAGACGGAGAATGGACACAGGGCTACTGTCAGTCAGTGTTGTTACATCCCCCGAGGACAGGGGTAGTAGGTGTGCATGTCTGTCTGTGGAGGGGAGTGAGTGGGTTTACAAAGCAGGAGAGGGGAGGAACAGAAAAACACAGCACCCAGTTGAAATGTCACGGTGGGTAAATGCAAAGTTCTCTCCGATTTATGTTCTTTCGAGGGCTGGCTTCTAAGGATTAGCGAACGCGAACACAGAACACAGCTCGTTTTCTATCAGTTTGAGTTTCTGGTCAGGGCTGCAGTAATCCACTGTAGGAGCGTCTCTAGAAGTGATTTTTAAAGAGTGCGCACAAGGGACCATGGAAAGAAAACACAGGTGGGACCACCTGCAATGAGCAAGCATGAAGATTGTGGGCACGTAACACGCGCCCCCGGGACCTGGCCCTGCCGGGGGCCTCATTAAAATGAAGCGTGGGAGCCCGCGCTTCATTTTTTAAAATAATTTCGGTGGGATTCGCGACCCCAACGCGAATTCCGCTGAAATTATTTTAAAAAAATGCTTTTTTTGGCCCTGGGGGTCCTTGTTGGACCCCCTGAGCAGGCCTAGGGGGTCAGGGTGTTTCTACCCTTCCCCCTTTTCTTCATTTTTCACTTTGTTTTACTGTTTTCATGTGACTCAATTCTACTGAGTCACAAGATGGCTGCCAACAGTTCCTGGTTTGGAGTGTTCAATAAATCAATCAGGGGTTTGTTAAAGCGCGACTACTCACCCGTAAGGGTCTCAAGGCGCTAGGGGGGGGTGCAGGTTCCATCCATCAAGGAGGGGGTCTGTCGAAGAGCCAGGTTTTGAGGTTTCTTGCGAAGATGGGGAGCGATGTTGTCTGTCTGAGATGGAGCGGAAGGGCGTTCCATGCTTTGGCCGCGAGGAAGGAGAAGGAGCGGCCTCCCGATCTGGTCTTTCTGGTGCGGGGGACCACGGCGTAGGAGAGCTGGGCTGATCGTAGGGTCCTTTGGGGTACGTGGAATTTGAGTCGGCTGTTCAGGTATGCTGGTCCAGTGCCGTGGAGGGCCTTGTGTGCGTGGGTGAGCATCTTGAAGGTGATTCTCGCCTCGACAGGGAGCCAGTGGAGTGTGCGCAGGTGCTGGGAGATGTGGCAGTGTTTTGGCAGGTTTAGGACCAGTCTTGCGGCGGCGTTCTGGATGTTCTGTAGCTTGCGGGTGAGGTTTTTGTTTATTCCGGCGTAGAGTGCGTTGCAGTAGTCGAGTCTGCTGGTGACCAGGGCGTGAGTGACGGTCTTTCGGTGTTCGATGGGGATCCATTTGAAGGTCTTACGAAGGAGGCGGAGGGTGTGGAAGCAGGAAGACGAGACAGAGTTGATCTGGCGGTCCATTTTGAGCTCGGAGTCCAGGATGATTCCCAGGTTGCGTGCGTGGTCCGTGGGGGTTGGTGGGTTTCCGAGGGCGGGAGGCCACCAGGTGTCGCTCCAGGCATCGGGGTTTGGGCCCATGATGAGTACTTCTGTTTTGTTGGTGTTTAGTTGTAGGCAGCTGTTTTTCATCCATTTGGCGACGGCTTCCATGCCTTCTCGAAAGTTGCGTCTGGCGGTGTTGGGCTCGTTGGATAGGGAGAGGATGAGCTGGGTGTCGTCTGCGTATGACACGATGTTGAGTCCGTAGGTTCTGACGATGGGGGCGAGTGGAGCCATGTAGACGTTGAAGAGCGTCGGGCTGAGGGAGGAGCCCTGGGGGACTCCGCAGGTGGTAGGTGTGGGGTCCGAGAGGAAAGGGGGGAGTCTGACCCGCTGCGTCCTGCCGGAGAGGAAGGAGCGGATCCAGTCGAGGGCGTTGTCCTGGATTCCTGCATCGTAGAGTCTGCGTATTAGGGTGCGGTGGGAGACTGTGTCGAACGCCACTGATAGGTCGAGGAGGATGAGGGCTACTGTTTCTCCTTTGTCCAGTAGGGTGCGGATGTCGTCTGTTGCGGCTTGGAGGGCAGTTTCCGTACTGTGGTTTTTTCTGAAGCCAGATTGGGAGGAGTCGAGGATGTTGTGTTCTTCAATGAATGTGGCGAGTTGGATGTTGATGGCTTTCTCGATGACTTTCGGGAGCAGGGAGATGGGTTTGTAGTTTTTGAGGTCGGTGGGGTCCGCTGAGGGTTTCTTTAGGAGGGGGTTGACCTCGGCGTGTTTCCAGTCGTCCTGAGGGTTTCTTTAGGAGGGTGTTGACCTCGGCGTGTTTCCAGTGTTGGCAGCCAATCAGAGTGAAGCTCGTGCCCGGGAGGGTTCGCAAACCCACTGTGGCCATAGATATCGAAACTTTTTCTTTTTCTAATTTCTCAAGAACTACTGAACGGATTTACACCATTTAACAAAAAGGGCTCTTTCTGAACCAAGGGCTACCTTTTTGCCAAATTTGGTGTAATTCCGTTCAGCAGTTCGGGCTGTAGCTTTGTCTAAAGTTTCCTATGGAAAATAACATGGGGGAAACACGTTTTGGGACTCCCCTTTTTTCTTGGCCCCCGCTTGACGATTCACCCCAAAACTTTCAAGACAGGAGCTGACCGGAGCGCCCCACTAGTTTTGAACATTTTACGAAGATTTGTCAAACGACGCCAAAGTTATTGGGAAAAAAAAACGCTTTTCCTATGGAAACTAGGTCCTAACTATAACTACCTACTGGCAACCGCCAGTAGGTACTAAATATATATATATATATACATATATATATATATATATATATATGTATATATGCAAAAAATATCCTCCTCCTTCGAAAAAGACAAGGGGACACGGCACGGCTTCAAGGAATCATTTATTCGAATTCTCTGGCATGACGCGTTTCGGCGGTAGCCTCTTCAGATGCCTCTGGTGTTACAAAT
Source organism: Calotriton arnoldi (assembly GCA_963921515.1). Classification (NCBI taxonomy): domain Eukaryota; kingdom Metazoa; phylum Chordata; class Amphibia; order Caudata; family Salamandridae; genus Calotriton; species Calotriton arnoldi. The sequence continues at coordinate 580,945 of CAWUFW010004894.1, read as the reverse complement.
TTCAATGTTTCCTTTTATTTATTAAGCCCCTCCTTCTAAAGTAGTGTGGGGCACACCTACACCATATCTCATCAGAGAACACTCGGCCAGTTCATAGTTATGGACTGCAGATCCCATCATGCAGTTGGTTCGCAATCTGGACGAATGTCTCTTACAGCCGGATTTTTCCCTCCTCAAAGTGAGTGGCTGAAGAATGGTTGGCTTGAGATTGTAGCACTGTGCTGGGCAAAAAACAATTCCTGAGCCCTGCACTTCCAACCTCACAGTCCCGGTGTTGGCAAAGCTTGGAGACGATGGTAAAGTAACTCCGTCTCTCCGTGTGAGTCACAGACTGTCAGCTGGCAGCAAAGACCTCTGCCTCCATCGGACGTGGGGCGGTCCGGGTTGAGCCACTACACCCTGAACACTTTTGGAAGGGTCCCCTTTGCGTGGTACTGGCTTCACGCTAATATGCAAAAAATATCCTCCTCCTTCGAAAAAGACAAGGGGACACGGCAGGGCTTCAAGGAATGATTTATTCAAATTCTCTGGCATGACGCGTTTCGGCAGTAGCCTCTTCAGATGCCTCCGGTGTTACAAATTTCAAAGTTTCCTTTTATTTATTAAGCCCCTCCTAAAGTAGTGTGGGGCACACCTACACCATATCTCATCAGAGAACACTCGGCCAGTTCATAGTTATGGACTGCAGATCCCATCATGCAGTTGGTTCGCAATCTGGACGAACGTCTCTTACAGCCGGATTTTTCCCTCCTCAAAGTGAGTGGCTGAAGAATGGTTGGCTTGAGATTGTAGCAATGTGCTGGGCAAAAAACGATTCCTGAGCCCTGCACTTCCAACCTCACAGTCCCGGTGTTGGCAAAGCTTGGAGACGATGGTAAAGTAACTCCGTCTCTCCGTGTGAGTCACGGACTGTCAGCTGGCAGCAAAGACCTCTGCCTCCATCGGACATGGGGCGGTCCGGGTTGAGCCACTACACCCTGAACACTTTTGGAAGGGTCCCCTTTGCGTGGTACTGGCTTCACGCTAATATGCAAAAATATCCTCCTCCTTCGAAAAGACAAGGGGACACGGCAGGGCTTCAAGGAATCATTTATTCGAATTCTCTGGCATGACGCGTTTCGGCGGTAGCCTCTTCAGATGCCTCCGGTGTTACAAATTTCAAAGTTTCCTTTTATTTATTAAGCCCCTCCTTCTAAAGTAGTGTGGGGCACACCTACACCATATCTCATCAGAGAACACTCGGCCAGTTCATAGTTATGGACTGCAGATCCCATCATGCAGTTGGTTCGCAATCTGGACGAATGTCTCTTACAGCCGGATTTTCCCTCCTCAAAGTGAGTGGCTGAAGAATGGTTGGCTTGAGATTGTAGCACTGTGCTGGGCAAAAAACAATTCCTGAGCCCTGCACTTCCAACCTCACAGTCCCGGTGTTGGCAAAGCTTGGAGACGATGGTAAAGTAACTCCGTCTCTCCGTGTGAGTCACAGACTGTCAGCTGGCAGCAAAGACCTCTGCCTCCATCGGACGTGGGGCGGTCCGGGTTGAGCCACTACACCCTGAACACTTTTGGAAGGGTCCCCTTTGCGCGGTACTGGCTTCACGCTAATATGCAAAAAATATCCTCCTCCTTCGAAAAAGACAAGGGGACACGGCAGGGCTTCAAGGAATCATTTATTCGAATTCTCTGGCATGACGCGTTTCGGCGGTAGCCTCTTCAGATGCCTCCGGTGTTACAAATTTCAAAGTTTCCTTTTATTTATTAAGCCCCTCCTAAAGTAGTGTGGGGCACACCTACACCATATCTCATCAGAGAACACTCGGCCAGTTCATAGTTATGGACTGCAGATCCCATCATGCAGTTGGTTCGCAATCTGGACGAACGTCTCTTACAGCCAGATTTTTCCCTCCTCAAAGTGAGTGGCTGAAGAATGGTTGGCTTGAGATTGTAGCACTGTGCTGGGCAAAAAACGATTCCTGAGCCCTGCACTTCCAACCTCACAGTCCCGGTGTTGGCAAAGCTTGGAGACGATGGTAAAGTAACTCCGTCTCTCCGTGTGAGTCACGGACTGTCAGCTGGCAGCAAAGACCTCTGCCTCCATCGGACGTGGGGCGGTCCGGGTTGAGCCACTACACCCTGAACACTTTTGCAAGGGTCCCCTTTGCGTGGTACTGGCTTCACGCTAATATGCAAAAAATATCCTCCTCCTTCGAAAAAGACAGGGGGACACGGCAGGGCTTCAAGGAATCATTTATTCGAATTCTCTGGCATGACGCGTTTCGGCGGTAGCCTCTTCAGATGCCTCCGGTGTTACAAATTTCAAAGTTTCCTTTTATTTATTAAGCCCCTCCTTCTAAAGTAGTGTAGGGCACACCTACACCATATCTCATCAGAGAACACTCGGCCAGTTCATAGTTATGGACTGCAGATCCCATCATGCAGTTGGTTCGCAATCTGGACGAATGTCTCTTACAGCCTGATTTTTCCTCCTCAAAGTGAGTGGCTGAAGAATGGTTGGCTTGAGATTGTAGCACTGTGCTGGGCAAAAACGATTCCTGAGCCCTGCACTTCCAACCTCACAGTCCCGGTGTTGGCAAAGCTTGGAGATGATGGTAAAGTAACTCCGTCTCTCCGTGTGAGTCACGGACTGTCAGCTGGCAGCAAAGACCTCTGCCTCCATCGGACGTGGGGCGGTCCGGGTTGAGCCACTACACCCTGAACACTTTTGGAAGGGTCCCCTTTGCGTGGTACTGGCTTCAGGCTAATATGCAAAAATATCCTCCTCCTTCGAAAAGACAAGGGGACACGGCAGGGCTTCAAGGAATCATTTATTCGAATTCTCTGGCATGGCGCGTTTCGGCAGTAGCCTCTTCAGATGCCTCCGGTGTTACAAATTTCAAAGTTTCCTTTTATTTATTAAGCCCCTCCTTCTAAAGTAGTGTGGGGCACACCTACACCATATCTCATCAGAGAACACTCGGCCAGTTCATAGTTATGGACTGCAGATCCCATCATGCAGTTGGTTCGCAATCTGGACGAATGTCTCTTACAGCCGGATTTTTCCCTCCTCAAAGTGAGTGGCTGAAGAATGGTTGGCTTGAGATTGTAGCACTGTGCTGGGCAAAAAACGATTCCTGAGCCCTGCACTTCCAACCTCACAGTCCCGGTGTTGGCAAAGCTTGGAGACGATGGTAAAGTAACTCCGTCTCTCCGTGTGAGTCACGGACTGTCAGCTGGCAGCAAAGACCTCTGCCTCCATCGGACGTGGGGCAGTCCGGGTTGAGCCACTACACCCTGAACACTTTTGGAAGGGTCCCCTTTGCGTGGTACTGGCTTCACGCTAATATGCAAAAAATATCCTCCTCCTTCGAAAAAGACAAGGGGCTTCAAGGAATCATTTATTCGAATTCTCTGGCATGACGCGTTTCGGCGGTAGCCTCTTCAGATGCCTCCGGTGTTACAAATTTCAAAGTTTCCTTTTATTTATTAAGCCCCTCCTTCTAAAGTAGTGTGGCTCACACCTACACCATATCTCTTCAGAGAACACTCGGCCAGTTGCTAAGTTGTATGTGAAGAATGAGTGGGTGTATTAGTGTATGTATGGATGATTTAGTGTGTGTGTGTGTGACTGACTGTATAAGTGAGTGATTAAACCTGTCTTAGTGAATGCATGGGTAAATGAATAATCTGGGTGAATGTCTGTATCAGTCTGTCAGTAGGTGTGTAAGTCACTGTATGGGTTGGTGAGTAGCTACATGAGTGTCTATATGGGTTACTGATTGGTTGTCTGAGTACCTGTATGTGTGACTCAGTGTCTGTATAAGTTTGACTCCCTGCATGGATGGCATGAATGTGTGAGTGGGTGATTCAGTGGGTGTATGGGTTCATGAGTGCGTCTGCAAGGGTTTAGATGGGTGAGTGAGTGTGCATATGGCTGTGTTTGTGAGTTAATGGATGTCTCAGTGGTATATGTGTGAGTAAGTACACATGTGAAAGGCAGTATATGTGAGTGTTGGACTATATAAGTGACTGTATGTGAGAGTGAGTGATTGCGAGAGTGGCTGTATGGATGAGTGTGTGCTTGTATCAATGATTGTATAAGAAAGTAGGTATGTGTTAGTATCTGTATGAATAAGTGAAGTGGTGTGTGTATAACTGTATAAGTGAGTAAATGGCAGTGTGGTTAACTCTTTGGGTAACTGACTAGGTGTGTGAGTAACTCTATTGGTGAGCAGCAGTGTGTGAGTGTCTGTATGGGTATATGAGTGCATATATTAGTGGCTTTCATGATTAGTGACTGCGTGTATGAGTGACTGTGTGGGTGAGTGAGTAAATGTGTGTATAGACCTATGAATCAGTGAGTGGGTATGTACTAACTGGTATTGCTGTGTCTATGTTTCAAGAATGGTAGTCTGTATTTTAGAGTCGGTGTATCAAAGGTTATATTAGAGTGTGAGGACTTGCATCAGAGATTAAGTGGATGATGTCATCAGTGATGTCATCATTGATGTAATTTGAGATGTCATCAGTGATGTCATGTATGATGTAATATATGACGTCATCAGCAGTGCATTGCGGGGGTGTGAGTTATAGTTAGCTCAGCTAACTATAACGACTGAATTTCTCTAGTTTTGTATGAGTGAAATGTCAGCCTAACTATAACGTCCCTGAAACCTGTGGTTTTTTCAGAGAATTTCTAAGGTTTTTTAAACAATTTTATTTATTAAAAGATGTTTGTAACAACTTTTTTCTTTTTTGTATAATGTTCTATGTATTTTTTAAAACTTTTAAAATAATTTTAATCACTTTTTTAAAATATATTTAACAGCTTATTAAAGATTCATAGTGTTATTTATTTGAATAATTACAGTTTTCACAAACTTGTAATATTGTTCTATTGTTTCTAATTTTGTACAGTGTGATATTATATGACAGAATTATGAATAAAAAAGAAAATTTGTATATAATATTTTAAGGTAATTTTTTTACTGTTCTTTGCTAAATTTAATTTTGTATGATTGCTTTTAATAGTGTAAAAGATGTTTTGTTCTCTCATTAACCCCTTCGATGCTCATGACGGAGCGGTTCCGTCATGAGCATCGGTTGGGCTGTGCTTATGACGGAACCGCTCCGTCATGAGCACAGCCCCTGGAGAAGCGCTGGCGCTCCCCTAGGGCATCGATCTTGCCCCCACAGAGGGGGATGGCAGCGGAAGAGTTTCCGCTGCCACCCCCGGCCCCTACCACGCTTCCCCATGACGTCAGCGCGCACAGCGCGCGCCGACGTCATCAGGAAGCGCTGGACGCGCTGGAAATCATTTCTTTCCAGCGCGTCCAGAGGGAGGGTAAGTGTTTCTTGTTGCGGTGGGGCGGGGGGGCCGTAGTAGGATGCCTTGAGGCATCGGGGGAGAGGAAAGAGTATTTCCTCTCCCTGATGTCTCAATGCTGGCATTCCTGCTTCACGATCGCGCACAGCGTCGCGATCGTGGAGCAGGAATGCCCCACTAGACACCAGGGATGTCCTTTTTCAAATATAGGAAGCGACCCCTTGGGCAAGGGTCGCTTCCTAGAGGGCCACAATTAATTGAAGACTTTTCTGCCCCCCCCTGGGGACAAATCGACCATTTTTTTCGGCCGTTTTTGGATCCAGGGGGGGCAGAAAATCCCACTAGATCCAGGGATTCATTTATAATCAAATGGAAGCGACCCCTTGGGCAAGCGTCGCTTCCTAGGGGCCACAATTAATTGAAGACTTTTCTGCCCCTCCTGGGGACAAATCGACCGTTTTTTTTTAGCCGTTTTTGGATCCAGGGGGGGCAGAAAAGCCCACTAGATCCAGGGATCCATTTATAATCAAATGGAAGCAACCCCTTGGGCAAGGGTCGCTTCCTAGGGGGCCAGAATTTCTTGAAGACTTTTCTGCCCCCCCTGGGGACAAATCGACCGTTTTTTTCGGCCGTTTTTGGATCCAGGGGGGGCAGAAAAGCCCACTAGATCCAGGGCAGATCGGCCTGTTTTTTTGCCCTTTCTGCCCCCGGGAGGGGGGGGGGCAGAAAACCCCACTAGGCACCAGGGATTTATTTCAATTGTGATGGGAGTGACCCCTTGGGCAAGGGTCACTTCCAGGGGGCCATTTTATTTTGTAATAGGAATTCTGCCGGCCTGTTTTTTTGCCTTTCTGCCCCCGGGGGGGGGGGCAGAAACCCCACTAGACACCAGGGAAGTAGTTTAAATAAAAAGGGTCGCTTCCAGGGGCAGATTTCTTTATGTGTATTCTGGCCGATTGACCATTTGAGTAGTAACATAGCGTGTTATAATGTTAATTGTTTTATTTTTTGTGAATTGCAATTGTAATGCTTTATTTTTTTGTTCTAGTTGAAGGCTTTTGCTCTTTAGACTGTTCCAGGTTGCGGTTTCGTTACTGGTGGCTCTGCTGTTTGTGTAGTTGCACGTGTTTGGTAAGAGAGTTTTTTGTACAATGTAATGAGTTTCATTTCTCTGCATGAATTTGTTTTTGCAAATGGTGTAATAATAGCAGTATGTTTGGCTTCTGTTTTTTGAGTGTCAAAAACATTTTGCATTTGTGCTCGATGTGTATTTTGTTGTCTTGTGAGTAATTGGTTTTGTTTTTTTCTTTCTAGTGGGATATCGTTTTTGCTGTGTCTCTGCAGAGTAGGTGCTGGTGAGTGTAGCTGTCTCTTGTAAGTGAATTGTATAGTTTTTGAGTATATAGATCTTTGTGATAAAGGCACACATTTTTAACTTACTTGCTTTGCACAGTGTTGGTTGTTGCTGACTTGTTTGTGCAGTCTCTTTTCTTAGTAAGGATAATGGCTAGCCGCAGGATTACTGCTCAGCAGGTTGTTGGTATGCTTTTTCAGTCTTCCTCTGACCATGGTTCAGAGACTGACTCTGCATCTGAGGCAGAGGAGGCAGGGGACGATTCAGGCAGTGAGTTTTCTCTCCACATGGAATCATCGGATACTGAAGATACTCTTAGTGCGGATGAAGTGCCTGTGTTAGAGGAGGACATTGATGTGCCGATAGTGCGGCAAGAGGCATCTGGGCTGCAGCCTGGGGCTGCAAGGATTTCCGTTGGTGTAGTGCGGCAAGAGGCATCTGGGCTGCAGCCTGCGGCTGCAAGGCTTCCCGTTGATATAGTGCGGCAAGAGGCATCTGGGGCAGCAAGGCTTCCCGTTGGTATAGTGCGGCAAGAGGCACCTGGGCTGCGGCATGGGGCTGCAAGGCTTCCCGTTGAAAGTGCTGACCTCTGGGTTGCCCCAGGCATGGTGTAGCCGGCATTGCCAGACTTTACTGGTGTTCCCGGGTGTAGAGTGAATACTGAAAACTTTTTGCCGATACATTTTTTTCAGTTGTTTATGGACGATGTGTTTTTGGCAGAGATTGTTGAGCAGACTAATTTGTATGCCGAACAGTTTTTGAGGGACAACAGTGCCAGTCTTAAGCCCCACTCTAGAGCTACCCGGTGGACTCCCACAAATCTGGAAGAGATGAAGAAGTTCTTGGGTTTAACTTTTTTGATGGGCTTGCTAAGGAAGCCATCAATGTCTTCATATTGGTCTACTAGTCCCTTGATGGCAACTGCTATTTTTCCGGCAGTCATGAGTCGTGATAGGTATTTGCTTCTGCTTCGGATGATGCATTTTGTCGATAATGGTTTAGCGTTGCCACGAGATCACCCTGAGTGTGACCGTCTTTTTAAGATTCGGCCTGTCATTGATCACTTTGTTGATCGATTTTCTGAGATCTATGCTCCAGGGAAAGAAATTGCAGTGGATGAGTCTTTGGTGTTGTTCAAGGGCCGCTTGGTTTTTAGGCAATACATTCCTAGTAAGAGGGCAAGCTATGGAATTAAGCTGTATATGCTGTGTGACAGTAGGACTGGATATGTCTCTAATTTCAGAGTGTACACCGGTAAGGATTCCAGTATTAACCCCCCTGGTTGTCCGTCCACTTTTGGAGTGACTGAGAAAATTGTGTGGGAACTTGGAAGAGGATTTTTTAACAAAGGCCACCATTTATATGTAGATAACTTCTACACTGGTGTGCGGTTGTTCAGGGAATTGGCCAAAGTGGACACTGTTGCTTGTGGCACAATCTGCTCTAACCGTAAAGGTTTCCCAAAAGAACTTGTTTGTAAAAAGCTTGTGCGGGGACAGTGCAGTGCGTTGCGTTGCGAGGAGCTTCTAGCTGTGAAGTTTTCAGACAGGAGAGATGTCTACATGCTGTCTACCATCCATGATGAAAGCACTGCACCTGTGACTGTTTGGGGTCAGGTTGCTGAAGCGCGCAAACCTGTGTGCATTTTAGACTAAAATAAGCACATGGGTGGTGTTGACAGAGTAGATCAGAGGTTGGAACCTTACGCTGCTCTTCGTAAGGCTTACATTTGGTACAAGAAGTTGGCTATCCATCTTTTCCACTTGGCAACCTTTAATGCTTTTGTTGTGTTCCAGGATTCTTGTCCTGAGTCAAAGATGACTTTTGCTAAGTTTCAAGAGTCTGTAATAGGCAGCCTTGTTTTAGTGGAACAGGCAAGTGTTCCTAGAGTTGGATTGGTGGAGGATGTTGCTAGATTGAAAGATCGCCACTTTCCTGATCACATTCCTCCCACACCCTCAAAAGACTTTCCCAGTAGGAGATGTAGAGTCTGTTGGCGAAGAGGTATGCGGAAGGAGACTTGCATGTACTGTCCCGAGTGTCCTTCTAACCCTGGGCTGTGTGTGCCTGCTTGTTTTAGAATGTACCACACGCAAAAGAATTTTTGGGAGCATCCATGAGTGGTAAAGTGAACTGCCTGGCCTCTATTGTTTAATATTTTTGGTTGAGTTTCAAGGTTGGCATTTGTGTAGTGTATTGAGTTTCAGATGTTGTGTTAGTAGATTTGTATATATTTGCAATTTGTTTGTGCTTTCTTATTTTTATAAAAAAAAATCCTAAATGTGATGGCGGGGTCTGGAGTGGCGCTTGTGTGGCGGTGTGCGTGGTCTGGCGTTTGGCTGGCGGTGTGTTTGGATTGGCGCTTGGCTGGTGGTGTGCGTGGACTGGCGCTTGGCTGGCGGTGGGTTTGTACTGGCGCTTGGCAGGCGGTGTGCGTGGACTGGCGCTTGGCTGGCGGTGTGTTTGTACTGGCGCTTGTCTGGCGGTGTGTTTGCACTGGCACTTGGCTGGCAGTGTGCGTGGAGTGGCGGTGTGTTTTGATTGGTGCTTGGCTGGCGGTGTGTTTTGATTGGCGCTTGGCTGGCAGTGTGCGTGGACTAGCGCTTGGCTGGCAGTGTGCGTGGACTGGCGCTTGGCTGGCGGTGTGCGTGGACTGGCGCGTGGCTGGCGGTGTGCGTGGACTGGCGCTTGGCTGGCAGTGTGCGTGGACTTGCGCTCGGCTGGCGGTGTGCGAGTAGTGACTAGCTGCTGGTCAATACACACACTGCTAGCCAAACGCCACTCAACGCAATCCGTGAGCTGGTGTGGATGCTGTGTCAGGAATGTGGGCGTGTGAAAGTGATGGGCCCTTGAATCGCGCTGTCTGCTGGTGTGAGTGTTGTAATGTGCTGGGCCCGTGGCTGGCGTGAATGGTTTTGTATGTGTCACACGTATGAAAGGTGTATGAATGGCCTGTAAAGAGGTTGGTGCCTTGTCGTGGCTTTACAGCTCACGAGCTGTGAGTCAATGGTTCAGTTTCTTGTCCTTTCAAGTAACAGTGCATTTCATTTTTGTGAAATCTCTGGTTAATACAACTGTATATACTGAACCATCACTCACCCTCGTGCCAAATCCAACCAGTATGTATGTGTGCTTGAGGAATAGGTGGTTGTGCATAAAAATGGGTCTTTTCTGTTTTTGTCAATGTAATGTGTTGGTTTTGTGCCTGGTGGTGTGAATGGTCTTGTGTGTATCATGTATGAAAGGTGTGTGAATGGCCTGTAAAGCGGTTGGTGCCTTGAATTGGCTTTACAGCTCACGAGCTGCGAGTCACTGGTTCAGTTTTTTTGTCCATTCAATTATTGACAGTGCATTTCATTTTTGTGAAATCTCTTGTTAATACAATTTTATATACTGAACCATCACTCGCCCTCGTGCCAAATCCAACCAGTATGTGTGTATGTTTGAGGAATAGATGGCGGTGCAGTAATCTTTGTCTGTTTTGTCTCTCTGCCAAGCTGTACATTTCATTTAACCTAACAACTGTAGTTTTTGTTGTAAACTAAACACCCATGGGAGTGCATGGTGATGTCTCTCTTGTGGATCCCAACAAGTTATCTTACCCACAATGTCCTGCAAACCTCAAAATGTGACTGACATTTTCCTTGCATTTTTGTGCCCAAATTTTCACACTGCAGAAAGTAACAACAAATTTCCAACCCCCAGCATTTCTCCAAGTATCCCAATAGAAATGGTACCTCACTTGTATGGGTGGGCCAAGTACCTGCGGCAGGGAATGGCCCAAAACCTATTGATGTGACATCAAAATTACCTATCACAAACCAACTTGGTTTTGCATGGGGGGTCCCATGACTTTTTGGCCCGGGGCTCGGCATCCATGTAGGGAAACCTACCTCACCCATACATTTCTGGAAACTAGACACCCGGGGGAGTCCAGCGAGGTATGGCTTGCATGGGTCCCCCATCATTCTCCTACCCATAATCTCCTGCAAACCTCAAATTTTGCTGAAAAATCCACTTTTTTCTCACATTTCTGTGTGGGAAATTTCTGGAATCTGCGTGGATCCACAAATTTACTCCCACCCAGCGTTCCCCAGGTCTCCCGATAAAAATGGTACCTCACTTGCGTGGGTGGGTGAAGGACCCGCGACAGGCAAGGCCCCAAAAGCTATTGAGGCGACATCAAAATTACCTATCACAAACCAACCTGGTTTTGCATGGGAGTCCCATGAGTTTTGGCCCGGGGCTCGGCATCCATGTAGGAAACCTACCTAACCCATATATTTCTGGAAACTAGACACCCGGGGGAGTCCAGCGAGGTATGGCTTGCATGGGTCCCCCATCATTCTCCTACCCAGAATCCCCTGCAAACCTCAAATTTCGCCGGAAAATTCACTTTTTTGTCAAATTTCTGTGTGGGAAAGTTCTGGAATCTACGTGGATCCACAAATTTCCTCCCACCCAGCGTTCCCCCAGGTCTCCCGATAAAAATGGTACCTCACTTGTGTGGGCAGGCATAGTGGCTGCAACAGGAAATGGCCCAAATGTCCTACCACCCAGCGTTCTCCTTGTTCTCCTGAGTAAAATGATACCTCACTTGTGTGGGTGTCGAAAGCAGAATTGGCTAAAAACGTATTTTTTAAAAAATGTAGCGCTTAGAATTCTCGGTGCTATACTCTAAATCTCTATGTTTTGGGCTCTTCCTAGCCACAGGCCTTTGGCCCACCCACACAAGTGAGGTATCATTTTACTCAGGAGAACAAGGAGAACGCTGGGTGGTAGGACATTTGTGCCGGCACGGTGATTCCACACCCAAATATGTGGAAAATGTGTTTTTTTCAACTAAATTTGAGGTTTGCATGGCATTCTGGGTAGGAAAACGTTGGGGGATCCTCGCAAGCCATACCTCATTGGACTCCCCCGGGTGTCTAGTTTTCAGAAATGTTTGGGTTTGGTACTTTCCCAAGACGGCCGCCGAGCCCGGGGCCAAAATCTCAGGTGTCCCCCCCCCAAACCAGGTAGTTTTGCTATAGGTAATTTTGAAGTCTCCACAGTACGATTTGGGCCATTTCCTGTTGCAGCCACTATGCCTACCCACACAAGTGAGGTACCATTTTTATCGGGAGACCTGGGGAACGCTGGAGTGGGACAGAAATTTGTGGATCCACGCAGATTCCAGAACTTTCCTACACAGAAATTTGCCAAAAAGTGAATTTTCCGGCACAATTTGAGGTTTGCAGGGGATTCTGGGTAGGAGAATGATGGGGGACCCACGCAAGCCATACCTCGCTGGACTCCCCAGGTGTCTAGTTTCCAGAAATATATGGGTTAGGTAGGTTTCCCTACATGGATGCCGAGTCCCGGGCCAAAAACTCATGGGACCCCCATGCAAAACCAGGTTGGTTTGTGATATGTAATTTTGATGTCGCCTCAATAGCTTTTGGGGCCTTGCCTGTCGCGGGTCCTTCACCCACCCACGCAAGTGAGGTACCATTTTTATCGGGAGACCTGGGGAACGCTGGGTGGGAGGAAATTTGTGGATCCACGCAGATTCTAAAAATTTCCCACACAGAAATGTGAGGAAAAAGTGGATTTTTCCGCGAAATTTGAGGTTTGCAGGGGACTATGGGTAGGAGAATGATGGGGGACCCACGCAAGCCATACCTCGCTGGACTCCCCCGGGTGTCTAGTTTCCAGAAATGTATGGGTTAGGTAGGTTTCCCTACCTGGATGCCGAGCCCCGGGCCAAAAACTCATGGGACCCCCCATGCAAAACCAGGTTGGTTTGTGATAGGTAATTTTGATGTCGCCTCAATAGCTTTTGGGCCCTTGCCTGTCGCCGGTCTTTGACCCACCCATGCAAGTGAGGTACCATTTTTATCGGGAGACCTGGGGGAACGCGGGGTGGGTGGAAATTTGTGGCTCCACGCAGATTCCAGAACTTTCCAGCACAGAAATGTGGGGAAAATGTGTTTTTTTGGACACTTTTTAGGTTTGCAAGGGATTCTGGGTAACAGAACCTGGTGGGAGGCAGTCAAGTCACCCCATACTGGATTCCCCTGGGTGTCTAGTTTTAAAAAATGTATAGGTTTTCTAGGTTTCCCTAGGTGCCGGCAGAGCTAGGGTTCAAAAACTACAGCTAGGCACTTTGCCAAAAAAGGGTCATTTTTCACTGCGAAATTGAGGTATGTCCACATTGCGTTTTGCGCCGTTTCCTGTCGCGGGCACTAGGCCAACCCATGCAAGTGAGGTACCATTTTTATCTGGAAGACCTGGGGAACGCAGGGTGCATGGAAATTTGTGGATCCACGCAGATTCCAGAACTTTCCAGCACAGAAATGTGGGGAAAATGTGTTTTTTGGACAATTTTTAGGTTTGCAAGGGATTCTGGGTAACAGAACCTGGTGGGAGGCAGTCAAGTCACCCCATACTGGATTCCCTGGGTGTCTAGTTTTAAAAATGTATAGGTTTTCTAGGTTTCCCTAGGTGCCGGCAGAGCTAGGGTTCAAAAACTACAGCTCGGCACTTTGCCAAAAAAGGGTCATTTTTCACTGCGAAATTGAGGTATGTCCACATTGCGTTTTGCGCCGTTTCCTGTCGCGGGCACTAGGCCAACCCATGCAAGTGAGGTACCATTTTTATCGGGAGACCTGGGGAACGCGGGGTGCATGGAAATTTGTGGATCCACGCAGATTCCAGAACTTTCCAGCACAGAAATGTGGGGAAAATGTGTTTTTTGGACAATTTTTTAGGTTTGCAAGGGATTCTGGGTAACAGAACCTGGTGGGAGGCAGTCAAGTCACCCCATCCTGGATTCCCCTGGGTGTCTAGTTTTCAAAAATGTATAGGGTTGCTAGGTTTCCCTAGGTGCCGGCAGAGCTAGGGTTCAAAAACTACAGCTAGGCACTTTGACAAAAAAGGGTCATTTTTCACTGCGAAATTGAGGTTTGTCCACGTTGCGTTTTGCGCCATTTCCTGTAGCGGGCACTAGGCCAACCCACGCAAGTGAGGTACCATTTTTATCGGGAGACCTGGGGGAACGCGCGGTGGGTGGAAATTTGTGGATCCACGCACATTCCAGAACTTTCCAGCACAGAAATGTGGGGAAAATGTGTTTTGTTTGACAATTTTTTAGGTTTGCAAGGGATTCTGGGTAACAGAACCTGGTGGGAGGCAGTCAAGTCACCCCATCCTGGATTCCCCTGGGTGTCTAGTTTTCAAAAATGTATAGGGTTGCTAGGTTTCCCTAGGTGCCGGCAGAGCTATGGTTCAAAAACTACAGCTAGGCACTTTGCCAAAAAGGGTCATTTTTCACTGCGAAATTGAGGTGTGTCCACGTTGCGTTTTGCGCCGTTTCCTGTCGCGGGCACTAGGCCAACCCACACAAGTGAGGTACCATTTTTCTCGGAAGACTTTGGGGAACACGAGGTGGGTGGAAATTTGTGGCTCCACACAGATTCCAGAACTTTCCAGCACAGAAATGTGGGGAAAATGTGTTTTTTGGACAATTTTTAGGTTTGCAAGGGATTCTGGGTAACAGAACCTGATGGGAGGCAGTCAAGTCACCCCATCCTGGATTCCCCTGGGTGTCTAGTTTTCAAAAATGTATAGGGTTGCTAGGTTTCCCTAGGTGCCGGCAGAGCTAGGGTTCAAAAACTACAGCTAGGCACTTTGCCAAAAAGGGTCATTTTTCACTGCGAAATTGAGGTGTGTCCATGTTGCGTTTTGCACCGTTTCCTGTCGCGGGCACTAGGCCAACCCACACAAGTGAGGTACCATTTTTCTCGGAAGACTTTGGGGAACACGGGGTGGGTGGAAATTTGTGGCTCCACGCAGATTCCAGAACTTTCCAGCACAGAAATGTGGGGAAAATGTGTTTTTTTTGACAATTTTTTAGGTTTGCAAGGGATTCTGGGTAACAGAACCTGGTGGGAGGCAGTCAAGTCACCCCATCCTGAATTCCCCTGGGTGTCTAGTTGTCAAAAATGTATAGGTTTGCTAGGTTTCCCTAGGTGCCGGGAGAGCTAGGGTTCAAAAACTACAGCTAGCCACTTTGCAAAAAAAGGGTAATTTTTCATTGAGAAAATGTGGTGTGTTCACGTTGGGTTTTGAGCCATTTCCTGTCGTGGGCACTATGCCTACCCACACAAGTGAGGTACCATTTTTATCGGGAGACTTAGTGTAATTCAGATTTGTAAAGCAACTGTTATTACCTATTGACTTTCAATGCATTTCTGCCTTCCAAATGAAAGACATTGTGTAAAAAAAGTAATTTTGAAAAATGACTGATAATTCTCATGCTAGTATGAGTATTCCCAATTTCAAAAATGTGCAAATATCTACTGTTTCTAAACTCTATAACTTGTTCCCATTTCAGAAATACATAGGTGTCGTTCATACCAATTTTTCCATGTATACATTTTCCCACAATAATTGCTATATAGCCGGTACATAATAAAAAGCCATTGCAAATTGCTGCTCAGTTTTTTACTCTGGGTTCGTCGGATTCTTGGTGAACCTACAAGTCCTATATATCCCCACAACCAGTAAGATCCATCGGATGTAACGGTATATTGCTTTCAAAGAGCTGTCATAATTAGAAGAAGTTACAGGTGAAAACGTTGACACAAAAGGCTGTTTTTTCAACTAATTTTCAATTTTTCCTATATTTAACTGTTAGTTTCTATAAAGAAACCTTGATGGATCTACACAAATGACCCCTTGCTGAATTCAGAATTTTGTCTACTTTTCAAACATGTATAGCTTTCCAGGATCGATTATTGCTTTCATACCCATTTCTACCATTAAGTGGAAGGAGGTTGAAAGCACAAAAAATAGCAAAAATAGGCTATGTCCCAGAAAAATGCCAAAACTGTGTAAAAATGTTGGTTTTCTGACAAAAGTCTGTCATTCCCTAAAAGCTGGGAAAATGGTGATTTCAGCCCCACAAACGCTTTTTGGATACCATTTGCAGTGAAAAACCCAGACGCTTTCATTTGCAGCCCTTTTTCCAATTTTTCCCAAAAAAAACAAAATTTAGCTGTATTTTGACTAATTTCTGGGACCCCTCCAGGGGAATCCACAAACCCTGGGTACCTTTAGAATCCCTATGATGTTGGAAGAAAAGGACGCAAATTTGGCGTGGATACCTTATGTGGTCAAAAGGTTACAGGGGCCTAAGTGCGCACTACCCCAAATAGCCAAAAAAAGGCTTAGCACAGGGGGGGAAAAGGCCTAGCAGCGAAGGGGTTAAGATAAATATCTTCTTTAAATTTATTTATTTATTTTTGGTTTACAAAAAAGGGTCGCGCACCGATCGAGCATCTACGCGGTGGGTGCGTGGATCCCGTATACAAATATCAGTCTAAAGTTAATATTTAGAACAAATTAATATATTTTTTTCACGAAGAGGTTTATTACTGAGTGCAAAAAAATAGTAATATAGAAGTTATAAATTTGTTTTGAAATGTTTTTAACAGATTTTTAAGGACGCAACCGTAGCGCACACTGGTCATGGATCTATACATTTGCTGCGCGAATCCGTTAAACGAATGTAAGTCTAAAATACGTACTTACACTGAAATAATATATTTTTTAAACAAAGAGGTTTATTATTTAATCCCAAAAATTGTATTAGTGTGGTTGCAAAATATTTTTAAGATGTTTAAAACACATTTTTATCTACGCGGCACCATCGCGCACCAGTCGCGTAGGAGTCGCGAACCCTGCTGGCACGTATTTCCGGGATCACGTCGGGGTTGCTACTCCGGCGTAGTTTTAAAAAGTATGAAATATCAATGTTGCAAGTTTAAATATCTGTTTTGCTTAAAGACTTTCCATTAAAATAGGTTCAAACACAATATTCCAATAGCAATTAATACTTTTATATTAAATTTACCACATTTTACGGGTGCACAACGTATACGCGATGGGTGCGGGACCCCTACGCGACTCCATGTGACATGTAAAGAAACCTTTTTATTGGTTAAAAAGCTTTTCATTCTCTTAGAGGGTGAAACCAACACCTGTGCCAGTCCTTTCATTTTGGGTGTGTCTCCTTGTTAGACTACTTTTCTGTAGACTCTGGAAATTCTATATTTTATTTGGTGTTCCAATATTTTTTCCATTCAAAAATGGCATCAGCTTTTCCTGAAGAGGAGCAGCAGAAGGAGATGGAAGAGGTGGAAGAGCCAGTCAAAAAGCACAAAGAAAGTATCGTGTCGGCGTTTTTTACTGTGCCGGAGGAAGTGAGTGCTCGAAAGGTGACCTGCAGCATCTGCCACAAAGTCCTCTCCAGAGGATCCAAAAAAATATTGGTGTGGCACTTCTTCGATGAAAAAACACCTAGAAACAATACATCCAACTCGTCTTGCACGAGAGATGATGGAACGACAGAAGAGGGGCCAAGCTGCAGCTGATAATGGTAGTCAACCATCTACCTCAGCAGGTGTTGTACTCACCACTCCACAACCCCAGATTGTCCCTGCACTTGCGGATGCAGAAATTCACTGTCGCAAATGTTTAACCACTCTTTGCGTTGGAGAACAGTTAATTGAAGCAATTGTTAATCTTTTGAAAGCACATAAGTGCAAATTTTTTGGGTCGTTTTCTACCTTGTGTTTTTTGTTCTTATGAAACACCATAATTGGACTGGCTAACTTTTATTTTTTAGTTAAAAAAATTCAAAAACACCCCCCCAAAAAATAATCTGAAAATACAAAGAAACCTCCAAATTGTTTACAAAAAGAACGTTTCTCACGGAACCACCTATACTGTTTAAAATTAGAAAAATTGTATGAAGGGAAAGTGATTGCTTGCATAAATGTGGGTGTAATGAATGTAAGAATTGTGCATAAGTGGTGTCTCAGTGAATGGATGAGCGCATGTATAATATGTGAGTGAATAAATGAGTGAAAGAGTAGTGCTTGGGTGATTTGATATGTGCATGAGTAGTGGCTGAGTGAATGGATGAGTGTATGCATAATGCCTGAGTAAATGGTTGAGTGTAAGAGTAATGACTGAGTGACTGCATGAGTGCATTGGTAGTGTCTGGGTGATTGCATGAGTGCAGAGGTACTGCCTGGGTGATTGGATGAGTGCATGGGTACTGCCTGAGTGAAAGGATGAGTGCAAGAGTAGTGCCTGAGTGATTGCATGAGTGCAGAGGTTCTGTCTTGGTGATTGGATGAGTGCATGGGTACTGCTTCACTGAAAGGATAAGTGCAAGGGTCATACCTGAGAGAATGAATGAGTGCATGGGTAGGGCCTGGGTGAACGGTTGAGTACAAGAATAGTGCCTGAGTGGTTGCATGAGTGCATAGGTAGTTCCTGGGGAATTGTATGAGTGCAGGTGCACTGCCTGGGTGATTGGATGAGTGCATGGGTAGTACCTGCATGAAAGGATGAGTGCAAGGGTGATGCCTGGGTTATTGGATGAGTAAATGGGTAGTGCATGGGCAGTTGCATGAGTGCAAGGGTAATGCCTGGATGCTTAGATGAGTACATGGGTAGTGCATGAGTGAAAGGATCAGTGCAAGGGTACTGCCTGGGTCATTGGATGAGTGCATGGGTAGTGCCTGAAAGAATGGATGAGTGCATGGGTAGTGCCTGACTGAATGGTTGACTAGAAGAATAGTGCCTGAGTGATTGTATGAGCACAGAGCTGATGCCTAGGTGATTGTATGAGTGCATGGGTAGTGATTGACTGAAAGGATAAGTGCAAGGGTAATACCTGGGTTATTCCAATAGTGCATGAGTTGTGCCTGAGAGAATGGATGAGTGCATGGGTAGTGCCTGAGTGAATGGTTGAGTACAAGAATAGTGCCTGAGTGCTTGCATAAGTGCATGGGTAGTGCTTGGGTGATTGTATGAGTGTAAGTGTAGTGCCTGGGTGATTGGATGAGTGCATGGGTAGTGCCTGCGTGAAAGGATGACTGCAAGGATAATGCCTGGCTCATTGGATGAGTGCATGGGTAGTGCCTATGAGAAAAGATGAGTGCATGGGTAGTGCCTGAGTGAATGGTTGAGTGCAGGTGTACTGCCTGGGTAATTGGATGACTGCATGTGTAGTACCTGAGTGAGTTCATGACTGCAAGGGTAATGCCTGGGTGCTTAGATGAGTGCATGGGTAGTGCTTGAGTGAAAGGATCAGTGCAAAGGTAGTGCCTGGGTCACTGGATGAGTGCATGGGTAGTACCTGAAAGAATGGATGAGTGCATGCGTAGTGCCTGAGTGACTTCATGATTGGAAGGGCAATCCTTGGGTGCTTAGATCAGTGCATGGGTAGTGCCTGAGTAAAAGGATGAGTGCATGAGTAATGCCTGGGTTCCTGCATGAGCACATGGGTAGTGCCTGAGAGAATAGATGAGTGCATGGGTAGTGCCTGAGTGAATGGTTGACTGCAAGAACAGTGCCTAAGTGATTGCATGAGTGCATGGGTGATTGCATGAGTGTAGGCATAGTGTGTGGGTGATTCGATGAGTGCATGGGTAGTGTGTGACTGAAAGGATGAGTGAAAGAACAGTGCCTGGGTCATTGGATGAGTGCATAGGTAGTGCCTGAGAGAATGGATGAGTGCATGGGTAATGCCTGTGTGAATAGTTGACTACAATAATAGTGCCTGAGTGATTGTATGAGTGCATGGGTGATTGCATGAGTGCAGGCATATTGCATGGTTGATTGGATGGGTGCATGGGCAGTGCATGAGTAAATGGATGAGTGCATGGCTAGTGGCTAGATGAATAGCTGAGTACAACAGCACTGTCTGGCTAATTCTATGAGTGCATAGATAGTAGTGAATAAGTGTATAGGTAGTCCCAGTGTGATTGCATGAGTGAATTCATAGTATCTGTTTCATTCAATGAGTGGATGGGTAGTCCCAGGATAATTCTATTGGTGCATATCTTTTCTATGTATGCATCTAAGAAGTCATTGGTTAGGGAGTTCAATACACATCTGTCCTATATAATGAGGAGTAAATAACTTGCAATTAAAGCACTTTTATTGGTGTATGCACTTTTGTAAAAGTAAGTATGATACTGCTCCTCAGAAATATGATGACACTTTTTAAATAGTCTAAAGGATGAACATTATTTATATTAGAAACAAATAACATAATTAAATTTTTCTAGGTTATCATGCATATTATATTATATATTCTTGCCTTTCAAGTAATTTAGATACATTACTCAGTAGAACTATTTTAAAGTAGTATTATCGTAAAAAGCATTAAAACTGTTTTCAAACTCCAACAGTAGCTACTATAAAGATGAAAAAGAATTTTTTTTATTTAATGATAATATATTACAGAAATTATAATATTATATTTTTGAGAACACAACATAAATTTAGAATTACATAACATTCTCAGTTTCCCTTTTTTGCTGTTCTCAGATTCCACTTAACTTCACCATACACAGTGATTTCAATGTAGAATCATCATTGAACAGCGGGAAAAAAAAACAATCAAATTGATTGTAGAAAAAAAGAAAAATCAGCATAGAACATCATCATCATGTGTAGCTATGTGTTTTCCTATCTACACTTTGTTAATTACTTCCTTCATCTACATTAACTCTACTATTTATCTCAAATACATTTGCAAAATGTAGACTCTCATTTACATCTGGTACAATATAGACAACAAATATATAAACTATTTCCTTTTAAACACAATTTTCCAAATGTAATATCAATTAGCACAAATGATAATCAAAGTACTAATTATAAATACTAATAGTTTGTAGTGCTGTCTACCTTAAGTTCACATCTTCCCAATAGGCCGAATGATGTACTCAAAACTTTAGCTGCAGACATAACAAATATGAATTTGGCAATTGATAAGGCAATCTAGCTTTGAATTCCAAGTGGGCATCATTGCAATGTGTCCATCCTTTATTACACTTTAAATACACAGTATAGTGTCGAGATGTTGTAGTAGGTCCATCATGGAAAATATTAGCCACTGCTGTAAAAGTTCTTCCTGAAATCAATATTTCACTTGCATTCAAAATTTTAATTTTTGTTTCCAATTTTCTTCCATTTGCTCTACAATGTGATAGCATTAAAATGAGATATTTTCCAAATCTTTCTATATGTAATGTAGACAACATCTCAGATCTACAATGTGAACATCTCATATCCTGATTGGCTGTTTTTATCAATTTGTTAAAAAGTACTGATTTGCAGTCTGGTATTGTCAAGTATAGGAATTATTCTGTATGTATTTCAGTGGTAGAAGTAAAAATACATTTTCAATGTGTATTCCTTCATGTTCTAATACTCCAAGCATAAGCATTAGAAATCTTGTGCATCTTGTTGTATATTGAGAGTAAATGTCAAGTTAACCATTACATATTTCTAAAAGATGCTGAATGCCAGAGCAGTATGCATTTTACTTCTGTCAGTTACCAACTGTTAAAATACGTGAAGTAGTAAAGAACAGAATCTTTTTCACGATTTCCCATGATTTCATGATGAAGATCTGGTAGATGAATCACAACATTCAAGAATCACATTAGCACAACAGTTGATACCTGAACTGTTTTCCAACTGGTATCCGACAATGTCATCAACAGTTTCCATTTTCTTTTTCTTTAGACCTTCAAGTTTCTCTTCAATTGTTTTCTTTTTGTGAACCTCAGTTGAATGTTTGACTTATTTCCGCTGTGGACACAGTACACATTTCTCATATATTGGATATTCATCTAAATGGGGAGCATAAACTTTTCTTAAACGATTGTACTCTCTTAAACAATTTGCATTAGCACTATCCTTTTTCTCATCAAAATCTATCAAATACAAACCAGAAAATGTTCTTACTCGAGACAATGCAATGTATGTCATTCCCTCTTTGAAAACTGTACTTCCAATATTTACAAAAGCTCTGTCTATACTCAAACCTTGAGATTTGTGAATAGTTACTGTATATGCTGGAGACAGAGGAAACTGTTGTCTATAAACATACGAGTCTTATACAAGCAAAAAATGTACAACACAACGCCCAATCTGTCTTACCTTGTTTATCTGATCAAATTTTATAATCAAAAATTCTATTCCATGTCTATTTGAAAATTTACAAAAGCAACAACTTTTCCCATTGCTCCATTAGCTAATACTGCTTCAACATTCAAATTACGCCGCAAAATTACTCGACAGGTGTTACATACATGTAAAGTCTTTTCTAATCCTGCAGTTTTAGATACAGACTTTTCCAAAGAATCCAATTTTGCCTTTATTTTCTTGGTAAGAACAATTGTTACTCCCTGGTGTTCAATTTTGTCAATAGCTTTTATTTCCACAATTTCTTGTTTTTCCAGTTTCAGAAGCTGTTGATTAAATGTAGCACACTCTTGCAGTGTAGGCATTAGAGAAACTATAGACTTGTTTTTGGCAAGCATATTGTACATTACTTCAGCTGCTTTTTCTCAAGTTGTAAACATGTTCCTTAGTAGTCGACTTTCTAAAGCTTGTTTTTCCTGATCTGTCAAGACACCAATTCTTATGTCTTTAAGAATATTTCCATAATGTTCATCACTTGCTTGTCGCATATTCTTAACAAATTCTATGGGGCAGATTTACAAGCCCCTTGCGCCACTTTTGCGCCGCCGTTGCGTCACTTTTGTGACGCAGCGGCGACGTAAACCATGCGCCACGTTGCGCATTATTTACAACGTGACGCATCTAGGGAGATGCGTCACGTTGTAAAGCCCTGCGCCACATGAAACCTGCGTCAGGTTTCATGTGGGCGTTCCTCCGCAGGGTGGGCGTTCCGTCGAAGGAATGCCTCGTAAAGTGACGCAGTGAAATCTACAAGATTTCACTGAGTCACTTTTTCCGACGCCGCTGCGACAAATCCTTACGCCTGCTTCAAGCAGGCGTAAGGAGTGGCGCACCACGTTAGGTATGGGCGGCCCACGAGCATTGCTGGAGTTGCGTCGCGCTTGCGACACGACTCCAGCAATGCGCCGCCCTTGCGCCACAGGATGCGACACGCATCGGCCTTTCCTTGCGCCACGGTGCGCCGCATTGTAAATGCGGGCGCTTCCGTGGTGGCGCAAGGAGAGTATTGCGTGTCGCAACTATTCTGGCGCATCCCTGATGATTTGCAGGGATGCGCCAGAAGTTGTAAATCTGCCCCTCCGTATTCAAAGTGTAACCAAATATTTACATTCCCAACACTTCCCAAATATTTTCTTGTGTCATCATGAAAAGAGTTTTAAAAACAGGTTGTCCCTTTACAGGAGTAAGTTGTAGTAGGTTTCCAAATACAAATAAATGTTTTCCTCCAAACAGAACATCGTAATCTGTTTTTAAAACCTGTTGCATTCTCAAGTGTACAAAGGCAAGCATTAAGTTTGAGACCATGCTCACCTCATCAATGATTAAAAGTTTCATTTTCTTTAGTACTCTTGAGACTTCATAACAAGCTTCTCCAGAAAGGTTCTGATATTTCAATTTATTATCATGTTCAACAGGTAGCATAAGTAATTGATGTAAAGTAATCCAGTTGGAGCTGTTACGATACAAGATAAATGTGATCCTGTAGTTTTGTGTAGATAACTGGTCAAAACTTTAATTAAGAAACTTTTTCCTGTTCCAGCTTGACCACTGATGTACAATAGAATAGGTTTAAATGATGAACATTGACATTCTTTTTTTTTTGCGCAGGAAACCATGTTGTACCTGTTTGACTTGTAGATAAATTTCTTTTTGTTAAATATTTAGTTGTTCTTCTAACTTTTTCAACTTAACAATATCCTGTTGTGCTTGTTGCATTGCAGTTTCTTCCTCATTCATGGCTATTGCTGCTTCATTTTCAATAACTGGTTGTCCCAGTGGATCTTGACTCAGTGGACCAGAACTTTGACTGCCTTGTGAACTTTCTCTAGCTATTTCAGCGGCAATAGTAGTTTCTTGTTCAATCTCATCATTTAACCTTTGTAGATAAGTTGAGAAAATTGTGTACTGAATGCTATCTTTAGTTGCATGAAAAGAATCTTCATAGTAGTCAGAACCTCCAAGTAATTCTGTTTCACTATGCCAAGGCTTGAACAGTTGCAGAAGTGCTAAGTAGAAAAATTCTCTCTTATCTGGACTTTCGCAACTGTGTTTTCTGTGGTTAATAAGATTTCCTTTGGCATGTTTTACTAAACATCCGTCACGTCCAAATACTGCATATTTCTCTTCTTTTATATTTTCTGTAACTTTTCTTTTAAAGCTGTAATGTTGAAGTATTTCATACAGACATAGGTTTTCGAGATGTGAACTCATTTGGGATTGTATGTATCCAACATATTAGTTTTAACAATATCTGTACTTTTTGGTTCATTCTGTGCTAACTATTTGATTTCTTGTAAAGATTTCAATACTCTATTTGACTTTGAATATAAACTGCTGAGCTCAACCGATCCGAACATTCATAGGATCCAATCTCTCTATGGGAAAGCATTTTCATGCTGTCGCTGTACAATTTCATGCTCAGCTCTGTCTTTTCAGATTTTGTAATATATGATTTAACATAGCGAGCAACAGCAATTGAATTATCTGCAACATACTGAATATCCATGTTTGCATTCCACGTTTTCAAAATAACTGGATTGTAGTCATTAATGTTAACCCTGGGCATAATACTTTGCTACGCTCACGGAGCATGCAAAGTTTGTGTTACTACGCACTACGCAAATTGCACGTAGCAGAGTAAAAACTCTGCTAATCAACATAGCGTAGCAATAGTATATTAAACACATACAAATGCTTTGTTAAAGCAATTTTCTATACTAAAACGCATATAACAAATTCACAAAAGTGAACTTTGACAATGAAAATATCAAGCAATGAGAGAGGTGATGATTTTGGGTTCTCCCTAACCTAGGGGAGGACCAGCAGATGCCTTGAACACAAAAAGCATATCATGTGAACGATTCAGTGGTGGTCCCTTCCTCCTAGGACCACCCCAAGCACAGTTATGGGCAAAAATACAATCCCAACCAAAGGCCCTGCAAAGCATTATGGGACGAGATTAGCAGTGGGCAGTGAATATTATAGTGTCCAATATCAAGATAATTCTACAAAGAGCTGCAGTTCAACTAGTCGTTACTAGATGTCCCTCACGAGTCAAATGCAAAAGCATTGAAATTATTAATACATCAAGCTGCAGTTCCAGTAGTCGTTACTAGATGTCCCTCACGAGTCAAATGCAAAAGCATTGAAAACCTTTCATGAAGCTTTTGCATTTGACTCGTGAGGGACATCTAGTAACGACTAGTGGAACTGCAGCTCTTTGTAGAATTATTTTCATATTGGATACTATAATATTCACTGCCCACTGCTAATCTCGTCCCATAATGCTTTGCAGGGCCTTTGGTTGGGATTGTATTTTTGCCAATAACTGTGCTTGGGGTGGTCCTAAGAGGATGGGACCACCACAGAATCGTTCCAAAGATGTGCTTTTTGTTTTCAAGGCATCTGCTTGGTTCTCTCCCTAGGTTAGGGAGGATACCAAAATCATCACCTCTCTCACTGCTTGTTAATTTATTGATTTTACTTTTGTGAAATGCTATATGCATTTTAGCATATAAAGACAGAGATACTTATTTTATCTTAACTTGCACTGTGCAAGATGCCTTTGGCAATTATTGTACAGTACAGTCAAGCACACAGCTACGCACTACGCAATTTGCATAGCTACGTGTAGTTCAAAATGTACTTCACGTAGCTACGTGAAGTGCTACTATGCAAACTATGCACAGGGTTAATTAATGTACTTTGAACCAACTGTTCTTTTTAAATTGTACTTATACTTGGGAGATCTCCGAGTTATTGTATGTCTCACTGATGTCCAAAAATTATTTACTCTTCCTTTAGAAATTATAGGACGTGGAAATCCAAAACTATATTTTATATAAAATTTTCCTTTACATTTATATTTCCCTCTGCAGTATTTTCCACAATTTGAAATTTGATTTGAAAGCGTATAACCTGTTCTCTCAAGCTCTTTTCTCCTCCTCCTGTTGGAATGGCACATGTAACATATTGTTCAATGCAAGACAAAACAGTTTCATCACTATCTATCCCAAATTTTGGTGCATTCTTTGTCCATAATAGCATGTGCATTTGAGGAGCACCTCTGGCCTGGTACTCTTTTCACCAAAAGAAATCAGTTACCTCTCCAAGCGGTGGAACTTTTTCATTGCAGATAAATGACATCATAGCTTGAAACCTATGGTTTAAATATATGCAGACATTTACAGGATCCAAACAACAGAGTTCTCTAGCTGTCTTCAGTTCAATGTTTTTCAAATTTGAATTTTCTTCTTGAAGGTACTTAAGTAAATCATCACACACATATTCAGCACAGTGTTACAAGCCATGTAGGTGTACCTAAGTTTCTTAACATACAGTTAAGTTCACCATGACGATGATACCAATATTCATTGGTACCATGTTGACACGCCATCAAATTATTTAACTGACATTCTAAATTTTCATCTCTTTGATGAACTTTGTCTATGAACTCTTTTGCAGAAACCTGTTGAAAATGAACTCCTGTTTTTAATATGTGGTTCACTGCATATGAAAGTGCAGACAAATTGCTTTCAAACAAAAGATGAAATATATATGGAATACACTGTCGATATCTTGGATATTCAGAGTACATTCTTGTTGATCGATATTCTGAAGCTCGAATCCGTACTGCTCACTCATCAAATCGTCCACCTTCTCCAGCGGGGAATAGCTGTGCAAAACAACGAGCTTCTAAAGTTTTTTCCCATACACTCATGGGAGCTCCCTTTGCTTCTTTCATTTGAAATAGTTCAATATTGCTTCCTATTATTTCTTTTGAATGCAAAGGTTGTATTGTATAATGTTCATAAATCTCTTCAGTACTGCACTTGTCCACTTTTTCACTTTGGCCACTTGAAATTTCAGTTTCATCTTCTAAGTATATAATTTCTTTATCGACATTTCCATTCTTATAATAAATATTATTCTGTAGTAGATATAGTGTAGCCTTTTGAAGTTTATTCACATCAACAAACTCTTGCCAGATTTTTTGACTCCTTTTTTGGGATCACCATTTACTAGAATAACTATTGGCTTATTTTTCTCTCTATCAACAACAACTGTTTCAATGTTTTTCTTAAAATCTAAAGGTAAGTACACAACTCTTCCTTTTAGACCTTTTTGTAAATCTGTTGGTGGCAGCTTACCTGTTTTAGGATCCATATGAACTGTGGCCTGAAATGGGAGCACAGATTGAATAAGAATTGACTTATAAGCATTTACATCTGCCAGTTCCTTAGGAGTAGGCACCAACTCTAAGTTGTTAGGTATTGCTCAAGCTGGCATTTGTTTTCTTCTAATTTGTTGTAACACTACTTACAAATAACCTGATCACTAGCTAAATCAAACTGACCCTCTATAAACAAATAAACACCAAATTGCTGCCACTTATCATTGTTTTCCTTTTCACTTTTTTAAATATAAATCAACATTTCTTGTTTGAATTTTATAGTGAGTACGTCGACAACAAATACAAATATAATTTGGTTTTTCAGATGAAACTGTGTTAAACTTTGTAATTTCTTCTGCAAACTCATCAATACTAATCTCTATCTCATGTTCTTCAACACCTACACTTATCAAACTCTCAATTTCTCTACACTCGTCTTCCGAACCAAAAAAAAACGAAACTATATATCATCACAAACTTTCTATATATCTGATAGAGAACCATGCAAAAGAGCTGTATTCATTTCACTTAAACATAGTGCAGGAGTTTTTACATAATGGAGTCTCCTGACTAACTTCCGCATTTCAGAGTGGTGTACAGCTAACATTCTTAAATGATGAAAAGTACTTTGACACACTTTTCTTGAAAGGCAAGCCAGAGAATAACCCTGCAACTTAGTATATTTTCTCATCTTACATGGATCTAGTCCTTGTAACATCTTAATCTTCTGTGTAACACTTTTTTGGCAAGAGGGGTGCAGAAAGAGGCAAAAGAAGTGAAGAAAGAACCTACACAGGTGCAGAAAGAAGAAAGAGAAATACTGAAAGAGGCAAGAGAGATGAAGAAAGAGTCAAGAGACATTGAGAACGATGAAAGAGGAGTGCAGACAGAGACAATACAGATGCAGAAAGAAGCAAGAGAAGTGCAGAAAGAAGCAACACAAGTGCACAAAGAAGGAATAGAAGTTCAAAAAGAACTAACAAAGGAGCAGAAAGAGGCTAGGGAAATGTAGAAAAATGCAAGACACATGCAGAAAGAGGCAAGAAAGGTGCAAAAAGAAGGAAGAGGTGTGCACAAACAAGCAAGAGGAGTTAAGAAACAACCAAGAAAAGTGCTGAAAGAAGGAATAGAGATGCAAAAAGAGTCAAGAGAAGTGCTGAAAAATGCAAGAGAGGTTCAGAAAGAGGCAAGAGAGATACAGAAAGAGAAGTAGAAAAAGAGGGAAGAGAATTGCAGAAAGAGGTAAAAGACGTGTAGAAAGAAGAGAGTGAGGTTTTGAAAAAGGCAAGAAAACATCAAAAAGAAGCAACAGAGGTGGAGAAAGAGGCAAGAGAAGTGCAGAAAGACAAGAGTAGTGTAGAAAGAGACAAGAGTGGCACAGAAAGAGGAAAGAAGAGTGCAGAAAGAAGCAAGAAGGATGCAGAAAGAAGCAAGATAAGTGCAGAACGAAGCAAGACAAGTGCAGAAAGAAGGTACAGAAGTGCAGAAAGAACCAACAGAGGTGCAGAAAGAGGCAAGAGGGGTGCAGAAAGAAGCAACAGAGGTGCAGAAAGAGGCAACAGAACTGCAAAAAGAGGCAAGAGAGGTGCAGAAACAGACAAGAGAGGTGCAGAAACAGGCAAGAGAGGTGCAGAAAGAGGGAACAGGGGTGCAGAAAGAGGCAGAGGAGGTGCAGAGAGAGGCAAGAGGGGTGCAGAAATAAGCAAGAGAAGTGCTGAATGAATCAAGAGAAGTGCAGAAAGAAGCAAGAGACGTGCATAAAGATTCAAGAGAAGAGCAGACAGAGGCAAGATAGGTGCAGAAACAGGCAAGAGAAGTGCCTCGGTGAACAGATGAGTGAATGGGAAGTGCCTAAGTGAATGGAGGAGTGCATAAGTAGTTCCTCAGTAAATGGAGGAGCGCATGGGTAGTGCCTGAGTGCATGGAGGAGTGCATGGGTAGTTCCTCAGTGAATGGATCAGTGCAAGGGTAATGCCTGGGTAATTCGATAAGTGTATGGGTAGTGCATGAGTGAATTAATGAGTGTATGGATAGTCCCTGTGTGATTGGATGAGTGAATTCATAGTGTCTGTTAGGTTCAATGACTGCATGGGTTGTCCCTGGGTAATTCCATTAGTGCATGGGTAGTGCCTGGGTCAATGGGTGAGTCTATGGGTATCACCTGCATGATTGGAACAGTGCTAGAGTAATCTGTACATGATTGAATGACTGCATGAGTAGAATCTGAGTGATTGGATGAGTGTATGCATAGTACCTGTGTGAATGAATGTGTGGAAGGATAGTGTTTTAATCATTGGATGAGTGCATGGGTAGTGCCTCAGTGAATTGATGAGTGCATGGGTAGTGGCTGAGTCTTTGGATGAGTGTATGGGTAGTGCCTGAGTGATTGGATGACTGCATGCGTAGACCCTGGGATACAGTTTAATACATCTGTGAACATGTTTTAAACATCAGTTTTCTCTACCACTTTCATTAGACACTCAGGAAGTACACATATAAATATGCACAACTTATTTCAATCTTCATTTCAGTACAATAAAACAAACTACAATACACATTTGTACATTTGGTAACATATTTCAAACATCACATTTCTCTAACACTTTGCAAGCTTTATAAATAATGCATCACAAAGTTAAAAATATCATTACAAACACTGAACCACCCCTACACAATACATAACACACCTTACCCATATGACTCACTTCTGAAATATTAATACAGATTGTGAAAATGTCAGAAACTCCTAAAAGATGTTCTTTCCAATACAATAAATGTACTGCACCACTCTCAACAAGGTAAAACCAGTAATGGCAAACTTTCCCCTCTCATTTTGCACACAAATGAATGAAAGTAAGATATCAAAATGCTCCTTTCAGTATTTCAAATTCTAAAACCCATTTCTTTTGGTTACACATATTAACCCTGTATTACTCTCTTCTAAAACTACCCAATATTCTGCTGTAATTTATTGGAGTCGTGACTCCACTGCAGTGCTGCACTGTAGCATCACGAGGGAGTCGCGAACCCTTACGGGAGTTCAAAAACCTATTTCCAATAATACTACTATTATTTTTTATGAACACACCACTTCTAAACATAGTAATGCTTTGGGAAATCTTACTTCAGTAGCATATCACTTATATTTAACTTAGAATTTCATATTTTTAAACCACTGTTAAGTTTCAACCCTCCCCCATTCTGTTTAATACTAGTTTCCATAGTGACACTTTCTATACCAGCAGGTCACAAGTTCACCATATTTTGAAATGCAGCACACTAGCTTACAAATACAAACAACAGGTGTGGTTGACTTTTACAAAATATTAGCCTATCCTGTCTACTTTACCTTTCAAACTTTTTCCATAACCAATCAGAAACATACTTGTTCAGCAAAGTAACATGCATCCTATTTTTGAGTGCACAGTGTTGATGAACAGTCAATCAGTTATCGATTTTCTCAAAAACAGCATCTTCTCCTCCATTTTAGATACCTCTCATTCTACCAACTGACTACCTCAGCTACAGACATCTTTTGATTCCTTCCAGACATCCCTTCAAAATGCTTACAGTATGGATTGTAGGGCACAGCTATGTTTTCTGGTGCAAAAAGTATGCTGAACACAGAGGTATTGACAAAGACCTAGGTTTGCAAAATGTGGATATTAAATGGTTTGCACAGAGAGGATTAAAGTGGCACCAATTGCTGCCTTTGGTTAAAACCTTTTTGCATCTCCAACCCCCTGACCTCATAATTGTGCACTATGGTGGTAATGACCTCGGCACATTGACTGGGGTAGGATTGGAAATCCTAATGAAGGATACCTTTTCACAACTGATGTCACTTTTCCCTCACACTGTCTTAGTATACTCTAATATATGCCAAAGAAAGAAATGGAAGTGGTCAAATCAATTCTGTCCACAGATTGAGAAAGCTAGGAAGAATGTCAATAAAGCTGTTTCTGCTTACATCCGAGACCATAACATGGGCTCTAATTATAACATCAACCTACATTTTCACATGCATAACACCTACAGAAGGGATGGAGTTCACTTCATAGATGAAGGAAACAGAGTGTTTCTCAACAACCTTAAGCTGTGCATCCGCACTTACATGTAGCTGGAACAGGGTCATAATGAACACAACAGCTCTTCTTAGAGCCAACCTATAAACCTACAGTGAAAGATATATATTTTTAAGTATGTATACTCTTTCTAAATATTTCCTGGATTCGTGAACCCGTTGCGAATCTGCATAACAAATGCACAAATTCAATGTACTACAACACATTTCACTTTCCAATTTTAACTTATGATTTATATTTTTAAATATTTTTTCTAACTCTCTCAATTTTAATGTTTTTACGAGCTTCAATCTCAGAAAGGAATATATACAGCTTTTTCTACACAAATTTAGATAGCATACGAAGTAAAACTCAGATATTCAAGTATTTGTATGTATCTTTTTATGTATCATGCCACTACTAAAAGCTACAGACACATGTATGCATACCTTCACTAATATGGTAAGACTTACAATAGTAACATGGGAAGGATTGCTATTTTAAATTTGCTATGCCTAACATTCAGAAAGTCAAAGAATAGTGAACCTGCAAGAGAAAAGTGAGATTTAAGACATGTTGGTAGAGGGATTAGTGATTAGGCTACTACATATGAGTGTGTGAAAAGGTACACTCAAAGTAGGCTGTATTAATTTAGGTGTGTGCAGACTGTCAAGTTTAAAGGTCTGCGTGCTCTCGTGACTGAGGTATGTGTCTATTTGTAGATCTACTCTCACTCATATTATGCATGCAAATATGCTATCTTCAAAAGCTGGTACCATCTCCTACAGGTCCCATTTCAAGCAGACACCAGAAAGTAGCAAGAGAGCTGTAGAAACAAGCAAGAGAAATACACAAAGAAGCAAGGTAGCTGCAAAAAGAGGCAATAGAGGTGCAAAAAGAGGCAAAAGAAGTGCAGAAAGAAGCAACAGAGGTACAGAAAGAGACACAAAAAGTGTAGAAAGAAGCAATAGAGTTGCAGGAACAAGCAACACAAGTGCAAAAAGAGGCAAGAGAAATGCAGAAAAAGGCAAGAGAGGTGGAGAAAGAGGGAAGAGGGGTGCAGAAAGAGGCAAGATGTGTGCAGAAAGAAGAGAGTGAGGTACAGAAAGAAGTAAGAGAAGTGCAAAAACAACAGCAGACAGAGAGAGACAAGAGAAGTACAGAAAAAAGAAGAGGCAAGTGAGGTAAAAAAAGAGGCAAGTGAGGTGCACAAAGAGGGAAGAGAAGTGCAGAAAGATACAAGAGAAGTGTAGAAAGAGGCAAAAGAGGTACAGAAAGAGGAAACAGGTGTGTAGAAAGAAGCTAGAGGGATGAAGAAAGAAGCAAGAGAAGTGGACAAAGAAGCAAGACAAGTGCAAAAAGAAGGTACAGAAGTGCAGAAAGAAGCAACAGAGGTGCAGAAAGAGTGAAGAGAATAAAAAGGCAAGCGAGATGCAGAAAGAGGCAAGAAAGGTGCAGAAAAAGGGAAGAAGTGTGCACAAAAAGGCAAGAGGGGTGCAGATAGAAGCAACAGAGGGGCAGAAACAAGCAACAGAGCTGGACAAAGAGGCAAGACAAGTGCTGAAAAAGAGAAAAGAAGTGGAGAAAGAGGCAAGAAAAGTGCAGAAAGAAGCAACAAAGTTACAGAAAGAGGTGAGAGAAGTGCATAAAAAGGCAAGAGAGGTGCAGAAAGAGGCAAGAGAAGTGCACAAAGAGGCAATAGAGGTGCTGAATGAGGCAAGAGAGGTGCAGAAAGAGGGGAAAGTAGTGCAATTTCTATGGACTGGAATCTAGAGAATGCTAAAGTGATTCTGGTATTTTACTGACCTCTACTGGTCGTTTTCTATCAAGACAGTTAAATAGAGGCAGTTGAACAAGTAGAAAGCAATTCTGGTATTTTACCGACCTCTACTGGTTGTTTTCTATCAAGACAGTTAAATAGAGGCAGTTGAACAGAAAAAAGTCCCTAAGCGTAAGGAGACAAGTCCTAGGGCTGATCTCCAGACCCCTCAAAGTACATACACATATAAGTATATACTAAAGTATAAACAAGGGGTCTCATGCTCGACCGAAAAATGGAGATCAGAATTAAGTGAAGGGAAAGGCAGGCTGCTGCTCAGAAGTATAGGAATATCAGTTGTGGTTATTTTTAAATAACCCTAATTTTCCCTCAGCAGCCTACCACAGCACGCTCATGTGTGTGTGTCTATGTGTGTGTGTGTGTGTGTGTGAGAGACTGAGAGCAGGCAGAGAACAGGTTACATTACAGAATGTGCAGCTACACTTGTTACCCCGACATTATTAGCCATGATATCCACAAGTGATTGGATAGTGATTTCCATGCTCGTTAAACTACTGTCCTGTGTCCACTGCCTCTTAGTTAAGGCGTGATAAAGAATTGATGTATATCTTTGCTAACATTTTGCTCAGTTTCACTTACACTCACTCCTATTATTTGATGCAACAAGAGAAAGATCTCTTCTCTGTTACAAAGAAGAGCAACATGCCTTTAGTTAGGGTAAGTGCTTCTCAGAAATATACTTGTAAGCTCCGTTGTGCACAGTCCTTGGATATCACAGAAAAGTTTCTGCTGCGAAGTCAGAACTCAGGAGGCCTAATAACAAATTATTAATGACCCTTTTCATAATTGACATTAGTCAAGGTCTGATATGGGCTATTTTGATGCTAATCGAAACAGCAGCCAGACTCAGCATAAACAGGATGATGTTAATCTAAACACATGCCAGGCCCAGCGTAAAGTCGTCTTGCAATACATATCACTGATTAGGTCCAGGTAGCACTTTCTTAAGCATGGTGCAAGCATGTTGCAATTGTCTGACTACCATCAATGCAAGAAAGAATCTGGGCAGCACAATATAACTCAACCCTCGGGAGTCTCGTAAATCTATCCACTTAGGGAATCAGCTCCTTCTCTCTGCCAATTTAAAAAAAATCATCACACAAAGCATTATAAACTTTTTATTATACTTCTGTTAAAATATTTAGGTAGGGGCTTCGGACTGTTAACAGCTGGGTTACAATATATTACACATGTTCACTAATTTCTCTAAACTCTAGCCATATTGACATGAGATTTTCCGTTTTATGAAAACATTGAACCATAAACAAATTATTCCAATTTCAGTATTAATTATGTTTAGAATGGATAATGCAATTGCTGGAGCAGGGATCTAGTTTAAATTAAAGTATTTTGGTTTACCATCGTCGGGGCTAATCATCTGCTTACTATGGGCCCAAATAGATCTTTGCCATTGCTTAGAGAAGGTCAGGAGCTGTACATCACATTAAATATTAATCCCAATCACTAATTTATTTTCCGTCAATAAAGAGAGTTTTTTGTGAGTTAACGGGTTTTATTATTAAAATCTTTAAGTAGTTCATCTTTATTGGAATATCAAAAGTTAAATTTGTATTAATCTCATCAATATATGGCAGAAATATAACATCAAAATTGGTTAATCAAAATATATAAATGCATTAAAGCGCATACCATAAAGGAAGAAATCCCTGTGCTAGGAATGAAGAGAGAAAAGGTGTTAGTCAGAACCCATAAAGAGCTCTAGTTTGAGAGAGAGAGAGAAAAATGCATAAAGCTTTACCAACAAAGTCATCTATATGAAATAAATCAATAAAGCAGAACTTCTCCTAAAGAGAGGTTCAGACAACCCAATAGAATCTCAAGCAACGTGGTATAAAGGTCTGGGTCTAGGAAAGTATCCAGACAAGTGTCTGGAAAAAAGCATGGGTATGAGTGGTAACCTACTCTAGGAACACACACTAATATAGACAACACATTTTGCAAATGTAACAGCTTAAGACTTTCTCCTTCTTAAGTCAGCCAATCATCTTGTGATGCTTTCATAGGAGTGGGATCACTCCTCGCCTTCTGACAGAAATACAATAGCCCACAGACAGCAAAATCAAATTTCCAACTACCTGCAACAGTTCTAAGTTTGAGCTGGTTATTCTCCCATTCAGATTTTTTTCCCATATTAGAATCAGGGCCTGATTACGATCTTGGCGGATGGGATACTCCATCACAAACGTGACGGATATCCTACCCGTCGTATTACAAATTTAATTCAAACCTATTGAACTTGTAATACGGTGGACAGGATATCTGTCACATTTGTAATGGAGTGCCCATCCACCAAGATCACCATAAATTTCTAACCTTCTAATATATCAAGTTTCTATCAATTGTCTATGTAGAAGTCAAAACAACATTATAACAAATAGAAAAATATTTAGCAAAGAAAATCATTAATTTCCTTTAAGAATGCTGCATCTTCCTATATGAACTCCCCACTACCCTATTTAAAGACTAGGGGCCTGATTAGTTTGGTGTCTGACTGCCATCCTAATGGAGATGGGACCGCCTGACAGGCTGTTGGCGGTCCCGCCATAGGCATTAGGATGCGACTGCCACCGCAGCGGTCACATTGCCTATATTTTGTATCACGGCGGGTGCTGCGGGCAGCAGCACACCCTGTAGTACAAAAAGGTGACACTACACATATGCCTGCCACGTGGTGCAGGGATATGTAGGGGGGCACCATAGGTGTCCCCTAAAAACCCACAGCTGAGGGCCAGGGGGCCAGCTACGGGCCCCCAATGTCCCTTTCAGCCAGCCTTTTCATGGCGGGTAAACCGCCATGAAACGGCCAGCGGAGAGGGACATCATAACCACGCCCTAATTTCTAATTATTTGTTAACAGTGATCTTTGTGTAAGTAGAAACATTCTGTGAAAATATATGAAAACATTAATGCAACTATTATTTATTATGAGAAAACATGTTCATGGAAAGGTAATGCATAGTCAGTGTTTTTAGTTAAGTGAGCATGTCAGACAATATTGCTTTAGCCATTTGAGGCCTAGTATGAGTAAATGTGACTGCTTGCTGCATATATTCATTTTTGAACACATTATTTTCAATAAATGTTACACAAAAATTCTGCATATTTATATAAACTGTGTTAATTTTTGGATTTTCTAAAAATGCCTTCCCAATTCCCCCATCTTATGATTATCTAACACATTTTCACTAATTAATCTTTAGAGTTCATCTTTATAGTTCATGCTCATGCTCAGTGAGTCTTCTTTCTTTTTAAATTCTCATATTGTTTTGCCTTTCTGTATGCTGCACAACTTCATCTAAATCTAATTCTTCCTAGTTGTCTGTCTCCTTTTTTGATATTTCTTCTGTTTATATAAAATCTTCAACCTTTATGAAAAGCAAACAGGATCAATAAATACAACTCTACAATTAGTATGGGCATAAATATTGCTCTAATAATTCCTTTTCCAGCTGTTTGCAAACCAATTTCCAATAACAGAAACTCCTTTACCTAAATTTCAGATAAGAAGTGTTCTTTGTAAATTCTAAAATGTTCTTACTTTCATCAAGTATGTATGCACAACAATGCTGAACTTTCAGCATCTTGCAGACTCCACCCTTCTCAGATAGTACAATCCCTGATGGTAGGCAATTTTGAAAATCCATGGATCTAATAGCCACTAATTCTGTATTTACAACTAATAAAGCTCCAGAACTACTGGTCTCCAGTTTGTCCACAACTGTTGAAAAATGTCACAACTGTTGAAAGATTTCATTTAAAACAACTCCCGCTGGTAGTATGATGTCTTCAACTACTTGTGTTGCATCACCTATGTGTCGTGTGTGTCTGCGTGAGGGTGTCATTGTTAAAGCTTCCATGCTATATACATGATGCATCTAAAGAAACAGCAAAGCTAAATAGCAAATACCCTCCCAATCAGCCAATAACTGGAAGCAAGCATACCGCCCACAAACAAAGTAAACTCCTTGAATGACCGTTTCTTCTCCTTGCAAAATGTGCCATGTTCCTCTCATGATTTCAAATGTGTGGTTCACAACTACTAATCCCTATCTGTCTGCTTCTAGTTTGGGATCTTCTTTTATAAACATATTTTCCCTTTTCTCTAATTTTAATTTAGGATAGATCATTTTCTTTTTGTATTAATCTTCTTCCTTTTCCATACATTTTTCAAAACATCTTCCTCTCTATTTTTACTGTGTGAAATATTTGTGTTTCTTCCCTCTAATGTCATGATGAATACTTTTTCTAAGGGTCTCATAAGCAGCTTAAATTGTTTTCGTAACCTATAGGTGTGGACGGTCTAAAATAATGCCTAGCTGAATCCATTTCTTTGGCCTGTGGGTGTAGATTCATTATCTTTTGTAATGGAATTCCAGAAAGACTTTAGGGCCTTATTAGGATGGCGGTCAGACTTTCGTCCGACCGCCATCCCTTCGGAAACGGGACCGCCCGACTATCTGTTGGCGGTCCCACCATTGGAATCACAATGCGACTGCCTTCAAGGCAGTCACATTGTG
The DNA here is from genome assembly GCA_963921515.1 of Calotriton arnoldi. NCBI lineage: Eukaryota > Metazoa > Chordata > Amphibia > Caudata > Salamandridae > Calotriton > Calotriton arnoldi. The sequence goes on along the minus strand of CAWUFW010004894.1, from coordinate 543,593 downwards.
TACCCTTTGTATTGCGGCATGTGCTGCGTGCTGCAGCACACTCCATAGTACAAAAAATACACATTCTGCATATCCCTGCACTATGTGGCGGGCACCATGCAGTGCCTGCCTCATGGTGCAGGGATAAGTAGGGGAGCACCATAAGTGCCCCCCACGGCACATGCCGGAGGCCCAGGGTGGAAGGGGGGCCACTAGGGGCCCCCAAAGTCACTTTCCACCAGCCTTCTTGCGGCGGATTTACCGCCATGAAATGGCCGGCGGAACCTGACATTGTAATGCCTATGGCAGTGCCTGAGAAGGCACCGCCACTATTGTAGGCATTACAGACCGTCCAACGGGCTCCTTGATTGGTCTTTTTGCCCCTGACCATCCGCCTACCATCCTAATGTGGTGGGCAGTCTTACATGGTCCGAAGTCGGTGGGACCACCACCGACTGGCTGACGGTGGCGGTCCCACCGCCCTCGTAATCCACGCCTAAGTCACAATAAGAATAAAAATATTCAAAGTGTTCTCACCTATATTCTAAGTTAACCAAACACTATGGGGCCGATTCCGATTCGGGCCGGAAAATGTACCGACCGACTCGGTCCGGGAATAAAGTCCGACCGACACGTACCGGCGCCGTACGACCCTGGTAGTACGATGAAATGCATGTGAAATCAGACTGACTCAGACGGAATACAAAACGACCGACCGAGCCGGACGGAAACAAGCCATCCGGCCGGGAAATCACGTGAAACGAACCGACCGACACGCACCCGAATTGAACCCGAACGAAACGTACCCGCGAACTCCGACCCGCGTAGTACGATGCTGTGCGTGCAAAACACGACCGACTCGCCCGGAGCACAAGCCGTACGACCGACACGCATACAAAACCCAGCCGAAGCAACCCAATACTACGCGACCGACTCGTACGCCGCATATGAAACCTAGCTGACACACAGCGGGAACGAGTCGGACAAGATCGCACCACACAACTGCAGCGTCCTACTCGGACACAAGAACGACTCCTACATGCACCAAAAACACCAAGGAAAAATTAGAAAAAAGGGCCAAACAAGCAACCACAAAGCCAATAAATACAGGGAGGAAAAAAAAATGGAGCAAGGACACACCTCCAACTCCACCTACATAAAGGCCACAAATCCCTACCATGATCCTTTGCAAATTCCACTGACCTGCCAGCACACAACACCATCACACAGCAACCACAGACACACTCACAGCTCATACATCACACAAGCCACACACCATTACCACACCTACAAATAGCACCCTCACACACACCCAGCTAAACCTACACTCACACCCCCCCAATTGCACACACACACATCAATCACCACCACCACCCATCACCATGCCCCCAAAGAAGAACCATAAGTTCCTAGATAGTGAATTGGAAGTCCTGGTAGACGAGATCCTGAGGGTAGAGCCACAGTTGTTTGGTACATTGGTACAACAGACCCCCATGTCGCAGAAAACCAAGATGTGGGCGAGGATTGTCGACAGGGTGAACGCACAATCACCATGTTTGCGCACAAAGGAAGACATCCAGAACAGGTGGTATGATGTGCGCAGGAGGGTCCGGGTCCTACTCAAAAAGGACTACCTCCTCAGCCAGCACACCGGCAGTGGCCCTCCTGCAAAACCAGTATACCTCAGGCCCTGGGAGGAGAAGGTGCGGGCCATCCTACCACCAGTGAGGGTATACGGACTAACAGACATCCCAGAGCCTGGTGAGTACACAACTAATATACACAATATGGTGTGACAACACACACACATCACAGTCAAGGGGATAGGCAAACCATGCACCCTTAGCAAATACACAGCAACCAAAAGATATTCATCCCAAGATGTGAATGCTAGTCAGACAAACACAATACCTCCCATCTCATAGTGATATGTAACTGTGTCATGACATGTACAAACCTAACAACAAATACAGCAAGGCAGTGGCACAAATAGAACCAACAAACACTCCCAGATATTTAAACACCACTAGAACACCACCTCACAGGGAAGCTCACCGAAAGGAAGGAATTCTGTGTATGCTGGTCAAGTCAGTGTAGCCAATAGCATGATGGGAGTGGTAGTCACAGATATGGGTCACACCCACAATTGGCCCATCAACACCACTCTGAACCATGCTCACATCACAGGGAGTGGAAAACAACTGACAAGATGGCTGACACTGGGTACTGCTGTGGGGAGCACAAGGCCCTGATGGGAACTGGGCACCAACAAACAACAAGACCACACGGTCAGCCATCTTGCCATTGCTGTCACACTCACACACAGTGAAGTCCACTCAAAAGGAAGGAAGTATGGGCATGCTGGGAAGGGGGGTGGAGGCAATAGCATGATGGGAGTGGTAGTCACAGATATTGGTCAGCCTCACAATTGGCCCATCAACACCACCCTGAACCATGCTCACATCACAGGGAGTGGAAAAGGACTCACAAGATGGCTGACACTGGGTACTGCTGGGGGGAGCACAAGGCCCTGCTGGGAACTGTGCAACAACCAACAACAGGACACCACTGACTGACATCCTGAAAGACAACTTGCACTCCCTGCAATGGAAGCATGTACCATGGTGGGATATCTGGCTGGGTGGGAAGGAGGACTCACAGCACTGACCATAGTTACAAGCACCTCCACTCACACACACCCTCAACACTAACTCCACATAACCCACCTGGGAGAATGCAATGCCTCACATCCTAACTAAAGATCCCACAAAGAACCACCACCCTGGGTCATGCTGTGTGAAGCACAGGGACACTCTTGGGACTTGTAGCCAAACAACTGCCAGGACAACACTCCCAGCCATCCTGTCAGCACAGGCACCCCACCCCACAGGGAAGCAGAGTCAAAAGGAAGGAAGGATGGGCATGCTGGGAAGGGGGTTGGAGGCAATAGCATGATGGGAGTGGTAGTCACAGATCAACATCTCACACCCACTTGGCCCAGCAAGTTAGCACTGAAGCATGCACACCTCACAGGGAGTCAAAAGCCACTTCAAAGATGTCTGACACGGGCCACAGCTGTGGGGAGCACAAGGCCCTGCTGGGAACTGGGCACCAACAAACAACAGGACCACACTGCCAGCCATCTTGCCATTGCTGTCACACTCACACACAGTGAAGTCCACTCAAAAGGAAGGAAGTATGGGCATGCTGGGAAGGGGGGTGGAGGCAATAGCATGATGGGAGTGGTAGTCACAGATATTGGTCAGCCTCACAATTGGCCCATCAACACCACCCTGAACCATGCTCACATCACAGGGAGTGGAAAAGGACTCACAAGATGGCTGACACTGGGTACTGCTGGGGGAGCACAAGGCCCTGCTGGGAACTGTGCAACAACCAACAGCAGAACACCACTGACTGACATCCTGAAAGACAACTTGCACTCCCTGCAATGGAAGCACGCTTCATGGTGGGATAACTGGGCTGGGGGGAGAAGGAGGCCCGGATGACAAGCAAATACCACCAATGCTGGTCATGCACACACCTCAACATTCACATTGACATGCCACAGGTTGGCAGGACAATGTGCTACACCAATATCACTCTCTGACTGTCACAATGTAGGAGAATGCAATGTCCAGGCCCACATCCAGATGTACAGTCACAACTGTCAGGTGTTTGAACAATTGATGCCAGTAGAAACATAACATACAATCTGTGTCTCTCCCCAAAACAGGTGATGATGGGGACACAGCAGCAGACGAGGAGGAGTCCCTGTCCCAGGCTCCAGGGAACACTGAGCTCACTGGTGTGGATCAGCCTCTGCACTCCTCGGATGGCGAAGAACCAGCTGGACCTTCCGGTGTGAGTCATCATGCAGCACCAGCAGGACCAACATCTGCACCCCCTGCACCCACCCCTCCAACAACTGCCAACACACAGGCCACCCCTGCCAACACGGACAGACCAAGGACCACAGATGACAACAGCGCAGGGACCCAGACCCAAACTGGAGCTGGTGACAACGAGCCCAGGAACAACACCCAAGTGGGCCCACGGTCACCTGTGCGTGCCACCGCAGGTCCTGCACATGTCGCCAGGGGTGGTGGGAGGGGTGGTAGACATAGGTCGCTCTTTGCAGAGGGGTCTGGACTGCATGATGACCCACAACTGGCACGCATTGCGGATGCGTACCAGACTAGCACCGGAGAGGTCAGCCAGGTAGTGGGGATCCTCAAGGACATACAACAGCAGCAGGCTGCCCATCATGCCCACTTGGACTCCCACATGTCCCGTGTCGAGACACACGTCACGTGTCGAGACACATTTCTGGCATGGAGTCCAAGAGGGACACATTGGAACAACTGACAGCGGTGCATAGAGACATACTGACATGCCTCCGCCAGATCAGCACCAACATGGCCACACCTCCATGTGTGCCCACAACATCTACTGCTGAAATAACTGCAAATGCCACAGGGAGGGAGGAGGACTCTGGCAGAGAGTCCCCTGCACCACCGCAGCCTGCACCTGAGGGTCCCCCCAAGAAGAGGGGCCGTCTGAGGAGGCCAAACTGAGAGGCCGATGGCCATCTACATCCCCCAGGAAGCCAACACCTGTTCTGGAACTTTTCCTCTGTGTGCAAACTGCACGCCCTGTCGAAGCCAACCCAACTCTCCCATGTGACATGGGAGCTCTAGTTGGCCAAATTCATCAGATGACTGTGGACTTTAGTGTGGACATCTCAGCTACCAAGACTTCCAAATCACATGGGAACTATGGATTCCAATTTCTATGTACAGCACCCACCATCCTGTGCACCATTCTCACACCTGTATGTAAATAAACTCACCAATACACCATATCTGCCTCTGTTGTGATTCCAACGTGCTCTCTGTCATGGAGATAGTGATCAGAAAAATGACACTGTGCATGCTAACTGCTACAGCAAGTCCAACACCGTCATGTCAGTCATGGCGACGTGACACATATGAGGGAGACACACCACTAGGGCCACACAACACATACACACCAGGGCCATCAGACTCATCACCTATACTGATGTTGCAACTAAATACAGTGGAATGCACAGACACGCCACCTATTCACAGTCTGTCAACTAGACTACAGGTGCAGTAAGCAAATGTCAGTCAGTTGTGTGACCACAGACAACGCACATCCCAAAGTGAAGCACAGGTTTATTACACATTTGCAACATGTTGTTTCCACTACAAATGCTAGATAATCCAACCTGGCTGTGGCCACAAAGTCAAAAAGTGCAGAAGATAGAAAGTCCAGGGGTGTGTGGCACATCACCTGTAGGGAAACGACTGCTTCCACCTTGCAAGTTGATTCATGGATTCGTGGGATCCAAGTTGATCAAACAACTCCGGCAGCACCCTGTGAAGGACAGACATGACACACAGTCAAAACCACTGAAGAACAGCACAGAACGGCAATACTCATGTCTAATACATGTCACGAGATAACTACACAAAACCAAGTTAGCATGTCAACACTGTTGGGCAGCACAGACCACCTGCAAGGACACATCGCTGCATGCATCCAGTCAAGTAGCACATGGCCACACTCAAACAGCAACAGAGCACCACACACACATATCATGCAAACTCAAATCATTGACATTACAACCATCTGGAGACTCACATTCAGCTGAAGAAGTTGGTGATGAGCTGTGTGCGGACATCACCATCATCATCATCATCATCTTCACTGGCATCGTGACCCAGGCCACGATCTTCCACAGGTGGCGGATGTTGGTCATCGTCATCCAGGATGAGAGGCAACTCCTTCCGCACTGCCAGGTTGTGCAGCATGCAGCAGACGATGACAATCTTGCACACCTTTGCTGGGGCATATGGGAGGGCCCCTCCTGTCTTGTCCAGGCAGCGGAAGCAGCTCTTCAGGAGACCAAAGGTCCGCTCAATCACCCTCCTCGTCCGACCATGTGCCTCATTGTAGCGCATCTGGGCTGGTGTCACAGGGTTCCTGAGGGGTGTCAGCAACCACGGCATGTTGGGGTATCCCGAGTCACCTACAGACAGACAATTGCACATTAGCCGATTTGAAAATGTGTGCGGAAAACAACATAGCAGAACACACACAATGGTACAAAGTCAGTACACACCAACAAGCCAGGCACGCTGGTTCGGCATCTGTGACATCATCCTCGGGATGTGACTACTCCTCATCATGTAGGCACCGTGTGCCGAACCGGGGAAACGGGCACACACATGTGTGATGGTCATATCTGCAAGACATACCACCAGAGCATTGATCGAATGGTAATGTTTACGGTTCCGGTATGCCTGCTCATGTGCCTGTGGTGGTATCAAAGCCACATGTGTCCCATCAATGGAGCCAATTACATGTGGCATCCTCCCCAGGGCATAGAAGTCACTCTTGATGTCAGTGAGTCGTTGACGTGTTGGGAAATAGATGTACTGGTTCAGGTAAATCAACATTGCCCCCAAAACATCGCGTAGCACACGGCTGAACATAGTCTGTGACATCCCACCGGCAGTCGCCACAGTGTGTTGAAAGGTACCGGTGGCAAAGAAGTGTAGGGCTGCCATCACCTTCACCTTGGGGGTCAGTGCTGTAGGTTACGGACGGCCAGGCTGCAAATGTGGGTCCAACCGCACTGCCAAATCCTCAATAAGCTGCCTGGTGAAGCGGTACCGTCGGATGCTGTCGCATTCCACCATCGTTGCCAGGTCTGGGAATGGTCGATGGACAGCAGGAGCCCTGCAGTGCATAGGTGAAGAAAGCAAGATTGTCAGTCACCCCAACTATGTGCCGTTCACCATACTCAATTTCACATGATACGTCATTAACAAACACAAGTACTTGATGTGTGTGTCGTTCTGTTTGGACATATATGGCACCTACATGGACATCATCTAACATCTCTGTTCAACAAGTGTTGACAACAGGTTCCAGGGTGTGCTATGGGAAACCATTAGGCTGTGTCACAGTACCCATTTACTGCTCTCACGTTCCACACACATACCACAGTGACATGTCTGGACAGATGCTCCACAGGCATCACAGCTCATTGACAGGTAGATTCCCAGGGACCCTGTCTTGCCACATGGACACTGGCATGACATTGCGTATCATGTACACGTCAGAGAAACTAACATGACACCCACAGGTAGTGGCCCCTGTAGCCACTGCAGGACAGACATGGACGTCTGTGACACACACACACACAACATCAAAGTTCATGCACAAACCACGTGGATGTGGAGACTGTCTCCCATTGTGCACATGGAGTCAGAGACATGCGAAACACAACATCCACACACACTGCGGAGGGACATCACTATTGTGGCAATGGGCCACCCTGTGACGTACATGCCTTCCCACATGTGAGCCTGGGGGTATGTGACATGTCATACACATACACAACCTGGAAATGTGACCATGACACATGCCCATAAATGAAAAGTTGCACACCACAGTGGTCAGGTGCACAACACACAAAGGACCCTGTCCCCATGAACACGTGCACAGCCTGGGTGTGTCTGCCCCCAAATGCCACCCCAAAAACCACATGTTCACCCCCATACAGATAAGGTCATGCTGCCACACATGCCTTAGATACAGTGTGGACTGAGTGTGGTGTTGTAGGTGTGCCCCTGAGTCCCTGGAAAGTATATGTGGCTGGCATAGGTTCACCAGTGACCAGCATGGTGACATATGCGTGTGACCTGTCCAGGGATGCGTTGAACAGCAATGGACCGATCGGTGTGCTCGGCCGGCCCATTGCATTGTATGTGAGCGGGTACGCGTTGTACAGCAATGGACCGATCGGTGTGCCCGGTCAGCCCATTGCATTGTATGTGAGCGGGTACGCGTTGTATCCCGGGTACGCGTTGAACAGCAATGGACCGATCGGTGTGCCCGGCTGGCCCATTGCATTGCATGTGAGCTGGTACGCGTTGTATCCCGGGTACGCGTTGAACAGCAATGGACCGATCGGTGTGCCCGGCCGGCCCATTGCATTGTATGTGAGCGGGTACGCGTTGTATCCCGGGTACGCGTTGTACGGCAATGGACCGATCGGTGTGCCCGGCCGGCCCATTGCATTGTATGTGAGCGGGTACACGTTGTATCCCGGGTACGTGTTGAACAGCAATGGACCGATCGGTGTGCCCGGCCGGCCCATTGCATTGTGTGTGAGCGGGTACGCGTTGTACAGCAATGGACCGATCGGTGTGCCCGGCCGGCCCATTGCATTGTATGTGAGCGGGTACGCGTTGTATCCCGGGTACGCGTTGTACAGCAATGGACCGATTGGTGTGCCCGGCCGGCCCATTGCATTGTATGTGAGCGGGTACGCGTTGTATCCCGGGTACGCGTTGAACAGCAATGGACCGATCGGTGTGCCCGGCCGGCCCATTGCATTGTATGTGAGCGGGTACGCGTTGTATCCCGGGTACGTGTTGAACAGCAATGGACCGATCGGTGTGCCCGGCCAGCCCATTGCATTGTATGTGAGCGGGTACGCGCTGTATCCCGGGTACGCGTTGTGCAGCAATGGACCGATCGGTGTGCCCGGCCGGCCCATTGCATTGTATGTGAGCGGGTACTCGTTGTATCCCGGGTACGCGTTGAACAGCAATGGACCGATCGGTGTGCCCGGCCGGCCCATTGCATTCTATGTGAGCGGGTACGCATTGTATCCCGGGTACACGTTGACCAGCAATTGACCGATCGGTGTGCCCGGCCGGCCCATTGCATTGTATGTGAGCGGGTACGCGTTGTATCCCGAAATACGCGTTGTACAGCAGTGGACCGAACGGTGCGCACACATTGGCTGGGGCCTGGCATGGCAACGGACGCGTTTCGAAGCTCCAACGAGTCTGATGCAGTGAATTCAGTTGGCCAGCCACAACAATGTTGCAAAATCATGGGTGTCATGAAGTTGAAGATTTGAAGGATGCTGTGGGTGTGTATTAGTGCTGCTATTCCATGGATTGGTCAGATTCAGAAGATGCAAACGACTTGGACCTATCACTTTGGACACATGGGACAGTATCTGCCTCTGCAGCACACATATAATGCTGGCTGTTCCCCTGAGAGCTCACTTGCCTGCACTACATGCTCCAGGACGAAATCTGCCACCAACACTGCTGCTGTTTATGCATCCTCTGGCTCCTGCAATGGCACGTACTGTGGAGAGAGCCACAGCCTTCAGCCTTGAGGAGAACCAGGCCCTGCTGGACAGCCTCCTTCCACAGTACAGCAAGCCTGTATGGGAAACCAGGGGAGCAGGTGAGTGTGCTGTCCACTGCCTCACTAATTGTGCATGTTGTCTGACTAGCAGGGCTTTCAGTGTGCACACCACTGGCTAGCATGCCCACTGAGTAGTTGTCACACCCCAAAGTGTGTAGTTACATGCACTGAACTGGTACAGTGCAGTAACAGTGCATTCCAACTAGGTTTACTTCCCATGCAATGATACCATGTAGTGACTGCTGGCAAACTGTTCATAGCCATTGTTGCACTGCCTGTGTACATCATATGCCCCTGTGATTGAGACATGTATATCCAACTGTGTGATGCACGTATATGTTGCATGTGTAGTAATGGCCTTTTCACTTTGTCATCCTCACAGGTTGATGCCCACCAGAAGCAGGAAATCTGGCTGACCATCGCCCGGAAAGTAAGATCCGTGGGGGTCTACAGGTGCAAGATCCGCAACTGCCAGAAGAGGTGGCAGGACCTTCGTGGCTGGACCCGGAGGATCGCAAGGGTCCAGCTAAAGCTGTCGCCTCCTCGCAGGAGGGGCGGACACCGGACCCTGACCCCCCACATGCTCCGGATCCTGGTGGTGGTCTTCCCTGAACTGGATGGGCAACTGAAGGAGAGACAGCAGCAAGGAGGGGGTGAGTCCATGACTGCACTGTGCACTTTGTCTGACATGCTATGTGCCCTCCTCTGGCCTGGTTAAACTTCCACAGTACATCAGTCATGTGGTCCAGGACCCATGTCCCTCATTTGTGACATGCCCACTTCTCCTCTGATACGCATATGTGTGGCCCTTATAGTCAGGAAATTGTGTCATTTGGGGACTGTGTCATTGCATTTAGCTTTGCTCAAGCTGGGGGACAGCATTTGTTCCTGTGACTATGTTGTGCGATTCATGGGTGGGTCAATTGCTTACACAATGCCTAAGTTCTGACATGTAATCTGGGTGTAACTTTGATATGTGGTCCGCTTGCTGCTCTGACTCACCACATGTCCCTGGGGAATTTGGCACACACCCATGCTGCTGGTGGGAACAATGTTTGGGCCTCAGTAGTATGTGTATCCAGTGTGTCACACATGCTTAGCCACCTGCCTACTGTCCAGGACTCATCCCTCTTACAGGTGGAGCTGGACAGTCATGCCTACTCCAGGGCATGCAATGCACTCTGTACTCCCACTCCCGTGTATCATCTGGCATGTTGTGATCAGTGTAATTACCCTCAGGTGTCTGCCTCTGTCTCATTGTGCTGAGTCTTCGTTGTCAGGACTACTGGTATGTTTATCGGTTAGGGCTCAGCATGCCATCTGAGATGTGACCATGATAGACGATACTTCTGTGACTTATAGGTGTCTGATCACTTGACTGTGCACACAGGTGTTTGCGACTGTGACTTTCAGTCAGCTCATGTTCAGAGAGTTGTGTTTCATGTCCCCCACATGTCCAGTTGGTATGACGTGGACAAATAGTAGTACAGATGATGTGGTATTTGGGGGATGGACATGTGCACTTGTCAGTCACATAACTTGCATTCCCCATGCCCTCGGATTGTGACACAGTGCAGACTGTTGTTGGCTGGCTGCCATGGCCATGTGACTTGAGACAGTAATGTATGACTTTGCACGCATTCCTGTGTCATGGAATTCAACTTCCTGAGACTGATCCTGCAGGGGAGTGACATGTGCAACATGCACCCCATTGTGGCATTGACTATCCGGACATGGGTGCATCATGGTGTCTGGTGCTGGTATGCATCACATGCATTTCTATTTAGACTCTGGCCATCCCTTTATCCGGACACCTGCACTGACTCAGTGGCAAGAGATGTGATGTGTGCATGTTCACATACTTCACCGTGTTCCCTGCAATGTCCAACAACTGTGTAGGTGGTGCATGTGTCCACACTGGGGTCTTACCATCAGACAGGCACCGGACAGATGGGTGCAAGGGCAGGAGGGGTGTGAGTCCCATGGTTGACCATCAGACTGACAATTGGCTTCCCGAATCTGTGTGAGGACTTTAGGCAATGTTCAACTAAGGATGCCAGGGCTTGCTCTGTAATGTGCTGTACTTACTGTGGTGTGTGCGGTGAGTGCAGGTGACTGATGTTTGTCTGTTTCCCTAATTGTTTGCAGATACATCCACGGCCATAGGAGGGGACAGCTCCACGGACCAGGAGGAGCAGCGGAGCCAGACTGGGTCAGCATCGGACGAGTGGTCAGAGGGACCCAGTGGCACGGAGGGCGAGGGGAGCCACACTGAGGAGTCCTCAGCACCATCCACCTCAGCTGAGGACCACAGCAGCTCGGAGGATGACTCCCTTGTGGAGGCGGGTCTCAGCAGCCACCAAAGGCCAGCTAGTCTGTCTGGCCCCGCCACCACCACCACCGCCCTCCCATTGGCTCCCATTCCTGAGGTCCGTGGGGGCTCCCGTACTCGGGAGCATGTCTCCTTCGTACCAGGCACCGCAGCCCCTGCCACTGTGTCCCCTGCTGCCCTGAGTGAGGAGTCTGTGTACCTCCTTCGGCAGCTCCATGTAGGGCAGACAGCAATGCTGAGTGTCCTCCATGCACACACCACTCTGTTGACACAGCTGGTGTCGTTCATGGAGGGCATCTCGACGGGTATGTCTGCCCTACAGAGGAGCAATAGGTCCATGGACTCCTCCCTGACGGCAGCAGTGTCCCTCCTCCAACAGTCCCTCACCCCTCCCACCTCTGCCCCATCCACACTTCCTGCCCCCCTACCTGTCCAAAGAAGATGCACACCTGCACAGTCACCCAAACACACAGACACGAGCAGCACAGACACACCCAAGAGAAAGGCAAGACGTGCACACACGCATCCTCAGGGGACTGATACCACAGACACAGGGGACGGGGAACACACACACACACACAGGCATCCACATTAACTCCGCAGTCCTCCAAATCCTCTCCCTCCAAGACCCCTTCCCTTGCCTCGCCTGCTAACACACCTACACAGCAGATCTTCCTGTGTGACCTCGGCCTCATCCCCTCCAATCCTGCTGATCCAGCATACCGGGGGAAGAGGAAGTCCACCCACACAGAGGGGAGTGCCCCTCGCCCCCGGACACCATCCCCCAGGCGCAGGCAGAGTCAGCCCCCCACCTGCAAGTCCCCCCGGTCCCGGAAGAGCAAGACCCCGCCACCGCCCTGCAAGTCAACCACCCAGTCTCTCACCTCCATCCCCCAGGCCACCACTCCACAGGTTCCACCGCCACACCCTGCCCCAGGTTCCCCCACACACCGATACCGCATCCCCAAACTCCTTAGGCCCTCCCCCCTGCCACTTGCTCTTCCACCCCCAAACCAGACGCTCTGCCTGTTTGTGCCACTGGTGTGGAGACCGTGTCCCCCCCTCTGTTCTGCCCAGCTGTTCTGCCCCCCCTTCCACTACCTTGGAGTCATGCACTGCGGTGGAGTCCACAACCACCCCGTCTGACTCATGCACTGCATTGGGGACCCAGTCCACTCCATCTGACCAGCCCACTGCAGTGGTTGCAGCACCAACTCCATCTGACTTGAGCCCTGCGGTGGTGCCAGCCCCCCCTGAGTCAGACACCTCCACTGCAGTTGCCGGTGACACTCCTGCACCCACCTCCCCTTCACTGCCTCCTTCTGGCATCCCCTGATCCTGGCCCTGCGGTGCCTGGCCTGCCCCTCGTATGCCCCTCCAAGGGGGATGTCCCCTGTCCGTACCTGTGCAGGCAAGCAATTGTTGACAAGTTGTCACACATCACCCTGTTGGGACTGTATATTTGGACTGGCCATTGGCCTTAGTTTATTTTGGACTTTTGATTTGAGTGGCACACTTGCTGAATAAAGCCTATTTTTGTTTACTTGTGGTTAATCTTTGGAGGTACATGATGTAGATGTGTAGAATCATGCATTTGCTGTTGTAATAGTGTTCAGATCAGGTAAATGAAGTTTTGCTGTGATGGGCTCCATGTGGTCCATGGGATATGTGTCCTAATCTAGTCTGGATCTATAGCATCCTTTGCTGCAGTCTGAGGGTGTAATGTTCAGCATTTGACACAGGGATGTACGTTTAGCATTTGTAGATTACCATCTTTGTCCTACACTGATGCACATCTGGTGGGCTTACCACTGTCCAATGTTCCTAGTACCCTGACTGTGTGCCCGTCTCCAATGGACATGCAGTTTAGCACATCAAATTTGGAGGACTCATCTGTGTGCACAGTGCATGTTGCTTGACATGTGTCTTGGGTGTATGCAGATGACTGACGTGACACTCCCATGCCCAGGCTGATATGAGCAGAGCCTTCAGTGTGTTGTAGTTGTTGACTCACTGACCGAGTGTTCTGCTGACATGTTTGAGTCATGCACAGACAAGGTTTGGCACAGCTGACCTTCCACAGGAGTGGAGTGCCCTCATGGCAGTGCGTGATTCCGTGATATAGGCTGTGCCCATGTTGTGTGTTGTGTAGGCATGTCTGTGCGTGTTCCCTTCTCCTTTTCCTACACAGGCTGTGTCCCTACGGATGTTCCTGTTTGTGATGCTTGCTGAGTTGTTCTGTGTTCATCCAGCATCTTGGACCTGGTTACTCCGGGATGTGGGTGCATGGCAAACTAATGTTCATGAGGTTGTCATCCCTAGTTGTCTTTGTTGTCAGGGCTGGGGATGTGGGCAAACGCAGATGGGACACAGTCAGGATTCCTCTTGGCACTTGTTGGTTACACGAGTAATGTGATTTTCTGTTTGTGTATGCTTTCAATGATTGTGACACGTTGTGTGTGTGACTGCTGCCACTCCTCAGGGTCAGAGCTGCAATGTTGGAAGTTGTCTATGTGTGTCCTTTGTGGGTCAGCTTGGCTTCTTCATTGGTGTGTGACTATGGCCAGGATCCCATTGTTTGGGGTGGATTTCACGTCATGCCCATGTACGGCATACTGTGCAGTGTGTCAGACATTCACAATTATTGTTGACTGGCCATGTGTGATGGGTTTCTGCACCTTATTTCCCCCCACCACCCCTGGGATTGTCATGGGTGCATGTGCAATGTCAGCAGTCCATGTGAGCTTCAACGCTGCACATTGGTGGAGTTCAAGGTGTGTGGCGTTGAGTGTGTGCAAATGTGAGTTGTTGCACGGCTGGGGCACTACCTCCATATTTTCCTTGGCTGGCAGGCCGTGCTGAGTGCTTTGTGCTTGTATAGGTGTGATGGTAGTTTGTTGCTCAGGACACATGGCTGTGGTTCACAGTGTGGATGACATCTACCTTTGTCATCACAGTGTGATTGTCATGCAGGCTAGTGTCACCACAATGTGGGGTCCCTGGGGGGAGTGCTGTGGTGGTTCTGTCTCTTGCTGTGTGTGTTGCTGTTCCTACAAGCTTGTGTGACATGTGTAATTTGGGCTCCCTCTCATCTCACAATGCCTGTTTGCCCACATAGGGGAATCCAATCCATGAGTTACTTTTGTATGTGACTGTGTTGACATCTATGTATCAGTGAATCTGGCCTCCTCATGTGTTGTGTGTTTGCCTGGGGACACTGGCACACAACCCCCCTCACCTGTTGTTTATGATATGCAGTGTGAGTCTGTCTGTTTGTGTTTGTGCTTTTGCACCACTGCACTGGCATATCTTTAGTTTGCCATTGGCTGTATGTTGTTTGTTGGCTTTCCCCTGCTGGCCCTGGGACTGCTAGGTCATCAGTCAGCACATTGATCATGGTTAGTATGTCCCATTGCTGCCATGGTATGGTATTTGTTCACCTGACATCTACAGTCTCCACAGGATATCTACATTTGTGTGTCCATTGATGCTGATATGTGGGTCTGCATTATGATGCTCACTTCTGTCATTGTGTTATTTGTGAATGTAGACAATGTGGGCCCCCATGGCTGATGTTTGTGTGCACATGGCCAGAACGATGTGTCATTGGCACTGCACTGCTTGCCTCACACAATCTATGTTGCTATGGGACACAAGCACTACAATGCCACTGTAGTGTTTGGTGTTGTGTGGCCAGGAATAATCCCTGCAGTTATGTTTTTGCAGCTTTTACCAGGACTACACTTCCCTTTTGGGCACTGTGGTGATGGGGCTTTGGGCCCCATTGCCACACTGTTCAAAATGTGCTTCAGCTATGGAGCACACACTTCCCTTTTGGGCACTGTTGTGATGGGGCTTTGGGCCCCATTGCCACACTGTTCAAAATGTGCTTCAGATATGGAGCACACACTTGCCTTTTGGGCACTGTGGTGATGGGGCTTTGGGCCCCATTGCCACACTGTTCAAAATGTGCTTCAGCTATGGAGCACACACTTGCCTTTTGGGCACTGTGGTGATGGGGCTTTGGGCCCCATTGCCACACTGTTCAAAATGTGCTTCAGCTATGGAGCACACACTTGCCTTTTGGGCACTGTGGTGATGGAGCTTTGGGCCCCATTGCCACACTGTTCAAAATGTGCTTCAGCTATGGAGCACACACTTACCTTTTGGGCACTGTGGTGATAGGGCTTTGGGCCCCATTGCCACACTGTTCAAAATGTGCTTCAGCTATGGGGCACACACTTACCTTATGGGCACTGTGGTGATGGGGCTTTGGGCCACATTGCCACAGTGGTCATGGTCTGCTTGCATTGTGTAGGCCACACACACAATTATGTGGCAATTGTCAAGCAATGTGGGGTGAAGGTTGTCTCGTATGCCGATGATACTCAATTGGTGTTCTCTTTTAGAGAACACAACGAGACAGCTTTCGCCAATTTTAGACAGTGTCTGTTAAACATCTCATCATGGATGACGGATAGCTGCCTGAAATTAAATACTGATAAGACGGAGGTCTTATTTTTTAATCAACCTACTCCGCCTCGATCTGTGCTGTGGTGGCCGACTGAGTTAAATCCGTCTCCGCTACCAGTTCCCTTTGCCAGGAACCTTGGGTTTAGGTTTGACTCTCAACTCACTGGCAAGGCGCAAATTGCTCATGTATCCTCACGGTGTTTCTGGAAACTGAAGGCTCTGCGGAGATTCCTTCACTTCCTGCCCATGGATTGCAGGAAGTCAGTAGTGCATGCATTAGTCACCTCTCAACTGGACTATGCTAACAGCCTCTACCTTGGTCTTCCAGAGTATTTGATCAGGAGACTGCAGCTTATTCAAAATGCAGCAGCCAGGTTGATCAGGAATGTGCCACTACGACATCATATTACTTCCCATTTGCGCAGTCTACACTGGCTTCCAGTAAAGAGGAGAGTGGAGTTTAAGGCTCTGGTTTTGGCACACAGAGCAGTTAGAGGGACCGGTCCTCAATACCTGAAGCGGAGACTTCAGAAATACATTCAACCCAGAGCACTCAGATCTAATGATCAGAATCTTCTGGTGATCCCCCGTTTTGCAAAGACTAGGATTGGTGGCCGTGCTTTTTCGGTGAAAACCGCTACCTTATGGAATTCCATGCCTGACCACCTGAGGAAAGCTAACTCGGAAACCATGTTTAGAAAAGCATTAAAAACATGGCTATTCGGCCTGCCCTAGAGACAATGGTCCATCCCGGTCTTTCTCCCCCCTAGGATGGATGCGCTGCTAGCGCCGGGACACTTCCGTTGGAGGTAGCCGTGCGCTCTATAAGCTTCAATAATAATAATAATAATAATAATGTGTGACACATCTGTTAGGGGGTCACATTGTATGTTCAATGTCATGTTCAGTGTTGTATGCATTTGACACAGACCACACACGCTTGTCATGGTGTTGGGGGCTGGGTTGTAATTTACAGACAGTCCTTATGTGGGAGTATGCTAGTTGTGTCATGCATTACCCGTCCTATGAGTAGGGGTGGTTGTAGTGACAGGCATCCAGCCCCCATGAGTGGTGATGGTAGTAGTGGTAGGCATCCATCCCCTAAGGGTGGGTATGGTAGTAGTGGCAGGCATCCAGGCCCCCCTGGGTAGGGGTGGTAGTAGTGGCATGCATCCAGCCCCCCCTGGATAGGGGTGGTGGTAGTGGCAGGCATCCAGACCCCCCTGAGTAGGGTAGGCATCCAGCCCCCCATGAGTGGGGATGGTAGTAGTGGTAGGCATCCAGCCCCCGATGAGTGGGGATGGTAGTAGTGGCAGGCATCCAGCCCCCCCCTGAGTAGGGGTGGTGGTAGTGACAGGCATCCAGGCCCCCCTGGGTAGGGGTGGTGGTAGTGGCAGGCATCCATCCCCCTTAGGGTGGGTATGGTAGTAGTGGCAGGCATCCATCCCCCTAAGGGTGGGGATGGTAGTAGTGACAGGCATCCAGCCCCCCTGGATAGGGGTGGTGGTAGTGGCAGGCATCCAGCCCCCTGAGTAGGGGTTGTGGTAGTGACAGGCATCCAGGCCCCCTGAGTAGGGGTGGTGGTAGTGACAGGCATCCAGGCCCCCTGGGTAGGGTTGGTAGTAGTGGCAGGCATCCATCCCCCTAAGGGTGGGTATGGTAGTAGTGGCAGGCATCCAGGCCCCCCTGGGTAGGGGTGGTAGTAGTGGCATACATCCAGCCCCCTTGGATAGGGGTGGTGGTAGTGGCAGGCATCCAGCCCCCCCTGAGTAGGGGTGGTGGTAGTGACAGGCATCCAGGCCCCCCTGGGTAGGGGTGGTGGTAGTGGCATGCATCCAGCCCCCCCTGGATAGGGGTGGTGGTAGTGACAGGCATCCAGGCCCCCCTGGGTAGGGGTGGTGGTAGTGGCAGGCATCCATCCCCCTAAGGGTGGGGATGGTAGTAGTGACAGGCATCCAGCCCCCCCTGGATAGGGGTGGTGGTAGTGGCAGGCATCCAGCCCCCCCTGAGTAGGGGTGATGGTAGTGACAGGCATCCAGGCCCCCCTGAGTAGGGGTGGTGGTAGTGACAGGCATCCAGGCCCCCCCTGGGTAGGGGTGGTGGTAGTGGCAGGCATCCATCCCCCTTAGGGTAGGTATGGTAGTAGTGGCCGGCATCCATCCCCCTAAGGGTGGGGATGGTAGTAGTGACAGGCATCCAGCCCCCCTGGATAGGGGTGGTGGTACTGGCAGGCATCCAGCCCCCCCTGAGTAGGGGTGGTAGTAGTGGCAGGCATCCATCCCCCTAAGGGTGGGTATGGTAGTAGTGGCAGGCATCCAGGCCCCCCTGGGTAGGGGTGGTAGTAGTGGCATGCATCCAGCCCCCCCTGGATAGGGGTGGTGGTAGTGGCAGGCATCCACCCCCCCCCTGAGTAGGGGTGGTGGTAGTGACAGGCCTCCAGGCCCCCCTGGGTAGGGGTGGTGGTAGTGGCAGGCATCCATCCCCCTTAGGGTGGGTATGGTAGTAGTGGCAGGCATCCATCCCCCTAAGGGTGGGTATGGTAGTAGTGGCAGCCATCCAGCCCCCTATGGGTGGGGATGGTAGTAGTGGTAGGCATCCAGCCCCCCATGAGTGGGGATGGTAGTAGTGGTAGGCATCCAGCCCCCCATGAGTGGGGATGGTAGTAGTGGTAGGCATCCAGCCCCCCATGAGTGGGGATGGTAGTAGTGGTAGGCATCAAGCCCCCCATGAGTGGGGATGGTAGTAGTGACAGGCATCCATGCCCCCCTGGGTAGGGGTGGTGGTAGTGATAGGCATCCAGGCCCCCCTGGGTAGGGTTGGTAGTAGTGGCAGGCATCCAGGGCCCCCTGGGTAGGGGTGGTAGTAGTGGCAGGCATCCAGGCACCCCTGGGTAGGGGTGGTAGTAGTGGCAGGCATCCATCCCCCTATGGGTGTGTATGGCATTGATGTTGGCCATCCCACCCCTATGGTTCTGCTGTTGCTAGTGTACGTTATTTGTGCATCCCTATGTGTGTGTGACATATTTCGGGTACGTGTAGTTTGTTTGTATTGTTGGTGTTTGACTTACCGTCTGCGCCGTATGCGTCCGTGCCGGTCCCGGTAATAGATGTAGAGTATAGGTAGGACCTGCGCAATGGGATTCATGCTTTGATCGTCTCGTTCGGGTTTCTCGTGTCTTCGAGTCGTACTCGTAGCAGGCTTGTTTGTCTCGTAGCCGTGGATCGTCTTGTGGCGCGAAACGGAGCTTATGTACGGCTCGCCCGGATGCTCAAACGTGCCGGACGTAGCGACGAGTTCGGCGCGTACGGAAGACACATCGTACTAGTCCGGCCGGAAGGTGCTGTGTATTTGGTTCCATGCGACTCGATTCGGCGTTTACGGATCCGGCTCGGGCGGGGAACAGGAGCTGGAATGGGTAAGTACGGCTCGCTCGGAATCTGGGCTGTTATGCGCATCGTACTTGTTCGTTCGGTAGAGTGTTCGAGTCGGTCGGAAAACACGCGTTCGGCTGGTATTTTTTCCGGATGAATACTGTTAGGTGCGCTTTCGGCCGACATCGGAATCGACCCCTATATGTGATTGCATATGACAAAGATATGTGGTGATAAGTCTCCTCCTCCGTAGCTGATGATTGCCTTCCAAACAAGACTTCTGAACGTATTTCTAGACCAACACCCAGTCACCAGGACTAAGGTCATGGCACTGTTCTCAATGCGGGTTTAGTGTGGGAGCTTCAATGTGGTGAGCAACAGAACACACCACATCAGCCAATTTAGTTTCAGAGAGACTGTCATTTCTCTGTGTTGGGTAGGCCTCCACCCATCGAGAGAAAATTCCCACTATAACCAGGACGTATCTCAACCTGTTACAAACAGGCATCTTGATAAAGTCCATTTGCACACTGATGAAGAGACCACCTGATCTCCTTATTTGACTTAGGGTTACGTTCATCTGTTGACATGTCACACAACAATGGCACAATTCCTCTGCAAGCTTCCTAAATCTGGGATAAAACCAATTATGCCTGAATATCCTCAGCATTGCATCTCTTCCTAGATGTGTTGGTCCATGAAAGTATCGTGTCATGGGAAACAGTAAATTGTCTGGCAACACTGGTCTTCCATCTGCTGACATCCAATTATCATTTGCGTATTTCTCACATACTGCCCTGATCCAACCTTGCTGTTCTGCTTCTGAAACATCCTCAGGCAATCTTTTGAGCGCTTCCCATGTACCAGCTACTTTCAACAACATCAAACAGACAGTGCCCTCTTCGGATTCTTTTGAGTAAGCCCCTTTAAATGTGCAGTTTACCAGTGCACAATACCATGCAACTTCATCTGCAAACATGTTTCCAACTGTGACATATCCATTGCCACTACTATGAGCTGCACATTTAACAACTGCAACTTCTAACTATCTGTAAATATAGTAATTCTTAATTGGGCTGTTGGACTTCAGGATCTTGTAAGGGCAATTCATTCTGAAACTTGTGCTGAGGTAACACCTTGAAGCCATGAAGCTTCTACAACTTCTTGAATTGAATTGTGAAAACAGCATGAGCTGCTCTCAATGTACCTTCATTGTTTCTCAGACATGAGCCATCAACAAAATTTACACAATCAGGCTCTATTAAAGGTTCAACTTTTAAGTCTGGCCTTGGCTTGGTGCATAAGTCCGTGACATTCAAACAATCATGCCCAACTTCATCTCCATTGAAATCTTAATTTATGGACAACATGGTTGATGGAGTCAAACGTTGACAGCGTAGGTACATACACAGAAGGTCAGCCAGTTGACCTTTGGAGTCAACATCTTTGTCCTGGGAGCAAACCAGAGAAGGTCCATCCTTCTAGGTCTCCTCATAGGTCTTAAACAGCTGGTGCAGTTCTTCTGTTCTTCTACAGTTTCAGAAAGGGTTCTGAGCAGCTGGTGATGAGATCCACTTTTGGATAGTGCAGTAGCCATTTGGAAGGGGTGATTGCCTGACACTTCCTAACCAATAGGGAGAATGTTCCTGGGGACAACCCTATACAATTTTACAGCATTTCTTGTGTGTTGTACTGCATGCATTATCAGACAGTGGGCTTGAAGGTGGGAAAACAAAATCGCTTTTCAAAATTCTTGACAAATTCAAGACAACCATGATCTTAATAAATAAAAGAACACATCTGTGCATATTTAACCAACAAGCTAAGTGCTGGAGTTCACATCATAGAAGAGAACATAAACAAATTAGAGAGCATGAACAGCCTGAGCAGTTTTATTTACTGTCTGATCAGTAGCCTGAGCTTAAACTCTCAGAGAAATCGGACATAGAGTCTTTCATCAAAAAACATTGATGATTCTGAACAAACTTCGTAAACAAGATAAGACTATGGCAAAGTGATTTGACATGCACAATTCTGCAGTTTTGACATACGCTACACAGCTACTCACTTAACATCTCCTCAAGATTTTCCAAAGTCTGAAATTTCCCATGAGCATAATGAAGCAGAACGAGCATACACATTAGAGACAATTTATCAAATGATTTTGGTGCATAGAGCGAAGATGCATCTGGACAGTCAAAGAACATGCACATCTGCAAGGACATTTCAAGAAGCTGTATATAAAGTGGCTAAAAACATGTATAAACATCGTTGAGAGAATTAAAGAATTAGAAGTATTAGAATATGACAGGTCAAGAAGCTCGGATTTGAGATATTCAATGGAAACTAGAGGATTTGGAAAACAGGCAACGTCAGAAAAATGTAAGAATTTTAGGCATAGCAGAAGGGACAGAACGCAGCAATGCCAGATCATTTGTGATCCATCTGTTTAAATCAGCAGTCCTTGAATTAATTGAATGGAATTGGTATCAACAAACACATCACTTCCCCCTGAACAACAGGCAGAACACCACAAGATCAACTCTAAAGCACATGGTGATTCTGTTGTCCTTGCCAACTTTTTGCATGGACAGAGGATTTTTAAAAACAGAGGCTGAAAGCCACTTCTTTGCAAGACATGACTTCCATCATTCAACAGTGAGAGAAGATGGAGACTTCAACATATGATTAGTGCATTTTAGTAAAGAAAGATTCTTATTGGCTCCAGCATGCCAAATTAAGATATTTCTCCTTGTTATGCCTTGTCGGGTAGGTGCAGCATTTTGGCACAAACCAAGGTTTACAAGTGTTTGTAAATCTGAGTTTGCTTCAAAATACTTGGGTGGATACATGGGAACACCCATGCTCCACCCATGTAATGCCTACCTGATGCAATGTAATACACGGCAGTGCTATGCACTGCGTTACATTAGTTTGTATTTACTAAACCACACAAATCGATTTTTCATGGCTTAGTAAACGCCAAAATGGATTTTGCACCAGAGCTCAAAAAAAAATCTCATGAAACCCCAATGCAAAATCGTAGTAAATCCGGGCCCCACTATTTTATACTAAGTGCCCATGGGTCTCATAAGTATATGCAAGCTTCAGTACTAGCATGCCCGGTTGTTTTGCAGATGATCAAGTAGCGGAATAGTTTCTCTAAAGAACCTTCATAATCTAAAACTAATATATTTCAAATATTGTACTGCAAAATGCCCCTCTTAGCCTGAATTTTTAGAATTTATTTTTTTAGCGAGTGAGGTAGAGGCAGCACCTCAACCCCAATTTCCCTGGATGGAATTAACTTGCTCATTGTGCTCACTCACTCACTGCAATGTGTGGCAGGTATGAACATTTTTGCCAGGGTTGCTTTTGGTTCCCAGTCAGACCCTGTTGATAACAGGATCCATTTGGTGCCCATGTTTCACTTATAGAGATTTCAACATAGCTAATGTCATTCAACACCGACTTCTACATCACTGTGTCAAATAGAGAGGGCATATCTACCAAGATGGCTCTGCATGGCATAGTAAATCTCATTGATGGGCAAAACAAACCCTTAATAAATCTAGCCCAGAGTTTGTAGCTATTCACTATGGAGGCATATGCTTTCCACTGTCTAGCATGACATATTCGAACCCATCCCTGTGAGTTTAAAAGACATACTTTAGGGGTGACTATATAAAAATTGATTTTTCCACATGGCAAAGGCACTTTTCTTTCTAAATCTCATTGGATTACCTTTAAACTTCTGCCCAGTCAGAGCAAAATGGTGCTCTCTGGAGCTGTATACATTTTTTTATATATGAGGAAGGCATACTTTCATGCTGCAGCCCTCATATGGCATTTAACTTCCACACCACTGGTCTAATTTCTGTTGACAAGTTACAATGGTTTTAATGGAAAAGTAAAAGACTGTATTGGGTAAAACCAATTTTACAATGCAATTTTATGGAGATAGCACACACAATGTGGCACTGAATAGCAGTGTGATAGTGCATCAAGCCATACTGTGAGCAAAATCAGAGTGCACAGAAATAACCCAGGACAATCACGAAGAAGAGGCAGATTCCCTACACATTTCCTTTGGAGCATAAATCTCTATGTAAGTCTTTTTCTTCTATCGTCTTTCCATACCTTTGTAAATAACACGTTTTTCCTTTTAGACTAGCATTTTCACACATGTAAAGTGGTGACAGAAAATGCTGGTGAACTCTAGGAAACCTTGAGGTGCCTGCCACGCTGTGCAGGTATGAACACATCGATTTACAGCTGTAGCACAAGCTCCCATTGAGAAATGGGAGTATGCGACCTCACCATATGGCCGATCACGATGACAGCACCGTAATTTGCCAGTCGGATTCCTTTCCGCCCGCCTCATTACAATAGAGGCGGTCAGAAAGGAATCTGACCTGTCATTCAGACTGGCTTCCGACGGGCTCTTAGAGCCTGTTCACCAGTCGGAATGCTGTCAGTAATCCCAAGGGTGGCTCTTTTCGCCCTTCGGATTACAATGTCAGGTTTTGGCAGCCTTTCTTCGCTGACATTTCTGACACAGAAAGGCTGTCAGAACTTGTCTTTGGGGGCCCCACAGGGGCCCCACAGGGTGATCCCTGCACCCTGTGGCAGGCACCTTGAGGTGCCTCCCACGGGGTACAGGGATGAACTGCACCTCCTATTTTACAATGGGA
Source organism: Calotriton arnoldi (assembly GCA_963921515.1). Classification (NCBI taxonomy): domain Eukaryota; kingdom Metazoa; phylum Chordata; class Amphibia; order Caudata; family Salamandridae; genus Calotriton; species Calotriton arnoldi. The sequence continues at coordinate 519,480 of CAWUFW010004894.1, read as the reverse complement.
TCATGCATTCAGGCCGGAATACTTGCTCCCATTGTAAAGTATAGGAATGCGACCGAACAGTGTTTGGTTGCACCCTAATTAGTCGGTCGGGACCGGGTATCAGTCGGTCCCATAACCAAGACGATGTCAGGTGGAGGAAACTCCGTCCGACATCATAATAGGGCCCTGTTAGAAATGGGGGTCTCGAGTTGGCAGAGGTAGGTACCTTTGACCAAGTAGGGGCCCTTGCTTCTAGTCAGGGTAAGGGGGCTACACTCCTAAAATAACCCCTGCTCACCCCCTTGGTAGCTTGGCACGAGCAGCCAGGCTTATCTCAGAAGGAGTGTGTAAAGCATTTGTGAACACATACAGTAATACAGTGAAAACACTACAAATGGACACCAGTTTAGAAAAATAAGTAATCTTTATCTAGACTTAACACAAGACCAAACGACAAAATCCACACTACAGTATTCAAAAATATGACTTTCAGATGGTAGAAATAGCTTAGTTCAATGTAGATGGTAAATGCGACACTTTACTCTCAAAGTACATTCGATGCGTAACGCAACATAAAGAAAAGGGTCGCAGGGAAGGCGATGCGTCAGTTCGTTGCTTTGGGGGAGGCAGCGCACCTGTTCCTAACTGCAGCGCAGGGGAGGCGATGCGTCTGTTCCTTACCGGAGAGGGGGCGAAGCGTCTGTTTCTTACTGTGATCCAGTGCGATGCGACAAGATGGCATCTCAATGCGATGCGACGATCCGGTGCGATGCGACAAAATGGCGTCTTTGATGCGATGCGACAACTTGGATGCAATGCGTGCACGCCCGGTGGCCGTGCGGCGAAATCGATGGTTTCTTGAGCCGCGACAGGCCCTGCGACGCGCTTCTCCGGTGATGCGACGGAAACCTCTGCGGCGGCAGCATGCTTCTCCGGTGATGCGACATGCTCCTTCGGCGATGCGACGGCAAACAGCTGCGGCAGCGGCACGCTTCTTCGGCGATGCGACGGCAACAGCTGCGGCGGCGACACGCTTCTTCCTCGTTGCGTCGCGCTTCCAGCTCCCAGCGACACGCAGTCTCTAGAGGGCCCAAAACAACAGCAGGTACCTCTCTGCAGGTAGAATTCCCAGCAAGGAAATTCAGGGGGAGCTGGGGGTGAAGTCTTTGTGTCCCTGAGACTTAAGAACAGGAGGCAAGCTCAACTTCAAGCCCTTGGAGATCTTCCTCAAGACGATTAAAGTACACACAAAGTTCCTTTTCTCCTTTCCTTGGCAATACGTAACCACTGCAGGCCAACCCCAAACAATCACAAGTGCAGGGGCAGTCTCCTCCTTCAGCTTCCTTGGTTTCTCTCCTTGGCAAAGGTTCGTCTTGATTCCCAGAAGTGATCTAACGTTCTGGAGTCTGGGCCCCAATATTTATACTACTAAATCCTTTGTTCTCTGAAGGCAGAGAGTTTCTGTACCCAGCCTAAACCAGTTCTGTCCTCCCTGGTGCAGCTTCCTGGCAGGAGGTGGAGACAGCATTGTTGAAAGCAGACCTGGCCCAGGTAGCTGAAAAGAAATCTCCTCCCCCTACTCTCTATTCAGCCCAGGTCCTATTCAGCCCAGCCCTGACTCATCAGACTCCTGGAGCCAAAGCCCTCTCCAGCCCCCTGTCACTCACAAACCAGACATGGAATACACAAACCTAGCAGAGGCATACTGGATGGTTAGGCAAGAAAATACCTACTTTCTAAAAGTGGTATTTTCGAACACAGAATGTAAAAATCACCCACACTAAAAGATGTATTTTAACATTCTGAAGTTCAGGCATACTAAACTTTACTTTCCCATCTTGTTCCTTGGGTCAGTTATGCTTATAAGATGTTATAATCAAACTGCCCATTCTGGCCTATAGGAACAGATAGCCTTGCAATAGTGAAAAACGAAATTGGCTGTAATTCACTATCAGGACATGCCACACACACCAGGGCATGTCCTACCTTTCACATACAATGCACCCTGCCCATAGGGGTACATTGGGCCTACCTTAGGGGTGACTAACATGTAGAAAATGGAAGGTTTAGGGACGGGCAAGTGGGTGCACTTGCCAAGTCGACATGGCAGTTTCAGACTGCTCACAGGCTCTGCAATGGCAGGCCTGAGCCATATTTTACAAGCTGCTTCTGTGGGTGGCACAATCAGTGCTACAAGTCCACCAGCAGCATTTGATTTACAGGCCCTGGGCCCTCATGGTGCACTGTACTAGGGTCTGACAAGTAAATCAAATAAGCCAATCATGGAGTCACTAATCCATTACAACAATTTACAATAGAGAGCATATGCACTTTAGCACTGATCAGCAGTGAAAAAGTGCCCAGAGTCATAAAACCACTAACAACAGGTCAGAAAATAGGCTAGGAGGAAGGCAAAAAGTTCAGGGATGTCCCTACAAAAAGGGCCAAGTCCAACACAACCCTCTTCCATCCAAAATGCAGGGTAGACCAATCACTACCTTGATGGGCTTCCCTGCTTTGGGCGATAGAACATGGACCCTGGCCCACAACTGCAGGTGCATACTCCAGTTCTACGCCAATCTGAACCCATTTGGATCCCTCTGTCCATACTCTCAGGGCCCACTAAGTTAACCCATGGGGAACCCTTCTCCTCACCTGTGGACACCATCTGTGCAGCACCTAGCCTTAGCTTGCTCACAGGTGTGTCCCAACAGACAGACAGCACCCACATGGCCAACACAGAGGTGTGGCCCTGTCCACCCCCGGGGTGTGACTCTGCTCCCCCTCCCAGGGGCAACTCTGTCCACTAGGACAGCAAGCCACAGTGGCCACTGACAGTTGTCAGTGATGAGACCCAGGCCTTATGCCTCTCAGGGCTCTCAAACCTCTGTGGCGTCTGAGAGCGGGGGGCACTAACCCCAGGTGCCTGGTACCCTTTGTCCACTCTCCCTCCTGTCAGGTCAGGTATGACATCCTGACACTGACCCACTAGCCGTGGGCCTGTACCCGGCGGCTGGACAGGAGACTGGGGTGGGCTTTCCCACACCGGTCCTCCTCCTTGGGGCTCTGCACCCTCCCACCTGGAGCGGTACCCCCTTCCAGAATTGTCAGGGCACCTGTAGCAGGTGTCCTGCACAATTCACCCATCAGTTCAAGGGTTCTATCCTGCAACTGGGACCCCAGCTTAGGGTCTGTACCCTTAGACTGGGCAGAGGTCAGGGGTGAGGCTGCCCTCTCCCTGCCCCCCTTACTGGGGTCCTGAACCCTCCCACCTGGAGTGGTGCCCCCAGAAGACAAACCGGTAGGGACACTGATTACAGTTGTCCTTCCCTCCAGGTCAGGCAACACCTGTACCCGGTCTCTCAACCCAGGGACTGCCCCCTGCATCTGAGCACCTGCCTGGCACACCAGGACTTCCGGGGGAGCACTCATGCCCCCCGAGGGTAACACATATCTCATGTGTTGTGTGACAGTCTGCCTGGTGCAGATCTCCCGACCCCTGTCCATCTGACAGTGCGTGAAGATCCCCCAGGACAGAAGTGGTGTTACCATGGTCACTCCTAGGGGACTCAGCCCTTCTGGCTGGCCCCTGACCCACTGGTTCTTCCACTGGGGAGTCTCTCCCCCTCTCACCCCTCAATCTGGACTTCTGCACCCTCCACTTAGGAGTGGTACTGCCAGACACCAGAACTGATGGAGGTCTGCTTACAGACACTCCACGTTCTCCGGACACTAGGAGATCCCCCTCAAATGGACCACTAGTACAGCTTAGGCTCCCTACCTGGTGTTCCCTTAAGGAGCCATCCAGGCCACGAGACTGAGGTTGGGCACTTTCGGGACACATACCAGTCTCACTCCTTCTCCTAGGAGACAGGACATGAGGCCCTACAACTTTCCCACTACAACGGGACCTAGCTGGGCTACTCTGAACCTCTCCCACCACTCTGGGCTGGAAGAGACCTGAGGCACTCCTCTTAGGGTCACTCCCCAATGCCTCTTCAGACCCTTTGGAATCCACCAAAAGGTCTGCCTCCGGGGTGAGCTCCCTGGGGTCAGAGAACTCACACTCCAACAGGTGTTGGCATAGCTCTTGAAAACAGGGACTTACAATATGCTCTCCCATAATTGAATCACACAGCCCCACAGAGGTGTTAACCAAACTATCCTTCACCTCACCATTCAGTGCCTCGCACACGTACCCTACCCCACACCACTCTCCTGAGATTGGCAAGACAGTATCTGACTGTCTCTGTCATTCAACCCACACTCTTCTGGGTGGTCTTCACACTCACACACCAGGACTTCAACCATGGGGGAACCCCTCTCCCTGCACCTCTCATCTAGAGTCAGTAGAGTGTCCCTCCCACCACTAAGACTATGAACCCCTGTGCCAGTTCCCCAATCCACCTCAAGGACACTGCGCACCACTGGAGCTAACTCATGTCCTTGAACCCCCTGGTGTATGTTAACCCCCTCCTTTAAGTCAGGAGCCACATCTTTGGGTGTGTGTACTGCTCCCTCAGCACTGGATAACTCAATTTTGCTGCCACCATCTGAGCTGGACTCCACCTCCAACTCAGCCAAGCTCACTTCCTGAGCTTCATACATTTCTTTTTCAGCTAAGGCTCGCTCTATCTCCTTGCACTCCTGGTCTAGCTGCCTCAGCCTCCGGTCATGAGCACGAATCTGATTCCTCTCTTCACGAGCCAATCTTTCCCAAAATGTTTCCTCCTCAGGGCCACTGCCCTCTTGGTATTCTGGCTGGGGATCCTCCCCCTCAGATTCCTCCTCGGAGTAATCTGCTAGTGTTGCTTCCCAGCATAGCACCTCATAGCTATGCAGGGCTGCCTCAAGATCCTGTCTAGCAGATCTCCTCTTCACAGGTAGCCCCCTCTCCTTGCAAAATACTTTTAGTTTCCTTATCTTGTTGATGTGCAGGTGCAAAAAGTTGACTTCCATTTTGACAAGGCCCAACAGGTGCAACAAATAACCAGAGTTCCAACAACCAAATTCCAAAGGAAACAGGGAAAAATAGTATGTGGTTGCGTAATGGTCTGCACTCACTAGTAGTGTACACCCATCACTGTATATGAGTCACAAATGCAAGTCCAAATCCTCACCGCTGACCACCAATGTTAGAAATGGGGGTCTTTAGTTGTCAGAGGTAGGTACCTTTGACCAAGTAGGGGCCCTTGCTTCTAGTCAAGGTAAGGGGGCTACACTCCTAAAATAACCCCTGCTCACCCCCTTGGTAGCTTGGGACGAGCAGGCAGGCTTATCTCAGAGGCAGTGTGTAAAGCACTTGTGAACACATACAGTAATACAGTAAAAACACTACAAATGGACACCACACCAGTTTAGAAAAATAAGTAATCTTTACCTAGACTTAACACAAGACCAAACGACAAAAATCCACAATACAGTATTCAAAAATATGACTTTCAGATGGTAGATATAGCTTAGTTCAATGTAGATGGTAAATGCGACACTTTACTCTCAAAGTACCTTAGATGCGTAAAGCAACATAAACAAAAGGGTCGCAGGGAAGGCGATGCGTCAGTTCCTTGCTTCGGGGGAGGCGGCGCACCTGTTCCTTACTGCAGCGCAGAGGAGGCGATGCGTCTGTTCCTTACCGGAGAGGGGGCGAAGCGTCTGTTTCTTACTGTGATCCGGTGAGATGCGACAAAATGGCGTCTTTGATGCGATGCGACAACTTGAATGCGATGCATGCACACCCGGTGGCCGTGCGGCGAAATCGATGGTTTCTTGAGCCACGACAGGCCCTGCGACGCGCTTCTCCGGTGATGCAACGGCAACCTCTGCGGCGGTGGCATGCTTCTCCGGTGATGCGGCACGCTTCTTCGGCGATGCGACGGCAACAGCTGTGGCGGCGACACGCTTCTTCCTCGTTGCGTCATGCTTCCAGCTCCCATCAACACACAGTATCTAGAGGGCCCAAAACAACAGCAGGCACCTCTCTGCAGGTAGAATTCCCAGCAAGGAAATTCAGGGGGGGGAAATTCAGGGTGAAGTCTTTGTGTCCCCGAGACTTCAGAACAGGAGGCAAGCTCAGCTTCAAGCCCTTGGAGATCTTCCTCAATATGATTAAAGTACACACAAAGTTCCTTTTCTCCTTTCCTTGGCAATAAGTAACCACTGCATGCCAACCCCAAACAATCACCAGTGCAGGGGCAGTCTCCTCCTTCAGCTTCCTTGGTTTCTCTCCTTGGCAAAGGTTCATCTTGATTCCCAGAAGTGATCTAAAGTTCTGGGGTCTGGGCCCCAATATTTATACTACTAAATCCTTTCTTCTCTGAAGGCAGAGAGTGTCTGTACCCAGCCCAAACCAGTCCTGTCCTCCCTGGTGCAGCTTCTTGGCAGGAGGTGGAAACAGCATTGTTGAAAGCAGACCTAGCCCAGGTAGCTGAAAAGAAATCTCCTCCCCCTACTCTCTATTCTGTGTAGGCTCAGGCGTGTGAAAGGAACTCTCCTCCCCCTACTCTCTATTTAACACAGGTCCTATTCAGCCCAGCCCTGACTCATCAGACTGCTGGAGCCAAAGCCCTCTCCAGCCCCCTGTCACTCACAAACCAGACATGGAATACACAAACCTAGCAGAGGCATACTGGATGGTTAGGCAAGAAAATACCTACTTTCTAAAAGTGGTATTTTCGAACACAGAATGTAAAAATCACCCACACTAAAAGATGTATTTTAACATGCTGAGTTCAGGCATACTAAACTTTACTTTCCCATCTTGTTCCTTGGGTCAGTTATGCTTATAAGATGTTATAATCAAACTGCCCATTCTGGCCTATGGGAACAGATAGCCTTGCAATAGTGAAAAACGAAATTGGCTGTAATTCACTATCAGGACATGCCACACACACCATGGCATGTCCTACCTTTCACATACAATGCACCTTGCCCATAAGGGTACCTTGGGCCTACCTTAGGGGTGACTAACATGTAGAAAAGGAAGGTTTAGGGACTGGCAAGTGGGTGCACTTGCCAAGTCGACATGGCAGTCCCAGACTGCACACAGGCTCTGCAATTGCAGGCCTGAGCCATATTTTACAAGCTGCTTCTGTGGGTGGCACAATCAGTGCTGCAAGCCCACCAGCAGCATTTGATTTACAGGCCCTGGGCCATCATGGTGCACTGTACTAGGGTCTGACAAGTAAATCAAATAAGCCAATCATGGAGTCACTAATCCATTACAACAATTTACAACAGAGAGCATATGCACGTTAGCACTGATCAGCAGTGAAAAAGTGCCCAGAGTCATAAAACCACCAACAGGTCAGAAAATAGGCAAGGAGGAAGGCAAAAAGTTCAGGGAGGACCCTGCAAAAAGGGCCAAGTCTAACAGGCCCTATGTGCGTTGCATTGTAATTGCGGTGTTGGGACCACTGACCCGAGGTCGGTCGGTCCAGAGACACGACGGTGTCTGTTGGAGGGATCTCCGACCGACATCGTAATAAGGCCCCTAGTGTTTTGTTGACTATAATTATTAATTTGTTAATATTTGATGCAAACAGTTCTCTATTCACGACCTGCCCATAACATATCTAACTTTATTATGTTGTATTGTCTGGTGTTATATACAGTAAAGCACTTTTTCTAGCTGTGGCTTGTGAACATTTACACGTGCGGGAAACAGATCACAATATAGACAAGACAATCTTGACTACCCAGAGTCATCCTATATATCCAGACATTTGGCACCTCTTGCATACATGTGTCATAATCTTAATTGAATGAGTTTTAAAATTTTAATTTACCTCCTCGACTCTATTCATATTTCCTAGTACATGTGCTAAGGTAGGTGTACTTTTCAAGTCTAGAGAATAAGCAAATAACATGCTGTTGTTTGTTTTTACAAAACTGCTCCAAAAGGCACTCCCCAGTCACTTATCAGCTTGCTCTGTTTGCCGAACCACATGCACAATTAAATCTTGTTAATGCAAGCAAGATCTATTTGTCTGCAAAGTCATTAATTCATAATACAAAACATTGAAAGTCTAATAAAACACTTTATTCGAAAGGGAGATAACTGACGCTTTGCAGAACCTTAAAAGTCCTCACACACGAATTCAGCAACATTATCTATGACATCTGTGACCAAAAATCTCTGGGAAAAACAGCTGTACACTATCAGGATAAAATTTCATCAGCAGCAATAAGGCAATTTTTCAAGGAATCATAACATTTTAAAATCCAGTAAATTCAGCTTTGTTCATTCATTCAACAGTGTACAACACATGCTTAATTTATTCCCATGGAGCAGAGGAGGTGGTGGTGGTTTTTACCAAGCTTCACAGCAAAAGCTGGAAGTGAATATTTTGCAACTAAACTCTCACACAAATAGGAGGCATGATCAGGCTTCCACAGGATCTCATCAGTGGGCTGAAGTGAAGATCGCAGGGTAGGTTCAAGGATGTAGATGGGTGCAGCAGGGACTGGGTGGTGACTACAGGCAGAAAAAGTAACATAGCTCAACATAGCACTCAATGGGAAAGACTTTAATATGTTGGTGGTTATGAAAAGGGCATCATCATTCAAGGAAAGGATAAATGGATAGGATTTCATGTCTGTATTGAGTAAATCTGCTCACAAAGAGTTTCACATCATCTCTTTTTTGAGAAAGCAATAACATCATAAATTGTCAAACTGTTGTTTGGGTATTCCCATGTATCTCAATGAAGACTGGATTGTGTAGGAAAGGGAAACTGCATGAACTATTTTGATGTAAATAAAGGTTAGTAGATGCAAAATTTACGGAACCTTTGTCTACCTTATTTTTTTGTTCTTCCCAAACTTTCATTAAGGTCCCAGGAGCAGCACACAATTAAAGTACCAAGGACTGGATGCTCGGAATGTTTATTGAGTCACATTTGGGTGACTCCTCCCCCTCACCATGGTGCAACCCAAAACAAACTAGTTTACTTGAAAGGTGTCAGTCCTAAGGGGATCCCACTTAAGAGCAAAAAAACACAAATAATAGAAAAAACTCCCTAGCAATCTTGTAGCTTATGAAGATAAGCACAAAAGTTATCAGCAAGACACCAAGCTCCCCCTGACAGCATGGAAGAGAAAAGATTCAGGCATGATATTCAGAAGTAGAATCCAGTAGAAGTTATAACATCTATAAGCAAGAAAATAGTGACAAAAAGGTAACAAATGCATGGAGACTATGACAAGAAAATATTAAGGAATAATATGTTGTGACTCATCTTTCTCCCATGATTGTCTATCTGTATATGCTTCAAATAGGAACTGAAAAAGGCTCTACTTCATCATGGATTGGAAACCTAGGATAACATCCTGTTGACTGACCATCATTTTGGAAGTGGCTGTTTACAAGGTTTATTCAAACTCCTTTCCTGGATTGCATCTTCATTGTTTGATAATGAAGAAGAAGTGCAAGGCAAATATCCTCATGCCACGCTGAATTATGTACTCACACTGCCACACGTTATGCTCCACCCAGCTTATGAAACCATCCACTGGGAGCTGCAACTGACAAGACACCAGAACTATCTAGGCAGTGAGGACGCCCAGCTGTAAACTGCATGTGGCGCCGAACTATGCGCTGTCAGCCAGCACGTAGAGTGTTCCTTCCTCCTCTAACTATGTGAAGTTTCATGCAAAGTCTTGGTGATTTATTTAAGCATGAGGATGTAAGTTATTATGAAGAATTTTTTTCATTGCAATGTATTTTCTCATGGCTCTCAGTAGTACAGACAATATTTGTTCGTGGATTACAGTTTAACTGTAACTGCCAGCGGAAAATCAAACTCTTAATTTTCAGTAGACCATCAGTAGATAGTGTCTGTGAAATTGCAATTTATTTTGAGAATTTCATTTAAATTAAAGATGTGTTTAAACTATTAGGGCCTGATTCTCAAAGGTAATATAAACTTTTGAGCAAGTTTACTACTTTTCAGTATTCACAATCTCAAAGTGTAAGATACTATTAAAGAAAACAGTAGTAAATCCAGCACTGCACATCGTCAGTCACTGGTACTGCAACACCCTCCCACTGAAAAAAAATGGAAGAGAGGACTTCCAATAAAACCCCATTGGAAATAAAGTTAATTATTTTTAATTGTTAAAAACAAACACATACGGATCAATGCTTATATATATATATATATAAAAATAGTACTCTTGTATTATTTAATTATAAAATATTTGAATAACCTATTTGGAATTTGAAAAATAATGTACCAATATATTTAATTAAAAAAATATATATATTTTTATGGATTTTATACAGAGCTTCTAATCATTATTAATAGACATTAAAATATTTTTTGCCCTTAGGTGGGAATTTATTTTTTAGTTTAAACTCCAGAAACATCATTTTAATTTAATTTATTTCAATTCATTAAAGTATCAAATTTAACATTGATTTAATAGTGATGTAGCATTTTTGTTATATATTAAAGTAAATTTATTAATTGAATTTACACTATTATTTAACATGCAAATAGTTTTATATATATTTTTGAGTTAAATAACTATTTTATTTTGCCCAATTCTTTAGTGAAAACTTCGAGGTCAGGGGAGCAATCTCTGCACCGGTAAAGAACAGGGACAAATAAAAAAATAATGTAATATGAAATTAAATATTAAAATATGTTTCTGTTTATGTAAATGTATTTTATACATTCACTTTAAATTTTGATTTTTTTTTTTAAAGGATGCTACAACAGTATTATATTATCTTTTTAATCAAAAATTGAATTAATTGAAGTATAAATTAAATCACAATTATTTTTCTAAAGTTTAAATTAAATCCCCCACCTAACGTTTATTGTCCATTAATAATTACTAAAAAGATTAATAGAATTGCGTACAATTAATGTAATTATTTTGTCATAAAATGTATAACCTTATTTTTAATTCAAAATAGGTTATGAAACATTATTTAATTAATTTATGTTAGTTAAACATGAATTCATATTTATTTAAATCTTAAGTACTTTAAAGAATGTAGTTTGATTTAATAATCTTTACTACTGGGTTTTATTTCAAATCCTACATTCATTGTTTTCAATGGGAGGGCATTACAGTGCCAGTGGTTGGCCATATGTAATGCTGGACATGTGTTGTTAATACTAAAGCATCTAAACCAGCAAAACATATCAAAAACACAGGAGGCAACAGCAAAAAAATGGAAGGGAGACCCATGCCAATGGTGCCAGGTCTAACACTAACTTACACTCGGAGTTCGTGAATACAGCAAAGTAGTAATCTTACTCAAAAGTGTAAGTTACCTTTATGAATCAGACCTTCAGTGTTAGGTTGCTGTTCAGATATTAATGAAACAGACACTTGTGTTAATTAAACAACATCTGAGAGCTAACTCTAGGAATGCAACTTTAAGTAAATATGTCAGTGCCCATAGTGCTTACAAAATATCTCTCTAATACACAGCACCAATAAAGCAAGAAGCTTGAATCATATAAAGCCTGAACAATGCTGATAATGTTAAATGGACTGATAAGAAAAGCTTGCAAGTCAAGCTGATAAGAAAAGGCATTGCACTCTATCCTGGTTTACGATATGCTTAATGATTGCATGCCAGAAGCCTGTCTTGAGGGACTATATATTATACGTTATTGTATTTCCTTTTTAGTTCATATAAACAATCATTGATTCATAATACATCTAAAAGTGTAAACCCCATTTCATTGGTAAACATGTACATCTGTAAGTTTACTGCATTTTCCATCCGGAAGAATGAATGCACTCCCTCGAACAGTTTTAGAATAATTGTAAACTGATAGTGACTTTTTGTTATGGCAGCTAACTGAGGAAAAGTCCACCACCTTTTTCCGCTTCATCATTGCCTCTGTTGCTGCAGGGCTGAATATCATAAGAATCTTATAAGGGGCAGCTAATATAACATTTCACAGCTCGCTTTCAGGAAACAACTAAGAGAAATATGTGTAAAGGGCTCCAGATGGCATCTCCATAAGCAAGAAATCCTGAATTCCTTGAGAACGTTATGCCTAGCACCTCTTACAATCAGAAAGGCAAGATACACAATATGAAAAACATTAATGCTCTGCTAGAAACTGGGTTCCGGGTTGACTGGGTTATGAGCCCTGATCCAGCAGTTACCACATTCCTAGTCAGGGCAAGGCACAAGTACACTCTAAGTTAACCTGTGCTCATCCTCTGGTAGCTCGGCGCAGAGCAGTCAGGCTTAGCTTTATAGGCAATTGTTGTAAATAAGTAAGTCCATTCCATGTAGTTTCTTTATTTAGATTTATTGTACGCTCCACACGGAACCTGTACGAAAACCAAGCAAAAACTCCACCCAAACCAAAAATCTGGGTTGTTTTGTGTAGAAAAGTATGCTCCACACAGAACCTGTAAGGGTGTAACACCCTGCACCAAAATAACAACAAGCTTGAATAAACCTTTCACCCAAAAACATATCCTGGAACACAAGAAAACCAGAGACCAAGCAGAACTCCACCCAAACCGAAATTTGGATTGTGACGTGTAGAGGGAAACTCCACACGGAACCTTAAGAAAACCAACTAGAAACTCCACCCAAACCGAAATTGGGTTGTGACGTGTGGAAAAATACGCTCCACACGGAACACGGGTAAAATGCACCTTTCAACATGAATCATGGGCATAGCACAGAACACCCTGCACAACATCAATAAATGTAAGATCTGAAAAAAAAAAACGCACACAACCACCGTGTCAATAAAATACAAGGTGCAGAAGGTGCAAAATGTGTAGAAGAAATGAAGATACCAGTATTCATGAATAATTGAATTGAATTGAATTGAATTGAATTGAAAGAGGATTTATAGAGCGCGTGGTTACCCGGGAGCATCCCAGTGCTAGAATAAGACAAGCACACAATAGAATGAACACATGAAGAAAAAAAAAACATCCATCACACCAAAGAAAATTAAAGCATTAGAACATACTATTCATAAAAACATTCCATCAACATGCAAACCCGGAACATCCACAAAATTTCACTCTCTTGTAATTTCAAGTAAAAACACTGTTGGAAACGGGTAGCGTGGTGCAGAGCGGGCGGGCCAAACTCCGGAGGAATTGCGTAAAGCATCCGCGCAGCACACACAGGCGACACACCAGGCACACTACAAACGGAGACCACACCAGTTTAGGTGAAAAACAGCATATGTATTATGCAGAACTCAGCACCAATAATCACAGTGGTGTACACGGCGCCAACTGGCACCAGACAGTCATATACAAGGGGACTATTTACAGGACAGTAACGAGTATAAACAACAGCCTATTCAGGCCCATTCAGTTAATCAGAAAGCAGATGCAGGTAGGTACATTCAATCCTCTAGTGACCTTTAAAGCAAGTAGGCCTTCAACCCTGTGGATAATGCAGAGGAGGTTAACACTGAGGCTCAATACATTTAGGCCGATTCAATTCAGTATAGACCTGGCTACAGGAAAGCAATGAGCAGGGAGACATTTCCTCATTAGATTAGCCTAAACCCCTGAACAGTGGCCTAATCATCCGTGTGAGGGCCTCATTAGGGGCCTAAACAACACATCCTGCATAGCGTTGGACTTAACCCTGTGCATGAGGCAAGAACTGAAAAATCAGGAGCAGGGTGCTCATCATGCGTAACCATAGGCAGAAAACAGATTATGCCACCCAATCAGCAAGGTCCCCTGGTGCCGGTGAGTTCTAGACACCACGGCGTCGAGAGAGCCCCTCTCTGGGACTCTAGATCAAAAATTAGGTGGCCCACACAGTTCTGGCCAGTGGGGGGTCCCCTCCTGGGACCCAAGGCTAGAAAAATGCCTCAACGTTGCAGCGACCCGCAACTGCGGCGTCGCTGTGTAGCCCCCGGGGCACTGTGGCCCTGTCCGTGGTGGAGCCCCACGGGGGCTTCCAAATTACTCAGGCTGCACGTTGCAGCTACTCAGACTCTTGGGGCGCTGCTGTAAAATCCCCCCCAACAGAGTACTGGCACCACGGTGCCCAAGGTGAGCCCCGGTCCGTTGGAGTCCCCAAGGGTCACTGGCACTTACGGTGCCTCTGGGGCCCCGCCTCTGGGATCCCTAAATACCAAAGGCCTCCTACGTCGCAGCTGCCCACTGTCAGACGGGGCAGCTGTAAGGAATAGCACGGGCACCGGGGGCGGGCACCGGTAATGTGCCCCGACTCACTCCCCAACTACCAACAGACTGGGCCCCACTCACCGGCTCCCGGGGCAGGCTCCTCTGGCCGCTGGACTCCTTCCCACAGGGGACAGGCACCGGTATGTGCCTTGACAGTCCCCTGCTCTCCCCGGACCTCTCCTGATGGCTTCCTCGCTTCACCCGGGCCCCCCTCCTGGGACCCGGGGCTTCAACTCGGAGCCCGCAAGGCTCCAGCAGGCTCCCTCCGCACCTCTTCGGCGCCAGCCCCTGTCTTCACCCGGGGCTGCTGATGCGGCGGCCCACGGGGGCACGGACCGGCGGGGTGGGCTCCGCTCCGGTTTCCTCCCTCTCTCCAGCCGCTCTTCACCCAGGCCTCCCCTCGTGGGGCCCGGGACTTCAGCACGGAGCCCGCGAGGCTCCTGGCGGCACTCCTCCACTGGCGGAGCTCCAGACCGGCGGGGTGGGCTCCCGCTCCGGTCTTCTCCGCAACTAGGGTCTCTCTTCACCCGGGCCTCCCCTCGTGGGGCCCGGGACTTCATCACGGAGCCCGCAAAGCTCCCGACAGCTTCCTGTCTCTTCTCGGGCCCAGCCAGCGCGGGGTAGGCGCCCGCCTGGCTTCCTTCCCGCAGCTCCGCCCACCTCCAGGCAGTCCTCCGGCACTCGCGCGCGTCGGCGGCGCCTCTTCTCTCCGGGCTGTGGCTGTGATCTTGGCCAGTGGAGAGCGCGGGGTGGGCTCCCGCTGCGCTCCTTGCTCCTCGGTGCCACGAGGCGGCACCCACGTGGGGTAGGCACCCGCTTCTTCGCTAGGCAGCAGGGTGGGCTCCTGCTGTCTTTCCCAAGGCACAGCTTCTTCCGGCCAGACGCGGGGTGGGCTCCCGATGGCTTACAAAGCTCAGGGGGATCCCCCACTCCGGGATCTCCTCGGCACACAGCTGTAGCGCCTTAGCAGCACAGCGCTTCTTCTCTCTAGCGCACAGGGGCTGCGGCAGTGACTTCTGGGCACAATTTGAGTGCGCTATGCAGCGCTCCACCGGACAACAGTTTCCTTCAGGGCAGCACCTCGTGGGCAGCAGGAGACTCCGGCAGGATAGCGCAGGAAGGCACAGCGCTTTAAGGTCACAGCGCTTCTTCAGGTATGCAGCGCTTTCAGGATTCCGGGCACAGCGCTAGGGTGTAGGCATCAGCCCCTCTTCATGCCTGCAGGCAACAGGCAGCGCTCCCCAGGCGCTAGGTTCAGGTCGGTAGGAGAGCAATCAGCAATACTGGGTCAGATCAACGGGCAGTGGGTACTCATCGGAACAGGACCGCAGCTCCTAGAAGCAGTCATCCCCCATAACGTGGTACTCCTCCAGTCATGGCCGTCTATACTCCAGTAAGGAGCTCTCCCTGGCCCTGCGGAAGGTGGAGGGGTGCAGTTGGGCCCAGGGGCCAGCACACAGGCCCAATGTGGCGGTCTCCCCTGGCAGAGTGTCCCCTCTCCTTCAGTCCATGCTCTGCACTGAGCACATGGCAGCCCAGCCCCCCTATATGTATGCCCCTCACCCCACCTACCAGACAGGGCTGGCAGCTTCCAGAAGGTTCTCTGGGGAACTGGTTCTATCTGTTCTAGGGGGAGGAGTAGAGCACCCTCGGTGCGACGTTTCCCTCCAAAAGCAGGGGGCGCTGGGAAACGAACCACTAGACTGCCAACCCACCTCAGTCAGGCGGCACATGGGCAGGCAGGTATGGCCTCCATTTTAACAGTGACCTTTTTCCACAGTGCTTTTCTAAGATGGTGGAAATAACAGTGTGTACCACATTACACAGCATTTGCCATTTTCTGTTCGGACACACCATGTTTTACCCTTAATAAAAGCGAAAAAATTCAGGGCAAAAGGGCCAAGTCCAACACAACCCCCCTCCAGCCAAAAGCCAGGGTAGACCGATCAATGCCTTGATGGGCTTCCTGCTTAGAGCGAGAGAACTTGGACGCGGGCCCACAACTGCAGGAACACCCGCAGGTTCTTCTCCACTCTGGAACCCGATGGTTCCCTCTTTCAACTCCTCCTGACCCAACTAGGCCACCCCACTGGTGCTCCCTAGTTGGCTGCAGCTCAGAGACCGGGCCCTAGGCCATCCAGATGTCTCTGGCCCTGGCTGTCTCACAGAGTGGGGGGCAGTAGCCCCAGGCCCGTAGTGCCCTTTGACCACTCTCCCTCTCCTCCGTGCAGTCCCAAACTGCCAATGGTCTTCCCATCTAGGGACCACACTCTCACACTGTCCACCAGGTAGGGGCGAGGCTCTCCTCCCCCTACCTCTCCTTTCTGGGGTTCCGCCCTCTCCTCCTATGCGGGGCACCCTCAGAACACCACTCTCTCACTCTTCCAGGGCCGTGACCCTGCAACCGCTCCCCCAACCCAGGGTCTAAACCCTTAGGTTGCACCGGTGCCAGAGGTGAGTCCCCCCTCCCTCTGCACCCCCTCCCAGAGTTCCGCACCCTCCTACCTGGAGAAGCACCCCTGGGAGACAACTCCGGGGGGACACTGCTTACAGACGTCCCTCCCGCCAGGTCAGGCAGTACCTGTCCCTGGCCTCCCAACCCAGGATCTAAGCCCTGTGGCTGGGCCGGTGCCAGAGGCGAGTCCTTCCTCCCCCTACACCCCCTCCCAGAGTTCCGCACCCTCCCACCTGGAGAAGTACCCCTGGAAGTGAAACCGGTAGGGACCTTGATTACAAGTGCCCCTCCCTCCAGGTCAGGCAGCCCCTGAACCTGGCACCCCAGCCCAGGATCTAAACCCTGCGGCTGAGCAGACCCCAGAACCCCTGGAGCTCGGATTACAGATGCCCCGGGTTCTCCTGACACTAGGGGATCCCCTTCCATGGATGGCCCATCGAGACAGCCTAGGCTCCCAACCTGGGGTTCCCTTATGGAACTCTCCAGGCACTGAGACTGCGGTTGGGGCACCTCGGGACACCTCCCCGTCTCACTACTTCCTATAGATAGGATGTGAGGCCCTACAACCCTCTCACCTTCCTGGGACCTAGCTGGGCGATTCTCCACCTCTCCCACCTCGCTGGGTTGGGAGATCCCTGCACCACTCCCTTCAGGATCACTCCCCACTGCCCTCTCAGACTCTCTGGCACTCACTCAAAGGTCTGCCTCCCGTGCAAGCTCCTGGGGTCGGAGAGCCCACACTGCAACAGGTGGTGGCGCAACCTGGGAAGACAACTCTTGAGCACATGCTCCCTGATAATCAGGCGGAACAGCTCTTCCCCATCTGTCACCGCGCCACACACCATCCACTCCTCCAGTGCGGTCCAACACACGTCCACATACTCCCCCCAAGACTGGTGGGACAGTTTCTTGCCGCCCCTAAATTCTAACCTGCCCCCCTCCTCCTGGGGATCAGGCACCATCTTCCGGGCTCTGGGAGTGGGACTTCCCGCACTGGCTTCACTCTCGCTGCCACCACTGGATCCCACCCTCACTGGTGAATCCAGACCACAGACACCACTCTCAGGGGACAACCTACCCACCTGAGCTAGTCTCTCCCTGGCGAAGGCCCTCTCCGCCTCAGCCATTCTCTCCTGGGCTAGGACCCTCTCGGTCCCTAGCCTCTTCTCTTCCACCCTCAGCTGCGCTAGCTCCACTCTGAGCCTTTCCAGCACCAGCTGATACTCCCTTTCTTCCCTCCTATCTACCCACTCTTCTGGGGACAGGGAAAGGGGTGGGGCAGTGCCCCTGGGGCTGGACCCAGCACGGGACTCCCTCTCTCTGGTGTCCTCCTTCACTACCGGTGTCTCTGCCCTAACATCTTCTTCCTCCTCCGAGTCACCACCCTCCAGGGTTATGGACTGGGACCCCTCACTCTCAGAGTCCCCCTCACGGTCTCTACCGGATCCATTCCCTAAATATGCGGAGGGGTAATCAGAAAGGTCCCCGCAGGGCTCTAAGGGTTCCCCCCTCTTTAGGGCCTCATAGAGAAACAATTTCCTGCGCGTGTTGCCCACTGTGGGTATCCCTCTCTTCCTGCAGAAATTCGTAACTTCCTCCTCAGTGTACTCCCAAATGTTCTCCTCTTCATAGGTTAATTCCATCTTGGCGAGATACACCCGGGATACACCACCCACAGTGCAACAGGGGAACACAATTCGAACACAACACTTTTAGGAGGAAAGTACAATCAGGAACAATAATCCCCAAATCTGTGATTACTCTCAAGTGCACCCTTTATAGTGCAACCAGTTGTCGCTGTGGTACTGCGCAAACACAAGTCCTATCCCACCGCTGAGCACCAATGTTGGAAACGGGTAGCGTGGTGCAGAGCGGGCGGGCCAAACTCCGGAGGAATTGCGTAAAGCATCCGCGCAGCACACACAGGCGACACACCAGGTACACTACAAACGGAGACCACACCAGTTTAGGTGAAAAACAGCATATGTATTATGCAGAACTCAGCACCAATAATCACAGTGGTGTACACAGCGCCAACTGGCACCAGACAGTCATATACAAGGGGACTATTTACAGGACAGTAACGAGCATAAACAACAGCCTATTCAGGCCCATTCAGTTAATCAGAAAGCAGATGCAGGTAGGTACATTCAATCCTGTAGTGACCTTTAAAGCAAGTAGGCCTTCAACCCTGTGGATAATGCAGAGGAGGTTAACACTGAGGCTCAATACATTTAGGCCGATTCAATTCAGTATAGACCTGGCTACAGGAAAGCAATGAGCAGGGGAGACATTTCCTCATTAGATTAGCCTAAACCCCCTGAACAGTGGCCTAATCATCCGTGTGAGGGCCTCATTAGGGGCCTAAACAACACATCCTGCATAGCGTGGGACTTAACCCTGTGCATGAGGCAAGAACTGAAAAATCAGGAGCAGGGTGCTCATCATGCGTAACCATAGGCAGAAAACAGATTATGCCACCCAATCAGCAAGGTCCCCTGGTGCCGGTGAGTTCTAGACACCACGGCGTCGAGAGGCCCTCTCTGGGACTCTAGATCAAAAATTAGGTGGCCCACACAGTTCTGGCCAGTGGGGTCCCCTCCTGGGACCCGAGGCTAGAAAAATGCCTCAACGTTGCAGCGACCCGCAACTGCGGCGTCGCTGTGTAGCCCCCGGGGCACTGTGGCCCTGTCCGTGGTGGAGCCCCACGGGGGCTTCCAAATTACTCAGGCTGCACGTTGCAGCTACTCAGACTCTTGGGGCGCCGCTGTTAAATCCCCCCCAACAGAGTACTGGCACCACGGTGCCCAAGGTGAGCCCCGGTCCGTTGGAGTCCCCAAGGGTCACTGGCACTTATGGTGCCTCTGGGGCCCCGCCTCTGGGATCCCTAAATACCAAAGGCCTCCTATGTCGCAGCTGCCCACTGTCAGACGGGGCAGCTGTAAGGAATAGCACAGGCACCGGGGGCGGGCACCGGTAATGTGCCCCGACTCGCTCCCCAACTACCAACAGACTGGGCCCCACTCACCGGCTCCCGGGGCAGGCTCCTCTGGCCGCTGGACTCCTTCCCACAGGGGACAGGCACCTGTATGTGCCTCGACAGTCCCCTGCTCTCCCGGACCTCTCCTGACGGCTTCCTCGCTCCACCCGGGCCCCCTCCTGGGACCCGGGGGCTTCAACTCCGGAGCCCGCAAGGCTCCAGCAGGCTCCCTCCGCACCTCTTCGGCGCCAGCCCCTGTCTTCACCCGGGGCTGCTGATGCGGCGGCCCACGGGGGCACGGACCGGCGGGGTGGGCTCCCGCTCCGGTTTCCTCCCTCTCTCCAGCCGCTCTTCACCCGGGCCTCCCCTTGTGGGGCCCGGGACTTCAGCACGGAGCCCGCGAGGCTCCTGGCGGCACTCCTCCACTGGCGGAGCTCCAGACCGGCGGGGTGGGCTCCTGCTCCGGTCTTCTCCGCAACTCGGGTCTCTCTTCACCCGGGCCTCCCCTCGTTGGGCCCGGGACTTCGTCACGGAGCACGCAAAGCTCCCGACAGCTTCCTGTCTCTTCTCGGGCCCAGCCAGCGCGGTGTAGGCTCCCGCCTGGCTTCCTTCCCGCAGCTCCGCCCACCTCCAGGCAGTCCTCCGGCACTCGCGTTGCGTCGGCGGCGCCTCTTCTCTCCGGGCTGCAGCGGTGATCTTGGGCAGATGGAGAGCGCGGGGTGGGCTCCCGCTGCGCTCCTTGCTCCTTGGTGCCACGAGGCGGCACCCACGCAGGGTAGGCACCCGCTTCTTCCGTAGGCAGCAGGGTGGGCTCCTGCTGTCTTTCCCAAGGCACAGCTTCTTCCGGCCAGACGCGGGGTGGGCTCCCGATGGCTTACAAAGCTCAGTGGGGATCCCCCACTCCGGGATCTCCTCGGCACACAGCTGTAGTGCCTTAGCAGCACGGCGCTTCTTCTCTCTAGCGCACAGGGGCTGCGGCAGTGACTTCTGGGCACAATTTGAGTGCGCTATGCAGCGCTCCACCGGACAGCAGTTTCCTTCAGGGCAGCACCTCGTGGGCAGCAGGAGACTCCAGCAGGATAGCGCAGGGAAGGCACAGCGCTTTAAGGTCACAGCGCTTCTTCAGGCATGCAGCGCTTTCAGGATTCCGGGCACAGCGCTAGGGTGTAGGCATCAGCCCCTCTTCATGCTGGCAGGCAACAGGCAGCGCTCCCCAGGCACTAGGTTCAGGTCGGTAGGAGAGCAATCAGCAATACTGGGTCAGATCAACGGGCAGTGGGTACTCATCGGAACAGGACCGCAGCTCCTAGAAGCAGTCATCCCCCATAACGTGGTACTCCTCCAGTCATGGCCGTCTATACTCCAGTAAGGAGCTCTCCCTGGCCCTGCGGACGGTGGAGGGGTGCAGATGGGCCCAGGGGCCAGCACACAGGCCCAATGTGGCGGTCTCCCCTGGCAGAGTGTCCCCTCTCCTTCAGTCCATGCTCTGCACTGAGCACATGGCAGCCCAGCCCCCCTATATGTACGCCCCTCACCCCACCTACCAGACAGGGCTGGCAGCTTCCAGAAGGTTCTCTGGGGAACCGGTTCTACCTGGTCTAGGGGGAGGAGTAGAGCACCCTCGGTGCGATGTTTCCCTCCAAAAGCAGGGGGCGCTGGGAAACGAACCACTAGACTGCCAACCCACCTCAGTCAGGCGGCACATGGGCAGGCAGGTATGGCGTCCATTTTAACAGTAACCTTTTTCCACAGTGCTTTTCTAAGATGGTGGAAATAACAGTGTGTACCACATTACACAGCATTTGGCATTTTCTGTTCGGACACACCATGTTTTACCCTTAATAAAAGCGAACAAAAATTCAGGGCAAAAGGGCCAAGTCCAACAAACACATTTAAAGCAGAATATACCACAGCTTATGAAAACATGCAAAATATGATGTGCCATCATAAACAACTAATAATGTCACGAAATGCCACCAGTGAGCGAAATCTCACTCGAGTTGACGGATGAAACCGGCTTGTGAAGCACCTCACCTCAGCCATGAATTCATTTAACTAAGACAAAAAGAAGTTTGCTTCGGGCGGCTGCACCAGGAAACACAGGTTTGTAGACAGTACCTCCATGAACCCCATGAAAATCGAAGATCTCAGTCTGGTCCAACGATATCAGCAGTCGCATCTTGAAAGCAAGTGCAAGTGCAATAAAAGTCAAGTGGAAGTTCTGGCAGAAGTTTATTGCGAAACAAACGTGGTTGGCAAGCAGGAATCTTCAGTAAGCCACGTAATAGGGAAAAACGGTGTTGGGACAATCCCAAAATGGCGGCACGCACGGTGACGCTGAGCCGGATGGCTCACAGTGCGTGCGTGCATGCAGGCAACCAGCAGCAGCACTGAATAGCGTGGAAGCAACGACGAATCCTCAGGAGATGCAGGTGAGCTCGCGCGCGCTGGAGAAGACACGCGCATAATTTCAAATATAACGCTGTGGACCAACTGCCAAATGTTAAGGGGCTGCCAGGGACAATAAAAAACAAAAAAAATGGTCTCACCCCACGAAAGTCCACACCAATACCAGGAACAGGGCTCCTCCACATGACAAGTAGATCGTAAAAGTAGCACAGAAGCACTAAACACCGCACTGTAAGCACAACAAAGGCAGCACTGGTAAAACAAAAGGCAGGTTCACCTTGGTGCACCCTAGGAGCTCATAATACCCGGAGAGAGAAAAACTCCCCTTCCCTGCCGTGCAACTCCTCGCTTTTACCATCCACGGGTAGTTCCTCACCAATTCACCAAACAGGTAGTGCGGGGCTTCTTCCACACAACGGTCGCAGAGGCTTGTGGCTTTCATTGGACACATAGCAGAAATGGTAGGGGGACCGATGGAGTGGTCACAGGTGGTACTCTACTAGGACAACAGAACAGTGACACCTCTTTGAAGGCAGCAGGACAGGCAGACAGTAGGACAGGCAGGCAGCAGGAGGGGAAGGGTGAAAATCTAGCAGGGACTGGCACGCCCGAGTTGGGGCTGACCGGTCTTGTGGTCACTGGTGGGGCTGGGGCTGCCAGCGTCTAGAAGATCCTCCAGTTACTTCAAGCTTGATGTAAGGATCCTTTCAGGTAGCATGCAGGTTCTTCCTTCTAAATCGTCGCCAAAATATGTTGTAAATAAAAGTAATGTCCATTCCATGTAGTTTCTATATGTAGATTTATTCCAAGTTAAGATCTTATGCAGAGCCCCACCAGGAGCAGCCTCCCTGCTGCTCAGCCCTTTCTCCAACTGACACTCTCTCTCATCCAACATTCCATAACCAGCTCTCACACCAACATTCCACTCCACAGGCACACAGGCTGAGCAGCAGGTATAACAGCAATGTGCTTAGTATTTGTGCCACACTTCTAATAATAAAACAGTGAAAACACCACACAAAAAGATCCCACACCAGGTAAGAAAGGTAAGAAAAAAAGTGCTTAATTTATTTAATAAAGCAAGAGCAAAACAACAAAAATCCAATAAGTAAAACTTGAGATATTGAATTTCAAAGTTTTTAGGTAAAAATAGCGCTAAGAAGCAAAAAACGCTATTTGGGAAATCTAGTCGCGACGGACCAGGATAAAGTCAAAAGTTCTGTTGTATTCCGCTTTAGGTGTCCGTATATAGGTTTTCCTGAATCATGTCCTTATATAGGCACAATTCGCATTGCCCTTATATAGGCATAGAATCCCAGTCCTTATTTAGGCATTAACCGTGCACTCCAAATACAGGCATGGTCACCGACATCCGTCCACCCTAACGTCATGACGAGTTCTTAGAAACCAGACCCTTAAGCTTTGGGAGTACCACTAGCACAGGACTATTGATTTCTCCAAGAACTCATCTATTATGTATGAACCGTTATACCTTAAGGGTTCATTCCTGACGTCTTCCTCTGTCCGACTTCACGTCAATGCAAACATTCCAAGACACCTACCAGGTATAAATATACCTTCCCTTGCCCAAGCAAGTTAAGAGGAGACCTCGACTTCAGAGGAGCCCGTATCCCGGCCTGGCGCACTGAGAAGAAGCTGTCATTCCTGCACGCAGACGAATCCAGCTTCCAGTGTTCTGACTCCTTCGCAGGGTGTTAGAGTTCCAGATCCGGCAAGAGATTCCCACCTCTCTCATTCTCAAGGTATGGAGCTGACTAGAACCTAGAGGGACTCTTGGCATACTTGGCATACTAGACTTAACATGCTCTTAGTCTACCATACTAGAGAATACTCCACCTACTTCTACCTTTCCCTACACCTAGACCAGGTTAGGTACATTGGGGTAGAACTAGCTTAGAGACGCATCGTATGAGTACTCTCATTTTTAGCTCATGTTATTTATGTACGTGAATATATGCTAAAAGATAATGCTAGCGCAGTATTATTTATTTCTACTGCTTATGCTGTACATTATTTATCTTGCATATTGTCTTGTGCTCATAACAGCACATATCTCTTACACGAGAAACAAGACTGTTCAATAAAACCCCTTTTATTGAAACGCCCGTCTTTCCTTTCTGTGTAACTCTGTAGAAACTAAGCATGCACGATTGACTGAGTGAAACTGTTATCTATTGTTTCCACGATTCTGAGACATGTTCCCATTCTAAAGGGAAACAAAGTGATCATGTTTTTCGGTTGCCAGAAACTCCTCCCTTCTTGTTCTCAAGGAGTTTCTAGTGGCCTCTGAGCTAGCTAGCACAAGTAATTAAGTTTAATATACTCGATAGGGACATACCGACCTTAGTCCTATGTCAAGCCTATAGGTTATATTATTCCAATGCGCAGAGCCTATTAGGGAAATAGGAACTACACTACAGTTCAGTCCAACATAGATGGAGCACAGTCCAGCTACAGGGACCCAGTTATACCAGCTGAACCAAAGTACCTTAATCCTGGTTGCGTAGTGCTTGCGTGGATCTGCGGCAAAGATGTGTCGCACAGTAAGGCGATGCGTTGGATACGAAGTGCGGAGAGGCTGCGGTGCGAGGTCCTGATGCATGATGTTGAGGATCCTGTCAACGGGGCTTGTGATGCAAAATCAGGTGTCGAGGATGCGAGGTGCAGCAGGGGCGATGCGTTGGTTCCGATGAGCGGGGAAGCTGCAATGCGAATATCCAGTGTCATCATTGAGAATGCCATCAACGAGGGATGCGAGGAACTTGCGCCAAGTAATGTCTCACACATCGACAGTTCCGAAGGTGATCTATTGGTCCCAGATGCTGGAGGCTGCCGTGATACAAGTCTTTTGTGATGGGTCTAATCCCCGCAACAGCGGCGATGCATCGGATCTGCTGGAGATACACCTTAGGCCCAATTCCAAGGGTCCAGGACTGGGGTAGCACCACTTGTCAGGGAAGACTCACAGATGGCAGATTCTAGGTGCAGAGGCAGGTTAGGTCAAAGTTTTTTATGTCCCTGAGGCTTCCGATCAGGAGGCCAGTCAACTAGCCTCTGGAGTCACTCTAGGTTCAAGTGATGCAGGTCCAGTCCTTCTCACCCAGGCAGGAGTGCAGCAGGCAAGCAGGTCAGCACAACAAAGCAGGAGTCCAACAAAGCAGCAGTCTAGCAAAGTGGCAGTCCTTTCAACAGCACAACAGTTCTCCTTCCTGGTAGAGTCTTCAAAGGACCAGAAGTGTTCTGAAGTGGTGGTGTCTGAGGTCCAGTACTTATATCCAGTTGTGACTTTGAAGCAGGGAGACTTAAAAGGCATGCCTTTGAAGTGCAGTGAGGTCCTCACTTCCTGCCTTAGCACCAGACTCACTACAGGGGGGTATGCAGCCCTTTGTGTGGGAGAGGACACAAACTATTCAGGTGTAAGTGAGGCTGGGTCCAGCTCCTCCCTCCCATCCTGCCAGGATGGCCCATGAAGTCACACCTAAGCTCCCATTGTGTGTGGCTGTCTAGGAGGAATACACAAAGCCCAACTAACACCCACCCCAGACATGTGATCAGACACAGGAGGCAGGGATCAAATGGCTGAAGTAAGAAAATACAAATTTTCTAAAAAGTGGCATTTTCGGAATTACAATTTAAAAATCGGACTTCACCATAAGCTTGGATTTAAAATTATGATTCCAGAGACGCTAAACTTGAAAAGTCTATCCCTTCACAATTGGAAATTACACTTATAAAATGAAATAAGGTAATCCAAAGTTATATAATATGGGAGATATAGGCCTTGAAGTAGTGAAAAATGAATTTTAGTGTTTTTTACTACCACAACATGCAAAACTTAAAAGTACATGTCCTACCTTTTGAATACATTGCACCCTGCCCTCTGGGTTATCCAGGGCCTAACTGAGGGATGGCAGAAGTGTGAGAAGTGTGGCTCAATGGTTAGAGCGGCAGACCCTGATGCAGAGATCTGGCCCGGGACCAGGGTTCAATTCCCACCTCGGCGGGTCTTGGGCTCAATTTCCTCGGACCTGATAATTCTCGCCTCGGTGCCTATTCTAATCATGGGTCCCACTCTGCAACTCTGGGCAATAGCTTGCTTAATCTCCACAATGGCCCCACCAGCGCTGGGATGCCTGGCTTCACCTTGGGGGTGCCCAGGAGTGGACATTTCACAGGAAAAGACAGGAAGGGTTCCACAGCGGTGTGCGTACAGCGCCAGGACACCCTAGGGTAACAGTGCGCTTTACAAGTACAAATTTCATTTAATTTCATATGTATAAAAAGGGAAAGTTTAGGCCTGGCAAAAGTTTTAGTTTGTGAAAATAGGGTAGTGTTTCACTCTTCTACTCAGTTTTTGAACAATATAAACAATTTACTAAATATTTAACATATTCAAAAACTTTGCATGCAATTCCGTAAGTGGGCTCCACTCCAGCACTGAGACAAATGATATGTGAATGGCTAGAACAAATGTCCTAGAACCAGCATGCACTGCTTTGCCCAAAGGCTTCCAGAGTTCAAAGGTACTCAGTCTTAAATCAAAGTCCAGAACTCATATTTTCAGTGGTGCTCCAAACAAGCATTCTTTTTAATCCAGGTGTTTGTAGTAATCCAAAATAGTTCACAAATGTTGACATCACACTTGTGACTGAAGATGAAAAAACAGATATATTTTTCTATCTACCCTGTGTGGTCAATTACGATATTGGTTGGAAGTGCCTCCGCGGGCCTGTTGGGGCAGTCGGACCGACCGGTCTCACTTCGGAGGCGGTCGCTTCAACCGCAGTATTATGATGCACAAAAACCCATTGCTTACAGACTGACGCGGTTTCTCCTACTCCAACTGATAATTCCGCCTGCAAAGCTCTCGGAAAGGTCGAATGAAGCTGATCGGAGCAAGTTCCAGAACCACCCGCCCTATAATGATGAATATTTCAGACGTGCTATCAATCGGTCCAACCACCTCATTAACAGCAGGTGGAAGGGGAGTCTTTTCAGTCCAAAAATCGGCACAACAGGCTTCCTACGAAATCTGCTGTGCAGCTATGGAGCCCATTGTGCATGTCATCCCTCTGAACATGAGAATCTGAACCGATGCGGACATCGCCGCCGGTAAGTAATAAACCTACCCCTACACATCAATGTAACTACCAAACGAAAGTCAATAGAGTTTAACGTGTCCCGTAGCATGTTGAGCATGGCAAATAAGGGAATGTCATCATTAGGTATCCACAGTCTGACCAGGAAATACTGGGATGAACACAAATTGAAGGTCTGATCAGAAATTGCTATAGCTACATATATGTAAAAAATACATGAATGTATGGATGAGTACAAAAAGCAACATTTCATGGCAAACGGTAAAAAATCTAGGGATAAAACTTGATCAAGGCCTAACAATGAAAGATCAGATTGCAGCTATTACAAGCTCTTGCTACTACAATATGCGCCTGTTGCGCAGAATTTTCCCTCTCCTCCCCACACATGTCCGTAGAACTCTGGTTCAGGCAATGGTGATAAGCAGACTGGACTATGGAAATGCCCTCCTGGCTGAAGTCAGTGATACTCTGCTTAACAAGCTCCAGGTGGTCAGAACACTGCGTGCAGACTTACACTGAACCGGCCTGCAGGCACCCCTTCTGCGCCTTTGCTGAAAGAACTACATTGGCTTTCAGTGAAAAAGCGCTCCCGTTTTAAAATCTGCTGCCTCACGTATAATGCCTTAAGAGGCAATGGTCCACGCTATCTCCAAAACAAACTAAAGACCTATGTTCCCGGACGTACTCTCAGATCAAGCACTCAAGCCCTTCTTTATATGCCCCGAATCCACCAAGCGCATACCGGGGGACAGTCCTTCTCCTATCTCGCCCCAGGATATTGCAACAAATTACCTGTAAATCTACGAGAAACTCCCACCTACAGTAAATTCAGGAAATTACTAAAAGCCTACTTATACTAACTATCTACGGTCCGTATCTCCAGTTAGGGTCTGCAACAGTACCGAGATGCCCCCGGGTGATACGTGCGCTATAGCAAATAATAATAACATAAATAACAACATAACAACAGAACATCAATGCACATGCAAAAGTAGGTCCACATAAACATTTGCACTGGCACCAGCGCCGCTCCTAGAATCATTAGTTCCCTAGGCAGAACCAGAATATATGAACCACCTATAAATTTCATAAGATGTCATGTCATAGGAAGCCACATCACAGGAAATGACTTCAGGTTACCATAAATTATGTGCCATTATTGCACTAGCTTTGTAACAAACACTTTATCTAGTGTGGATATCTGTAAATTGGCCAACAACATATATATAAACACCACATTAAAATGATGTTAAAAAATAGGGCAGATCTATCAAGTGTCCATACAATACATCCACCCAATTGGATGGAAAAGATAGGCCTAGGTTGTTTCTAATCTGACAACTTCCTTAATCTGATGCACTAGTTGTTGACAGATTAATATATGAATCAAAAGACTAATATAGTCCAGCCTGGCCTGCCACTCCCCCATCAGCCCAATTGCGTAGTCCCAGATCCTTTGTCCAGTTGAGTTTAGCAGGGTTGGAGCAGGCATCCACCAGAGCCTCTGCTCTTCATGATCTCAGCCTCACAGCAGGGCTCATAGACAGGTCAGTATAGGGAGTCTCAACGAGCATGGGATGATGTATGTGTCAGTAATAAAAAAATGTGAACGATCCAGCACATTTCCAAAGCAGGCCTCAGACATACGAATCCCTTCCATACAATCCCTATCATGCAAATAGGTCTGCTTGCACGCACACCTTACTCCAAAACATTGGGCCACAACTACCTTGGTGCCCAGTATGTTTTGTCAGGCCAGGTTTACATGTCCCTGGTGGACCTGTGGTATTCCAACACCACTGTTTACTGAGGCCAGTCAGCAGGGCATGAGCTCGGATCCCTACCTATACAGTCAGGAAATGGTCTCAAAATGTCCCACTTGGAGTTACATTTCTCAAAAAGGTCTAGAGTAATAAGAATTCACACTGAGCAGGCTTGAAATCTGCAGGCAAAGAAAGGATGGTTCATGATCCAAAGCCTTTGGAAAGGAAGACACACAGCTCAAAACTAAGACAATTTCTCACATACAAAAGAAAGAGACAGAGAATTGCGTTTGGTGCCTTATGGGTCAATGTATGTAGCTGCGCACCAGTTAGAAGACATTTCAACATCCAAGCAAATCTCTTACTTTCATCTCATGATCATGTCTTGGGAACAATTTTGTATGGATGTAAATCATCTTTCATTAAGCAGGCAATGCAGATCCGGTTGGCTGTGCATAATAAACATTTATCACTGAGTCAAGAATACCACAACAGGAGCATATGGTTCAATACTTCAAAAACACAAAAACATAACAAGATAGACGAGCATAGAAGGATCCTGGGTATTTAGAAGGTCAGCATCCCAGACACCTCACAGTCCAGACATGGGATGCGAGACCATGGCCTCTAGTATAACAGCCATTGTTAACGGTTGCCATTTTAGCATATGAGGATTCTATGACCCCCCCCTCCACGTGATCGGAGGAGGAGATGTCAGGCACCCAGTCTGCCTCACATGACGGAGCAGCTGCTTCAGTTAGCCATGTCAGGAACACCTCTAATAGGTCCATGACCACGTGTCCGTGAGCCTTGCCCTTCAAAGTCCTTCACCCATCCAGTGGCTCTTCCTGTGTATCCTGTAGGTCCTGTAACAAGTTGTCCTACGGGTTAGCTATTGCAATCTTGTGGAGGCACACAACTTCCTCCCTGCGCAGCACAGTTGCCTCAACCCTTGCCCATTAGAGAGTTGATGTGCCCAAGTGTTGCAGTGTTGGGAGTGCAGTGGCCTTAAAATGCATGCAAATAGCCTGGTGTGCTATCAGCATTTTCAAATGTATCCTTTTATTGGATACCTTTTAAGCCTTCATCTGCCTGAATATCCCTAGCAGAACCCCCTCCAATGGAAGGAGGTTGACACAACCCGTCACTGTGTCAAGTACCTCTGTGACTCTGAACCACAGGTTTGCAGCATCCAGCCATGCCCAGAACATATGTATCAAATCCAAAATAGGTGCATGACATCGTGGGCACGGAGGGGAGGACATAAACTTCTGATGTAGGACAGCTGGGGTGAGACATGCCCTGTGCTGGATGTCAAATTGAATGTACTGGAGTTTGGCATTACAAGATACTTTACATCGTTATTGCCTAGTGCATTCCCACTCCTCGTCTGTGAGGCCTCGTACTATATCAGTGTCCCATGGCCAGCGAATAGGTGACAGAGGTTCAGTTGTCGTGTGTGCCAAGACATTAACAAACAAGGTCACCAGTTTCTGACCTGCACCCATGACGTGCAGGGTGTGGGTTAGTAGGTAATGCTCTGGTTCAGGTTCTGTGAACCTCCACAGGTGTCCCATCTCAGCTATTAGCGTGCCATGCACCAAGAAATGGCCCACCGAATTGTCATGATCTTCCTGCACCTGGCCAAAGGGTATGAGCTGCCGGACCCTGAGTAGGTCCCACACTGAGGTCAATCCTTTGTCTCTCCATGCCATCAGTCCTTCCCTATCAATGCTTGTATGGAACAGTGGTAGGAAGTGCAGACTAACAGACAGAGAGTACAGGATCATGTTCGGCAGTAGACTCAGCGCTCCAGTGAGCAACATCGATCCTGCCATTTCCTGTGCCATGCATGTTGGGAACCTGCCCACTTTGTACAACTGCCTCCCAGCCAAACATCACACCCGCCATTGCAATGGTGCTGCCACATAACATTTTCTAAAAGCAGCACACCCAGGACACCCTTTCCCACCGGCAGCTGCAGCCTCTGCAGAGCCATACTTCTCCTGCCCCTTTTCCAGATTGGTGTCCAACTCACTGGAGGTGGCAAGAGACACAGCCACCACTAGGTGATGGACAAAAGACAAGATGCAAGGGAGCATTACCATCTTGGAAAGTGATCCTTGGACTGTAAATGGGAGAGTGTTCCAAAAAGCCATCTGTGGACGCAAGGAGGATATAGCCCGGGTCAGATTTCCACAATGAGCTCATTTGTATCATGACAGTTACAGATCCCTAAGTACCAAAACACCAGAAGCTCCCACATGAACCTCTGCCCCCCTGCCATTACCTCTTGTGGAGAATAGTCCACACAGAGGGGAAAAACACAAGACTTGGCCCAGTGAACACCCAAACTCGACACACTCTGGAAATCTGATAGTCTCACAGAAATATCTGGACTTTCCCTGTAGATATACTGAATATAGAGCAGCATTTCATCTGCATCAATGGATACTACATGTACCTCATCGCCTAGTGGAACTCCCCATGCTTACCACCCTTGAGAAAGCTGGAGGGCTAGCGACTACATTGCCAGGGCAAAGAGCAGTGGGGAAAGGGGACAGCTCTGATGAGTCCCCATGCCCAATGTAAAAGAGGGTGACATGTATGTTCAAAACCTGACTTGGGCAGTTGGCTCAGTAGGAAAAAGACATATGTGTTGTTGCAGCAGCCACACAATGGCCAGTTTAGACAGAGTGGTAAACAGGTATTCCCAATCAACGGTATAGAATGGCTCCACTAAGTTCAGCACTAGGCAGGCTACAGAGGGCCACCTCCCCTGGACCAGCTACAGCACCCTATTTAGCCTTTGAATATTAAGCGTCGTGGATCTATCAGTGATAAAAAACCTTTTGGACCCTGTGCAATAGATGCAGCATGTGTATCAGCAGGTGGGGCGCCACTACTGTACTAAGGTTTTTATAATCCATAGCTAGCATGGACAATGGATGGTAGGACATCAGTTCTGTCAGGTCACCGTTGGGTTTTACCAGTGTTCCCAACAAGGACTTCCGCATGGATTGCAGTTGTTTCCAATCACTCAAGGTGGCCTGATATAGCTATAGTGACCTAGGGGCAAGTAAAAGCTCATAGGCCTTGTAGAGCTTGGACGGGAAGCCGTCGAACCTCGGAGTTGTCAATGTGGCAGCGCGCTTAATCAGTCCGTGTATCTCCAGTACCAGCCAACGGGTTGTTGATCACCACACATGCTGCAGGATCAAGTACAGGCAGAATCAATCCAGTCCGGATGTTGGAAATATCTACCTGGCGCTCAGACTAGGAGGGATTCTATAGGCCACGACAATACACTGTGAAGGCTTCATAGATGGCTGCCTGACTAGTGCGCATCTTGTGCAGGTGATCCCTTATTGTCGTCATGTGTTGGCTTGGCGTTATGTCGTAGAGGAGGCAGGCCAGGAGTTGCCATGACTTATCTCCCTCCGCGTGCATCTCAGCTTGTCATGTTTCAAAGTAAAAGCAACGCAGTTGCTCAATGAGATGGGTGTGGTGTATTTGAGCATCTGTCAGCGTGAGTAACGTCCCAGGCTGCAACTGGACAGCAGTATTCTGCTGACCTAGTGGTGCCTCCGTTTGTATCAAAACCCTGTGGATAATATTGGCCCTAGCCCCCACCAAAGCCACAAGCACCCGCCACTCAGTACTGCTTTCAGTGCTTCCCACTCCAACAACCTAGAAATGGATGTGTCCCAGTTGTTAGTGAAATAATTGGAGATGGATTTCCTTAGTAATGCTCAAAATGCATGGGGCAACAACAACGTAGGCTGCAGTTACCATGTGTGGACTGAGAGTCATTGCACACCACACCCAATGTGCACGTGAATAGGGTTATGTCCCGAGAATGTTCTTCACAGGTATTCAGCATCTAGCACCTCAGGCTGTAGTGTGTGGTGATAACAAATATTCCTAATCTGAATGTGTATAGAGTGTACTGCAGAGTAGTAGAAGTACTCCTGGGTCTCCGGATGTAGGATTCACCAACAGTGCCAAAGGGACCAGTGCGCAGCCCATTGTATAATGGTCACTGCCAACACTGGAGAGGATGGTGGGTAGGGGGAGAACGGTCAAGCCACGGCTCTTGGACACAATTGAAATTGCCATCCACAACCCAGGGGATATGGGCCCACCTACTGAGGATGAGGGATAGGCGCAGAATGAAGTCCAGATTGGCCACATTTGGCACATAAACACTGATTAATAATATTGGCAATCATCAAGTTACCCCTCTACAAAGACATATTGCCCTTCAGGCTCTATGGCAGTATCTAATGGGCTAAATGGGATACCCGTATGGACCCACACAAGGGCTCCCCCTGCCAAACAATAGTAGACGCTGCAAAAAGAATGACTCTGCAAGCACTTCTGGAACTGGCTCTCCTGACACCGTGTCATGTGGGTCTCTTGTAACAGTGTTATATCTTTTCCTTGTGCCTCCTGATACATTGACATAATGCGTGTCTCTTCGTTGTCGTCCCCATACCTCTGACATCCAAAGTCACAATGCCAATAGTACCCATGTGTGTTTAGTGTACTGAGAAGTGTGGGGAGGGGATTCAGGAGAAGTCTCACCCAAGGTAGGTCAGGAACACACATCCTGGAGTCTTTCCTTGGGGGGCTAGGTGCCCTAGATGATGGCCCGCTACTCAATGGATCTACATCAGGAACGAAAACATGATTCCTCAATACCTCCATTGCACGGCAGTATCCAAGGGGAAGACTGAGCAATCAGTAACAACATCAACCTATAAAGTGAAACTTAGCAGTTATGCCCACACAGAACTCTGCCTAGGCATGCAGGGGGGACATGCTGTGCGATGCTAATAGGTATTTCATATGTTAGAGGTTTCCTAGTGGACATTTCTACAATCTGAAATTAGCAATCAGTGGCAAACAACAAGCAGCAGCGACCCCTAACTACATCTCTTACTTTCATCTGGCAACAGATTTTGCATACTTATATCTACCCATCCTCTCTATGTGTACCTTTCCACATTACCTCTTTGCCTGATTATTCCCTACTTTTGCTGGTTTGACCACTCTCACATCCACCTCAAAGAACATGCTCATCTCTCTACCTCTCCTTCATCCACAAGCTTCTTACAATCACCCTCTGGTACTGCCATTCTTAAATCCATCTCTTGACCCTAAGCTCTACCCCTGAACTCTTACTATTCCACCCAGACTCTCCTCTTCTCACTCTGGTGCTGCCCCTCTTACAGCCACAACTACATTCCCTGCACTACGCTTCACCTCTATGAACACAGCACCTCTCCCATTCATGCTGTACTCACAATGTACTGTATTTATCACTTCCTCAGCAGTCGATAACCATATCATGTCAAATGTACCCCTCTCATCCCCATCTCTCCCCTTTCCACTGGCTTTTGGGATACTCATATTTGCCAAGCTACACCATCATATCCACCTCTTAACACCTCACAACATCTCTCATCCTGACCCTTACATTGCTCACTTAATCTGGCGTTACTCATTAGCCTCTTACCATTCACTCACTCTACTCTGCTTAAGGCTTGCTAAAAGTAATTAGACAAACTAGAGCATCCGTATATCTAAACACACCAGCCATCTACTGGCCAACACCTCACATCTCTCCATCCAGCATCCTAACTTATACAGCTGTTGTATCCCATTGCTATCCACCTATCCACTTGGTTTCCCTAGAAAATGTCTCCTTGTCTCACTGTGGCTCTCTTACATCCACATCTCAGTTCCATGCTCCATACCTCCATTATCTTTTGCATGTTCACAACTAACTTTCTTACTGAATCTGCCTCTATCACAGCCAGCTTTCACTGTAGTGCTACATACTTCAGCTCTCATCTCTTGCTAGCCTCTAACCTTGTCTAGCTGCTTCTACCTCTTCCACATCTACCTATTCCTAGCATACCTCGTCCAGGCTTTAACCAGTTTTTCAAAGTCCTACACTCTGATATCCACTCCCCAGCATTTCCTCAAATCCCCATTGTAATAATGAGGAGATTTTACGTATCCTATCTGTTAGACCTGGCTTTTTCAGCGGGTTTATCCCCAGAAATTTGCTTTTTGGCCTCCCGTTTCTGACCTGTTTTGTTGGTTTTATGACTCTGGGCACTTTACCACTGCTGATCAGTTCTAAAGTGCATATGCTGTCCCTGTAAATTGTTGTAATGGATTGGTGTTTCCATGATTGGCTGATTTGATATACTAGTCAGTCCCTAGTACAGTGCACTGTGTGTGCCCAGGGCCTGTAAATCAAATGCTGCTAGTGGGCTGCAGCACTGATTATGCCATCCACATAAGCAGCCTGTAAATGTGACTCAGGCCTGCCATTGCAGAGTCTGTGTGCAGTCTGGTACTGTCATGTTGACTTGGCAAGTGCACCCACTTGCTAGGCCCTACCCTTCCCTTTTCTTACATGTTAGTCACCCCTAAGGTAGGCCCAAGGTACCCCTGTGGGCAGGGTGCACTGTATGTGAAAGGTAGGACATGCCCTTCAATCAATCAATCAATCAATCAATCACGGCATTTATAGAGCGCGCTACTCACCCGGGAGGGTCTCAAGGCGCTGGGGGAGGGGGTAAGTTACTGCTCGAACAGCCAGGTCTTGAGCTGCTTCCTGAAGGAGAGATGGTCCTGGGTTCGCCGAAGGTGAGTGGGGAGGGAGTTCCAGGTCTTGGCTGCCAGGTAGGAGAAGGATCTTCCTCCGGCGGTGGTTCTGCGGATGCGTGGTACGGTGGCGAGGGCGTGGCTGGTTGATCGTAGCTGGCGTGTGGGCGTGTAGAAGGTCACGCGGTCGTTGAGGTACTTTGGGCCCAGGTCGTGGAGGGCCTTGTGTGCGTGGGTGAGGAGTCTGAACGTGATTCTCTTGCTGACGGGGAGCCAGTGCAGGTCTTTCAGGTGTCCGGTGATGTGGCTGTGTCGGGGGATGTCCAGGATGAGTCGTGCGGAGGCGTTCTGGATGCGCTGGAGTCTTTTTTGAAGTTTGGCTGTGGTTCCGGCGTAGAGGGTGTTCCCATAGTCCAGTCGGCTGGTGACGAGTGCCTGGGTGACGGTCTTCCTGGTTTCAGTGGGGATCCATCTGAAGATCTTGTGTGTGTGGCATGTCCTGATAGTGAAATACTGCCAATTTCGCTTTTCACTATTGCAAGGCTACATGTTCCATTATGATAGAATGGGGAGTTTTCTTATAACATCTTATAAACATAACTACACCTGGGAACAAGGAAGGAAAATAAAGATTAGAATGCCTGAACTCAGAATGTTAAAATGCATCTTTTAGTGAGGGTGATTTTTACATTCTGTGTTTGAAAATACCACTTTTAGAAAGTAGGTATTTTCTTGCTTAGTTGTCTAGTGTGCCTCTGCTAAGTTTGTGTATTGCATGTCTGGCTTTTGGATGACAGTGGCTGGGGAGGAGCAGTGGCTCCAGAAAGCCTGATGAGTCAGGGCTGGGCTGAATAGACCTGGGCTGCATTTACAGTAGGGGGAGGAGATTTCCTTTCACCTGAATGGGCCTGGTCTGCCAAGGACAATGCTATCTCCACCCCCTGCCAGGAAGCTGCACCAGAGAGGAGAGAACCGGTTTCGACCAAGCACAGGGCTTCTCTGCCAGCAGAGAACAAAGGAGTTTGGGACATAAATATTGGGGCCCAGACTACAGAACTTTAGGTCATGTCTGGGAACCAAGAGAAACCTTTGCCAAGGAGAAGAGCCGGAGGAGCTGAGGAGGAACACTGCCCCTGTGCTGTCTGCTGTCTGGGGTTGGCCTACAGTGGCTACTTGCTGCCAAGGAAAGGAGAAAAGGACTTTGTTGTTTGCTGTGTCCCCTGCTTGAAAGAAGATCTCCAAGGGCTTGAAACTGAGCTTGCTTCCTGTTCTGAAGTCTCAGGGACACCAAGACTTCACCACCAGCTCCCCTGAACTTCCTTGCTGGGAGTTCTGACCTGCAAAGAGGTGCCTGCTGTTGTTTTGGACCTCTAGAGACTGTTTTCCTGCTGGGAGCTGGAAAAGTAACGCAACTTCGAAGAAGCGAGACGCATCCACACCTGTTTCCGATGCATCGCTGAAGAAATCGTAGCAGCGCCTGTCGCGGCGTGAGAAATCACCGCACGCCACATCGAGTGCACTGATCTCCGAAGTACGAGATCACTGCACCGATTTCAGCGCAAGGCCTGCTGTGCGGCTGCAAGAGTTCACGCATTGTTCTGGATTGTCGCATCGCATCGAGGCACCAAGTTTGTCGCATCGTTGGGGGATGCAGTAAGAAACCGACGCATCACCTCCGCACGCAGTAAGAAACCGACGCATCACCTCCTCTTCGATAAGGAACCGAAGCATCACCTCCCCTGCGCTGCAATAAGGAACCGATGCATCACCTCCCCCTGAGCAAGGAACCGACGCATCACCTTCCCTGAGTGTAAGGAACCAACGCATCACATTCTCTGCGGCCCATTTTGTTTGTTTGCGTGACGCATCCCAGGTACTTTGTGAGAAAAGTGTCGCATCTGCAATTTGCTTTGAACTGAACTATTTCTACCATCTGAAAGTCATATGTTTTATTACTGTATTGTGGATTTTTTTTGTCGTGTGGTCTTGTTTTGGTTTAGATAAAGATTACTTATTTTTCTAAACTGGTGTGGTGTCCATTTGTAGAGTTTTCACTGTATAACTGTATGTGTTCACAAATGCTTTACACACTACCTCTGAGATAAGCCTGTCTGATCGTGCCAAACTACCAAGGGGGTGAGCAGGGGTTATTTTAGAAGTGTATCCCCCTTACCCTGACTAGAAGCAATGGTCCCTATTTGGACAAAGGTACCTACCTCTGCCAACTAGAGACCACCATTTCTAACACTATCCAAGCACTGCCTTTGACCTTAACTCCTTCCTTTCACTCTCATCTAATTTTTTACTTGTTCTGCCCCATTACATCTGAGTCTTCCCTCCAGGCACAAACTGTTATCACAACTGCCTCTCACCTCTACCCTTGTTTAGCTAGCACAGCCCCTCAAACATTTACCTCTCCAATAACATGTGCAGCTATGCTTCACAGTTCTATACCCACATTTCCA
Source organism: Calotriton arnoldi (assembly GCA_963921515.1). Taxonomy (NCBI): domain Eukaryota; kingdom Metazoa; phylum Chordata; class Amphibia; order Caudata; family Salamandridae; genus Calotriton; species Calotriton arnoldi. The sequence continues at coordinate 481,534 of CAWUFW010004894.1, read as the reverse complement.
CTTGTCTTCCAATTTAGTGCATGGGTGGAACACAGGCCCCTGTATCCCCTGCACAGCAGATGGGCCCACAACACTTCTGGGGACTCACAGTCCACTAGGCTGACCACATGTAGCACAGGACAATTCACTATCCTTAATAACCCTTTGTTAGACGTGGCATATCTTGGCGTGATTACCCCTGACTTTCTGCCTCTACCACCTTTGCTTTTAGATACTTTGGGTACTTTGCCACTGCTGATCAGTGTCAAAGTATAGGATTTCCTTATGTAAAATGTAATGGTGATTGGTTGGCCATGATTGGTATGTTTGCCTTACTAGTAAAAGTCCCTAGTGATGTGCACTGCGTGTGCAAGGGCTAGTAATGCAAGGGCACGCAGAGAAGGGGCCTTCAGTGTAGGGCCTGCGCGTAGAATACTTAGTTAGCATGTTGTCCTGACAAGTGCAACCACTTGTCAGGCCTGACCTTCCCTTTTACATACACATGGGCACACCTGTGGTAGGTCCGAGGTAACCCCTGGGCAGGGTGCAGTTAGGTAAAAGGCAGAACATAAACTGAGGTGTGTGATATGTTCTGACAGTGAAAAACTCTCCATTTAGTTTTTCACTGATGAAAGGCCATTCTGCCCATAGGACAGAATGGGGGAGGCTGGGTGTTGTGTTTGTTAGCCTAGTTTCCTGTCAGTTTATAATGGAGAGGTGAAGTTTGGTATGTATGAACTCACAGTGTCATAATGCATCTTTCTGTGAAGGTGGTTTTGTCACTGTGTGTTTATAAGCCACTCTTTTAGAAAGTGGCTGAGTTTTGTGCTCTGAGCATTTATGTGTGTCTCTGAAATGTGTATTGTCTGTCTGGAACTGAAAGGTGAGAGGAGCTGGGAGAGGTCTTGACCCAGGGAGGGGTTGAGATGGCACCAGACTGCCCTGCATCTGGAGAGTACGGAGAGGAGAAGCCCGGGAGGTGAAAAGGCCTGGGCTGGTGCTATAAACCAATTGACCCATCTCCTGCTGAGTGATTAAGGATCCAGACCCCCAGTATCAAAGGGAGAGAGGTGACACTGGGAGGGAGACACCCAGAGTTGATTTAGGGAGGGGTCAGGGACCCCTGAGCACATACAAACTTCAAAGACAGTGAGGGGTATAACTATGAGAGCTGAAGCCCCCTGAACGTGGGAATGAAACAGATATGGATTGAGACTGAAAAGGCTTGGACCCATTCTGTGGTCAAGAGGAACCTCTGCTAAAGAAGGAACAACTGAAGAGACTGCTGTGGATAGATCAATCCTTGATTCGTGATCTGGGGCTGGTCTACAGTTTGCTGTTCTAACTAAGAAAGAGGCTGTTGTGACTGTACTTGGAGGCGCTGGGTCCCCCTGCTTGAAGAAGACTATGCTTTGTGCTGTGTCTTGTAACCCCAAGGGCCCGAGGTGAGCTGGCTCCCTGTTTGGAAATACAGGATCATAAAAGTTTCCAGAGAAGTCCCAAGCAACGCGGTGTGCGCATGCTTTTAGGCCGCTTAAGACCCTCAGAAGTTGTGCCTTGTGATCGTGGGCACGCAGAAGTAAGCTAAGTCTCAGACATGCAGAGTGCGTGTCGTGGTGCAGGCCAAGGCGTTGGTGAGGAGCGTCTGGTCGTGGTGTACACGGGGAGACGAGGCGAAGCTCGGACGCGCAAGGGTGCGTGTCGTGGTGCAGCCCGGGTGTTGGTGAGGAGCGCTTGGGCCTCGTGTGCACCAAAGGAAGAAGCGAGACTCAGACGCGCAGTGTGTGTGTCGTGGTGCATCCAGGGCATTGGTGAGGAGTGTGTGGACATCGTGTGCACCGACGGAAGAAGTGAGTCTCGGACGAGCAAGGGTGCGTGTCATGGTGCAGCCCGGGTGTTGGTGAGGAGCGCCTGGGCCTCGTGTGCACCAAAGGAAGAAGCGAGACTCAGATGCGCAGTGTGCATGTCGTGGTGCAGCCAGGGCGTTGGTGAGGAGCGCCTGGACATCGTGTGCACCAATGGAAGAAGTGAGTCTCGGACGCGCAAGGGTGCGCGTCGTGGTGCAGCCCGGGTGTTGGTGAAGAGCGCCTGGGCCTCGTAGGCACCAAAAGAAGAAGTGAGTCTCCGACGTGCAAGAATGCGGGTCGTGGTGCAGCCAGGGCGTTAGGGAAGAGCGCATGGACATCGTGTGCACCGGGAGAAGAGGTGAGACTCGGACCCGCAAGAGTGCGTGTCGTGGTGCAGCCAGGGCATTGGTGAAGAGCGCCTGGACATCGTGTGCACCGGGAGAAGAGGCGAGGCTCGAACGCGCAGGGTGCGTGTTGAAGTGCAAGTGGAGCATTGGTGAAGAGCGCCGGATCGTCGTGAGCACCGGAGAAGAGGCAGACACGCGGTGTGTGTGTCGAAGTGCAACCTGAGGTGCTGGTGAGGAGTGCCTGGTGAGGGTGTGCACCGAATTGAAGTGAAGTCTCCACAGTGCTGAGGGCGGGTTTCGGTGTGGACTGAGACCGCCGGAGTGAGGGCCAAGTCATTGGGGCCCTCGGAGTCAATCAGCAGCGGCCCGGCAGCCACAGAAGAGATGAGCCGCCGGCCCGAGTCCGCCGCAACCTGTGACGGAGTTCTGGATCAAGGCCCAAGTCGCTGACGTCGGGGAGGAGAGTGGGATTGCGCCCCCCCAGGTAACGTGGACCAACACCTGGGGTGGGGTGCGGCCCGGAGGGACACTCTCTTGGCCTCCCGCTTCCGTCAGCTGCGCGAGCCATTGCTTCGGCTCGGATCCCGGCCCGTGCTGACCCAAGATGGGGCAGTACTGGGGCCGGAGTGGGAAGCAGTACTTTCTGTGTCATCATTTGATCCATATCGAGGGCACTGTTAATGGAGCACGTGAAACTGTCGTATTACACTTTGCATTATTGCTGCTAACGAACTAACGAACTGTCGTATGACGCCTGACCTCATTTGTGCCTGACGAACTTTATGCTTGGTGCGCTACGCACTGCGTTATTTCTCCCTTGCATATTACCTGATTGTAACGTGGCGCATTGCAGGATTTCTTCAGTGCACAGTATCTGAGTATAACGTGGCACAGTGTATTATTTCTTCATTGCACTGCACAGGATTTTAGCATGACGCATTGCTTTGTTCCTTCCTGGTACAGGGCATGCTGGTGGTGATACACATTGCATTATTCCTTCAATTGCAAAGTACATGATTGTGGCGCTACGTATGGCATTGTTTCTCTGTTGCACAGTATAAGAGAATATCGTTATGCATTGCAGTATTGTTTCCTTTTGCAACGTGTGTTATTCTAGCAATACTACTTGCCTAACCTTTTGGGAAATGGTTAGAAAAGAGCTTAACTGTTGGTTAGAAGCGGTGGTTGGGATTAGAACCTACCAACCCACCGGAAAGAATACTACCCATTCTTATATATGTTGATTTTGTATCGTGTGGTCGTATCGTATAATTTCTTATATAAAGATTATACTCATTTTATCAATACTCGTGTGGAGTCTATTTGTGATGACAACATGGGGTTACTGTGAGCGTGGTTGCACATACTGAACACTCGTGCCTTGGAGATAAGCCTGGCTGCTCGTGCCAAGCTACTAAGGGGGTGAGCAGGGCTATCTCAGACGGTGTCCTTACTTAGCCTAACGTTGAAGCGAGGGGTCGGGGATGCCCGCCTCCAGCATTTTGTGGCGGCGGTAAGCGATAAGGACCTCCACTTCCAACACCCTTCAAGTTCATCTATGTTTGATCAGGGCCAGCATCAAGCATTTCTCAAACCTCCTTTATTATTTTCAATACACAAATAACTAAACACACATATATCATATGTTGAGCTCCTAATAGTGACAAACAAAAGATTTGTCAGTGGAAAAGCGTAAACAAATCGCCTCTCTCATTCATTCTCCACTCTTCTCACTTTGCCGTCATACCTAGTGAGCAGTGCCGATTGTGATATGATGGCATAATGGATGTTAGACACATAGATGTGTGTCCCATAGGATCCCCTGATTTTCATTCAGGCAGGGGCAGATGCCGATCTCATCTATAGCACCCTCAAGTGCTGTGGCTATTTTTTGTCATTAAGCCGATGCATTGTTTATGCAGAGTGAGGGGTGACAGGAAGGCAAGTCTGTCCAAAAAAGAAATTCAAATTAAAACAAACTCATTACAGTTTGTATACTGAAAGGCTGTTTGTGACAAACATTTTGCCAGTTCAGCCCATTCCTAAGGGACCCAGGTGAGGGTTGTTGTGCATTAATTGTGCATCACATTGCTGCACCATGGCTGCAAAACCAAAGGGAGGGGGCTGACCACCTGTAGCTTGTAACACTGACGGCCACCTAGAGGCAGTGCTCTGTTGCTGGGCCCTGTAGTCATTAGCATTTAGGAGGCTCTGGGCAGCTGTACACAGCCAGCGCCAGCCCGGACTGGCACACAGCATCCACCCTGAACTAAATATCCTGTACACCACTCCTGTTACCAATGACTGAGGTTCCATGGGCTTGCATATACTAAGCCTAGAAGGAGAGTGTTGCTGTGCAGTGTAAGGCAGAAAAGGTATATCCTCTGCTGTATCACATAAGGGGGGCAGAAGGGGCATTGGATGACCAAGCACAGACAAATGTAGTTCACTCCTAATATACTAATAGGACTTGACTAAGCCTAGCACTCACATGTCAATTTATTGTACACAAAAATATACCCTGTGAAATGAATAGAGTTCAGCTAAATGTTTGAAACATAACTAACACACTTAGCCCATTGGATACAACAAGCACAATTCACTCCTGTCAGTATTGTGACAACTCCAAATCCATAGGAGCAAAGTCACATGTGTGTCACATAACTATTGTGACTATCACAATCTTTGCCCAGCACAAACTGTTAGCCATCTTAGGTACAATGTTAGGTGTGTAATATCCAATCCCAGATTCATCATATGCCTGAAAGTACAGCATTTAGAACTTGTGCCTATATGTGAAATGCACAATCAAGTTTCTCATTTGGGTAAAAAAGGTAGCTGCATACTTATGATACACATCTTTATGACTCTACACAACAAGACCTTTGTAAACTAAAATATCCGATATGATGTTGTGAGAAACAACCTAAACAATGTCACAATACAAATAAACACTACACTAATCCACTAAATCACAACCCAGAAATCAGAAGCCTTGTGTCTTGGTCACAGTTTGCATGCCACAAATACTCTCTGGGCATATTGACAGACCCATCTTGACTTATCTTACAAACACTCTATGAATTGCTTGAACAACATAATACAACTAACATTACCCTTGGATAGGCCATACATCCCCTATCCTGCTGCTTACCATTCTCTAGTATTATGCATCATATTTAGGAGCAAATGCAGGGCCATGTGTGCACCAACACAGATTCTAAAGGAACATCACATAAGCATGATGTGGCCTATGTCCAGTTCACAGATTAGGGAAATGCCCAGACTTCCATACTCTAACTGTGGCATCAGCCCAGAATGATATGCACATTACAACGCTATGTACTGTACAACTCTACAAACACACCATGTCATCACTAGCATTCAAAAAATGTGTGTCAACCATTCAGGTGCCATACACTGGGTGCACATGCAACTAACACCTACAACAATAGTGTCTTTGTAAGGACAGAAACACATTGTAACTTTCTGAGCCATGTCATGATGTTCCCAAAAAATTGGGATGTAATGACTAACATCAAGATTAAAATGCACTGGAGGGTACAGACCATAGACACCTTGCCTAACAGCAATATCTTAATGAATGTGAGTCTGGGAAGGCAACAGGGCCAGGACACTGTCAGAATCATACCCACCTCACGCTCACCATAGGCACAGGACATGTATAATATGGGTCAACTGCCTTGAAAGGGTATTTGCCTACAGTGTAAGCAACCTGTGACAATGTTATCATTGCAACTAGTTAACCAGATCTATTGAAGGCACATACATTGGTCCATCACTATCAAGTCACATACATAAATTGTACCATTACTCTGTGTACATATGTGTGTCTAAAGTTACTACCATGTAGGCAGAGTCCATATGTATCCAGGTGCATTGATAAGACTGTTGTCTTTCAGCCCATTACATGCATATGCAGCATGCTTCTCCAAAACTGTTGTACTTTGCCACACTTGCACTATGTTGACATCTGTAAGCAGAAACTATGAGGAAGTCTAATTTCAAAAGCAAAGGTTTGTGACTTCATGTCACACTACTAGACAAAACTAATGTTGACATTGACACCCAGCCAATGTAGGCACAAGAATGTATACTACATCCTAACCGAGTGCTCATACTCCATGGACATATGCAATCCCTGCCATACTGACATTATTGTATACTTACATCACTAATTACACATGAGTGACAGTTAACAAATCCATTTTGGGGACACAGAAATCTGCATATGAAATTATAACATGCTTTATTGAGCAAACATGGTGTTTTAATAACGGGAAAAGGCCAATGGCCAGTCCAAAATAGTTCCTCATATGGGCCACAAAGTTCTTGTCCATCTTCACTTGCCTTCACTTGTACTACAAAGGGACACGTCCTCCGGGAGGGGCATCTAAGGGGCAGGCCAGGTACCAAAAGGACAAGACTAGAGAGGACTGGGTTGGTCTTTGGGAGGGCTGGAATCAGGAGGGAGGTGGGACAACGTCAGTGAGAGGCCCAGATGGAGGGGGGTGGGACAACATCAGTGGGAGGGCTAAATTGGGCTTCAGGAGTTTTGGTATCTTGTAGTGCTGAAGGGTTTGCAAGGGAATATGGAGGGCTGTTGCTTTTTGGGATCAGGATTTTTTGGGTGTCAAGGTACTAGGGTGGGATGTGGAAGGGGAAATTTGGGTTTCAGGAGGGGGTGCTGATTTTTGGGATAGGGAAGCTTTCCTTTAAGAAGGCCAAGTCAGCATGTCCCACCCTTATTTCTTGTATCATACACACAATGTATAGCTGAGATGTTATAGCTTTTCAGCTCAAAATATGTACCTCAAAATGAGGTTCATGTGACTTTTTTAAATCTACCAGCAAGGCAACCAAACCATGCTTTTCAAAGCATAATGTAGGACCAATAAAGACCAATTACACACATACTACTAACCTTTGGTAATGTTTTTTTTCATCATCCCTTTACTTAAAACTCTGTTTCCAACAAAGGCCTACTTTAGCAGCCACTCAATTACGTTTCATCACTTTTACAGAGTTAGAAACATGGACTCAACATTGGAATAGATATGATGATATATGACACCCAATCATGGGAATGGCCAGTGTGAAATGTGGTCATCGGATACATTTGAGTACACTTAGCACCAGGGCTGGGAACTAAAATTGCCACAATGGACAATCACTAATCATCAAGAGCTCAACATGGACATTACCTGCTACCTGGATGTGTGGCATGGCATTTCACAGTTAAGTGAGGCAACATCAATTGACTATACATCGTTGTTGTGGCCATACAGAGAACAGGTCAAACATTTGCTCATGTGCTGAGCCATGTTGAGCAATAACAAAAAATACTGAAGGTCAGCTCCCTGCACATGGTGTTCACATGCGTTCATATTACAATACAATGGCACTACTGGCAATAACCTGACTATCTTAGCCTTCCATGTCCCAGATGAAAGGGACATAACCATGCATCTTCAAAATTTGTTGCATATGCATCTTTGAACACTGAACAGTGGTTTTGTGCGTCTCACAACCTAAAAAAGGGGCAGCCAGGCTCAAATACTCGCACATGCATGGATTAATTAGTTGTGCAACAAGGCACATACTCACCCCCTCCTTGCTGCAGTCTGGTTTTTAACTGTCCATCTGGGTAAACCACTGCTAGGACGCGTGGCATTAGGGGCAGCGCACATCCCCCCTGCCTGGAGGTGACAGGCCCAGGTTGGACTCATGCGATCTTCTTGGGCCAGCCTCTCAAGTCCTGCCACCGTTTCATGCAGTGGACACTGCGTTTTTCTATTTAGCACTTGCCATGTGGGACACAAACCACCATGGTTCCACAACTGTGCCGGATGCATCATAATCTGCTCAGCGGGACAACCGATACATGCTCTTAATCAGAATCCCTATGGGACAGCCTTTTCGACCAACGCGGTCGGTTTGGACTAATTTCCGACTGATACAGTCAGGTTGGAATCGTCTCCAACTGATGCGGTCGGAGTTTTGCCTGCTATACATCATTATACGGCGGACGGAGACATCGCAGACTAGTCGGGCAGAATGTATCCGCGACCGCGTCGGTTGGACGGTCTTTCCGACCGACATCGTAATAAAGCCCTGTGTGTCCACAATAACCATACAGAGAACCCAATGCATTTTGGGTATATTCCCCTTCATTAGGGGTAACTGAAAGAATAAAAGAAAACAACCAATTTTACAATAAGAACAGACATTTTTTAATCCACAGGCACAACCTGTATACAACGTGCCATCATGTGTACACCAAGAAGAAAAATTGTAATCTGTGTCTATCAGATCACGGTAAATCCAACACGCACAAAAAGTTCCATTGAGAAAGAGCAGACCTGTATCGTGAATCAATATGTGAGGAACTACAAAATCCAGCATGCATTGCTGTGGGATACAGCAAACATCAATCCAATATGATGAACGCAGAGTGGAAAAAGAATTAAAGAATTGCGTGCTCAGTCTCCTACATGCATTCTAAAAAGCTCAAAGTGCCAGAAGAACACGACACCAGTGGAATGTAAAAGGCGTCTGAGACAGAACCTTATTAAGTGGCTATAAGAGCCGTGGGGGTACTGGAAAACTTCGATATTTTTGAGCTTCCGGAAATGCGCAAGGCATCAGGTGTGATAGCTAGGTAAATAAAACAATACAAAATGTAAAAGAAAATGCACACGCTGCAAAGAGCTGTAAACAAAAAAGTAAGGGGACTGAAAGTGGAAGTTAGAACTCACCCTAATCCGTAAGAAGACCGGCAAACTGGTGGCAAGCTGAAACTTGAGAAGTATTCAACCATGGCCAGAACCTCACCATGTGCCCAGGTGTTAATAATCAGTAACTTATGACGCGATGTATGTGTGCATGATGGAAAGGGAAAACAGGCTATTCTTAACTTTAGCCCTGTGTTTGTCATGCAAAAAAGAGAACGGCGTTTGCGTTAGGGTGCTAAAAAGAATCATTAAAGTCAATGAAACTCAGCCAAGTCACGTAAATTAAAATTCTACTTGGCATAAGAATGTGTGTGTTAATCTCTTGTTTCAAATTTTAGCATGAAATGCAAGTCATACGGCTAATAAATCTCGGCTAACTAATTTGGAATGCACCTGTTTCTGAAGAGATGTGTCCAGGCTGTCAGCATGAGCAGTATGTTGTTTGTGTAAACTAAGGAACAACTTGATTTGGCCCATGTTACGTATGTAGTCTGAGTTTCTAACCACTATAGACAATCATCTCTGGGCCAGCAGAAATAGTTGATAAGGGACACCACTGTTGGGTACCCCTATAGATCTGCATCAGTCTCAAGTGGAAATCCCCCACAGTTCACGTTGTCCATAGGAGTATTATATAGCCCTTCAACTTTTGAGATAAAATCTTGATCTAGAACAAAGGGCCCGATTCACAAAAGTAATCTGAGACAAAATCCTAACTTTACGACTTTCGGTATTTACAAAAGGCATTTAGGAGTAGTAAAGTTAGGATTTTGTCTTAAGTTTGTGTTAAGTTTTGGTCTTAAGACAATATCCTAACTTAAGTTAAACTTAAGTTAAACTTAAGTTAGGATTTTGTCTTAAGACCAAAACTTAAGACAAACTTAAGACAAAAATCCTAACTTAAGTTTAACTTAAGTTAGGATTTTGTCTTAAGACCAAAACTTAAGACAAACTTAAGACAAAATCCTAACTTTACTACTCCTAAATGCCTTTTTAAATCCTGAAAGTCGTCAAGTTAGGATTTTGTCTCAGATTACTTTTGTGAATTGGGCCCATCGCTCTTAAGCACATGAGAAAGATAACCCAAGTCTACTTGGTCAAATGCTTTCTTTGCATCTGAGAAGCTTGGGGCTTCTGAGTCTTGATTTCTTGTACTCCAAGGGTAATGAGCCAGTGTACTCAAAAAGTCCTTGGAGCATCTCCCAGGGCCGAGACCAACCTGTGATTTATGAATGAGTGGCAATGTTACCCCTGTCAATCTGGTGGCTAATATTTTTGCAAGTACTTCAATATCCACATTGATGAGGGTTGTAGGTTGGTAGTTGGCACACTCCGAAGAATCCCTATTTGATTTAGGCATCAAGGAAATCACTGTGTTGTTCAAGATGGGGGCCGGTGACCCAATATGTTCAGCCTCTTTATATAGTATAAAGCAGGATCACTAGTAGGGGTGATCACATTTTGTATAATTCCTCAGAAAATCCATCCTCTCACAGGGATTTACAAGTAGGGAGGTCAGCGATACATATAGCAATTTCTTTGGGTGTGACTTATCCCTCCAAACGAGCCCTGCACTCCATAGTTAACCAAAGAGTACAAATATGTTGGAAGAATTTCTCCTCCAGCACTGAAGTTTTGGATTGTGCAGAGGTTTCATACTATCTAGCAAATGTATCAGCAATTTTTATTAGGTTGGTGATCAGGGAGACCGATTCATCCTTGATGGCTGCTATTGTGTTTTGTGCTTCCTTTTGGCATCACTGGTCAGCCAGGAGCCTAGCGTCCTCTCATAGTGGCACCATCTCAGTTCAATGATGGAGTGTTCTGCATTTTGGGAATATAGGGAGTTAACAATCAGTTTAGCAGTTTGAAGCAATTTCTTATGCTCAGGAGAGGGTGTTGTGTTAAATTGTATCGTGAGGGCCCTAGGCCACCATTCAATCCTATGACAATCTTTCTCTCAAAGTCTTCAGACAATAGCCAAGCCATGCATTATCTACCACTCGTGCTTGTTTCAGTCACTCATATGTTCTGGAACAATGGGACAGATTCACACTTCAGGTCAATATACTGCTGGATATGTTGCTTCAAAGTTGTCTTCTCCTCAGGTGTGTTATACTGTGTAGCTCTCACATGCCAAAGTGCAGGAGAGAGCTGAACAACTCCCAGGTAGAGTGAAAGAAGAATCGGGGAATGATGCAGTCTTTCCAACTCAAACTTGTAATGCCCAGTGCTTGAAGACCAACTTAAGAAACAGAGGCTGGTGGCACTATCAGTCTGTGAAGATAGGCAGGGTTACATGGGTGGGTGTGAGTGAAGGCTCTGCACCAGTGGGGGCTGAGTAGCAACTAGTGACTCAGGTGAAGTCAGTCTCCTGCTGCTCACCATCTGACACCACCTGTACTGAGTCACAGCCTAGAATAGGGCAGTGTGTGCAGCGCAGTAAACAGTCAAGGGCCTGGCAGTGAATGCCTGAGAGGGGCTTTCTGCAGTTTCTGTCAGCAGTGCCTACCTAATGTCACAATCACTGCTCCCTAGGCTAAACACTTCTTGGTGGGTTTGTGACACTGAACATGAGCCAGTGTGTCCTCAGAGTTAAGGGCAGTAATAAGAGGGACTCTCACTCTGAGCTGGTAAGTCACTGTCTAAACAACAAAAAATCAAAAGGTGTGACTTTCTAAGGTGACATTCTAGGCCACAAAAATTTAGCAGGAGTTTCTCTGTGAGGAGTGTCCTTATTAGTATAACAGGTGCTATTTAGGACATCACTTGTACAGGAATATGAACCCTCATCCAACTAGGTGGCATGCTTCATCATCAGGTTCAGCTCCACACTAGAAAAACAGTGTAAAGCCTAGAGGGTGCCTCACCCAAAGAGGGGTGACATTTTTGATGGGAGGTCTTTTAACTGCCTGTAATAGATGTTTGTGTGTCTGTGATTTTGGTGGGTGGTTTAATGTGATAAGTGAGAAATGTTTAAACATTAAAATTGACAAGGAATTCCCAAATGCAGGTGCTTTACTCAGTGGGGGTTCATGCCAAGGTTAAGACAATTTTAAGAGGACCAATTAAACCTTAAACTTTTTGTCGCCCCCCCCGATTTGGCTTACACGTTTTATGCCTTAAAATAACCAACCGGGTCAAATGGCATTTCTTCAGGACCTCATCTATGCTCTCTGTACCCTGCAGGGAAAAGCATGTATTTTAGTATCCCTAATCTGTGTGTGCTCATCACTGGTGCAACGCTTAGAGTTGCCCAAAAAACAGAACATAGAGTCATGTGAAATGGGCCAGAAGGACCTGCAATACAACAAGGATACATTACAATTTTACATGTGTAGGAATAACGGACCACTGCTGTGCAGATCTGCTTGCTTAGTGTCTAAAATAAATATGCAGTTATGACATCATTCAAGACTCGATTCACCTAGGCTGTGCATAAAATGTGACACATCATTGTAAGTCATAGGCAGCAATTTGTGAAGTTTATGGAGTAGACTTAACGTATCTTATGATCCTAAAGGCCCCCATATGAATCCGCTGGAGTATAGCAAACCCTGCAGCCAAAGTACCTTGAGGATGGAGAAGCACTTATAAAACCCCTACAAAGAAAACCGGAGGTCCTCTGGACACCAAGACTGGTATACTACCCCACCTATTGGTTTCCCTAGTCTGCTGGCCGGACAACCTAGAAGAACTTCTGGGTTTCAGGAGAAAACTGAGTGAGTAATTTTTATACTGTGAAACCATCTCACCCACACCAGGTGAGTCCACTTACGTCATTGGCTACGTAATGACTTTGTGTGAAGAAACTCAGGGCATGCCTCCTCTAAGCTGTGGCCATCTTAACTGACTAATGCTCGAAGGATACCATGGAGTTATGCTGATGAAGAGAGGTAAAAGCAATCAACAAGAGTTGTTGAGAGAGGGAAAAAACTGTAATTTACGGTCATAACCTGGGAACACAGTGTACATCGAAGACCTATCAGGAATATCTTGTATACCTTGGATAAACAGTAGGCCACTAAGTGCTATCATATTCCAATATGGTAAGCGTACTCTATGTGCATTGCAATAGATTGATCATTTCCCTTTTCATCCTAGTAACTGCGTCAAGTGGGATGTACTAGACGTTAGATCCTCACTAGTGGATGTGATGTGAATAGAGACATCATCATCAAAACGGAGATTTAGTTATCTGGAAATGCTGAGAAAGGTGGTAGTAGGCATTGAACAAGGGGGCACAGATGCTAATCTAACTCTGGTAGGTCATATTCCCAATACGCCCCTCCTCATAGTTTTTGGGTATAGAGGTCACGCTCATAAAAGGGACTCGCTTCCTCAGTTGACTCCACAGGATTTCATCATTGAAGGCCTCTTGTATTCTGAAGACACAACGTTGTACCTATTCCCACAGTATATTCTTAATGTTGTGACATGGTGGTACAACCTCTAATACAGTTCATTGTAAAATATTAGGTGTATGTTGGGCTTCCAAGAAATGTGTGGTAAGTTTTGGTGTGCACTGTTTGCATCTAATTGTGTTCCTGTTCTCATTTATTCTAACTCTCACTGTTCTGGTTGTCTTACCCTTGTATCTAAGATTACATCACACATGATCTTGTGGATGCAGTTCTTGGAGTTACAGCTTGTATGGTTCCATTGTTCCCAAGGTTTTCCCATTGCCAAATCCAAGGTATTGGTTTCCATGGTAAAGTGACACATATTACAGTTACCACGTCCGATAACCTATAGGAGACCATGAAAGGGTATTTCTACTGGTATGTATAGCTATTCTCAAAGAAATGCAAGCATAACCCTGCTACTATAGGGCAAAAGTGTTCCCTATCAATCTTCCTTGTATTTGTAGGAAGAAAGTGTCCGCAAACTTGAAATAATTCTTGAGCGCTGTTGTGGTGCAACACATCACGAAACTAATGGGTGCCATGTATTACCATTCTGTATGCTTCAACAATTCTTCAAGTACTCTCAAGGTTCTGTCCTGAGGATTACCGGTGTAAAGAGCCTAAAACATCCAAGATTATGATCGTTGTTCTGTGAATTCGTTCATTTGTAATGTTGATGAGGTTCAAAACAACTTTGGTGTCTTTCAAAAAGGCCGGTGTCATCTCAACCAATTATTTCAGAACAAAATTGCAGAAAGTAGATAGGGGTTCTAACAAACATCTAATGCCTGAAAAATCGGGCAACCAGGTGGAGAGATCTTCCCTATATGCACATACGGAAGGATGTAGAAGTAATGCACTGTGGGATCAATTCTGTTCAAAACCGCAGCATTTTGACTTAAAACACAGCCTGATGCTTTAGCGTCATTGACCATTATTTTGATTACCTTTGCAATTTTATTGGTGGCATCTCTCGTCAGTTTCTTGTAGCTCCATTCGGCATGCAGTAAGCGGAGGCACTCATTGCTATAGTCGTTTGTTGACATGATCATTGTGGCTCCCCCCTTGCCTGCTGGTTTTATAGTTATATTCTCCTCATTAGCGAGAAAAGACAGAGATTTGCTTTCCTTCCTGGACATATTGTGAACGGCATTGCTAATGGGGGAACTCTTGATATCCTTCAGCACGCTTGCTTGAAGGTCAGTATTTCCACAGGGGTCATTGCTATCAGAGGACTGAACATAGAGGGGGTGCATAATCCTGTGTTAGTCACCTGTGCTACCTGGGGTTTATCCTCAAGGAAGGCATGGAGTCTAATCTTGCGAAAAACCCAGATAGTTCCCAACACAGTTTAAAAGAATCAACCTTGGGTGCAGGTACGAAGCCAAGTTCTTTGTTACTCCGCTCAGTCACGTCACCATCTGGGGTTCTACTTCAAATCGAACTTGTGGCTCTATTCTTTGTTGCCTGCCTCTTCCTCTGCCCTGGCCTCTTCCTAAAAATGGAAGTATCTGTTCGGGTACGTTGGTGCTTTAAGGCCATTAATTGGAGGTATCCAGAATAGCTGTCTCTGCAGAGGGAAGTATGCCATCCTCTTAGGTCCGTAAACTGATAGTGGTCTTGCTGCTTCATCCCCACTGCTCTACTTATTTGAACTTCATGACTATCTGTATTGTCTTGTTTTTTTGTGTTGTTAGTTAGTAGCTGGTGGATTCTAATTGCTCGTGTAAAAATATATACTTTTTCTTTGCTAAACTTCTATATGTCCTTATTCAATTTTGTTATCTTCTGTTGGATCAAGTATTCATTGTTCTCCTTAATTTCTTCAAAGTCTAACACAGTGAAGTATTCAATCACAGACCTGTACATGAACTTTCTGTTCAAGTAGTCAACTGTGCATGGTGGATGCGATTCAGCCTCTTTTCCTCTGTTTGATTGGTGGTGTGATTGCATATTTTGTTCTAACAGGAGCATGACACACAGGCACTGTAGGCTTGGAGAATAGCTTTGGGAGCACCTCTCTCTGCTTCTGAGTGCAAGCCTCTGCATGTGTGCCACACCACAGTGTTAGAACCTGCAAATAAGGTTACTGCGAGTATCTTTCCTAGCCACTCCTGTTATGCAAATTCACTGCCTGCTTGGATGTTGGGAGGGTCAAGAGTATAGTAAGAGCCTTGTCAAGAGCATAGCACCTCACCTTACCTCCACTGTCTCATCCTGTGGCCTCTGCTGTTAGCTATAGTGGTTTAAGTATGCAAATGGGAAGCAAAAGAAGTTTAAAGGCAACCTCTCCTAAAACCCCTCATACCAAACAAAGATTCCTTTGGCACTGCCTCCTTGGAGATCATTCTAATATTTTGGGTTGCCTTGTAAAAATGGCCCTTTTAAGCCCCATGTAAGCACCATGCAAGGTCACATAGTGCACATGTCCAGCAGCCATGTTGCAACAGGCTTTAAAGCTGTGTGTCCAATATTGGTGCAGAAAGGTCAGAGTGGTGATATATATATATAGATATATATACAAATCACACAGCAAAATAAGACGATCACTTAGGGGTAAATCCAATGGTAGTTGTATTATGCAGTAATGCGTTTCGACTGTCATGTAGTCTTGCTCACACACTGGATGTGAGTTACATGGCTAAATAAATACAGATTTGCCAAAATAGAAGACGGCAAAAAGAGGGCTGTAATCCACAAGTAAAAAAGGCATCCATTTTGGAATGTGTAAATACATACAGTCTTAATGCCAAATACTAATTCGGCTTGGAACACAGTTATTGATGTGTTATGTGAATTCGAAAAATGAATATTAATTTTAAACAAAAACAATGTTCGCCCTCTAAGAAAACAACCTGGTTAACTTCACAAGGTATACACAGGGCTACATATCTCATGTGAATATGGCATCCATTTCGAAATGTGCAAATGCATACTATCGTCGTGTCAGATGCCTCCTAGTGAATATATGGATTGTCCGAACCATGTCCTAATCATACTTATGTGACATGTCTGAATAGTACACATAAAGATACACCCTCCTATGCGTGAACCAAGTTCTGTCTGAAACCGGGAGTAATCATCTATTAGTACGGGAGTAATCTTCGTTGCTACAAGCAGCATAGTGCCTGAATTACATACTCCTCACTCTCTAAACCAAAGTGGCCAATGATCCACACCTCACGTTCACAGAGGAGGTTAGTATGGCATAGTGCCTAACATTGTGCCTGATCATTCGTCTATCTAGAAAAGTAAGCCCAAGTGGCAAAAAGTTCAGGAACACGAGCTTTACAGACATGTATTGTCACCTTCCCTTCTAACCAGAAAAGGAAATCTGTATGTTAAGCCAACGTAACACAACCAACTGCAGGTTCAAATATACTCATAAATCATGTGATATACAAATGAAATTAACACATTGTGAAACTCAATTAATAAAACCAGAATAGTTCTTATCTGTGACGTGCCCTCCACCACTTCAACGTGATGTTCGAAGAAAAGGGTAGGGACCCCAAACGGTAGCCTTCTCCACGAGACGGTCCCTTCCTTTTCCGTTGTGATATAAAAGAAAAGAAAAGAAAATATACAATTCTTGTAGTATGCATTCAATAAAAACAAGGACATATCGGTACACTATAGAGAACATACAATATACTCAGAAATATCAGCTAGAATCATAGAAACGCAAAGGAACTCATGGAACCTTAAACTTGGAATAGGGTTGTGGAAAATACTAGATCATTAATTTTCATGTAGGTGGATACCTAACTCTTCGTCCACGTTCTGACCTCTCTGGAATCTACATTATAGGTCTAAAATGTGCCACGATTCTCTTTTTCTTAATAGTAGGGTTCTGTAGGTAGTGCAGCAGAACACATCTCCATGTACGTAGACCATTTTCTCAGAGAGTATGTTACAGCTCTCCCTTCCTACATAAGGGATACAAAAGACTTTCTGGTTAAATTGGAGGACATATAATGGGAGAATGACTACCTGTTAATTTCTATGGATGTTAACTCTCTTTATACTATAATTGACCACATAAACTCTTGTCACCATTTCCTGAAGAACAGAGAAATCTGCTACCGTGATCATACCGACATGTTGCTTGAGATGATGAGTTTTCTACCTGCATAACAACATGTTTGTATTTGATGGGACTATCTATAAGCAAGTCCTTGGGACTGCCATGGGGACTTGCTTTGCTCCTAGCTTTGCTAATCTTTTCCTGGGGGCCTGGGAGGAGGAAATTCAGAAGGATCTGACAGCAGAGCACAGAGAAGGGAAAGTGTTTAATTGTTTACGCTATATTGACGACATGTTCGTCATATGGAAAGGTAGCCAGACAAGTGCAGTTGAAACTATAAACAGCCTGAACAGGAATGAGCACAATCTCATACTTACTTACATCATGAGTCGAGAAAGTATTGAGTTCCTGGATGTCAAAGTAGAGATGGAGGACAACAGATTGAAAACTACACTCCACAGGAAAGCTACAGCAGGGAACAGCCTCCTTCATGCCCTCAGTAGTCACCCAGAGACCTTGAAATGGAGCATTCCTTTTGGGGAACTACTGAGAGCAAAAAGGAATTGTAGTACCCAGGAAGACTTCCTCAGAGAGCAAGATAACATGATAAAAAGATTCACTGAACGAGGCTATCCGTTGTGGGTTCTGAATTGAGCAAAGGATAAGGCCGATAAAATCACCAGGGAAGAAACTCTCCTTGAAAAACAGAACAATGCAGAAATAGAGGTCGCTCCCAGGGTTATCCTGACCTACAATTCTGCATCTAAGCAGATCGCCAGAATAGTTACACGTAACTGGAATACATTAAAAAGTGACCCAGTATTGGGACAAGACCTACCCAAACGACCCATGATTACCTACCGTAAAGGAAGAAACCTCAGAGACATATTGGTTAAGGGAGATACCACCAGAAAAAATCATACCTTAGATCAGGGTCTTAAGGTTTTTTTTCCATGTGGCCATTGCAAGGTGTGCCGCGCAAGCTACATGAAGAAAACATATGAGACACAGACAGGGTCCAAAAACATCAGGCAATTTCTGTCTTGCAACTCCTCCCATGTCATCTATTTTCTAGAGTGCCCATGTAAATTGCAATATGTGGGCAGCACTACATTTCCCGTGAAAAAAAGGGTACTCGAGCACATGTGGGCCATAAACAAAAAAGACCAGCATTACCCTATGGCTAGACATTTTGCTGAGTACCACTTATCAAACAGCTCTCTCCTCCAATACTTTATCATAGAGCCGATCCATCAGAACTACAGGGGTGGGAACAGAACCCTACTATTAACCCCCGCGGCAGTCCTCGCACCAGGCACTGGGAATCCCTCTGGTGGGGGCATCAGAGGGATTCCCTTTCACCCCCAACAGCCTCTGGAGCTTTCCCTGCTCCCGACGCTGATGTTATTTCAGTGAAACCGAAACTGAAATGAGCCAAGAGGCTCATTTCAGTTTCACTTTCTACATGCTCAGGGGGCTATCTCAGCCCCCTGAGCCCGTAGAAAGTCAGAAGAGGTATCGTTGGAAAGGTGGAGAATCTCCCCTTTCCAATGGTATCCCTCCCTAGTGGATCCCTACTTGGGGATTGCCCCAGGAGGGCGATCCGCAAGCAGGGATCCACCCACTAGCCACCAGGGAGGGGGGAGGGGCCCCTTGGGCAAGGGCCTTTTCCCCACCAAAACAATGGGTACATTCAGTCCTTCTGTCCCTGGGGGGGGGGCAGAAAGCCCACTAGATGCCAGGGATTTTTTGGGCAATTTCAATTAGGGGTGGGGGCTGCCCAAAACGGGCATGCCAATGCCCCTATCCCCCCTGCAAAAATTCCAGTCTTTCTGCCCCCCCCTGGGGGGCAGTAGCCCCCAATCTCCCCCCCAGGGGGGCAGAAAACCCACTGGATGCCAGAGATTTTTTTGGGCAATTTGAATTAGGAGTGGGGGCCGCATAAAATGGCATGCCAATGCCCCCACCCCCTGCAAAAACTACAGTCTTTCTGCACCCCCGGGGGGGTCAGAAAGCCCACTAGAAGCCAGGGATTTTTTTCACTGGAATTAGGGGTGGGGCCTGCCCAAGATAGGCATGCCAATGCCCCCACCCACCCCAACAAAATGACAGTCTTTCTGCCCCCCCCCAGGGGGGAAGATGGGGACAGTAGCCCCATGGTAGAAAGCCCACTAGACGCCAGGGATTTTTTTCCATTGGATTTAGGGGTGAGGGCTGCCCAAAATGGGCATGCCAATGCCCCCCCAAAATCCCACTGTCTTTCTGCCCCCCCGGAGGCAGATGGGGCAATAGCCCCTGATCTGCCCCCCAAGGGTGCAGAAAGCCAACTAGGCCCCAGGGATTGTTTTTTTCTTCATACGTAGAGGTGGGGGCTGCCCAAAATGGGCATGTCAGTGCCTCCACCCCCCCCGAAAAAATTGCCACAGCCTTTCTGCCTCCCCCGGGAGGCAGATGTGGGCAATAGTGCCTAATCTGCCTCCCCCGGGGGGCAGAAAGCCCACTAGGAGACAGGGATTTTGTTGTTTTATGTATACGTAGGGGTGCTTGGCTAGAGGTGTGTGTGGATGGCACTTGGCTGGCGGTCTGCATGGGTGGCGCTTGGCTGGTGGTGTGTGTGGATGGTTGTGTGCATGTACTGACTCTTGGCTGGTGGTGTGGCTTGCATGGATCCCGCAGCGTTTTCTTACACAGAATCCCCCGCAAACCTCAAATTTACTTACAAAGTCACATTTTCCTCACATTTCTGTGTGGGTAAGTTGTAGGATCACCGTGCATGCACAAATTTCCTACTACACAGCATTCCCCTTGGTCTCCCGAGAAAAATGATACCTCACTTGGGTGGATGCCCAAAGTTGTGACAGCCGAAAAACATATCAACCAACTGCCCTTTTAGACCCGCTTTGGGCCCCCCTCAATTTCTACACGTTTTTGGCCCTTCCATGTCATAGGCACTTGGCCCATCCACACAAGTAAAGTATCATTTTTATCGGAAGACTGATGGGCATGCTGGGTAGTAGGAAATTTGTGCCATGCGGTGATTCTACAACTTTCCCACACAGATATTAGAGAAAGATTTTACTTTTTAGCTAAATTTGAGGTTTGCAGCAACTTTTTGGAAGGAAAATGTTGGGGGATCAACGCAAGCCACACCTCCCTGGACTCCCACGGGTGTCTAGTTTTCACACACAACGGAGCCGCGGGATGGCGTTATCGGAAGCGAGGAGCTGTTGATCATAACACGTGGCAACACCCTTCCCACCCGTTAAAAAGGCTCAGGGAGCATTATCTCCTGCTTACTCTAGCTTACATTTCAGAAATACTGAGTGGGCTCACATTTTACCATTATTTGATTAGGTACTGTATAGAGTGCATGATATTGTGCATTTCTTTTTTCACATTTGTATATATCACACAATTATTGATAGCAACATAGTGAGTATTGAAGGGATCATTTCTAGTCCTGATGAAGAAGCCTTGTTGCTTCGAAACATGTTGACACAACCAGGAGTATCCGCACATTACATGCAGGACATCTCCGAACCACCTTTTTAATAGCACCAGTCTCTTTGACCTATTAAAATTCTTTAAGTCCATAAGGCCAGGTCCTTTTTAAACTCACTTCTCGCATTCACCTTCGAACCTTCCTCTCACTACCTCTACACCACTACAAATATCAGTGCTTCCGCGTAGTCGCTGGTCGTTATACGCCCCGTCCCGCAGCGGGGCGGGAAGACCCCTATGATGAAGCATGACACCAAGGGCCCTTTTGGTGTGTGAGGGGTATCTAAGCAAACACTGTGTGTTCCCTACCAAGTCTGGAAACACATCTCCCTAAAACAACCTCTTTGAGGTGGATCCTTTTGTTTCATATGTTTATCTGAGGAGGACGTATCCACCTCTAGCACCCACGAGGTGCACCTCTTCACTCCCTATTCTTGTTTTTTGTAGTTTTCAGAAATGTCTGGGTTTTTTAGGTTCACCAAGATGTCTGTAAACCTGGGACCAAAAACACAGGTGCCCACCTATCTATCACAAACCTACCTGGTTTTTCAAGGGGGTCACCTGCGTTTTTGGTCCCGGGCTCAGCGGCCATCTAAGGAAACCTACCAAAACCACACATTTCTGAAAACTAGACACCCGGGGGAGTCCAGGGAGATATGGCTTGCGTTAACCCACCTTTGATTTCCTACTCAGAATCCCCCGCAAACCTCAAATTTAGCTGAAAAAAATCAATTTTTTCTAAAATTTCTTTGTGGGATAGTTATGGAATCAACAGGCTGACACATATTTGATACCACCCAACATTCCCCCAGGTCTCTCGATAAAAATGGTACCTCACTCGCATGGGTAGGCAAAGTATCCGCGACAGGCAAGGGCACAAAACTTATTGAGGAGACATCAAATTTACTTATCACAAAATGGCCTGGTTTTGCAAGGGGGGTCATCTGGTTTTTGGCCCCAGG
This sequence comes from Calotriton arnoldi, assembly GCA_963921515.1. NCBI lineage: Eukaryota > Metazoa > Chordata > Amphibia > Caudata > Salamandridae > Calotriton > Calotriton arnoldi. The sequence continues at coordinate 459,710 of CAWUFW010004894.1, read as the reverse complement.
CTCGGCGGCCAGCTCCAGAAACTTACAAAACCCATAAATTTCTGAAAACTAGACATCCGGGGGAGTCCAGGGAGGTATGTCTTGCATGGACCCCCCAAAGTCTTCCTACCCAAAATCCCCTGCAAACCTCAAATTTAGCTGAAAAAAATCACTTTTTTCTCAAACTTCTGTGTGGGATAGTTGTGGGATCAACAGGCTGACACAAATTTCCTACCTCCCAACGTTCCCCCAGGTCTCTCGATAAAAATGGTACCTCACTCGCATGGGTGGGCCAAGTACCCGCGACAGGCAAGGGCCCAAAACTTATTGAGGAGACATCAAAATTACCTATCACAAAACGACCTGGTTTTGCAAGGGGGTCACCTGGTCTTTGGCCCCGGGCTCGGCGGCTATCTAGGGAAACCTACCAAACCCACACATTTCTGAAAACTAGACACCTGGGGGAGTCCAGGGGGTATGGCTTGCGCGGATCCCCGAACATTTTCCTACCCAGAATCCCCTGCAAACCTCAAATTTAGCTGAAAAAATCACGTTTTACTAAAATTTCAGTGCGGGATAGTTGTGGGATCAACAGGCTGACACAAATTTCCTACCACCCAACTTTCCCCCAGGTCTCCCGATAAAAATGGTACCTCACTCGCATGGGTGGGCCAAGTACCCTCGACAAGCAAGGGCCCAAAACTTATTGAGGAGGCATCAAAATTACCTATCATAAAACGACCTTGTTTTGCAAGGGGGGTCATCTGAGTTTTTGGCCCCGGGCTTGGCAGCCATCTAGGGAAACCTACCAAACCCATACATTTCTGAAAACTAGACACCCAGGGGAGTCCAGGGAGGTATGGCTTGCATGGACCCCCCAACGTTTTCCTACCCAGAATCCCCTGCAAACCTCAGATTTAGCTGAAAAATCACTTTTTTCTCATATTTCTGTGTGGGGAAGTTGTGGGATCACCGTGCAGACACAAATTTCCTACTACCCAACGTTCCCCCAGGTCTCCCGATAAAAATAGTACCTCACTTGTGTGGGTGGCCCAAGTACCCGCGACAGGCAAGGGCCCAAAACATATTGAGAAGACATCAAAATTACCTATCACAAAACAACCTGGTTTTGCAAGGGGGGGGTTATCTGGGTTTTTAGCCCTGGGCTCAGCGGCCATTTAGAGAAACCTACAAAACCCACACATTTCTGAAAACTAGACACCCGGGGGAGTCCAGGGAGTATGGCTTGTGTGGACCCCCCAACGTTTTCCTACCCAGAATCCCCTGCAAACTTCAAATTTAGCTGAAAAAAACACGTTTTTTCTCAACTTTCTGTGTGAGAAAGTTGTGGGATCACCGGGCTGACACAAATTTCCTACCACCCAATGTTCCCCAAGGTCTCCCTATAAAAATGGTACCTCACTCGTGTGGGTGGCCCAAGTACCCGCGACAGGCAAGGGCCCAAAACGTATTGAGGAGACATCAAAATTACCTATCACAAAACTAGCTGGTTTTGCGAGGGGGGTCACCTGGGTTTTTGGCCCCGGGCTCGGTGGCCATCTAGGAAAACCTACCAAACCCACACATTTCTGAAAACTAGACACCCGGGGGAGTCCAGCGAGGTCAGGCTTGCGTGGATCCCACAACGTTTTCCTATCCGGAATCCCCTGCAAACGTAAAATGTAGCTGAAAAAAACACATTTTCCACATATTTTTGTGTGGAATTACCGAGCCGGCACAAATGTCCTACCCAACAGCATTCCCCTCAGTCTCCCGAGTTAAATGATAACTCACTTGTGTGGGTGTCCAATGCAGAATTTGCTAAAATTATTTATTTATTTTTTGTAAATGTAGCGCTTAGAATTTGCGGCGCTATACCCTTAATCCCTATGTTTTTGGCTCTTCCCAGTCACAGGCCCTTGCCCCACCCACACAAGTGAGGTATCATTTTACTTTTTTCAGCTAAATTTGAGGTTTGCAGGGGATTCTGGGTAGGAAAACGTTGGGGGGTCCACGCAAGCCAGACCTCGCTGGACTCCCCCGGGTGTCTAGTTTTCAGAAATGTGTGGGTTTGGTAGTTTCCCAAGATGGTCGCCAAGCCCGGGACCAAAAACCCAGGTGACCCCTCTTGCAAAACCAGGTTGTTTAGTAATAGGTAATTTTGATGTCTCCTCAATACGTTTTGGGCCCTTGCCTGTCGCGGGTTCTTGAGCCACCCACACGAGTGAGGTACCATTTTTATCAGGAGACCTGGGGGAACGCTGGGTGGTAGGAAATTTGTGTCAGCCCGCTGATCCCACAACTTTGCCACACAGAAATTTGAGAAAAAGGTGATTTTTTTCAGCTAAATTTGAGGTTTGCAGGGGATTCTGGGTAGGAAAACGTTGGGGGATCCATGCAAGCCATACCTTCCTGGACTCCGCCGGGTGTCTAGTTTTCAGAAATGTGTGGGTTTGGTAGGTTTCCATAGATGGCCGCCGAGCCTGGGGCCTAAAACCCAGGTGACCCCCCCTTGCAAAACCAGGTTGTTTTGTGAAAGGTAACTTTGATGTCTCCTCAATATGTTTTGGGCCCTTGCCTGTCGCGGGTACTTGGGCCACCCACACGAGTGAGGTATCATTTATATCGGGAGACCTGGGGAAACACTGGGTGGTAGGAACTTTGTGTCGGCCCAGTGATCACACAACTTTCCTACACAGAAATGTGAGAAAAAGTGATTTTTTCAGCTAAATGTAAGGTTTGCTGGGGATTATTTGTAAGAAAACGTTGGGGGGTCCATGAAAGCCATACCTCCCTAGACTCCCCCGGGTGTCTAGTTTTCAGAAATGTGTGGTTTTGGTAGGTTTTGCTAGATGGCCGCCGAGCCTGGGGCCAAAACCCCAGGTGACCCCCTTGCAAAACCAGGTCGTTTTGTGATAGGTAATTTTGATGTCTCCTCAATACGTTTTGGGCCCTTGCCTGTCGCGGATGCTTGGGCCACCCACACTAGTAAGGTATCATTTTTATCGGGAGACCTAGGGGAACGCTGGGTGGTAGGAAATTTGTGTCAGCCCAGTGATCCCACAACTTTCTCACACAAACATTTGAGAACAAAGTGATTTTTTCAGCTAAATCTGAGGTTTGCAGGGGATTCTGGGTAGGAAAACATTGGTGGGTCCACGCAAGCCATACTCCCTGGACTCCTTCAAGTGTCTAGTTTTCAGAAATGGTGGGTTTGGTAGGTTTCCCTAGCTGGCCGCCGAGCTCGGGGCCAAAAACCCAGGTGTCCCCCCTTGCAAAACCAGGTCGCTTTGTGATAGGTAATTTTGATGTCTCCTCAATACGTTTTGGGCCCTTTCCTGTCGTGGGTACTTGACCCACCCATGCGAGTGAGGTACCATTTTTATCAGAAGACCTGGGGGAATGCGGGAGGGTGGAATTTTGTGGATCCATGCAGATTCAAGAAATTTCCATCACAGAAATGTGAGGAAACTGTGTTTTTTTGACAAAGATTAATGTTTGCAGGGAATTCTGTGTAACAGAACGTGGTTAGAGCCACACAAGTCACCCCTCCTGGATTCCCCTGGGTGTCTAGTTTTCAAAAATGTATAGGTTTGCTAGGTTTCATTAGGTGCCGGCAGAGCTAGGGTTCAAAATCTACAGCTAGGCACTTGGCCAAAAAAGGGTCAGTTTTCACTGCAAAAATGTGGTGTGTCCAAGTTGTGTTTTGGGCCATTTCCTGTCGCCGGCACTAGGCCTACCCACACAAGTGAGGTACCATTTTTATCAGAAGGCTTTGGGGAACACGGGGTGAGTAGAATTTAGTGGATCCACACAGATTCCAGAACTTTACATCACAGGAATGTGAGGAAAATGTGTTTTTTTGACAAAGTTTGAGGTTTGCAGGGGATTCTGAGTAACAGGACCTGGAGAGAGCAACACATGTTACCCCCTCCTGGATTCCCCTGGGTGTCTAGTTTTCAAAAATGTATAGGTTTGCTAGGTTTCCCTAGGTGCCGGCAGAGCTAGGTACAAAATCTACAGCTAGGCACTTTGCCAAAAAAGGGTCTGTTTCACTGTAAAAATGTGGTGTGTCCACAGTCCGTTTTGGGCCATTTCCTGTCACGGGCACTAGGCCTACCCACACAAGTGAGGTACCATTTTTATCAGAAAACTTTGGGGAATGCGGGGTGTGTGGAATTTTGTGGACCCACACAGATTCCAGAACTTTCCATCACAGAAATGTGAGGAAAATGTGTTTTGTTTTTACAAAGTTTGAGGTTTGCAAGGGATTCTGGGTAACAGAACCTGGGGAGAGCCACACAAGTTACCCCTGCCTGGATTCCTCTGGGTGTCTAGTTTTCAAAAATGTATAGGTTTGCTAGGTTTCCCTAGGTGCCGGCAGAGCTAGTATTCAAAACTCACAGCTAGGCACTCCTCTTGCCTCTTTCAGCACCTCTGTTGCTTCTTTCTGCACTTCTCTTCCTTCTTTCTGCACCCCTCCTGCCTCTTTCTGTACCCCTCTAGCCTCTTTGTGCACCTCTCCTATCCCTTTCTGCACCCCTCTTGTCTCTTTCTGCACCTCTGTTGCTTCTTTCTGCACTTCTCTTCCGTCTTCGTGCACACCTCGTGCCTCTTTCTGCACCCTTCTTCCCTTTTCCTGCACGTTTCTTGGTTCTTTCTGCACTGCTCTTTCCTCTTTCTGCACCCCTCTTGCCTCCTTCTGTACCTCTGTTGTTTCTTACTGCACTGCTCTTGCTTCTTTCTGCACCTCTCTTGCAAATTTCTGCACCCTTCTTGCCTCTTTCTGCACCCCTCTTGCCTCCTTCTGCACCTCTGTTGGTTCTTTCTGTCCTTCTCTGACTTCTTTCTGCAACTCTTTTGCCTGTTTCTGCAGCTCTCTTGCCTCTTTCTGAACTTCTCTTGCCTCCTTCTGCACCTCTGTTGCTTCTTTTTTGCACTTCTCTTCCTCTTTCTGCACCCCTCTTGCCTCTTTCTGCACCTCTGTTGCATCTTTCTGCACTTCTCTTGCTTCTTTCTGCACTTCTGTTGCTTCTATCTGCACCGCTCTTGCCTCTTTCTGCACCCTTCTTCCCTCTTTCTACACCTCACTTCCCTCTTTTTGCTCCTCTCTTGCCTCTATCTGCACCCCTGTTCCCTCTTTCTGCACATCTCTTGCCTGTTTCTGCAACTCTCTTGCCTCCTTCTACAGTTCTCTTTTCTCTTTCTGCACCTCTGTTGCTTCTTTCTGCACTACTCTTGCTTCTTTCTGCACCCCTCTTGCCTCTTTCTGCACCTCTCTTGGTTGTTTCTGTACTGCTCTTGTTTCTTTCTGCACCTGTTTTGCAAATTTCTGCACCCCTCTTGCCTCTTTCTGCACCAGTCTTCCCTCTTTCTACACCTCTCTTGCCTCTGTCTGCACCCCTCTTTCTGCACCTCTGTTGCTTCTTTCTTCACTTCTCTTGCTTCTTTCTGCACCTCTCTTGCAACTTTCTGTACCCCTTGTGCCTCTGTGTGCACCTCTCTTGCCTCTTTCTGCTCCTCTCTTGCCTCTTTCTGCACCTCTGTTGGTTATTTCTGCACTGCTCTTGCTTCTATCTTCTACTCTCTTGCACATTTCTGCACCCCTTTTGCCTCTTTCTGCACCTCTGTTGGTTCTTTTTGTACTTCTCTTGCCTCTGTGTGCACCCCTGTTCCCTCTTTCTGCACCTCTTTTGCCTGTTTCTGCAACTCTCTTGCCTCTTTTTGTACTTTTCTTGCCTCTTTCTGCACCTCTGTTGATTCTTTTTGCACTTCTCTTGCCTCGTTCTGCACCCCTCTTGCCTCTTTCAGCACCTCTGTTGCTTCTTTCTGCACTTCTCTTCCTTCTTTCTGCAACCCTCCTGCCTCTTTCTGTATCCCTCTTGCATCTTTCTGCACCTCTCCTACCCCTTTCTGCACCCCTCTTGCCTCTTTTTGCACCTCTGTCGGTTCTTTCTGCACTACTCTTGCTTCTTTCTGCACCTTTGTTGCAAATTTCTGCATCCCTCTTGCCTCTTTCTACACCCCTCTTCCCACTTTCTCCACCCCTCTTGCTTCTTTCTGCACTTCTCTTGCTTCTTTCTGCACTGCTCTTGCTTCTTTCTGCACCCTTCTTCCCTTTTTCTGCACCTACCTTGCCTCTTTCTGCACCTCTCTTGTGTCTTTCTGCACTTCTCTTGCTTCTTTCTGTACTTCTCTTGCCTCTTTCTGCACCCTTCATGCCTCTTTCAGCACCTCTGTTGCTTCTTTCAGCAGTTCTCTTCCTTCTTTCTGCACCCCTCCTACCTCTTTCTGTACCCCTCTTGCCTCTTTGTGCACCTCTCCTACCCCTTTGAACCCCTCTTGCTTCTTTTTGCACCTCTGATGGTTCTTTCTGCACCTCTTTTGCTTTGTTCTGCACTTCACATGCCTTTTTCTGTACCCCTCTTGCCTCTTTCTGCACCTTTCTTGCCTCAGTCTACCCACCTGTTCCCTCTTTCTGCACCCCATTTGCCTGTTTCTGCAACTCTCTTGTCTCTTTCTGCAGTTCTCTTGCCTCCTTCTGTACCTCTGTTCCAAATTTCTGCACCCCTTTTGCCTGTTTATGCAACTCTCTTGCCTCTTTCTGCAGTTCTCTTGTCTCCTTCTGCACCTCACTTGCCTCTTTTTGCACCTCTGTTGGTTCTTTTGCACTGCTCTTGCTTCTTTCTGCACCTCTCTTGCAAATTTCTACACCTCTCTTGCCTCTTTCTGCACTTCTCTTGCTTCTTTCTGCACCTGTCTTGCTTCTTTTTGCACCCCTTTTGTCTCTTTCTGCACTTGTCTTCCCTCTTTCTGCACCTCACTTGCCTCTTTCTGCACTTCTCTTGCTTCTTTCTACACCTCTGTTGCTTCTTTCAGCAATTTTTGCGCCTCTTTCTGCACTTCTCTTGCCTGTTTCTGCACCTCTCTTGTTCTTTCTGCACCTCTCTTGCCTCTTTCTACACCTCACTTGCTTCTTTCTGCAGCCCTCTTGCCTCTTTCTGTATCCCTCTTCCCTCTTTGTGCAACTCTCTTGCCTCTTTCTACACCTCTCTTCCCTCTTTCTGCGCCACTCTTGCTCTTTCTGTACCTCTATTGCATCTTTCTGCACTTCTCTTGCCTCTTTCTGCACCCTTTGTGCCTCTTTCAGCACCTCCGTTACTTCTTTCTGCACTTCTCTTCCTTCTTCGTGCACCCCTTGTGCCTCTTTCTGCACCCTTCTTCCCTTTTCCTACATGTGTCTTGGTTCTTTCTGCACTGCTCTTTTCTCTTTCTGCACCCCTCATGCCTCCTTCTGTACCTCTGTTGTTTCTTACTGCACTGCTCTTGCTTCTTTCTGCACCTCTCTTGCAAATTTCTGCACCCCTCTTGCCTCTTTCTGCACCCCTCTTACCTGTTTCTGCCCCTTTCTTGCCACTGGCTGCACCCCTGATCCCTATTTGTGTACCTATTTTGCCTGTTTCTGCAACTCTCTTGATTCTTTCTGCAGTTCCCGTGCCTCCTTCGGCACCTCTGTTGCTTCTTTCTGCACTTCTCTTGTCTCTTTCTTCACCCCAGTTGCTTCATTCTGCACTCCCCTTGCTTCTTTCTGCACCTGTCTTGCTTCTTTCTGCACCCCTTTTGTCTCTTTCTGCACTTGTCTTCCCTCTTTCTGCACCTCTCTTTCCTCTTTCTGCACCTCACTTGCCTCTTTCTGCACTTCTCTTGCTTCTTTCTACACCTCTGTTGCTTCTTTCAGCAATTCTCTCGCCTCTTTCTGCACTTCTCTTGCCTATTTCTGCACCTCTCTTGCCTCTTTCTGCACCTATCTTGCCTCTTTCTACACCTCACTTGCTTCTTTCTGCATCCCTCTTGCCTCTTTCTGCACCCCTCTTCCCTCTTCGTGCAACTCTCTTGCCTCTTTCTACACCTCTCTTCCCTCTTTCTGCACCACTATTGCCTCTTTCTGTACCTCTGTTGCTTCTTTATGCACTTCTCTTGCCTCTTTCTGCACCCTTCGTGCCTCTTTCAGCACCTCTGTTGCTTCTTTCTGCACTTCTCTTCCTTCTTCGTGTACCCCTCGTGCCTTTTTCTGCACCCTTCTTCCCTTTTAGTGCACGTTTCTTGGTTCTTTCTGCATTGCTCTTTCCTCTTTCTGCACCCCTCTTGCCTCCTTCTGTACCTCTGTTGTTTCTGACTGCACTGCTCTTGCTTCTTTCTGCACCTCTCTTGCAAATTTCTGCACCCCTCTTGTCTCTTTCTGCACCCATCTTGCCTCCTTCTGCACCTCTGTTGGTTTTTTCTGTCCTGCTCTTACTTCTTTCTGCAGCTCGTTTGCCTGTTTCTGCAACTCTCTTGCCTCTTTCTGAACTTCTCTTGCCTTCTTCTGCACCTCTGTTGCTTCTTTTTGGCACTTCTCTTCCTCTTTCTGCACCCCTCTTACATCTTTCTGCACTGGTATTCCCTCTTTCTGCACCTCTCTTGCCTCTGTCTGCACCCCTCTTTCTGCACCTCTGTTCCTTCTTTCTGCACTCCCCATGCTTCTTTCTGCACCTGTCTTGCTTCTTTCTGCACCCCTTTTGTCTCTTTCTGCACTTGTCTTCCCTCTTTCTGCACCTCTCTTTCCTCTTTCTGCACCTCACTTGCCTCTTTCTGCACTTCTCTTGCTTCTTTCTACACCTCTGTTGCTTCTTTCAGCAATTCTCTCGCCTCTTTCTGCACTTTTCTTGCCTATTTCTGCACCTCTCTTGCCTCTTTCTGCACCTATCTTGCCTCTTTCTACACCTTACTTGCTTCTTTCTGCACCCCTCTTGCCTCTTTCTGCACCCCTCTTCCCTCTTCGTGTAACTCTCTTGCCTCTTTCTACACCTCTCTTCCCTCTTTCTGCACCACTATTGACTCTTTCTGTACCTCTGTTGCTTCTTTATGCACTTCTCTTGCCTCTTTCTGCACCCTTCGTGCCTCTTTCAGCACCTCTGTTGCTTCTTTCTGCACTTCTCTTCCTTCTTCGTGTACCCCTCGTGCCTTTTTCTGCACCCTTCTTCCCTTTTAGTGCACGTTTCTTGCTTCTTTCTGCATTGCTCTTTCCTCTTTCTGCACCCCTCTTGCTTCCTTCTGTACCTCTGTTGTTTCTGACTGCACTGCTCTTGCTTCTTTCTGCACCTCTCTTGCAAATTTCTGCACCCCTCTTGTCTCTTTCTGCACCCCTCTTGCCTCCTTCTGCACCTCTGTTGGTTTTTTCTGTCCTGCTCTTACTTCTTTCTGCAGCTCATTTGCCGTTTCTGCAACTCTCTTGCCTCTTTCTGAACTTCTCTTGCCTTCTTCTGCACCTCTGTTGCTTCTTTTTGGCACTTCTCTTCCTCTTTCTGCACCCCTCTTACATCTTTCTGCACTGGTATTCCCTCTTTCTGCACCTCTCTTGCCTCTGTCTGCACCCCTCTTTCTGCACCTCTGTTCCTTCTTTCTGCACTTCTCTTGCTTCTTTCTGCACCCCTCTTGCCTCTTTATGCACCTCTGTTGCTTCTTTCTGCACTTCTCTTGCTTCTTTCTGCACCTCTCTTGCACCTTTCTGCACCCCTCGTGCCTCTGTGTGCACCTCTCTTGCCTCTTTCTGCTCCTCTCTTGCCTCTTACTGCACCCCTCTTGCCTCCTTCTGCACCTCTTTTGCCTCTTTCTGCACCTCTGTTGGTTCTTTCTGCACTGCACTTGCTTCTATCTGTTACTCTCTTACACATTTCTGCACCCCTTTTGCCTCTTTCTGCACCTCTGTTGGTTCTTTTTGTACCTCTCTTGCCTCTGTGTGCACCCCTGTTCCCTCTTTGTGCACCTCTTTTGCCTGTTTCTGCAACTCTCTTGCCTCTTTCTGCACTTTGCTTACCTCTTACTGCACCTCTGTTGCTTCCTTCTGCACTTCTCGTGCCTCTTTCTGAACCCCTCTTGCCTCTTTCTGCACCTCTGTTGCTTCTTTCTGCACTTCTCTTGCTTCTTTCTACACCTCTTTTGTTTCTTTCTGCACCCCTTGTGCCTCTTTCTGCACCCTTCTTCCCTTTTCTTGCACGTCTCTTTGTTCTTTCTGCACTGCTTTTGCCTCTTTCTGCATCCCTCTTGCCTCTTTCTGTACCTCTTTTGCTTCTTTCTGCACTTCTCTTGCTTCTTTCTGCACCTCTCTTGCTTCTTTCTGCACGTCTCTTGCTTCTTTCTATACTCTCTTGCCTCTTTCTGCATACACAGGGCTACTTTTAAACTGACCTCAGGCTCAGCAGTGCACACATGCAAGTGCAGAAAAGGGCTGCTGGCTTCTAAACTGCCATGCCCTATTATATGCTAGGGACTTAGAGGTAGTTTTAATCCCCTGCCCTATTATGTACACGGGCCTTACAGGGGAGGTCATGCCAATCACAGGGGTACCCCAACCCATAGTGTACCCTAGTGTATGTAGGTGTTTTCACTGTATTCTAAGTGGCTTTCAGCATAGCACTGGCTCTGGGCCTGGTTAGGCAGAGCCCAGGGTCAGTCAGTGTCAGTTACCAGCAATACCAGTCCACAAAAAGATGGGGGTGCCCAGGACACAGGATGACTTTGCAACAAGGCCTCTTTCTGCACCTCTGTTGGTTCTTTCTGCACATCTCTTGCTTCTTTCTGTACCTTTATTCTTCTTTCTGGACTTCTGTTGCCTCTTTCTGCATTTCTCTTGCTTCTTTCTGCACCTTTCTTCCTGTTTCTGCACATGTCCTACCTATGTAGGCATAGTTAGAAATTAGCATTTAAAAAACCTTAGAAGTTCACTGAAAAAACCATAGGTTTCAGGGACGTTAAAGTTAGAAATTAGCATTTAAAAATCCTTTGAAATTCACTGAAAAAACCATAGGATTCAGGGACGTTATAGTGAGAAATAAGTATTTAAAAAACACTTGAAATTCACTGAAAAAACCATAAGTTTCAGGGATGTTATAGTTAGAAATTAGCATTTAAAAAACCTTAGAAATTCACTGAAATAACCACAGGTTTCAGAGACGTTATAGTTAGTTGGACATTTCACTCGTACAAAACCAGAGAAATTCAGCCATTATAGTTAGTTGAGCTAACTATAACTCGCGCCCCGCAATGCACTGCTGATGATGTCACATATTACATTACTCATAACATGGTCAGTGACATCACTGATGACATCACTGATGACATCTCAAATGACATTACTGATGACAACACTGATGACATCATCCACATGATAATATGATGCACCTCCTCACACCCTAATTTAACCTTTGATACACCCACTCTAAAATACAGACTACCATTTTTGAAACCATAGACACACCAATACCAGTTACTACATACCCACTCACTGATTCCTAGGTCTACACACACATCCACTCATTCACCCATACAGTCATTCATACATGCAGTCACTCATCAATACAGCACTATCATATGCACTCATACACCTATACAGACACTCACACACTGCCATTCACCCATAGAGTTACTCACACACATAGTCAGTCATGCAAAGAATCAATCACACTCCCATTTACTCACCTACACAATTATACACACACCACCTCACTTATTCATACATATACTAACACATACTTACTCTCTTATACAATCACTAACACAAGCACACACTCATCCATACAGCCACTCTCAAAATCACTCACTCTCACATATAGTCATTTATATAGTCCAACACTCACATATACTGCCTTTCACATATGTAGTTACTCACACATGGGCCACTGAGACATCTAAACACTCACCAACACACCCATACACACACTCACCCACCCATACAGCACACATGTACCACTGAGACATCTAAACACTCACCAACACACCCATACACACTCTCACCCACCCATACAGCTCTTCACAGATGCATTCTTGAACCCATACACCCAGTGAATCACCCACTCACACATCTATGCACAAAGTCACACATCCACCCACCCACCAACACAGACATTCAGGCACCCATACAGATACTCAGACAACCAATCAATAACCCATATAGACACTCATGTAGCTTCTCACCAACTCATGCAGCCGCTTACACAGTAACTGACAGACTGATACAGACATTCACACAGTTTAGTCACTAACCCATGCATTCAGTAAGACATGTTTAATCACTCACTTATACAGTCAGTCACACACCTACTAAATCATCCATACAGACACTCATACACCCACTCATTCTTCAATACACCTTTGCATATATATATGTAAAACATATTTAAACTTTTTAGAAACACTCAGTCACTGGATGATGCCATCAGTGATGTCATCATTGATGTCTTTTGAGATGTCATCAGTGATGTCACTGACCATGTCATGAGTGATGTAATATGTGACATCAGCAGCAGTGCATTGCGGGGGCGCGAGTTATAGTTAGCTCAACTAACTATAACGGACAAATTTCTCTGGTTTTGTACGAGTGAAATGTCCAACTACCTATAACATCCCTGAAACCTGTGGTTTTTTCAGTGAATTTCTAAGGTTTTTTAAATGCTAATTTAACTATAATGTCCCTGAGACCTATGGTTTTTTCAGTGAATATATATATATGTATATATATATTACCTACTGGCAGTCGCCAGTAGGTAGTTATAGTTAGGACCTTGTTTCTTTTCAAAAAGCATTTTTTCTTTTGCCAATATCTTTGGCGCCGTTTGACGAATCTTTGCGGAATTTAGAACTAATGGGGCGGTCACGTCAGCTCCTGTGTTGGAAGTTTCAGGGTGATTCCTCAAGCGGGGCCGAGAAAAAGGTGGGGCCCCAAAACGTGTTTTCTCCATGTTAATTTCCATAGGAAACTTTAGACACAGCTACAGACCAAACTGCTGAACAGAATTACACCAAATATGGTAAAAAGGTAGCTCTTGGTCTTAAATGGTGTAAATCCGTTCAGTAGTTGCTGAGAAATTAAAAAAATTCTCAGATATCCATATAGCTCAAGTCTGCAATCTGATTGGCTGCCAACAGTTCCAACCAGAAAGTGTTGGCAGCCATCTTGTGACTCGGTTGAACCGAGTCACAAGAAAAAAGATTTAAAAAAGGATAAAAAACAAGAAAAGGGGGCAGGGTAGAAACACCCTGACCCCCTAGGCCTGCTCAGGGGGTCCCACAGGGACCCCTAGGGCCAAAAATAGTGTGTTTACATTTACGGCTGGAGTCGCATTGGGTGCGCGAATCCCACCAAAAAAAACAAAGCGCGCTTCATTTTCTTTAAGCCCCCAGGTGGGCCAGGTCCTGGGGCAATTACAAATAATAATGTGGGGGCCCACGCGGGCCCCCGCAGCCCTGGGGATCGCTACCTCCCCGGGGCTATGTTCATGAAATGTGGCCCCGGGGACCACCACCTCCCTAGGGCTATATTCATTAAATGCGGGGCCCACATGGGCCCCCGTAGCCCTGGTGGCCACCTCCCCAGGGCTCTCTGTAAAAATGAAATGTGGGGGGGCTTAAGCCACCCCACACAGCCCCGGGGACCACCACCTCCCCGGGGCTTCACAGAAGATGGGAGAAGGGCCTCCATGGCCCTGGGGACCGCCACCTCCAGGGCCGGCTATAGCAATTTCCTGGGGTGCCCACCCCGGGACATTGCAGTTTGCTATGCCATAACAAACACTGCTTTCCTTCATGGAAGCAAGAACATGGGGAATGTGCTGGCTCTCATGAAGCAAAGCAGAATTGATTTTTGGTAGAGGGAGCTGCATGTTTGCAGCTCACCCCTGCCCAAAAGCAATGCCGGCTCCCACAGGAGCCGGGGAGCCGGCAGGGACCATGGGGGCATTGGGGCTCCCCGGCGGTCCCAAGGATATGGCCAAGCCCTGGGGGATGGGGTCCCCGGGGCCGAAAATAGCCTGAGAAGGCCTCTCAGCCCCCATCCCCTAAAAAAAAAAATTAAAAAAAAAATTGGTCGGGCCAAAATCAACCTGGGGAGGGGGCCCCAGGACCCCCCTCCCCTTTAAAAAAAAAATACACACAAAGGCCCAGCACTGGGGGATGGGATCCCCAGGGCATATATCGGCCTCAGGAAGGGGGGCACGGGGCCCCCCTCCCTTTTAAATTAAATAAAAATAAAAAAGTTGGTCAGGTCCCAGGGGATGGGATCCCCGGGGCCCAAAAGTGCCAAGATAAGGGGGCCACACAGCCCCCTTTCCTAAATTGAAAAAATATATAGGCCCCAGGGACCACCACCTCCCCAGTGCCAGGCTGAATGCTAAAACGGGGGGCCATGCAGCCCCCCTGCAGGCCCATATTCAGCCTGGAAACCACCACCTCTCTGGGGCATGGCCGAATGCTAAAAGAGGGATGGTGGCTGCATGGTCCCCCCTCCCCGGGCTTTTTTCGGTCCCAAGGATCACCACCTCCCCGGGGTCAAGCTGTTCACTTTCAAAGAAGGGGAGGCTGCACAGCTCCCTTCCTGGAGCCACTAATGGCCCTGGGGACTGCCAACCACTGAGCCGGCACCTGCTATGTCCTGAGGTGTCCACTAGTTTGGGCAGGGAAACCTCAGTTTGCTCTTGCTTGACGGGAGCAATTTAAAGATCCCACCAAGTGAGAGCAAACATTAAGTCCACTACCAGCAGGCGGGAGCAGGAAAAATGCTCCCGCCTGCAGGAAGCGGACTTTCATCTGTTTGCTTGCCCACTGTCAAGTGGTCAGGGAAACAGATAAAAAAATTGCTCCCACATGCAGGGAGCAGCATTTTTTGCAGTTCCCTGCATGCAAGAGCAATGCCAGTTCCCAATGGAGGCTTGGAGCTGACAGGGACTGCAGTGGCTATTGGGGTCCCCCCACAACCCCAAACAAAAATTCAGTGGCTGCCCTGGGTGAACTCCAGGGCACCCACCCTCTATTGCCCTGGTGACAAGAGAGGTAGTAGGGGTACGGGTCAAGCAGGTAAACAGGAGGGGATGGGGAGATGGGCAAGTAATGACGGGAGAGAGCTGGAGCAAGCAACAATGAAGGGGTAAACAAATACCTCAATTGAAGAATGATCAGTGACAAAAATGAATGTGTCATTGGGAATGCAACTGGTGAGCACTTAAAGCACTCCAATACCACTAACTAGTGTTTGCGCTATGGCAAGACAGAGGATGGAGCGAGCACTCCAATGATATCGGATCATGCAAAAAAAAGAAACACGTTCAATTCATGTTCTAGCAACCTTTTAAGAAATGCATTCATATATGTACATACGCATGCATTTTAATTGCATTTGTGTACGTGTACAAGGGAGACTATGGCAAGATGAAGGACAGAGCGAGCATTCCAATATTATACCATCGGATCGTAAAAAAAAATAAACAAGTGCTGTTCATATTTTATGAACTTTTTAAGAAACTCATTCATTTATGTCGGTCAGTAATCACTTTACTCGATTTGAACAGTGCAAATCCTAAAAGTACATAAGAAACCATGCATTAAAACTGACAAGTAAATAATAAAAATAGTCCATCATAACAAAAATATCTCATATATTAGAATGTAACACCCCAGCTAAGAACCATGATAAATAAAAACAAACATTAGGAGTAGATAAAAAGTGCAGATACAATAAAGCTGATCTTGCTTGAGTAAAATTCATTGGCAATAAAAGAGGACAAATACAATTATAACGAATCCTAGAGAATTTAGGGCAGATAAGAAAAAATGTGCAAAGTGTCCAATACAGCAGCAAAATCAGATGTGCAAATTGGGGACTCAGAGGACTTATGCCAACCAAACATAAGCTGGGGAAACATATTCAGTCAAAAATAAGTCAGAAGTCGTCTATTATGAGAGGGCACGTCAATCGTCAAGTACAATTCAGTGTTATACAAAGATTTAACCATGAAATATTGAGCATGTGAACATTTGGTTAATGCACCCACAGCCCTTTTTTGTGTACTTTGGAGAAAAAAGCTTGTTTCACCCACAAAATGTCTGCTTTAGAGATACAGTCTGGGTCAAAAAAGAGATCGGGTCTGCTGAGGTCACTCAAAGTGAATTTAATATAGTTCAGCCAGGGTGTACAATGCCAGTGTTCCAAACCCAAGCAATCTCTTAAGATCCTTCTATTGAAAGCCAGTTCATCTTTCAGTCAAACTGAGAGCACAGTAATAAAGGGCAGATTCGAATGTGGAATAAAATATAACCTATGCCTATTTCCTCGTGGACAATCTCAGATGGTCCCTGGCAACTGCTCAGCCGCCCCCTTGGGGTGAAGGGGAGTGCAGCCGAGCAGTTTGTGAGGGCCAGTTTCGGCTGATTTTGTTAGAGGGGGCCGATATTGCCGACCCCCGGTAACAAAAACGGCCCTCCAGGGGCCCAAAACTGGCCCCCACCCTAGCGGCCCACCGGAGAAACGCCCAGTGCCCGCTACGGCCAGTCCGGCACTGCAGATGGTACACATTGGGGATCTTTAAAACCCTTCTCTGAAATGTATTTTCTGCAACCTGAATAGAGTTGCAAACCTTATACCCCCAAATCTTACCACCAAAACTCACTATTGGAATACATTTAGCTTTAGAATATCAATGATTGACTTGATGTGAGTACAACCTAGTGGCCCAGAGAAATCATCTACGCTCTGGACAACTCTATTAAAAGACTGTACATGAGTATTAATCAAAGAGTGCTAGTTCAATTTGGTGTCTTATAATCTGCCCAGGTAGTGACATTTATCTGCTCAACAAATGTGATGACTGTTAATCAAATAGCTTTTAGTTTTGGGCTTCTTAAGTCCAAAAACCATAGTATATGATTTAGAAAACTTGGTTTTCAGATCCAAACTATCCATAAATTTGATGAATCAATCTAACAGGTGCATAAAGACCGTTGGCCGTACGTGCAATAAGAACTGTATCGTCCACGTATAACAAAGCTAGTACACATTTGTCACCAACCTTAGGGACATCCTTACACTATTCCAATAAAAAGGGCTCTAGCGGATTAATATATAGGATAAATAGCAAGAGCACTAATATACAGCTCTGTCGAACTCCCTTCCCCAGCTTAAAGTGTGATGTGCAGTCCCTGTTAGGGCCAAATCTTACAGAAGCCTCAAGCCCCTTGTGCAAATCGTGACAAAAAGTGACAAGCGCATTTTCCACCCTCATGGACTCCAGCACAGCCCAAAGCTATGCTTTGTTAACCGTATCAAAGGCCTTGCTGAGGTCCATGAAGGCCACATGGATAGTTCCTTTTTTAGCTGTATTATATTTATTAATAAATAAATATAAGTTCAGGTATTGTTCAATCATCTGCCGCCCTAGTCAAAAGTCATATTGAATATCTGGCAATGATTTTTACTTCCGTGTCCACTGAGGAATTAGGCCTATGGCAGTCTGGATCGGCTTTGTTCCTTATTTAAAAAATTGGAATAATAACCGATTTTTGCCAGGATGAAGGAATATGACTGGGGGCTGCCGCATTTAGATGTAGGGTGATTATGGGGGCCCAGAGGTCTGCACAACATTTAGAGAGATCACCCGGAACTCCATCCGGGCCAGGATCTTTCCCTGATGGGAGAGTCAAGATAGCTTCTTTCACTTCCTCCCAGTTAAAAATAAGCTCTTCCTTCCGGGAGGGATATGAATGGGGTGGAGATGAGAATTCTACATTATAGATAAATTCAAAATGGGTGACCCAGGATTCAGCCAGAATTGTATGAGCCACATCTGTCAATCTCTCCACATGGGAAATGGGCTGATTTACCACTGTCCAAAAAGCCGAGCTATCCCTAAGTGAGCAAGCGGCCTTTAGCCTTTCCCAGGCCACCCTTTTAAGAGCATTTTCTTTATCCTTGCAGCCGAAAATTTACAGGTTCCTGGCCTCCTTTACCACTTCTTTAATTCTGGATTTCTGATGTAAATCCATCAACAAAACTTTATGGGCCTGAGAGCAATTCTTGTTGAACGATTTGGGCCCAGTGCCAGGGAAACCCATACCTTCCTAGGTAGGGCTTTCCATACTTCTGAACAGATATAATCAAAGGAGTCCACGATGTCTAATCAGAACTCTCTGTCTGTAAGTAGGCTTCAAAATCAATGCAACAAGTTACCACTAGGCTCTTTAAAAAATATCCTGGGATTACCTTGGCCCAGCTTATCCTACGACCGTGCTCCTTTGTGATAAGAGGATCCTCGCACAGGGGAGGATTCTTGCACCATGAATCGTTCCATCTGAACAAGTAATGGGTTGTGATCACTATGGACATTCCAGATTAGTTTTGAATTTGATATGGGAGGAAAATAAGCTAGCTGACACTAAAATGAAGTCAATAGTTGTACTATGACCTCTTCCCTTAAATGCATGCATGAGACCAGCAGAATTCAACTCTTCCGTAGCCAATACATTTATTAGCTTAAATTCAGCTAACAAAATATTTGAAAAATCCCCCTGTCGGGAGTGAGTAATATGCACCTGGTCAAACAACCGAAAAGATCATCATTCTCCATGTTAAAACCCCAAGACATGCAAGGGTGCAAATTAATTTTAAATCAATGTTGGTTTAGATAATTCCAAAAAATAATCTTCCAGGATAATTCTTAACTCTGAAACAGGAGTTTCATGCGACGATACAGAATTGTAGACATTTATCACTAACACGCATAAACTATTGAGGAATGTCAAAAGGACACATAAAATATTTAATAAACTGAAAAGAACATTCTTCATTCCACAACCAAAGCCTAAATACACAAAAGTCGTAAGATCCCCCCTTTGGTCTGCCATGTGATGAGGGCATGGTGTTTACAAAAAAAGCCATCCATTTGCAGCCCTCCCGAAACATCCCAGTCTCTTGTAGACAAATAATCCCATTTGATTTAGACAATCTCATCTCGAGCTCATCTGAGGTCTCGAGCCCTAGCAATATTCCTGCTCAACATGCTTAGCAACCTACAAGACAGAGGCAATACCTTTGCCACCCCAGGAACTGAATCGATTTGGACTGGGAGTCATATATTGCTCATCAAGTTGGGTGAATCTATTACTAAGCTAGATATTGGCTCTAGGCCCTGTATAAGAGGAATTATGACCCCCCCTAACAAGGGCAGGCTACATGTCCGCCCTAGGAGAGACCTGATGCACGGTGGGGGGTAAAAGAAGGTCAATAATCCGGCCCCCTGATATACTTCAGTAAAAAAATTGTTGTCCAGAGATTTTTATTTTTGATTAGTGTTTTAGGATCATCAGTCATTTAGCTTGGGTAGACATTGTTGATCCAGGTCGAATTTTTCTGGATTACATTTTTAAAAATGGCAGATGTGTTGCAGTGATGATGTAATTTTTCAGGAACCATGAGACCCATATACTTCATGTTGATGTCAAAACATAGGTTTTTGGGGTCAAGTAGTGTTATAGAGACAGAAAATAACTCCTCAGAGCAACCCTTCGGCCATTTTCCAAAACAGCGGCTATAATAGAGGATATATATAGAAATGAAACAAATAATAATGGTTTTTAATCCACTTATGTATACAGCAAACAATATTTATGATCTGAATATGAAAAAAAATAATGTTTATCACTCCTGTTTCAGACACAATTTAATAGTTCACTTTTTTCGAAAGCATTTGCAGAAGATCATGCAACAGAATGTCTTTGATAAGTTCTTCCCTTTCTTTTGCTACATCTATCTCTCTCTATGTGCTTGCGAAAGTTGTGTTTTTTGTAACCTGTTTTGTAGTGGCTGGTTGGACGAAACTCCTACTATGGCAATTAAAGCGTGGAAGTTTAGCTTTAGTGATTATGTCAAACAGCTTTTTTATCTTTCAATGCAAATCTCTCCTGCTTCAATTCTGCATTTAGTTTCAATCCATGCTCTAGGACATCTAGTACACATGTCTTTATATGGTTATCCACATATTGTTTGGTCACGAATTTGTGTTGTCGCACAGGCTCAGTTATTTCAAGGGGGTTTCCTTGCTGCTGCATGAAATGAAGAAGACTGTCAACATGTTTATTAAAATGTTCCCATCTCTTTCCCATAAGTTCATGGTGAGGAACAGTTTCACAATGGTTGATTATTTTGAATTTGTCATTGCTTTGAAAACATTGCAAATAGAAAGGACTTTGTGGTAAACTAGCTGCCATTGAGCAACATATACACTTTTACATGCCTGACCAACAATTCCCTCTGAGCTTTTCTGTGATTTCTGGAACGTCTGTTCCAGTCTCATATCTGGACATCAGCATTGAACCTTCCCTCTCTGTCTTTTACCACAAAATGTCTTTGGATGAGTTTTCGGTAGAAGTATGGTTTTCAACCTCTAGCTTTTTTATTTTTTCCAAATCACAGGACCCATATCTCAGATAGTTTATTGCAATCAAGTTCGCGAAACACAGTAATCAGTGACTCCATAGTCTTCATGTGCAGCTCCCAATCACCTTCCCCATCAGCATGTACCAAGTTATGCACTAGAGCTATTATGTGTAAAACAGTTCCCAGTACTTGCCAAGTTCTGACTTTTCTTCACATTCTTTGACAAACTCTACGAACTTGGTCGTCAGGTTTTCTGATTTTGGACTGAGTGTATTGAACATTGCCTGACTTTGTATTATATCTTTGAATGAAGTGCACCCTGTGCCTTGTTGACTTCTGAGATAATGTATGAAAAACCTAATTTGTCATTATTGTTCCAGAAAGCATTCCAACGCAATGTTTCCATAGCCTCAGATATGATGTGCATACCTTGTAACGAATGAACATAAAGAGTTCCGCTCAATACTGACTAGACAGTTTTGCTTCTAAAGATTTCAACCTCAATAAGTGCATTGTCTATGCCACATCCACTGAGATAACTTCCTGCACATTGCAACACAACTTTTGTCATGTGGAAAACGTCCACCATTGGATAAAAAACATCAAATTCTGCTGGATTGCTCATAAAAATGTCAGCTACAATACTGTATACACCTTCATTGCAGAAAATTGGGAGGATAGACTGGCCTTCAAGCTGAGCATGAACATATTGGCAACATTTTAGAGTTGTGTATACTGTTGTGTATCGTTTGTGACTGGAGATAGTATTACTGGTAAAACCCAACCTTCTTTAGTGGAACGGTATTCTGGGAGATCAGAGCATGAATTCCAGCCCGTGGAGGAACTGGCTTTTCTTCATCCTTCAGTCCACACTGAATATGAGAAATTCAGTTAAATCAGCTTTGTGGGCTGCAGCATCAGGTAGAAGCAGATCAATGTCCTCAGCCACTTTGAAACTTTCTGGCAGACTGGGACGTGTGGATGGCTTGTAGTGATTTTGCACACTTTGGCAAGGCAGTTGGGTAATAAGTTTACAGCTTTGTTAGTTTATGCCTACGGCTGACACCAGCAGCTACTTCATTGGTACAGTTTTGAAAAAGCACAGTGGCAGTATCATGTGTGCTGGATGCTCCAGACAAAGAAGAGCTGTCTTCAAAATCAAATTCATCAAGAGCAGCAATTGTAAATCCTTTCCTGGTAAAGTGACTTGGAAGTCCTATTCATTGACATGATTAGCTCTCTACTTTTGCACTTGTCATAGATTGCATGGGCAGTCATCATTTGTAGCAGAGTTTTCTTTTTGCAGTGATGTAATTCATAAAACATGATTTGGAAAAGACAGTACACTTGCACTGCAAAAGCCTGTTGGTTCATAGGATTGTTTTCCACTTCTTCGCTTATATCTTCAAAGCCATCATCAATGTTGTCGGCTTCTGTTCTGAACTCAAGAACTTTAGTTTGTAACAGGTTTGCTTTGCTGATATTAAACAATGATGTAAAAAATGCTAAGACAACATCAGGCATTCTTGTTGACACCCATGATTTGTGGAGCACAGGGGCATCACAAAATTTGTCATTAAGTCCAAAATCTAAATCTTTCAGGACGTTTCTTAAAACAGTTCATGCTGATTTTAATGCATCCTGTGATAAGTTGCTCATTCTTTTTGTAAGACTGACAAAAACGAATTCTGTCATTGTACATTCTCACAAAAAAAAATCTTAATATCATTATTATGGATCAATACAGTTTCATCAATGTTGACCATTGTTTCTCTGATCGCACTGAGTGTGAACCCATAGCCAGCACTCAAGAGGCTTTAAAACTTCATTTTCTTTTTCAAAGACTGCAAACTTAATTGAAGGGTGGTAGTTATGCTGTTGCTGGAAGCTCATTGTATATTCATATTTTCGAATGTATGCACTCATGCAGTTCGGGTGGGCATACAAATCAGCTACAAATATATTCAGCTCGCTGTTTAGATTAGCTACTCAGCTGAAAACATAATCTTTGAAGAAACTAGCTGCAGATAAAAACATGTTTGCCCTTTGAGACTCACATACTCTGTACTCTGTTCTTTCGTCAATCTCTTTGGCCCTTGTTCTGGCTAAACCACAAATAACACATTGAAGATCCTCTGCCTTCTGATCAGTTGTTGGAGGTTGACGAAGAGTAGCCGTTGATCTTCTAAGTGGATGGGCATTGGGCTTGGTTGTCTCAGCTTTCTCAGAAGACTCTGATTCTTGTTGTGATTCACTTGTTTCTGCTATTTCTTGATACATTTTTTCCAGGATTTTTTCAATTGTATACAGCTTGTACCACATGCTGTTACAATGATAAAATATATGATCCTCTTCACCCATCAGTTTCAATATTTTGTGTACTTCGTCTTGCTTTATTTGTACAGCATCTCAAACTCTCTTCTGTCCAGCCGCAGAAGATGTTAGCTTTTCGTTTGGATTAGTTTAGCATAAGACACATTTTTCTTTGCTGAAGGAGTCCTCAGATTTTGTAGTTAGCAATGATCTGTCAGGAGGTAAAGATCCTCTGCTACCACATGTCTCGCTCATGTTTACGAATTTGAAATAAATTGCCAATATGATGGCTAAAGCACATCATTATGGACCCGCCATTTTGAAAAATTGCTGAAGGTTTGCTCTGATGAGTTATTTTCTATCTCCATAAGACTACTTGACCCCCAAAACCTATGTTTTGGCACCAAAATGAAGTATATAGGTCTCATGGTTCTGAAATAATGTATCATCACTGCAACATATTCGCCATTTTTAAAAATGTCATCCAGAAAAATTCGGCCTGGATTAGCAATGTCTATCCAAACTTGGGGGCATATTATCAACGGCCAGCGATAATTATCGCTGGCCGTTCTCAGCGTGAGAATTGTTATCGCCGGCTACCGCAGATAATTATCGCCATGCTAGCGCTGTATTAACAACGCATAGCGCAATGGCGATAATTATTCCTGCGATAGCTTGTTTTCCATGGAACATCGCTGGTTTTCCAGCGATGTTCCATGGAAAACGGCGATAACCTTGCTGATACGACCCTGTGGTCGTATCAGCATAATCCACCTCCAATATAAAGTATAGGTAAGTCAGCATTTTTGCAGACGTTAGTTTTTGGCGAAAACCGCGGTTTTCGCCAAAAACTAACGTCTGCAAAATGCCTGCCTCCTTGTAAATATCGCGATGTGCACATCAGCGATATTTACAAGGTTGTTCTGCCCAGTGACGCCCACTTTGCATCTCATTAGAGATGCAGAGGGAGGCGTCGGGTAAAAGGGTGCTAACATGCGCTAATGCATGTTATCACCCTCTTGTTAATAGGGCGAAAACATTATCTCTGCTTTTTTGGCTTTTAAAGCCAAAAAAGCGGAGATAAGGCCCTTGATAATATGCCCCTAAATACTTCTCTAATGATAAAAAAACACAAATCCAAAATGAAAGTCTATGGACAATATTTTTTTGTAGGTATATCAATGGGCCAGGACTACAAGGGGCGGAGTAAAATATCAGTCCTCATTAACAAGTTAGGCTCGCTATTGAATAGAATCTGTTCCACCCACTTAAGGTTTCAGAAATTAACCACAATACAATCGCCAGACCCATGTTTAAAGGTGTCCCAATCCAGCCCACTCTTTGGATATAGAGGAAAGTGAAAGACCAAACTGGGTCAGGAGCCAGTGAAACACCTTATTTTTAATCTGGATAAAATGCTCCTAAACCCCCCCTATGAGAGGTGGCACATTGACTTTCACAAAGACATATGGTGTTGAAGCACAGGGCAATTGTAAAACAACCTTTGAGGGGGTCGAGGCGTTTGAGATGTTAGTGCAAGATATGTGCTCCCATAAAGAATTGCAGGTAGGGATATGAGAAAATCCCCCTCCATTTGACTCAGAAGCACTGGGAGCTACAGGGTCCCAGATGGGGATGTTGTTGTTTGAGGATAAAGGTACTCTCCCTGCAGTGTGCTGAGTATGTGAACTTCGAACGCCCTCCTGAACACTCTGTGGGAAAACATCATGTCAAATAGCCTTTTCTCTGGGGGCTTAGGGGACTCTACTCTAGCAATTTGAACATTTTGTGGCCCCTTGTGCTGTGTATTGAGAACCTCTGGGGGGGGGGGTGCTGAAGGGTAAAGGCAAATGGCAAATTCCACACTCCAATTTCTCAACCAAAATAGCAATATTGCCCAGTGCCCTCTCCATCTACAACATCCTATCCTCAAGACTATTCAGACAAACATTAAGGGTCTCAACAAAGCCCAAGATTTTTAAAGCAATATCCTGCAAAAGTGTTAAAAGGCTAACAGGGACCACAGAAACTGCATCCGTGACAATTAACTACTTGCTTTTTCCCAGTTTTCTTTACCAATGGAGTCCGAATCGGGGGTGCAGAGGCCTTATTCTTTAGTCTCTCACTCACTTTTGGAACAAAGGCCTGAGTGATATTTGGGTGGCGCAAGTCTTAGAGTCTGACTCTTCCGAACGCACCTCTTCTTAAGTCCTGCTAGTACACGATGTAGTTGTGGAAATCTGTGCAGACATCAAGGGCAGGGCCTCAGCACCAGTTGCCATAGCGTTAGGATTCGGGAAAAAGGAGGCTAATTGATCTTCTACCTGCGTGATGTCCTATAATAATACCCCAACACCTTTATTTGGAAAAGTCAGAAATGAGTTGTGTGTCCTTGGCCTCTTTGCCGCCATGTTTACAGCATACCCTTTTCTCTGACCCATCCTTGCACAAATAAAAGTCTTCCGGGAGAGAACTATTGGTAGCCAGGTACACCTTGCAAATAATTCTCTGGGTAGGACAAGCACGGAAAATGTAACTCATCCCAAAGGTCAGATATTAGGGGGGTGGCCCAGCCCTGCCTTGGCCAGCCATGGGCGGGCACAGATGGGAGGGTGAATGCACTAATAAGTGCAGGCAGAATAGTGGGAGAACTGTCATGGGTGCCTCCTGGGGCAAGGATAGCTGAAGGTTGCAGTCCCAGAAAGCCACAGGTCCCATTGTCTGTGTCCAGCACAGAGGGAAGGTTAACGCACTAATGAGTGGAGCCAGAAAGGCGGAAGAACTGCCTTGGGTGCCTCCTGGCGCAAGGATAGTTGGGGGTTGCAGTTCCCCAAAGTCGCCGGTCCTGCAGTCTGTGTCCCATGAGGCAGAAGGGTGAATGCGCTAATAAGCGCAGGCAGAAGGGCGGGGGAACTGCTGTGGGGTCCTCTTGGCGCAAGGATAGCTGGGGGTTGCAGTCAATCTGGAAAGTGTTACAAGCAGACGCAACCAATGCGTTTCGCCCCAGACAAGGTCTTCTTCAGGGCTGCGAACATAATTAAAAAAGACAAACACAAATCCATTGACTAAGACAGATTCCATATAAAAAAGACATAAAAACAATGATACAAATAAGTACAGTACTAAACCACATATAATAAAAAACTTGGCTTAAAAAGCCACAAATACATAATTCCCACAAAGAACCCAACAGTGACATCCAATCATTAGATGTGAAACATCCTACTGAGAACTCAATAACAGGAAACCATGGTACCCCGCATATCTTAAACTGCAAATATTATGTAAATACACCCAAATGTGTCACCATGGTCTATCTACTCTTTGTTGTTCCTGTATGAACCGAGCCCAAAGAGTCATATCATGGTGACAGAGCAAGACAGTTGAGAAAAGGCACAGACAAAGAGAAACAGATATAAATGGCTACAGGAGCATAGTAGCACAGTCACGATATCTCACATCAACAATGAAAAATATCTCCTCAGCTATCCATTTGTTAACACCCATCTCTTCGGGCACGCTTATATATACCTCAGAGCAATTTGTGCTGAGGCATGCTGGTACATACTACACAGTAATTTATACTGAGAAAGCCTACAAGGACTCTTGCCAAGAAAAGTCAAGTTCTGGTAGCAATATAGTAAGTAGACAGTAAGAGTCCTACCAGAGTCCAAAATCCTTTGCTAGCCACTGCAAGAAGACAACAAGCAAAAATCTGCCAGTAGGTCGAAATTCAATCCACAATTTTAACAAAATATAAATATTTAAAAAACCCAACGTGCAGAAAGAAAGGGCCATATAGTGCACGCATCCCATATATTCCTTAACCAGTAGAAAGTTATGAGGGGCTTGTGACCAGAAGATTCACACACAAAAGAACCTGTGACACTATGATCAAACCGTGCGCATTAAGATACTCAGGGTTTTCCAATATGTGTACAACCACATCCAAATTCGGAAAGTTCCAAAGTGAAAACCAAAAAAGTGTAAGCCCATATCCATGTACCAGAGCAAAAGTCCAACAAACCCATAAAACGTAAATGAAATACCTGTTTATATTCAAACCAATATTCAAGAAGGTCTGCAGCATTAACTGAGCCAAGTGTCTCTCGGTACGCACATTCAGATATTTAGTACAGGAGACAATTTTCCCAGTCAAATAGGTACTTCAAGAAAGAAATCTGTGTTGAATCCATCATCGTTCTGTAGCTCACTTCGCAACCTCAGTTCAGACCCAGCTATATGCAAATCAGTTTTGACCCTGTGCCTCATGGGAACAGTCCAGACCGAACTGCCAAGCCAGGTCTTCCCTGAACCGGAAACAAGCATCCTGGGACCAGTTTTGGGGTAGCACCCCTCATCAGCCAGGCGAGCTTGAATCCAGTGGCAAAGTGAGCAAGGGACCCATATCTGGGCATACCCTGCCAACTTAGCGAAAAACAAAGCAAACACAAGGAGATGATGAGTGGAGCACTGAAACTTTTCAGACACTCACCCCCAGTCACAAATCTTGGTTGAACCCATCATCGTTCTTTCGCTCACTTCGCCACCTCAGCTCAGACCCTGCTATATGCAAATTAGTCTTGACCCTGTGCCTCATGGGAACAGTCCAGACCGAACTGCCAAGCCAGGTCTTCCCTGAACCGGAAACAAGCATCCTGGGACCGGTTTCGGGGTAGCACCCCCTCATCAGCCAGGCTAGCTTGAATCCAGTGGCAAAGTGAGCAAGGAACCCATGTCTGGGCATACCCTGCCAGCTTAGGGAAAAACAAAGCAAACACAAGGAGATGATGAGTGGAGCACTGAAACTTTTCAGACACTCACCCCCGTCACAGATCTGGGTTGAATCCATCATTGTTCTTTAGCTCACTTCGCCACCTCAGTTCAGACCCAGCTATATGCAAGTCAGTCTTGACCCTCTGCCTCATGGGAACAGTCCAGACCAAACTGCCAAGCCAGGTCTTCCCTGAACCGGAAACAAGCATCCTGGGACCGGTTTCGGGGTAGCACCCCCTCATCAGCCAGGGTAGCTTGAATCCAGTGGCAAAGTGAGCAAGGGACCTATATGTGGGTATACCGTGCCAACTGAGGGAAAAACAAAGCAAACACAAGGAGATGATGAGTGGAGCACTGAAACTTTTCAGACACTCACCCCCAGTCACAGATCTGGGTTGAATCCATCATCGTTCTTTAGCTCACTTCGCCACCTCAGTTCAGACCCAGCTATATGCAAGTCAGTCTTGACCCTGTGCCTCATGGAACAGTCCAGACCGAACTGCCAAGCCAGGTCTTCCCTGAACTGGAAACAAGCATCCTGGGACCTGTTTCGGGGTAGCACCCCTCATCAGCCTGGCTAGCTTGAATCCAGTGGCAAAGTGAGCGAGGGACCCATCTCTGGGCATACCCTGCCAACTTAGGGAAAAACAAAGCAAGCACTATGAGATGATGAGTGGAGCACTGAAACTTTTCAGACACTCACCCCCAGTCACAGATCTGGGTTGAATCCATCATAGTTCTTTCGCTCACTTTGTCACCTCAGTTCAGACCCAGCTATATACAAATCAGTCTTGACCCTGTGCCTCATGGGAACAGTCCACACCGAACTGCCAAGCCAGGTCTTCCCTGAACCGGAAACAAGCATCCTGGGACTAGTTTCGGGGTAACACACCACATCAGCCAGGCTAGCTTGAATCCAGTGGCAAAGTGAGCATGGGACCCACGATTGGGCATACCCTGCCAAATTAGGGCAAACAAGGCAAACACAAGATGATGAGTGGAGCGTTGAAACTTTTCAAGATCTCAACCCCAGTCACAGATCTGGGTTGAATCCATCACCGTTCTTTAGCTCACTTCGCCACCTCAGTTCAGACCCAGCTATATGCAAATCAATCTTGACCCTGTGCCTGATGGGAACAGTCCAGACCGAACTGCCAAGCCAGGTCTTCCCTGAACCGGAAAGAAGCATCCTGGGACCGGTTTCGGGGTAACACCCCTCATCAGCCAGGCTAGCTTGAATCCAGTGGCAAAGTGAGCAAGGGACCCACGTCCGGGAATACCCTGCCAACTTAGTGCAAACAAAGCAAACACAAAGAGATGATGAATGGAGCGCTGAAACTTTTCAGACACTCAACCCCAGTCACAGGTCTGGGTTGAATCCATCATCGTTCTTTAGCTCACTTCGCCACCACAGTTCAGACCCAGCTATATGCAAATCAGTCTTGA
Organism: Calotriton arnoldi; assembly: GCA_963921515.1. Taxonomy (NCBI): domain Eukaryota; kingdom Metazoa; phylum Chordata; class Amphibia; order Caudata; family Salamandridae; genus Calotriton; species Calotriton arnoldi. The sequence continues at coordinate 430,960 of CAWUFW010004894.1, read as the reverse complement.
CCCTGTGTCTCATGGGAACAGTCCAGACCGAACTGCCAAGCCAGGTCTTTCCTGAACCGGAAACAAGCACCCTTTGACCCAGCGAGAGACCTCCTCCGGTCCCCTCGCTCAATTCACCAACTCAGCTCCCCCCAACAAGCGTGTTCCTTCATAGGGGCAGCCCAGAGGGCCGATCAGGCTGCCGTCGAGGATCTGCCCCGCGATATGGAATCCGTGTCCCCCACCTGCAGGTAGATAAAGAACCTCGGCAGCGGGGACCATGGTATCCATCTGTTGTCTTTGCTGACCGTCTGGATTTGATGCAGCCAACCTCCCTCGTTAGACCGGAGTCCCGCTGGCCAGACTCCCTCCTGAACGGAGTCCCCTGGGGGGTGCAGGGTTTGGAAGTTTCTTTTCGGGGCTCCTCGAAATGGCAGGCACATGGACCTCCTGGCCATCAGTACAGCGCTCACCCGGGGTTGCCTGCAGCGATCTCCAGCACTCACCCTGCATGGCCTTAGGCACAGGCAAGAATCACCGGCGTTTGCCAAGAGGAGCAATTAGCAGTGCTCCTATGACTTTCTCCACAGCGCCCACCATGCGCTTCATGGGGGAAATCACTGTCATGAGCCCACATCATGGGTTCAGACAGAACACCAAGCACCCTCCACATGCGCTGTTGCTCACAAGCACTCAAACATGCACTTTGGTGGTTGGGGACAGGGGCAGCAACCAGCACTCACCCCACGCTGGGCCCCATGGGAGAACACTGATAAAACCAACAGGATACAGGCAGGCCAGCACAAGGGTTTCTGTAGCCAGAGTGGCAGTCCTTCTCTTAGCCCAACAGGCAGCAGGTCAGCACTTCAAGCAATCCAGTCCAATGGCGGTTCCTCCTGGTAGTCCTCTGGCCAGCTGCAGTCCACGCAGTGTCTAAATTCATGGGGTCACAGCCCCTCTACTATTAGTCCAAAAGTCTTTGTTCTGGGGGGCACTTCAAACACTGTTTAGAAGTGCACAACACGCCCATTCACATCCCAAGCCCAGGACCAAGACACACTACAGGGGGGCGGAGACAGTATTGTAGAAGGCAGCACAACCCTATTCAGGTGTAGGAGCGACCCCTCCCACCACTCTAAATGCAGACCAGGCCTATTCAGGTGCCAGGGAAACTCCTCCTGCCCCTCTAAATGCAGCCAAGGTCTATTAAGCCTAGTGCTGAGTGACCCAGAAAAGGCAGGACACACCTCAACCCCCCCTTGTGACTGTCTAGAGTGAACGCACGTCCCCTCTCTCCTGTCAGTCAAAACCAGACGGTTAATACACATCCAGGCAGGGCACGAAGACTCATAAGCACACAGAAATGCTTACTTCTAAAGTAATGACAAATCCGCTTTCACCAATAAGTAGGATTTATTACTACTATTGCAAATATACCAAACATGGACACGCTCCCCCTCTCATATCAAAAATTACCACTGAAGCACATATCAGGGAATCCCCAATGCAAACCTATGAGAAGGCAGCCTCAGAGCAGTGAGAAAACAAATAGGCTGTTTCTCACTACCAGGACATGCCACACAGTTAAGGCACATGTCCTACCTTTTACCTATACAGCACCCTGTCCATAGGGCTAGCTATGGCCTACCGTAGAGGTGACTTATATGTAGTAAAATGGGAGCTTCAGATGTGGCAACCACTTTACATGCCTCATCACTGCAGCAGTAAACTGCGTGTGCAGAGCCTTGAGACATGTTTGAAAAGCTACTTTGGTGGGTGGTGCAAGCAGTGCTGCAGGCCCACTAGTAGAATTTAATTTACAGGCCCTGGGTATATGGGATACCACTGTACAAGGGACTTACAGGTAATTGGTTCTCTTCCTTCCTTCAACACAGAACACAACAAATCAAAATTAAAGACTGCCTCTCCAAACCTACACCTGTCTACCTGGGCGTCCCCAGGGCTCTATTCTCTCCCCCTCCCTCTTTAACCTTTTCATGGAACCCCTTCCCCTCATTTTGAAACAAGCTGGAATCAATTATCACCTCTATGCTGACGATACCCAACTCTACTATAAGATTAGATCCCACTCGGACATACTTAATCTCAACAACACCCTGAGTAAGATCCAAGACTGGTTCTTCTCTAACCATCTCAAATTAAACCCAAAAACCCCAGAAATTATTCTCTTCTCTCCAAAAAATAACCAACTCCCCATCCAAAGCTGGATCTCTGACCTCAATGCCCTCAATTGCTCGCTCTCCTTATCCAACTCGGCAAAATCACTTGGTTTCACCCTTGACAAAAACCTTACCCTTAATGACCATATAATAAATTCTGCTAAAGGAGCTCTTTTCACTCTCCGACACCTTAAGAAAATTAAACCCTTCTTTCCATCAGATGACGTTAAATTGGTTGTCCAATCCCTAGTTTGCTCCAAACTGGACTATGGCAACGCTATCCTCACCGGAACCCCTAAAGTACAGCTAGCTCCCCTTATATCCGCGCTCCACTTGGCAGCCAGGCTCATCACTGACTGTAAATGATTTTATCACATCTCGCCGACCCTCAAAGCCCTCAATTGGCTACCCATTGAAGGTAGAGGCCTCTACAAGACTGCATGCATTACACACAAAGCTCTTCACCAACAGACCCCGCTCTACCTTACTAATAAACTCAACAAAGCGGGGTGCTCCCAACCGACGAGAAGCACCAATGCTCTCCTCCTCGTCCCCCCTTTGTTTAAAAAGAAAGTCACCCAATCTCGCTCCTTCTCTGGGAACGCCCCGAACATCTGGAACTCACTCTCTAAGGACATGCGCTGTAACCCTCCTACTTCAGCTTTAAAAAAGACCTTAAATTCCACCTCCTCAACAAATACTTTGGTCCATAATCTCTCCTTTGACCCTACTCTCTACCTCCCCTGTATAAATGATCCCTTTACTTTCTCCATACTCTCTCCTTGCCCCCCACTTTATACAGCTGCCCTCTTTACTGTTTCCTGTCCCCCATCTTACCCCCCTCACTTCCCTTATCTTTTCTCCTCCGCTCGCTCTACTATTCCTCATTATTGCTCTCCCCCACTTACTTTACTTCTATTTTTGCCGATCATATCACGTTTATCCCCCAGATTGTAGGCCCCCCACCTTCACTCCATTGTTGAGCCCTACCTCCGTGATTTTATTACCTTTGTAAAATTGCTCTACCTCATTTCCTCCTCTCACGTTAATAGCCCGGCCCGCCCATTTTTATTTCTAAACCATTTCTGGTGTTGTAACTGACTGTTTTTGTTTTACCCTTAGCACTCCTCCCATGTCTACTGCTTGTGCCCGTTCCCTTTTTATGTCTTAATCAATTTGTGGTGTTGTATTTGACTGTTTATGCTTTTCCCTGAACAATTGTTTATATTTCTTGTATTGCTTCTGCTCCTGTAAAGCGCTCTGATACCCACGGGTCTAGCCAGCGCTATATAAAACCTTTCAAATAAATATTCCAATCCTTCCAAGTTTACCAGAGAGAGCACATGCACTTTAGCACTGATCAGCAGTGGTAAAGTGCCCAGAGTCAGAAAACCAAGAAAAACAGGTCAGAACAAATACAGGAGGAAGGCAAAAAGTTCTGGGATGGCCCTGCAAAAAGGGCGAAGTCCAACAAAGACGCTCGAGGAACAATCACATTGCTGAAATTATAGTCACACAAGATCACTGGAGACATTTCCCCATGGTCCATTACACAGCTGCATGACTAGACATTTACCCAACTTTGTAGCACTTACTAATTAACTAGTAGAAAGTACTGCAGTTGGGTAGATATTTCGTGCAAAACTGTGTACTCCTCTTGGATAAACATGCAGGTGAGGTTCCCTTCTGGGCCTGATGCTCATTTCACAAAAAGTAAACCTCAACAGGAAAGACTTACAAATATAAACATAGCAGGTGCCCCAGTTGAAGCTCCTCTTCTGTAAAGGACAAATTATCCTAACTGCTTTGGCTTGGCAAAGGCAAAGCAAGTGGGTTTTCTTGGCAGTTCTACATTGAAAAATGATCTGAAATCTTTGATGGAGCTGAATGCATTGTTAATCTATCGGAGCGCAATCAGTAGTGACTGTAATGAGTGGGTTCTTTCTTGTCATCTCCTGGTGAGAGCAGAGTGCATGATTCTCCCTTTAAATTACTATGAGTATGCAAATGCGCAAAATCACTTGCAAGCTCGACCCATTTGACTCTGCATCATCTTCCTTAGTAGTAGGCAAAGATTTTCCTACCTTTTCCATTTTTGATGGACAGCTTACCAAAAGGACCCCCGAGTTTGTTTCTCACCGATTTTGGGGATGAGTTCTCTAAGCTGAGGAATATGAGGACATCTCCACCAAACACAGAAGAACTTACTTCATATAGTTAAGAGGGAGTACCCTAGTTTGGTGGAGATTACCATCTTTGTAGGATCGTTGTCTTCTCTATATGAGGATTCACGTTATCACAGAGTTCTGGAGGAAGACACTTGAGGAACAATCACATTGCCTGAATTAAATGCATACAAGGGCATTTGAGACATTTTCTCCTGGTCCATTACACAGCTGTAGTGTAGAATGTGCAGTTTACATTTGTCTAATGAGTTAGCACTTACTAATTAACCAGTAGAAAGTATTCCAGTTGGGTAGACATTTTGTGTAAAACTATGGATTCTTATTGGATGAAGGGGCAGGTGAGGTTCCATTCTGGCCCAGCCACTCACACAGTTACTGACATACTCACACATCAACTCACACAACTACTCACAGACCCATACAGCCACTCACGCACCCACATACCCACTCACACACCCACTCACAGACCATACAGTCACACACACACCTACCCACACACCCACAAAACCACTCACACACCTACTCACCAACCCATACAGCCACTCACATATCTACTTACAGACCCACACAGCCACTCACACACCCACTCACAGATCCATATAGCCACTTGACAGACCCATACAACCACTCACAAACCCACTCACATACCCACACAGCTACTCATATACCCACTCGCAGACTCCTATAACCACTCACACACCCACTCACTAACCCACATAACCACTCACACACCCACTCATACCCCCATATAGACACTCACACACCCACTCACAGATCCATACAGAAACTCACACACCCACTCAGAGACCCATACAGCCACTCACATACCCACTCACAGACCCATACAGCCACTCTCATAAACAGTCACACACCCATACAGCCAATCACTCACCCACTCTCAAAGGTTACAGGGTACAGTTAGGAAATACAATTTAAAAAACCTAGAAATTCACAGTGCACACTCTCTGCAAGGTTTCACTTTGATAATTTATTTCCGAGTACAAAAATCCAATGCATTTCAGTCTTATCTCAGACCTTGAAATATATTTTAGATCCTGTTTTCTATGTTGCACTAAGCATGTTTTGCTCAATTCTTTCACTGCACTTTACAGAAAGATTTGCACAAATGCACTTAGTCACTTTAAGGATTATCTAAATTCCAAAAGATCTATTGACAACATGTACCATCATGCTTTGTAGTACACAGTAATGATGTCATGGTAAAGGGTGAATATATACAACACAGAGATGATGGGAGACAACCCATGATCAAGGTCTGAGATAAGACCAAAATGTGCTGGGTTTTTGTACTCAGAAATAAATTAGCAAAGTGAAACCTTGCTGAGAGTGTGTCCCGTCTTTCTGTGCTTATATACCAGTAGGTAGTTATAGTTAGGACCTAGTTTCTATCAAAAAGGTGATTTTCAGTTGCCTATATATTTTGCGCCGGTTGATGAATCTTCATGATTTTTTCACCCAAAATATGCAATATGCAAGGTATACATAGGCTGCTGTCTGGAAAGTTTTGGGGTGGTTCATCAAGCGGGAGCCAAATAATAAGGGGGGAGGACAAAATGCATTTTTCCCATGTTAATTCCCATAGGACCTTTAGACACGACTACAGCCCGACCCGCTGGACAGATTTACACCAAATTTGTCAGAAAGCTAGCTTTTGTTCCTTAGATCGTGCTTTTTGTAATTTGGTGTAGTTCCATTCAGTAGGTTTGGAAATATTAAGCAAAATTCAAATTTGTATATATAGGGCCAGGGATCCTCCGTGGATCCAGCAGTCACTGTGTTGAAATCTGATTGGCTGCCAACACTTGAACCAGGACTTGTTGGCAGAATCTTGTGACTCTGCTTAAGCTGAGTCCCATAAAAAATGTGAAAAGTAAAGAACGGGGAAAGGTAGGAGTACCCTGACCCCCTAGGACTGGTGGAAGGGGTCCTAGTGGAAGCCCCAGGGACCGCCATCTCCCTGGAGCTTTCTTTGAAATCAATGTGGGGGCCACACAGATCCCTCTGCAGCCCTGGGGTCTGTCACCTCTCCAGGGCTTTACTTTCATTGATTGCAGGGGGCCACACGGACCCACAGCAGCCCCGGGGACCACCACTTCCCCAGGACTTTTTTTTAATTGAATGTGAGGGCCATGTGGAACCCCGCAGCCCCGGGGATCACCACCTCTCCAGGGCACTTTAAAATATAGAGGCGGGCGGGCACCTCCGGGGGCCAGCACCTTGAGGGGCCAAATACAAGAAAGGCCCAGGGACTGCCATGCCCAGGCCAGCTCCTGCTATGTCCCAGGGTGCCCACCCCTGTGGCTTGGCAGCATCTTTACTGCTCCCGCCAAGTCATAGCAAATGCTCCACTTCCAGCAAGCGAGAGCAGACAACATGCTCTCGCTTTCTGGAAGAGGAGAAGAAATGCTTTCAGATACAGGGAGCTGAATGTTTAGCAGCTCCCAGTGTCTGAAAGCAATGCCAGCTCCTGCAGGGTGCGGGGAGCCGGCAGTGACAACGGGGGCATTCATGCTCTCCCTGCGGTCCCAGTGGAGACTGGATGCCCTGGGGGCACGCAACATACATGGCTTGGCCCCGGGGAATGTGGTCCCTAGGGCTAAAATCGGCCTATTTATGGGGGCCACATGGCTCCCTTCTTCATTTGAAAAAGGCCAGGGGATGGGGTCCCCGGGGCAAAATTGGCCCGTGGATGGGGGCCGCGCATCCCCTTTCCCATATTTGAACAATTTGTTTTTTAAAAGGCCAGGCCCCAGGAGATTGGGTCCCCAGGCTGAAATTGGCCCGGGGAAGGGGGGCCACATGGCCCCTTTACATAAAAAAATTAATTTTAAAAAAAGGCCATCCTGGGGGAATTCACTGGAGGCCCTGCCCCCTTTCTCAACCACTCTGAAAAGGGGCCCCCTGGTGCACAACTTGTTGGGAGATGAAGTCCCCTTGGCTGGTGAGGGTCCTTGGGGCCAACAACCCTCCTGTTACCTCCAGTAAATCCCATAGAGCAGGATGGCTAAGAGGTCATTGGAGGCCATGACCCCTTTCTCCACCACTCTGCAAATGTGCCTCCTGGCACACTATTGGTTTGGGATGAAGTTCCCTTGGCTGCTAAGGGCCCTTGGGGCCAACAACCCCTCCTGTTACCTCGAGGAAGTCCCACACAGCGGGATTGCGGGGAGGTCATCAGAGGCCCAGCCCTCTTTGCCCACCACTCTGCAAACACACCTCCTGGTGCACTACAGGTTGGGGATAGAGTCCCCTTGTATGCTGAGGGTCCTTGGTGGCCAAGAACCCCTCCTGCTACCTCCAGTAAGTCCCACACAGCTGGATTGATGAGAGCTGGTCGGAGGCCCTGCCCCCTTTTACCACCACTTTGCAAATGCGCATCCTGATGCACTACTAGTTGGGGGCTGAGGGCCCTTGGGGGCCAAGAACCCCTCCTGTTACCTCCAGTAAGTCCCACACAGCAGTATTGCTGAGAGCTGGTCAGATGCCCTGACCCCTTCCTCCACCACTCTGCAAACGTGACTACCAATTCAAAAACAATGGAAATTCACTAAAAAAACCAAAGGTCACAGGGACATTATAGTTAGGAAATAGAATTTAAAAAACCTTAGAAATTCACTTAAAAAAACAAAGGTTACAGGGACATTATAGTTAGGAAATAGAATTTTACAAAATCTTAGAAATTCACTGAAAGACCCAAAGGTTACAGGGACGTTATAGTTATGCTCAGATTTCACTCATACAAAACCATAGATATTCAGCAGCTATAGTTACCTGAGCTAACTATACCTTACGCCCCTGCAATGCACTGCTTATGTCCTCACATATTACATCACTCATGGCATGGTCAGTGACATCACTGATGACATCACCAATGACATCTCAAATGGGCACATCTGTCCTTCTGAGTCTTCCACAGGTCCAGAGGTGTAGTGAAGAGTTGGGTCCGAGAGTCCAACATTTATACCTGGTGCCCACTTTGAAATAGGAAAAGGTTCTGGAGGTTTATATCCTGGGAGGTGTTTGGAAATTCCTGACTCCCTGCCTTGGCCACAGCTTTTCTGGGATTACAAAAGACTGGTGTCAATCCCTCTGTGAGTGTGCTCAGACAGAGTCTTTGTGATATGAAAGTGTGGTAGGTGACAGCCCCTCCCCTCATCAAGTCAGAGGTGGCCCATCCTGCCAACAGCTATTCCTTTTGTCTCACTGTCTGGTAGCAAAATACAAAGACCAACTTCCAGCTACACCTAGTCGTGTGACCCAGAATACAGGCTGCAGGCACCAAATAGTTAGGGCAAGAAAATGCCAACTGTCTAAATATAACAGAAAAGAGGGCAACCCAATTGACCCATGTTAGGTTAGGTTAGGTTAAGAGGTTTTGTAGAGCGCACAACTGCCCCAGCAAAGGGGCGTCCCAGCGCTAGCAGCAGCAAAAAGGGAGACACTAAGAAAAGAACAGCAGGGCCTATGGCGGGGAGAACTGATGAGTTTTGAGTGCCTTACGGAAAGCTGAATAATTATTCAGACTGCGAATACGCAGTGGGAGAGAATTCCAAAGTTTGGCTGCCAATGTACAGAAGGAACGCCCACCGGCACGCACCCTCCTCGCCCTAGGAACAGCCGCCAGATGTTGACCCAGAGACCGGAGTTGACGGGTGGGTGTGTAAGGTAAGAGCAAGTTAGCCAAAATGTCAGGGGAGGAGGATTTCAGAATTTTAAAAGTGATACATAGGGACTTAAACTCCACACGTCTGGCCACCGGCAGCCAATCAAGTTGTCGGATAGCACCTGAGGTGGAGCAAGTTCTCGGGAGGCCAAGCAGAGTTCTGGCCGCCGCATTCTGGACCCTCTGTAGTCTCAGAATCTCTGTCTTATTAGTCCCCAAGTAGAGTGAGCTAGCATAGTCCAATCGAGACAGAATGGAGGCCTGGATGATAATCTGCCGAGTGGGCGGATCAAAAAACCCTAGCAAAGGTTTGAGCCCTCGCAGTATTCCAAAGAAGGTCCCTGCCACCTTCTTAGTTGGACTTGGAAACTGAGGGCCGAGTCCACGCAGACACCCAGATTTTTTACCACTTGTTTGGGGGTGGGTGCACAGCCCAGGGTTGTAGGCCACCAGCGCTCACTCCACAGCTCAGGGTTCCTCCCAACCAGCAGGATCTCAGACTTGCTAGCATTGAGCTGCAGAAAGTTAGCAGCCCAGTTAGAAGCCCATGTGGGCTTGGATAACATAGTCGGAAAGGCAAAGGTGCCAACAAGGGAGTCATTCAAAGGATATGATTTTGAATAATTTTATCTTGGATGAGGTGACATCAAATGAATCAAAATGGAATAACTCAATTCAAATTCAAATAAAGTTGATCAATAAATCAATTACAGCAACCAGGTGTAATAAAAAAGATGATTGAGTTTATGTTTCAAACAACATAAAAGTGGGGGTACAGAAACAACAACAGAAAACCTGAAAATACATTGACAACAGAAGACATGTAAGTCAGACATACAAAACAATCCTAGTTATCAATGTATAACTACCCATCTCCATTCAATAAACCAGTGAGTGACTCCACTTTTATGTTTTTCATATTTTATGTTTCACACCCAAGATAAAATTATTCAAAATCATATCCTTTGAATGAATCCCTTGTAGGCACCTTTACCTTTTTAACTTTCTAAATGTGGCATTTTCAGAATTGTGAAATAAAATTCATACCTGCTCCCAATTGAAAGTCAGCACTAGAATGGTGAAGTGGTGAAAAAATGTATGTAAAGGTTTTCTTTACCAGGACATGTAAATGTTAAAAGTACATGTCCAACTTTTCAAATACACTGCACCCTACCCTCTGGGCTGGTTAGGGCCTACCCTAGGAGTGACTAATATGTTAAAAAGGAAGGGTTAGGCCTGGCAAAATATTTATGTTGCCAGGCCAAAATGGCAGTATAAACAGCACACACATGCTGCAAAGGCACACCTGAAACATATTTAAAAGGCTACCTAAGTGTGTGGCACAAGCAGTGCTGGAGGCCCAGTAGTAGCATTTAATTTACAGGCCCTTGGTACCTGTAGAACCACTTTACTAGGGACTTAGAAGTAAATTAAATGTGCCAATTGGGTGTAAGCCAATGTAATCAAGTTTAAAGGAGAGAGCACAAGCTCTTGTTACCAGTGGTAAAGTGTGCAGAGTCCTAGAGACAGCAAAAACGAAGTCAACAAAAACAGGAAGATGGAAGGCAAAAGGTTGGGGGAAAACCAGACCAAGGATGCCAGGTCCAACATTTGTCATCTGATTTATTTGATTTCACTTCAGTTTTTTGTAGTTGATGTCATCATTCAGTTGTCAGTTTGCCTCTCTCACATAATCTTTCTTAATGAGAAGCAAAATATGTCCTCCCTTATCAGCCATCAAATCCCTTAGTGCAATGCTTTCATTTTTCATCATACTTTTTTTGTTCCGTAGTTGCCTACGATTCCTTAATTTGTCAATTTCAGATGAGATTAACTTAAAGAAAGTAGCATATCTGTTCCCCGAGATAAGATAGGGCAAAATGTTGATGGGCCATGATTTCGCAGAGACTCACACAGTGACCTATAGTCATACTTTCTTTGTTCTGTAGTTGTCTACAATTCTTTTATTTGTCAATGTCAGATGAGTCTACCTCAAAGAAAGTATCATATCTGTTCCCCAAGACAAGGTAGGACAAAATTTCGATGGGCCATGATTTTGCAGAGACTCACACAGTGATCTATAGCATAAAATAATGAACATACACAATACTTGAAAACATTTCTCTATAAAGCTGTGAAAGCCAGTTTGCTCTACCAACTGATGAACAAAAAATTTAAAGAAGAAAAAACTGACTGAAGTTTTCCAGCACATACACTGACTTGTCATCAAACATCAGCCATCAAGAGGTACCTTTAAATGGTGGAAACTCTTTCGTATTTATTTTTCATTGGGATTATGTGATGAAGCCGATTGATCTCATAGAAATCCTCATCTAATATAGTCACTCACCCTCTCCGCTGGTTATTGTTGAGCTCCACAAAGTGGCCCAAATTTTAAATCATAACTAGTCCTGTTCAATTGTGATTCTGCTTGAAGTCAACTCAGGATCCACTGGAAGGACACATAGCATAATCATTTTTCTAAGATTAGGTCAATCCACTTAGGATAACATTGGTTTACATCAAATTTAATATTAATGTTCTCTATCATTGGGGGCGTGGTCGAGCCGGCGACCAATATGGCCACCTGATTCCGAAGCTCCAGAGCCGCCGACCGTGTAGAGACTGCCCGCCGTCTCCCCAGCCGCTGCCTTGGTATGCAGAACACGGGGGAGAAACCGCAGACGAGCGGCTTCAAAATGAGCCGTTTATGACCTTAATCACCGGATAAAACATGGAGCTGCGGACCGTGCTCTCCCAGGGCCTGATGTGACCCTTGGAGGCCCCGGGACGACAGGGGTCTCGGGTGAGCCTGAGTGCGGGGCCCAGGGTGTGTGGAGTGGCAGTGAGCACCTGTCCTGACGCCTCGACTGAAAATCAGCAGGACGCCAGCCTATCTGGAGGAAGGTAGCATCACCGCTCCTGTCCCTGAAGACACCGGGTCACAAAAGTGAGTGCGCAGGGTGGTGAGATGCACAAAAACGGAACACCGAGGATCGGCTCGGCTGATAGCGTGACCACGTGGCACACCAGCTGCTTTCTAACAGCGCTGAGTCCCCTCGACTGTCGGCATGGATTGGTGCTGAGGAAGACTCACTATCAATGTGCAATTCACATACCTATGTGGTGCACATGCTGAATGGCCCCCCACCCCCCTCCAAACTGCCGCTTATCTGCAACAGCTACTCCTCTACCCTTGAGCTACTGGACATCACGCGCACATGCCAGGCGTGCACAACCGGCCACATACTCACTGATGAAGCGTGCTGCTAATGAGGTTAAAGGCTTATATACCTAAATAATAAAAGCAAGTCGCAAAACCCGCAAGAGGCCCAGACTGCATCACATGTGCTCTCAGAAGCTATACGACGCGATGGGGAGAACGGATCCGAAACAGCGTCAACTATCTTTCGCCGCTACGAAGACTCCTAGGCACGATGAGGCGGAGGGCCCACCAGGGGCTGAGGCCTCCCAGCTGGATGGCCCCGCCGCCTTTATGGTGGAGTTACGGGCTGGCTTCCAAGCCATCGACACGCGACTAGATACCCTCACCACCCGCCTGGATGATATTCATGGGCGCCTTGAAAGCCATGGAACCCGCATTGGAGAGGTTGAACAGCGGGTATCAACCTTGGAAGATTCGCAACCCTCCATCAACAAGAGGCTAGAAAGGACTGAACGTTTGCTCAAAACAATGGCCGCCTAGGCTGAAGATTTAGAGGCACGCTCGCGCCGCAATAACATCCGCATTGCAGGCATGGCCAAATCCACGAATACTGGCCCCATGGCTAAATTTGTGGAAATGATACTGACGGACATCTTTGGCAGAGAGGCCTTTTCCAGTACATTTGCTGTGGAGAGAGCGCATCGAACATTAGGGCCACGCCCGGTGCCAGGAGTACCCCCGAGATTAATAGTAGTGAGACACCTCAACTATCAGGATTAAGATCCGGCGTTGCGCCTGGCCCGAGAGCAGAGTTCGCTTTCATATCAAGGCGTGGAACTGGTGCTCTTTCCAGACTTCACACAAATGGTGCAAGAAGCACAATGCAAGTATGCAGAAATCAAACGCACCCTGCAAAAAGCAAATGTTAGATACTCTATGCTCTACCCGGCGCAGCTTTGTATCCAGCTGGATGGCAAATCACAAATTTTTGATACCCCTGACGATGCCATGAGGTTCTGGAAGCAACATTAGAACACGTAGAAAAGCTGCTTGCAAGGAGGAGAAGAGGAGCTGGGGTTGAGGAGCAACGATTAGTGGCCCTATAAACTCTGTACCAAATGGGCTCCTTCTAGCCCCATCTGCCCACGGACAGGAACTGTCCCTAGCCTATGCAGTCAAAGCGATGGATCAATGACAGACTTCCGTGAGTTATGACCACGAAACAGTTACCGAATGGTGGCGAACTTTGCTATCGACGCAACTGATATGTACAGGGCAGTAGAGAACCCATTTATTATATTTAACTGTAAATGGTGGCTCACTTGAAGTGTTGCCTACCCCCTTGGAAGTTCTTTCCTGTTGTTTAATGTTCTCAGGGATATTAATGGAATTCACCGGGTGCCTTTTTGCATGTATCCGATGTAGGTGGGGGGTTATGGGAAATGTTTTTCTAGAACCTGTTGTTCTTCATACATTACGATACAGGGTAATGCTTCTGCGGTTCAATGACTGTGCCCCCTCCGACTATACAGTGTAAAGGTTTGCATTTAAAGTGTTTATCCTGGAATGTTAGAGGGCTCTCAAACCCCAGAAAAGGATGCCAAGTCTTAGCCTACATGGCCAGGCATGCCATCCAAATAGCTTTCTTACAAGAGACACACTATGCACCACTCCCAACGCATCGACTTGGGGCACTAACCGTTTCTTCACCAACTATTGCACATACTCCCGGGGCGTATGCATTCTCATACAACGGTCACTCCCTTTTCAGGTGAGAGAAGTGGTGGTGGATGAGGAAGGCAGGTACATTCTGGTGGCGGGTGCGCTGGGTAACGAATCACTTCTGCTGATTAACGTTTATGCCCTGAAAGTAGACTCTTCAGATTTCTTCCCCAAAGTGGCCACACACACTGCACGACTAGATGCTGAGAACATACTAATGGGGGGAGACTTCAATCTAACCCTAGACACCAAAGCGGACACAACAGGATCAGGACACACCACTAAACCACACGTTGTGCAAGATCTCACCTCGCTGCTATGTTTCTCACTACTAACAGATCCCTGGAGGGCTCACCACCCCACTAGTCACGACTACTCCTTCTACTCAGCCCCACATGGTTCATGGTCACGAATAGACCATTGGTACCTCACTCTCCGGCTTTTACTAACGGTCCAGAGTATTGATTACCTGCCCCGCACACTATCAGACCACTCCCCGGTCCTCCTCACAATGGAATTGCCCATTATCTCATGGCCACACTCCTTCTGGAGATTCCCGGCTGAGGCATTATTAGATTAGGTTTTTCGCAGCGAAGTTGGAGAGACCATTCGAGAATATTTCCCATCAAATGGAGGTGTGCATATCCAAGCAAGCAGGAGTGTTACATTCATTATGGAGAGAGCTAGAGGTGGTGGAGGGAAAACTCCGAGATATGGATGCAGCTACGCGAGCGACTGATCCCCCCCATCCCTGCATGACCGAGCAGCACTGTTGACGGAATTCAATGACCTCGCGGCACGCAAAGTAAAATATCTAGGCAAATATGCTAGTGCCTGAGCGTACGGCAAAGGTGAGAGACCCGGTAGAACACTCACTAGACTACTTCGCCCCCGGCACCAATCAGCATATATCACGCAGCTAGATATTGAAAACGATGTAACGCTGCTGAAGGGCAATTAAATCACTGCTTCTTTCCTATCTTATTACACAAAACTATATACAACGCGTGACCCCCCACTGGGGCAAGCCCTCACAGACTACTTAGAAGAAGTGGCCATGGTGTGGATAGATGAGGGTCAGTGTCAATTCCCAGCCGCCCCAATCGATGAAGATGAAATGAAACTAGCAATAGACGACCTCGCCGACAATCGAGCCCCTTGCTCGGATGACCTAACAGGCAAATTTTACAAAGCCTACAAGAATGTTCTGGCCCCCCGCTTACTAGAAGTATACGCTGAAGCCCTGCAGGTGGGATCTCTCTCCCCCACTAAGCGAGAAGCCATATTCACCCTCCTACTCAAACCTGGCAAAACATCCCGAAGCTGTACATCATACAGTCCATTGTCACTTCTCTATCAAGATTACAAAATCTTTGCCAAAATTCTAGCTACCCGCCTCTCTCTATTAATTGACAAAATCATTGCCCCTTTCAGGCAGGATTCCCCCAGCCGCTCCACCACAGTAAATTTGCAAGCTATATTTGCAGTAATCAATCAGCTAGATCCCACCCGCCCGGTGGCAGCAATCTTGCTAGATGCCGAAAAGGCATTTGATTCTTTAGAATGGCCTTTTTTATGTGCGGTGTTGCAGAAACTGGGGATCCCGGCTGGCTTCACCAATCTAGTTCGACTTCTCTATGCTGCCCCTGCC
This sequence comes from Calotriton arnoldi, assembly GCA_963921515.1. Classification (NCBI taxonomy): domain Eukaryota; kingdom Metazoa; phylum Chordata; class Amphibia; order Caudata; family Salamandridae; genus Calotriton; species Calotriton arnoldi. Next base: position 415,392 of record CAWUFW010004894.1, on the reverse strand, counting down.
ACTTGCCTCAAATTGAATGGTGAGATAACTCCCCAATTTATTCTCACGCGAGGCACTAGACAGGGCTGCCCGATTTCGTCTTTGCTATTTATTATAGCCATGGACCCCCTAGCGCGGTACATCCAGGAGAGGCATGTTTACCACGGGCTGAAGTTATACAGAGGTCCACTAGTGGCCTCGTTTTATGCTGATGACGTGATGCTATTTGTACGGGACCCAAGTACTAACCTATCTCCGCTACTGCCCAAGGTGGTGCGATTCGGAGTCTACTCAGGTCTAACCATCAACTGGACTAAATCGGAGGTCTTCCCGCTGACTCCCGCCACTATTCAAGTCGACATTGACTTCCCATTACAGTGGTGTACTGACCCCCCTAAATATCTGGGCATCTTTCTGCACTGTAATGCGTCCAAGGTGATTCGCCTCAACTACGGTCCGGCAATAGACAATCCTACAACACAAGTTGAACGATGGATCAAACTCCCTCTTTCTATAACTGGCAAAATCGCCATCATTAAAATGGTGGAGCTTCCACATTTTTTATACCTCTTTTTAAATATTACCATCGCACTCGCCACAAAATATTTTGATACTCTACGGCCTTTACTTTTCTGGCTTATATGGGCAGGCAAGCAACCGCGCATAGGGTGGAATACTCTAGTCATGCCATATCACTGAGGAGGGTTTGGGTTCCCGGATTTCTATTTATACTATCTGATCACACAAATTCACTTTACATATTATTGGTACCACATGGACGCCTGTCTTCAATATCTGAAGCCAGAATGCTAACAGGTACACCCAAACTCACTTTCAGCTATACTACCACAGGGACTACCACAGAATCCTACCAAGAATCAGACGTTACCTACCGCCTGCTGGACATGGTCCAAGCTACGAAGATACCTACAGGCAGAGTTCCTATACTCCCCGCACATACCATTAGCTGATAATCCTTGGTTAACCCCCACAACAGAAACTCTCACTAAACACACCCTAGCCTGATACGGACTGCGCACCATGGGTGGCCTTTTTGAAGATTCACAATTAGGCACTGTAGAGGATCTCACCTTGAGAAGAGATGCGACATACATGGATAGATTCCTCCTACACAGGGTGCAATGTTCCTTAAAGGGGGCACTCCCAACTGCAGCAACGGAACCACCAGATTTTCCACCGCTTACATTAACTTACACAGCGTCAGATGTGGCGGATTTGGTATTGCGTCTTTACCACTCATCCCTGGCTCTCCACCCAGCGACAGGAGCTAAAGCACGCCAAGCCTGGGAACAGGATTTCGGCCTCCCACTGACAGACCAAGTGTGGTTTTACTGCTGCAAACAAACGCGGTACGTATCAAACAACCACTGTCATAAACTGCTACATTTTAAATATATGCATCGTGCATACATCACATCGTATCTTTTGGCAAAAATGGATCCCAGCATACCACATACATGTACCAGATTCGCTACAGATCAAGTGGGTTTATCGCACCTAGCCTGGAACTGTGGGCCCATACTGGCATATTGGGGGAAGCTCTTCCGACAATTGTCCCTGATGATTGAACATACAATACACCCTGCACCACTGATGGCCCTGCTGGGGTACTTTGAGCCTTTACAGAAAGGAATGCGGTGGTTTACTGCAATTGCCCTGCTTATTGCAAATCAGCAGGTCTCCCTCCATTGGGGTAGTGCGTAGACCCCAACTGTGAAGGCCTGGATCCGTGACCTGATATATTGTGACACCAAAAGTGAAATATATGCCACACTGCAACCACCGACTGCGTGCCCGAAAGACATCTGGCAACCGCTAAAGGCTTACTTGCAGGCGCATCCCCTAGAGAGTGACTAAACTTCTATACAGATATTGAATTGCGGTATTATCCCAGGAGACGGGGGTGAGATGCATAAACATATGTTATCCTTTGCTATTGCTGATGTAATATATTGGTGGGAGGGAGGGAGATGCATGCAGGCAATCTGGGGCCTGGCTCTAGACTTGTGAAGAGACTCCCATTGGGAGAGTGGTTGTGGACCTGGATGCATCTTATGATACCCATTTTATGTAGCCTCAGCTGCCATAGGGGACTATACATGTGATATATGCCAAACAATTGGATGATAATTGACGGACTGTCTGAACATGATGTATGGCTAGGACAGTTAATACTTGTATTGAGGAAGCACTCTGTATCACGGTTTGTTGTTTGAATTTAATTTGGTATTCTAATGCAACAATCTGAAAATATTTGAGAATTTGTCTCTTGAAGGATATTATGCTGTATCTCTGTATATTGCAGAAATCTCAATAAATAAAAGTATAAAAAAAGATTTTCTATATCATTCATCCACTTTTAATGCTTAAGTCCATTTTTTTACTAGTTTTGATTAATTTAAATTGTCTTTTGGCAGTCAACTAATACAAGTGTTGATACTTGCTTCTGAACCATCCAAAAGCATATCTTCAACTTATCCCTAAAACATAAGAGTGATCCGTATAAAAAGTTTTTCATTTGGTCTTGTAGGAACTATTTGACAGAATGTTGGGCTTTATTTAGCAGCAGCACTACTCTTGCTCTACAACCTAGCCTTGCATTTTATGGCACATCTTTTCTTTCACCATCATTTTGAGATATCTACTTGTAACTTGCTGTTCTGTTCCACAATGACAAATATGCATGTTTTTCCTTACCAAATTAAAGAGGGTATGCCTGTTATAGACAGCTGCGTTTCAGATCTTTTATGAGATGAGACAACTATTTTTAAAGAAAAAGGGCCCAGTCACAAAGACATTTTGGAGTAAATCTAGCATTGCTACTGTAATACCCATTTACACTCCTTTACATACTCTTGCATGCCTTTATAAATTGGCTTAAGATATCTAAAATGCAATAAAATGGGTATTGTCAGGGAATATTCATCTAGAATTAGTACACATAGAAAGGACTGTGCCTTCTTTGCCCTTTGACTAAAAGATATTTGGTGGTTTAGGGGCAGATTCCACAAAGACATGTAGTAGTACCTAAAAGAATACTTCTGTAGTACTACTTTCCCTACTAATTAATTCTTTTGTGAATCATCATCATTGTGTGGTCATCACACACTAGGGAAATAAATAGAAAAATATAAATATTTTGAGTATCTATCTAATCCATACTTCTCATGTAGACAGTACAAAATGCCTTTGACTGCACCTAATAGTACTTCATCTCATATGACAAATCATGGTATAAAACGGGTAAGTGCACAAACAAGATTTACAATTAGATCATGTAAGTGTGCAGTCACCGACCATAAAATCGTACCAATACAACGTAAATATGACACATATGACATTGTGGTTTAGTTATATTAAATACAGATGTTCCTTGCTTTCAGAAATCTGTTATGCTAAAATATAAAACTTGGACAGTAAATCTGGACAGGAATAGACTGATCTACTCTTTACCCAAGCTTTTTACATTTCACTGAAAACTAGCCTGTTTTCTTCCTTGTCACCAGAAAAGATTGCAAAAAATGTACAATGTTCGCACTACAAATACGCTTCTAATTTCTACTTAACGAGGTTCATAAAAGATGGGCTTCTTTGCACCCGTCTTTCATTATTGTAAAAAGAACGATTTTCAGAGCACAATGTTTTTCACGAACGTTCCTTTGACCTAATACCTGTCGATGTGCATTGTCATTTTCTTTTGATTTAACGGCTTCCCTTGGTCTGATACTGGTATCTCAAAGGTGTATCGTTCTCCTTTTACGTTTCTAGGTTTCCTCGATCTCTTGACTGTTTTGTACATCTTTACATACACTTCAACACATAAGCCATGTAGAGATGCATTGCATTTTCCGGGGTTTGTGTGGCCAGTTTGTTAAATTCTCTACTGATGCTCAGGGTTCTTCATGTTGTTAGTGATCGACCACCAGGTTTCCGCTCATACAATATTCATACTATAGGATGAAATGACTGATTAATGTTGCAGCAAGGTATGTGTAAGTACAAGGACACAGACAGTGCAAGGCTTTTACTTGGGCCATTGATTAACTTCCTACATACCACCCTTCTATCATTTCTCTTTTCCATCGCCCTGACAATGAAAACTCCTGTAACCACCCTTCAAGGGTTTCTCCAGAGGTCAAGGAAGGTCAGTGATGCTCTGAATGGGAAAGTGATCACAAAGAAACATGAGGCTTTTGTTTCAAAAAAGGTCATTACAGAAAATTCAGGCGAAAAAACAACCCACGGGTGTCATGGAGTCTGGAGAAAGTTTTCAAATCATTTTTCTGCTAGGAAATTCCTGGCATATCGTCAGTGGTTTTCTTTTCTTTTTGAGCCATCGACACGGCAAAAATCTCGAACGGAAATCTACTGAATTAAGAAATTATGGGGCTTATTTACAAGCCCCTTGCGCCACCAGTACGTCACTTTTTCCCATATTAAAAGTGACCACCGGCGGCGCAAGTGGCTTGTAAATAAGCCTTTATCTGTCCACACATTGCTCTTGTGGTGTGGAACTTCCTCCCGTATTCATAAACATAACTACACTTAACATTACCCAATTTACAAATGCCGTAGGCAGTACAAGAAACAAGAAAATGTGTATTTCACTATATTTCTAGATATGTCAGATGCAAAACAAATTAGGCAAATTCAGTCTTTTAAATACGACTTCCTTGCTTCTTATTTTAGATCAACTTTGGACATTTAACCTGTAAACACATTCAACTGACATATGAACTTTTACAAAAGATTTTTCGGATCAACCTTGTTGTTAGGGGGCGTGGCTTCAGTGCCAACCAAGATGGAGGCATCTCCGTGAGGCTCCGATGCAGTGCGGATCTCTCTGTTCTTTAAAAGCCACGTTGCTGAAGCACTTGACGACTCCAGCTATGCATCTGGGATTCTCTTCACTCCTACTTTCAAAAGCCCGGTGACTCTTGCCTCTCAATGCGTCCAAGACATCCCGGTATTGCGGCGGTGATTATAGGTAACGCATGGGTGGCCGCCATTTTGTGAGCGAGCTGTCTGCTTTGTTCAAATTTCTTATGTGCCTCTCCTCTTCTTGACTTTCTTTGAGTGCCTGCATGATAAACATCTCCTGGGCAGTCTTCTATGTCCTATTTGAGGCACATGTTTGGACCTGGAGCTGAGGTGGTGTATCATTTAAACAGTGCGACTGGCCACCATTTTGTGAGCGTGTCACCCGTTTTTCAGCTCCCTCATGTGCTCCTCATATTTGGCTTACCTCAAATGCTTGCATATTAATTGACTTCTGGGCAACCCTTCAATCCCTATTGGATGTACCTGCTCTAACCCAGAGTTGAGGTGGTGACTTCTGCTAAAGTGCAGGCAGATGTTACTTTCCCAGTATGTCTACTCCTTTTCATGTTGATCATACACTCTGCACATCCTTATAGTCAAAACAAGCCTGATATTCATTTTCTTCAGGGCAACTCTTCAATACCCTTTTCTTTGCTTCCTATGACCTGATGCAGAGGTGGTACTTTCTGGAACTAATGCAGCAACCACCATTTTGTTCACATTGCCCTTTTTTGTCATCACTGTTCTTCATATTTGTTCAAAGATTGACTTGCAAATTTGGTGCTGGTGTGTAACACTATTCATCTATGTTCCTTTAACCTCATATTCTATTTCACAACAAGGTGTCTGACATTTTCTACCTTCGGAACTTTGCACCAGTCCTTATTTTGTTGTATGGGTAGAATCAAAATCACTAAAAATATCCTCATCATTCTACATATTGCGCAAAAATGGCCAGTGATATCCTTACATCTGCTAAAGCCAACTCATCTAGCACTAATCCTCAATGGGTGCTAAATGATCCTCCATCACCTATTCTTTCGTCTCATAATCCAGTTTTGGATACCATTCTTAATAAAGTGAGGGGCTTAAAATCTTTTATGTGTACCACTGATGAAAACCTCCAGCAAATTGAGGACAGCTGGATTATTATGGAGAGTAAAATGGTTGAGATGGAACAGCATATCAGTTCTTTACAAAATGTGGCTACTAAGATTCAATGAGCAGGAAATCCTAATGCTCAAACTTCATACGGAGGACCTTAAAAATAGGAATCGTCATAACAATCTTCATTTATATGGTCTGCCAGAAGCTCTTGAAAGTTCTAATCTACTCAAGTTCCTGAAGAAATTTCCTCCACAGCTTTTTGGTCTTCCTGTTACTTCTCCTCTTAATATTGAGCGTGCTCATCGCTTTGATCGCCTGCAACCTCATTCCACAAAACCTGGTGGAATCATCATGCTATTTCTTGAATTCACAGACCTGTTACGTGTCTTGAAATCTGCCAAGGAAAAAGGTTGTCTTGTTTGGTCTGGCCATTATATCTTCCTTTCTCAAGACATTTCCAATGCAACCAATGCAAGATGAAAAGAGTTCCTCGCTTTACAACCTCAAATGAGACAGTAGAACATACGCTATGTCATTCTTCACTCTGCTTATGCAAAATTACTTATGAGGGCACCTCTAGTTACTTTGAGGATCCTGTCAAATTAAAAATGTTTCTTCGGTCTAGCACCTCTCATGCTATGGATACTAATGTTCAAATCTTAAGAATTTGTATTTGCGCTTGTTTTCTTTCTGTTTCCTACTTTCTTTAATATTTGACTTTTCTTCATAACTTATTTATTCTCTCTATGCAGCTGTTCTTTTTATGGTGTTGACATGTCCCACTCATCGTTTCATTGCTTTCGCTCTTCTGATCTGGATTTTTATCCTTGGTCTGTCTCTTTTTCTGCCTCCTTATCTTCCCCCTCTTCTTCTCTGTTCTGCTCTTCCTCTTATATCTGTTTTGAAAGTGCACATATGCTATTTAGCATCATAACAACACTTCACTCATGTCTTTTTTTATTTTTAATAAATGGTGTCATTCTGAGTCCCTTTCGGTTTATGCAGCTTGTCACCCATGTTCCTTCCTCTTTCTCCTCATGCACCTGATATGTTTCATGTTGTCTTGTGGGACGTCCATGGACTTGGGCATCCGGTTAAAAGACAAAAGGTACTTTCTCATTTGTCTTGAATTAATTCCCAAATTGAGTTTTTACAAGAAACCCATTGCAATGCTGTTGAATCGGTTAAATTGAAATAATGGGTTGGTCAGGTTTTTTTTTTACCCAGCTACTGCTCATAAAGGTGGTGTTGCTATTCTTTGCCATCAAACACTACATTTACAAATTATCTCTACTGAATGTGATACTGATGGGTGATGGGTACTGGTTGATGCAATTATTCATAATAAATATATTTCTTTATTTAATATCTATGGCCCAGTCAAGTCTGATCCTGATTTTTGGGCTAATAACAAAATTAAAATTGCTAATATTAGTAATTCTAACATCGTTATAGCAGGTGATCTTAATCAATAGTTGGATCCTTTTATGGTTCGTAAACCTAAATGCAAATTTAAGCCAGACAAATCCCATGAAGCATTCCAATCACCCATTGAATCACAACCACTATTTGATGTTTGGAAAACTTGCAATTCTAATCAGTTCAAATTTACTTTTTTTCCAATGTACATCATACACTGTCCAGAATTGATTATATTTTCGTTTACGAGTCCCTACTCCCTTTTATACACTCATCTGAGTTTGGATCCATTTTCAACTCTGATCACGCACCAGTGATGTCCTCCTTCGATCTCTCTCATACTGACAACTCCAAAACTGGCAAATGGAGATTTACTAACTTCCTTCTATCTGATCCACATTTTATTCCTGAAGCTACGGCTTTTACTTGAGAAGTTTTTCAAATCAACCAATCTAGTGACACCTCCATCTCTAATAAGTGGGATGCTGTCAAACACTCATTTAGGGGTATATTCACAAGAACGTGTGATAACTACCGCAAGAGTAGCGTAACGCAACTTTCAATATCACAGCCTATCGCGGGAAAATATCCCCATGTCAACGTGGAATTCACAACAAGGCGGTACCATGCGATAGTCACCAGATAACGCGTCAAGTATCAGCGTGAAAATCAACACACGCCGAAAAAATGCGAAACTCGAACGCGAGAAATCATGCGATGAGGCCAATCGCGGTACAAAAAGTAGCGAAGACCAGCCTCAGGCCAGCAAATCCCACGCGTCTGGCGGGAAATTGCACCATAAAAACCACAGACACAACACACCAGAAACAAGCCAAAGCACGTAGCAACAAGATTGCACCCTGACCCAGCGCAGAGGGCAACGCGAACCCCACAACCCCCACAGACCACCAGCAAGGAACAACGGGGTCGGGGAAGGCCAAGGAGAAAAGGGAGAGGAAGACCGGGTGCAGACCGCAGGAAAACAAGACCAAGGCCATGGAGGCGACAGGACAATACCAGCAACTGACCCACAAGCAGACCACCTGGAATGCAGTCCGAGTGCCCAGGAGGCCAATCCAGGAGGCCAAGAGGCTCCGGCAGGACGTAACAACCTAAACCAGGTACAAACCCGCTGCCAACAGGAAGGCAGCAACGGCGACAGGAGGTGGCAGTCCAGCAACACAGGAGGAGCAGGAGGAAAGCCAGGCCACAGTCATCAGTGTGGAGAGGGTGCAAGGAGTAGGGAGTACGGACACAACTCGACAGGACCTGACACAACAACAACAGGGTGAGTATCCAACAGGGACTGGGGGGACGGGGGGTGATGGCACAATGCCACACATGCACAATGAGGTGTAGCACACTGCACATCCACAATTACCCAGGGACATGTCCCACATCCCCGTAGCACACTGCAGCACACACACATAGCAATCACACCACATACCATGACAATGTGGCACAAAGTGCAACACCCACACTGCAGAACAGGGGACACAACTGGGTCCACCCAGGCCCAGAAACAGAACAATCACATTGGACAGAGCAGGGAACTGTGAGATGCACATCTACGGCTACAACCCCACATCAGCCATGTAGGCCAAATGTACACTGTCCCAACTCAAATAGCCACCACCACCCAAACAGTCACAATGTACATTGTCACACAGTCTGCATGTCGACAAGAACAAGGCGCCAACACAATGCCAACATGCACCTCCCCTTCACAATGCAGAGGGACAAACAACACATCCAGCAGGTCTGAACAGACAACCCATCAGTGGTGCCCGAGACGAACACCACACCCCGACCCCGACGCTCTACAACAGCCCATGGACATCCCACACAACCCACCACCAGGACCAGGGCAGACAAGCTACTCAGCGGAGAACCCAGACCCTGCAACAGACCACACAGCATGAAGCACCCGCAATCACGGCTGCCTCACAACACTTCACCCACCCACACATGGCACCCCAATGCCAGGTGGCAGAACGCCAAAAGGAGGTGGCCCAACAGGTAAGGGTGTTGCCTAACCCATGGAATGCGAACTAGAACACATACGTGGGTGTCCAATACCCTTCAGGGACCACCTACACCCCACAAAGGAGACCCACACCTCCACAGAGACACATGCACATATCCTGTTGAACTGGCTACGGGCACGTGCGCCCGGCCCCTTTATTGGCAGGGCCACATGTACAGTGACGCCTGTGCTGGATGTGTGTGGGGTGAGTATAAGCCAGCCCGCACGGAGTGCTTGGTGCTGGCAACAACCTGAAAAGTGGACACCAGTCTAATGGAAACAGAAAACACCAGCATAACAGAGTCAAATGCAGAGCAACATGGAGGGATCCGGAGTAGGACAGAGGTCAAACAATATTCAGTCTGGACGTTCCGTGAGTTGCAGTGCACTGAGGTAGGGGCACTAGAGAAGAGCACGCTCATGTGGAGGAATTGCTAGGATTGTGTCCCTTCGGGTTAGTAGCTTGACTACCGCCACCAGTCTGCATTCCTGCCTTGGGGCTGTTGCCTCCTGCCCTCCCATTGTCTGTGCCTTCTCCCGTCCGCACACTTGACACATCCTCCTCCTCATGGTCCCAGGTCTTCCCCACTGCATGAGGTGACATTGCTGCGCAACCTCACAACAGCACAAAACTCTATCAGTTACGGACAATGGCTTGCGGTGCACTGAGTCACTGGCACCTGGAGTGCTGAGCAGGGTATCAGGCCGATGATGGCATCCACGACAGGTCTGAGCAACTCCGTAGGTCTGTCAGGACCACCCTTTCGACTCTGGCAGATGGCGGTTGACGGTGGTCCTTGCGGTGGTGGCGTGTGCTTCCTGCGGTGATGCGACGTCCGGGCCGGTCAAGACTCGATGCCATGTGTGGGCCCTTGTGGCCCACAGTTGGGGCCGGAGGAGGCGGACAGCGCAGGGCCACAGACACATGGCGTTGATGACCCCAAGACCATCGCTACAGAGGCCATTCAATGTCTCAGAAGAAGGGGTCCCAGGCCTGAGCAGCACACAGTTAGTGGCCCCGGATGCACTGCGGCCGGCACAGGCACCCAGCCACGGGACGGTGACTTGCGGTGCAGTCAGATGGGCCATGCGACCTGAGCGGGTCCCCATCAATGTCCGAGGTGTATGTTGTGGAGGGTTTCGGGGGACAGTGGATGGTGTCCTCCAGGGCATGATGTGGAAGGTCTGATGTTATCTGGAAGCAGCAAATGGAGGAGTGGAAAGCGCAACCCTTGTTTTCACCAACAATTCGGGATCAGCTGCATGAGGATGAAAACTACCCCCTAGTCCATAGACTCAAATGCCACCAATGTATGACCAGTGAGTGTCCATGAATGTTGGGGAACATGCTCAGTGGCACAGGTGCTGGGAGGGGATGCAGTCTGCGATGATGCCTGTACACAGATGCGAACTCCAAGAATGCCAAATCAAGGCGCTGTGACCTACTGGACCGCAGTGTAGGCCGGAGGCAGCGGTCAGCAGTGGCCCACAGCCACGGGTCATTGGCTCACAAGGCACAGAGCTAGTGACACAGTGGCAGTTGTTGGTAGTGTTGAATCACCTCTGTGACGATGATCCTGTTCCCTCCGGACTGCAAAACGTCATCCTCTTACGCCCCTCCGTGCGTGCGAAGAAATGTATTCAGCCTTTTGAATTACCAATGTTCAGTTCCAATTCTGTGATCCCACTCATGCGCATCGGAAGCCGAGGGCAGTGGTCCACGTAGGCCCACAGACACATGTGGTTGTGATGCCATGCACAGACTTGTTGCCACCACATCGAAGGGTGTATGGTGAATAGTTCTCTGCCTTAAATAATTTTCACTGCCATGGTATAATCAAGACTCAGTTCCAAATGTGTGACCTACCTGACCGTGGTGTAGGCCTGAGGCAGCGGTCAGCAAGGCCCATTCACCGAGTGTCGCCAGCATAGGTTGGATGGCCCCACCGGCCTGCGTTGTTCAGGTTCAGTGGCACCACGTATTCGGTCACGTCCGTTTATGTGACCCGGCATTCATCCGGAGTGAGCCGCATCTTCCTCTTACACCTCTCCGTGCGACCACTGGTGTGGACTCCGCCATTCGTGCTTTGCGACTAGGTGCTGGATGTGTGACCCACTGGTCAGCAGGGTAGTCCTGGACCCTCATCCACGTGTCACCGGCTGGTGTTGAAAAGGGTTAGTGGCACCACGTGTAGCCAGCTGGCGTTGCACAGGGTTAGTGGCACCACGTGTAGCCAGCTGGTGTTGCACAGGGTTAGTGGCACCACGTGTCGCAAGATGCCCATATGGGACTATGCCTCACTGATCGGGGGGGTCTGGTGCTGTGGCCGCTGGGCCGGATTTGGGGTCACTGCCATTCATGACTCAGGACACAGTTTCACATATGAGACCTACTGGTCCAAAGAGTAGGCCGAAGGTGGCAGTAGAGTACGTCAACGAAAAAGGAATAAAGCGGGTCTGTGTCGTGGAGGCCGTGATGGTCTGAGGTGGCTGCCAAGGTCGCGGGCCTCGGGCTTGGAGCTTGCGCCCGCACGTGGTGGGCCCTCCTTGACACACGGCGGTGTCGGCAGGTGATCATTGTGGCCTGGCTGCGCAGGGGCGGGCCTGACGGGTTCATGGTCCAGTGTGCCGGGGTCCGGCAGGCGCACAGCATCGCAGGCAACTCCGCACACGGGGACGGCATCGGCCTCGTGGCGGGGTGGGAGGCACTGCCCTGGCAGAGACGTGGGTCTTTCCGGAAGAGGACCACGCCCAGGCCTACGTGCTTTTTATGCACACCCCTATGCTGGCATGGCGTACGCCGGGCCATCCCATTCCGGTGACGCTTAGGGGGGGGCGTAACAGGCAACATTTCCGGGAGGTCCCCCACTGGCTGTGGTGACATGGTGGCGTCCACTGTCCACTACACTCCATACACAAGCAGTGTATGTCGCCATGGATATGTGTGTGTTCTGCATACTGCGGTGTGTCCAGCATATCTCTGGCACTCTTGGCATTGTGTACTTTCCCAATCACGGTTCTACTTCATCCTTCACACATGCCTGGTTGCCACCTCTCCCCACATTTGGCTATTATGTGGCTGAGGTGCCATGCTGTTGCTGGCTCATGTTCAGGGCTTGCCCATGTGTACATTGTAAGTTGTTCTGTCGTGTCTGGTGGGTGGGCACGTTGTTGTGCCTGTTGTATGTGATTCTGTGACGGGTGCATTGCCAGAATTGTGATTTGCATGGTTGTGGAGTTGAGGTGTGTGGGGTGTTCATTTGGATATTGCCAAGGGGCTGTGCAATTCCCTTGTTGCCATCCGGGGAACGCTGGGTGATGATGGACTGTCGGAGGATGAAGGTAAAATGCACACTGGCTGTGTATTTGAAGGAGACATTGTTGGGGGTTCCACGGTGTTCTGTTGTTGCCTGCACATTGATGTGAGACGTGTGCTTTCTGTTGCGGTGATTGTGTGCTGTGTCACCAGGGGGCACAGATGGTACATGTGTGCTCTGCATTGCCCCCAACACGTGCGTGCGTCCTGCTTGGGCATATGGTCCTTGCTTGGTCTCCAGCGGATCCTGCGCATTGTGTTGTACGTATGGGGACTGGGGTACCAGGGTGATGGTGATGTCCAGGACAGGTGTGGGGGACTTGGATGTGGCTGGCTGTGAGACTCTTCATACTCTGGCGGGTGTTGGATGGGGGGTCCAAGGGGCCAACAGGTGCAGCCATGCCATCAGCTTTGTGTGGGGTGGGATGTTGGTTGTCCGCTGTGTTGTTGCCGTAGGCCTGTTGGGTGATGATGGTCAGGATGCGTAGGTTGGTTGTCCCTTTCAGCCTGTAGTGGAAGGTGACATTGTCAGATGTTGGGTCTGTGCGGCTGGTTCGTTTCCTGGGGTTCCGCTGTCTTTGTCTGCACTGCATCTGTGGTGGTCCGGGGGGGGTGTTCCGGGGGTGGGTTGGTGTCCTGGGGTGGTGGAGGTGGGTGTTGTGGCCCTCTTGGGTGTCCGGGCCGCATGATGGGTGGCTCCATGGCATCTGTTGCCCTTCGGATGTGGCCCTGGACTGTGCTCCCTTTTGTGGTGCTGGCTGCCGTCCGATTTTACACCAGGTCAGAGCAGGTGTAGATTTACTGGTGCTATCGCGCCTTATCGTGTTTTTATCGTGGATGTGGCTGGTCGTTGTGAATGTTGAGGTGTGCTGTTGTCTCGGCTTTTATCACGGGAACGCCTACTCTGCATCTCATTAGCGATATTTTCGGGGGTCCTCTGTGGCGATGTTTTTTGCGGCTGCTATCGCGGGTAAACTGGTGCTGTGGGCTGTTAACACCGGCTTGTGATTGGGGAGGTACATTTATCACGACTTTGGCTGCGATAAAGTGCCGTTAATTCGGCGATAGCTCCTTGTGAATATGCCCCTTAGAGTTTTCACTATAGCTTACTCTGAGAAGAGGAAAAACGGTTAAATTCTGAATATCTGACTTTACTGCAACAGATTAAAGCACTTAAACATGCTTACTTTACTTCCAAATCTCCCTCAATTTTACAAGATCTGATCAAAGCCAAATCTAATCTCACTAAACTTGGTACCATTGATGCATGTAACATTCTGCTTAGAATTAAACCTACATTTCACGGAGGTCAAAATAAAGTTGGTAAAATGTTGGCTTATTATTTAAAAATAAAGACAGACCATAAAAATATTGGCCCCATCCTTAATGAATTCACTAATACTACTTTGATTTATGACTCTGACATCTCCCCTGCCTTCCACTCCTATTGTAAAACATTATACACAACGGATACTACCCAGTCAGAACCTAACCTCCAAATGTTTTTAATGATCTCCCTAAACCTCCATCCCTCTCACACATATTTGAAGAATTAGAGGCAGATCTTACGCTCCAAGAGGTTTTGGATGCAATCAAATCCTTGAAAAGAGTTAAAGCACCTGGTCCCGATGGATTTTCCATTAGATTAAATTCTTGCCTCTCTGCATTTTTTGCCCCCAAACTACAAGAGCTTTTTAATGAATTTATTTTGAGTTCAAACTCTAGTGGCTCATTTTTGGATGCCTTGATTGTTCTTATCCCTAAATCAGATAAAGACACCACTCTATGAAAAAATTATTGGCCTATTTTATTGATTAATTATGATTGCTAACATTTTGCCAAGGTCCTAGCATCTTTCTTAGAAGCTGTTGTACCCCTTCTAATCAAACCTGATCAATCTGGCTTTATTGAAGGCAGACTTGCTGTAGACAGTGCCAGGATGTTCTCTATCATTCGTGCATTGGCTAGGAAAAGTACTACTCCTCAAGCGGCCCTATCCTTGGATGCCAAAAAAGCTTTTGTTACCGCTTTAATTGGCAATTCATTTTGACCACTCTTCATTGGCTTGGCCCCAAATTGATCTAATTTATTAAATTTTTATATATGAACCCTAGTGCTAGTATTTTTGTTAATGGTTGTTTTTCTCCTTATTTTACTTTACATAGAGGTATTATACAATGTTGTCCCCTTTACTGTTTGTTCTTTGCCTAGAACCATTTCTTGAGAGTATACGCTGAAGTACACTTTGGGCCTTATTACAAGTATGGCAGTAATAGAACTGCCGTACTCACAGTGGCGGTTCGACCCCCTCCACCCCGGTGTTCCGACTGCTGTATAATGATGGTGGTGATGTGACCGCCACAAGACCACCAATACTGCCTGGATCCAGGATCCTGCGGTGGTGGCAGCGTTGAGAGGGGCTTGAAATGGTGGGGGTGCCAAAGCCGGCACTGCCAAGTAGATTACGACCTGCATTTCCACTGCCCATTTCATGGCGGAGATCCCGCCATGAAAAGAGTGGTAGAAAGGCAGGGAAGGGGTCTCAACTGGGCCCCTGGGTGAAACTGCCCATGGGGTGCATGCAGGGACCACATGATGTGCCCCTCAAAAAGTGCACGGTCGTAAGTGCACTGTGTGGCATGCACGACATGGTGCATGCCACACCTCACACGAACATGCTGTAGGCGCAGTCACAATGGCAGTATGCTGTTTAGGCTCTCACATGAGCAAAACATACCCACTGCCATGACACTGCCACCACACTGCCCACCTGCCCACCCTGGTTTCAACTCTTAATTCGGGGGGAAGCTTCGCCACGGGTTTGGCGGTCTTCCTGGGACTACCATGGTGGCGGTCCTACAGGAAGACAGTCAAACTCTTAAAAAGGCCCTTGATCTCTGGATTTAAACAATGCTTCAGAGAGACTAAGTTATCTGCATATGCAGAGGATGTTCTACAATATATATTTCTAATCCCTCAACCTCCTTAAATCCTTCCCGACACCAACGACCACCTCTCCACAAATGAACTCACTGAGTGTTACAACGCAAAGCTAGTGTCCATGCTTGACCAACTAGCTCCCCTAAGGCTGAAAAAAGCCGAGCCATTCCATCCAGATCATGGTTCAACTCCGACCTCAATTCTGAAAGGAGAAAACTAAGAGCCAAAGAAAGAAAGTGGAGAAATAACCCTACCTCCATCCTCCGTGATCAACTCAAATCAGCCCGTAGGAAGTACAACAATCACATCAAAAACAAGAAATCCTGCTTTTTCCGTTCGGCGCTGGACAGTGCAAAAACAGACCCAAGGAGCTCTATAGCATCATCAGACAACAAACCTCCAAGCCCGTGTCCTCCTCTATACAGGCGTCCAAAGAACTCTGCGACAACTTCGCCAACTTCTTCAATGATAAGATCACTAAAATCGAACTCTCACTGGATGTCAACAACACGCACCCCATAAAGAGCACCGCGGCTGGGACGCTTGATCTTCCTCCTGGTACCTCTTCCAATTCCTGGCTAAGTTTCCGCCCCATTCAAGAAACTGAGATAGTCACGTTGATCTCCACCTCCAAACCCTCAGCTCATGTCCTAGACCCCATTCCTCCCCTACTGACCAAAAACTGAAGCGCGCCTTAGCTCCGCTCTGGTGCACGATCATAAATAGCTCCCTGAAAAATGGAGTCGTTCCAGACTGCCTTAAAATGGGACAAGTCACACCCTGTTGAAAAACTCAGCCTAGACGGTACGGAGCTGAACAACTTTAGACCTGTGTCGAACCTCCCCTTCTATCAAAAACCCTAGAAAGATGCGTATTACAACAACTAACCCAACACCTGGACAACATCAACCTCCTGGACCCCCACCAGTCTGGCTTCAGAAAAGGCTGTAGCACAGAAACCGCGATCCTCAACATCATCGACGATATCCACGGATCACTAGACTCTGACCAATGCTGCCTCCTCATTCTCCTTGACCTCTCGGCAGCATTTGATACGGTAGATCACAAACTCCTCATAAGGGCTCTCCAAGAAAGAGCTGGTCTTGGCGAGGTAGTCCTCCAATGGTTCTCCTCCTTTCTACACAATCGCACACAAAAAATAAAAATCAAAAACTTCACTTCCGACCTCCAACAAGTCAACAAGGGCGTCCCTCAAGGCTCGGTGCTATCACCGCAACTCTTTAACATCTACATGGAACCTCTCTCCAAACTACTCAGAAAAGCCAACATCCGCTTCCATCTCTATGCTGATGATACTCAGATTTATTTGGAAACTACCTCTCTCAAAGACATTCAAAGACTCACTGATGTACTGAGAGATGTCCAACACTGGTTGACATGCAACCACCTTAAACTAAATCCTGACAAGACTGAGACACTCCTCATCTCGAATAAGGAAGATAACCCCCAAATTGCCGAATGGTTAAAGGCCATCGATGTGCTCAACGGGAATCTCACTCTAGCAGACTCTGTCAAATCACTAGGCATCACTCTAGACCCAAAACTGAACATGACGAGACACATTAAGAATTCGGCCAAAAGTGCTTTCCTTAACCTCAGACTACTGAACAAAATAAAACCCTTCATTCCGCCCAGTGATCTCAAACAGGCCACCCAATCTCTGGTACTGTCAAGACTGGACTATGGGAACGCAGTCCTCTCAGGAATTCCAAAATCGCATCTGGTTCCCATCAAAACAACGCTGCATGCGGCTGCCAGAATGATCACCGGTATCAAGAAATTCGATCATATCTCCCCTGCACTCAGGGAACTTAAGTGGCTTCCAGTCGAAATGCGGATTAGCTTCAGAACAGCCTGCCTCACACATAAAGCCCTTCACACCGGCAAACCAGAATATCTGGCGAAAAAACTCAAAAAAGCCGGCCGGACCAGGAACCTGAGAAGCTCAAACTCCCTCCTACTCATCCCACCAAAAACTAGAAGAAAAAAACTGCGGACCGATCCTTCGCCGGAAGCGCTCCTAAAATCTGGAACTCTATTCCCCCTCACATCAGAACTATTCCCTCCTTTGTAGAATTCAAAAGCCAACTCAAAACCCTGTTCCTCAACCGCTCCCTAGGGAGTGGATAGGATCACTCGGGACAGCTAGCGGACATCGCGCTCTGCTCCAGCTCTAAGACTCCGAAGAATCCTGAAGACTAACACTGTCCTGCACTATAATGTGTCACTCTTTATTTTGCGTTCTTCTGTTAATATGTCGCTCTTCTATTTTGTATCTGGTGATTATATGATATGTACCTGCTGTAAAGCGCTCCGATACCCTAGGGTCAGGCCAGCGCTATAGAAAACTTCTTAAATAAATTTCATATAGGAGATAACATTACATTCCAGTTTCTGGATCAAATTTAATTTTTATGAAATTTTACCATTAAATTCCCACTGTTACCACTATATGCTTGCCACTACTAATTTCACATAATGTCCTTCCAAAATTAAATATCTTGATGTTTTGTTCAGAAAACATCTGTATCCTAACTTTTTCGAATACACTCTGATGCCAACCAAGGGTCCAGGATATGGGGGACATCTCAGGCGATCAGAACTCACTCCGGCAGAGGTCAGCAGCAGGTCTCAGTTAGGTCCAGGCAGGTTCAGTTGGAGCTGGTCAGCTTGGCAGTTGTGTCCCTGTAGCTCAAACAGGAGGTCACTTTTGAGGAGCCTGGGTTCAAGGCAAGCAGGTCCAATCTTCCTTCTTCAGACAGCAGGGCAGCTCTTCTTCTGAATCTTTTGCAGGTCCAAGAGTGGCCTACATATTAAATAACTTGCACCCTGCCCGTGATCCTTTAGGGCCTACCTTAGGGTGATTTACAAGTGTTAAAAAGTAAGGTTTAAGCCTGATAAAAGGTTTATTCAGCCAGGCCGAAATGGCACTTTAAAACTACACTACAAGCGGCAGTGGCAAGCCTGAGATATGTTTTAAAAGGCTCCTTTAGTGGGTGGCACAATGAGTGCTGCAGCACACTAGTAACATTTAATTTACAGTCCTGGGTACAGGTAGTGCCAGATTCTAGGGAATACCAAGTAAATTAAATGTACCAACCAGGTGTAGGACAATTATACCATGTTTTCAAGGGAGAGCACAGCCACTTTACCACTGGTTAGCAGAGAGAAAGGTTGAGCAAGGGAAGGGAAGGAAAGGCAAAATATGGGATGACCTTGCAGAGAAGGGCAGGTTTAACAAGGCCCTCAATCAACAACTATGGCATAAATTGTAGCCTGACCTCCACCATCATGTGTCAATGCCAAAGCTATTACATACGTACATTTAACCACCTATAAGGCCAGACCACAAAACACTTTTGACTGGCTCTATTGCATGTACTTGGTGGTAAGTAGGGGTGTGTGAAATTTGCATAATATCCTTTTGTGTAGTTATGTAAAATGTTTGTGAAATTACACATAATTAAGCAAAACCCAAATCGTACTTTTGTGCTATATTTTAGTGAGAAATGCTTCCTCACGTCAATTTTTGGTGCAAGGATGCATTCAACAAACCACAACAAAAAACAGTCTGCGCTAAAGACACTACACCAAGGTGAGTTTCAGAGTCTTCAATAACGACCAGACGGGCAGTAGGACTGTCAGCTGCAACATTAACTGTCAACTGCCCGACCTCCCAGCGCACTCCAAGTCTCCAAGGAGACAAGCAATTGTTGTGTGGAAAACATTCTAACTCAAGCATTCTACCTATGACAGGAGAGTTATACCGACGACATAAGGGCCACACTACACACTCCCCCTTTAAATTTTTTTTTTTAAAACTAACTGGTAAATACAACAACCACAAAAAAAAGAAGGACTCATGAAGAGAATAAAAACAAGTTAATCACATAAATAGTCATTTAAAGCAGTTAGGCGTTTGATGTTTCTTTTCTCTCTGCACTTAACATTCTCAACATGCACAGCATTCTGAACATCATCATCTTTATTCAAAACAACCAACTTATCGCTTTCTTCTATTTGCACATCAGATTTCTCATCTGTATTTATGACAGTAGTACCACCAAAATTGCAACTTTGCATTTCTGAGTTCACAGGTAGTGCACACCCACGTTTTGAATTGGCTTCCCTATTGATGTTTTCCTCATTACCATGCTCACACAATGCTACTCTTTTGAGATTCCAACATTTCCCATTTTCCAATATCACACAGTTTTTCCTCAGTTCCACAACACGTTGTGGCTCAAAAATCTGCTCTCATTTTATTTTTAAACAAAACCCAGTTTCTTAATTCTTACCCATTGTCATATTGTGAGATTAGTCTGTTTAGTAATGTACTTAGTATTATAATATGCTTTATATTTGTCATGTTTTAGTAACAGATTGTTTTTAATCTCTGATGAGGACTAATTGACTTCCCTGATATTTTTATGCCAACCCGGGTACCATTTAGCTCTGGGTTTTCTTCCCCTCATTAGCTCCAAAGGAGAAAAATTTGTAGAATCAACTTCTGCAACCCTATAAGACCAAACATTTCTAAACACTTGAGTCTCCCACAGTATGTTGTTCCTGCATGCTAATTGAATAGCACCTTTAAAACTCTGTTAAAATGTTCTACCAAACCGTTTCCACTGGGATTATATAATGAAGTTGTTTTGTGTTTAATTCCACATTTTATCATATACTGAACCACCACATCAGACGTGAATTGCACACCATTGTCCTACACTGGACATTGAATTGTTAGGTTATAGAAATCTTATTTTTAGATTCAAGAACAGAAAAGCTTTTTGCAAAATGTACGTCTCTAAAAAAGGTCCCTCAGTCCTTGGGTGGAAGGACCAGAGAAAACGTAACATTATTTTAGATCCCAATGGCATTGAACAGGTTTTAGGATTGGATGAGGGTGAGTGTTTGGGAAAAAGAATGTGTGAGGAGATTCCAAGTGTTTTTCAGGTAAACTTGGCAGATTGAATGGGTTTGAACATAAGATTGTTCTAAAACCTAATGCTTCACCCAAAATTAATAAACTTAGAAGTGTTCCCATGTCAATTAGAGATGAGGTAGAGGAGAAATTGGGGAGGCTAGTTAAGGATGGTGTTGTGGAACTGATAGAATCTGCAGAGTGGATTTCTCTGTTGGTTGTTGCTAGGAAAGCCAATGGAAAATTCAGATTGTGCATTGACTTACGTTATCTTAATGGCAACATTTTAGTGGACCAATTCCCCCTTCCCAAAATCAGTAAAATGTTAACTAAAACCGGAGGTATGGAAGTCTTTTCCACCATTGACTTATCTCAAGCATACCACCAAATTCCCTTGTGTGAAGAGAGTAAAGAACTTACTGCATTCATCTCTCATGTAGGATGTTTCCAATTTACCAGAATGTATTTTGGTTTAGCCTCTGCGGCTGCTGTTTTCCAGCGCTTAATGTATAACATTTTTGGTAAATTGGACTATGTGCTAATATTCCAAGATGGTATCCTTGTAATGGGAAAGGATAGTAGTGACCATAAAGATAAACTTAATCATGTTCTGTCACAGTTGAGTAACTATCGGTTGACAGTGGAGTATTCTAAATGCAAATTTGCTGCAAAGAAGGTGATTTTTCTGGGTCACGAGATTAGCGCGAAGGGTATTCAGCCAAAAACCAAGCTGGTTTGAGCTATCTCTGAGGCTCCCAGTCCTAAAAACAAAGAAGAAGTTAAATCATTCCTGGGTCTTGTAGAATTCTTTTCTAAATTTCTGGAATTTTTTTCGAGTAGAACATTTCACATTAGACAACTATTGAAAATAAGAGCAAAATTTGAATGGTCAATGGAATGTCAAAAGGACTTTGAGGATATTAAAAATGCTATTGCTGCAGCTCCTGCATTGCATGGTTTCGATCCTTTAGGTGTGAATGTGATCTCCACAAATGCTAGCAGCACTGGCATTGGCACAGTTCTTTCTCAAGTTGGAAAAAATGGCAGTGAAAGTATTGTCGCTTGCGTGTCAAGATCGTTATCCCCTGCTGAATATAAATATGCGGTGATCGACAGAGAGGCTTTAGCGTGGGCATGGGCACTTGAACATTTTTGCTCGTTTTTCTGGGGTAGAGACGTAATAGTCAAATGTGATCACAAACCATAAGTCAAGGTATTGACTAAAGTTGGCATGAACAATGTTTCTTCCAGATTATCAAGAATTTCCATGAGGTTATTAGACTATATTTACAAAATAGAATATTTACCTGGGAAATAAAATGGTGTGGCAGATTTTTTTTCGCAATTGCCTATTCAAATGTTAAAAAACCGAGATGATCTAATGGATAATGTGCAGGTAGCATGGTTATGGGACCATGGAAGGGAAGCTTTTACCAAAGAAGAGTGGATTGAAGAGTATAAAAAAGATGTGAGTTTGATGAATGTAGCTGAATATGTGAGTAAAGGTTGGCCACATGAAATTGAAGTGAAAGAACTCAAAACTTTCTGGGAGGTCAGAGATGAGTCGACATTTAATGATGGTAATGTTTCAAGAGGTGGAAGATTGATTCTGCCTGAAAACATAAGAGGGAAAATAATTTCCTTATGTCATGGAGGACATTAGGGAATTATTAAAACTAAATTGATTGTGAAAAGTATGTATTGGTGGCCTGGTATGGACATTGAAATTGAAAGAGTTGTAAGGGAGTGCGGTTTATGTTTATCAGCTGATAAAACTCTCAAAACATTGAGACCCCCCATGAGCGAATTTATGTGTAAAGATTCACCTTGGGAATGTGTAGCTGTGGACATCATGGGCCCAGTTGGTAGGTCTAGGAAATATATAATTTTCCTTATGGATGTTTTTTCGAAATGGCCTGTTGTGAAAATTATTAAGAAATTGGATAATGATACTGTCATCAATTTTTTCGATGAAGTTTTTCTTATTGAAGTACCCCATCATCATACCATCCTCGTCGCCATAAAAGTGCGGTAAAGACACTACACAAAGGTAAGTTTCAGAGTCTTTAATAACGACCAGAAATGCAGTAGGACCATCAGTTGCAACATCAACTGTCAACTGCCGGTCCTCCCAGCGCACTCCAAGTCTCCAAGGAGACAAGCAATTGTTATGTACAAAACATTCTAAGTCAAGCATTCTACCTATGACATTAAATTATACCTACGACATAAGGGCTACACTACACAGTCACTTGTGATCTATTGTTCACATGCAGATAGCATATTTCTCTGTCAAGTTTTTAACAAGAATGGTGTGTAAGCAAAGTGGCGTAACAGAATAATTTCAGAAATTTTGTGTATCAAGCGTAATGTGAAATTCCCAAAATTAGGCAAATTATGCCAGTGTCCTTTACATTTTACCCAGGCCTGAAACAGGGTTCAAAGGCTACTTCTGTGGGTGGCTCAAGCAGTGCTGCAGGCCCACTAGTAGCATTTAATTTATAAGCCCTGGGTATATGGTATACCACTTTGCAAGGGACTTACAAGTAAATCAAATATGCCAAACAGGCGTAAACCAATCATACCATGTTTAGAGTAGAAACCACATCAACTTTAGCACTATTAATTGTGGTAAAGTGCCCAGAGTCCTAAAGAGAACACAAAGAAGGGCAGGAAAATAGGCGGAGAAAGTTAAAAAGTTTGAGGAAAACTCTGTAGAATGGGCCAGGTCCAACACACCTCCCCTCTAGCCTAAAGTCAGGGTAGACTAATCAATGCCTTGATGGGCTTCCCTGCTCAGGGCGATAGAACATGGACCCTGGCACATGCCAGTGCTACTCCCCTCTGGAACCAGGTGGATCCCTCTGTCGATGCTCTCAGGGCCAGCTGAGCTAACCTATATGGGAATCCTTCTCCTCACTTGCAAACCCTATCTGTTAAGCATCTAACTTTAAGTTGTTCACAGATGCATCCCAGTAGGCAGACAGTACCACCATGGGGACAAATTGATATGGCCCATTCCACCTATGGGGTCTGACTTCCGCCCCCAACTCAAAGAAAACTCTGCCCATAAAGACAGCACCCAGCAGAGGCCACTGACAGCATCCAGAGACAGGTCCCCTGCCAACTAAGGGTCTCTGTCCTTTATGGTTTTTCAGACTGAGGAGCAGAAGATCCAGGTGCATCACATTCTTTCTCCACTCCACCTCCCACCAGTTCAGGGGTGGTATCCTGAGACTGGTCCTCCAGCCTAGGGTATGTACCCTTCAGGCTGGACAGGAGTCAGGGGGGAGTCCTTCTTCCCCCTGCCACTCCTTCTGGAGTTCCATACCCTCCTTTTGAGGGTGGTACCCCCAGAATTTAGAACTGTCAGGGTGCTTGTGGAAGCCGTCCTGCTCAGTTTTTCTGCCAGTTCAGAGGTGCTATCCTGCAACTGGTCTTCCAGCCCAGGGTCTGTACACTTAGGCTGAACAGGGGTTAGGGGCAAGTCCTTCCTCTATCTACCCCTCCATCTGGGCTTCTGCATCCTCCTTTACCCACCCTCACCTCTCCTCCTATTCTGAGAATGGACATGGGACCCTTCACCCATCCCACTACACTGGGACATGTCTGGGCTACTGTGAACCTAGCCCACCATTGGTTGGGGGGAACCTGAGCCACTCCCTTTAGGATCACTCCCAAATGTCTATAACAGCAGGTCCCTTTCAGCCTGTCTATCCTTGAGCTCCTCAGGGGAGAGGGTGTGTGAAGTGACAATGCTCCTGGTGCTAGACCCAGCAAGGGACTCCCTATCTATAGGATCCCCTCTCTCTACTGGTGTTGCTCCTGGTGCTAGACCCAGCAAGGGACTCCCTATCTATAGGGTCCCCTCTCTCTACTGGTGTTGCAAAGTCATCCTGTGCCCTGGGCAGCCCCTACTTTTTTGCTGACTGGTACTGGTGGTAACTGACTCTGACTGACCCTGGGCTCTTTTTAACCAGTCCCAGGGCCAGTCCTATACTGAAAAAGACACTTGGAATACAGTGAAATCATCTACATACAGTAGGGTACACTATGGGTTAGGGTACCCCTATGATTGGCATGACCTCCCCATAAGGCTCTAGTACATAATAGAGCAGGGGAATTGAAACTACCTTTAAGTCCCTAGTATATAATAGGGCATGGCAGTTAGGTAGCCAGCAGTCCTTTCTGCACTTGCCTGTGTGCACTGCTGAAGCCTGAGGCCAGTTTAAAAGCAGCTCTGTGTTGCGGGCCTGCTTTTAAAATACAAATTGTGCCCAAACTCGACTTTGGTGTTTGGGGCACTTAGAAATTGATAAACTACAAAGTTTGAGCATCTTAGGTACCCCTAGGGTCTCCCCTGGGTGTTCCAGGGGTGGGGGTCCGGTATTTATATGGAGGAAGCTTATAAAATGAGTTTTATAATCCCTAGATTTAGTGAAAATGCACATTTCACTCCCAACATTGTGGTAAAGTGCTTCACAAAATCGACATTTGAGCTAGGAGCACTATGGAGTAAGGTTCTGCCATATTTGTACGGTGTCAGAACCCCTAAAGTCTCCCCTAGATGTTCCAGGGGTGTGGGGTTCTGTAGAAAAAGGCAGGGTCCTTATAAAATATGTTTTATAAGCCCTGGTGTTGGAAAAATGGTGCAAGTCGTTTTCCCATTGCAAATCACCAACCACATAGTTTAACATGGCAAGAAGTTATTAAATAATACCTAGCATTCAGGAGGTCATAAAAATATCATTCAAGGGCTGCCTAGAATGGTATTGATAAATCCAACAATATGCTATTGTCAAATTGATCCTAAAATATACAGACAAGAAGTTAGAAGGCTTTGTTGTCTGTAAGCCAAGATTCAGCCTTCTCGTGGTCTGTCCTGATTGGTCAGAGTTAAGTGGATTAGCCAGGCTCCTTTGATAAGGTGACAAGTAGCCATACTGGGTTCTGCTACATAGGAATGCTATGACAGGGGGAGGAGTCATAAAACATCTTCTTCAAAGAGAGGAGGGGACAGACAGTGTAAGTCAGGTCCAGTTACTGCCCTATCCTCTGTACCCAGCCAGATGGCAGGCTTAAGGCAGGAATTTTCAAATGCAAGGGGGAGAGAGCATATGTAGATCGGCCATCCTGTAGGCTGGTTTTGTTAGCTCTTCTCTCTTTGCTGGAAAATCAGCCATAATGATTTTTAGAGAAATGGTGCTCTCTGTGAGAAAATAGTGCCACGCTTTGGAGGATGTGGTCATACCCTGGGGTGTTGTCCTAACCCAGAGAACATGGATTAAGTATCTAAGAGGGGCA
This sequence comes from Calotriton arnoldi, assembly GCA_963921515.1. NCBI lineage: Eukaryota > Metazoa > Chordata > Amphibia > Caudata > Salamandridae > Calotriton > Calotriton arnoldi. Next base: position 389,514 of record CAWUFW010004894.1, on the reverse strand, counting down.
GAGCCTCTCAGATCCGCTGCTTGAAACTTAAGCAAGAAGAAGGGTCCATGCTGAGAAGTTTGATTTGCACCAACCAGGCCCTGCACTCTGACTGACTGCGCCTGCTGCGCAATCTGGAACTACACCCCTGTGGACCTACCTTGCTTCAAAAGGACTAAAGAGTGGACTCCTTGCAAGCTACCGGTTAACAGAGCTCACCTGGATCATCACCACTAAGAGTACTACTATGGATTTGTAAGGGTTTTGTCCAAGTGGATTGTGGGAATTGAAGTCCAAAACTTTTAAGGTCCATCTAGGACCTTCCAGACCCTTGGAGTAAGTTTTGGGCACTTTGGGACCCTCAAAGGAACTTCAGGAAGAAGTTCCGGAAGTTTGGAGAAGTTAGGAGCAACTTTGGAAAAAAGCTCCATAAGTGAACCGACTCGACCTGGCCAGCCAAGTCGGCGACTTCCAGAGTGGACCAGGAGTAATCCGAATCCTAAGCCGGCGAACCCTCACAGAATCCGGACTGGCTGGAAGCTTCGAAGGACCCCGGGAACAAAAGCTCCAGAAACGTTTCTAAGTCCGTAGGTAAAAACTTTGACCGAGACCTACCGTGAGGGTTAGCTGCGCAGAGCTCCATCGTGGTCGGCCAGAAACTTTGAATTTGTCCCAATGACTAGATGTCCCAAAAGGCGCTATAGATTTCTCTGTGTTATATAGTACGAAATCTTTAAAAATTCATATCTCTGGTTCCCCCATTTTGGTTGTTTTTAGTTTTGCTGTAATTTTAAAGATAAAAATATTTCCTAGTTTTATAAATTGGTTTTGGATTTTTGTTGTGTATTGTGTCTTAATTATTTATAGAGATGGTGTTTTTAAATGCTTTGCATACCTGTCTTTGAACTTAAGCCTGCCTGCTCGCAGCCAAGCTACCAAGTGTTGAGCATCGGAATAATTTTCTAAGACCTATACTAAGCCCTATAATGTGTTAATGGCCTTGTTGCCAGTGGTAGATATATATTTACAAATACTAATATCCCACATTCCAACAACTGGTGTCTCTGCCCAGTCATTTTCACCCTCCTCCTCAAACTCCTCAGGGCCACTGCCCTCTTGGGGTGCTGATTGGGGAACCTCCCACTTAGAGTCCTCACTGATCTCTGGGTATTCTTCAGGGTCTGCCCTAGAATCACCACCCTCTCGGTCCTCTGCTGATTATTTTTCCCAGTGCTTTCCAAAGGTCCAAAGTTGTGGATTTCCCACTCATCGCTTGCCCCCTCTCTCTGCAATTACCCTTCAACACCTCCACATTGTAAAACAACAGGTCACCAATATTAAAGGTAGACTCCATTTTGGTGAGGTACTATTTGTGCAAACAACAAGAGTTGCAGGTGTAAGAAGTTGAAGTAGGAGTAAACAATAAAAATGACCAATGTGAGAGAACAGGAGAAAACAAAAAACTTAATGGTCTTAGTGCAGGGTTGTGGTGAAACAATGGGTTACTTTAGTATTTCACACACACACGTCCTATCCTCACCGCTGATCATCACTATTAGAAATAGGGTTTCTGGTTGGCTAGGGTATGCACCTGAGCCAAGCAGAACCCACCACTCTAGTCAGGGCAGGTCAGTTACACACCAAAGATATCCTGTGCTCACCCTCTGGTAGCTTGGCACAGAACAGGCAGGCTTATCATCAGAGGCATTGTGTAAAGCGTTTGTGCAACACACTCACACAGCAACACAATGAATGTGCCACCAAAGAGACTCCACACAGGGGTATATAAAAATAGATTCTATTCTGTAACCACATTAGGAACAAAACAACATGAAACACATCTGCAGGGTTAAAATGTCACATTAAATGCCGAGAATAAGCATTGCATAAATATTTCCTTACATGTATGTCACACATATGTACTTTTCCAAGTAACACAGTATCTTTAGAAATAGTCACCTATATTGCAGGAAAAGCATATTGATTGTATTAGGGAGCCAAAAGGAGTACAGGAGCACCTGTGCTCCTATTAGCAGTTTTATAGTAACTTCTACATTGGCTCCCGAAGTGACGGGAGTCACAGTCCAGGTCAATATACAAAGTGATGGCTCCACGCCACTCTCGGGGGTCCTCCATGAAGGTTCCCCGCTACCAGGTAGAGATAAGACAATGACCCCCAAGCTCTAACAAGTTTGGGACCCTTCATGGCTGTCCAGATTCAAACGTTTGGAAGAATCCCCACTGAGCCACCCGCGAGGAGAGCGGGCGGCTTCACTTGCACAGGGAGGGCCTCAGCACAATGGTAGCCAAAGAACCGAGCCACCTGCAGGGGCGCACGGGACAACTTCCTTGGTGAGTCCGGAGCAAAGGGGAGTGACGCCCAGCAACCAGGGCCTCATGTGAAGGAGCGCAGAAAGCTTAACTACTCCCTTGCTGCCCCACTCACCCACGGTATCATTCAAGGGGACTCTGCAGGGAGGCAATCCTCAGTGCTACACACGTGGCAGCGGGCCTTCGAAAGCAGGGCCCTCGTTGTCATCTTCAGGCAGCCCCGCATGAGGATTCACACAATGCTGACATCGAGGGGAGCCTCCTTGCTACCACAGCAACACATTGGTTGAGTGAGGCAGCCTCTGACTCTGTGCGCACTGCCTGTGTGTCATAACCTTAAGAGGGGGAGCACTGTGATCTCGACACGTACTGCTGGTGCAGCCCGAACCACAAAAATGGGACACGTCGATCCCTGGCACACTCGCAAAGCAAAAACGCTGGTATGTTTCAGTGCCGGCCCTTAAATATAACTTAGAGGGGGGCCTACACACACACACATGCACACTCACTTACATCCATGCATTCACATGCAGAATCACACACCCACACCCATTCACAACACTTACTCACAAATAAACATACATTCATACACATACGCACCAAACAATAAATAAAAACAGCACTTACCTACTACAGCTCTCGGGTAAGGAAGCCTTGGAGGTGCCAGGAGGGTTGGGACAGCTGCCTCCCTTCATTGGCTGACAATAGGTCAGCTAATGAGGGTAGGTAGCAGTCCCTATCTCGTCACAGAGTAGAGTAGAGTCAGAGAGACGTCTGACCCCACCCACTCCATGATGAAGTGTCAGTGATAGACCCTCCGCCCAGGGCACTTCAGGGCTTAAAACTGAAGTGCCCAGGTATGAGGCTGTTATTGACAGTCCCCCGCATCACAAGGGGGAGGGTCTTGAGGACCTTTTGCCAAGCTGAGGAGGTCACGCCTACTGGAGCTGGGATATTCTCATCCAAGAGAAGTTCAGCTCAGGCAGCCAGGAGCCTGCGCATTTAGCGCATCCTGGCTGCCTGGCCTGAAAATAAAGAGTGACTGTCAGGCTGACCTTTGCTCAGAATTACAGACACTCTTCATGTCCAAAAAGTGCAGGTGCTTGGCCCTTTGGCCCTTAAAGATGGGCCAATTCTGCTATGTTTTCTGCTAAAAGAGACACTTTTCGTCAGTGTTTCAGTGACAAACAACCAATAACCTCTGCTAAAGTGGTAACATACTGTCGTTCTCACTCTTTGAGTTTTCAGGGCACCAATCAGGGCAAAACCCCAGCAGACCTTTCTCACGTTCACTTTACATTATTCAGCCATCTATGTTTTTGCGGCAGAGCAGTGTGATTAGGAGAACTTTACATTGTAAAGTTTTAGTTAATACCTAAATAAATGGCTTTGATATCCGTAAAATTATATTTTATATTGAGTTATGTTGGCTATGAAGTCTATTAGTAGCAGTTTACAGTAATTAAATGTAAACAGTATACTATATCGGTTTTGCATAATGGCCAAAGCATACTGATCCTGGGAGTAGGCAGAGTGATGATGTCACAATGTCCCCATCTATGCAATAAATATCTGGGAACGAAGATTTGGCTTTTACTCCTCAACTGCACTGACGGTCTCGGTCCGTTTTATTTAAAAATAATATGAAAATCATAAGGCTCCTTTACCTGAAAATAAGTACTTAAAAATGAAGTAGTCTAAATGAAACCGGGGACATATAGGACAAAGAGACAATGTTTATCTAGATTTTATGCGGGAGTGCATCCAATTCTGTTCTTAAATGGACTGTGAAGATAAATCCCTTTTCTGGGAAGCAACTGCAGGGAAACGTTGCTTCTAAGCAATAAAGCATTTCACTGCCTGCTTAATAGCACAACAGATGCCAGCAGCAAGTATCTAGAGAAATTCACGGGAGGGACAAGCAGTTGGTACTACTTTTATTTCATGAACTTTAAAATTGAGTTCATTATCTTCTATAGTGAAAAGGATCTCAGTTGAACATTAACAGATAATTGCAAAACAATACACATTCACCACAATACTGTTAGTAACACTATTTAAACAATAGGAAATGCAGTTCCCTACTTCTGAACATTTATGTTATGATTGAAACCTTGTGATTTTACTGAATGAGTACGGAAAATCATACAGAAGAAGCACTATTCATCTGTCAGAAATAAGCAATGGTTTATTAGTCATTTTCCTGCTTGTTCCCAAAAAGTCAGACACAGCGCACCATCATTCATTTTGTATCATTCTGTTATTAAACAATATTCTCTCCCCTGATGGTAGATCGGCTTGTGTTGATTGTCTCTCATTGAGTCTTTCCTTTACTTACCAGTAATTGATTGCGCCATCGGAAGGGTTCTTCATTACATGATGCCCTACAGGCTCAATGTCAAACAACAATCTAGTGAAGCCTGCTGTAATTGAATAAGGACTGGACAGGAAGGTCCTCTGATGGGACCATTTAGTGGCAAACTGCCGGCCGCATCACTGAAAGTGCTAATTTTAGACAGGTCCCTGCTAGAGTTTTGGGCTGACTGGTATCCTAAATAAGTGAGGCGTGGGAGCAAGGGTTTTTCACTTTCTTAGACAGTGGTAAATGGCTGTTTGTCAACAGAACTTTAAAGGAATATGCTGTTTTGGGCTGCAAATGTGGCTGCATTTGTTGACATCTCTTCAGTAAATAACAGAACATAATACAATATACAGCTAAATATAAGAGGGCACAGTACAGCGAAACAGTTAAAACAGAAAGCAACATCACAAACCACAATCTCAGTACAACACTTCAATACAATGCAATGATACAGTACAAAAATGCAACAAAGCAAAAAATCAACATCACCACCATAACAACAGGCAACACAACAAATATGCACAAATATTCGCATCACACAAACCCACTTCCACAAATTTGCTTTCTACATAGGTTGGTAAAAGGTGTATATGTTAAATATTGCCTTACTTATTACTAGGCCTGTCACTGCAGGGCGTGTGTGCGTGGTTTACTGCCAGTTTGACTTTGCATTTATAACTACTTGCCAAGCCTTAAACTCCCCTATTTTTACACATAGGCCAATAATACTGTAGGTCCTAGGTCGCCCTATAGGCAGCGTGCTGTGTAAGTAAAATGCAGGACATGTACCTTTATCTTTTGCATGTCCTGGTAGTGATAAACAGCCTATTTCGTTTTTCACTACTGTGAGGCCTACTCCTCTCATAGGCTAGTATTAGGAATTCCCTTAAATAGTTTTAAGTGGAAATTTGTGATGAGGAAGGAGTGGCATTGCCATGTTTGGTATGTTTAGAATAGTGGTGATAAATCCTATTTACTGATGTAGTTAGATTTTACATTACTATTTTAGAAATGCCATTTTAGAAAGTGGGCATTTCTCTGTGCTCATGGCTCTTTGGGCTCCAATAAATGTCTGGGCTGGGTGACAGCTACACTGTGTGCATACTTTCTAGACAGCCACAACACAGGAAGAGCTGAGTGTGACAGTGGATACATCTGAATTCATCTGCATACTGATAGTCTTTCTGGGAGAGGTGATTCACACTGACATTTGAATAGGTTGAATAGGTTGTGTCCTGTCCTCACGCAAAGGGCTGATTTACTCCCTAAAGATCGTTTGGGGACAGGGCTGAGCTGAAAGGGATTGTTGCACACTTCTAAGTCATCCCTTCATCAAAGACAGTTTAGTGTATAAGTACTGGGGCTCTGACCCTATGTTGTAGACACTGCATGCTCTGCTGGCTCTGCAATCTACACATTGCCAGGAGGACTGCTGTGCTGCCAGGAAGAACTTCCATTTGGACTACTTGCTTTGTTGTGTTGGCCTGCTGCCTACTAACTGCTAAGCTGCAGGAAGGACTGCCACTTTGCAAACTGCCTTGATGAGCAGGCCTACTGCCTACTTCCTGCTTGTGCCCCCAGTGTTCTCCTAGGGCTTGTTGGCCTGCCCCCTGTTCTCTGGGAATCTCAGGACCAGCAAAGATTCTCCCTTTCTGCCCCTGCCAGGATCTCTAAACCTGATGAGTCCGGCACGGGGCTTTTTGCTATGCCAGCCCGTGGCTGACCAACGTGGGGCTTAAGGATCAACCCAGCGCTTTGTTTCGAGCAGGACTAAGCACCGGTTGTAAGGAAGAGAGAGAGTGCTGCACTGGGGATCAACATGTCCTCCTTTGTCATTCGCGCCCCAACAGCAGTACATGCCGAGCCCACAGCGCTCCCCCCCACTTGAGGTTATGCCGCACAGGCAGTGAGCGCTGAGTTGGGGCTGCTTCGCTTAACCAACATGTTGCTTCGCACTGAGGAGGCACCTGTTGATGTCAGCAATGTGTGAATCCATCCCCAGGGACACTTGGAGTTGACCACATGGGTCCTGATTCTGAGGCCCACCGCCACGTGAGTAGCACTGAGGAGTGCCTCCCTGCGGATCCCAAAAATGATATTGCAGGAGAGAGGGGCCACGGGGGAGTAGTAAAGCAGTCCAATGCTCCTTCGTGTGCGGCCCTGGTTCTTGGGTGCAGATCCCCAGGGCTCCGGACTCGCTGAGGAAGCCATCCTGAGCTCCCCTGCGGGCAGCCCTGTTCTTTGGTTACACCAAGGCTACAAAAAAACAGTTACGGTAAAACACGATGCTAAAACATGGACAATGTTTTGTAGAATGCAGCGATGTATTCATTTTGCATAAAGTGCTGCTATTTGACAACAATTCAAACAGTGAAAATACATAATAAAATATTTCATTGAAAAGTCTGAGTGAAAGCTATGATTCTAAAAATAGGATAGGTCTTGTGGAATAATAGATTTTGAATTGTCGGGCCTCATTCAAAAAGGTAACTAACACTTTTAAGTAATTTACACATTTGAGTAAATTTACTACTTTTGTTTATTCACAAAATCCGAGTGCAAGTTACTTCTAAAGAAATAGTACAAAGTGTAGCACAACACATGGCCAACCACTGGTACTGCAGCACCCTCCCAAAGAGAGTAAGGAATTAAAGAAATTTAAATAAATTCAATAGGAAACAAGTTCAAATTAATGCAACAATATTTTATTAAACATAAATACATTAATTCAAAATAATTCTATACATCACTTTTCATAATTTTAATGCATAATATATTTTTTCTTTAGGAAGGAATTTATTTTTTCATTTAACCTTCAACATTAATAATTTTAATTTAATGTAATATATTTTCATAAATGAAAGATTTATTAATAACTCTGTAGCATTTTCTATTCTGCGCTACATTTAAAATAAATATATAAAATGCATTTCTATTAATATTTCTTATAAAAATATTTTTCAGATTTATTGTTGAGTTAAATAAATGTTTTTAATTTTCCCTATACTTTACTGTGGGGAGACTCTGCAGTTTGGATGGAGATCTTCGTATTGGGAAGTATAGGGCAAATAAATATGTTTATTTAACTTGAAAATAAATACTAAACATATTTTTATGTTAAACTCATTTTATGTACTTATTTTAAATGTAAAACAACATAGAAAATTATACATCCCTATTAAATTACTTTTGAAATAATTATTTGATAAATAGACATATATTAAATTGAATCACATTGTTTTTCTGAAGTTTGCATTAAAAAACCAATTCCCACATAAACATTTTTAATAAGCATGATCAATAATTAAAATTGATGTACAGAATACATTTAAATTCACTTTTTTATTAAAGATTATTCTTACATTCATTTAACATTATTTCCTATAGAGTTTTAACGTAATTCTCTTCCTAATTTCATGGAGAGAGCATTGTTGATGACGTCTTACCTGTGAACTACAAGTTCCAGAATGGTTGGCAGCAACCATTTTGAATTGCTGTGTATAACTTTCTTTGTGTTTCACATCAACATTGCTAGGCAATGAAGTTGTGAAATTGCTGTAGTCAGGATCATTGCTTCATGTTGTTGTGTTTTAGGGGCCGATTCACCGAACTAATCTGAGATAAAACCCTAAACTTACTACTTTTGGTATTCACAGAAGGCATTTAGTAGTAGTAAAGTTAGGACTCCTAACTTTACTACTACTAAACTGAGACAAAATCCTAACTTTACGACTTTCGGTATTCACAAAAGGCATTTAGTAGTAGCAAAAATTCGAATATTATGATTATGGAAATCAGACAACACCCCAATAATTGAGATTTAGTTACAAGAGATATATCGAATAGCAGCATGCAAATGGAGAATGTATTTGTTGAATGATCAACAAGATACGTTTACAGATATATTGGTGGACTTCTTAGCAGGAGAGTGCGTATTATGCACATTTGCTGGCCATACCACTAGGCTATAGGATTAAATAGGACACCCGATCAACCTGCTCGGGGGTCGCTTGAAAGGAAGGTAGCTTTTGTTTTTGCTTTCATTTTGTTATACCTTAGTTTTGTGCTAAGTACAAGTTATATAAAGGAAAACGCGCCATGGTGAATCTTTGTTAGCGATTGCATGTGGCACTTAGAACAGAGAACAGGCAACTGTCTAGGGGAACTTTTGTGGATACCATACAACCTATCGGCTATGAGAAAAGCCAACCCTGTTAATAACTATGAACAAAACGGCTGTCGATGATCAATAAGTGTATTGTGGTCTCTGTTTAATTATTTAGATGTAAAGGCAGCGATTGTTAAGACTTTATTTTCACGTTGCAATAAAAAATAAATAATACAAAAAAATGAAGAGCATTTTATGTGGCCCCTGACTAGCTCTGTTGGCCATCAAATAGCAACACAACACCTCTGGTAGCCAAAAGACCCCTCACTTTGAGCCCTAAGGATCTCAATCGCTCATCTGTGCCACCAATAGCATTTTAGGCACTCTCCATTTGCCCTTGAGGCTTTAGATGATGTCACTTTCTGCCAACATTCATTATTCAAAATGTAGCCAGAGGCTTCACTCACTAATCTGCTGCTCCTGTTGCAGTAACCTTTTACATATACAAACACATTTGTATTTATTTATCTGCAACTTATATTCACAGCCTTGCTGTTTAGTGGCAATGTGAATCTGTCACCTGTGCAGCAAGAGTTCACATTCTGCCAAGATTGCTCAGTTGGTTCATGTTGTTGTTGGTGTCGTTCCTACCATGCAAAAAGGTCCATGGTTATAATGCACTTGTTTTAAATATCTCTACGCAATCTGCCTTGCTCTCACATGGCAAAAATGTTCTTCAGTTGTTGATAAAATGAATTACATTATTATTCAGTTTAAAAAAATAGCTAGGAGTGTGTGTGAATAAGGTTTCACAGTGTTCACTGGTTCAGGTTTCACAATGTTTACTGGTATCGGGTTAACTTGTTGTGCCATTGTCTCTCTTCATGCACTGCCTTGTCCCCCTACCCGCTCCCACAGTTTATTCCCGCTTGGCCCTCGCTCCCTGCCCACCTCTCTGTCAGCCCCTCCCAGTCCTACTTATGGAGGTTGCTGCACAGCCTCTGTGTGCAGCAGCTGACCTCCTGGTCTGTGCACCACTCCCCTCTGTCTGCTGCTTGGTGGAGTGACTCGCCTCCCACATGAGCCTTCACAGGGTCGATCCTGCTGCCTCCCCATAGCCATTACTCTGTCTTTTTTTGTCAATATTTAGCATCTTCATTACTCTGGTAATTGTTGGTCTATTCTGGTTCTTTAATTAGTTGCAGAGGTTTCACAGTGTTTGCTGGTTTTGAGTTAACTTGTTATGCCATTATCTCTCTTCGTGTGCTGCCCCTTCCCCCCAGCTGCTGTTTTTTCCTGCTCGGGCTTTGCTCCCTGCCTACCCCACCTCCCTGTCACTCTCTCCCCCTCCCAGCACTACTAATGGAGGCCTCTGCATGACCGCGGCACAGGCAGGCCCATCTGCGCCTGAACCGCACCCAGTGCTAGAAACCCTGGTCCTTTACAATCCCACAGATACTCTACGGCAGACCTCCGTGCCCTGGATGCACAAGAACTACTGCCTCGCATCACCCCGCTCCACAGTGGGACTTTTCACCTGAACCTACACCTGCTGCCAGTTTAGTTCCACCCCTGGACCAACTGCCATCACAGTAACCAGTACCACGTCAGCCCCGGCGGCCGTGACTTCCCTGGAACAACTCAGCTGCCTCCTGAATAATGTCAGGTCACTCTGCAAACATGCCTCCGAGGTCTGGAACACCATCTCCGCCCTCGCCCCCGACGTGATCTTCATTACAGAGAACTGGCTCACCACCACCTTGTTCCTGGACTTCGACACTGCAACACCCACCGGCTACAAGTTGAAGCACCGTACCAACAGGCAAGGAGGTGGCATCACCATCATACACAAAGAATCAATCACTTGCACCACCACCGATGATGAAACCACATCAACCATGGAGCACATTGGACTTTCAGCTCCGCATTGATGATATAATCTCCATCAAAGGCACCTTCACTTACAGACCGCCAGGACCATGAACCAGCCTAAGCTATGCCATCATGGAATTCATCCCCCTGGTTGCCATTGAATTAGAACACTACGTCTTCCTGGGAGACCTCAACTTCCACCTGGATGACTCCACTGACATCACGTCTAGAAACGGGAACCCCCTCTAATTATTCAATTTTAGGTCTGGGAGAAAAGGGGGACAATCAAACCAAACAACCTATCAAACCCTCCCACTTGACCTCTATTTCTTTACTTTTTAGGGCTAGATCTGCTCCAATGGGTTATTGATATACATTCTGAGACATGATAAATACAACAATATCACTTTATCAAAACGTTTTTTTTTTTTTTATTTATTTCATTATTAGTATCAAAAACGTTTAAAACCATACATATTATTGATATTTTTTTGCATTTTTTCTTGTTTTGACATATGTATTATACGTTTTATACATGAGCAAATAACATAAACATTTTTGCACACAAAGTACAATCTTCTCAATGAAACCCCTAACAGCTCATCACATATTCATACTACCTCTCGCATCCACATTCATACTCTTCCGTACCATCCACACTATCAACCCACCCAAGAACACATACTGGTCAAACAAGGGACAAAGATGTTTTAAGTCTCCGTGACCGTGTTGTGGGCTGGGTGCATACACAGACAGGTCGACGCACGTTTCGGTGGTATTAGCCACGTTATAACCACCTTCTTCAGGACCATCAGAATTTGCAAACTTTAGGCGAGTGGTAGGGGTATCTGCAATATTTAAAATTACATGTCTCAGAGAACCCATTTGTTAAATATGATTTAAACTAATTGATTGAACCAAAACAAGCTCCAAAGAGTGATTCAGACTCAAAAAGATAAGGTGTAAAGACCTCATTCCAAAGTTGCCATAGATGTATAGAGATCTTAGAGAACCCGAAAAATGAGAATAATAAGGAGAAAAAGGAAGGACATAAATATGTCCAGGATCTCCTGCGTCACCATAACGTGAAGTAATTAAAGGAATGCTGTAATAACCTTTCAAACATGCAGATTCAGCTCTTTAGTGATCTGTTAGTATGTTGTGTTATATATGTCCCCACAGGGCAGCAAGAAATATGCTTAAGTGTGCAATTCTCTAACTTACAAAAGAATGCAATTTAGGGAATCTCCTAAAAGCACCACTGCTCGCTGAATCACTGATGTAGGTGCAGCATCATTATGGTGTATGGATCTCTCCTATGAACGAAACGCATGAGCCTCTATTTTGCACTGTAAGTAATGAAAGGAGTGTGTTAGTATCTTACTGCTACCTACATGCTTATTCCTGTTTATATCTACCTGATGTCAGTGAAATCCCACTGTACCTTCTCAATTCAAATATATATTATTAGCCAAGTAGTTATCAATATGTCTCCTCACTTGGTATGGGGTATCATCAATCCCTGTAAGGGTATATAAGAAATGCAATTGCGTTTTGATTATATAAAGGAGGTAAATCATATCCCATCACTAAATCAGTGATTAATATCCATTGTTAGAAACTTAGACCGTGTGTGAGCACGTATACACACCTGTTTGTATATTTCTTTCTATGTCATAAGATATAAGGTCATATCGACTCCGACATATTTTCGCTGTGCGTGAACGCGGTCACAAAATTGTCCTAATCCTCCAGTCCTCATTAATTTTATGATCACTGGTACAAAAAAAGAAGATATTCGATCAGTGTATGTCAGCAATAGCATATTTCAATCTAAAGACATACTGCTAATAGCTAGACTGAGTTCTCATTAGTACAGTCTACACGGGCCATGTCTTTCAATCATTAATATATTTATTTATCATAGAACCACACAGGTGGTATGTGTTCTCAGTCTGCTGTGGCTGTTATTGCAGACAATATGCCTATGGTAGCAAAGACTTCGAGGACCAGAATGGCCCAACTTAGTATCGAGTTTTATCAGACTACCCCAACTTGATAGCAAATAGATGTTATTAAAGGTGATACTGAGGCTCACTGCCTGGACTATTAACGGACAGTACTGACACCTTTCACTATTAAACGACATTGTAATACTGGATATCCCATGTCTATGCTCAGACAAGGCACTAAGCAGGACACTATTTGCCATTGCTCACCAGTCTGTCGACTTTTACTGGCATGCCGCCCTCATATGTTACTATGCCGGTAGCTAAGACTTTTAAAAAAAGCTGTTGACTACTGGGAAGTCCCAACATGTGAGAATTGCATAACTGGCTACGCTTACATGATGCCTACGCGTGACCCTATGACAGTGGTTAGAACACACAAGAATATTGCCTGGGGTTAGAAAATCCTAACGCTAACCCACAATGTATCCCACAATGTATCCATAACTCTAGCTACGCTTACCTCCAGTTCTATAATCGAGTGCTCTGCATCTGGTACGATCAATACGCCGTGCAACTGGGATGCCCGCTACACGTTCAGCGTTATATTTCCTGGGGGCGGAACGTGGTCTGCGTTTTAGCGGCGACGCAGTGTGACGCCAATGGGATGTGTTTTGGAAATACTGAGCTCAAAACTTGATGTAACGGCAGGCGCCATATTTAAATAGATGTTTTAATCTTATACCCCCAATAAAACATTCATTTTTTTTATGTTGTCGCTGATTTATTCTGCTTGAAGTACAATACATGATCCAAAAGGTTTTAAATCTTGTATATAATAACCTCTCATTTATAAGACCTGATATGTGGGTACCTGACCTATATAGGTTAATACAAATTGCAGCGCTAGTACCTAATATGTGCTATTGTTTTTTAGTGCAAGTGAGGCGATATATTTTAATTCTCAGCGGGAGCCATCCAAGATTGAATCACTAAACTCTATAGGTGTGGTTCAGTTAATAAGAACATTAGGACAGTGTTCCATAGGTGCCATCTTGAAATGGGTGATTCACTGTTATAGTCTACACGCTAAATGGGGGTACAATTTACTATCATGATAAGTGACCATAGTGGTATTGATATTAGCTATCTATAAAAGACACTTTGTTTATCTATGATATGTTCTTCTATACTATAGAAATGTATAAAAAAGTTAAAGACAGATTAGCCAATGTGATATTCTTAATAGGCTGATCTTATCCACATACATAAATTCTTCTGAATGTGGCTAGAGGATCACTGCCTAGTTGCTAGAAGAGCCTATATCAAGGATGATCGTAATTGCTGCATTAAATAATGTCATCGTGTCAGAGTCATGGCACCAGATCTTAACCAATGAATTTGAAGCCAGAATCCACTACCTAGTTGCACATCATGTTGTCTCATTTTTGGGTAGTATTCCAGATGATTTCCTCATTGAGCCCTTCCTTAACCGTGTTCAAAGAAAAAATTGCAAAAGTTTCCCTCTGTTTGCGGATCAGTTCTGTGGATACACCTGCCTTTGATCTTACTTTCTCCAGGATGTACCATTTTAGATCTGTGTCAGAGCGATTTTTATCATGGCAGTGTTGGACAATGGGAGCAGTCATTTTTCCTGTGCGGATTGCAGACTTGTGTTCACTGTATCTCACCCGGAATTCCCTGCTTGTCTCCCCAATGTATCCCAAATTACATGGGCACAACAAGATATAAATGATGCTCTGGCTTCTGCAGTTATTCATATCTTTGAGTTTGCCTCTCTTGCCTTTATATTTCCAGCAATCAGTCACAATGGCTGTATTACATGCGTGACAAGAGCCACACTTATGGTTGCCCATAATAGGTGGTAGACCAGTGATTGTCTTTTGGATGCTTTTATTGTTGAGCTGATCCCTAGTATGCCCCAGTACATCTTTGAGGTTACGGTTTCTTCTGTATGCTACTCTAGGAAGCTGTATTTGTTCCTCATCATCATGGACATTCAGTATTTTCCAATTTTTGTTTAAGATGTCTTTTATTCTGAAATTCAGTTGTGAATGATTGATCACACACACTATTTGGTCGTTGGGTTCTCGAGGTGTCCCATGTAACAAAGCATCCCGGTTATAATATGTTGCCCATTTAAAGGAAGTTTTAACTAAATGGTGGGGGTATCCTCGATCCAAAAGTCGTTTCTTCAACAATTCTCCGTGCCTGTTGAAGTCTTTTTTATTTGTGCAATTTCTGCGAATTGGTAAGAATTCACCGAAAGGAATCAAATCTTTTTGGCTTGGAGGATGAAAACTCTGATGTTAAAGAATCGTATTTTTGCTGTCAGTTTCCTAAAGAAACCTACCTACAATGTACCTGTTTACCCAGAGATGAGTATGTCTAGAAAATCCACCTCTGAGGTACTGAATTTGGCCGTGAATTTGAGATTAACATCACTGGCATTGAGCCATGCGATGTATTCTTGTAGCATGACAGTAGCTCCACTCCATACGAAAAAGATATCATCTATAAAACGTCTCCACGTTTTAACGTTTTCGTAGAACGGTGCTGCCTCTTTGAAGATATGCTTCAGCTCGTATTCCCCCATGTAAATATTTGTTATACTGGGGGCAAAAGATGCCCCCATGCTCGTACCTTTGATCTGTTGGTACGTTTGTCCATTAAAGTAAAGAAAATTGTTAAGGAGGACCACTTCTGGGCATTCCAATATAAAGGCATCTGGTCTATTGCCTGGAGTTCTTGCAAGAAGGGACGCTACAGATTGTAACACTTGACATTGAGGAATGTTGGTATATAATGCCTCAATGTCAAGCATTACTAGGATATCACATTCAGGGTCAAAGGGCATGTTCTCAATTTTGTCAATCATATCACCAGTGTCCCTGATGTATGATTGGTAGTCTTTAGTCAGTGGGCATAAAAACGTGTCTGCATATTTAGACAAGCGCTCAGGGCTAGCTCCTATGGTGGAGATGATCGGTCGCAAGGGTGGATCATCAGTACTTTTGTTTAAATCTCTTTTATTAATTTTTTAATACATAACAAAAGAAAATTCAGCACAGCAGTTACCAAGTGGTAAGCATAATAGAGCATCACATTGGAGGCAGATGGCATCGTATATGCTGGGGGCCTAGGGTAGGCGAACTATAGAGGTTAACGAGCAAGGCTTGACAAAGGAGTGTATGGCCAGGGATTTGGCGCATCTGGCGCAACATGAGTCGGGCCAGGTGTGTGCGATCGTTGCCCTAATGGCATTAAAATTCAGGCACTCCATGCCAGGAGGACATCTATGGCTGTGTTAGCCTGGCGTGCATTTCTGCAGGGCCAAGGGGAATTCAAATAGTAAAGTATGTCGGGTGGTGTAAGATGCCGTGCTCAGATGGCTCTGGAGTGTTAGGCATGAGTGGAGTGGCCATGTGTCGTGTTGGGCGCTCCTCAGGATGGTCGTTGGGGTCGCCACAGGTACAGTTTTTGGAACCCCATAGAGAGCTGGTACCACCGGGTGTGTCTTATTAAGGTAAGCATGTTCTTGTTGGCAAATATGTCCTTCCTCAAGTGCCCTCCTAGTTATTCTTTGGATATGGGTGTTTAATTTGCCAATTGCAGAGGGATGTGCTTTTTTATAGTGTTCCGGGACCGCTAACATGTTGTGTACCTTACTGTTGTATCTTGTTTTGTCCATCACTACTTTTCCTCCTCCCTTATCACAGGGCTTGATGACTATTTCCTGGTTTGTTTTGAGTTTATTAAGAGCCAAGTTTTCACTAGGTGCTAAATTGTACTGATGATTGGGGGGATGTTTTGTGATGCGTTGCACTACATTCAAGACTGCCTTTTCAAAGATGCTGACTTCCGGGCCCACCATCTCTAGTGTAGGTGTGAATGTGGATTTGGGCCTACATTTGGATAGATTGTCTCCGTTGTCTTCTACAGGGTGATCCATAAAGAATTTTTTTAGTCTCACCTTTCGAAAAAAAAGCGAAAATGTCTTGGTGGAGTTTGTAAGTGTCACATCTGGTGCTAGGTACAAAGGACAGCCCCCTACCCAAAACTGAGATCTCATCTTTAGTCAGTCCCACAGATGACAAGTTAAAGATGGGTAAGTAGTCATCTGTGGTTGTATGGTGATCTTCTCTGTCTAGGATCTCCAATATTGTTGATTCCTCGTTTTGAGGTAGGGTTGCTGATGTTGTTGGTTCATCTGCTGGTAGTCGCTTCTGTCCTGTATCTACTGTCTGTTCCTCCCCCTGTTCCGTCCCCTCTGTAAGAAAGGAGGTTTGTCAAAACAAGGAAAAATTATCAATAATATGTATGGTTTTAAACGTTTTTGATACTAATAATGAAATAAATTTTAAAAAATAAATAACAAATGTTTTGATAAAGTGATTGTTGTATTTATCATGTATATATCAATAACCCATTGGAGCAGATCTAGCCCTAAAAAGTAAAGAAATAGAGGTCAAGTGGGAGGGTTTGATAGGTTGCCCACTGACATCAAGTCCACCGACCTCCTGGAAAGGCTGGACAACATCATCCTAAAGCAGCTGGTCACAGACACGATGCACAAAGCAGGACACACGCTGGACCCCATCTTCATGTCCAGCAGCAGAATCAGATACAGCTCCACCAAAGAACTCACCTGGTCAGACAACTCCATCGTACACTTCACCCTTGCCAGACCTCCATAAACCACTTCCAACCACAACAATGCCTGCTCCCGCAGCTGGATCATGGTCACTCAGCAGCAATGGACCAACACCCTCAACATCACACAGCCCAACATCACCACCAACCTGAACCAGGCAGTAGAGAACTTCAAAATACCTGGATCACCAGCGCCACCAATCAAGTCACTCACAACAAACCAGCCAAAAAGCACAGATTCTTGAAATGAGCCAGCTGGTACACCCCGGAACTCAGCAAGTCGAAGCGCAGATGCCAACAACTGGAACCAGCAGGAACAACACCAACCAAGATACGTTCAAGAGGGCCCTCAACAACTACCACTGCCACCCACGCTTCCAATGACTTTTTAATCTCGGCAGAGACTAGATCAGCCTTCAGCTTACCACCATCTTCTATGCCTCCATCAGCACAGCCACCTTTTCCGAAGCCTGGAAAAAAGCAGAGGTGAGACCCCTCCTCAACAAACCCTCTGCAGACCCCAGCGAGCTCCAGAACTACCATCCCCATCACTGCTTCCATTTCTCCCCAAAGTCCTGGTGAAGGCCATCAACCTCCAACTCACCGAACACCTGGAGAGAAACAACCTGCTGGATCCTTCCCAATCAGATTTCAGAGTCAATCACAGCACTGAGACAGCCCTGATCGCTGCAACTGATGACATCCACACCATAAACGATGGAGGACAATCAGCCATCCTGATCCTGCTCATCCTCTCTGCAGATTTTGACACTGTCTCCCATCACACACTCATCAATCGACTGTGCCAGATCAGAATCACAGACGAGACGCTCAGATGGATGGCATTCTTTCTCACGGGCCAACCCATAGAATCAGTCTCCCTCCCTTCACCTCAAAATCCAAGCACACCATCTGCGGCGTCCCTCAAGGCTCTTCACTCAGTCTAACCCTCTTCAACATCTACATGACACTACTTGCAGGCATTGTCAGAACCCACAACATCAACATCATCTCTTACGCTGATGATACCCGGCTCGTCCTCTCGCTCTCAGCGGATTCCACCTTGACAAAGACCAATTTCCACAACTGTATGAAGAATGCCTCAGCCTATATGAAGAACAACTGCCTGAAGCTGAACAGGGACAAAACTGAAGTTCTGGTCTTCAGCAAACTTACCTCCCTCTGGAAAGGCTCCTGGTGGCCATCAGAACGTGGACCAACTCCTGCAATCTTGGCATCACCCTTGACAGTGAACTCTCCATGAAATTTCAGGTCAAAGCTGTCTCCTCAGCATGCTTCCACACTCTCTGCACGCTCCGCAAAGTCTTTAACTGGCTCCCCATCAGCACCAGGAAAAAGGTGAGGCAGTCCCTTGTCACCAGCCGGCTGAACTATGTCAACACACTCTATGCAGGCACCACCAATGAACTCACGCAAAGACTCCAGACGATCAAGAATGCAGCAGCTAGACTAATCCTCAACCTGCCCAGGAGGACCCACATCACCCAGCACCTGAAAGACCTGAAACACCATTCAGAAAGTCTCCCATTGACTTCAATGGAAGCCTGTGTTCCGACCGACAACACAGGCTCCCATTGTAAAAAGGGGTGGTTGCGGAAAACCTTGGACCCTGTCACAGGAACCCCTTGGTGCTTGCCACACTGTGCATGGTTGGAAAGAGGAGTCCCATGGGCTCCAACCGGAGGCCTCCGGGTGAAGGGGGCCTGCTACGGACCCCCCAAAGTCAGTTTCTGATAGCCTTTTTGTGGCTGACAGACCGATTCGGAAAGGCTGTCCGAATCTGACATTGTAATACGTCGGTCGGAAACGCTGTCCATAGACCTGTACGATTCGGCTCCAACCGACTCAGAGTCTCCGAATGCTGGTTGGAACCAAGTCGGAAAGACTGAACGGTTACCTTCTTTCGTAATCGGTCGGTCGGAAATGTTTCCAAGTCGGTAGGAAACATGGATTCCGACACATGGATTCAGTTTGCAGCCTTTACAACCGACATCGTAATGAGGCCCTAAATTTGCTGATATTGGAAGGATAGAAATCTGAGTGGGCTTGAATTTAAATTCACAATTTTTAGATCACCATGTGTAAGTAGTGATTTTTAAGTAAATGAGAGATCATGAAACACTGTCAGATTAAATATACATTTACAACATCTGAATGCACATATATACCTGCATCCATGTATGTATACCCATGCTTGCATACACAGTCAAATAGTGCCATCAACGCACTGCCCGACCTCACCTTTCACTGTAACAAGGTGGCAAATCAAGCAATTTTTGTGAGATCCATTGCAGTTTCTGGTGTTCATCTGTGCTTTTTTCTCATCTACTTAGGAGCATGTACAACTACAGGTTCAGAGCAACCTGATGTGAGGGAGTCTGCCTTTAGTTACCCTAATCTGTGCCCCTCATTGCATCAGATAGCACACCCTGTAAAGTGGCAGAATAAGCCAATTGCTGCCCTCAGATGTTATTTCTGTTCTTTCCTGTTTCAGTATCTATTTCTTATGAATTTCAATAAGGTTTTTCAGTTTTTCCAATTTCTTTTTATAACGTCCTCATATCATCTCTGATAAGCAAAATCCGTCCTCTGACAACCCTTATTTCTCTGTATCAGGCTCAACTTCAGACAAATTCTCTGGGCTGCAGCACCATGTCTCAACCTTCCCAGCGAGGTTTAATTATTGGACGTGGTGTTGCTCATCGTATCGTCAATATACTCCAAAACTCCTCATCCTCTGCCCAGTTATTACTCTTCCTGTTCACTTCTTTAAAATACCTCACTGACCTCTGCCATGCTTGCCACGTTGGCGCGAGAGGTTGGCACCATTATTTACAGATTTCCCTCCTTGCCAGGAGAATCAAATTTAAGATCAGCTTTAGTTGTAGTACTGAAAGGAAGGAAACTCCAAACTACTGCTGAACTACTCTAAAAATAATCAAAACAGGGCTTACCTCCATGGTTCTTTCTAAAGTGTTTCTAGGTTCGGATAGATGGTAAGCATATGTACTTCATCGGCATCTTGAGTACCGCACAGTTTGACCTCAGAGCTTCACTTCCTCTTGTCTTCGCCAACTACAGCAGGGTCCAATAGGCTCTGTGGACGGTGAAGAAGTGGTTTCTCATTAGTGCAGCAGATTTAATCACAGAGTGTAGACAAAGATACTTGCCATATCTCCTCTAGCTCTGTGTTCTGCAAGTATCTGTCCCATACGTGATGTGGAGGTTTCATATTCTCCTCAGCTGACTTCAGGTGTGGCTGGTATAAATAAGCCACTTCCTTCTTCCTTGCCTGACGTTCCTGTAAGTCCCTCTCCATTGGGCAAGGCTCAATCTCAACCCATCCCTGATTCTTTAGTCAAGCATTTAGTTGATAAACTTGATGAACTTTGAACCTGGTAGGTGCCCAATTTGTCCTTCTCTTCCAGGTGTCCCAAGATAGTGTCTGTCCTTCTTCCACCAACTGGCCCTACCTGCTTATGCCGCTCTGCCTATGAGGTTTTCTAGACTGTCTAACAGGTAATCTCTGGAGTCCCAGTGAAGTCCCATTTTGGGGACAGCTTGCTATAATGCGGAATTCACAGAATTGGCCAGACCCCATACCACACTTTGGCCGCTTCCTGCAGACATAAAAACCCTTCCTCTTATGAGCCAGTTAGCATAGTGCTGAACATAACACCCATTGATGTCTCATCCTGGTGGAGGAGCATTCTGCTTTTTTTCAACTGGAAGGACCAACAGTCAAGTTGAATATCGGGTAGCCCTAGACATTCTTTCTCCAGCTTCCTTCTCAACGTTTTCCAAGAGAGTCATATGCCCTTGCTTGCCCAGACAAAAGATGTGATTTTTCCTCATATTTTCATAAGGCCTTCTTATCAAAGTTTAGTGGGATATTATCAAACAGATAGGGGCATTTAGGTAAGATAGACATTTTGACTAGATCTTTCCAACCATATATGGTGAGAAGGAGGTTCTGCTATTTCTTTAATAACCTATTTGTCTCTATCCTGATCCTCTCGAAGTTCACCGCGGGGATTTTTTCTAGATCTTGTGTAATTGTTAGTCCCAGGTATCTTATTTCCATTATGCTTGGTGTTTCCTTGCAGCTCTGATTTCATGACATTATCTCAGTTTTTTCCTCATAGTCGGATATCTTGCCAAAACGTTGAACTTCTGACATTAGTTGTGGTATAGCGCATGCAGCATTTCAGGTGTAAACCATTAAATCATCAGCATAAAGAGATATTTTCCTGGAATATGCCCCTACTACAAATGGTTTCATTTTCCTGTTCAGTCTCAGGCTTTGGGCAAGGGGTTCGATGTATAAATCGAAAAGAATAGGTGCAAGGGGGCAGCCCTGCCTGGTCCCTCTTTGTATTTTCACAGGTGTGGACAGATTATCATTTATCAGTGAGATCTCCAAGGTTATTGGGTGGTCTATTGAACCTAGCAGGGTGTGGGTCAGCTTCCTCATGTTTCTTTCAGGTAAAAAACCTTTCTGATTCTCGTTTATTAGTCTCCCCACTGCATCATTTACCCGAATGGCTAGAATACTGGTAAAAGCTTTATAATCACAATTCATGAGAAGGGGCGGCTAGTAGTCTTTGAAAGTAGTGGGGCAAATAAAGTGTCCCACTGCTTCCAAAAACTAAATTAGATAGCACCTACCTCCAAAAATCCAAAGTAAAACAACCCCTCCCTCCAAAACCCAAATAAAACAACCCCTCCAGCCAAACCCCCAAAATTACACATAAACTAATTACATGATTTACACATTTAATATATAAAAGATAAAAGTAAATTGTACTTACCCAGGGGCTACAACACATTCTCCTTCGTGTTCTGCAGTCTGTGGCAGGAAGAGGTCCCCTAACCAATCCAGATGCTGCTCTCATGCTGTTAACGAGCATGAGAGGAGTGCCAGGATTGGATGGAGTGGGTTGCACGATGCTCCTTTAGGCCCTGGAGGCCCAATGCTTGCGCTCCAGACAACTGGGTGGAGCTTTGCCCGGCGAACGACAGCCAGCCAAACTGACATGCACACTTTGCAGTGTCTGGCCAGTCCTCCATGCTGCCAATCGGCAGCAGAGGACACGTCCCCATTTTTCCTAGCTCAGGGGGAAGTATGGCGGCTGTTGTGAGCCACGCTAAGGGCCCTATTATGAGTTTGACGGACGGTGTGGCAGCAGGACCTCCCCACCAATGCACCGCCAAACCTGTGTGGAGACCGCCCGCCCTATTCTGGCCTTTTAAGTCGTTGGCAGGCTCTTCCTTTGGCATTCACATGACGGTGCCTATTAAATAGGCACCAGCATGGGAACATGAAAGGAAGTTCCAGCATGCATGGACGGCCCCCCTGGGTGCATCGACAAGATGTGAGGCACAAGGGGGCCCTTGAACCAAAATAAAGTTGATTTGACTGACTGAAATACTGTTGCACTCGTTGGAGTGGGAATAGTAAAATGTACCCCTCCGCAATCCAACATTTTCCCTACTGTTGCATTTATTGGAGTTGGAATAGTACATTTTACCCCTCTGCAATCCAACAATTTCCTTACTGTTGCACAGACTGGAGTGGGAATAATACATTTTCCCTCCTCCCCCCGCAATCCAACACTTTCCCTACTGTTGCACTGACTGGAGTGGGAATAATAAATTTAAAAAAAGAAAACACAAGGAGACGATGGACGGAGTGCTGAAACTTTTCAGACACTCACCCCAGTCACAGATCTGGGTTGAATCCATCATCGTTCTTTAGCTCACTTCGCCACCCCAGTTCAGACACAGCTATATGCAAATCAGTCTTGACCCTGTGCCTCATGGGTACAGTCCAGCCCGAACTGCCAAGCCATGTCTTCCCTGGACCGGAAACAAGCATCCTGGGACCGGTTTTGGGCTAACAGCCCTCATCGGCCAGGCTAGCTTGAATCCAGTGGCAAAGTGAGCAAGGGACCCACGTCTGGGCATACCCTGCCAACTTAGGGCGAACAAATAAATGTTACCCCTCCGTAATCCAACACTTTCTCTACTGTCGCACTCATTGGAGTGGGAATAGTAAATTTTGCCCCTCTGCAATCCAACACTTTCCCTACTGTTGCACTTACTGGAGTTGGACTAGTACATTTTACCCCTCCGCAATCCAACACTTTCCATACTGTTGCAGTGACTTGAATAGGAATAGTAAATTTCACCCCTCCACAATCCAACACTTTCTCTGCTGTTAAACTCATTGGAGTGGGAATAGTAAATGTTACCCCTGTATGATGTAACAGTTTTCCTACTGTTGTGTTGTGTGAAGTGGGAGTAGTACATTTTATACATCCTTAGTACAGCACTTTGCCTAGTTTTGTATAAATTGTAGTGGTAATAGTATATGTATTAAATGTAAAATTGCACAATTTATTTTATATTTTTACAATTTATATTACTCTGTTTTTGCTCATTTAAAATTATAATATTTATAATTGTAAATGGTCTTAATGTGTAAAATATTTTTTATTAAATTGTAAGAAATGTATGTTGTTTACTTTTAATTTTATTTAAAATGGTTTGTTTTTTAAATATTTTATGTTATTGCTATATATATATATATATATTCACTGAAAAAAACACAGGTTTCAGGGACGTTATAGTTAGTTGGACATTTCACTCGTACAAAACCAGAGAAATTTGGCCGTTATAGTTAGTTGAGCTAACTATAACTCGTGCCCCCGCAATGCACTGCTGATGACGTCACATATTACATCCCTCATGACATGGTCAGTGACATCACTGATGACATCACTGATGACATCTCAAATGACATCACTGATGCCCCCGGCCTAGTTTATATATATTTTTTCTTATTTATACGGGAGGGGGGCCACATGGCCCCCCTTCCCTTGGCCACTTTTGGCCCCGGGGAACCCATCCCCCAGGGCCTGGCCTCGTTTATTTAAGAAAAAAAAAAAAAAATCTGTACAGGGGGGGGGGGGGGCGCATGGCCCCCTTCCCTGGGCCACTTCTGGCCCCGGGGACCCCATCACCCGGGGCCTAGCCAGTCTTTATTTTTAATTTTAGAGGGGGGCCGCGTGGCCTCCCTCCTGAGGCCAATTATGGCCCCGGGGACCCCATCCCCGGGGCCAGCCTTCCGTTTAAAAAAAAAAAAAAAAAAATTAAAGGGGAGGGGGGCCACTCCTGGGCCACTTTTGGCCCCGGGGACCCCATCCCCCGGGTCGGCCCTCATGTTGGGGACCGCGGGGGGAGCCCCAATGCCCCTGCGGTTCCAGCCGGCTCCCCGCCTCCTGCGGGAGCCATCATTGCTTTTGGACAAGGGGAGCTGCTGACATGCAGCTCCCCTTGTCCAAAAGCAATTCTGCTTTGCTTCGTGGAAGCGAGAGAAGGTTTCCTGCTCTCGATTCCATGAAGCAAAGCAGAAGTTTGCAATGACAGGGCGGCAGCAGTGCTCCCACCCTACCATTGCAAACTGCTATGTCCCGGGGGTGGGCACCCCGGGACATAGCTGGAGCTGGCCTTGGGGGGGTGATGGTCCCCAGGGCCAAGGAGGGCTCCAGGAGGGGGGCCGCACAGCCCCCTCCCTTCGTGTGCAAAGCCCCGGGGAGGTGGTGGTCCCCGGGTCTGTGTGGGGGAGGCATAAGCCCCCCCACGCATTTTATTTTGGAAAAAAGCCCCAGGGAGGTGTCAGTCCCCAGGGCTGTGGGGGGCTGCGTGCCCCCTGCATGTAATCAGCATGGCCCCAGGGAGGTGGCAGTCCCCGGGGCTGCGGGGGCCACCGCGGGTCCTCGCACTATATTTTTTGATTGCCCCCGGGATCTGGCCCACCCGGGGGCTGATTAAAACGAAGCGCGGGAGACCACGCTTCGTGTTTTTAAATTTTTCAGCAGGATTCGCACACCCAGTGCAAATCCTGCTGATTTAAAAAAAAAAAATGCTTTTTGAGGCCCTGGGGGTCCCTGATGTCATCATTCCCTGATGTCATTGCTGTGTTTGCTGTCATTGGAATGAACCATAAGGGAATCTGTTTTGAGAGTGCGGTTTCTTTTGAGGACACATTTTTGGTATGCATATAGAAGGTGTCTCCAGCCGTGAAACCCCACCACTGCATAAAAAAGGCAGGTCTGTGTAACTAGGATCGTGGTCACAGGAACGGAACAACAGTTTGTGGGATTTCAAAGTAGATTTACAGCTGACCCATTTAGATGGCATTGGGAGGCCCACTGGGACAAAGACATTTGTTTGGAGTCTGTGCTTGATGGAACAAACCCACGTAGAGGGTGAAATATTTTTATGCAGAACTACGATTACCAGTATGCTTTGCCACATTGGAGGCCCACTTAAGGGCGGGACTACTATTTAAATAGGTAATCACTGTAGTGATACAGCCCTGCAATTTCACCACGCACTGGCCTGTGATCAAGGGCGGGTAGCCGAAACGCGTTAGGCCTGCAGAATAATCATTCTCTGATGTCATTGCTGTGTTTGCTGTCGATGGAATAAACCACAAGAGAGCCTGTTTTGAGAGTGCGGTTCTTTCGAGGAAGAATTTTTGATATATATACATATGTTAAATAGTGATGCTAAATGTTTATATAAAGCCATTCCCCATGCAGTAAAAATTGAGGTCTTTTAACAAACTTAATGGTTGAATGAAGGAGGCAAAAATAAGTGTACTTTGTGGCTACCGAACATGTTTTACACCATAATTATTTCAGACACTGACAGCAATTTTGTTTTTGCAGTAGAAAACTGATTTAATGTTGACAACGATAGATAAATTCTGGCTCTCACGCATACAGAATAGTTTTCTTACCTGACCTGGTATTAAAAAGGCATTAGAAAGGAGGCCATGTTATGGTCTAGTACATGGCGTCTTGAATTCCACACTGGATGACAGTATTTGACTTATTATCGCGATCACTGGTTGCCTTCAGAAATAATATGTTCCACAAATACATGTAAAGGAAAAAGATTTTTTTATATTCAAGTTGATATCACCCAAGAAGCCCAACTCACGTACTCTATTAAAAAAACTTTTATGGGTTACAAATGCAGTCTCAGATGAAAGTGGTTTCATGCTGTGATCCTCAGGAAGCTCCTAAAAGAAATGTAGAGAGTGGCCTTGACAAAGCTATGTTGGAGGAGGTCAAACAGAAGGTCACAGATAAGATGTGTTCTTTTAAGTCTGTCTGTAACAGGAGTCAAAAACTCAGAATTTGGATTTGTGAACACTCATTAAATAATTTTAATATAATTATGATCAAGCATTAGCAAAGACAGTAAATGTGGCTTACGGCCAAAATGCACAGCAGGGATTTGTTTTTGTGTTTGAACAAGATGGTCCTAAAACTCTGTGAGTTATCTTCTAATGCATGAAAGCCGTTTCTGATTTTTCTGGCTGGATCCTTTTATCTATGCATTTACTCATCCATCCATGCATACACTCAATAGCTCATCATCCTTGCTCTTAGTTCTCCATCCTTGCACTCATGCATCTATTCATCCATCCATTGATTAATTTTTATAGTCACCCACTCGCTCACCCCTAATATCACGGGGATTATCTCACCAATAAATGAAAAATACTTTAAGGCAATAGGTAGACCTATTAGCTTTGCTGATTTTTTATGAGGGGTGTAAGAGAGCTGTAGTAGTGTGTGACGTCTAGTCTTTTAGGAGTGCAAGAATTTGTTGGTAGGGTGAGACTGTGAGTGATTGAGGGAGTGTGAGAATACTATCAGTACGGTCTGACTGCTGTTCTATGACAGATGTGTGTACTGTGGGTAGTGTGTGACCAATAATCTAAAAGGTGTGGATAGATTTTCTGGAAGAGTGTCTGTACACACAAAAGGTGATGAGTAGAATCCTTGCAAGTCGGTTAAACTACTGGCATTTGTCCTGGGTAACATCCCTGGTGGTTTATTGCACACCTGCAGCCAGGACACCATCAGAATGCAGACTCAAAAGAATAAAAAGGAAAAACAAGGCAGCAAGCTTTCCATCCAAGCACACAGGATCTGCAAAAGCATCCCTGTTTAAATCAATATTGCCCCAACGCTGCTCCAATTTACTAAAGAGTTGAAGGCATACCACTTTAAAGAACACTACATCAAAACACACTTAACATCCAAAATACAGCTACCTCTCCTATAAGATGTTGAATTGTGCTTGTCTTTGACCCCGTACAGTGCTCTACTGCCTTTTGGCTAGGTTTGAACTACAAAAATATAATACACATAAATACATAAAATTACAACCCAATTTTCATCCACTGGTCTATTTGAGCCACAGGTCAACCTTATGCAAATTTGTACTGACCCTGCTCCTCATGGAAACAGTCCCTCTGAACTGACACGTGAGGTACCCTCCACCCCCAGAAGGGAATACAAACAACTCCAGATTAGATCTGGCCTCATCATGCCTTGTCAGTGAAGGCTAGCCGGGTCTGGTGGCTTAGTGGACTAATTCGTCCGCCGTAGGGTCCTGTGTTCAACCTCATAGTCACAGCTTCAAATTTCCAGTGTGTCCACTCAGCCTTTCATCCTTCTGAGGTTGACAAAATGAGTACCATTGAGTTGGGTAACAATAAACATCTGTTATTCAGCGCCAAGATACACCTGGGTGAATGTGTGCTTTACAAATACACATATTATTATCCTGTGGCACAGGGAGCAAGGGACTCATGTATAAGCATATATTTGGCCAATTAGCATGTTACATCATACACAGAGAAGGTAGGATATGTTTCAGCTTGGAACGGGACAATTCCTTCAGTTTGCCAAAATAGTGGCTACTGCATGAGGGATTTCGCTGTCTTTTTCTGAGATCCTGCACTTTTCCTACACCTTGGAAACTCTGTTGGCTATGGCAGGAGGCTGATCTCCCATATCTACAGGGCTCTGAGGGAGAACACTCCTTTGGCCAAGCTCTTAATACAGCACAAATGGCAAGAGATTCTGTAGGCACGCCTCTCAATGAAAGATTGGGAGGGAATACATCAGGGAATGAAATCCTCGTCCACCAACTGCTGCAATACAACGTGGTACATCAGGTTTATCTTTCTCCTAGTAGGTTACATGCTATATACCCAGCGCGTTCTTCTGTGTACTCCCAATGCAGAGGACGGGGTGCAGATTTCTTACATATGATTTGGGGCTGTCTAAATATAGATGAATACTGGAAGACAGTTCTCGCATCATTGGGCACGGCCTCAGGGTGGACAATCTCCAGGGAGGTGGGTCATTGTCTTTTGGGATGTATCCCCTTTAAGAAAAAAAAGAAGTTAAGTCGAAAATTTCTTATCCTGGGGCTGGTATTGGCAAAGTGTTGAATTGCTCTGGGGTGGCTGCCATCGATTGCGCCAAAAATTAATGACTGGCTGAAAGATATGGCTGAGTGGGCGAATGCTGAGGAGAGCCACGTGCGCAAGACGTGCAGGGAAAATAGACTGGTAGATGATCTACGGGCCTGGGTGGCAATGCTTTCTGAGCTGTTAGCTCCACCAGATGAGTTGTCCCCTTAAAAATGTGAGCGGTTATGGACATGGAGATGACACAATTGAAATCAGGGGTCATGAGATCACTTTTAGCTTATGCTTTGCAAATTTCATACTTGAACCTTTGCTCTCTGTTCTGTCATTGGAAATTATCAACATTGCACTGTACGGATACATTGTACTTAGACCATATTTGAGCCTGAGGCGGTGAGGGGGCCACAAGAGATGTTTTCCCTGTTTAAATATTGTGTTGATATCAACTTTGTCAGTATTGGTACTGTGAGTATGAAAATGCCAATAGAAACTCATACTTAAAAAAAGAAACACAGACAAGATGATGTAGTAATGTCTTCAAATACTCTAAATGACTAACAATTGCTTTGGGTAGCATTTCAATCCATTATTTTTCACCAGCTGTGCCACTTTACACCATCCTCGTCTTGAATGGCACAGTGGGAGAAAAATGATGGGTTAGAATGATAACTAGAGAGATTGTGAGTGGTTTAGACTAATTGCAAGCACTCCTTCCAACTCCTTTGTATGTCAATGCATAAAAAAGAGCCTAAGAAATAAATTCAGCAAGTGTCTGTTTCTTTGCTGCAACACAGATTTGCGTGTCTATGTCCCAGCAAGGAGTCAGATGCTGTTTGGAAGTTTTCTTAGACTAAGGAAAAATTAAAACAGCATATTGCAATGTTTCTCTGCCCAAGCAAGGATATTCATGTTTGATTTTCTTCTTAAGATAATAAAATCCAAACTATGTCTGACTCTCTGTTGGGGTACAGAAAAGTGTGTCTCTACTCTAAAAGAGTCAGGAATGGCTTGGATTTTTTTTTCCTAAGAAAAAACAAATAACATCTGGCTCCTTGCTGGGGCACAGACACACAGTTTTCTCTCACAATGCTTCTCTTTCCATAAAAAGCATTGTGAGATAAAAGAGTTGTTAGTCCAGGCGCTCAAAAGAAGCCAGATGTTGTTTAGATTTTTGCAAGAAAAAGTCCAAATGGCATCAGGTGCCTTGCTGGGACACAAAGATACAGCACCGTCCTCCTACAATACTTCTCATAGAGACAGAAGCATTATGAGAAAAAGGATCTGTCTTCCACATGAAAGAAATGAACCAGGAATAATCATAGTTTTCAATTTCCACCCATGAGTCATTTCTTCTGTGGTGGGTGGAGGGTAAATGGTGTGAAGCATACCTGTCCGCAAAAGACTTTTGCGTGCTGCAGCTCCTGTATTGGTACACACAGACTGAGCACTGCTGTGAGAGATATGCGTGTTACTGCTTTGACGCCCTTCGTTTGCTGCAGCTTGACAGTTCCACAGCTCTCTTTTATTGGCTTTTAAGAGGCTTGTTGAACCCGGGACACATCTTCCCCTAACTCCATAAATTGAAATTACCAATCATTTAAAACTGAATCTCAGCATTGATGAACTCGAAGACCTCGGCCAGTAGTGACACGTCTCTGTGTTCCCAAAGCGACAACAGCCAGACAGCATGGCTGCTGAGCTGCTGAAAATGTTGCATGAGAAAGTTGCTGCGGCTCATGTGGAACTGGGGAAGAACCCGGGGCCGAGCCCCCCACCCAAGCCCCCGCCAACAATTACAACCGCAACTCTCTGTAACTCAAGTGCACAGTACGCAGAGAGTGCAGAGCCGCTGCAGAGGGAGTGCTGGGGCTGGCAGGAGCACTGAAGGGCCAATGGCAGTCGCAGCATTAACGGTGAGGCGAGCTGGTGGGAGATGAGGTGAGGCCAGTCGAGGGGAGCTTCAAAGGCTCATTTAATTGTTCTAACAGACCAGTGCCGCAAACGGGACAGTCAGCCCCCCAGGCCCTGTGGAGAATTTCCCCTACCTCTCCCCTCCCCTTTGGCATGCTTTAGCCCAGACCAGCGCCTCAGAGCCCTTCCCACTGAACAGGCTCCCTGCCATATTCTCTGCCATCGACACTGCCCTACCAACATCGCCACTGGCAGTTGGGGCAGGCTGCAGGCTGGTTGTTTGTTTACAGAGGCCCTAGAAGAAGAGTCTAAAAAAAGGGGTGTCTAGCAGATGAGGTAGCAGTAGGTTAGTTCCTTCTGCACAGGCAGAGCCCTGGGTAAAGCCCCACTCCACGGAGGTGTCCCAGTCAGGTCTGGGTGTGACTTTTGGAGAAGGGAGAGCTTCCAGCCTTGCCCGGCTTGACCCCCCGGATACAGCCTGGCAGCCTGGTAGCAAAAGACATGCTTCAAAGCAGTGGCGCGGCGTGGCCTGGGTCGTGCAGGGCCTAGCACAGTGCTCAATGAAAAACACATCACTGCATTAGGCTATCTGTTGCGGAATACCCCGAGCGGTCTTCCGTCGATTATTTTACCCCTGGGGACGCACCCACCCCGAGATGTGCGTGCACTGCAACAATGTTTAGAAGAGCCCGGATGGCTCTCTACATCCCTCCTTTTCTTTAACACATGTCCATCACCTGTCATACCCTCAGGGGGATGTGCAAACAAAGTCTCTGAACCTTTGGCTTGGTGCAGGGTTCGGCCAGAGATCATACTTCTGACTCCGGGAGCTGGAACTGGCCCCTCCTTCGGCCTGTGTGTTTGGCACAGGTGTGGTCATGGTGTCTTGGTTGAGATTCTCAGGGGTCGGCGCATCCGCGCTCGCCCTGGGCCTGTTCAAGCCTTGATCTGGAATTGGTGATCCTCGTGGACTGTTGTTGAGGTGATCACCAGTCTCATCGACTTCTTCTGGGTCCGTGCAGTGCTCATATGCTCTCTTGAACCATGCCACATTTCTGGTGACCACTTGCTGACCTCTTCTCGCAGAGACCATCGTCCCTTGAACGTGGATTACTTTCCACACCTCTGGCTCATACGGGGTCCGAAATTTCCAACCTGGATGTCGGGCTTTGACTACTACATGGTCTCCTACTTTCACCGATGGCGTCCTGGTGCCCCTGGCAAGACTTGCCTTCTGATTTGTCACCTCTCTCCGGGCTTGTACTGCCACATCATCTCTTTCAGGAGGCCTCTAGGCAGGGTCGGTCGGGATGCTGTCTCGCGGGGCTCCCCTGAAGAGTAGGTGAGAGGGTGCACAGCGAGTGGTGCTGTGGGGAATCTGTCTATAGGCATCTAGGAATTGATGTAAGGCTTTTTCAGCGTCTTCTCCCTATTCCACAGCAATGCACAGTGCCGGTTGAGCTTCCTTATGAATCGCTCAACCTTGCCATTCACTTGCAGCCACTGTGGGGTGATTTTTCAGTGTCGAATGGCGTTCTTCTCTAAGTATTCTTGAAACTCTCGGCCCTGGAAGGGAGGTCCGTTGTCGGACCTGATTTCTTCTGTGAGGCCCATGAACGCGAAAGTCTTGTCAATAACCTTTTGTACTTGTGTGAATGCTGTGGATGCAACTACCTCCACTATAGGGAATTTGGAGAATTAATCCATTAGTACCAGGGTACTGAGGCCATCGGGGAAGCTGCCAAAGTCGATTAGGATTTTGGACCAGGGCATATCACTCAGCTCCTCGGTGATGACTGGTGCTGGTGCGGGCTCGCCTCCTGTTAAGGTACATGAGTGGCAGTGTCTGATCTTCTCTTCCACCATGGCATCCATGCCTGGAAATCATACCTTGCTTCGGAGGTGTGCCTTAGTTTTCACCATCCCTTGTTACCCCAAGTGCGCAAGCCCAATGACTCGACCCTGCAACTCTCTTGGGACTACAATGACGTGGCCCCTCAACACGACACTGTGCTATCCTTTGCTCACTTCGCTGCGGACTCTCCACAGTTGTTGTCGTGCATGATGGTCCTCGGCGATGAGTGCTTGTGCACCATCTAAGAAGCGGGCCTATCCGTTGGTCTGCAAGGATTCCTTGACTCTTGTCAATGTTACGTCCTTGGTCATGGCTAGCCCGATCTCCTCGAGTGTCACAGCTTTGGGACAGGCTTCCTGAGTGATCATTCTGACGAACGCTTCGGTGCGTTCCACATCTGGGGGCATGCGCAGCACGTCAGTCACTTCTGGGTGCCTCGAGAGATAATCTGCTGGGTTGTGTGCTCCAGAATGGAATATGACTTTAAATCTGTAGGCTTGTAGTTGTACTGCCCATCTTTCTATTCTGGGGGGTGCCAGTATCGACGTTCCTGCGAACAGGGGAAGTAGCGGCTGGTGGTCCGTCACCACTTGGAACTCTTGCCCTTAGAGATACAGGTGAAAATGTTGGCACGCCCACCTGATAGCAAGGGCTTCTCTTTCAATCTGGGTGTATCTTGTTTCCATGTCCGACAGGGCTCAAATGGCGTATGCAACTGGTGCCCAGCTATCTCTGGTACTTCCTTGGAGAAGGACTGTCCTGAGGCCGACGGGGCTGGCGTCTACTACCAGTTCGGTACGCCTTCCTGGGTGAAAGTAGGCCATAACCGTCTTCTCCATTAGCGCTGTCTTAATGGCATGGAACGCAGTGTTAGACACAGTGGTCCATTCCCAGGTGCTTCCACTGCACATGATGGCTCGCAGCGGCTCAGACAGCGAGGCCATATTTGGTATGAACCGGCCGCAGTAGGTGGCCATACCCAGAAAACTGTGGACTTCAGTTGGCGTGGTGGGGTACTGGCCGACCGGATGGCTGCCGCTTTCTTGGGGTCCACTTTTAGCCCTTCCCTTGAGAATATGTACCCAAAGAAGTCTATGGATTCTTGGTAGAAGGAGCACTTTGCCCTATGGAGAGTCAGGCCGCAGTCCTCCAGTCGTTGGAGCGTGGCTCGCAGGTGTTTGTGATGGTCCTCTAAAGTGTTTGAGAACACCAGAATGTTGTCACTAAGGTTAATGACTCCTTGCAACCCAGACAGGTCTTTTTTGATGGTGTTTTGGAAAACTTCCGTGGCTGAGGACACCCTGAAACTCAGCCTTTTGTACCTCCGGAGGCCTACGTGGGTGGAGAACGTGATGATGTATCAGCTCTCCGGCTCCAGTTTCAGCTGATGGTATCCAGTGTTCAAATCAAGTTTTGAAAACCACATGGCTCCGTTGAGGTCTGCCACTATGTCGTCCATCGTGGGGGTCAGGTGCCGTTCTCTCTTGACTGCCTGATTTGGGAGGCGCATATCTACACAGGGCCAGATGCACCAGGCTGTTTGGGTTTTGGTGCGACGACCAGCGTTGACACCCATGGGGTTGGTCCAGATACTTTCTCGATGACATTGAGGTCTTCCAGTTTCTTCAGCTCTACTTCTACTTGTGGGCGGAGATGGAACGGCACTATCCTATGCCTCCGAGCCGTCGGCCTGACAGTCGGGTCGATATGTAATTTGAACTGTTTCCCCTTGAGTTTTCTTAGTCACTCAAACAGTTTCGGGAATTCTTGTAGGATGGCTTCGGCATGGGTGTCGTGTACTTGATTCTCAAAGAAAACCAGGCCCAGGTCTTCTGCCATATGAAAGCCGAGTAAAGTCCCTTTCTTCCTTTCGGTAATGTGGAACCTGGCTTTGGTGGTGTGCCTGTCGCTGGTGACCTCTGCTTCGATCACTCTTCTGAGAGGGAGTGGATGAGTCCCTCCATATGTATCTATTCTGGCCTTCGTGGGGGCGAGTGCAGGGCGTGGAGATAGCCTCTCATAATGCTCCGAGTCCATGACATTCACAGATGCCGCCGTGTCGATTAGTGCTTGGACGGTGGATCCGGCCACTTTGATGGAACACATGGGAGGGTCTCTTCTGTTTTTATGACCGGCAAACAAAAGATATGACGAACACGTCATCATCATCGTCTTCCGTGGTGAGACTGCACCCTGGTGTTGGACCCTCTTCCTGGGCCTATGTGTCATGGAGCGACAGTTGATGCAGTTGCTGGGTCGCCCCACATGATTTGGAGTAGGTTGGTCGAAACCTGCTGCTTCTGCACACTTTTGCAAAGTGGTTTGTTTTCCCGGAGCGGGTACAGATCTTCCCTTTTGCAAAACATGGGCCAGCTGGAGGGTGTTCCGTTCCGCAGTTGCTGCATGCATCGCCCATCTGCGGTCTCGTGGTCGTGCGTGTGGCACCTGGGTGTCGTTGGATCGCCTCAACTCTTTCTTCTTTGACTTGGTTGTACCTGGGGGTGTGAGATGTTGTGGTGCCTCTGTTGAGGGCCGCCTCCATTTCTTCTGCACGAGCAGCGGACAGCTCATTGGACCTAGCAAGAATGAGTATATCGTCCAACGATATCCCCAGTTGATGGAGGATCAGCTTCTCTAGGAGGACTGAGCGACACCGCTGGATCACCTGGACCCATATCTCTTCTCTTTGATCAGCAAAAGTGCATGTACTTGCCAGGCGTAAAACATGTCCACTGATTTGTTGTCGGACTGCTTCGCTTGCCGCAGTTTAAATCGCTCGAAATCAGGATTGAGCTGGGGGTAAAAATGGCGACCGCCGCCTCGTAGTCATCATTGTTTCCCATGTTTGGGAGTGTTTCGAAGAGGTCGTAGATCACGCACTGCCATAGTATCTGAGCAGTGACCGTTTTACTTTTACATTGTCTCCCGCGTGCCGTGAAATAGTGGTTGAGGTGTCCTATCCAGGCCTTCCATCATGGGGCCGCACTTGCCGGGTTCGCCGTTTTGCTGAACAGGGGGAGGAGAAACTGCTGTATGGCTGTGTAGTTGGGGGGGCGCTGGAGCACCTGTTTGTTGTTCCCCAGCATCTGCTTGCGGGCCCGCAGCACCTGCCTGTCGTGGCATGCTCATAGCAGTCTGGCTTGCCGTGGCCTAGATGTGTGTAGAGTTGTATTCTTGTGGTGTCTGCTCCCCCACAATGTGCAGACTTTATCTAGTGACTGTATCCTGTCCAGTATCTCTTGGTATCATAAATGCCCTTTTTAGGTCTCGCCTAGGCAGCGCGTATGCGCTGTCTCTCCAAGACATCTAGTAATCTATATGCGTGGTGAAACTCCGCCTATTGCTGGGTAATTTCTCGCCGCTTGCCACTAGTTAACTTTTGCATTTTTTTTGTTAGCAGGCTTATTATTGGCTCTTCATCCGATACGTAACTTCCGTTCATTCCGGAAGCAGCACCGCCTAACTTAAGTCTCGTTACGCTTACACAGCGTAATTGTTTTTTTTTAAAATAGTGCGCATTAACATGCGCACGCAACCTTACATTATACGCATGCGCCAAAAGTATCCCGGCCGCCGAACGCACGTTTGTGGTAAATCACCTCATCTATAGAGTTAAACCTCCACTCTGGAATCTCTTGCAAGGTTGCCTGCATTGGGCCTGCTGCCAAAGATAGTTATGCTTCGATGGCTCACAGGTATGTGAACTTTAGACCTCAACAGCTAATCTGTTCGTAAATCAGCACTGCGCCGCAGCGCCCATGTCGCCTTTCCCTTTCCAGCAGCACTTGAAGCGGCCGTGGCGATTTAAAAAACAGATTAACACACGGCACTGTTGTACAGCCGCCTCTCCAAATGGGGCTGTCCCCGACGCTTCCTACCACCGTCATATTTCTCGTAGCCGGTAACCCTCCTTCTGTGTGTTCGCTGTTGGCTGCTCCCGAACATGCACTGCAGCGTCTGCAAACTCCTGTGTGCGGCATGAAGCACCCCTCCTCCTCGCCTCCCGTCTCACTCCACGTTTTACCTCAGCCTCCCGTCTCTCTCCACATTTTACCTCTGCCCCCCTCCTCCTCACCTCCCGTCTCTCTCCACATTTTAACTCTGCCCCCTCCCTCCACATTATACTTCTATGTCTCTCCTCTTTTTTTTCCCATTGTTTTCCTATCCTAGTTCCACTGCCTTCATCTCTTCTTCTTCTAGTCTTATCCCCTCCCTCCTTTTTCCTCCCAGTTCGTCCTATTCCGGCTCCAGACAATAATGGCAAAGGTAAAAAGAGTTGTTACCACATAGTTACAAAAGATACCCGAAAAAACTTTCCTAAAAATCGAGTTCAATTGCAAATCCTCAGATGGGAAATAAAAAGGAAGTAAAAGGTCTATCCCCTACAAGACGGATACGTTCGTCATCACTCATTACAATATTATCTGCAAGCGTAATCGAAGTATCACCAATGGCAGGTAGGCATCTGCATCCCACAGCACATTGTTAACTGCATTACAATCAATCAACGTCTTGAAATGTAAATAGGACAAACTTGATTTGCATATCAATTTAATGAATTTCATGGCGGCACACATTATGGGGATAAACTTGAAGCTGGATTCCCTAACAGCATTAATCACAAAAGTACCACCGAATTACCAGGTAATCCCTCTCCGAATACCTGTGTATGCCGACCTATAACAAATTGGCTATGCTTCCAGAAATACTCACAGGAATTTTAAAAACAGCAAGAACCACCCTCAAAAATTACCCAGCCATCCCAAAGCATACACACAGTTTGAATTAAGAACCATTAGGTGCAGTCTCTGCCCTACAGGAGATGGATTGTGAAAGTGAGCCCAACAAAGCAGAAGTGGAATGGGCCAATTTTACAGGCATAAACCAGGACACTCCTACACCGCTGTCGACCTCCAGCCCGTCATTTGGCAAGTTAACAAAAAGGCAGCAGAAAAAGGAAAGAAAGACAAGGCATAAGCACCCCAAACAAATGGAACCAGGCATCAAACAAATCTATCCAATCTTTTCACAACACCGTAAACCAACATTAGCTAATGTATCCATAAATGTCGACAGCGAGAACCTTTCAGGGCTGTTGGCCTTGGCTCACTCTCCTATGTTAAATAAATCATCACAAAAAAGGTGAATATCATATCAAACAGATTAGAGCACTCCCACAGATCAAGTAAAAGGCAAACCCCAGCCGAGTCAAAAGGGGTTTCACAAACAGAAAAAATTACTCTACAACCAAGAGAAAAAAAAACGGGACCACCAACGCAAACAGAGGGCCAAATAGACAAAAAGGCAAATCCAGGACATAATATGAGTAATTCTGTTTCAAACCAGCCCCCCGGTTTGACACTTTCCCCCTTAATTTCCTACGACCAAGTAAACGCATCACCAAAAATAAGCCAGCATGGAAATTTAAACAAACAAAATCTTTGCAAACGGAATCCCAATCTATAACCTCAGACGGCCAAGAGCTCTCATGCAAGCTAAACAAAAATGGGACTCCCAATGCCAACCCTTCACTGCAAAATGTCAGCCAGATTGCAGGGAATTTGCTCTCCCACATGGCAACCCAAAAGGTTAACATCTCGAACCAAGTACAAGCTTCACTAAATAAAGCAGGCCTGGATAGACAAGAAGCTCTATTCAATGCTAAGGATCCAAAATCCACCTTTCCAGTGGAATCACCTTATAGCATTAACGGTTGCCTAACAAAATTGACATTTCTGCCCTAATATTCAACCCAA
Organism: Calotriton arnoldi; assembly: GCA_963921515.1. Taxonomy (NCBI): domain Eukaryota; kingdom Metazoa; phylum Chordata; class Amphibia; order Caudata; family Salamandridae; genus Calotriton; species Calotriton arnoldi. Next base: position 351,391 of record CAWUFW010004894.1, on the reverse strand, counting down.
GGCAGGCAGGACATCTTAAATAAAGGAACCCTGATGAGGCCGTTTAGAGAGATTCCGGAATTAACTTGAATCACACCAGCAGACTTCCTAGCAGCGGAATTTCGGCCAGCAGAAAATCAGCACCATGCAGAAGCAATACTAATCACTTGGAATTCAAGCAAAATAGTTGATTTGATTTGCTCATTCAAAGCCACTTTTGAAACCTGGGGAATATCTTTACTAAAATAGCAGCCTTCCAAATACCCTTACCCCCTGTTACAAAAATCCTGCCGCCCCAAAATTAATCTGTTATAGAAAAAGGTCCAAAATCAATATTGTGAGGTGCAAGAAGTTCTTCTCCTGATTCATGGGCGAACACAGCACAAAGCCTGGCCAAAGACAGGCATAGTCGGTTGAAGCCTACGGTAGAAGACAAGCCTGGATCTCAAAAAGAACCAGCTGCAGCTCCTCCGCTATGGCGGAGGAGCGTCGCCCCACTGCTTTCTCGCAGTGCGAGAAGCAAAGACATAAAATGGTAATAACTTCTAGTTATTACCATTTTATGATTGCTTTGCGGGCGGGCGGGTGGGCAGTGCTGCTCTGCTCTCTGAGTGGGGCAGGGGAGGAGTGGTGTGCCCACTCCTGGGTGCACAAAGACTGTTTGGTCGGCCCTCTCGGGCCGCCCAAACCAGTCATGTGCACTTTGCCCTTTTCCATGCCGGCTGCAATGCAGCCTGCATGGAGAACATGCCCACCCCGCTAGCCCCTGGCTGAGCGCCGTGTTACGGCACTCCAGACTAATCACAATGCTGGATTGCAGCTTAGGGGAGGGAGCCTGCTTCCTGTTCCTGTCGGAGGCAAGAGAGCAGGAGAGCAGGAGCCGAGAAGATGCGGACCCAGCCTCAAAGTAAGTTTAAAACCTTTTTAAAAAAAAATTACAACACCCCACATGCGCGACCCCTCCCCGCAACATCTTCCTCTCTGCATGACCCCCGTGCCTGCCCCCCCACCCGCGAGCAATGCCGTCCGCAACTGAAAATAACTTAGATTTTCGCTGGTCCTGATTTTGCCCTGCAGCAAAAGGAAAGTGTCTCACCAGGGGCCTCACTAATGCTAACAAATAAAGAGCTCATCAATATTTGTTCATGGAACGTCCACAGATTTGGAACAATGTACAAGACAACGAGACCATGTCTTTTTTCCAAAAATTTGATTTAATTTTATTGCAAGAAACCTGGAGTTTAACTCCAATGCCTATAGTAGGCTTCCAGGAGCACCATATACCGGAAGAAAAAATCTCTAACTTTGGACATGCAAGGGGAGGTATGACCATATATATCTCCACAAAGTACATTTGGTTGTGCAAAGAAATTGATTCTGGAGAGAACTTGTTGCAAGTCTTAAAACTTGAAAGCAAAAAAGCACTTCAACAAGGCTCGAGCAGCTCATCCTCATAAACATATATATACACCTGAATGATAAATGAATGAATTATAGTCTTGTAGAGCGTGCACTTTGCCCAAAGGCTTCAAGGCGGTAGGGATAGAACCGGCAGTCATAAGTAGGAGGGATGGGTTTTAGCTGTTAAAGTACGAAGAGCCATGTTTTTAAAGACTTGCAAAAAGGTAGATGCGACTCTTGACAAGAGATCGTTAGAGGGAGAGTGTTCCAGAACTTAGAAGCGGCAACGGCAAAGGCTCTTCCCGCCACCTTGCCCTCCTGAACATAGGGACTACCAGCCAGCTTTTATTGGCAGACCACAGCTGTGTGGTGGGGACGTACCATTGGAAGAATCTTTTAATACCTTCGGGACCAGAATTATGAAGAGCCCTATGGACAAGGTATAGGGCCTTAAACAGAATTCTCTTTTCTAGAGGAAGCCAATGTAATTTACGAATTGCTGTAGAGACTGGGTGGAATTTGGGAAGATCTATCACAAGTCTTGCTGCCGCATTCTGTACAAGTTGCAGTTTGTGGATGGATCCCTTGTTGATGTCCAGGTAGAGCGCGTTACAATAATCCAACCTGGACAAAATCAAGGCAACAGCTGCCTGCTTTCGAGAAGAGAGAGAAAGACATGGAAAGAACTTCCTCAGGATCCTGATAACGCCAAAACAGGTAGACGCAGTTCTGTTGATCTGGGGGTCAAAAGAGAGTGAGTTGTCTACTATAACACCAAGAATCTTTCCTGATACAGCAGGGCAGGGGCATGGGCCGAGCATTTCAGGCCACCAGGAGTGGGACCATATGGATTGTTGACAGCCAAAGATCTGGACTTCTCTTTTGTCCCCAAGTAGTTGTCTACCATCCAAGCGGCCACAGCCTGCATGCAGCTTTTAAAATTTGCGGAAGCCTCAATGCTGTTAGTGATTGACACAATTATTTGTGTGTCATCCGCATAGGACAAAGCCTCCAGCCCAAAAGATCCAATTGCCTTGGCCAATGGAGAGACATAGATGTTGTATAAGTTTGAACTCAATGAGGAGCCCCGTGGCACCCCACAGAAGGTGTGAGTGGAGTCAGAATAAAATTGGTCAATTTTTACTATTTGTGACCTATCTGTACGAAATGAGGACAGAAGCTCCAAAGCGGAGCCTGAAACCCCAATTTCTTGAAGACGGTTGAACAGCCTTGTTGGCGAGATGGTATCAAAGGCCGCAGATAGGTCTAAGAGAATTAGTAGAGAAGTATGCCCAGCATCTACTTGAGTACGTATGTTGTTTACTGCAGATGTTAAAGCAGTCTCCGAAGCCATACTGGGAGCCATCAAGCAGGTGATGTTGCTCCAAGTAGGTGCTAAGTTGGGTATTTAGATGCTTCTCCAGAATCTTGGCTGGGACTGGTAGCAGCGAGATGGGGCGATAATTTTTAGGTTCTGAAGGGTCCTGGTTGATTTTCCTTAGTAAAGGTTTAGCCACCACTGTTTTCCAATTAAGTGGAAACTGCCCAGATGAAATGGGCAAGTTAAGCATGGACGTTAGGTGAGGGATAATCATCGCCCTTCCTAATTTCATAATCTTCACAAAAAAAGACAAAAAAGAAGGAAAGAAAAGACGGCAATCATTGTGAACTTAATAAAGCTGCTGCAAAACCAGCATAGACCAATGCTCATTATAGGTGATTTTAACACCAACATTGTTAGGAGGAATATAAACACTAGGAAGAACCACTGCGCATTAGACACAGTTAACCTGCAAAAACAGCTAGAAGCACAAGGGTTAACGATCCTGAATGGAAAATCAAAAGAGGATAGCCCAGCAGCAATTATGTTTTTAAGTGGCAAGAGCCAAAAAATCTGATTTCACTTTAGTCAGTGAAGAGATATTCCACCTGGTGAGCTCTTTTGAGATTTACTCCCACCCCAAATGTGACCACCTCCCTCAAGTTCTTAGAAGTGATATCAAGCTGCAACAAACAAGCATAACAAATGACTTAGCAGTAAGACCGGAAAGTTACAACTTAAAAAAACTAAAATGGCATGAAGTCAATGCAGGTCATCTAATGGACATGGCCCACCAGCATGCAAACGAGTCAGGGAAATGCAAAGAGGAGCAGACCGTGCAAGAATGGGCAGCTCTAAGAAAGGCCTTACTAATAAGATTCCCAAGAAAACCATATATTTATAGGAATATTGATGGTCAGAAAGCTCTGGGGGGCAAAGGTGTCAATCCTTGGTAAAACAGAGAACTGTGCAAAGAGAAAATCAAAATTGCCAGGAAAGTAACAAGATAGGCTGCAGAAGCAAAGAAGGGCAAACAAATAGACAAAGCTCAATTGATTTCCAAGTGAAAAAAATACAAAAATAATTGCCGGAAAGCACAAAGTGGGTACACCGAAGAACTTTGGGAAAAACTAGGCTGGTCTGGTAAACTGCCAAACAGTAAAGAGTTTTGGGGCACAATAAATGGCCTAACTAAAGGTCAGGCTCTGCTCCATTATGCAGGAATAAGAGAGGAAACCTGGAATGCATACGTATGCGAAATGTACACCACAAAATAGACAGAGTAACAACCAAAACCAAAGGAAGATAATTCAGGAGATGAAGTGGTCAAAGGACTCACTCATGGGAAACCTGAACTCAGAACAAATTCAAAGCCAGAACAATGAAGAGCCAACCAAGGAAACACCTGAGGGAAAGAACAGGTTCGCTAGACTAAGCATCCAAAGCCAGGTTGGTGACGATGCAGCAACGGAAACCCGCGACTCAATTATGCATGGACCAATAACACCACTGCCCTCAACCGATATAAAATAACTAGAAGGGATCATAAAAGAATTAAAGACAGAGGGAGCAGCTGGACCAAATGGGATCCCCAATGCATAATTCAAGGAAGATGCAGGTTTCTGGACTGGGTATCTAACGCCACTCTTTAATTATATTTATCGCCAGAACACCATAACGAAATCCTGGAAAGGGAACATCGTCCACCCAATATATGAAAATGGAAGCCATATATTGCCGGAAAATTATAGGCTGATAAGGTGCTGTGCTCTCCATGCCACTGGAGACAAGCTAGCCTGGATGATGAGGGGTGAAACCCCAAAACCGGGTCCCAGGATGCGTGTTTCCGGTCTAGGGAGGACCTGGCCTGGCAGTTCGGGCTGGACTGTTCCCATGGGGAGCAGGGACAAGACTAATTTGCATATGGCTGGGTTTAAACTGGAATGGCATTGGGAGTAAAAAAACGATGGATTTAGGCCCAGATCTCTGCACTGGGTTGAATGTTTGACATTGTTCAACATTCTATCCATCAATTGTTCTCTTTGCATTTGATAGATGTGGAGGTAAAACTGTATGCTTCATGTATCTTACAAGATCCTCAAGCTTAGATGGAGGAGAAAGGCGTGATTCCAAAAACACAAACAGGGTTTAGGCCTGCCATGGAACAATAAAAAAACCTAGCAGTATCGGCAATTTTAACAAAAAAAGCAATAAGGAGGAAATCCCGGTTGTTCACCTGCTTCACAGACCTAAAATCAGCATTCCATCGAGTGGCGCAAGTTAATTTTTGGACAAAACTGAAACCATGGGGTATGCCCAAAAAATGGGCAATGCAATAATAGCATTATATAGTGATACGTGAGCACAGGTGAAACTTGGAGATGGGAGCAGAGTGACCTCAAACATTAACATCAATAATGGCCTGAAACAAGGTTGCATGCTGGCACCGAGTTTATTCAATTTGTACCCTGCCGACATGAACAATCTGAAAAAAGCAGAGAGCCATCCACCTAAATTGGCAAATGAGTAATTGTCTGCACTATGCAGATGATATAGTCATTCTGAGCCAAAGCCCAATCGGACTGCAAAGAGTGATCAACACCTTGGCAAACTACATCGATCTACAAGGGTTGGAGCTGAACCTGCCGAAAACCAAAGTGGCACGTCTAGTGGATTCTAAGTTCAAGACGTATAAGTGCTACATCAAAGGGAAGCAGGTCGAGTCGGCCCGTTCATACAAGTATCTGGGCAAAACTTTTGGGTGGCACATGTCAATTATGAATCATACTATGTCTGTGCAAACAAAAGCCCAATCATTAACATTTGTGCTCCTAAAAAAGAAATCGAGTTGCCCTTCATATAGCCATCTTCTGATGGTGATGGTGGAACAACTCTTACCCTCTCTGGCATACGGTCAGGAAATATGGCATGGCAAGGAGATAGCCTTTTTAAATGAGCTGCAAACTAAGGTGTACCAAACAGTTTTCTGTCTCCCCAAAGCAGCCTCCCCAGGCCACAGGCATCTGGAATTTGATCTTCAAAATCAGAAATCCCAAAGAATTAACACCTTTGTAAAACTGTGCTGGAAACTTTGTGCTTCAAAGTGTGGATCACTGAATAATGTATGATGGTTTGAGATAAAGGCTCAGATGTAGAAAAAACAAGGCAACTCATGGGGTGCCCATTTGGGTTAAGCTTTAGCTGACCTGGGAATACAAGAAGCATAGGAGAGCAAGATGGACCAAGCAGCATTCGCTCTGTTAAGCAATACCACAGCAAAGAAATTGTCACTTTTGCAAGATAAATCTATCCTGGTAAAGCTGTGACACGCTTTTACCGTGATAAATTCTTACAACATGAGGCCGCAAGCATATGTCTCAGTGCACTTTAATCCAGCAATAAAATGGAGTTTTATGCTTTATCAACTTGGATTTCACGACTCAAAAACCTGCTTCCAACATGGAGGTCTCTAGTTGGCAATGGTTTGCACCTTTGTCCAAGTAGGGACCCTTCTTCCTAGTCAGGGTAAGGGGGATACACTTTTAAAATAACCCATGCTCACCTATGCGGTGACTGAAACCAGGTGTTCCAGAGAAGGTGCCCAGAAGGATGGTGAAGTCTTTGCTGTTACTGAGACTTCTTCAACAGGGAGCAAGCTCCACCTCAAGCCCTTGGAGATCCTTGGTCAAGCAGGATACACACACAGCTCCTCTCCTTGGCAGAAACAGCTACTGCAGGCCAACCGCATACAGCACACAGCAAAGGGGCAGTACTTCTCCTCCAGCTTCTCCTCAGCTCTTCTCCTTGGCAGAGGTTCCTCTTGAATGCCCAAAAGTGATCTAAAGTTCAGGGGTCTGGGCCCCACTTTTTAGAGTACAAAATCCTTTGTTCTCTGGAGGTAGAGAGTGTCTATGCTCAGCAAAAACCAGTCCTGTCCTCTCTGGTGCAGTTTCCCGGCAGGGGGTGGAGACAGCATTGTCCAAGGCAGACCAGGCCCATTCAGGTATAAAGGAAATCTCCTCCCCCTACTCTAAATGCAGGCCAGGTCTATTCAGCCCAGCCCTGACTCACCCTGGAAAGGCAGGACACACCTGACCCCCCCAAGCGGCACTCTGAACAGAATGCACATCCCCAGCCCTCGTCACTCTAAAGCCAGACGGTCAATCCACAAACTTAGCAGAGGCACACTGGATGGCTAAGCAAGAAAATACCTACTTTCTAAAAGTGGTATTATTAAACCCAGAATGTAAAAATCATCCTTACTAAAAGATGCATCTTTAGATTCTGAGTTCAGGCATACAAAACTCCATTTTCCTATCTTGTTCCCATGGGCAGTTATACTTATAAGATGTTGTAAGTACACTCCCCATTCTATCCTATGGGACAGATAGCCTTTCAATAGTGAAAAACGAACTTGGCAGTATTTCACTATCAGGACATGTCACACACCTACCTTAGGGGTGACTCACATGTAAGAAAAGGGAAGGTTAGGGCCTAACAAGTGGGTGCACTTGGCTGGTCGACATGGCAGTACTAGACTGCACACAGACACTGCAATGGCAGGCCTGAGACCCTTTTGTGAGGCTGCTTGTGTGGGTGGCACAATCAGTGTTGCATACCCACTAGCAGCATTTGGTTTACAGGCCCTGGGCACCCACAGTGCACTATACTAGGGACTTAACAGTAAACCAGATAAGCCAATTGTGGAAACACTAATCCATGACAATATTTTACAGAGGGAACACTTGCACTTTGACACTGAACAGCAGTGGCAAAGTGCCTAAAGCATCTAGACCAGCAAAAACGAACTCCAACATACAGTAAAAGACTGGAGGCAAGGGCAAAAAATACAGGGAAATCCACGCCAAGGGTGGCAGGTCTAACAGTCATAGTCCAAAGGAAGATACTTCTTCAAACAATCTTCCAGGAACTAAATACTCGTACTTGTAGGCAAGCTATCATCAGCTTGCTGGGAGGTGCCTCTATCCAGTTGACATGTTGAGGAGTAAAAGGTTTATCACCGATGAATGAACTTCTTCAAAAAGTGGATTTGCATAAGTAATTTTAGATTAGGACAGGCCAACTCAGGAAAATAGGAAACTAAATGTTTTACCAAATACTTCATAACTATTACACAAAATGTGTTAAACTGAGGGAATTATTCTGGGTAATGGGTTGGTTCTTATCAATTTTAATCAATTTTTATGATTCATTGTATTTTTAGAATGTGAGATTTTACAAAGTGTAAGAATGTACATTTTAATATATGAGATGCACTTTATGGCCAGGAATAATCAAATGATTCATTGAATTTATGGTTAGGAATAACCAAATAAAGTTTCCTTTTGACTTGACTTGAGACTGTGCACTATTGAGGGCACAAAGGTAACCAGGAAGGAGCACAATAAATGGCGAACTAACTGTAGATCACAAGGGCCTCCTGGAGACACCCTTTAGGATGTACCTATAGATCAATAGGGCAGTCAAAGGGGCAATGACACAAACTTTGCATTTATTTACTTTCGCAAAAATATTTGCCCAATGACTGCTTGCAGGGTGCCCAACCCATCATCCACCCAGGATGGATCATTGTCTCCTACATCGTGTGTATCAGGTGTACAAAAAGTTGTGTTTACTAGTATCAACCTGCTGATATTATACTAGTGAAGAGAGTCTCCTGTCCATCGCCCAGGTCCCCTTAGTGCTTTTCAGACAGTTACCCACTGCTCTGGGTCTCCAGACTTACAAGAACAGCTGCTAGCAGATGCTTTACCTTGCTGATCGTGTGGTTACTGAGAAGTATTACTTCCTCACCATGGTGGGACAAAGCAGTGTGCAAAATGGCACCAGAGATGTGTTGTTATGTGGGAAATCACGAAATCACAAGGGAGTTACCCTGATACACAGAAAAGGGACGGGTATGTAAAGAACAAACAAAAAGATTCCCTTTCCCTCACAGAATAAGACAAAGATAATTTGTGTTACAATGCGGCAAACCCAATAAAAAAAATTGTGATGTGATATTTCAAAACTTCACAAAAAGAAATATTCTTAAATATGCAAGTCGAAAGCAAAAACATCAAAGGTTGTTGAACTGTGTGATTATCATAATCATATACTAAAAATCATAAACTGAAAACGATATTAAAACAAAACTATATATGAATTATACAACTGAAGATATTGATCTTTATTAAAAGACACATTAATCAAAACTTCCACAATTTTTCAAGCATGGATAATACAATAAAAATACCTCGTATTAAAGTGCAAATGCATAGATTATCAAATCATGTAAACAATATCATATATACATAAGTACTGTAGTCATTATATATAACATTCATGTACTTGAAAACAATATATTTAAAAACAATTTAAAAATACATAAAAACTGTAAAGCAACTGTCAGTTTTTATGAATTTTTACATTGTTTTTAAATATATTGTCAGCACAGCACAGCAGGGCAGCAGTTCCTTTATAGCAGCAGTCCAGTAGAGTGGCAGTCCTTGAAACAACACAACAGCCCTTCTTTCTGACAGAGTATCCTCAGGTCCAGAACGGTACTGAAGAGTTGGTGTCTGAGGTCCTGCATTCATACCCTGGTTCTGGATGGTGAGAGAAGCTTCTAGACAGTGGCTTTGAAGTGCATGGAATGCCCTGCCTCCCCTGCCCTGGCTTCAAGCTGACTGAAGTGACAATGCCACATGGCTAGGTTAGGCCCAAGAATAAACACTGACATTTTACATGCACACATTTCTTAAGTTGCCTTCTTTTCCAAACGATGACTTTTGACACACATTTGCTTGCGTGACAGTGCAGGATTAGTTTCTCTGAATCCACGTTGCTCACACTTCCACTTCGTAACTACCCTATCACAACACCTTGAACATTTAGTACAAGGCCTGATCACACATTGTACAAATGTTGTTGTTTATTATTCGTACATGAGGCGACATGGCTATCACAAGAGAATAAATAATGTCAGCCTGGGTAAAGCCTCAAAACGGAAGCATGTTTACTATTGTTATGAATACACACGCATTTCTGTGTTCAAATCAGAGGAGCACTCTGCTGTCATTGCGGAGTCTCAGCCCAGTTGATTCCTGTTTACCCTCTGCGAAGAGGGATGTCAAACTTGTGACCAAGACGGGGACCTGCATACACTTACCTTCTGGTAATGGGGAGTTAGATCATCCAGTAGGAGATTCTTGGCAGAACACCCGCCCTAGGCACTTAGGTTAGGGAGCACATAGGAGGAGTACACTGTACACAGTACTTATATTCCTGCATATATACACTGTTGTAGCACAATGGTGGAATTGTTTATCCTTTTTACTGTTCTACTGATAATCACTTTTATCTGCTCCTGTGTATTAATCATTGCAGCGCATATCTTTTATATAAGAATCACAATGGTTCAATATATATTGAAACGCCCCTCCGCGTATTTCTTGTGCATCTTTCTGAGTACGCACGAGTGACTGACGGAAAAGGTTCTAGATCTGTTACCACAATTCCTTGTGGAGTCAGGGTTGTCATGTTCTGAGGTTGCCTATACCCTTTTCTACCTTACTAGGTTTAGGGGTACTTATGGTGGCCCTGTAAGGTAGCAGGACTATAGGCCAGCATATCCTGAGTGGGTGCATAAAATCAGTCTGGCACCATCCCAATGTTTATGCTGAATAACAAACAAACAGTTCCTACTGAGAAAGTGGCAAGCATACGACAACAATGCATGTTCGTTAGGACCTTTGTGTGAAGGTAGAGCTGTCCACCCATCCTGCCAGTGGATGGCCCAGGCTGGCACATCTAATCCCTCTACGCCGGCCACACGCTTGACCCCGTCTTCTCGTCCAGCAAGCACATCTCCTTCAGCCACGCCACCGGACTCCACTGGACCGACCACAGCTGCGTCCACTTCAGCTTCAGAAAGACTGCGACCCACCACCACCCGCAACAGGCTCCCCGCCGGAGCTGGAGCAAGATCACCGCCGAGCAGCTCACCGCCTCCCTCAGCCAGAACACACCCACCGACACAACGGACCCAAACGAAGCAGCCAGCAACCTCGCCAAGTGGCTGACCGCCTGCGCCGACGACCTCGCACCACTAAAAACCCTCCCAGCAGACCCGGAAGCAAGAAAACCCTTGGTTCACTAACGAACTCAAGGAATCCAAGAAGAACTGCCGCACTCTCGAGAAAACCTGGCGACTCGTCCAGACCACAGACAACAGGACCGCCCTCAAGCACGCCACCCGCAAACACCACCAGCTGATCCGTGCCACCAAGAAGTCGGCACTCAAAGAACGACTGGACAACAACGCCCATGACAGCAAGGAACTTTTCAGCATCGTCAAAGAGTTCTCCAACCCCAGCGCCGGAAACAACGACATCACCCCCTCGCAAGACCTCTGCAACTCACTCTCCGCGTTCTTCCACCGCAAGATCACCGACATACACAACAGCTTCGACGCACAAACAACGCACCCTACCGCCGAACCAATGCCCGCCACCACCACCCTCTGCAACTGGACCCCGATCAACACCGAAGACACCACCCGCACGATGAACTCCATCCACTCCGGATCACCAACCGACCCCTGCCCACACCACGTCTTCAACAAAGCCGACGCCACCATCGCACCCCATCTCCGGGACATCATCAACTCCTCCTTCCACACCGCCACCTTCCCGGAGAGCTGGAAGCACGCCGAGCTTACCGCCCTCCTGAAGAAACCAACGGCGGACCCCACCGACCTCAAGAACTACCGCCCCATCTCGCTCCTTCCGTTTCCGGCCAAAGTCATCGAGAAGACCGTCAACAGACAGCTTGCCGCCTTCCTCGAGACGAATGGATCCCTCGACCCCTCGCAGTCCGGGTTTCGGGCCAACCACAGCACCGAGACCGCCCTTATCGCAGCCACCGACGACATCAGAACCCTAACCGACAACGGGGAAACAGCTGCCCTCATCCTACTGGACCTCTCCGCGGCGTTCGACACCGTCTGCCACCGCACCCTAGTGAAGCGCCTCAGCAACATCGGAATCCGAGAGAAAGCACTGGAATGGATCATCTCGTTCCTCGCCGGAAGAACCCAGAGAGTCCGCCTCTCCCCGTTCAGATCCGAAGCCACCGAAGTCATCTGCGGCGTTCCACAAGGATCCTCACTCCAGCCCGACCCTCTTCAACGTCTACATGAGCCCCCTCGCAGCCATCGCACGCCGACACAACCTCAACATCATCTCCTACGCCGACGACACCCAGCTGATCCTCTCCCTCACCAACGACCCCACCACCGCCAGAGCCAACCTGCACGACGGGATGAGAGACGTCGCCGACTGGATGAGGAACAGCCGCCTTAAACTGAACTCAGACAAGACGGAAGTCCTCATCCTGGGCTCATCACCCTCCGCCTGGGACGACTCCTGGTGGCCCCCGGCCCTGGGCACCGCGCCCAAGCCAACGGACCACGCACGCAACCTGGGCTTCATCCTGGACTCCTCCCTATCGATGACCAGACAAGTCAACGCCGTCTCATCTTCATGCTTCAACACCCTGCGCATGCTCCGCAAGATCTTCAGATGGATCCCCACTGAAACCAGGAAGACCGTCACCCAGGCACTCGTCACCAGCCGACTGGACTATGGGAACACCCTCTACGCCGGAACCACAGCCAAACTTCAAAAGAGACTCCAGCGCATCCAGAACGCCTCCGCACGACTCATCCTGGACATCCCCCGACACAGCCACATCACCGTACACCTGAAAGACCTGCACTGGCTCCCCGTCAGCAAGAGAATCACGTTCAGACTCCTCACCCACGCACACAAGGCCCTCCACGACCTGGGCCCAAAGTACCTCAACGACCGCATGTCCTTCTACACGCCCACACGCCAGCTACGATCAACCAGCCACGCCCTCGCCACCGTACCACGCATCCGCAGAACCACCGCCGGAGAAGATCCTTCTCCTACCTGGCGGCCAAGACCTGGAACTCCTCCCCACTCACCTTCGGCGAACCCAGGACCATCTCGCCTTCAGGAAGCAGCTCAAGACCTGGCTGTTCGAGCAGTAACTTACCCCCTCCCCCAGCGCCTTGAGACCCTCCCGGGTGAGTAGCGCGCTCTATAAATGCCGTGATTGATTGATTGATTGATTGTGTGAATGGGTGAAATGAATTCACAAAGTCTAACTGTCTGCTACACCTAGTCATGTGATCCAAGGTAGGTTACAGGCACAAAAGGGCTAAGGACAGGAAAATGCCAACTTTGTAAAAGTGGTATTTTCAAAATTGTCCTAAAAAATCCGACTTTACCATCAAAGAGGGCTTTACATTGCAATTTCATAGACACAAAACATGACTTAGCCACCAGCTCCAAATTGGAAATGATATAAAATGTGCTAAGGAATTCCCAATGTTATCCTATGGGAAGGGTAGGCCTCACAGTAGTGAAAAATGAATTTAGGGGTCTTTCACTACCAGAACATATAAAACATAAGAGTACATGTCCAACCTTCTATTTACACAGCACCTGAACATAGCCTGCCTATACCTAGCCCTGAAATTAATAATATTGGGGCATATATTGGAGTTGACTGCCAATACAGGCTCACTCTTTGCTGACCTCAATGCTATTAAACCAAGGATTTGTCTTTGGCCACCTCAACCCCCCTTTTGATGTTTACCTAACAAAGCCCTAACCTGTGCAAAGAGTTGGTGTGGCTCACCCTCAATCCCTCTCTCCTTAAATGCTCGGGAAGGGATGATAGATGATCTACCTAATTTCCTACTCTAGCTGCAACTGCCTCTAGGGCTATGGTTTTTTTCCACCCATCTCCATGAGATATTCTTCTGATTGTTAGATGTGGAGAGGCCACCCAGATCCCAGGAGCCCCCCAGATCCCAGGCTACCTAGGACTTACTTTTAGGGTGACTTATATGTAATAAAAGGGGAGCTTAAGGCTTGGCAAGGGGGTTTAAATGCCAAGTCGACATGGCAGTTTAAATCTGCATTCAGGCTGCAATGTCAGGCCTGGGAAATGTTTTACAGTGCTACTTAAGTGGCTGGCACAATAGGCGCTGCAGATCCACTGGTGGCATTACATTTACAGGCCCTGAGTATATTGTATATCACTCAAGTTTCAAGTTTATTCACGTTTATTTGGACCGAAGATCCTCAAACATTTCCACAAATACATTAAAAAATATATCTAAAATCTGACATCCTTATAAAAACATCAAAAATCATATTATACACTCAACTTCCCTTTCAGCTTAGCCCATAACCATATGCATCAAGTAGTATTACAATTCATTTCTAAAACCATTAAAAAATACTTTAACCCTTTGCATGAATTTCCCAATGGCAACGGCTATATCTAAATGGCTCAATTCTGTTACAAGGGTTACTGCCTGGGCCCTATCTTTTATATCATACTTCTTAAAAATCGGTCGTAAAAACTGTATTCGAATATCTAAAAGCTTCTGACAGTACATTAATATATGTAAAATGTCACATGAAGTGCCTAAAGTGCAGGTGCATTTTCCCTTATTATCTATCATAGAGCCTTTCACCCCATTACATGCGTAACAGGGGTTCACCCCAATTCTTAACCTTAATATTTCCCTTCGTAAATGCCAATCGGGTAACCTATCAACATAAGGGAAGCATTGTTCGTTTTTCCACGCGGTAGCCATAAAATGTGCTGAAATTTTATTCAAGAGATAATCTTGATCCTGTGCCCGTGAAATTTCTTTCCCCTGCACCCTAAGTTCCCTCTTGTCCATTTTCATCAGGTAAGTGTTGGGGCACAGTTTAACCTTCATCAGACAACATGCCTTTGTGATAGTAGCTCTTATCTCTTTTGCCCAATTTAATTCACTCCTCTCAATTTCATTTTTGCACCATTGTGATATTTTAAAAACCTCCCCTGTTCCTAAACGCTGCCAGAAACGAAGTAGGGCCATACAAGCTAAAATGCCCCATGAGGTAATTCCCAATTCAAGTCTCACTGCCTGAACCATTGCCGGCTTAGGCAATGAGAATACATTTTTCAAAGTGTTACCCTCCTCAGCATCCCAACCATATTTGCCACTCAAGTAAAGTAATTCGGCACCATACAAAAACTGAGGGGGTACCATAGCTGAGTAAGCTTTTAAAACCGGTCTATCAGACATCGCGCCATAAGCCGTATTGAATTTTTTCAATCCGCTGACCGATGCTGAAGATCTCAGCTTTAGTGCATCTAGGTGTGTATGCCATTTCAGTCTTCTTTCAAACCACATTCCCAGATACCTATATTCTACAACCTTTTCCAGCTTCTCAGCACCCAGAAACCAAGTAAACCCAATTTTCTTTCGGCCAAATCCCAGTATCTTTGTCTTGTCCATGTTAACAACAAGTTTTTTCAAGCGACAGTAATCATTGAACATACTTAGCTTCCTTTGCAGGCCACTTTCAGTTAGATCCATAATTACTAGGTCATCCGCATATAATAAACATGCAATATGCTTTCCATCTTGTTTCGGGCTTGCCCCAATTACATTACCTAAAATTGATGGCAAATCTGCTAAGAACAGGGAGAACAGCAGAGGGGCCAATACGCACCCCTGCGGCAGCCCGTTTCCAATCTCAATTTTTCCGGATAGGCTTCCCTCTGTATCTAAAATTATCTGGGCCCAGTTGTTTGTATGAAGAGTTTGTATCAGTCCTAACAAATCCTTTGGGATACCATATCCAATTAAAGTCTCCCACAGCAGCTCCCGGTCCACTAAATCAAAGGCTGCGCGGAAGTCCACGAAGCAGCAGAACAAACTTCCCCTCTGCTCAATCGACTTCCGCGCCATGGACCAGAGAGCGAAGCAGTGGTCGACCGTAGAATGTCCTGATTTAAACCCCCCCCTGTTCAGGGGGTACAATCTGATTTTCTTCAGCCCAGTCCCTGAGCAATCCCAGTAATACTTTCGCGAAGACTTTTTCCCCTATATCCAGGAGATTTATTAACCTGTAGTTCTTTGGCGCTTTTAAATCACCCTTCTTATGGATTGGTCTTATGATGGCTCCTCTCCAGTTTTCTGGAACAATCCCTAACTCTAGGATCTCTTGAAACATCTTTGCGAAAAACTCTGCCCACCACTCGGGTCTTGTTTTTATTATCACTGCCGGCAGATTATCAGGGCCTGCGGCACGAGTAAGGTTCAGACTTGTAATAATTTTCATAATGTTACTAGAGGTATAATATTCTTTTATATCATTCCTCACTCGTACCCATGCTATTGTACTTGCCTTGTCTAGTATTGGCCATTTCCCATAAATTTCTCCCAGGTAGCCAACCCAATCGTCTTCAGGGACCATACAATCTAGGGATCCTATTTTCATACCGGCACTCTCTTGGACCAGCTTCCAAAACCCTTTCACATCTTTAGATTCAATTACAGTCAACATATTTGCCCAGCAACTATCTTTATAAGTTCTTTTTTTATTCCTAATTAACGATTTATATTTTATCCTTAGTTTCTGGAGGGTCAATGATGCTTCCACATTATACCTTGCCCTCAATCTTCTCTCACTTTGCCTGATAAGTGCCTTGGTTATACGGCATTCCTCGTCGAACCAGGGACACTCATTTTTGTAAGATCTTTTACTTCCTAACCCCGGTTTACTTCCTTTAAATTTTACCCGTAGGCTTTCCACCAACTTGCTTATTGTATTTTCAAACCAGGCACTGCCATTTTTAGTTGAGATTTCTTCTAGGGGAATAGTCTGCTGGATACCCCTTAACTTTCCTATATGTTTTTCCGATATACGGGTTGTCAGCCGTTTTGGGTATTCCACGTGTACCTGAAGTGCCGACTCTCTATTTTTGCCCCTTGTTATATGTAACTCTGACCTCAGTGGATAATGATCGCTGCCTCCAATTTTTGCTACCTCGAAGTGTATATCACTCTACAGGGGACCTATAAGGAAATTAAATATGCTAATTAGGTACAAGCCAATTTAACCGTACATAGGGCAGGGAGCACAAGCACTTGTAAAGCAGTGGTAAAGTGTGCAGAGTCCTAAAGCTAACAAAAATAGTTTCAGCAAAATGGAGGAGGAGAGGGGGAAACCACCCTAAGGCTGACAAGTCTAACAATAATCATGACAATAATTCTTACCTACGTTATTTTAGGAGAACAGTACATTATAAATATCAGTTCACTGTAAAATGTCAATACCCGTGTTTGTGTGTCATGGTTTCAGGTTCACGGCGAGGATCCACATTTTCTCATACAGATGATAGGTTCAATGGCATGTTTGTCTGAATCCTTACAATTCAGGATTGAATTCCTCACATGATAATAGCTTAGTAAAATAAGTTAAAGACACCTACAGCCCTTTTTTTCTCTGAAAAGGGCACAGTTTTCTTATGGGTCTTAGGAAATCTACTCTAATGTGTGTGATCATACTCCATGTGCTGCTGTCTCATTAGGGTTGGATGCGTCATGCTGCATTGTTGCAGCCATGCTGTTGCTGGCCAATACAGAATGTTGTGCGATTGCTGTTTTTTATTTTTCAGTGGGACCAGGCACCACCGCTGTTGGAGCTTGGGGTTACATATCAGGGAGCAGTAGGGAAGATGGACAGTAATGGGATTAGTTAGGTATGCATCACTGGACTATAACAGTGCACCTACATTTCCGCATAAATGTGAATATTGGTTGGGGGGAGGGTCTCAGGGCAATCAGGTGTTACTCGACTCGAATTAGGACAAGTAGTCTTTTACCTCTGCTGTCAAGTGACCTCCTCACTATTGGACCTAAACTGAGTGTCAGGTACTTCAGAGTAGTCAAGCAGAGCAGTCCAAGGCCTACTCAGGAACATAGTGAAGGTTAGAAACTCAGAACTTTGTAAAGAGCACAAAGATGCTTAATAAATCAATGTCCATACTGTGTGTTTACTTTTGAAAAACAATACTTTATTTCACACACAACTAAATAATAAACACAAAATTACCAATGTACACAATGAAATCCAGAACCTTTTAGCCAGTGCCTAGTTTGAAAAAGAATGAGTGCCGGTGCCTGTAGCTCTGCTGAGATACTTGCGTCTGGCGCTATTATATGTGGGCTGCGGAGTCTGGAATCCACCTTATGCCTCTTTAATCGACTACCATACACTGCCTGCCCCTTTATCTCACTCCTGCAGTATCCTGCTTTCGCCCTTTGTGACTGCTTTTCCCTCTTTCTCTTTCTCTTTCTTCTTCTTTTCTCTTTGTGTGTTTTTCCCTCTCTTGTTGTCTGGAAATGTCCAATGTGAAAAAATAAGTGCCAGTGCCCAGAAATGAGTGCCGGTAGGCCCTACTGGTAACTACCAGCTGAAATGAAGCCCTGTCTTTTGCCCCTCCTGACCCTAGAGGTATATCAGTATTAAGCAATGTAAAGCCTCTCCCTGTGTTTTTTTGTCTTGGAGTTTACAATGCAAAACTCCATTCTCTTGTGTTTGTCTCAGATTTCAAAATGTACAATCACTTCTTAATAAATGTACTTCTGAGTTAGACCATGCAAAGCACCGTCATTTAGTATTTGCACATGGTCTACTTTAATAATGTCTTTGTTAGTTATGAGAAATTGAACTACTTCTCTAAAACTTGCACAGCCACATCCCTCAGACGACCTTACTGTTGGACCCTTACTGAGCACCAAAACACCCCTATAGCACAGTCTCAGACTAGCTAGTCAGAGCAGTCTTAAGTTTACAGGGGGAGGTGGGGGTGAGAAGGTAGAAACACAGAACAGACAATACCATTTTATAAATGAATGTCCAGTCTGTTCTTTGAAAACGAAAATGTACCATAATTAATAAGAAAATAAATACTAAACACAAAATTGCACCAGTGTTTTTAGTCCATGGAGAAAAGTGATTTATTTTGCGTATAATGTGCATTAAACATTTGTGCCATGTTGCAGGAAATCGGATTGTTATGCTTTGGGGAGAGTATCCACAATTTTGACTATGACGTGGCCCTGTCCCGCCTGCCCTTGATACCTTAACTGGAGCAACATGGCTTTCCTCAGAGAAATGCACATTGTAAATAAATATGCAATAGGTAATCAAAAAACAATGCAGCTGATAAAGAACTTAAAAAGTCCAAATCAAGTTGGGTAAAAGGAGAAAAATGATATGAGGCAAATGCAATAAAAATAAAGAAAATGAGATGTAGTCATCATACGTTATAGCAAAAACTAAATGTGTTTAATTAAAAGCAATAGAAAAGTAAACATTGAATGAAAGCCCATAGGGCAGTGGTCTTCAAACTTTTTAATCCCGTGCTCCCCCAGTGTAAAAAAAAAAATCTTCGGCCCCCTCAGAATTTTTCACAAATATTCCTTTAAATTGTCAATGTTTGTAATATGTCTAGACTTAGTTAAACATTGCAGTTAAGTTTTGTTACCCTTTTGAAAATGCAATCAAATACATGATTGCCAAACATACTATTTTGGTAAGCCAGGCCTAACGTGTACAAGTATCCATAGTGTGATTATCAGACATGGGGGTGGGGGTTTTGAAGAAAATTTGGATTCCCTTCCCTTTTGACACATACTCTCATATAAATGGCAAAGCATGTTACTGATGGCTCATTACAGAGAGGCTCACTGCCTCTCATTTTTTCCCACTTAAAACTAAGCACAGTTATCGGCATAGTGCTTCTTTTGACCAGAGTCTGGCAACCTCCCCCTCCCCCCCAGGATAACTAAAGGCCTCCCTCGGGGGACCCGCCCACCAGTTGAAGACCTCTGCCATCAGATGTAGCAGACAAGGGCCTCTATATACCTCATGGCTGACTGCTCCTGTGTAAATGTTGATGAATCATCCTTTTGTTTGAAATTCTTTAGCAGGCAAGGCGGGAAACTGTAGCTACAAAGGGCTAAACAAGTTTGTTAGAAATTGAGTTTTTGGTTGCCAGAGGTATGCACCCTGTCCAAGAAGGAACAACAATCTTAGTCAGGGTAAGTAAGTCAGTAACACACTCTAAATTAACCTGTGCTCACCATCTGGTAGCTCAGCACAGGGCAGTCAGAATTAACTAAGAGGCAATGTGTAAAGTATTTGTGCACACAACACACAGTAACACTGTGAAAACACCATAAAAAGACTCCACACCAGTTTAAAAAAATAGAGAATAATTTTATAAATAAAACAAGACCAGAACAACAAAAATCCAATCAGTAGACGTCAATATATGATTTTATGAAGATTAAAAACAAAAATACTAATTAGACACAAATAGCGCTCAAAGAGTTCAGTGGTCACGCTGGACCAGAACCAGAGGTCAGGCTGCCGGTGATGAAGCACAGGCCGGCTATGAAATCTATGGAGGGCCAGCTGAGCAAAAGTACCTTAATCATTGTCGCAGCACTAGATGCGTAGATGATCCTCACACAGTTGGGGTGCTGCACCAGGATTTCTAAATACAGCTGTGGCGATGCATCGGTTCCATTGAGTGAAGTGCCAGTCCTCAGTGCACCGGGTTAATCCACGCTGAGGGGCAATGTGTCGACCTTCTCCACACAGTGGGGGCGATGAGAAGCGGTGGTTCTGGAGGCGATGCGGCGGTTTTGAGTGCGATGCGCCAGCCTGCAACAGATTTGCTGCGTTGATCCTGATCTCGCAGCAGGCAATACGTTGGTTTCGATCGGCACAACGGCATCAATGCACAGGTTCTGGCAGATGCAGCACTTTAAACTCACTTCCAAGGGCCCTGTACATGATTGCCACCATTTGGCAGGGCAAGACTTACAACAAGTATAGTCAAGGTGCTGAGTTGAAGATGAAAATACAGTCTTTGGAGTCCATGAGACTTCAGAAACAGGAGGCAAACCAATAAACCCTTTGAGAGTACTTAAGTTCTTGGACTTAGAGATGCATGTCCTTCTCAGTCCAAGGCAAGAAGCAGTTGGCAGCAGGCCAACGCAGCAAAGCAGATCAGCAAAGTGGCAGTCCCCCCTGGCAGCATAGAAGTCCTTCCTGGTAGAATGTCCTCAGATCCAGAAGTGTTCCGATTTGGTGGTGACATAGGCCCAGTACTTATAGCCAGTTGGGCCTTTGAAGTAGGGAGACTTCAAAGCGATGCTTTGAAGTGCACAAGACCGTGCCTTTCCTGCCATGGCTCCAGACTAACTCCAAGAGGGTATGCAATACTTTGTGTGGGGACAGGACACAGCCCTTTTAGGCGTAGAGTGTCAGCTCCTCCCTTCCTTTCAGCTCAGAATAACCCTTCAACATTCAGATGGCTACTCGGTCACATCTACCCTTCCTTTGTGTGTGGCTGTCTAGAGGGGATGCAGGAAGCCTGCTGTCACCCAGACATGGGTTCCAGAGACAGGAAGAAGACACCAAATGATTTAAGTAAGAAAATGCCAACTTTCTAAAAGTGCCATTTTCAGAACTACAATTTAAAAACCAACTTCACCATTAGTTGTGTTTTTAAATTGCAAGTTCAGGGACACACAATTTGGGGTTTCCACCTCTTCCCAATTGGAAATTACACTTATAAAATGTAATAAGGCAATCCCATATGTTAACCTATGGAAGAGATAGTCCTTGCAGTAATAAAAAATGAATTTAAGTGTATTTCACTATGAGGACATGTAAAACTTAAAAGTGCATGTCCTACTTTTTAAATGCACTGCACTTTGCCCATGGGCTGTCCAGGTCCTACCTTAGGGGTTATCTGTATGTAATAAAATGAAGGCTTGGTCCTGGCAAGTAGGTTAACTTGCCATGTCGAAATGGCAGTTTAAAATGGCACACACAGGCTCTGCAGCGGCAGGCCTGAGACATGTTTAAAGGGCTACACAAGTGGGTGGCACAAACAGTGCAGCAAGCCCACTAGTAATATTTGTTTAACAGGCCCAGGGCACATTCAGTACACTTTACTAGGGACTTATAGCTAAATCAAATATGCCAGTTGTGGAAAAAAACAATATTACCTTGTTTAAAGAGCACATGCACTTTAGCACTGGTTAGCAGTGGTAAAGTGCTCAGATTACTAAGGCCAACAGAAATGAAGTCAGCACAACCAGGAGGTTAGAAGGCAAAAAGTCAGGGGGAACCACACCAAGGATGCCAAGTCTAACACGTGTCCCACAAGCAGAAAGTGTGGAGAGCTACCCTACCCCTTGGGAGTACTCTTCACTTAGACAGAAGGACCTGGAGAGACCATCAACATTGGCATGGTCTGTTCCAGGATGATGTTCCACCATGAAGTCCATTCCCTGTAAGGAGATGTGCCACCTCAACAATTTGGGATTCTCACCCCTCATTTTCATTAACCATCTGAGGGGCCAATCAGGTATGGCCTTAGCTTCCTCAGCACCCAAACCACAGCAAAGGCTTCCCTTTCTATTGCACTCCACCTCTGTTCCCTGGGAAGTAGCCTTCTTCTGATGAAGGTGACAGGCTGATTCATGCCCTCTTCATTCAGCTGTGAGAGCAAGGCCCCTATGCTGTGCTCTGAGGTGCCTGTCTGCATCACAAATTCTTGGGAGAAGTCAGGGGCCTTGAGCACGGGTGCTGTGCATATGGCCTTCTTCAGTGTCTCAAAAGATTTCTGGCATGCCTCTGGTCAGATCACCTGACATTTATGGTTCTTGCAAGTAGGCTCTGTGAAGGGGGCAACAATGGTACCATATCCCTTGACAAATCTCCTGTAATAGCCACTGAGGCCTAAGAAGGCTTTCACTTTTGTCTGGATCTTGGGGGGTTCCCAAGCCAGAATGGTTTCAGTCTTTGGCTGAAGGGGCTGCACCTTGCCACCCCCTACTTGGTGTCCCAAGTAGACACAGAACCCTGCCCAGCACTTAATGGCCTTGATAATTAGCCCTGCACTCTGCAGAGCCTGAAGCACTTCCTGGAGGTGGTGTAAGTGGTCCTGCCAACTAGTGCTGAAGACTACAATGCTGTCTAGATAGGCGGCATGAAGATCACCATCACAGCCAGCACCTGGTTCACCAACCTCTGGAAGGTGGCAGGGGCGTTCTTCAACTCAAAAGGCATGACCAGGAACTAGAAGTGCCCTTCTGGTGTTGAGAACACTAACCTGCTTTTGTTCTCCTCGGTCAAGGCAATCTGCCAGTACCCATATGTTAAGTAAAACTACTTATGGTGGTGTGGTTAGACTTTGGAATGTATACACTATTGCTAATTATTTAGGATAATTAAGTAACCACACTAAATTTATACTGTCTGTACTATGAATAATTCAAACTGCAAAATTGCCTCGTTTCACTAAATGTTTTCATTGCTTGTTTGCTTTTAGGTGCACAAGAGACATCACCCACCAAGGGTGATGTCTATTGACAGACACCGGCACAAAATAACCATAAGATGAGTTCTCCTCTCTTCTGCTTGTGCAGCTAAGTCCCAACTGACAGAGCTTGATGATGGCTCCAAAGAAAGGTGCTGCCAAGTAAGTGTCCAGTGTGGAGGAGAAGAAGAAGCAGATTGCCACCACTGGCGTGTCACCCTCCACCTTTTCCAGGAAATGTGTGCCTGCTGCACCATCCTCAGGGCATCAAGATAGAAGCAGCCCTCCCACATCAATGGCACCACCACAACTAAGCCCAAGGCCATGTCTCTCAGTGAGGCAGCCACTGCAACTATAGGGACGAGCAGTGAGTCTGAATTGGATTTGACTCAGCTGCAAACTAGAACCCAATCATTAGAGGAAACTGAGCAAAATGGACAACAGGAGCGGCAGCCAGCAATAGTGGGTCTTCCTGAAGCAGGAGCAGAGCAGGAGGTTGAGCTTCCTGCTGAGCAAGATGTACCTCTTCTTGAACCATTGGCTTCCCGATCTCCAGCAAGAAAAAGAAAGAGTACACCACCTCCTTCTCCAATCCCCCTTCTGATGATCTGGACATGGATTGGACACCGGGCTGAGTCAGAGACCTGCCACGAGAGACAAGGGAAAAGAAAGTTCCTGAAAGCCTTACAATTGTGGAAGGGGATGAGGAGGATGAGTCAATCTTTGTCCTGGAAGCTGGCTCAGAGGACATCAACATTATCACTCCTATTCAACCTGTTCCAAGGGATGTAGCACTGGTACCATCACCACCACCACTGCCAGCTTCCATATTTGTAAGTCACTGAGACCTGCATCCACCACTACCGCAGTAGAAGAACACACTGCAGAGAGGCAATCATTGACACACCCAACAACCTCCAGTTCTTGGGGCATTGGCACCAGTGGCACACTAAAAAAGTTCTCCTCCCCAGTGCGGGGCTACTTTACGATTAGCTAGCAGGAGGATAACGTCGCAATATGCTCCATTTGCCTTGCGAGTGTTCATCGAGGTAAGCCTGGTTCACACTATGGTACTGGAGGCCAAATGACCCATATGACAAAACATCACTCAATCAAGTGGGAGTAGCACCTTAAAAAAATTACTGCAGGTGGTTTTGGTGATGAGAGAGGGGAATCAGCTCAAATAACTGTGGGAGGTGCTGAGGAAGAAGAGGGTGAGAGCTTTACCCAAAGCAGCCCTGTCCCTGCAGTGCACCAGCATCACCCATATCAGCAACCTCAAAATGGCACAAGAGTCAGACAGAGACACCACCGCATATAGTGACTGCCCCAAGACGCACATTGAGTCTACCACCTCTTAGTTCTCTACGGAAATCACCTGCATCAGAGGCACCACAAAAGAAAAAAATCCATGCCACTATTACAGGCGTGTTTAGGCAGGACCCTACGAATGCAACCACCCAACAGCATGTTTATACAACAGGGAACTTGCTAAAATGTTAGCGCTGGATCTCCTCCCCTTTTCTTTTGTGGAAGGAGTGGGATTATAGAATTTGTGGGGGCCATCTGCCCAAAATGGAAGGTTCCCAGCCTGACCTATTTTGCCACAGTTGCTGTTCCAGTGCTCTATCATGATGTGCTGGAATTGGTTGGACACGCTTGGCAGCAGAGTGCTGTGCACACTATCCACCTGACGACAGACATGTGGACCAGTTGTCAAGCAACTGATTACATGTGTATAACTGCTCACTAGATCTTTTTTGTGGAGTTTAGGCAACAGCTATCTACAGGTCTCAGCACTGAAGAAACTTTTAAGGGCATTCGGCAACATGCAACAGTAGCGATGTTCCCCATGGAGAAATCCCATACCGCTGCAAACATCTTGGAAGACTTTAACAGCAAGGTGTTTGAATGGCTACAATCCAGAGGTCTCAGAATTGGATTTGTTGCGAACGACAATGGCAGTATTATAGTCAAGGCCATGGCAGATGGTGGCTAGTTCAGGGTCCTGTGTTTGGTGCATTGCAGCAACCTGATTGTGCAGGACCTTCTCTAAACAAAAACATAGTCAGCAACATACTGACCACCTGCAGAAGAATCTGCACTCATTTCAGTCATTCTTTTAAAGCCCAGAAGCAGTTGAGGATCATTCAGTGTGCGAATGGAGTACCAGGTAAAGCCCTCATACAGGAGGTACCAATACATCGGAACTCAACCTATTAGATGTTGCAACATCTGTTTGATCAATAGAAACCGATCAATGACTATGTCATTCAAAGAGAAGGGAATGCACCTAGGACAAGTGTGTCCATGGAGGTGCAGAAATGAGGCCTAGTCAAATGCCTGACACAGACGCTACTTCATTTTGAGGTTTTCAAATGGGAAGTCAGCAAGGAGGACAGTACGATGAGCCAAGCTTTCCTGTTGTTGCATCTGCTATAGGACCAGTTAAAAAAGGTGTAGCAAAGGTTTGCTGGTGTGAACAGAGAAGTGCATCAATTTGTTGAGAGCTTAATCCTTTGCTTTGCTGTTAATCCAAGGCTGCATAGAGAGATTGTATCATCCAAAGAGTACATCTGTGCCACAATGCTTGATCCATGGTACAAAACAATACTGGCTACTTTTGTTTCTTTTTCAGATGGGGATGTTTCACTATACAAGATGTGGATTGTTGAGCAAATTAGAGACCTGGAAGAAGAACAGCTAAAAGTTAGAGTCCTGGGCAGAATTTCTGGTGTGCAGCCTTTAATCTCCAAAGAAGGTATTTCTGATGTCCCACAGCAGTCAAGACCAGCACATGAACACCAGCAACAAAAACAACAAAAAAATAATCGGACCCAACCTCTGCAATGTCTTGCTTTCAAGTGGCATGGCTTAAGTCAAGTGCAGAGGCAAAGGCAAAAGTGTTTGATCAAGTGGCAGCACCAATGACAATTCAGTGGATGTTCCTGGATTTTCTAGATGACCCAAAAGAGGTCTACTTGGATCAAAACCCATTGGTCTATTGGTATGGGAAGATGCGTCAATGGTCGGAGCTCGGCGGGCTCGCAATAAAATATTTGGGTTTTCCGGTAGAGCGTGTTATTGCTGAGTGTGTGTTCAGTGCAGCTGGTGCAGTTGTCACAGTGAGAAGGACCATTCTCTCACCTCAAAAGTTGAAGAGATTGACCATGATTAAAATGAACCAGCAATAAATACCATACAATTACGCTGTTCCTGAAACACCACAGGAGGATGAGGAGGATGAGGGCAATTAGTCAGCCTGAAGTGCAATAGCTGACCAACTTCTGGGTGAACCACCTGAGTTCGAGGATAAACTCTACTTTCCTGACTGAGTAGGCCACCATAGAACTTACTGATTATCGTTGAACTGCTTTGGCAATAAAAAAAAGAGGATATAGCTAGGGGGCATTATATATTTGTTTGTTTCTGACTTATGCAGCTCCACCATTTAAGCATATGGAGCACTGGATAAATGGAGTTGGACCAATGTACAATGAAGAAACCTCCCCATTCCCTTCAAGGACACTGGAGACAATGTCTGCCTCCATCCCATGCCTATCCTTCTTTTTTTCACTCCCTAGCAAGTCTGCCCCAGTAAAGTTCATTTCTAATATTCAAGACTGCCAATGTGTTGCTTCTAGGGGGAAAAAGAAGATACAATATCACAAAAGGTAACTGTTTCACCAGTGAGTGATATAGTATTGAGTGAGTGTGAGTGACCATTGTGGATTCATGTGGTGGCAGACAATGAGGAAGGGTGTGCAACTAATTTGTAAACTTGATTTCAATGTCTGGAGGCTGATGGGTGACTTTGTCTGAAGGTGACTGGCCCTTTCACACTTAGTTAGATTTACTTGCTTGGTCCATTCCTTGCTGTACTGTTTTTTCTCATTCTTCAGAGACCAGTCAGTTTAGCTAACAAATATAAATCTACACAATATGCTCAAATACTTTTTTTCTTCTTGTTCTTTGACAACAGTGCACTACAGGTCTATCTCTCTCGATCTCATTTGTGTCAGACTTGGGAAGGAGTAGGACTGATTCGTTACTCAGAGTAAGGACTCAGGTTGGGCTTACCTCAAAAGCTAGAAGAAGGAAGTTAGCAGCTTCAGATGACTTAATGAAGATGACACTAAGAGGCCTATGCAGCTCTGTGGACTGCATTGGTCTGGGAAATGCTACTTGTTAGTGTGTGAAGGCTCAAATGTCTCTATTATGTGGTTGTGGTCAGGGGAGCCTGTTGCAACTGGAGACAGACATGTGATGTCATATCATCACATGATGGACACACTTGGCTACATTTTTTGACAGTAGTGAGATTGATCAGCCTGGCACATCCAACTTATAGTCTCTCGGACTGGTTGTAAAATTGCTCTCAGTTAATCAAACATGAGTCATAATGAATGATTGCAGCAGCCTATGCTCTTGCTCTGAAAGGCGAAAGCTCCAACACACTCCTGCTTACCCTACCGGACCAGTTCATCCAGGTGCCTAAGACGCACTTTTCGAGAAGAATGCATATGCACCGCCCAATTTGGCATTTATATACAGTATAATTTTTGTTTTAGCAATCATAATTTTTTAGAAATGTTTAGTGAACTCCTCCATAATTTGTATTTTTCAAACCTAGATGTGTCTCTGGGTCTGTCATTCCGTCATTTCCTTCCACCAAAGAATTGATAAAGATGATGTGCTGCTCATTGACCTGATAAATATTGTTATTGTTATTTTCAAGTGTTCGTCTTTGTCAATCCTTTCCCCAACTCCCTCTTCCCATCCAGTCATCAAACTCCTAACTTTCTTCCCCCAGACTGTGTGATATATTAAGGTGTGACTTATGAAATTGCACCAAAAATGGATCATACACTTGGTAAGGTGGATGTGGTGAAAGTGCCTACAACTCACTGGGGGATGTTCACTTAACTGAACAATAGCCCACACCAGCCCCCCTTACTCCCATTATAATAGTCATATATAAAAGCATAAGTCAACGTCATCATTCAGGCCTTGTCTTGCTTACACGCTTAACCTTCCCCTGTCCTGATCCACTCCTCCTGAATTGAGTATTTTGTAAGTTTAGCTTTAATTGTTTTTATAAATTAATTAAATAGCACCCTATTGCTCAGCAGTTACTACTGCTAGTTTTATAGTGGGTCTTCTTTGTGTTATAGTGATAGCCTGGTCTCAGTCTCTGACAAATTATGATATAACTAAGGGTGGGCGTAGCAGGCGTAGTGCCTCTACGCGTATTTCCACGGAGTTTGAAAAAAACTCTGTGGAAATACGCTACGCTTCCTCCCCCCCCCCAATAGGCACAAAGTAGTGTTTTTTCATAGGAGAAGGAGGACGGCAAGGACGGCGAGGAGCAGGAAGGAGAGCGGCCAGGCAGAGGAGGAAGCAGCCACGCAGGTAAGTGCCTTCTTTTTTATTTTTTTATTAATTTGGGAGGGTGGAGGGGCTGGCTAAGTCCACTCCGCCATGGAGGGGAGTTTTTGCCTAAACTCCGCATTTGGAACGGAGCGCAGAGTAGACAAAAATTTGCAAACTCCGTTGACGGAGTGGAGTTACCCGCCCGGGCTTAGATATAACCACTAACTCTGTGTTTTCTTTCAATCTAGTTGCCTGTGATGGACAATCCTTCTAATTAATCCTACAGTTGGAGTGCACATAGATGGGAGTGGGACCTCGCTTATGATATCTTATTGTCTTCCCTGTCAGTGTACTACCCTGCTCCTTCTACCACCACCATTAAGAAGGCACCTTGGGAAACACTGTAATAAGGTTTTGGAAGACTGAGGTAGCAGCCATCGTGTCATCTCAAGTAAGAGAACTAAGAAGTGAAGTGTTCTAGTTTTGTTACTAACTTCTACTGAAGATTAAGTTTTATTGTTATGTATGCAACTTGTCACAAGGCAATATGGGCACATGCATAACCCCCTTAGTGGTCAACATAGTTACAATGGGTAGTAGGACAAGGGTATAACTTACTGGTATATTCACTTTGATAAGTGGCTTGGTGGTGCAAAAGTGGCAAAAGTTAACATCCTCAAGCAAGAAGCAATAAGTCAGACCTAGTATGTGTTGTTCCCACTCTGTTAGTGGGGTTTTGCTTGGCTATAAGTAAAGCAAGTAACCTAGTAAATACATAATTAACTATATGGCAAGGTACTTCAGAATCAGCTAGTGAAAATCTAGGAGGAAAAGTTAATGAACAGTTATGTGACTGTTCAGAGGGCAGATTTTTGTCAATTAAGGATGCACTAAAAGCAGTGCAAAGACAAAAGACATGAATAAACAAATTCCCATTTTTTTTTTAACAAATAAAAAACCCACCCTTTCTGCCCAGAACAGGCCCACCCCTCTCCACAAAAAAAATATTGCCCCAACCAAAGTACAAAGAGTCAAAAACAAAGTCAAAAATAGCCCCAACTGCCCTTCCTTTGTCCCACTCTTTGCACTCACAAGAAAAGTCCCTCCCACCAAACAAAATATATTTTAAAAAAGGACCAAGATAGTATAAATGCTGTGTGGATGAATGCCACCTAATAGTGAAGCAGAACCTTCTCCTGTAGGATGCGGTATAGGAGGCAGTCACTAGATGATGAGGAGGGGTGGGAGTAGCAACGGCGGTTCCCAACTGCCACCGGTGACTTCTGTGGTGTGGCCAAGATGGAGGTGCTGGCAACTGGCTGGAGGTACAGTAAGCAAAGGCACCTGCCTCCGACTCCTCCTCCTCCAGAGCCACCAGCCAGTGATATTCAGCCTGGATGGCCTCCAACTGGTAGAGACACAGCCGGGCTGATATCTCCCACCAAGGGGGTGGACCAGGAAGGAGTAACTATGGCAAGAGAGAAAAAAAGATAAATTGAAAATAATGCTCAGTTTAAACATTTGTTTATACAGTGGCACAGTAGCAGGACATTGCTGGTCCCCTAGGGCCATTGGAGCTTTTTAACATGATAAGTCACAGGGCCAAGTTTTCCCCACACATGCATCGGAAAAATGCACTTAATGCAAAGAATTAAACAAATGTACCATCAGAATAAAAGGTTTTTTTTTTGTTTAAAGGATTTCATAGTAAAACCTAGACAAACAAAAAGACAAATTACCTCCCATAAATGAATAAGGCGTGTGAGCATCACAATTAATATTATTCTATTCTTGCTGTGCAACATTAATGGAGGCATGCTAGTGTTGGGTCTGGTACTCTCTGCAGTCTGCAGCTGTGGCAGCTCTAATGGACAATTCATCATCTTATTTTAATTCCAATGGCCCTGCTCTTCTTTGGCTGTCATTCAATTCTACCCTGACTCCAAACAGGCACATAAATAATAATAATTCTACATCACACATCACGTATATAAATGCGGATATCCTGTCTGCTGTAAGTAGACAGTGGAAAAATGATGCACTGCACTACAGGGAAGGGAATGAGATATATATTTTATTTGGCATGTCTGTCACATAGTACCCATATGCCAAAATCAGGCACTTAGTCCCACTTTACTTTCTGGCCTCGCCCTCCATCACAAAACATTTTCAACAAATACCTTCACTTGGGAGTAAGGAAAGTTACTCTACTGCAAGGTTAGAGGGATTAAGCAAGGTATAGGTTTTGCTATAAAATAGTGGGGTGTCACTGATCATCATGTGCTAAGATTTTGCTTAGTAAGTCACTGTAGTTAATGAATGATGAAATGGAAAAAATTGAGTAGGTGTAAATCTGTCATGGAAGCCATGAAATATATATACATAAATCACTAGGGCAGAAAAATGTGGCACATGCCAAGAATGGATTTTTCTTTTTTTTTGGTAGGCTGGGACAGAACTTAAGAAAGAATAATGGAGTGAAGTACTACTAGTAGGAGGTGACTGAGTTGGCAGTGGGCAACATTCCTTATTTTCAGTTTGTAACAAAGCAGTATACTTAATCTGTCAATAAAGAAGCAATCTGACTTACCATCACCACCCGTCCCTGCCACCGCTGGAACTCCTCCTGCTCCAGCCTACTCCACTCCTGGGTGTTTACTGACAGAATATCGATGTAAAAAATATAGAAGTAAAAAATATCGATGAAAAAATATAGAATGCAAAAATATCGACTCCCTATAATTAAAAACAGGTAAGTAGAAAAATATTGTAAAAAAATATCAATGGGAAAAATATAGTTGTACAAACTATATATATATATAAAAATATTAAATATGTTAAATATTAAAATTAATATAAAAAATAAAGTAGAATTAATATAAATTTAAAAATATAACAAATAAACTTAATTTAAAAAAGTTAAACACACATATATAATAAATATTATATATATTTACGTTAAAACAATTAATAAACTATTCATTTTAATTTATTTTATAATGATATATATATATATCTATATGTATATAGATATATATATATATATGTACAAATAACATAAAATCTAATAAAAAAATTATATTATAAATTAAACATTGAACTATTTAAAAATCTTCAAACTTGAATTTCTCACTCCAGTCAGTGCAACAGTAGGGAAAGTGTTGGATAGCGAACAGGTAAAAATTACTATTCCCACTCCACTGAGTGTAACAGTAGGGAAAGTGTTGGATAGAGGAGGGGTTAAAATCACTATTCCCACTCCAGTGAGTGTAACAGTAGGGAAAGTGTTGGATAGCGAACAGGTAAAAATTACTATTCCCACTCCACTGAGTGTAACAGTAGGGAAAGTGTTGGATAGAGGAGGGGTAAAAATTACTATTCCCACTCCAGTGAGTGCAACAGTAGGGAAAGTGTTGGATACCGGAGAGGTAAAAATTACTTTTCCCACTCCAGTGAGTGCAACAGTAGGGAAAGTGTTGGATAGCGGAGGGGTAAAAATTGCTATTCCCACTCCAGTGAGTGCAACAGTAGGGAAAGTGTTGGATAGCAGAGGGGTAAAAATTACTATTCCCACTCCAGTGAGTGTAATAATAGGAAAAGTGTTGGATAGCGGAGGGGTAAAAATTACTATTCCCACTCCAGTGAGTGCAACAGTAGGGAAAGTGTTGGATATCAAAGGGGTAAAAATTACTATTCTCACACCAGTCAGTGCAAAAGTAGGGAAAGTGTTGGATAGCGGAGGGGTAAAAATTACTTTTCCCACACCAGTCAGTGCAACAGTAGGGAAAGTGTTGGATAGCGGAGGGGTAAAAATTACTATTCCCACTCCAGTGAGTGCAACAATAGGGAAAGTGTTGGATAGTGGTGGGGCAAAATTTACAATGCCCACTCCAATCAGTGCAACAGTAGGGAAAGTGTTGGATAGCAGAGGGGTAAAAATTACTATTCCCACACCAGTCAGTGCAACAGTAGGGAAATTGTTGGATAATGGAGGGGTAAAAATTACTATTCCCACTCCAATAATTGTAACAATAGGGAAAGTGTTGGATAGCGAGGGGTAAAAATTACTATTCCCACTCCAGTGAGTGCAACAGTAGGGAAAGTGTTGGATAGCGGAGGGGTAAACATTACTATTCCCACTCGAGTGAGTGCAACAGTAAGGAAAGTGTTGAATTGCCGAGGGGTAACAATTAATATTCTCACTCCAGTCAGTTCAAAATTAAAAACAAACAAAATATTAACAACAAAAATATTTAAAAAACAAAATAAATAAAAAATATATAAATATGTTAAAAATTAAAATACAAATCTATTTAATACTAAATTTAAAAAAAACATAATATAATGTTAAATACATATGACAAATACGTACAAATATTATATTGAATAAAATAAAAAATAATTTCCAAACAAATAAATATTTTTAATTAGAAATTATTTAGAAACAAAAACATTAATTATAACATACATTTACTTTTTTATTTCCTACCCTATAACACCACACAATGCACAACCCACTTGTAAATTAAAAAAAAAAAATATTTCCTTAATTAACATATTAAAGAAATATTATTAATTAAAAAACAAATTCAAACTCATAAAAATGTATTGACTTCCCACACTTTACCCCTATAATCCCCACATCCCACAGCTAAAATTAAACTGTAAAAAAAAGAATTACACAATTAAAGCTTATTTTCAATTGAAAAACTAATAGCATTTAACAACTAATTATAAAGTAAATAAAATTAATTTACTCCACACACTGTACCCCTATAACAGTAAAACCAACACACAAAAAAATATAAACAAATACCCTAATTAAATATCAATTAATTAAAATTAATGATCAACTAATTATTAATTAATTAAACATAAATTCATTCCCACCCTTTACCCCTATAAACTCCACAACCCACACCTTAAAATTAATCACACAATTTCCATATTTAATTTTCAATTAATTAATTATTATTAGTTAACAACTAATTAATAATTAATTAAACATAAATTACTTCCCACCCTTTACCCCTATAAACCCCACAACCCGCACCTAAAATTAATCACACAATTACCATAATTAATTTACAATAAATTAATTGATATAAATTACCAACTAATTATTAATTAATTAAACAAAAATTACTTCCCACCCTTTACCCCTATAAACCCCACAACCCACACCTAAAATTAATTACACAATTTCCATAATTACTTGTCAATCAATTAATTAAGAAGAATTAACCACCAATTAATAATTAATTACAAATAAATTACTTCCCACATTTAACACTATAAAAAATAATCATTAATTTATTATAATTAAATTACTTCCCACCCTAATCCCCTATAAACACACAACCCGCTGTGGAACTAAAAACGCAAAATGTACTCAAAATAAAATTGATAACTACTAAAAATTTAACACATATATTAAAACACCCAAAAAATACTTATACTAAAAAACATACATCACAAACATTTAAAATATAAACTAAAATACATAACACTAATTAAAAATCAATATTTTAAACAACTATATTTTTGCAAACGATATAAATGACTTCTATATTTTTTTAAACGATATTTCTTATCTTAAATTCGATATATTCTTGACCACGATATTCTTGCTGTCGGTATTTCTGTGTCACGACATTTCCAACTCGATATTCTTTCAGAATACCCTCCTGGGCCTCTTCCAGCGCACTGGCGCTGCTGCTGGCAGGCTCAGCCCTGGTGGTCTGTGCGGCCAGAATTTTTTTTATACACATGTTAGATACCAGATTTGCCCTATAAGTAATTACTACTATTTTGGAACAATGTACAACAGCAATACCTCACTACTGTTTGGGTAGCATTCTTCTATCTAAACTATCACTTTGGGAGGTTTGTTGGTTGACATGTTAGAAAAGCCAGGTACTCAAACCAATCAAACTTTTCATAATGGAGGGATGAAGCTATGATGACTCAGAGTCATTGAATCGGAATAAAGGGGTGGAAGGGTCAATGAAGATCATATGGTCTTGGTTGGAAAATGCAATGGGATTTTATACTTTCCTGCCATGCTGCACTGTCATGGAACTGCTGGTATACTCTATAAATGAATGATAACACAACATTGGAAGAGGTCCATGACCATGGCCACTCTCTTGTTTTGACTGTTTGAACATGAGCAAGAAAAGCGTCTCAGCAAACATGTCTGGTGAATAATAGCTTACTTGGGCCTGCAATCTTCACAGTACCAAACATCTGTTCTCTTAGTCTTAAAGTACCACAAGATATATTAGCGGAGAGGGGAAGCTTACTTAAAAATCAGAAGAAAGCTACAAACAGGAGGAAGTCAGCTACAGAAGTATGAAATATACAAAAAGGATAATGCAGGGGTAGTATAGCAAGAATCTAACACACACCAGATAGAGGAGTTGAAAAACAGGAGACAGTATAAAAAAGCAAACTGGGCAACATTATTCTAATAGTGGGGAGAGGTAAAAGTTAGGGAAATAAAAATAACAGGTCTTACTGGGGGAAGCTGAACCATTGGGCAGGGCTGCAGTGCTGCTGGTTGTGGTGTTGGTTCCACCCACCCGGGCACTGGTGGTGGTAGCCCCTTCACCTTGCTATGATGCCCTTTTGCCCTTGGGTGCTGATGGAAGGAATAAAGAAGATTTTAAAAATAGATTAGCGGCACAGTTAATCTCCCCAAACATATTTGACAGGCAGATGCAGTAGCATTGTACTTTTCTAAATCAGATCGCCTATTGACCTATTCCTAATTTTCTAAACCTAAGCCCTATTCCTAATTTCCGAAACCTAAACTACATGTTGAGCTGCTAATGCATTGCAAAAAATGATCCCTGCTTCTCCACACCCTTTGATGGACCGACTCAGTTCCAGAATCACATGGATCTTGGAGTAGCTTTTGAGATTACATTACGTAAGTACGAATAGGGTTCTTCTGGGTTGTGGTATGTGGCACAGTGAGTTGATTGTCTTGCTGCGTGTGATTTATTATGAGATAAATCTTTGCAACGACTTCTTGTCAATGATGTGTGCTGTATGGTATGTGCACATATTAAGGGCCCGATTCCGATCTCGCTAGGAAAGCCCTCCGTACGACTCGGATCCGGAGGGCTTTCCGAGCGAGATGTGCTCCGGGAGTCCGATCGAGCGAGTACAATGCTGCTGTATGCTTACGAACTCGGCTCGCTTGGACTCCCATTGAACTCTATGGGAGCCCGTGTACAGACGCGTCCACAGGCTCCCATAGCAAAAAAGGGTCGGGCAGGGAAAAGTGTACACCCTGTGGCGGGCACCCCATGTTGCCCACCACACTGTGCATGCTTGGATCGTGGGGACCCATGCGCACCCCCCTGTGACCGAATCGGAGGGCTCCGGGTAAAGGGGGGCCTTCTATGGCCCCCCAAAGTCTGAATCCGACAGCCGTTTCATCTCGATGAGACCGAGTCGATACAGCTGTCCAATTCGTGCACCATACTCGCTCGGTCGGAAAACGGCTCCATTGCGCGGCACGATTCCGCTACCAACGTGTCGGACGGACAGGTTCGGGTTCGTAAACGATTCGCACGGCGCGTACAGGATACTCGCATCGTACTTGGTCGTTCGGAACGGGGGACAATTCGGGCGGAAAGATAGGCTCCGAATTGGATTTGCTCTTTACAAATCCCTTTTGGAGGCCTTCCTTACGAGATCGGAATAGGGCCCTAAGTATTAAGCGCATATCAATTGTATTGAGGTTGAAATCTGCATTGCATTATAATGTTTACTTTATTTATTGAAATTGTTTTGAATTGTTTATTGAATTTTGTGTTTTAATGTGGATTTAGTTCTTGTTATTTAATTCAAGGTAATGCAAGAGCTCAAGATATATTTATTTAAGTTGGATGTCTGCTGAAGGGGTGTGTCGACATGTCAGAGGGTTTTCTCTGTGAATCCTTATTGGCTTGGTTGAACTAATTAGGATTGTGTTGTTCATTTCTTTGTGCACTGGAATTAGATACACAGAGTAAAATGTTGATTTGCCACTGGCTAGAGATTTATCTAGTGTGATTGGAGATTGTCTTAGCTGTTCCCTTGTGTGTTGTGAGTTTGATTCCTTTCTTTGTAATCCGGTAGGCAGACAAACTTTCCTTTTTTTGTATTTTTGACTTTACATTTTGAAGTTGAATTGTGATGGGAGAATTATTTATGTTGATCAGTCTACCTTGATTCAAAATGGGTGCACCTCTCAAAAAGACTGCATGTGCTGTTTGTGAGGGAGATAAACCTTCACCTGAAGGACCACCTGCTCATTACATGTTGATAAATTTGGGTCTATGGTTACGTGAAAGCATAAGAATACTGCTGATGATAAACACATGCAATTTCTTTTGAATTATACTTTTAATGTGAGAAAGATAGAATATCTAAGGTGTGCTATGTATGAGGTGAAACCACAGCCTAGACCTGCACAGTTTGTGCCATTGAATAAATGGGATTTCATGATGAATGAGAAAGAGTATAAGAGAATGTTGAAGGGTCAGATTAGAAAAACAGTGAGTCATTGGATAGATGCTTGAAGGTGAGTGCAAAATAAAGAATGGAGAAAGGGACAAGTAGAATGAGTGGGAGTGTTTCATGTGAGTGATAAAGATTCTGACAAAAGAACAGTAGTAATTGTAAAGTGAAATCAAAATTGATAAAGAGAATGATGAGATAGAATCAGTCGTAAGTGATTTGTATGAGTAGGATTGGATTTTAAATGGCTTGCTGAATAGGATACCACTTTTGTATAGTGTTGATCAAATTCCACGGGCCCAGAAGAGAGGAGCTGGAGAGCCAACCTCATCACCATAGGTACTGTGTTCTGATGATAGTGTGCTATCTATTGGTAGTACAATGGTGGTGCCAGCACAGCCAGAATTGATGGATATTGTTAGATTCAAAACTGAATTAGGAGAAAATATTAATGTTAAAAAAATGAAGACAGAATAATGACATACAAAGAAGAAGAAACGAGAAATTTGAGTGAGAGAGCAGCAAGATGTGCTTGTAATGCATATGACAACCTTGAAAAATAGCAGATAAATGTGGTGTGAATTTATACAAAAAGAAATTGTGCAGAAATTATAGAATGGAATTGAGTAATAGTGACATACAAGAAGTGGAGATGGTCAGTTTGAGATAAATTGGAGAGATTTAATAAAGTTCATAAGTTATTGGGGGAAATTGAAAAGATATTAAGAAAGCTGGATGAAGAAAGGGGAAAATCAAAAGAAACCAGAGAAAGAAAAAATAACTAGTGTGAGAGAGTGTGGAGTGGTTATGGAGTATCCACTGAAAGAAGTGCATGAAGATGCTTATGTTAATGTGCCATGAACAAGGTCTGATCTCCTGACATTTGCAAAGAATTTTCCAAAGGTTATAGAAGAACCAGACAAGTGCCATACAGAAGTTGAAATAATTGTCACTATTTGGAAGGTTCTTTGCATTGATTTTAAGATTTTGTTTGAGATTATTTATCTTAAAGATTTATGGTTGGAGTGCAAAGCAGTTGCAAGCTGGCCAAAATGTGTTCAGCTCCATAATGGACCATCTCTCACTGTGATTGATAAATATGGATTGGTTAATGGACATTTGAAGACTAAAGATCAACACAAGAGCCTGAAGAATCAGAGCATGCATACTATGAGAGACTAATGTGGATCTACAGGTAGTACAGCAGAGTCGATGACCATGCAAAAAGGGAGTTAGTGGGTGTTAGGCCTGGCCCTTTTGGCAGGTTTATCCCCAAAGTTTTTGCCTTTTGCCTCCTATTTTTCTGACCTGTTTTGTTGGCTTTAGGACTCTGGGCACTTTATCGCTGCTGATCAGTGCTAAAGTGCTTATGCTCTCTGTATGATTTGTGATTATGATTGGTTATCCATGATTGGCATATTTGATATACTGGTGTGTCCCTAGTAAAGTGCACTGTTTATACCCAAGGCCTAGAAATCAAATGCTACAAGTGGACCTGCAGCACTGATTGTGCCACCCACACCAGTAGCCTTTCAAATGGGTCTCAGACCTGCCACTGCAGTGTCTGTGCGTGCGGTTTTTAATTGCCATGTCGACCTGGCAAATGCTCACACTTACTTGCCAGGCCCTAACCTTCCCTTTTCTTACTTGTAAGTTACCCCTAAGGTAGGCCCGAGGTACCCCCATTGGCAGGATGTAGTGTATGTTTAAGGTAGGACATGTACTGATGTGTTATACATGTCCTGTGTATTTCATTTTTCACTATTGCAAGGACTAGCTCTCCCAGAAGCTATCATTGAAGCTGCTTCGTAACATTTAGCAAGTGTAACTTTTAATTGGGAAAAGCTAGAGATTTGGAGTTTAGGCTCGCTGAACTCAGAATTTAATAACACACATTTTAGTGAAGGTGTTTTTTAAATTCTGTGTTTGAAAATGCCACTTTTAGAAAGTGGGCATTTTTTTGTTGAACCATCATGTGTGCCTCTGCCTGCTTGTGGATTCACCGCCTGGTTTTAGACTGACAGGTGCTGTTTGTGCATTCACTCCAGACACTCACACAAAAAGGAGCTGAGGTGTGCACTGCATATGCTGATGGGTCATCCTGGGCTAGAGTGGTGGGAGGAGATATCACTGACACCTGAATAGGCTGTGGCTGCTCTGCCCAATGCTGTCTCCACCTCCTGTAGTGAAACTGGACCAGGGAGGACAGAACTAGTTTTAATAAGCAAGAGAGACTTTCTGAACAAAGATTTCAAAGGGAAAAAGGGGTATAAGTATTAGACCTAAAACCCCACAACTTTAGAATACTTCTGGAATCAAGAGGAACCTCTGCCAAGGAGAATGGCTGAAGAGCTGTAACGAGGAGTATTTTTTATTTTTTTTCATAGTACTGCCCCTTTGCTGTGTTGGCCTACAGTTGCTGCTTCTGCCAAGGAGAGGAAAAGGACTGGACTTTGCTGTTTTCCTTCTTGTGAAGTTTCTCCAAGGGCTTGTGTGTACTTTCCTCCTGTTCTGCAGTCTCAGGGACACAAGCACTTCACCTGCTGCATCCTTGAGCTCCACTACTGGGAGTTCTGACCTGCCTTGTGGTGTCAAATCCAGTTCTGGGCCCTGGAGGTGGTTCCTGCTGCAAAGATCAATACAGATCTGAAGAAATCTGCAAAATCACTGCTTCGCTCTTCTTGCGGCTGACATTTCTGACATAGCACTGCCGTGCGGGAGAAAATCCTGACATACAGCCCCGTGCGGATGAAGAAATCGATGCAGCTCCTGCCAGCGGACCAAAGAAATGTTGCATGCCGAATTCAATGCACCAGTCTCTGAAGTCTGAGGACTCTGCAACGAATCAGACACAGGCCCTGCTGTACGACTAAAAGAATCAATGCATCACCCATGTGCGGCTGCAAAAATCGATGCAGAGGCAGGATCGCCGCTGCACCGACTCGTAGCGGCTGAATTTTCTCAAGCATCACACCTGTACACCAACTCTTTCTGATGCAACACCTGTAGACCAGAATTGCCTTGGAATCGATGCCTCACTTCCCCCTACAGTCCGAAATCAACGCTCCACTTCTCCTTCGTGCAGCAGAACTGTCACCTCGCCTCCCCAAGGACTCAGGAACTGACGCCTTGCTGTGTTTTCCAGTGCTTCGCCTTTCTGCAGCTGTTTTGCCTTGTAGATTTTAACGCAGTTAATGTACTTTGTGTAAAAATCAGGCACTCATAGATTTCAATGGACAGAATTGTTTGACACCTTTTCAAAGTCATATTTTGAGTTATGTATGTTGGGTTTTTGACATTTTGTTCTTGTTTAGTTCAGATAAAGATATTTTGTTTTCTAAACTGGGGTGGTGTCCATTTGTGATGATTTCACTATGTTGCTTTGTGTTTGGGTTCAAATAGTTTACACATTGCCTCTGAGATAGGCCTGACTGCTCGTGCCAAGCTAGCCAGGGGCTGAACAGGGGTTATCTTAGGTGTGTAATCCCCTTAGTTTGACTAGAAGGAAGGGTCCCTACTTGGACAGGTTGCATACCACTGCCAACTAGAGACCCCCATTTCTCTACAGCACGTCATTTGTATCTGTCATGTATTGGTTAATCAGCGAAGAAGCCTGTTAAGAAAAGAGTTAATCGATCTGGGAATCAGGTCCTGCAGGACTGCACTGATGAAGTCATTGGACCCAAGAAACATAATGTTGAGCATTAGATTAGTGCAGTTCCTGGCTGTCTTTAAAAACCTGATAGGAGTATAGGTCTGGTCAAGGGTGGATTTGGGGGACGGGGGCTGTGAAGTGAACTGATAAGCACCTAGAGGGATC
Organism: Calotriton arnoldi; assembly: GCA_963921515.1. Classification (NCBI taxonomy): domain Eukaryota; kingdom Metazoa; phylum Chordata; class Amphibia; order Caudata; family Salamandridae; genus Calotriton; species Calotriton arnoldi. The sequence goes on along the minus strand of CAWUFW010004894.1, from coordinate 310,691 downwards.
ATGGTTCTGTAGGTATGGGCTGCTAGAGAAATTGATAGAAGGTGCGGTTAATCCCGTCAAGTTTTGCAAATAATCGTGAATGGGTAAATTGAGGAGTAAGGATGGACTGCTAGGGAAAGCGATAGAAGCTCCTCCCTATCCTGTCAAGTTATGGAAATATTTGCCTAACAAGCAGTTATTTTTTGTACATTGGCACTTTATCCACTCTGTAGTCTTGCACATTGGCACTTTAACAGCATGATAGTCTTGCACGGGGCGTGGCTACGCAAGCAGGGAAGATGGACTCGCTTGTGTAGAGCTCCGATGGCGGCTCCCCTATCCAGCCGCAATACTCCGTTTATAGTGATCCTCCGGGGCCGGAATCATCGGCAATAGAGTACGGGACAGTCCTGCCAGCAGCGGGTAAATTCACAGCGGAATCGGGCCGGGCAATCCGCGCCGGAACCTCGCGACTCCTGGGGCACTGAGTAAATCGATGGAGCCTCGGGGAAGCTTTCCACCATAGACCGCGGCTTGACCCTGCCCACTAGGCCCGGGCAGATGACACACGCAGTAACTGAGGCCTTTACCCCTCCTGTCAACCTCGGAGCTGCTTCTGCCGGCGTCTGGAAGGTGGGACGTAACGCATCGTGCAGGTCATTGCTGTAGGGACACCCCCTGCAGGTGAGTGCTGATTCACGGCCCCACTACCCGCGGGCACGCAGCGGTGCGGCGCGCTCGCATGGAGCGATCCCCTGGGGTGCGGCATACACGGGCTATGGGCGCATGGGCACTGCCTCCTTTTCGGAGCTGCCCGGTTGTGAGAAAAGTGGGGAACGGTGCCTGGATACACGGTTACCGTGCCACTGTGGCACCCATCACCGGAGCTGAAACAAATGGTGACACCTAGGACCATTGCTGGCAGCAGTGGGAGCATGACTTTCTGGCCACCCTGTCACACTCTGGCAGACATTGCAGGACGGTGGGTCGTGCCTCTGATGCCCGGTACTGGGAACAAACGCGACTGAGCCTATATAGAGCACCCAGCACAGAGCCGCATGGAGATCCCTGACAATAAGTAGGCATAACTTCTGAACTGCCACTGTGCTGATACTGCTGTCCAGGAGCTTCCCCGTGCTGCGTACAGTGCCCGACTGTGATTGGGTGCAGCCTGGAGGTCCCTGGTGGTTGTCCTGCGCTGCTGCACCCTGTGCGCCTGAACCAAATAACTGCCTATGCCGCTGACCACTAACAGTTGCTGAACTATCATGCCACCCAAGGCCCTGCTACGAGCCCGGACGCCCAGAAACTTATGTCGCGTGGCGGACGCACCAGAACTGGCATCAGGGGCACACACGCCCCACCCCAGCTGACCCGCGCCCAAGCTGACAAGATGGCTGAGGAGGGAGCGACTGACCTCACGTCCAGCAAGCTGGATGCTGTACTGGCGGCGGTGGAGAAGATAGGCGAATCCCTAAACTAAACCTGTACTTCTTTGGAGAGTAAAATAGATAAGATGGCCAGAGACCTAAATCTACTCCGAGCGGACCACCGTAAACTAGCGGACAGAATGTCCACGGTGGAGACCACCATAGCAGACATTTCCCCACAAGTGACAACAGCGGAGAGGAATATTAAAGACCTGCTCCAACGCATGGAATTCCTGGAGTGCAGGGCGAAGACGCTGAAGGCCGTTCACGGAACAAGACAATATTCGCATGGTGGGCCTCCCGGAAGGGACGGAGGGTAGAGATCCTGTGGCATACATTGAGTCCTGGCTCCGCACGCTGCTGCCCGAGGACACACTCTTCCCCTACTTTGTTGTTGAGAGAGCGCATAGAGTGCCGGCCAGACCCCTGCCCCCGGGCTCGATCCCAAGAACTCTTTGAATTCGTCTGCTAAATTACAGAGACAGGGACGCCATACTGCGGGAAACCAGAAAACTGCAAAATATGCAAGTCGACAATCACAAAATCATGTTCTTTCCGGATTTCACATTACTAGTCCGAAGGCAACGCTACTCCTACCTAGCAGTGAAGAGGCGACTTAGGCAACAAGACCTGAAATATTCCCTGATGTTCCCAGCTCGACTGAGAGTGGTTGCAGACGGAAAAGTAAATTTCTTCAATACTCCGGAAGGGGCGTGGGAATGGCTTGACACTTATGTTCCAGCAGGACCCAGCGCCCTGACCGCTGGCACAGGGTACACTGCTGCCGGTGCCCCCTCTGGTCGTCGACGTCGAGAAAAGAGGTGCAAGAAACTTCAAGCCACTCAAACAGTTGGACCAGACCCAGCACAGGCGTTATATGATCAACGTAGTGCTCTCCAGGCGGTTTCAGACATCAGTGGGATGCTGGATGAAACGGCCTTGACTTCCAGTCTACAGGAACAAGCCAGCGACGAGGAACTTTCAGACGGTTTCCCGAACTCACTAGATTCGAGTGAATTGCCGCAGGTCACTCCTCAGACTTCAGATGACATTGCCTGAATATATGATCTGGACTCTCTACCTGGTACAAGTGAGAAGGGGCACTATATACGCAAGTATAATAAGATTATGTAACTTGTGTAATGATACCACTTGACAGAATGTAAAGATGTGCTGAAATGCTATTGGGGTCCTGGGGGTGGGTGGGAGCGGGCGCCAAGGGCACAGTGTATTCAAATATTGTCACACAGGGATATTCCTTTTCCTCCCCCCCCAAGGTACAGTATAAATGACTCCTATGGCAAGGCCCTGGATCACGCACACTTGACTGGTAACTGGGGAGCCGCCGAGCCACTATCTTTCTTGGTTAACATCCGCATTTTGTTGCGTACAGCAACCCCCCTAGACATTGTTTAAATGTTCTTCTTATGTCTCGTTTGGACGATTGCCTGTTGCACACTCGCCCTACTGGTATTCTCTATTTTGATTTATATTTGTTTTGTTGTTTTTTACATGCTGGGACACGAAGATTTGTATGAAGGCTCGCTGGAGAAATGACAACAGAAGTCCTTCCTATATATTATGCGCCATACTCACAAGGCTACTGATTTGACACAATCCTACATGCTAACATTCACTATCACTAATGGCACCAATTAAAATAGGTACTTGGAACGTGCGCGGCATACACAGCCCATCACGACGATATCTTATCTACTCATACCTCAAGCGTCATCATATACAAATAGCTCTCCTACAGGAGACTCACTTGTCGAAGTCAGAAGTGACTCACTTGCAAAGGAGATGGAGGGGACAATTATACACAACAGGTCACTCAGCATATGCCAGAGGGGCCTTGATCTGGGTACGACCAGGGACCCCATTTCGAATCACAGACACCTTAATAGATGCTGAAGGTCGATACATTATAGCGAAGGGTACACTAGATGGCAGGACAATAGTCATTGCGTCTATCTATGCACCAAACTCTGATCAGACCACCTTTCTGGAACATCTGACTGTTGAGCTGGCACACTGGCACGAGGTCCCAATGATACTGGGAGGAGATTATAACGGTGTCTTAGATGTCTCACTTGACCACTCCTTCCCCCCCTTACTAGCACGTCCACAAATGCTGCAATGAAGGCATTAAATAATTGGGCAACACAATGGCATTTAACAGACATATGGAGACATAGGAACCCACATGACAGGGTATATTCCTTCTACTCAGGGGCGCATGGACTCCATGTGCATTTGGACCGCTTTATGCTCTCGCAAGACCTACTAACTAATGTCACTACCTGGGCAGGATGCACTCAGACCATAATCCGCACATACTAGAGTTGGAATGGGTCAGAGCCACGCCACCGATCCCGACCTGGCGCCTACAGCCGGACACCATACTGGACACGCCATTCCGAGATCTTCTGGCCGCCAATGTAGTACAATACTTCGAAGACAATGCGGGCAAAGCCTCGACCCCACTCATAGAGTGGGATGCCTTTAAGGTAGTTACCAGGGGACAGTGCCAAGGCACACAAGCCGGCATGCTGGTTCAGCTGGAGAAAGACCTTACTGCTATAGAGAGAAAGCTGGCGTCACATGAACAAGAAGCGATTGAGGGCTCAGACAGACGACTGACACGTGATGGGAGGAACACGCGCGATTGCTAGAATGGCTTAGGTGCCTTAACTGCTCAGCACACTCAGCAAGGACGCACCACATGGGTGACAAGGCGGGCAGACTCCTAGCCTGGCTAATACGACAAGATGACAACACATCCCCAGTGGCATCAATACGCACAGAGCAGGGCACTACGGTGTATACACAGCAGGAAATACATATTGCATTCACCGCTCATTACACCTCACTATATAAATCGCACATGCTGGCCACCCCAGCAGACATCCGTGGCTATCTTGAAGGCATAGCCTTACCATGCCCCACACAAGAGCAACGATCGGATATGAATGATCCTTTCCTTTTGGAGGAGGTTAGGGCGAGCATATCTTCGTTATTAAACGGCAAGGCACCAGGGCCGGATGGCCTACCGGCAGAATTTTACAAAGCTTACACGCAGACACTGGCTCCCCAGCTACTAAAGGTATATGAAGCCGCTATAGATGACTCCACCCTTTCTGACACACAAAATAAGGCACTGCTGTTCTCGCTCCCCAAACCTGGTAGAGATCCAGAATCCCTTGGCTCTTACCGACCGCTAGCCCTCTTGAACACTGACTATAAAATATTTGCTTCCATTGTGGCGGCCCGCCTCGCTCCACTGGTAAAAACTTTGGTACACCCAGACCAGAATGGTTTTGTCCCTACTAGGAACACATCACTTAATGTACGCAGATTGTTTAAAGTACAAAAATATGCACTGGAACACTGGCCATGTTCTGGCTGCCTTGTACTGGACTTGGAGAAGGCTTTCGACTCTCTGGAGTGGCCTTACCTATTTGAAGTTTTACGCAAATATGAATTGGGAGACCGCTATCTGCAAATGGTTCAATTACTTTATCGTAGCCTTTCAGTCAGAGTTCGAACAGGCAGGCTCATATCGGAGGACATTCAAGTGAAACGGGGTACACGACAGGGATGCCCTTTATCTCCGTTACTTTTCTCCCTAGCTATGGAACCGCTGGCAATGCTTCTCCGCAGGGATGGGGAGAGATGGGGCATCCAATTGGGAGGCGGAATACACGCCGTCGCTTTATATGCAGACGATCTACTGCTATATGTACAAGACCTATATGATATCCCCACTACCATAGCGGACACTCTTAGAGACTTCGAAGAAGTATCGGGTCTCCGGGTGAATTGGGCGAAATCGGGGGCATACCCCTTTAGTGATAACACAATGGAGACAGAGGTGCTAATTAATGACTCTACCCTCAAATGGTATCCAAATACATTTCGCTACCTCGGTATCTTTATATATCGAACCCCTGCAGATATATTAGAAGGGAATTTACTCAGAGACATTTCTGCGATCCGAGCTCAAACGCACTTTTGGAAGACTCTCCCATTAAGTGTTATGGGCCGCATAACATTAACAAAGATGGTCATACTGCCAAAACTGTTATATTATTTTTCAAATATTCCAGTCTACGTTCCAGCCTCGATATTCCGCGACTTGGAACAACTGATCCGTGATTTAATCTGGAATAAGGGCATAGCATTATGGAAATTATATGCGCCTACCAGCAAGGGCGGGCTGGCTGTCCCAAACATGGAGCTGTACTATTTAGCAGCGCAGCTACAGTGGGTAACACAATGGCTAGCAGGCATAGGATTAGAAGATACAGCAACCACGCAGCAGCCATGGTCCCAAACTCAGATTTATCATTTATTCCACCCTAACTCTAGACCCTCACGCCCCTCCCAAATTCATTTACAACTGGCACACAAATGCTACAAGAGAAGTCTATACCTCACTAGGGAAGTGCTCCCCTATGCCCCGTCCCTACCGCTTGCAGGAATGCCTATAGGAGGAACAGGCACTTCAGACAGGGCACTTCGATGTTCGCATGAGGCCGGACTAGATACGCTCGGTGACTTGTATACCGACGGTGCCCTGCTGTCTTTTGAGACACTAACAACAGAATATGACCTGCCCGCAGGTCAATTTCTTCTCGATAGCTCTATTTTGAGGCCTCTTACATCGGCATGGGGAGACTTGACGACAGAACCCAAAACACACCTTTTAATGCAATACCTACACATAATGGGGCCAGGATCACACATTAGTGCATTGGCTGGCAGAAGCGTTACTTACCCACACGTTAAAGTCTATTTCAACTCTTTGAGAACGCTGGGAAATGGACAGAGGACATCCTTGGATGGAGAAAGAATGGGACGCGATTTTAGCCAGCTCCACACACATACCGAGAAGCCCTAAATTCAAACTCATACAAACCTACATAACGCAGAGGGCATACCTTTCACCTGACAAAATAAATAGATACTTTAACATTGCCACTTCAGTGTGCCCACGATGCCAACAGGCAGATGCGGATCTCCTTCATATGTTATGGCCCTGCACTTCTCTCCGCACTTACTGGCATACAATACACGCAGCACTCACAGCTTGCACTGAGGAGTCACTGTCATATACGTGGGAAGTCTGCATTCTAGGCCTATTCTCCAGAACGAAAAAAAACAAAGTCACCTCTAGATTTAGGGATCTGGGGCTGATTGTAGCGAAGCGCCTCATAACCAAGAGATCGAAGACTCACCACCCCTCCAGTAATGGACAGTTGGAGAAAGTCCCTCTTGGTGTGGGCACTAGCAGAGAGCACAACACTACATAAGGAAGAAACTGCGGGGCTACGCAAATACCCAATAGCACAATATTGGGACACGATCCTCACTGACTTCAAACACGGTAACGGGGAAGATAGCGATACTTCCTCACAAGACGCTCATGAAAGTAACGAGACCGCCGAGGTGTAGACCTACGGCACACCCGCAGCCAGAACCAGTATTGGGCCCCCTCTGGCGCATTATCTGCACTCCAGTAATATATGTAATACCTTGGCCATTTACTCAACACCTGATGTTTTAAGTCCCTAGATGTATGAAAGCATTTCTGACTTGTCCCAGCGAGCCAAAAAACACTCAGGCCCACGTAACGGATACCTTGCCCCAGCTGTAAAACGTTAAGGACGGCACTCTTAGTTAGTTACTATCAGTTAAAAATATAAATAGATATCTCTGGCTTGCATTTCTAACTGTCCATATGATTACGCACAGGAGGGACCCCTCGTGGGCCATACATTTCCTTTTTATACCTGATAAGGAACGCAGTGATGCATATAACCATTGGGACCACAACCATGCTCTATATTAGAATGAGTTGCAGGGGCATACTCGCTCAGGATTTACAAAGCACGATGAGAAATACTGGTTGATAAGAACAAATGCGTCACTTATTCTGATGTATGATTACTGTCCCTGGCATGTTTTGTTACAAATATTGTACTGGAAGCCTATACTTTGTGATCTCTAATATACTGTCGGAAAAGGTATGTTAATCTGTGATCCCGAAAGATTCATGTATCCCTGTAATACGCAATAACAATCTATGTTATTAAAATGAAAAAATGCAATAAAGATATAAATAAAAGATAGTCTTGCACACTGGCACTTTATCGGTAGGTTTACAACTAGCCACACAGTCAAGTATACGCTTTCTCGCTACTCAGGGAAAAAGCTGGCTTATGACAAATTACTTTTAGATTTGTAGGAAGGTGTTGTGGTTGGCTCAATTTATACGACCCTTTCTAACCCTTTGTACACTGGTATTTTTACTTTTATAATTATGAAGGGCAGCAAACAATTAAATTGTCTCCCAATTAAGATGTGCAATGGTTGCACTGATGTATAATACATTTTTTAGACCTTTTTAGCTAAACGTCTTATAATGTATGATTTCTGCAATGTTTATGGTTTTAATTGACTAATAAACTACCTTCATACATTCATTCATTCATTCACTAACAGTGGGTTTGTTTGAGCTTTCGTGTGGGTTTGCGTCCAGAGATTAGTTCTCATATTCAGGAAAGTGTGGTGCATTGGCAATCAAGATTTTGAAATATGCCAGTATTTGCCAGTATATGCCAGTTGTAGTGATTGTTTTAATGCAAAACAGAGAATGATTAGGAATAATTCATGGTGGATCAGATGCAGCACTTTCAGAAAGGAGGGAGGAAAATAAATTCTTCTCAGTTATCAGAATCTCGTTTTGATTCTGGTTTTGTTGCACCTGTAAATCTGGGTTTCAATTCTGGTTTTGTTGCACTTGCAAATTCGGGTATGCAGGGAGTTGGTGTGCACAATATTGATTTACAATTTGTGCATGCTGGAAATAATGTTACTCAAGGGAGAGGTATAGGTTTTGACAATGATTTGAATATGCCTAATGCAAATATTAATATGCTAAAAAGTCCATGCCTTGTCCTTTCTTTGGGAAAATAAAAGTGTAGATCTAATCCGGAGTGCATAATTTGTCACAAGTGGTTCCACGGATGCAACGGAACATGAATCAGATGACATAGATTGTGTTAGCTGGCCCAGCCCAAATGGCCTCTGTGTAGAACATAAAGAATGAATGGCAATTCAGTGCTAATCAGTCTTCAGACCCAATGATGAATTATAATATGTAGAATAAAATGCAGAGCTTCCAAGACAATCCTGGTTTTCTACAAAATATTTCAGTGAGGAGCAATAGATTTTTTCAGATTTGCATCACTCTGAATTCCTATTTGACTGAGTCAAGTGCAGACACAAAGACATGCCGGTAAAGGTGCAGGGGAGGAAGATTGCATGCTTGACACAGTCCAGTATAATTTTTAAGCAATACAGGTGCCACCGACTCCGTGAGTTAACCAATGGAGGTTCCCAGCCTGCCCTCTGAGGAAAAGAAGTTCAAGTTGTAGGTATATCAAACAAGCAGATTACTAATAAATTGTCAGCAAATGTCACTGTAAAAATTAGACTCTATAGAAAATGATTAACAATTCATAATTTGTGACATGAGTCCAGTTAATTTGTTAGGTCATGTTTTGCTGTGCAAAATGAATTGCATAATTTATTGTACCCCGGATGGTGTGGCAATTCAGACTCAGAATGAAGACTGAAAACTCCAGCCAAAATCATGAGAGTCAAGAGTGAGACTGTTCCTACTTCTCATAAAAGAGGAATTGTCTCCTGATTTAAGAAACAAAGTGAAGGAGGAGGTTTGGGATTTTACAGGAAAAGAAATTGGACAATTAAAAAGTGCAATGCCAGTGCAGATCAAACTAAAACCAATTGCAGTGTTTCCTCAATACTTCTGAGTACAAGTTTACTCATGAAGCTGAAGAGGGAAAGACATTTGGTATTGTGAAAATAATTAAGCCAGGCATTTTAAAAGAAGTGCTAAGAAATCCTCACAACTCCTTGATCATGGGAATTAAAAAAACAGAGTGGAAAATTGGGAATAGTGCAGAACTTGAACACAATTAATAATATTGTTCCTTCCTGGTGTCCTGTGGTACCAATTCCTGCTGTCATTTTGTTCCAGATCCTTGTTGATGTGCAGTGGTTCACTGTATTTTGCTTGCACCAAGCGTTCTTTTCCATTCCTCTTCATGAACATAATCAGTATCTCTTTGCATACAGATTTTTGTCTTTTGTGTAATGGTCTGGTGTTGAATCCCATAAGGGTATACAGAGAGTTCCTTGATTTTCTCCCAAATTCTGAAGAAAGATTTGGAGGGTCTGCACCTTCCTTTTAACTCAATCTTAGTGCAGTATATTGATGACCTGATGGTCACAGTCAAAATAATAGAAGTTTGCAAGTTTGACACAATAGCATTGCTGAACAACCTTTCAAGGCATGGTAATAAAGTGCCCCCTACAAAATGAAATATTGTCAGATTTGTTTTTTTTTATCATAGAGAAAGGAGTGAGAAAGGGGTTCTCAGAACGCATCTCTGGGATTCTTAAAATAAACCCACCAATGACCCAAAAGGAGGTGAGGATTTTCGAATGGTAGGCCGCTGTCATCCGTGACTTCCAAACTTTTCTCTCATTGTAAAGCCTTTACAGAGGCTTCTATGATATAGGTGATCTGGTGACCTGGAACATCAAATGCATGAAAGCCTTACTGAAGTTCAGATATAAACTCTGTACTGCAGCCACCGTTGGGATGCCTAATTACTAAAAAATACTTTTATTTAATCTGCTATGAGAAAGAAGGGTGCTCACTTTCAGTACTTACTCAGCAACACAGAGGAGCAAAGCGGCCTGTGGCTTATTTCTCAGCTACATTAGACCCCATAGCTGATGTACTTCTGGGCTGTTTAAAAAGCACTGCTACAACCTGTATAGTCATAGAACAGAGTGAAGGTATTGTGATGGGCTGTACAATTATTGTGCTAGTCCTTCATTCGGTTGAGATTCTGCTGACTCATATTTGAACTCAGCCATTTAGCAAATAGTCAATTGACCAAATATGAAAAAGTCATACCTGCAGCTGAAAATGTTTCTGTTAAACAGTGCAGTATCCTTACTCCAGCCACACTCTTGCCAAAGCCTCATGAAGACACCCAAGAAGGAGGCAATGATTGTGCCCATGATAGTATCACTGTGACAGAGTTGTGCACCAGACCAACCCAATTACTCAAGATGTATATGACTAAATTAGCTAATTTGATTTTGTTTTTAGATGGCTCTGGTCAGAGAGTCCCTCAAGATATCCTGAGATGCAGATGCAGATGCATTTTGCACAATTTCATACATTGTTGAAGTATCATATTTCTGTAATGTAACATCTGCACAGATGGCTGAATTATTAGCCATTACAAAAGCATGCTAGAGTCGTCAACGACTTTGGTCAGCATTGGTCATAAAGGGATTTCTTAACCTTTTCTGCAAGCCAGATCATAAATACTGTGCTTTTGTGTCCAGTAAAATGAAACCACATGAAGAATATAACTCTTAAAAAGAAAGCGTCAATTGTTTCTTGTGAAAAACAGTTCAGATGTTGGAAGAGCGGAGAATCTTCCAAAATAATGTGTCTGATGATGGAAAGAAGAAATGGATTACAGTGGGCAGTACTATGGATCAAAGTTACATTTGGAAGCCCCCTGATAACAGATATGTGTTACCAGATGGCATCTTGAGTCATATTGTTAGGTGTTTTCATGGTCCTATACATGCTGAACGTGGTGCCATGTTGCTTACTCTCAAAAAGTGCTGGTTCAATCCTCATTTCAGAACCAAAGCTGAGAATTTTTGTTAAGCATTGTGTCATGCTGGGCAGTCATATGGCTCCTTTACCACAGTGCAAATGACTACATAGAAATGCCCAGTGTAATGGTTTACATTATACTCGTGTTGTCTGTTTGTTCTCTAGGTAGGTCGAAGCTTTTCTGATAGTCGATACAGTAGTTTGAACACAGTTATGCTCTTACTGAGGGAGATGATACAGTGGCGTAATGAAACTTGAGGGGGCCCCCCTGCAAAGTGCATGCTGGGGGCCCCCACACTCCGGACCCAGTCAGGAGGTCTCAGGCCAGGGGTCTGCCCCCTGTGCACAGTGCCAGAGGGGGGCCCAGGAGTTCAGGGGCCCACTGTCCCACGGAGGACCCCCGCACTGCATAGGCTGCGGGGGCTATCGTTACGCTACTGCTTTCAGGAGCTAAGCAGGCCATTACGGCGGTGCAGGTCTAGGCCAGGTTCCTCTTAATCTAATGGCTCGGAGGGAACAATGTCAACACTTCTAGAAACAGCAGTTGTGCTCGAGTCCAATGTCAAATCTTATCTGCCATCATCAAAGATGACTTATCTGTGGGTGTGAGAAGTTCCAAGGTGAAAAGTTTCGCAACTTCCACAAATGTTTTATTAAATGCCATGTAGAACTCCCTTTTATCACATTTTTTACACTTTGTCAGCTTTGCACATCGCGAAGCTGGCGAAGTTGATAAAAGGGAGTTCTGCGTGACAGCAGGAATATGCTTGGCTACTTCTCAGAGCTGCCCTTGTGCCACTCAGCAACTTGGCTATGGAAAATCATACACCAAGATGAATGCTTGCCTTCTCTGCCCATCAGTGGTATTAACCTTTAGGATGGTGCATGACCACTACAGCATTTCCCCCCTGCTGCTCAGGCTTCGGGGTACCCCTAAGTTATAGCGAAGAAAACTCGCTCTACAAAGCCATTAATCCTGAACCCTGATGTCCTACCCTTCTTCATGGGACAACCAAGTGCAGGGAATCAGAGCCTAACTATGCCTCATCAAAATTCGGGCAAAATATGAATGCCTGACGTAGTTTCCTTATTTTGCACAATTTCATGGTCAATTTTTACACCTCACACACTCCTAACATAAATGAATCCCAGGAGCATCCCGACACATAGAATGCCCTAAAGATACAGTTCTATTCCTGGGCATTTTTTTATAGTTTGCTTAGGGAGGGCCATAGGGCTAGCAGAATCCTATGCTTAAGAACCTAATTTTAAGACCACACGTTCCGCCCTTTTTCATGGAGGGCATGGAGTTTTCTATTGGCTACATAATGATGAAAATGAAACATTGTTAAAGCTTGGGATAACATGTGTGAAAAAAGTGAATGTTGCTTTTTGGTTAATATTTCATTTATTGCATGCAATCGAACAGACTGAAACTTGAAGTTCTAATTCAAATAGATGTCTAGACCTGACACATATTTGAATTTGCTGGCCAGCATAGGGTTTGGTAGTTAATTACTCATATAGACTCAGAGTTGAAATTCTACTAGAAAAGTTGTATAACATATGTGTATTGTGCTATCCATACTTGTGTTGTGAGATGACGCATAAAAACACAAGGAATCTCTAATTTACTAACAATCCTTCACTACACTTCTTTTACTGTTTGTCACTGTTGCTCTCTCACTAAACGTTTCTCCTTCTCATATCCATCCTTCTCGCTCTGTCTCAGACATACTCCCTTTCTCTCATTGGCTTTTCTCTCACTCTCCCTCTCCTACACTTTTTATCTTTGACCTTCATTTTTATAATTTTATGCACTTAGTGACACATGTATGTGGAATAAACTTCCATCATTCTTCAAGTCTCTTAAGGCATGTCAGCTAATTTGCAATGTAAAGAGCCAAACTGGATATAACACATATGTGACTCTTGAATGTCTTTAAAAATGCATAACTTTGCTGTGGTAATGGAGGAAGGAAAAAAGCAGAAAGGAGAAAGCAGAAGGGCCCTTGACTCTAGAAAAGGCTCAGCCGATCACTGAGAATGGGTCCTCGAAAGAGTCCTAGCTGGGAAGACCAGGGGGCAGATTTACAACTTCTGGCGCATCCCTGCAAATCAGCAGGGATGCGCCAGAATAGTTGCGACACGCAATTCTCTCCTTGCGCCACCACGGAAGCGCCGCATTTACAATGCGGCGCACCGTGGCGCAAGGAAAGGCCGATGCGTGTCGCATCCTGTGGCGCAAGGGCGGCGCATTGCTGGAGTCGTGTCGCAAGCGCGACGCAACTCCAGCAATGCTCGTGGGCCGCCCATACCTAACGTGGTGCGCCACTCCTTACGCCTGCTTGAAGCAGGCGTAAGGATTCGCCGCAGCGGCGTCGGAAAAGTGACTCAGTGAAATCTTGTAGATTTCACTGCGTCACTTTTACGAGGCATTCCTTCGACGGAACGCCCACCCTGCGGAGGAACGCCCACATGAAACCTGACGCAGGTTTCATGTGGCGCAGGGCTTTGCAACGTGACGCATCTCCCTAGATGCGTCACGTTGTAAATAATGCGCAACGTGGCGCATGGTTTACGTCGCCGCTGCGTCACAAAAGTGACGCAACGGCGGCGCAAAAGTGGCGCAACAGGCTTGTAAATCTGCCCCTAGGTGCCTAGAACAAAGCCTTAAATGCCCAAGGGCTGCAAGAGTGACCAGGAGGAGCCCTCCCACCAGTTTGAGAAAAAGGGAGCCATAGTAATTTTTCACATCTCCAGAGGACTGGGACAAGGTGCTAAGGTTTACCCATGGAGATCGCATTCTAAGTGGGAAAGAAAAATCAGGTTTGTCCTAGTTGGAGCAGAGGAACTAATATTTCCATAACATATGTCTACTTTGAAACAAGGCCAGCCCAAAATCCTGCACATAACAAATTAGGATATATCTGTGGGGGCCCGGGTATATGAAATGCGATGCTTTGCTGCAGATTGTTGTAGCTAAAATGTAATAAAGAGAGTTCTATAAAGAAAAAGGCCAGGAGTGTGACGTGGTTGCAGATCTGTGGTCTTGGCGTTCGGCCTGTGTAAACATATTACCTGAAAATGAAACATGACGGAACAAGGGGTTAGGGAGGGTGAGTGAACTGTCACTCAGAGCACACCACACTGCGGTGGGTGGAAGCAACCAGAGCGACCCTTGCTGGAGGGAAGCAGCGTGGAGTGAAAGTAGACCCCGTGGGTGGGGCGAGGGAGGTGGGGTGGTAGAGTGGGAGAGGGGGCTGGTGGGAAGGACGGGATGCAGAAACATGCCGCTTCTGCAGCGGCCACCAGAGGGTCGGGGGGCTTGGAAGGGGGTGGGGTGCCAGTGCACCCGTTCACGTTCACGTAAAAAAGTGTGACTGTGTTTGCTCAATGCATGGCCCCATGTGCTACTACACAATCTCAGAACTGACTCAAGCTCACGGCTAGTGTGATAAACTGAACCTAAGGCAGGCTTTATATTCCTTGGAGAATAAACGTTTCTAATACAATCACACCGTGGCTCAGTACAACGCTTCGTTGTCTAGTTACATCATGTGGCTAATAAAAGTTTGTGAAGTTAAATCCTCGTGCTGACCAGTCGATGTTCGACAGTGTTGTTAGTGTGTGTCCCAGCTCAGACAGACCTGAATTGATCAACTGTTGACTGTGGCTGTTAAAACAAAACAAAAAAACGCCGAAGCCCAACATCATAAATTAGAGGGATTAACCAACAACACTACGGGCTCGATCGGCCTGGGTTGCTATGCTTACTGCTAGACACAAATAAATACTGAAACGTGGTATATATTCAACTGGTGATAAGAAAAGAAAGGGGACCACGGATAAGCAAAATTCCACCAGCTTTCGGGTTCAATAACCTAATATGCTCGACAAATGTTAGCTGTTAATCACAGCCTACCAGCTCGGCGCTGGCTAGCTGTTTACCAGTGTTTGTTACCAGTGACGCCTGGGCTGGTATTCTGGGATTCAGGAATACTAAGATAACTGCTGAAGAATATTAATAACTTAATTTCCATAATGTGCAAACTTTACTACAGTTGATGTTGTCATTACCTGGCATGTCTAATAGCATATGCGACTAACACCCAACGCTATTGCACTTCTTTCATCATCCTAAAAAACCTTTATTAATCGATGGCACTTCATAGATCCATTCCCTCAACCGTGCTCCAATAGAAAGGATGAAAGTCTGAGCCAGCTCCGCCGAGTTTCTAACGGGTAGCGTATCAGTGACCTAAGATCTCTGGGTAATTGCACCTAGGACCTTTCCTTCTGACTCTGATAACTGCAGGAGCTGCTACACACAGGCTTTCCAAACCCAAGGGATCCTTCCACAAAGACAAACACTGCATTGCGCATAGTGACCACTTGCAGTATGTGAACCTGACAGGCACATTTAGGAAATGCGTCCTCCGTGGCAGCAATCTGTGGAAGTGGTGAGATGTCTGGGGAACTTCAGGAGCTTTGCATAATCACATGTGATCCACTTCAAGGAACTGCAAGTGCCCCCCTTCATAGAGCACGGAATGCCGAGGACTGGTCTTTTTTCTAGGCCCATCTAGGTTTCACAGGAAAGGGAACTGAGCCCACGGATATTAAGGGATTTGCCCAGAACCACACAATTAGATCAAGTGTGGAACATGATATTAGAATTTAGCAATAGCGGGCGCATCCTTCCACTCCGTGTCCTATTAGCTTTCATCAGTCAAATCACATTGTTGTGTATTATAAGCAAGCCCTGGAACCTTCAGCTGTGTCATTAGAGATGAGCGAGGACGCCACACATTGCCCCTCATGGTGGGAGCAGCATTGCATGTCTATGCACTACACATAGCATGTGCTGCCAGGCAATGCATTCAGTGTAATGATCGGAATATTGGTGTCAGTAAGAGGAAAGCTTGAATCCACATTTCTAACAGATATCAATATTTTTGTCTTTATAAAGAATTGCTCTGTATCTCCCTCTTCCTCTCTTCCCATTCCTTTAGCCCTCCCTCTTCTTTTCTTTTATCCCCCTCTCTCTAGTTCTCTCAATTTCTCTTTCATTAACCATATTTCTCTTTACCATATATCTGCCTTTTTCTTATTTTCCATCTTTCGCTTCCTACCTACCTCCTTTTAGATCAGCCTCACTCTCCCGATCTTCTCTATATACCCTTACCTCCCTCTTTCACTGCCTCTGTGTCACTTTCCCAGTAATTTTCGGCAGATGATGAAAGGTGGAGAAGGTTAATTGCCCAGGACAGGTCCACCACCCACCTCTCTGAGACTCTCCACTCCGACCTCGGCTGAGCGGCACCAGGGCAGTGGCTCGCCGTTTCGCACCACTACTCCTGACCTGCCTCCTCCCTCGGACATACTCACTCACCTTAGGCCTGGCCTGCAGCTTCGGAGGCGAGCGGGCAGCAGAAGACAGGGCGACTGGGCGAGGCTAGCCACCAGCAGGGGCTAGTACTGTAGTATACAGTCCTGCTAGTATAATTAAATTATCCTGGCACGACGGCCGCACCCTTCTCAGTCAGTACTAGTACAAGTCACGCGCACTTTTAATTACAATGCGCATGACAATGGCAGGCATTAGTCACGAAGTCACCAGCCCCACCCCCACCTTGAAGACCGCGGCACCGCGCAGGCGCATAGACAAAAACTGCGCGCCGCCACGACACGCACCATTTAATTATGAAGAGCCGGCCCCGGTGTACTGCGCACCAACTATTTAATTAATTTATTAAAAGGCTCAGGCAGGCCGGCAGGGCGTGCGGCGTGCGCACTGCACCATAATTAATGAAGAGAGACTTAGAGGCCGTCACCGTGGCGTGCGCGCACCGTTTAATTTATGGGGACTTGGGGAGGCCGTGCGCGCAGTCGAGCACCATTTTATTTGCGAAGATTGTCTTGAAGAGGCTCAGGGGCGTAACACAGGCCCCCGCAGCCCCGCTGTGCGGGGGGGCTCCCACGCTCCAGGGGCCCCCTCACACTCAGTGGAGAGAGACGGTTGCAAGCAAGCCTCTTCAAAACAGTCTTCGCAAATAAAATGGTGCTCGACTGCGCGCACGGCCTCCCCAAGTCCCCATAAATTAAACGGTGCACGCACACCACGGTGACGGCCTCTAAGCCTCTCTTCATTAATTATGGTGCCGTGCGCACGCCGCACGCCCTGCCGGCCTGCCTGAGCCTTTTAATAAATTAATTAAATAGTTGGTGCGCAGTACGCCGGGGCCGGCTCTTCATAATTAAATGGTGCGTGTGCGTGGCGGCGCGCAGTTTTTGTCTATGCGTCTGCGCGGTGCCGCGGTCTTCAGGGTGGGGGCTGGGCTGGTGACTTCGTGACTAATGCCTGCCATTGTCATGCGCATTGTAATTAAAAGTGCGCGTGACTTGTACTAGTACTGACTGAGAAGGGTGCGGCCGCCGTGCCAGGATAATTTAATTATACTAGCAGGACTGTATACTACAGTACTAGCCCCTGCCTGGTGGCTAGCCTCGCCCAGTCGCCCTGTCTTCTGCTGCCCGCTCGCCTCCAAAGCTGCAGGCCAGGCCTAAGGTGAGTGAGTATGTCCGAGGGAGGAGGCAGGTCAGGAGTAGTGGTCCGAAACAGCGAGCCACTGCCCTGGTGCCGCTCAGCCGAGGTCGGAGTGGAGAGTCTCAGAGAGGTGGGTGGTGGACCTGTCCTGGGCAATTAACCTTCTCCACCTTTCATCATCTGCCGAAAGTTACTGGGAAAGTGACACAGAGGCAGTGAAAGAGGGAGGTTAGGGTATATAGAGAAGATCGGGAGAGTGAGGCTGATCTAAAAGGAGGTAGGTAGGAAGCGAAAGATGGAAAATAAGAAAAGGCAGATATATGGTAAAGA
The DNA here is from genome assembly GCA_963921515.1 of Calotriton arnoldi. Lineage (NCBI taxonomy): Eukaryota > Metazoa > Chordata > Amphibia > Caudata > Salamandridae > Calotriton > Calotriton arnoldi. Next base: position 292,663 of record CAWUFW010004894.1, on the reverse strand, counting down.
GTAATATGGTTAATGAAAGAGAAATTGAGAGAACTAGAGAGAGGGGGATAAAAGAAAAGAAGAGGGAGGGCTAAAGGAATGGGAAGAGAGGAAGAGGGAGATACAGAGCAATTCTTTTTAAAGACAAAAATATTGATATCTGTTAGAAATGTGGATTCAAGCTTTCCTCCTACTGACACCAATATTCCGATCATTACACTGAATGCATTGCCTGGCAGCACATGCTATGTGTAGTGCATAGACATGCACTACTGCTCCCACCATGAGGGGCAATGTGTGGCGTCCTCGCTCATCTCTAATGACACAGCTGAAGGTTCCAGGGCTTGCTTATAATACACAACAATGTGATTTGACTGATGAAAGCTAATAGGACACGGAGTGGAAGGATGCGCCCGCTATTGCTAAATTCTAATATCACGTTCCACACTTGATCTAATTGTGTGGTCCTGGGCAAATCCCTAATATCCGTGGGCTCAGTTCCCTTTCCTGTGAAACCTAGATGGGCCTAGAAAAAGACCAATCCTCAGCATTCCGTGCTCTATGAAGGGGGCACTTGCAGTTCCTTGAAGTGGATCACACGTGATTATGCAAAGCTCCTGAAGTTCCCCAGACATCTCACCACTTCCACAGATTGCTGCCACGGAGGACGCATTTCCTAAATGTGCCTGTCAGGGTTCACATACTGCAAGTGGTCACTGTGCGCAATGCAGTGTTTGTCTTTTGTGGAAGGATCCCTTGGGTTTGGAAAGCCTGTGTGTAGCAGCTCCTGCAGTTATCAGAGTCAGAAGGAAAGGTCCTAGGTGCAATTACCCAGAGATCTTAGATCACTTATAAGCTACCCGTTAGAAACTCGGAGGAGCTGGCTCAGACTTTCATCCTTTCTCTTGGAGCACGGTTGAGGGAATGGATCTATGAAGTGCCATCGATTAATAAAGGTTTTTTAGGATGATGAAAGAAGTGCAATAGCGTTGGGTGTTAGTCGCATATGCTATTAAACATGCCAGGTAATGACAACATCAACTGTAGTAAAGTTTGCACATTATGGAAATTAAGTTATTAATATTCATCAGCAGTTATCTTAGTATTGCCGAATCCCAGAATACCAGCCCAGGCATCACTGGTAACAAACACTGGTAAACAGCTAGCCAGCGCCGAGCTGGTAGGCTGTGATTAACAGCTAACATTTGTCGATCATATTAGGTTATTGAACCCGAAAGCTGGTGGAATTTTGCTTATCCGTGGTCCCCTTTCTTTTCTTATCACCAGCTGAATATATACCACGTTTCAGTATTTATTTGTGTCTAGCAGTAAGCATAGCAACCCAGGCCGATCGAGCCCGTAGTGTAGTTGGTTAATCCCTCTAATTTATGATGTTGGGCTTCGGCGTTTTTTTGTTTTGTTTTAACAGCCACAGTCAACAGTTGATCAATTCAGGTCTGTCTGAGCTGGGACACACACTAACAACACTGTCGAACATCGACTGGTCAGCACGAGGATTTAACTTCACAAACTTTTATTAGCCACATGATGTAACTAGACAACAAAGCGTTGTACTCAGCCACGGTGTGATTGTATTAGAAACGTTTATTCTCCAAGGAATATAAAGCCTGCCTTAGGTTCAGTTTATCACACTAGCCGTGAGCTTGAGTCAGTTCTGAGATTGTGTAGTAGCATTTCATTGTGTAGACACTCTGGGGCCATGCATTGAGCAAACACAGTAACACTTTTTCACGTGAACCTGAACGGGTGCACTGGCACCCCACCCCCTTCAAAGCCCCCCGATCCTCTGGTGGCCGCTGCAGAAGCGGCATGTTTCTGCGTCCCGTCCTTCCCGCCAGCCCCCTCTCCCACTCCACCACCCCACCTCCCTCGTCCCACCCACGGGGTCTACTTTCACTCCACGCTGCTTCCCTCCAGCAAGGGTCGCTCTGGTTGCTTCCACCCGCCGCAGTGTGGTGTGCTCTGAGTGACAGTTCACTCACCCCCCCTAACCCCTTGTTCGGCCGTCATGTTTCATTTTCAGGTAATATGTTTACACAGGCCGAACGCCGAGATTACAGATCTGCAACCACGTCACACTCCTGGCCTTTTCTTTTTATAGAACTCTATTACATTTTAGCTACAACAATCTGCAGCAAAGCTTCGCATTGCATATACCCGGGCCCCAACAGATATATCCTAATTTGTTATGTGCAGGATTTTGGGCTGGCCTTGTTTCAAAGTAGATATATGTTATGGAAATATTGGTTCCTCTGCTCCAAGTAGGACAAACCTGATTGTTCTTTCCCACTTAGAATGTGATCTCCATGGGTAAACCTTAGCACCTTGTCCCAGTCCTCTGGAGATGTGAAAAATTACTATGGCTCCCTTTTTCTCAAACTGGTGGGAGGGCTCCTCCTGGTCACTCCTGCAGCCCTTGGGCATTTAAGGCTTTGTTCTAGGCACCTGATCTTCCCAGCTAGGACTCTTTCGAGGACCAATTCTCCGTGATCGGCTGAGCCTTTTCTAGAGTCAAGGGCCCTTCTGCTTTTTTCCTTCCTCCATTACCACAGCAAAGGTATGCATTTTTTAAAGACATTCAAGAGTCACATATGTGTTATATCCAGTTTGGCTCTTTACATTGCAAATTAGCTGACATGCCTTAAGAGACTTGAAGAATGATGGAAGTTTATTCCACATACATGTGTCACTAAGTGCATAAAATTATAAAAATGAAGGTCAAAGATAAAAAAGTGTAGGAGAGGGAGAGTGAGAGAAAAGCCAATGAGAGAAAGGGAGTATGTCTGAGACAGAGCGAGAAGGATGGATATGAGAAGGAGAAACGTTTAGTGAGAGAGCAACAGTGACAAACAGTAAAAGAAGTGTAGTGAAGAATTGTTAGTAAATTAGAGATTCCTTGTGTTTTTATGCGTCATCTCACAACACAAGTATGGATAGCAGAATACACATATGTTATACAACTTTTCTAGTAGAATTTCAACTCTGAGTCTATATGAGTAATTAACTACCAAACCCTATGCTGGCCAGCAAATTCAAATATGTGTCAGGTCTAGACATCTATTTGAATTAGAACTTCAAGTTTCAGTCTGTTCGATTGCATGCAATAAATGAAATATTAACCAAAAAGCAACATTCACTTTTTTCACACGTTATCCCAAGCTTTAACAATGTTTCATTTTCATCATTATGTAGCCAATAGAAAAACTCCATGCCCTCCATGAAAAAGGGCGGAACGTGTGGTCTTAAAATTAGGTTCTTAAGCATAGGATTCTGCTAGCCCTATGGCCCTCCCTAAGCAAACTATAAAAAAAAATGCCCAGGAATAGAACTGTATCTTTTAGGGCATTCTATGTGTCGGGATGCTCCTGGGATTCATTTATGTTAGGAGTGTGTGAGGTGTAAAATTGACCATGAAATTGTGCAAAATAAGGAAACTACGTCAGGCATTCATATTTTGCCCGAATTTTGATGAGGCATAGTTAGGCTCTGATTCCCTGCACTTGGTTGTCCCATGAAGAAGGGTAGGACATCAGTGTTCAGGATTAATGGCTTTGTAGAGCCAGTTTTCTTCGCTATAACTTAGGGGTACCCCGAAGCCTGAGCAGCAGGGGGGAAATGCTGCAGTGGTCATGCACCATCCTAAAGGTTAATACCACTGATGGGCAGAGAAGGCAAGCATTCATCTTGGTGTATGATTTTCCATAGCCAAGTTGCTGAGTGGCACAAGGGCAGCTCTGAGAAGTAGCCAAGCATATTCCTGCTGTCACGCAGAACTCCCTTTATCAACTTCGCCAGCTTCGCGATGTGCAAAGCTGACAAAGTGTAAAAAATGTGATAAAGGGAGTTCTACATGGCATTTAATTTTAATAAAACATTTGTGGAAGTTGCGAAATTTTTCACCTTGGAACTTCTCACACCCACAGATAAGTCATCTTTGATGATGGCAGATAAGTTTTGACATTGGACTCGAGCACAACTGCTGTTTCTAGAAGTGTTGACATCGTTCCCTCCGAGCCATTAGATTAAGAGGAACCTGGCCTAGACCTGCACCTCCGTAATGACCTGCTTAGCTCCTGAAAGCAGTAGCGTAACAATAGCCCCCACAGCCTACGCAGTGCGGGGGTCCCCCGTGGGACAGTGGGCCCCTGAACTCCTGGGCCCCACTCTGGCACTGTGCACAGGGGACAGACCCCTGGCCTGAGACCTCCTGACTGGGTCCGGAGTGTGGGGGCCCCCAGCATGCACTTTGCAGGGGGGCCCCCTCAAGTTTTGTTACACCACTGCCTACAGCCTACAGAGTCCATTCTCCCGGGTTGTCAGTAAAGCAGCCATATACTATATAGAAGGGCACCACGTAATTACGCGAAGACCATTTCGAAAACGGCTGCAACGAATCCTATCATGTTTGGTATCAAACATGTAGGAATCATAGCCCCACACCGTAAATGGTGTGGGAGGTATGATTCCAAGCACTGGAAGAGCCCTCCATTAGGCTCTCAGTGTTACCGGTACCAGCCTTCTTGACCCGGACAGCACAAAATGGTTGCTGTCAACCAGAGACACGATTCTGCCCTCCTGCTGCTGAGCCAAGCTCGAGCAGGGGAAGACAGAACAATAAGCATCCTGTCACAGGGAGGTGTTACCACCTCCCAGACAGGATTTAGTATATTGGGGCAGGGTGGGTGCGCTTTCCAGTGCCACTCAGTCTGCATGAGGGGCACATTTGGTGTCCCCATGCATAGTCCAGTTCAAACCAGTCCTGGAAGCTGTTGGCTCCCGCTCTGGCGCGAAACTGGACAAAGGATATGAGAGTAACCTTCCCTCTGTCCAGACCCTCCCCTGGGAGGGTCCCCTGAATCATCCCTACCCTTTACCTAGGGTACTTAAGGGCTTACCTGGGTGTAGGTCCCTAGATTCGTCGTGGGGTAAGATTCAGATCAGACAACACTTCTTCTTCTAACGTCTGGGCACTCTGGACATCGTCTGGGCTCGACTTCATCTCCCTTCCAGTCTGCTGCATTGTCTGTGCCTGTGCACCATACAGGAACCTTCCAAGGCTTGTGGGCATCAAAGACACCTGAAGGAATCTCCCTTGGAGTGAAGGAGTCACTCCCCTGCATTCGCAGTATCCCTCGTGGGGGTTGCAATAACCGAATGCCTGTGCACCGAATCAACTTGCAGTTGCAAAGGCTTGTTGGCTTCTCTTACAAGAAGATCTTCGGGCTCCAAGTAGCCCCCACCTCGAGCATTTCCAGAGACCAGAATCTTCAGCCGCACTGCATCATTGTGCATCGTGGCCTGCATCTTTTGGTGGGCTGCCTCCGAGCTGTGGGTCCATTTGGGGTCACACTTGTTTCTTTTGGGCTCCCCTGATTGCTCGGGGCCTGCCCTGACTCCCCTGCTTTTGGTGAGTCCCCTGGACCTTGCTGGTCCCCACATTGGTCCTTCTTCAATTCCTGTGTTGGTTGCATTTGCCAAGGCTTGTTGGTGCTCCCGCCGGACACCAACCCCATAGCACTCGACATCCTTTGTGGGTCAGCTCGAGCATGGCTCCTGGTCCTCCTCAGCGTCGCCTGGTCCTCACAGCTGCAGAGTCAAGGTCATAGTCATCTATCCTGCAACACCAGACATCGGAGGGCAGTTGTCTTCCAAGTCTTCTGGTCACTCCTGAGTGACATAGACTCTGTCCTCTCTGCTTGCAGGTACCTCTCTTCTAGAATCCACCTTCAGATTCCACCAGACACTTTTTCCTTCTTCAACAGCGGCACTTTCCTGAAGTCCTCCATTGGGTTCGATGGCGGTTTCCAACACCATTTCCCACATATGCACCCAGCTTCCCTGGTGTAGGAAACGTGGGTACTAGGGTATCCATGGGTGGGGTGGCTCTCCAACCTTCTGTCTTCCACAGGGTTTCTTCTGGGTCCACTTGGAAGGTTGCTTAATCTTTAAAAATCCAACCACGACTTACCCGTAGAGTTGTACGGAACAAGCGGTCGTGTTCCCACACTGTACAGGCTCTCCGTGGGGTCCCTATCTACTCACCTTGGGTGGCTCCTTGGGTACCCGGCACTTCTACGTCCTCTCAACATTGTCTTGACCCGAGTCATGGTTCTTATACCACTTTCTTAGTATATGGTTTGGTTCCCCCCCCGGGGTCCACTGTGTATTACGTGGTATTTACTGTGTTTCTTTGCTAAAGTATTGTGTGCATTGTGCATATCTCCGGGTAGGAGATATTTCTATGTGTTAGAGAGTATTATATAATAAATACATATTTTTATAAATACCTTGGCTTTTTTTTTCACTAAATCTATACTATAAGATTGCATTCTGGTCAAAGAAGCTGCTTTACACTCCTTTTGGACTAAGCCTGAAGGCTGCTCTCCACAGCTACCACTTAGAGAGCTTCTAAGGTTGTCTAAGACCTCTTAAACCACCATAAGGGTTGTTTGGACTGGTGTAAGGTGCCCACTTACATTAGTGGACATCATATACCAGGCCAGCTTATCACATTGGTGTGCAGTGGTTGGGATTCAAGCCTGCATTGTTTTACCAGATAAATCTTTGTTTTAATTAATTGAAAAACCATCACTAAAACTAGGCACATATAATACAAGCTTAGAATAATTAAGTTCTACTGAACTTATGGTTGGGTAGTTAAGGGTATAGCACACCCTTTCTCCAGCCTCAGAGTGTTCAGTTCCCACTAGGTTGGGTAGGTGCAACACCACACTAAGTATGTCTTCCAAAGGTGATGCCAGTGGCTCTCTGACTAATAGATACAGTGAACTTTCGTTCCAAGAGCTGAAAGCACTGTGTGCCTTTAGAAAGTTGAAGACAGGGAAAGGAGCCAACACTCAACGCCTCCTAGAGGTGTTACTGTTAGATGACCTCAGGAAAACCAGTGGGTCAGATGAACAGGAAAGAGTGGGCGGGGCAGGGAATGAAGATAGGACAGGAGGGGAGCCCCTCTTTGACCTAGAATCTAACCCTGACCAGGTGGAGCCTGATGACTCCCACCTGGACAATTCAGACCACCCAGAGGAGAACATAGGTGGGCATGAGGATTCCCCCTTTGATCCTTCTGGGAAGGTGCAGGGTAGACCAAGGAGGTCTAGATCCTCCTCTGCAGAATCCAATTCCTCAGGACATTCAGTAGGGACCTCCATTTATAGTAAGAGGGGGAACTCTTTGGATAGGGAGTACCAACTCCTTGAACTTGAGAAAGCTAGGCTTAGGCTTAGGCAAGAGCAGTTGGCCTTTGACAGAGAGTCCCTAGAAGTCCAGAGAGCTAGGAAGAAATTGGGACTAGAGCCCCATGGTGGCAGCAACAGTGTGTGTCCCTAGAGTTAAAGAACATTCTTTTGAACATGGGAACCTGAAAAAGATTGTCCCTCCCTACCATGTTGGGGATGACATCCATAATTAGATAACTGCTTTAGAAAGGGCCTGTAAAGTTCAGAGGGTCCCTCAAGAGCAGTGGACAGATATCTTGTGGCTCTCCTTTGGTGACAAAGGTAGAGATAAGCTCCTCACTGTTAGAGAAGAGGATGCTGATAATTACTCAGTTTTGAAGAGTGCTATCACTGATGGGTTTGGTTTAACCACGGAACAATACAGGATTACGTTCAGAGACACCCAGAAAGCACATACCCAGGACTGGGTAGATTTTGTGGATAGTACCCTTAAGGCTCTGGAAGGTTGGTTTCTTGGCAGCAAAGTGCATGACTATCAAGGATAGTATAATTTGATTATGAGGAAGCAGATCCTTAATAAATGTCAGAACCAGGGTTAAGCAGAAAAATCAGAGTAATGGTGGTGATCAGAAGAAACAAGATTCTTCTAAAACTCAAGATAAGGGTGGGGAGTCGGGACAAGGGCAAAGATAAAAAAGAGTCTTCCCAAGGGCCCCAAAAATATGCATCTGGGGGAGAGTCACAAGCATCCATGAAAGGCAAGAAGAACCTTGGTGTTACTTTTGTAAGGTAAAAACCCATTGGCCAAAGGATGCTGATTGTCCAAAAGCCAAGGAGAATACTCCTCCTACCACTGCCCCTAAGGCAACTGCGCCCCCCAGCACAGGTACAAGTGGTGGTACAGGAAACAAGGGATTAGTGGGGTTAACCTTGGGTTCTGAGGTGGGTTCTGACTTAGTCAGAACTCCAGCTCAGGCTGTTCTGGTCTGTGATGGTGGCATAGATCTTGCCACTTTACTAGTCTGTCCCAGTAACTTGGGCAAGTACAGGCAGCAGCCTTTGATAAATGGAAAAGAGGCCATGGCCTACAGGGAAACAGGTGCCAGTGTCTCTATGGTGACAGAGAATCTTGTGTCTCATGACCAGATCATACTTGAACAAATGTACCAAGTGACCAATGCTAGCAATGTCAGGACTGACCATTCCTTGGCAGTTGTGAATCTCAGCTGGTAAGGGGTAACACGTTGGGCATCTCTGCAAGTCGGTTTGCTGTGACCAGGTCAGAAGCAAAGCAGATTTCCACTGAAAAGACCCTGAATCCTGGAACAATGGACCAAGTACCTACCAAGAAAAGGAGCAGGAAGGGTAAGGCTGTGCCTTCCCCCCAGACTCAGAGTGAGGATCAGTCTCTTGAGGGAGATGATCATAACCTCTGTGAAGGTACTGCCCCAGATGAACTTGAACCTGATCACGTTGAGTTCTTGGGGGCAGGGAGCCCTTCCAGAGCAGATTTGAGTTTGGAGCAGTAAACCTGCCACTCTCTTGAACCCTTCAGACAGCAAGCTGCTGCTGAGGCTGTTGGGAGTAATTTGGTAAAAAGGGGACCCCTACTATAAACAATGAGACTTGCTAGCTGTAGGGAAAAATACAATTGGGGTAAAGAATTCGCTAAATGCAAGTTGGATGGTCGTACAAAGCATATCAGGCCTAACTTTTCTGTGTGTTAAAAGAAAAACATAACAAAATACATGTACATGAACATATATATGTAACAGAAACCAAAAATGTTTGATGTATAACAAAATATTTTTATTCTAGGTATTTCATTGATAGAGAATACTCTTATTTTATAACCATATATATGACATGACTTATACAAAAACAACACTATACATAAAGATGAAATATACAAAAAAACAAATTATACAGTGATGCAAAAAACTAACTATGAATAAAGACAACACACAACTATATATATAACATGAATTATACAAAAACGACAATGTACACAGAGTTAAAATGTACAAGAAAAGTAGTAGGTAATGAAGTGGTACAAAGGCTGGCGGTAGTGTCAGTGGGTCCCATAGGATCTACTGGGATGAAGGTCTTCTGTGTTTGAGGGTAAAAACCCCAAGCCTGGTGCCACCAGGAGGTTGGATATCCCCTAGAAGTTCAGAAGGTTTCTACTTACCCTTGTACATGGTATTCCCCTGGCAGGACACTTAGGGCAAAGCAAGATTTGGGACAGGCTTGTCCCTCACATTCACTGGCCCCATATGTCTGAGGACACTAAGGAGTTTTGTCACTCCTGAGCCATCTGCCAAGATAGTGGCAAGTCAGGTGGCATCACAAAGGCCCCCTTAATTCCACTTCCAGTGGTTGGGGTTCCTTTGAGAGGGTTGGAATTGATATTATTGGTCCCATGAACCCTCAAACAGCATCTGGGCAGTTATAATCTAGTGGTGGTGGACCATGCCACTAGATACCCAGAAGCTATTCCCATTAGGTCCACTACAGCTCCTGTGGTGGCAAGGGCCCTCTTAGGAATTCTTTCCAGAGTTGGCTTCCCTAAGGAGGTCTTAACTGACAGAGGTACAAACTTCATTCCAAGTTATATAACTGCAATGTGGAAAGAGTGTAGAGTGAATTACAAATTCACCACACCCTACCATCCTCAATGCAATGGGTTAGTTGAAAGATTCAACAAGACCCTAAAGGGTATGATCATGGCCTCCCAGAAAAGCTTAGGCGAAAATGGGATGTCATACTACCCTGCCTTGTCTTTGCCTACCTAGAGGTCTCTCAGACGGGGGTTGGCTACAGCCCTTTTGAACTTCTGTTTGGGCATCCAGTTAGGGGTCCCTTGTATCTGGTGAAGGAGGGATGGGAGTTACCTCTCAAACCTCCCAAGGAAGACATAGTGGACTATGTGCTTGGTCTGCGCTCCCGCATGGCTGAGTACATGAAGAAGGCAAGTAAAAACCTGGAGGCCAGCCAAGAACTCCAAAAAGCTTGGCATGACCAAAAGGCTGTCCTGACTGTTTACCAGCCAGGTCAGAAGGTGTGGGTGTTGGAGCCTGTGGCCCTAGCAGCTCTCCAGGACAAATGGAGTGGACCCCATACCATACTTGAACAAAAGGGTGAGGTCACCTATTTGGTGGACCATGCCACTCCCAGACGTCCCCATAGGGTACTTCATGTGAACAGGCTAAAATCATTTGTTGACAGGGCTGACATGGGCTTGCTCATGGCAACTGATGAGGGACAGGAGGAAGAGAGTGACCCTCTCCCTGATCTCCTCTCACAAAACCCTGATGATGGATCAGTTGATGGAGTAGCCTTGGCAGGCAGCCTCACTGATCAGCAGCAGATTGATTGCAGGAAGGTCCTCAATCAAATCAGGCATATGTGTTCTCTGACTCCTAGTCAAACCACCTGGTGTATTCATGAAGTGGACACAGGTGAGAGTCTTCCTGTTAAGAATAACATCTACAGGCAGCCTGACCATGTCAGTGATTGCATCAGGACAGAGGTCCAAAAGATGCTGGAGTTGGGAGTGATTGAGTCCTCAGATAGCCCTTGGGCTAGCCCAGTAGTCCTAGTACCTAAACCTCACACCAAGGGTGGAAAAAGAGAGATGAGATTTTGTGTAGACTACAGGGGACTCAATGCAGTCACAAGGACTGATGCTCACCCAATTCCTAGGGCAGATGAGCTTATTGACACTCTGGCCTCAGCCAAGTTCTTAAGTACATTTGACCTTACTGCTGGCTATTGGCAAATCAGATTAGCTGAGGATGCCAAACCAAAAACAGCATTTTTAACCACTAGTGGGCATTATCAATTTATTGTAATGCCCTTTGGCTTGAAGAATGCACCTGCCACATTCCAAAGGTTGGTGAATAAAGTTCTCACAGGTCTGGAAGCATATAGTGCAGCATATCTAGATGAAATAGCTGTCTTTAGCTCCACCTGGGAGGATTACCTGGTCCACCTGAAGAATGTTTTGGAGGCTCTGCAGAAAGTAGGCCTCACTATCAAGGCTACTAAGTGACAGATAGGGCAGAGGAAGGTTGTGTACTTGGGCCACCTGGTAGGTGGAGGCCAAGTTCAACCACTACAGAGAAAAATCCCAACCATAATGGAATGGGTTGCTCCAACTAGACAGACTCAGGTCAGAGCTTTCTTGGCCCTGACTGGGTACTACAGAAGATTTATCAAAGGATATTGGTCCATAGTGACTCCCTTGAATGATCTTACATAAAGAAAAGGCCCAAGAAAGTTCAGTGGACAGTTAGCTGTAGGAAGGCATTTGGTGACCTTAAGCAGGCCATGTGCACTGCTCCCGTTCTGCAGAGTCCTGACTACTCTAAAACATTCATTGTCCAAACAGATGCATCTGAGTTGGGGGTAGGGGCTGTGCTGTCACAACATAATGTAGAGGGCCAGGATCAACCAGTAGCTTTTATCAGTGGAAGGTTGACCCCAAGAGAGAAACGTTGGTCAGCTATTGAGAGGGAGACCTTTGCTGTGGTCTGGGCCCTGAAAAAGCTGAGGCCATACTTGTTTGGGACTCAATTGTTCAGACAGACCATAAGCCCCTCTTATTGCTCAAACAGATGAAAAGTGAAAACCCCAAACTTTTGAGGTGGTCCATTTACCTACAGGGGATGGACTAATCAGTGGAACATAGACCTAGGAGTAACCATGCCAATGCAGATGGACTCTCCAGATATATCCACTTAGAAAATGAAGACTCAACTGGGCAAGGTTAGTCTCATCTCCTTACGTTTGGGGTGGTGGGTTGTGTAGGAAAGTAGGATCTGCTTCTATGGTTACTCCCACTTTTTGCCTGGTGCAAAGCTTTATTTGACTAGTCCTACGTGGATCCTGCTAATCAGGACCTCAGTCTATCTGCTTTATCCCTCAACTGTTGTGTTCAGTTCTTAGGTACATCCCAGATTGAATACTGGGGTACCCTTATAAGTCCCTAGTATATGGTACTAAGGTACCCAGGGCATAGGTACCCCAGAGGTCTCCCATGGGCTGAAGCATGTATTATGCCACCCATGAAAGACCATTCAAAATGGAACTACAGGCCTGCCATTGCTGCCTGTGTAAGCTGGTGCTAGGACCACTTACTAAAGATATAGGTTTCCTATATCTAGGGTCACTGCGCTTAAAACCTATAAGTCACCCGTATTGCAGGCCTTTGCAATCCTGAAGGCAGGGTGCATGGTTCTAAGTGAGAGGGTGCCCCTGCATGAGGAGGACACCCCTACAGCCTACGGAGTCCATTCTCCCGGGTTGTCAGTGAAGCAGCCATATACTATATAGAGGGGCACCACGTAATTATGCGATGACCATCTTGAAAATGGCTGCAACGAATCCTATCATGTTTGGTATCAAGCATGTTGGAATCATAGCCCCACACCGTAAACGGCGTGGGAGGTATGATTCCAAGCACTGGAAGAGCCCTCCGTTAGGCTCTCAGTGTTCCGGGTATCAGCCTTCTTGACCCGGACAGCACAAAATGGTTGCTGCCCACCAGAGACACGATTCTGCCCTCCTGCTGCTGAGCCAAGCTCGAGCAGGGGAAGGCAGAGCAACAGGCATCCTGTCACAAGGAGGTGTGACCACCACACAGACAGGAATTAGTATATTGGGGCAGGGTGGGTGCGCTTGCCAGCACCACTCAGTCTGCATGAGGGGCACATTTGGTGTCCCCATGCATAGTCCAGTTCAAACCAGTCCTGGAAGCTGTTGGCTCCCGCTCTGGCGCGAAACTGGACAAAGGATATGAGAGTAACCTCCCCTCTGTCCAGACCCTCCCCTGGGAGGGTCCCCTGAATCATCGTAACCCTTTCCCTAGGATACTTAAGGGCTTACCTGGGTGTAAGTCCCTAGATTCATCGTGGGATAAGATTCAGATCAGACACCACTTCTCATTCCACCGTCTGGGCACTCTGGACTTCGCTGGACTTCGTTTGGGCTGGACTTCATCTCCCTTCCAGTCTGCTGCATTGTCTGTGCTTGTGCACCATACATGAACCTTCCAAGGCATGTGGGGATCAAAGACACCTGAAGGAATTTCCCTTGGAGTGAGTCAATACCCTGCATTCGCAGGCACCGCAACTAAGCTGACCGGTCTGCTGATCCTGAGCTCCTCCAGACTCTGTAAGGTTCTGCAACACAAGTGGTGGTTTTTCACAGCTCCCAAGGCCTGCCCTGCCCTCTCACCAAGGTTGAGTCCAGTATCCCTTGTGGGGGTTGCAATAACCGAACCCCTGTGCACCGCATCAAGTTGCAGTTGCAAAGGTTTGTTGGCTTCCTTTCAAGAAGATATTTGGGCTCCAAGTAGCCCCCACCTCGAGCATCTCCAGAGACCAGAATCTTTGGCCACACTGCATCGTTGTGCATTGTGGCCTGCATCTTTTGGTGAGCTGCTTGAGGTCCTCTTGCAACCCCAGTGCCTCCGGCCTGTGGGTCCATTTGGAGGTCACTCTTATTTCTTTTGGGCTCCCCTGATTGCTCAGGGCCTGCCCTGACTCCCCTGCTTTTGGTGAGTCCCCTGGACCTTGTTGGTCCCAACATTGCTCCTTCTTCAATTCCTGTGTTGGTTGCATTTGCCAAGGCTTGTTGGTGCTCCCGCCAGACACCGACCCCTCAGCACTCGACATCCATTGTGGGACAGCTCATGCACAGTTCCTGGTCCTCATCAGCATTGCCTCTCAGCGTTGCCTGGTCCTCACAGCTGCAGAGTCAAGGTCATCATCATCCATCCTGCAACACCCGACATCGGAGGGCATTCGTCTTCCAAGTCTCCTGGTCACTCCTGAGTGACATAGACTCTGTCCCCTCTGCTTGCAGGTACCTCCCATCTAGAATCCACCTTCGGATTCCACCGGACACTTTCTCCTTCTTCAACAGTGGCACTTGCCTGAAGTCCTCCATTGGGTCCGATAACGGTTTCTGACACCACTTCACACGTATGCACCCGGCTTCCCTGGTGTAGGTAACGTGGGTACTAGGATATCCACGGGTGGGGTGGCTCTCCAACCTTCTGTCTTCCACGGGGTTTCTTCAGGGTCAACTGGGAAGGGTCCATAATCTTTAAAAATCCAACCGCAACTTACCCATAGAGTTGTACGGAGCACGCAGTCGTGTTCCCACACTGCACACGCTCTCCGTGGGGTCCCTATCTAGTCACCTTGGGTGGTTCCTTGGGTCCCTGGCACTTCTACATCCTCTCAACATTGTCTTGAACCGAGTCGTGGTTCTTAAACCACTTTCTTAGTATATGGTATGGTAACCCCCTGGGGTCCACTGTACATTATGTGCTATTTACTGTGTTTCTTTGCTAAAGTGTTGAGTGCATTGTGCATATCTCCAGGTAGGATATATTTCTATGTGTTAGAGAGTATTATATAATAAATACATATTTTTATAAATACCTTGTGTGGTTCTTTTTCACTTATCTATACTATAAGTTTGCATTCTGGTAACACAAGCTGCTTTACACTCCATCTGGACTAAGCCTGAAGGCTGCTCTCCACAGCTACCACTTAGAGAGCTTCTATGGTTGTCTAAGACCTCCTAAATCACCATAAGGGTTGTCTGGACTGGTGCAAGGTGCCCACTTACTTTAGTGGACATCATATACCAGGCCAGCTTCTCACAAGCAGGTTGGAATTAACATTGTGGGGCCTCTGGATCCCAAGACAGTCATGGGCAACAGATTTGTTCTGATCTTGGAGGACCATGCTACCCGGTGCCCGGAAGCTATCCCTCTGAGGACTTTGACTGCACCTGTCGTGATCAGGGCACTGATGGGGCTCTTTACCCATGTGGGATTCCCCAAAGAGATGGTAACTGACTGGGGAACCAACTTCATGCCTGGGTACATGAAGGCCATGTGGAAGGAGTGTAGAGTAACCTATAAGTTCTCCACTCCTTACCACCCACAAACCAATGGGTTGGTTGAAAGATTCAACTGTGCCCTCAAAGATATGATTATGGGTCTATCCGAACCCATGAGGCATGAGAGGGATGTCCTCCTGCCTCATGTCTTTTGCTTGCCTACAGTGAGGTACCATAGAAGGGGGTTGGCTTCAGCCCCTTTGAGATTCTGTACAGGCACCCTGTGGGATGACCTCTCAGTTTGGTTAAGGAAGACTTGGAGCAAGCTACCAAGAAGCCAACCCAGGATGTAGTTAGCTAGATGTTGGTGTTCCGCAACCAAGCAGCCCACTTCCAGAAACTTGCACAAGAGAAGCTAGCCAGGAGGACATGTAACATTGGTATGACCAGAATACCTCTCTGGTTGAGTTTCAGCCTGGACAAAAAGTATGGGTGAAGGAGCCAGTGGAGCCCGGGGCCCTTCAAGACTGTTGGTATGGGCCTTAATGAGGTAAAGGAGCACAAGAGTGATGTCACCTACTAGGTGCACCTCAAAACTATCAGGAACCCTTTAAGGGTCCTTAATATCAATTGCCTCAAGCTCCACTTTGACAGGTCTGAGCTTACCATGCTCTTGGTTACCGATAATGGGATGGAAGAGGAGAGTGAACCTCTCCCCGACCTCCTTTCTTCAAAAGAGCAGGATGGGTCAGTGGAGGGTGTGAGTCACCCCTATCTCGACCCTAGATCGGCAGAGAAACTGTCACCAATTGCTGGGACATTTTGCCTCTATGTTCTCACTTATCCCAAGGATCACTATATGGTGCACCCAATATATTGATACTGGGGACAGTATGCCTTTAAGAACACAATTTACAGGTTATCTCTGACAAAGTGAGAGCCAGCATCGAAGATGAGGTCTGTAAGATGCTGGTTTTAGGGGTTTATGAACCCTCAAACAGTCCTTGATCCAGTCCAGTAGTGTTGGTCCCCAAGACTGCTCTGGCAGGTGTCAGATCTGAACTCCAGACTAGTATGGGCTCAATGCGGTCACCAAGAATGACACACACCCCATTCTCAGAGATAATGAGTACATACATCAGCTTGGAGCTGCCAAGTTCCTAACATATTATTTCAATCAGGATAACAACATACAGATGTGATTGTTTGCTTTGTCTGCCTCTATGGGGAGACACCTGTGGCAGGCAGGGAGGTGACGGGGAAAATGGAATAATTCTTAAAAAATAAATGCTGGTGTGTGCCTATGGCAGTCAGGGGATCCATGGGGAAATGGAATAATCCTTAAAAAATAAATGCTGGTGTGCACCTATGGCAGGCAGGGAGATGCAGGGGAAAATGGATAATCCTTACAAATTAAATGCTGGTGTGCGGCAGGTGCCTATGGCAGGCAGGGGATAGAGGGAAAATATAAAAAAAATGAAAACAAAAATAAATTAAAAAAATAAAAATTCATTAAAAAATCATAAAGTAAAAAAATTCATTAATAAATGAACTAAAATAAAATATGTATATATATATATATATATATGAACCACTCTTCCAATGAAGGAAAGTCGACGCCGTGTCGTTTCGCCACAGTTACTTTATTGTCAGCTGATAGTGTCAGACGCGTTTCGCCTGCCCAGCAGGCTTGCTCACCAACAATTGAATAAAGTTTTTCTGCGAATTTAACTGAAAGTGCTTCCGTGTCACATGTAAACTACAAAAATAGATAGTGAAAGCAGACTCGTAGTTTTCTTGAAATAGATACCCATATTGTTACTGAACATTATTGCAACAACGCATAAATATACGCTCAATTAAAACAATGAGGAATGCATAATAATACGATCATGCCTTAAATATTTAAAAGTGCAAGATTGGCAAATTTCATTACTGCCAAATTAAAATGTATATTGATTAATCAATTACCACCACAGTGGGCTAAATTACAACATAGCACTCAAAACAGATCGTATTTCATTTCACATATGTATATGTACACGGAAGCACTTTCAGTTAAATTCGCAGAAAAACTTTATTCAATTGTTGGTGAGCAAGCCTGCTGGGCAGGCGAAACGCGTCTGACACTATCAGCTGACAATAAAGTAACTGTGGCGAAACGACACGGCGTCGACTTTCCTTCATTGGAAGAGTGGTTCATATTTCGGACCGAGTTTCGGAGGTCCGTAAACGCCGACGCGCCCTTTGGTTTGGAGGTGGTGGATTCACCGAAGCAAACGTGGAGTCTGTCTGAATACCACCGCCCCCCCAATCCGTGAATGCAGGAGAGCGGGATCGCTACCTGAAGGAGAAGCAAGTGACTGCCCGAAGGCTCAGCTGCGCACCCCACCAAGTCGGAGGACCCGAGGAGTACGTGGGTAGTGCCGAGGTAAGCGCTTGATGAGACGCAGATGGGAAAAGGGAAAGCCAGTGAAGCATTTTAAGATCGCACGCATTGAGTGATTGTGGTCACTGGCGGTTCGTTTTTTGGCGTATACTTTATTACGTGGACATTAATTCAATCATTATGTCAGCTGCTGAAGTAAGGAACGGGAGGAAGCGGCGCTGTCGATTTTCAGTGACAACTTACTTATCAGCAACAAGAAGACGGCAACAGCAAGCACAAGTACAAAACTAACGGATGTAACGGCTCGTTTGAAACGATTAGAAAAGCTAAAACGGTCTGAATTGGCAAAATGGTGGGAGGCAAAATCACTGAATCGCTACTTGGAAGTTAAGAGAATCCTCGTGGGCTTAGAATATTAGTGGCCCCCACTTACGAAGATCCGAATCCGAACATGCTTAAAGAGTGGGCCGAAAACAATCAGGAATCCTCAAGCAGAATGTTAGTGATCTTAATAAAGTATGCCGTGATTGACCAGGTGAGAATTCTGGAGGAAATAGAACAAATTATGGACATGCTCAGTAAAGAAACTAATCAAGAGCCGATCATGAAATTCATGAGTGAGATGAAAGAACGTCTTGGCAAATTGGAAACAACTATTAAAGAGAGAAAAGCGCAGAAGTTCCTGCGGGATAAAATTGATTATGACCGGGGGCAAATTTATACATTGGCTAAGAAGTTCGAAAACATGAGAAGACAGCGGATGAATAATGGTGCTCAGGGAAAGCAGGTACAGCAGTCAGAACAAAGCAGTATACAAAGCTCCGAGCCTGATACTGATTTGAAAGAGGGGCCTTCCAATATAAGATCTTCACAAATTCCATCAGTTATCGATGAGTTTGGTTTTTTAAGGGAGGAAAGACGTTTCAATTTGCGTCCAAGACCCCCAGTAGAGTTCAGACCTCAAAGAGCAAGAGGCAAAGGAGGAAGAGGCGCAAAGGCGCCAAATTATGCAATATCAGGAGAGAAGCCCAAATCCAAAGCCAACAAATAGATGGTAATAGTGATGCAACAATTGTTAACCTCACGACGATTAATCTCTCAGAAGGAGAAAAAGAATCTTGAGACTGGGACTTTCTTATTGTCCTAAAATTGATATGGACTACACTACAACGAGGGTGGATGTGTTTAAATTTGTGCGATCATTAAAACTGAAAAAATATTTTGCAGTAACCCCCCAAAATCCAGCTATATGTGGGTTGAGTAGCACACCGGAGGATGAAGGAAATTTGTTAGTGGATGATATGAACTTTATGGTGGAGCTACAAGAACTGCAATTCAGTAATGAGGCGGGAGGTGGCACTCCTGAAATGCAAGATCTATTGAGTACCTCAAGTAGAGTGATTGAGTTGGCCCAAGATGAGGACATTAATTTAAGCAGTAGTGTCACTACCAAGTTTAAACCCACTTCTAAATACACACCATTGACAGCAAGAGATTCTGTAGATGTTTTTAATGATCTAGTGGTCAATGAGGTTAAGAATTTGTGTCAAAGAATAAATGCAAAGAAAAAACCATTTACTCAGAAAGCTAAAGAGTATTATACTTTGGTTGATAAACTGTTTCATGATGATGATGTGATTGTTCGTAATGCTGACAAAGGTGGAAATGTGGTTCTCTGGGGCAGGCAGCAATACCTTACTGAAGCATATAAGCAACTTGGGACTAGAGTGAATTATGTTAAAGTGAAAACAGATGAAATGAATACCAGCTATCAGATGTATAATACACTGCTACTAGAGTGGCACAGGAAGGGTTTGATCTGTCAAGATGAATTGTCCTTTTTGAGAATAACTAATCCCACCACCCCAGTGTTCTACTTAACCCCAAAGATCCATAAAGACATCACGAATCCCCCTAGTCGACCTATTATTTCGGCTATTGAAGGAACATCTAAATTTGTAGATTCATTTTTAGGTCCCTTGGTAAGGAAGCTTCCTTCATTTATTCAGGACACCGGGGACTTTCTGCGTAAAGTGTATGACGTTCCATGGGAATCTGATTTTCTTCTGATGACCATTGACGTCACAACTCTGTACACCAGTATCCACCATAAAGATGGATTGAATGCTGTTAGACACTTTTTGGGGTGTCGCCCTGTGAAACTCTGGCATCACACGCAGATGTTATTAACTATGATCACCACTTGCCTTGAAAATAACTTTTTTCTGTTTGTGGAGAACTTTATCACCAAGTGTGTGGGACAGCTATGGGCACCTGCTTCGCCCCCAGCTATGCTAATTTGCATATGGGCTGGTGGGAGGAGCAGGTGGTCCAATCCCTATGGCAGAAAGAATGGCAAGAGAATGTGATCCATTGGAGTCGCTTTATAGATGACTTATTTGTGGTGTGGAAGGGAGATGAAAACAGTGCCAGGAATTTTGTTAAAAAATTACAAACTAACAATCTGAATTTAAAGTTCACAAGTGACATCAGTGAGACAGAAGTGAACTTTCTGGATTTGACAGTGTATATTCATAATGGGAAACCACATACGAAGCTCTATCGCAAACCCACAGATGGAAACACGTTGCTACATGCATCGAGTTTTCATCCGGCCAATTTGGTTAGAAGCATCCCTTATGGGGAATGCCTTCTAGCAATGAGGAATTGTAGTACCAGTGATGATTTGGAGGCAGAACTAGAATGCCTTAAAACTCGGTTTGGTATGAGAGGGTACTCCCAAGAGTGTATTGGTGAAGCAATACGGAAGGCAAGACAGAAATCTAGGGAGGAAATTCTCTTTAAGGTTAACAAAAAGGAAGAGCGGACTAACATAGAGAACTCACAATGTAGGTTGATTACCACTTACAATAGCCAGCAGAAGGAATTAAGGAACATCCTGTATAAACACTGGCACATTATTCGTAATGATCCCATCTTAGGAAAATTGGTCCAAAAGAAACCTCAAATAACCTTTAGAAGGGCTCGCGCTCTTAAACAATCATTAGTCAGCAACATGTTACCGATGAAAACGGGGACCAAGTTGAGTAAAACATGGCTTACTAGAAAGGACGGGTTCATTAAGTGCACTAAGTGTAAAGCCTGTACCTTTGGTAAAAACACTGTGAGTTATCCTTTGGGTTTTGCAAAGAATGAACAAAAGATAAAGGAGCAATTTTCGTGTAAAACGGAATTTGCGGTCTACGTACTTCAGTGCCCTTGTGGCTTGAAGTACGTGGGGAGTACTATTCTGCCAGTCCACAAACGGGTGCTGCAACACCTGCGAGCCATTAAAAACGGTGACAAGACGTATCCCGTTGCCAGCCATTTTGATAAATGTTACAACAAAAATGTGGGGGGTCTTACGTACTTTGTGATTGATGCTGTACCTTTGAGTATAAGGGGAGGGGACCGTCAGAAAACGTTGCGTAGGCTTGAGTCAAGTTACATTATCAAACTGAATACTAAGATCCCTACAGGCCTCAATATGGAGGAAGATCTCCATACTCATTTGTAATGTCCCCCTGACCCTGTGATTTTTAACTGGTTTTAAAATTATCATTCACGATCAGCACTAGTTTGGTGGGAGCAGGAGTGTATGTTTTCTACAAAGAGGATCTATAAATATCATATGGTAAAGATGCACTGTCTTGGAAGGAGAAAGGTCCACTGGGGCTGGAGTTAGTAAAATAGATCATTTACATCATATATTTACATTTGAGCAGCATGAGCATGTGGCTCGCTATGTTTGTAATATATACATATGTGAAATGAAATACGATCTGTTTTGAGTGCTATGTTGTAATTTAGCCCACTGTGGTGGTAATTGATTAATCAATATACATTTTAATTTGGCAGTAATGAAATTTGCCAATCTTGCACTTTTAAATATTTAAGGCATGATCGTATTATTATGCATTCCTCATTGTTTTAATTGAGCGTATATTTATGCGTTGTTGCAATAATGTTCGTAACAATATGGGTATCTATTTCAAGAAAACTACGAGTCTGCTTTCACTATCTATTTTTGTAGTTTACATGTGAAACGGAAGCACTTTCAGTTAAATTCGCAGAAAAACTTTATTCAATTGTTGGTGAGCAAGCCTGCTGGGCAGGCGAAACGCGTCTGACACTATCAGCTGACAATAAAGTAACTGTGGCGAAACGACACGGCGTCGACTTTCCTTCATTGGAAGAGTGGTTCATATTTCGGACCGAGTTTCGGAGGTCCGTAAACGCTGACGCGCCCTTTGGTTTGGAGGTGGTGGGTTCACCGAAGCAAACGTGGAGTCTATATATATATATATTCACTGAAAAAACCATAGGTTTCAGGGGCGTTATAGTTAGTTGGACATTTCACTCGTACAAAACCATAGAAATTCCCCCGTTATAGTTAGTTCAGCTAACTATAACTCGCGCGCCCGCAATGCACTGCTGATGACGTCACATATTACATCACTCATGACATGGTCAGTGACATCACTCATGACATCACTGATGACATCTCAAATGACATCACTGATGACATCACTGATGACATCATCCTTGTGATAGAGTGGCAGTCCTCCTCTCACCCTAATATAACCTTTGATACACACACTCAAAAATACAAACTAACATTTTCAAAACAATGGACATACCAATACCAGTTACAAAACACCTATTCAGTAATTCCAAGATCTACACACACATCCACTCATTCACCAACAGTCCCTATACAGTCACTCATACATGTACTCACTCATCATATCTACTCATACACCTATACATCCTGTTACACACCGCCACTCATCCATAGAGTTACTCACACACATAGTCACACATGCAAACAAAGTATCAAACATCCATTTACTTGCATATACAGTTATACACACACTACCACACTTACTTCTACAGAAACTTACACATACTTACTCTCTTAAACAATCACTTATAGAAACACCTACTTATTTGTACAGGAACTCTTCCAATCTCTCACTCTCACATATACTCACTTATGTACACCAATACTCACATATACTAGTTTAAAACATATGTAGTTACTCATAAAGACACTATTGAGACAGTCATTCACTCACTAACACACCCATACACATACTCATCCACCTATACAGTCCTGCACACATGCTGTCTTCAACACATACAAACAGTGAGTCACTCATTCATGCATCTATGCACTAAGTAATACCCCCACCGAACCATACAGACACTCAGACACTCATACTGATACTCAAAAAAACAACTAATAACCCATATAGACACTCATGTAGCTACTCACCAACCCATGCAGCCACTTATACACAAAGTGAGAGACTGATACAGATATTTTCATATTTAAACATTACTCACTAACCCATGTATTCACTAAGATACACTTAGTCAGTTATACAATCAATTTTACAAAACAAAATCATCCATTTAGACACTTATATACCCATTTATTCTTCCATCGACCTTGAGATATACATATATAAAACATATTTAATTTTCAGAAAAACACACATTCACTGGATGATGTCATCAGTGATGTCATCAGTGATGTCATTTGAGATGTCATCAGTGATGTCATGAGTGATGTCACTGACCATGTCATGAGTGATGTAATATGTGACGTCATCAGCAGTGCATTGCGGAGCGCGCGAGTTATAGTTAGCTGAACTAACTATAACGGGGGAATTTCTATGGTTTTGTACGAGTGAAATGTCCAACTAACTATAACGCCCCTGAAACCTATGTTTTTTTCAGTGAATTTCTAAGGTTTTTTAAATGCTAATTTCTAACTATAACGTGCCTGAAACCTATGGTTTTTTCAGTGAATTTCTAAGGTTTTTTAAATGCTAATTTCTAACTATAACGTGCCTGAAACCTATGGTTTTTTCAGTGAATATATATATATTTATTATACTATGTATACATGTGAAAATGTCTCGGTCCCCTGTTTGCCTCGGTGGCACGGAAAAAATGGGTGGAACTGACGTCAGCACGCCGACGAGGTTCTCTTATGGCTCCGATGACGTCATACGGTGTCGCGAGCGGAGCCGTGCTATTATGACGTCCTCGTTGACGTGGGAGAGCTAGGAAAGAATTTCCGTGGAATGCTGGTGCAGGGGATATTCACCTAAGTGTTCAGGCTAGTCCTTTGGGAGCAACTGTTTATGTTGCCACTCCAGAAACCGAAACCAGTGATCCGAGGGCAGAGGCCCTGCAGATGGCACACGAGGTGGGGTGTCCAGTCGTGTGCACCGGCGGGGCAGCGAAGTGACAAGCACCACAACCCACAAAAAAGGTAACGAGGGCACTGAATAACACAGGATCTTCTCTTTGTATCTGGCAGGAACAACGAAGTTAAAATGCCCTAGTACCAAAATGTAGAATTAGTGCTACAACGGTCTTCAAGAGGACCTGCGATGCCGCTTCTGCCTCCCGTACCCTGGAGGTGGCACATGGGTCACGCGGTACGGTCATACTGCTGTGGGACGCACACTCGTTGACCTCTCATGGCACTGCTCCACACTTCAGGGAGGACGCTTTCCATTAGCTATGTTTTCTGATGACATGTCGCGCCGGCCCCGTCCAACAACAGAACTCCTTTAGATCCAAACAGACTCTTCCACTCTCTCACCAGAAGTGAAACCAGGCCACGCGGACACTTTCACAATACAACAGCCGGGAATGCACTTTTCGGTAAAAAAAAACACATTCCTTCCTCCTAATTAATCAAATAAACGTCTCACTGAAGAACAGGGGCCAGCTTCGATCGGTAAACAGCCGTTACAACGACATTTTTACTTTGCGATACCATTACAACGCATGCATTACCACGCATGCGTTGTACATCACGAAGTCATTACTACGCATTTTTTAGAACGCATGGTCATTTACCACGCATGCCTTTACAACGAATTTTGTTGTAAAGGTATGTATGGTAAATGACCATGCGTTCTAAAAAACATGTAGACGATCCATGTCGTTGTAAGGAAACAGAGGCTGTTCCGTTTCCTCACAACGACGTGCACTGCCCCTCAGAGACGATGTGAAGCAGGAACCACGAGGAGAGAGGAACCACGAGGAGTGAGAGGTAAGGGGGATTGGGCATGGGGTGGGGGTTTCTTTTCTAGGGTTTAGGGTAGTGCAGTGGTGTTTGGGTGGTGTAGGGGGTCGTGCTGGGGGTAGTGATTTAGGGTTTAGGGTACTGCAGTGGTGTTTGGGTAGTGTAGGGGGTCGTGCTGGGGGTAGTGTTTTAGGGTTTAGGGTAGTGCAGTAGTGTAGGGGGTCGTGCTGGGGGTAGTGTTTTAGGCTTTAGGGTAGTGCAGTGGTGTATGGGTAGTGTAGGGGGTCGTGCTGGGTTAGTGTTTTAGGGTTTAGGGTAGTGCAGTGGTGTTTGAGTAGTGTAGGGGGTCATGCTGGTGGTAGTGTTTTAGGGTTTAGGGTAGTGCAGTGGTGTTTGTGTTTTATGGTTTAGGGTAGTGCAGTGGTGTTTGGGTAGTGTAGGGGGTCGTGCTGGGGGTAGATTTAGGGTTTAGGGTAGTGCACTGGTGTTTGGGTAGTGTAGGGAGTCATGCTGGGGGTAGTGTTTTAGGGTTTAGGGTAGTGCAGTGGTGTTTGTGTAGTGTAGGGGGTTGTGCTGGGGGTAGTGTTTTAGGGTTTATGTTAGTGCAGTGGTGTTTGGGTAGTGTAGGGGTAGTGCTGGGGTAGTGTTTTAGGGTTTAGGGTAGTGCAGTGGTGTTTGGGTAGTGTAGGGGGCCATGCTGGGGGTAGTGTTTTAAGGTTTAAGGTAGTGCAGTGGTGTTTGTGTAGTGTAGGGGTTCGTGCTGGGGGTCGATTTAGGGTTTAGGGTAGTGCAGTGGTGTTTGTGTTGTGAGGGGGTCGTGCTGGGGGTAGTGTTTTAGGGTTTAGAGTAATGCAGTGGTGTTTGTATAGTGTAGGGGGTCATGCTGGGGTTAGTGTTTTAGGGTTTAGGGTAGTGCAGTGGTGTTTGGGTAGTGTAGGGGGTCGTGCTGGGGGTAGTGTTTTAGGGTTTAGGGTAGTGCAGTGGTGTTTGTGTAGTGTGGGAGGTCATGCTGGGGGTAGATTTAGGGTTTAGTGTAGTGCAGTGGTGTTTAGGTAGTGTAGGTAGTCGTGCTGGGGGTAGTGTTTTAGGGTTTAGGGTAGTCCAGTGGTGTTTGTGTAGTGTAGGGAGTCGTGCTGGGGGTAGTGTTTTAGGGTTTAGGGTAGTGCAGTGGTGTTTGGGTAGTGTAGGGGGTCGTGCTGGGGTAGTGTTTTAGGGTTTAGGGTCGTGCAGTGGTGTTTGTGTAGTGTAGGGGGTCATGCTGGGGGTAGTGTTTTAGGGTTTAGGGTAGTGCAATGGTGTTTGTGTAGTGTAGGGGTAGTGTTTTAGGGTTTAGGGTAGTGCAGTGGTGTTTGTGTACTGTAGGGGGTCGTGCTGGGTTCTAGTGTTTTAGGGTTTAGGGTAGTGCAGTGGTATTTGTGTAGTGTAGGGGGTAGATTTAGGGTTTAGGGTAGTGCAGTGGTGTTTGGGTAGTGTAGGGGGTCGTGCTGGGGGTAGTGTTTTTGAGTTTAGGGTAGTGCAGTGGTGTTTGGGTAGTGTAGGGGTCAACCAACATGAATTTGTCCTTGTGTGATGTAACCAATGCTCATGTAAAGCCCTCCAATACCTGACCAGTCTGCACTATATAAATCTGCAAAAAAACAAAAAATAAAAAGTGTTTTGCACACTTCTGTCATTGGGCTATACGTGGGCTACCTCTGGGTGATATTTGTGCTACATTTGGGCTCTTTTTCTCTGGTGGCCATCTTGGGAGACTTATTTGTTATGAAGATTCCTAATTTCCTCATTTACTACAGTCTCCTCAGTAGGAAATGCTTTCAGTTTTTTACTTTGATTCCATCAAGAAGGCATTCAGATGTGTCACACATTTGCCATAAATTCAGAATGTTAGCACTCTAGTTGTTCATTAGATCACTGTAGTAAAGCTACTGCTCACCAAGGAGTTAACTGGAAGTCTACTGCTGGTATTGAAAGTGATTGTTTCAGTCTGCATGTCAGAATTTTCTAATGAAATAGAAGAGGATTTGAGATCTCACTTAAAACATGCCCTAAATTTTCTTTTTGCAGCACTAACCATAATTTCTATGGCAAAATGAACCCCTCATTTTGTTCCTTTTTAAATTAAATGTTTTAAGTGTTCCCAGTTTATTCAAATCAAGATGGCTTCAGGTGTGCCAAACTTTTGTCATAAGTAAGGCTGTTAGCACTCTAGTTGTTCTTTAGAACACTCTGGGAAGCTGCAGTAGAACACAAAGGCATCAACTGACAGGCTGCTCCTGTTGAAATTTAACAGGAAGATATTTGAGATCTCACTTAAAACATGTCCTAATTTTTCTTTCTACAGCACTAACCATAATTTCTATGGCAAAATGAACCCCCTCATTTTGTTCCTTTTTAAATTAAATGTTTTAAGTGTTACCAGTTTATTCCAATCAAGATGGCTTCAGGTGTGCCATACTTTTGTCATAAGTAAGACTGTTAGCGCTCTAGTTGTTCTTTAGAACACTCTGGGAAGCTGCAGTAGAACACAAAGGCATCAACTGACAGGCTGCTCCTGTTGAAATATAACAGGAAGATATTTGAGATCACACTTGAAACATGTCCTAATTTTTCTTTCTACAGCACTAACCATAATTTCTATGACAAAATGAACCCCATCATTTTGTTCCTTTTTAAATTAAATGTTTTAAGTGTTACCAGTTTATTCCAATCAAGATGGCTTCAGGTGTGCCATACTTTTGTCATAAGTAAGGCTGTTAGCACTCTAGTTGTTCTTTAGAACACTCTGGGAAGCTGCAGTAGAACACAAAGGAATCAACTGACAGTCTCTGCCATTGTTGGATGTACATGTTTTACTGAGAATGTCAGACTTCATTCTCACATGACTGAGAAAGATAATGTGAATTTACAGAAAATATGCTCTCATTTTAGCTTCTGGAGCACTTTCCAAAACTGTATGGGACAAGCATGTGAAAATAGTTTTCTCTCAAACATGATTCATGATATCCCAGCAGAAGGTTTTTCACAGGGTAAAATCACCTTAGAACACACCACAATTCCTGAAATTAGTATGGTACCATCAACAAATGAATTCTAATGTAACTAAAGTCTGTTATCACCCTTTATAGTTCTCCTTTTGGTAACCCTCAAAATCTTCGATTCACTACAATGCATTTCAATGGGGTACTATCATTTATATTGGTCCCAAGATGGCTGCCAGCAATTCCAGGATGAAGTGCTGACAGCCAATCAGATCTCACGATGACATGTGTGGTTAGGCTCCGCCCAGATATATATGTGTTTTTACTTTTGATTTTCTCAGCAACTACTGAACGGATTTACACCATTTAACAAAAGGGTTCTTTCTGAACCAAGAACTACCTCTTTGCCAAATTTGGTGTAATTCCGTTCAGCAGTTCGGGCTGTAGCCTTGCATAAAGTTTCCTATGGGAAATTGATTTTTGACTCTTATTTTTTTAATTTCTCCGCAACTACTGAACGGATTTACACCATTTAACAAAAAGGGTTCTTTCTGAACCAAGAACTACCTCTTTGCCAAATTTTGTGTAATTCCGTTCAGCAGTTCGAGCTGTAGCCGTGGCTAAAGTTTCCTATGGGAAAATGAATGGGGAAAACACGTTTTGGGACCCCCTTTTTCTCGGCCCCCGCTTGACGAATCACCCCGAAACTTTCAGGGTAGGAGCGGACCGGAGCAGGCCATAAAGTTTGAAAATTTCGCGAAGATTCGTCAACGGACGCAAGAGTTATTTCAAATAGAATGTTGCGGATTTCCTATGGAAAATAGGTCCTAACTATAACTATCTACTGGCGACCGCCAGTAGATAATATATATATATATATATATATATATATATATATATATATATATATATATATATATATATATATATTCCATGCTCACAACTGTGTCCTATCGGCGAGAAGCACTCTGACACCAACATGTAGCTTCAAGCCCTTTATTCGGTATGAGAAACACCGTCCAGCTGATCCCTTTCGCAGCAGTCAAACCACTGCTGCCTGACGTGTTTCGAAGTAATATCTTCTTTATCAAGTGCTGGTGGTGACAGGAAACCAAGCACAGTCCGGTCACAGCTTCCCTAAATACACGAAAATTGCGCGCCCCCTACTGGGCTGCTCATATGAGACTTCGCATAGTGTTATGGGAGCTGTAGTTCCGGCCGGAATTGTGTTCCATTGTTGAGTGTGGGCAATGTACTGCTGGTAAAATTTAAAAGACAACAGATGAGCCTCAGTGGGCGGGCGCTTCCCTAAATCCAATGTTGGTGCCCCACATGGCGAGGCAGGTAAATACCAACCCCTGTGGCCCCCTAGGTGAACGGGGTGGTGCACTCTCGGTGGCAGGACGGCCGCCAATATCTTCCATGCTCACAACTGTGTCCAATCGGCGAGAAGCACTCTGACACCAGCATGTTGCTTCAAGCCCTTTATTCGGTATGAGAAACACCGTCCAGCTGATCCCTTTCGCAGCCGTCAAACCACTGCTGCCTTACGCGTTTCGAAGTAATATCTTCTTTATCAAAGGATGGTGGTGACAGGAAACCAAGCACAGTCCGGTCACAGCTTCCCTAAATACACGAAAATTGCGCGTAATGAAAACTCCTACATTTTTTTTCTCTACTGTGAGGCTTGGATAGTATCAGGTATTCCTTATTACATTTAATAAGATGTAATTTCCAATTGGGAGCAGGTAGCTATTTCATGTTTGATGTCTTTTGAATTTATAATGAAAAACCCTATTTTATGGGATAGTCACGTTTTTTATCACAGTTTTGAAAATGCCACTTTTAGAAAGCTGGCATGTTCCTCCTCATTTGTGCCTTCAGTCTGTCTTGGGTCACATGTGTGGGTGTAACTCACAGTTAGTTGTGAATTACTCCCAGACAGTCCCATAATAGAGGACCTAGGTGTGGCTGAATGGGCCATCTGCTGGCAGGATAGGGGGTGGAGCTGAGCACAGCCCCACTTACAGCTAAATAGGGTGCCCCTGCCTTCACACAAAAGACTTATCACCTTCACAGTTTCACTGTAGCAGGCTTGGAGCCAGGGCAGGGGAGTCAGGAAATTCCATGCACTTCAATGCCCCTGTCTAGAAGCCTCTCCCACCTTCCAATAGATGGGCACCAGGGTACAAAGATAAGACTTCAGACACCAACTCATCAGTACACTTCTGGACCTGTGGATACTCTGCAAGAAAACATGACTTCTGTGCTGCTGAAAGGGCTGCAAATCTGCTAGACTGCTAACATGCTGCTGGCTTTCTTCTGTGCTGCTATCTTGCCTGGGGAAGAAGGACTGAACTTGAAACTTGATCCCAGGTCCACCAGAGTGACTCCAAAGGTCTAGTTTACTGGCCTCTTAATCAGAGATTCAGGAACACAAAAGTCTCCCTTCACCATGTAACCAGACCTGAACCCAGCCTGAGTGAGTCACGGCCCTCCAAGTGGTGCCCCACCAGTCCTTAACCCTTGAAAGTGGTGCTGAAAGTAAACATGTAGTTAAAATCCAAAAGTATGGACTTATAAATTCTTGGATAAAAACTGCTCTGAGAACCAGGAGGAGACCAGGACCAACGTGCTCGCCTATCCACGGAGGTGCATTGCTGGTCAGATTGACTTTGTGGTTTCTCCCGCTACATTTTTCTCCATAGCAGCAAATCCTTTTCAGTGGTCCTTTGCTGAGTAGTGGAACTGTCTTCAGATACAGCCATCTGCCTTGTCCCACTGGAGATTTTTGACTTCCATTTCAGAGACTGAGGGGCTGATTATGATGGAGGGCGGAGGCACATCCGTGGTGCTGGCGGTGGCGGAAAGTGCCCTTTTCCGCACTACAGCAGTGGTCTCCCAGCCCGCCATAGTATGATGGGCAAACATAGCCCATTTTCCGTCCGCTGCGGAGTCAGGTGAACTGCCAGATTTTTGCGCACGCCACCGTGGCGGAGAGAGCCAATAGAGACTCACCGCTGTGCGGAATGACGTTCCGTCTGCCATACACATCACGATGCCGCAAACAGCCCATCACACCGCAGCGGAGAATCCACCCACCCAGAGACGGCGGAAGCATGACAGCGGAGCGCGAAACCAGACTCCCGGTCCCCTCCACCCGGTCCTGATTGCAATGGATCCAGCTCTCCAAGCCCTTCCGGTGCTGTACCTCCTCCGCTACCAGCAAATAATGCACCCTCGCGGACAACGCCGCAGGTACGCAAATACACAACTCCGCACACAACCACAACACACAACTCCTGTGCCAACACACGGTTCCTGTCCACATCAGACACTCTGGTGGGGACAGGAACACATCCCCCAGTGTACCCACACATCTCCAACCTGCCAGAAACTCACCCCTCCGCATCTGGGTCACCCATCAACCGCAAAATCACAGCAATGTCCCGGTCACGTCACCGCAGCGGTGAAGACGCGGGAAAACCTGCGTACAATGTAGTAGGCAGGGCCTTCGCCAGGCATGGGCAGTCTGAAAAAATTCACAGGGTTCCACCTTCACCATTCCCACACTACTCTTCCCACACCCATTTGTGAACATGCTGTGTGCTCCTCCTGTGCCCCCCCTGCACAATTAATCTGCCAGGTGTAGCCAGACCTTGCACCTCACACATCAAAGGACAAGGGAGATTGACTGGGAAGGTGGGGGTGAAGAGGAACACCCTGCACAGAAGCTCAGGGGCTGGACAACCCTCCTCCTCACACCAACCTTCCACTCCTGTGAAGCTAACTGAGTATGATCACAAAATGAAGACTCACACTGCCTATGAACATCCAATGAACTGTTCACACTGCCTGTCAAGTCACTCACAAACACCCCACACTGACACCCAGCCACATACCCATACCATAGGCCAGCAGCAATGGAGGACAATAAATGGGCCAGCCAAAAGTGAAGTGGACAGTGCTGGACAACCATGGAGCAAGTCACATAGCATCTGTACATCACATGCAAGAGAAGGAACATATCACACCACCCTTAGGCCATCAAATCAGACATGGCTGGCACAGTGAGTGAAATTAAGCCAAAGTGACCTCTGTGCAACACCTCAGGGAGACATCAAGGCAGGCCATGCATAGGCACAGGAATGATAGGAAGTGTCTGAAGTCATACAGTGACCAGTCACACATCTGTCTCCACTTTCTTGACATGTGTATGTCATCAGCATAACACACATGGCTCATTGTCACACTCCTTGACTGTCAACACAAGTAGGACCTTCACACATACCCCTCCTCTACCCACCTCACACCTGCAGCACACAACACCTGTGAGAAACACACAGAATGGTCCAAATGATGTCCTGTGAGTCCAATGACAACCAAACACACTCCCTGTGGTGCATCCACAAATTGCACACCTGCACTCAGGGATGCCTGAACCAATGCTGACACAAAAACAATAGCCAAACACAAAGCTCACAAACAAAATCCACAGAAGTCCAACAAGCCCAGACATGTGCAGCCAAATAGTGGAAAGGCAATGTGACCACAGACAGAACAGGAGTACACAACATTGTCACTCAGGGCCAATGCCCAGACACCATACCCCAACACATACAGGAATCGCATCATCCAAAAACAAACATGAACAATAACTGGGATCAATGGGACAATCAGCTGACACAGACTGAGACACCACACAACTCATCAAGTGAACATGGTGTCACAGTGTACCACAAGCATGCACATGCACAATCCTGACAAGTGACAGGTCAAAAATAGGAGGAGAAACCACCAATGTGCACTCAAAACAAGCTCAGGAACAAGAATCCACCTTGCTGCATGTGCCAGACACACAAGTAATGCACACTACACTTGCAACACACATCTGCATGTATCACACAGCAACAACTACTCACACACAATCTCATGCAAATAGAACATCCCACACACATAGCATCTGTCAGTAGAAAGAGCCAACACAGGCCAAACACTGCATACATCCACAACAAAAACACAACAGATGCACATACCAATCCATCACATAGCAAACTCAGCTGGACATCAGGGGGATGCACACTAGGCAAGTACAAGGCAACACACACTGACAGCACTGCAAGCACACCAAGCATTGTGTGCACACCAACCAAACCAGTAGTACATATATCTGAGTGCCACACCATGAACTCCCACAACACAAATCATCACAGCACACAGGGAACATCACACTCAGGAAGGGTAGCAGTACCTCAGCAAACACACATACAGCTTAACCATCACCCACAGATGCACAACTAAGGGAAACCCAGGGGCAAACAACATGACTAGAGGACTTTGCTGCTCAAACATATGCACTGCACATGAGCAACCATGACTGCAAAACAGTTGAAGAAAACAACACATAACGGATTTGGGCAACTGTCCTGAGTGGCACATTGGTCCTGTACACATTTCAGCCCCACACAGGATAGTGACTCACTATGAAGCGGTGGGGAGGCTCAGACACTGGCAAGCCATGGGGTGGAAGACATGAGATTGAAGTGGTGTGTACGTCAGTAGTGGACAGGTGAGGAGTGAACACTACACAAACACATAGAGGAGTTACTCACAATGTGTAGGCATCAGAAGCACATATAGGGGATGGCATGACTCCACATACCACATACCACACTGGAGCCAAAACTGGGTCAAGTGACAGCAATGCATGAGAAAACTCACAAATAATGTCAGTGTGGCTGAGCAGGTCTGCACAGTGAGCACAAACAGCAACAAGACACATGGCTGATCAACAAAACACAACACAGACTTGGCAGGCACACACACTGAGAACCTGCACAGCGAATGGGCATCCAAAGTGACAAACAGCAAGGCCAGTGACAAGTCCATAGTTCAAAGTATGTACATGTGTGCATGAGGAACTGCACAGGGAATGGGTAACACCGTACACTGCCATGGGAATCAGCACAGCTCTGGGGATACAAATGGGCAGTCCAGGCACCGCTGTGGGAGCGATGGGTTTGGGAGGGGGACTTTGCCTCACACTTGGCTGTCAGTTGAGCTGGGAGGTGGCTGATTGTCGGGGCCAGTTGGAGGACTGGACCTGGGAGAGAGAGGACCAGCTGAGGTAGAGGCATCAGTGGCTTTGTGAGCCGGAGGGCTGCTTGGACCGGGTGGCAGTATGGCACGGGGAGGCGGAGACATGCTGCCGTGAGACACAGTGTGTGAGGGAGAATGTGGAGGGCTGCCTTTCCACTTCTTGGGGATTCGATAGGTAAGAATTGTCTTGGTAGGAGTGGGAAGTGGGGCGGGCACAACAGCCTCACTCACAACCAAAGGTGCATCAGGTGCAGGTGGCTCTCTCTGTGGGGATTTGCTGGATCTGGTGTTATGCTTCGGCTGGCCTTTCCTTTTCCCCTGCATCCCCTGTTGACCAGGTGTACCCCCCACAATGCTCTCCTGTCCCAGCTTCACATGGGTGTGGGTGGGAGTTGAGGTTGTGGGTGAATCTGCCTTAGAGAGCTGTTTGTGCGGACTCTTTGCAGGCACCAGCTTCACAGCAGGCAGGGCAACTGTTTGTTTGCCTTTGGGAGCAGGTTTGGGAACGGGAGTGTTCTTGGATGGGGCTGATTTGGATGCATGTGAGCATGAGGCCTGCTTCTTGGCCTGATGCCCCTGAGTGTCACCAGAAGTGCTTTTGCCTTTGCGCTCCTGTGTGCCTGTTTTTAGTTTGGGGGATGGTGTCTGTGCTCTGGGCCGCTTGGAGTGCTGCTGTTGTGTGCTGCGTGTTGAGTACTTGGAGCCTGAGGGCTGTGGTGTGTGGTCACTCTAGTCAGATGTTGCCACTGGCAGGGTGGTTGCTGAAGGGACTGGTGCTGGACTCTGAGCCTGTGACAGCTGAATGGCTGCCTTCACTGTGGAGGACAAAGACTGGACAGTTCTGTGCAGCCCACCACGTCAGAATGAATGCCCTCCATGAAGGCAACTACCTGTGCCAACTTCCTGTCATGATCCTGGAAGGCAGTCAGGAGAGTAGCCTGACCCACACACTGCTGGCGCAAAAGGTCCACCACCTCAACACTGAGGGCAGCAGGGGAGACAGGGGCAGGGGCAGCGGTGCCTGGGGGGAAGGACACTCTACCCTTCTTACTGCTGCGGGAACGGGCAGCACTAATGGTAGTAGCCGGGAGGGGGGGCACAGGACGATGTGTGGTGGAAGAAGAGGCAGATTTCCCACTCCCTGTGCCCGCCAACATCGAGGAGTCACTGCTAGAGTCAGATGATGTTGAAGTTGGTGTTTCTGGGCGTGATTCTTCCAGGACACTCCTGTCCCCCTCCGAGGCGCTGGTCACATCAGTGTCAGTGAGCTCATGTGTAGCAGTTGTGCCAGATGCCCCACCACTGGTGTCCGTCCCCTGTCCTTCTGTGCCCTCTGTAGATGCTGCAAAAGACAGAGAGACGTAGGTTCAGTATAGTGCCCTACTCACAAACATCATATGCAACCAAAGCAAAAAATTAGAATATGATACCCCCATGTAGCACACCACCCTATGCAGTCTCCATGTGCAAGCTTTATGGAAAAGTCTGAAGATGCATGGAAACATGCATAGTTGGCATTAATGACCCATGTGACGTTCACACGCCAAATAGCTGGCCCGGGCCTCCTCCTTACCTGACATACTGATTCCTGTAAGCACACCTACGTGCCTGTAGGTGAGATAGATGTACATCTCAACATGTTGTCACAGTCACATACGGAGTCACTTTAAGGGGACAACACAGATACTGACTCCAGAATGTCCTTATACTATGGCCATGAGCTACTGATGTCCACCATGTTGTGCTTTGAAGCGCAACGACCCTTGCACATTGTTGTCAGATGTGTAGTTCTCACAATTCCAAAGTCAGGCACTGCACACATTGACGTAAGCACACTAAGATGAGGAACACAGCTGTTCACTCCCCGGTGATGTCTATGACACCCATAATGCATAATGCAGCAGATGGCATGAGGCCACATCTCATCTTGCAATGTCCAGGGCCATTATTTTAAACACATGAGAAAGTACATGTAGCAAAAATGCATGGCAGCTGCACTCAACACAGAGGCCACTTACAAGCCATTGCATCACACTGGAAACATCACAGAGCTCAACACTGGCGCAGGGTTGGGATACATGCAGTCACTCACACCCAAAGTCACCCTTCGCAGAATACTCACCCCCAACTTGCTGCTGATGGGCCCTCAAACGTCCATCCAGCTCTGGCTGTGTCACAGCCAAGATGCGGGCCATTAGTGGTGTCATGCTCCTGCGCGACAACCTTCCAGTCCGAGGGAGCAGCCCCAGTGTCATCTCTGCCACGTTTTTGCCCAGCCGGCAGATGTCATCCCACCTCTTTTGACAGTGTGTGTGCCATCGGTTGGAGACACCCAGAGCCTGCACCTTCCGTGCAATGGCCCTCCATAAGGCCTTACGCTGGCGGGCTTTAAGCTGCAGGCATGGGAGACAAGAAGAGGAAGTTTCAGGGACACTGGGTCATGTTCCACTGTGTCTCAGTACAGGAGCATGCAAACACTTAGCACAGCTGTACAGAAACCTTGAGCAGAGACCATACAGCATGGCACGTAGTACATTTGCATCAGATAATCGGATAGAAATGCATTTAGGTATAAGGATGGACACAGGACCTGGCCATCTCATACACATGCAGAATGGCAGCACACAAAGCAATGTGAAGAAGGCCCTCATCTGTGATGCAGTATGTGAGGGAGCAAGACATACATCATGTTGGAAATGATGTGTTGGGGAAGACTCACTGTGTCCAACACTACACACCCCTCAATGTCCTTGGCCTGTGAGTGGCTCACTGTGTCGTGGATGTCACATCTAGGGACATGATCTTACATTCTCACACCCTTCTCACAAGGTCTGTCTTGTGCAATCATCAGGCCTAAGATAGCTCATTGAGAAACAGGGTGGCAGACAACACATATGTCTCACTCTGTCCATTTACTGATGAGTCCCTGTCAAATTGGGCAGTATCTGTGCAGGCCAGGGGACTCACACTGAGGTTAAACCTGGCCCATCTGAACAATCACATGCATGTACAATATGAGAGGTCAAACAGCGCCTACACATGCAAGTCAGTACACATCATGAAATCAATGGAAGGAGGATGTTTCAGAAGTACATCACTCTGATGTGTCATAGGCGATATTCCACCAAGAGTGTCACCCTCAGGCATTTCGATCTTGTGCATAATGCTCACATATCCATGGTGACAATATGAAAAGTGTACACACATCCTTCAGTACCCTCTGGATGAAACACATTTGTAATGTCACAAATGAGCATGTGAAAGGCGAATGGACTCTGACATCTATTAGCACAGGCAATGTTTGTTCTGACTACCACTTTCCAAACCAGCAGTATTACTGTATGGCTGCAAAGACACTGCATGTCCCTCCCATCCTTCAATGCAGTCATGGATCTGTGGTAATAAGGCTACAAACCCCATTGACATGAAGTCAGCATGCTAGGCAGTGTATCACAAAAACTTGTACTCACAGGCACATACTACAGCAGAGAAACATCATGTGAGCACTCTTTGCACTCTCCAAATTTCACTCTGAAACACTTACCATTACATCAGGAGCACCATATAGCCACCCGTAGTGTGTAAGCACCTCGTCCACCAGGACCTCCAGCTCCTCTGTGGTGAAGGGACAGGCCCTGATGTTCTCAGTTCTCGCCATCACTGGGTCCAGGAGACAGGAACAACAACAGTTGGGGATGAAGAATGGCAGGCAGCAGTGTCTGGATGCAGTGAAAATGTGTGGCTCTGTCACAGACATATATAGCCCCCTGGGGTTGTTTCAGTGGTACTCAGCTGCTGCAATTGGTGTTCCAGATCAGCTTTGTTCAAATGTAACCAATGACCGGCCTCGCGGTAGCGGAGCACGCCTACCGCGATTTTCAAAAGTGTATTCCACTAGCGCGATTGCGGTTCGCATTGGCTGAATGGGCATGGGCATTGGTGGTGTCACACCGTGGGGCCCAGGCGGTCGCTACCGCGATTTGGCATGTTTACATTGGCGCCAATGACCGTCATTGCGGTGGCGTTGCGCGCTTGGGGCACCTACGGACACATCATGCTGTAGCAATGGCCAGTTCTCATCATTGAACACTCCACACTTACAATGAATCATGCCACCAGATATTTAAATTGAATGCTAGTCTGACATTTAACTCACTGATGTCTACACATGCCATGTCAGTGCACTGGAGTACATGCATTGGCATGTAGTCCCTCACATGTCACTGATGATGTTGTTGTGCATGTACACAGATCTGTTGTGTGATGGACTCTCAAATATGGAAACATGTCAATGTGAGAGATGGCTAAGCAACACACAGTAATGATGGACTGACTACTTAATGTGCCTACTTCACTGTGTAGATTGCTGAACTCATGTTAATACTTGATCTTTATGCATACACTGTGCTCATTGTGTTGTTAATGTGTGCCCTGTCCGACTCACGCAAGAAGGTGTGGCAGGTACAGCAGCTACGTAGGAGACAGCAGTGTTGCTGTTTCAGACATGTGCTGTGTCAAGTACTCTCAGGGCTGGTGACACAAGATGTCGGAATGTCCCATTTTACATTCACATAGTCTGAATCTGTCTCGGGTGTACATACTGATCACGTGTACAACGACTTGACGTCAAGTTGTCTCTGCATGTGACTTGTGCTGTAAGCTGTTGTTTCAGGCCAGTCATTGTTGGTGCTCTGTCAGTCAAGACGTAACATGTTGGACATATCTCATAGGGGAATTGAATTGACAAGTGTCCCCTTTTATCTTATGTAGGAGGCGACCAAATATGCATCGTCCATTCACCTTGCTGGCAGACATGGAGGATGTGGACATCATCCGTAAGTTCTGTTTGGATCGGCAAAACCTCCAAGACCTATGTGCTCAGTTGGAGCCCCATCTGAGGTCTCGCAGGACATATCGAACTGCTGTGTCACCAACATGTAAGGTGATGGCGGCCCTGCATTTCTTTGCAACTGGCTCGTTCCAGTACACGGTGGCCAGCGCAGGTGGGATGTCGCAGGCAATGTTCAGCATGGTGCTACGGGATGTCCTGTCCGCTATGATGGTATACAAGGACACCTACATCCATATTCCACGAAGACAGGATTTGGCAGCTGTGAAGGGTGATTTTTATGCCCTTGCCCACATCCCTAATGTTGTTGGTGCCATTGACTGCACCCATGTTGGCCTGGTTCCGCCACAGGCACGTGAGCACATCTACAGGAATAGGAAGCATTTCCATTCCATTAATGTTAAGGTTGTTTGCCAGGCAGATATGATCATCTCACATGTCTGTGCCAGATTCCCTGGCTCAGCCCTCGACTCCTACATCCTGCGTAACAGCATCGTACCACAGATGATGGCAAATCTGCATCATGACCGTGGGAGGCTTGTAGGTGAGTTAGCTGAGTCACGTATTGTGCTGTATGTGTGACATGCTGTCCGCAGCTACAGTCATATTATAAAATTGTTCTGTGTATCTGACACCTAGGTGACTCTGCATATCCCAATCGGCCTGGGTTGCTGAGCCCACTGCGGAATCCCAGGACCCCGGGTGAAGTCAGCTACAATGAGGCCCATGGGAGGACACGTTGTGTGGTGGAGCGTACTTTTGGGCTCTGAAGTCTCGGTTTCGGTGCCTGGACAGGACCGGAGGTGCACTGATGTACTCTCCCCAAAAGGTGTGCCAGATAATTGTTGCATGCTGCATGCTCCACAACCTGGCCTTGCGCAAGGAGATCCCCCTGCTCCTGGACGATGATGCGCCGCAGATGCCCCCCCCTGCAAGCCCACACATGTCCAGTGATGAGGATAGTGGAGAAGAGGAAGGTGTCGACCTGCACCAACAGATCCTCAACCGCTACTTCCCTTGAGTGTGAGTAACATTGTACAACAGTGCCATTGTCTGCTGTCTTTGATGGTGGTGATGAGGCCGAGAGGAGCTTTTTGACTGCTGCCTGTTGTTGGCTCTGTGCTGATGGATGATGTTTGTGGCACAGTGTAGTCCTGACCAGCTACATGATGTCTATGTTGAGATTGTTTCTCCTTGTGATGTGTGCTGGTTTGTGTACCTTGATGACTAGTGTTGTGTACTGGCTGTGATGCCAACACCTGACGAGTAAATGTCGTTCTCTTGTGTCTCTTTAGGTCCCTTCAGACTCTCAAAGCCTCGTCACGATCTGAGCTTCTGGTACATTGTGTTCTGAGTCAACATTGTACATATTGTGATAAACATGGAGCTGACACAAAGACATAGGTGTGTAAAGAGTGTTTATTTACATTGAGTGGTTGTGACAGACAAGTGATGTTTCAAGAAATGGTGCTAAGTGAATCAATGAGTTGTCAGTGATGGCAAACAAGACAATAGAGTAGTCACCACATTGATGAGATGACACAGTCCAACAGAGACCTGCCATCAACATGGCAGTGTGGGTAAGGATAGTCAACAAAGTCAATGTGAAGAGAGGTGCTATCATGGCTGTCTCTTTGACTTGCGTTTGGCTGGTGCTTTGCCACTTGATCCTCCCGTGGTGTTTCTCGGACGGCCCCTCTTGCGTTTTCCCGGGGGGCTCCTGCTGCGGGATCAGCGGTGTCTGAGGAGTCATCCTGTTGCTGCTCACCCCTCTCTGTGGCCGCAGCTGGGCTGGTGGGGGGATCATCCTGCGGGCCACTGGAGGGGGGTTGAGCCATAGTTTGGGCCACAGGTCTTTCCCTCAGAACACCCACAAGCTGGCCCAAGAGGTCCATGATTTGGCCCATACGCGTGTCTATGGATCTCAGCAGCAGGCGGAGCTCACGCGATTCTTCCAGAGCCTGGTCCGTGTGTCCCTGGGCTTGTTCGTAGGCCCATAGGACTCTGGCGATGTTGGCCAGGGCTTTGGTCCCAGTGTCCTCTGGATTTTGTCCCCCCGTTGCCCTCCCACCTGCCCTGCTGTCTCGGACCTGTGGGGTTGCCACTCGACGCACCCACAGACTCTCCCTGCCCTCCTCTGATTGTGTGATGGTGTTGGTAACCACTGAGGCAGGGCGAGTGTTGCAAGCAGCGGGGGTGGTGGTGGTGGTTGAGGCCGCACAGGTCGTTGCAGCAGGGGTCAGCACGGTTGTTGTTGCTGAGGTGGTGGGGACAGTGGGGGCCTGGGACGTGGTGCACACTGGCAGTCCGGACGGGCCAGGTCGGTGCTCCTCATCCGAGAAACTTTTGGAGTCTGCATCCGAGAGTCCATGTTCTGAGTGTGGAGACTGGCTCTGCAGGTTGGTGTTGTCTTCTGCAGCAGTCAGTTGTTGATCTCCTGTTGAACAGAGGTGAAATGGTCATTAAAGTGCACCCCACAAGCATGGTGTTAGATGTTTGGATGTTACATGTGTTACACCACACAGTTTACATTGTTTTCACTTTGTATGGCTGCAAGGTTCTGCACATCATGCCATGATCTGTAGGTACATACATTACTTGTCCATGGTGTGACATGTAAATAGGTACCATGTTCCACGTACAGATTGTGTGATTACAAGAACATGTTGTCATCTACCGACTTGCAGCCCATCAACTTTATGTGATTTGTCTTTTTGGTTTGCTCTGCAATGAAGACATTACATCTGAGCAAGAACTAGCCATTGTAATCTTCTGCATACCTTTGTGAGATCATGTACTTTACTTTCTTTAAATAACTGACCATGCATGTTTTGTGTTCATATGGGCCTTCATGCTCTGCCACCATGGCACTTACACATAGCATTCCGTGCTGGACATGATTGTGCCCTGAATTTCTTCACAATGTGACTTGCTGGCTTAAGGTTACATTTCTGTGACAGTTACATACGCTTGGCTGTCTGCACACAGGAAGTGACTATTGGATGTATGCTATGTTGGGTGACATGTGAGGGGTGGTGTGGTCATATGGCTCCATGCTTTTTGAGAGGATTGGCAGGGTGCATTCACTGTCTACCTACCTGTACTGTGACACAATTGAGGGGAATTGCTTCCACATGGTTGTGGGTGTGGGGAGTGCTCCATCCTAATGAGCTTTGGGACAAGGGTGCCTGGTGGGAGTTGTAGTGCAGGCTTCACAAACACAACCACCCACTCCCTGTTGAGATGGCTACCTACCTGCAAGTTTGATGAGGGGAATGCAATGGCTGGCACATGCTTCTGGGTGGGGTGGGGGGAGTGCTCCATCCTGGTGAGCTTTGGGACAAGGAAGCCTGGGGGAGTTGTAGTGCAGGCTTCACAAACATAACCACCCCCTCCCTGTTAAGATGGCTACCTACCTGTTAGGTGAAGGTGGGCAATGCAATGGCTGACACATGCTTCTGGGTCGGGTGGGGGGAGTGCTCCATGTTGGTGAGCTTTGGCACAAGGGGGCCTGGTGGGAGTTGTAGTGCAGGCTTCCCAAACACAACCACCCCCTCCCTGTTAAGATGGCTACCTACCTGTTAGGTGAAGGTGGGCAATGCAATGGCTGACACATGCTTCTGGGTGGGGTGGGGGGAGTACTCCATCCTGGTGAGCTTTGGGACAAGGGGGCCTGGTGGGAGTTGTAGTGCAGGCTTCCCAAACACAACCCCCCCTCCCTGTTAAGATGGCCACCTACCTGTTAGGTGAAGGTGGGCAATGCAATGGCTGACACATGCTTCTGGGCGGGGTGTGGGGAGTGCTCCATCCTGGTGAGATTTGGGACAAGGGGGCCTGGTGGGAATTGTAGTGCAGGCTTCCCAAACACAACCACCCCCTCCCTGTTAAGATGGCTACCTACCTGCTATGTGAAGGTGGGCAATGCAATGGCTGGCACATGCTTCTGGGTGGGGTGGGGGGAGTGCTCCATCCTGGTGAGCTTTGGGACAAGGGGGCCTGGTGGGAGTTGTAGTGCAGGCTTCACAAACACAACCACCCCCTCCTTGTTGAGATGGCTACCTACCTGTTAGTTTGATGAGGGGAATGCAATGGCTGAGACATGCTTCTGGGTGG
The DNA here is from genome assembly GCA_963921515.1 of Calotriton arnoldi. Taxonomy (NCBI): domain Eukaryota; kingdom Metazoa; phylum Chordata; class Amphibia; order Caudata; family Salamandridae; genus Calotriton; species Calotriton arnoldi. The sequence goes on along the minus strand of CAWUFW010004894.1, from coordinate 250,128 downwards.
GGTGGGGGTAGTGCTCCATCCTGGTGCGCTTTGGGACAAGGGGGCCTGGTGGAAGTTGTAGTGCAGGCTTCACAAACACAACCACCCCCACCCCCTCCCTGTTAAGATGGCTACCTACCTGTTAGGTGAAGGTGGGCAATGCAATGGCTGACACATGCTTGTGGGTCGGGTGGGGGGAGTGCTCCATCCTGGTGAGCTTTGGGACAAGAGGGCCTGGTGGGAGTTGTAGTGCAGGTTTCCTAAACACAACCACCCTCTCCCTGTTAAGATGGCTACCTACCTGTTAGGTGAAGGTGGGCAATGCAATGGCTGACACATGCTTCTGGGTGGGGTATGGGGAGTGCTCCATCCTGGTGAGCTTTGGGACAAGGGGGCCTGGTGGGAGTTGTAGTACAAGCTTCCCAAACACAACCACCCCCTCCCTGTTAAGATGGCTACCTACCTGTTAGGTGAAGGTGGGCAATGCAATGGCTGACACAGGCTTCTGGGTGGGGTGGGGGAGTGCTCCATCCTGGTGAGCTTTGGGACAAGGGGGCCTGGTGGGAGTTGTAGTGCAGGCTTCCCAAACACAACCACCCCCTCCCTGTTAAGATGGCTACCTACCTGTTAGGTGAAGGTGGGCAATGCAATGGCTGACACATGCTTCTGGGTGGGGTGGGGAGAGTGCTCCATCCTGGTGAGCTTTGGGACAAGGGGGCCTGGTGGGAGTTGTCGTGCAGGCTTCCCAAACACAACCACCCCCTCACTGTTGAGATGGCTACCTACCTGTTAGTTTGATGAGTTAGTGCTGGCTGCCTGTACACCTGCCCCCATGGTAATGATGCTAGCTACCTTTGGGGTGAATCAGAGGGAGTGGATGTTGGAACTGTGAGACATGTGTTAGGGAGAGTGTGGTACACATGCATGCATTTTGACCTAGGAGGTGTAGCTTTGTAGTTGTGCAAGACAGTACATAGCAGTGTGATGGTAGACGTTTGTTGGTACTTACCAGCCTCCACTCCCCCGGGTATTCCTGTGAGACTCTCTGGATGCAGTATGCCAAGCACCTTCTCCTCCCATACCGTGAAGGTTCATAGTGGAATGGGAGGGCCACCGCCAGTCCTCTGAGCCAGCTCACAGTTCTTGTTGTTCTTCTCTTTCACCTTGCTCTTGAGGTCATGCCACCGCCTCATGATCTCCTTCTTGGTGCGCGGGATGGTCCCTACTGCATTGACCCTGCTGACTATCCTTGCCCACATTTGGGTTCTAGTGGCTAATGGCGTCTGTTGGACCAGGTTTCCAAACAAATGTGGTTCTACTCTGATTACCTCATCTACCATCACTGACAACTCATTGTCAGTGAATTTGGCCATTTTCTTCTGTGACATGGTGTGTGATGTGCAAATGGGTTAAAGGTGCAGGTGTGAAGGTGGTGGTGGTGATGTGTGTGGTGTGTGTGTTGTTGTGATGGTGTGATGTGTGCAGATTTGCCTATCCTTTGTGCTATGGGGTTGGGCCCTTCAGTTGTGGAGTAGTGCAAAGGATTCTGGTCAGGGAAGGGGCTATTTTTATACTCAGCTATGTGGGTGGGTCAAAATGGTGTATTCCTGTCAGGTGTGTTGTGTGGGTTGACCTGGGATTTGTATTTTTTTGTTGCCATGGGGATGAGTCATTGGGGTGTGTTAGGTGTTTTTTGAGGCTGAGCCAGGTTAATAGCCACACTTGGTAGCCTTGTTGTGTTTTTTTGTCATCCGCCATTGCTGTTCCGGAGTGAGCGCAGCAGTGGGTATACAACCGCTCTTCCGCCGGCTCTCCCATTCATCAATGCTTGCGATCGCGGCGGTCGGAATGCAATGACCCTTCCGCCGGCTCTCCCATTCAACAATGGTTGTGATCGCGGCGGTCGGAAAAAGCTGATCGTTCCGCTGTCACCGCAATGGTATCCTAATTCAACATGCGGTCACTCCGCTGGCCGTGCAGCAGTTTTGGGTGTTTCCGCTGCAGGACCGACCGCCGCGGACGGATTTTTACCAGCTCCGCACGCTTCCGGCGGTCTTTCGTGGATTCCAACCGCCGCGGTTGGATTTTTCTGGCGGTTCATCCTAATCTGACCGCCAGTTTTCCCGCGGTACATGCGGACGGTTAACATCCGCTACCATGGCGGTCGGAGTGCTTTTACGCCCGCCATCGTAATCGGGCCCTAAGTCCGAATTTAGAAATCTTCACCGCGGTTTCAACCCAAGGCTATCTGGTGACAACTTTCCTTCCTCGGTCACATCCTGCAGCCTTGCCCCACTGAACTTTACCTTTTCAGAAAAAAAATTCCTTAAAATTTCTTCTAAGTCCAAAGGTAAGCGCTGACCAAGCCCAATCCATTTCATGAATTTTGGACTTTGACAGGGTCTCGCACAGCTAGATGTCTGCAGGTGGAGCTTTGGTCTTTTAGCCACTAGGTTTTAGTAAAAACAAAAAACTTTAAACATTCATAACTCTGGTTCTACTGATTGGATATTTGTTGTTTTGGTGTAAAATTGATTATTAAAATTTAGTCCAGTTTTCTAAATTGGTGTGGGTTTTTCCTTGTGTTGTGTTTTTACTTTCTCGCTGTTTGTGTGTCGCATATATATTTTGCACTTTGCCATGTTAGTCATTGGCCTTATGTGGTGACATTGATAATGTCTGAAATCCTGCAAAGTCTGTAAGGGACTATGACCATCTTGACTTGGTCAAAGGAGCAGAGTTAGCAAGTCAGCTTAGCCATTCATTACTGCACCCATTCTGTGTAGGTATATAAAATTGTCTATGTAATGGGGAACTTAGAGAAGAAAAAGAAATCGAAAATAAAATTGCATTAACCAAATGCAATCAAAAAATATAAATAAACAAGGAAAAGTGATTAATTTAATACAGGGCCGTGGGGTTGAGTGATCGCATTGAGTTAGACACCTGTATTGCGATGTAGAGAAATCATGCAGACTTTATTGGATGGAGGTGTCACATACAAATAGACCACACAGAGGTGCACAGATTCAGATACACACATACATCCCTCCCCATCAGAGTCATGTACCAAAGTTGTCATTGACATGCATCCAAGAGTGCATCAAAGTAGTCTGCAATGCTTTACCTGTTTCTAAAGTGCTCCACCATTTGGTATGTCAGATTCATAGACACTGGGGAAATGACGAGACAATTGGCTTTATCAAAACAAGCATTGGCAAAGCCAGTCGGTCTCGGCAATGCGAGAGCTATTGACTTTGTCAATTTCAATATGTTTTAGACATGTTACTTCACCACAGTCGCATTGAGGGGGTTCCGACTCTTACCTGCACAGTATAGTGAGCAGCATCCAAGGCTGAGGTGGGTAGAAGAATGCTGCCGGTTAGGACACTCTCACAGATGAGAACCACTGAGTACACTGCATGAACAGCACGTCGCTTCCTGCACCCCGTCAAGTAGGTGAACATAAACTAACAAAGACCTTAAAATATTAGATTTTCTGACAAACCAGGAAGTGAATCTTTCACTTGCAGTAGGATGCTAATTTAGACCTGCACTGCTCTACAACGTTGGGCACTTTCTTGTTTCTTGTTTCTTTTTTCAAGTGACATTGTTTGATGCACAACAAAGGCAGCAACTGTTTACATAGCAAACAACTTTGCATCTTGTAAACCTTGAGTTACAATATTATTTATTCAAATATTATTTAATTATTACTATTACGCTTTTGCTACAGAATGTGTCATTCATTTATCAGGATGATCGTTAGTGAAATGAGCGGCCTCAATTGTGCTCTCAAATATTTCAAATCATGTTCATGTGTACCGGGCGAAAGCTCCTCTAATATGGCAATTATGTTGTATACTTCAAAGAGCATCCTTAAACCCTAGACTGAGTGAACAGTGTTAGCCTCAAAGATCAGTGGCCATGTTGTGTGTAAATAAGATAAAATCACATCTAATAAGAAGAACGACTGCATACCAAAGTAGCAGATGAACCCACCGAGTTTCAATTGGAGAAAGAACCTCCCAAATCCACCACTATAAGGGCATCTCCTTACTAAGTACACTGCCTATGCCCCTGCTCAGATTTGTATTATTCAAATGAGATGAGTGGTCTAGTTTTTTTGGAGAGTCTATCTATTCCACTCTTTGTGCTTATTCCTCCTATAAAAGACAAAGCTGCTGATCAGTTGCCTCAGCTGATTTTTTTTACGGCATTGATGGTCATGAAGATGGCCCTAGCAGGGATAAAAGGCAGAGGAGGGCTAGGTGTTTGCACTCTCATCACTCATAAAGCTATAGGGACTTGAGCACGCTGCACTGGGTCCAAGAACTACATTTGTGTGTGGCTGTGGAGTCGGTGGGAACAAGCAAGGGTTGGGGGACTGAACAGATGCCCTCAGAAAACAGCACATGTGACGAGATAAGTACAAGATATGGAGGGCTGTTTATAGAAAGGGTGCTAGGAGCAAGCACTCTTGTGAAGTGCTCAAAATCAATTAAAAATGTAGTTTCAAAAACAGTTTCTTTTGTGGGAGCTGTGGCTGGATAGTAGTAATTGGTCTCTGCTCTTGGGGAGGGCTAAACAGAGGAAGAGGTATGATGCATGCAAGCCGTGGACAAGTGGTGAGAAAGAATGGTAGAGCGATGATGGAGCAAGCAAATAGAAAGCCTATGAGCAGGCTGCAGCCTACGAAGTATGTAAAAGCACTAGATATTTAGTTTCAAAGCTTACTCGCTATTGCACTCTCAGACTCCTTACAGCTAGGGATAAAGCTCTCCATAACTGTTCCTCGTGTCTATAAGTAGGTCCTTTTCTTACATAGCCCCTCTTTATTGGAACAAACTGCAGCATCATATTTGAAATTGTTCAGATTACTTTCTTTTCAGGAAAGCACTTAAGACAACTCTGTTCTGGGGGAAGGAAGATGGCAGGTTGAACCTGCATGGAGTCCTGCTCCATCCCGTGGCTCCGAGACCACCGCCATCCATCGTGCCACAATCTGTGAGTGCTGAGTGTGGGATTCCCCTGCTGTGGCTTCCCACACATCACTCATCGGTCAGCGTGCTCGCTGACAGCCTACTTTCCAGCGTGGATTCTACAGCTCTGAGGTAGGCAGACGTACGGCCGTACCGGACTTGATGGCTGCCTGCGTTTAGCAGTATTTCTGCTTTTTCAACCTCATACTGCTAATATTTATCTGCACGAAGTACACATGGCCCAGCAGAAGGGAAATCCTTCCTGTGGGGGCTGCGGAGCTTGAGGGGGGGGCAAGGCACAAGCTAATGAAGCACAGGAAGGGCAGCTGCAGGATGAGGGTGAGCTGAGCACTTCAACAATACCCTTGGGTTCAGGTTCATCGCAAGTTGTATGCCCTAATTTAAAATTACTCCAATCGGGCATGATAAGGGAATCTATACAAGCAGCGGCCAAAGAATCCCCAGCTCTTGGTGAAGAATCACTATTGGCGGATACCTTAATGGCGGCAGAAATATCAGTTCTATAACAATGTAGCAGTAACCTTCAGGGGTTAAACAGAATACAAAACCCTTCAAGGTGAGGTACTGGTGACACAAACTGTGAGTACTGTCTTAAATACCTCAGGGGGCCAGGCTGGTGGGGGGTCCCTGCTGCTACGGAGGCTTTTGAGGATGCGGGATGTGAAGCATACTGTGATGTGGACTGTGTTGTAGTGGATTATGAAGGAGCAGCAGCTCAGTGTTATGGCAATTTAAACGTCCTTCCAAAGACAAACTAACAGTTATCTATCACTGCTACCCCTGAATCTCCAGCTCCCGCCCAGACAACGGCCTCCATACAGAATCCATATCTATCCAGGGGGGTGGTCGGCATTCAATCAGCGTGGACAGGGTTATATTAGAAAGAAACCTACAGACCAACCACTTAAACCTGTAAAGCAGCAGCAGGCTAGCAAGGCAGGTGACTAAGGAGCTAAGAGTAGCCTCCCCAAGAAGTAGGGTACTTCAAAGGGGGCGGTGAAAGCACTTATCTCTCAGTTATCAGCAACAATTCCAGTGCTCCACTCAGAATTCCGGCCTTACCTCTAATGTATCCTCTGACACTATTTCCAGTCATTATCCTCCATCTACTACTAAAGTGGTGTACCTAGAGGCTAATCCGCAGGAACCATCAATAAGAGCAATCCTGCACGCCCTCCAGGCCCAACGTTCAGAGGCTCAGTTACACTATGCCCAGGCTAGAGCAGACAATGTGAAAATGCAACAATCACTGAATGAGGTCTCTGGGCAGATCACTAGTCTTACAACAGATCTTACTGAGCTGCAGGAGAGAGTTGCTCTTACTGAGGAAGCTGCGACTGCAACAGTTATGGCAATTGCAAATAATGATGTCCAGCTGGAAAGCTTAAAACTAAAATCGAAGATATAGAAAACTAGCAGAGGAGAATCAATCTCAGGATATTTGGGATTCCGGAGGGGAAGGAGGGCTTTGACCCTCTGCAATATATGGTGCAACTCTTCGGGAGGTCCTTCCCCGACCTGATGGTTTGGGACTGGGGCTCACAAATTCAGTGTGCCCACCGTTTCCCCCTCAACCGTAACTCCTCTAATATTAACACAGCACAGCCTTGTCAAATATTAATATATGTTGGAAATTTTCTTCTGAGGAAGGCGATCTCTCTTAGAACACATCTTACAATTCCTGTTCTGATCTATACCATGTCAATTGTGGCCCGGTCAGACCTCTGAAGATCCACAATGGACCGAAGATGGAAGATGCACTAACTCATCAATCCCTTGAAGGCTGTGAGGGCTCAAGTTTTCCTACCGGAACCAGCCCACCTCAAGATTATTAAAGATGGGCGAACACAGATGTGCTATTCTGAGGAGGATGCTCTGGCTCACGTGAGTGGGGCTAATAACCCTGTTTTAAGTAGGTCTCTAGTCCCGAGATATGTTTTTTCTTTCATTTCCCTCTTCTTTAGTTTTTTTTTCTTTTTCTCTCTTTTTTGCTGCTGGTCTTTATTCTGATATGGGCTTGGGCTCTGAGGGTGAGTATTTGATAGTTAAATTGTATTCCTACCTCAGAGTGATATACTTTTTGCTTTCTGCACACTGTGGTTGGGTGGCCGGTTGGGGTTCGGGTGGAGGATGGTGCTCCTTAGGGCTGTCTTTCATCCACAGCCTGAGGGCAGAGTGATTCCTTCTCAAAAGCATGGGGGTAGGGATGGGTTGGGTGATGGGGGCTTGGGAGGAAGGCTATTGCAGATGGCCTCATGCAGGTGACTATGCTTTCACATCAGGGATTAGTTGGGGTAAAACAAGTCAGAGTATGGTCAATCTATTTAGGGCTTATTTTTTGTTTTTTTCAATGTGATGGAATGTTAGTCTAGAATATCAATGGTATAGAAGTTTAGGCAACCTTTGCAGTTCTTATGGCTCAGATTAAATGTATGTACTGGAATGTACCGGGTATTAATATGCAGCAATTGGTGCGGGAGAAAATTGGACTGTACAAACCCCAGTTGGTGGCGCTGACTCAGACCCACTTAGCATACAAGGGTTGGTCGCTATTTAAGCAGCTGGGATATGATATAGTTGTCTGTACTTTATAATCTGTTTCGATCCGTGAGGTTGCTGTGCTAACTGCTAAGAATTTCTATGGCCAAGTGTTAGGAACTGCTGCTGACTCCAGGGAAGATGTGTACTTGTACAACTATTATTCAGTTCTTTAAAATGTGTTCTTTGTTTGGTTTACAGGTCTAATGTTGATGGCCCAGAAGTGTTAGATACGCTGTCACTGGAACTGCTGGATTGGGCTGGGGAATTGATTGTAATGGGCGATTTCAAGTGTATACTTATCTACAGCATAGACTCTACCAATCGTACTGCTTCCCCACGTAAACCTAGAACTAGGGCATCACTTAGGGATCTGATTCACCTGCATGGAATATGTGACGCAAGGCGGACTCTCTATCCAACTGAGCCCGGTTATACCTTTTACTCCAACCTGCATAAGCACTATTCCAGGATTGACATGGTCTTCACTAAGTGGTCCCTGGCGGATAGTATGGAAATAAATGTATGAACTAGGATTGTCTCGGATTATAATCTGATTCTGTTTCCATTCTGTTTGATTGGGGCTAGGCCCAAGTGCTCCAAGTTCTCATTTCCTCACCACTTGCTGGCTAATGACAAGTATAGAATACATGTTTCAGGGTTACTCAAGGAGTATTTTCTCATTAATAATGATATGGCGCACCTCCAATAATTTGGGATACAATGAAAGCGTACATTCAGGGCATCACTTTACCGTATGTGATCAAGCAAAATAGAGCTGCCTCGGATGAGACCCACTCTCTTCGCCAAGATATTCTTCAACTCAAAATACTACATGCTTCCAAAATTACTTGAAGATTGGCAGATGAACAGGTTGTTTTTTTCAATTATTTGAAAAACGGTCTCTACTAGGACATAGGTTGAAAGATCAGGTAGCTGCCAGATATTCTAAACACAGAATGTTACAATACGAATATGGGGAAAGGGTTAGCTGAGTTTTAGCACATCAGATATCAGATAGACGGTCCAATTCAGGCAATTAAGGGTACGGATGGTAACGTCTACACTACTCCCACGTCTCTCTTGGAACAGGTCTCCCGGTTCTACAAGGAGTTATATAGTCAGCCACAGGTAACAGATCAGGCCGAATGTTTGGAGTACACCCAGCAATGTAATCTACGCCATCTAGGGGAAGATCAGGCTGTTGACATGCAGGTGGAGTTTTCTATTTCTGAAATTGATGCCACATTGGTGGCCCTTCCTACAGGTAAAGCCGCCGGTGAGTATGCCATACCTTCGAAGTTCTATAAGGTATTTAAAGATATAATAGCTGTCAAATTTTTAAAGGTAATTCAACATATCTATACAGTAGGGGCAGTCCCAGACACTTGGAACACTACCAAAATTGTATTTTTAATAAAGGATAAGTCTGCGGAGGATATGGTGTCATACAGTCCCATCCCTCTGATTAATGCAGATGCAAAATGATTTTCCAAAATCTTGGCCATGCGCTTGGCCCCAGTAATCTCGGGCTTAGTCTCTCCGCAACACACAGATTTGTCCCAAGTAGGGACACCACCAGTCATACTACTACAACAGTTGGGGCTTTTGGCGTTGCTGAGAAACTTAACATCAATATAGGTATGATCCTACTAGATGCAGAGAAAGCCTTGGATCGTGTTGCATGGGATGCATGTGGGCTATGCTGAGTGCCTTCTGCATATGCGAAAGATTTATCAAATTGGCCCAGGCACTATATAAGACTCCATGGGCTAGGGTAGCCCTTGCATGGAGCTGCTTGAATCAATTTCAGATATGTCGAGGTACCTGACAGTGGTGCCTGCGTTACCCCTCTTGTTTACCTTGTTCATAGAGACCTATCTACAGTCGCTCCTCAGGAATGTAGGCATTCAACTTCTGATTTTTGGAGGTCAACAATTGAAATTGACTACATATACAGAGCATGTGGCAGTTTTCTCTTCTAACCCGTTAATAGCGATCGGACATGTTGTCAATGAGGCTGCTAGGTTTTGCAAGGTTTCTGGGCACAAGCTCAATCTATCTAAAACTCAAGTCCTTTTGAATTTCAAGCCAGATTCTCCTACTCTAGGGGTAACCACAACAGTGGTTTATCTTGGCATCAAATTGTGCTCCAAGGTTTTTAATATTATTAAAGTGAATTATAAACCTCTGTTATCTGCAGTAATTTCTAAACTGAAATCCTGAAATAAGCTACCACTTACTACTGTCGGGTGAGTCAATATCATCAAGATGAAAATTCTTTCCAAATTCCTTTATTTGTTTAGGGCAATTCTATTGAGGGTCCCTGATTCTTTTTCAAGGTACCTGGAGGGCACCATTGGAGGATTTTTATGGGGTTACAGGCGTGCAAGATGAGCCATTGGTTTCATGAAACGGGGCTACACAGCTTACTAAACTCGGATGATCCAGATCCATCATCCTTTGGCTACCAGCTAGCTTTGGGGGGCAAGTTCAGGCTTTTTTTTATTGGTTGGGGGATTCCTAACTACTACAAAAGGGTATGCTTCAAGGTATTAAGGGATATTATCCATATCTGGAAGGAGATCTATTCCAAATATTCAATTGCTTTCATAAACAAAGATACACCACTCCTGGACAATCCTGCTTTTCCTTTGGTGTTTCAGGATTCAACTTGCAGGGCCTGGGTATGGCGCAGGGTTGTAATGATGGGTCAACTGTATGACTTGAATGGCTTTAGGTCTTTCTCTGGATTGCAAGATTCGTACGAGCTCCCTTGCCATTTTTTCATTAAGTATTTACAAGTAAGGGACTATATCCGGTCAGGTTGTGAATACATGCTTGACATGGAAGGCTCTGAGCTCTTGTCATACTATTATAAATCAGGCATGAAACCCTCTATTACCATGATTTATCAAGGGCATTCTCATTTTACTATGAACGATACAGTGCTATTGCCAGCTAAGAGGAGCCGGCTGCTCTTATAAGAGATCTCGGTCTCAGAGATCCAGAGGGCCCTAGAGACATTGGATCATTCTATACACTCCATTTACTTAAAGCTGCAACAAACTATGCGCTATATGCCTTCTGTACTACACTAAGACAGAATATCTAGATGGGGAACAAATGTCATGATAGGACCAGATGCCCCAAGTGTAAACTCCCGGCTGCTGATATTATACAAGAATTTTTGAAGAGGTGATTACGTTTATGTCCTCCAGCTTGGGTCATCAAATCTTATTATCTACTAAAGAAAAAATTATGGGGGTTGAATACTTGCACAAGGAGGTATTCAGCACTTAATTCAGTAATAATCATGCTGGTGTGTGCCTAGCTCTATAATGTAGGGTTATGGGTCTCCGTGATTGCCACAAAGGCTGTTGAATGATGTGCCCACATTCATCAGATGTATGAGGCAGAGTTAGCTTTGGCTAAAGTCAGAGGTCCCTCCACTCTGAAAATGTTTGAAAAGATCTGGAATAATCTCTGCTGGGACTTTCTAGCACTAACTCCGATTAAATATGCATTATGCTATTTCTCCAGTTCTAGATATTCTCTATTTATCCTCTTTACCTATTTTCTCTTTTTTCTCTTTCACCCTGATTTATATTTTGTATACTGTGATTAATATATTTGTGACTGACTGACTTGAAAAAAAAAATATATATATATACATAACACAACATATTATAACATATGCAACATGTCTCTTCGAGACAGCGCCTGAGCTGTCTAGAGCCGAGACCCAATGAGTACTTCCTCATTACCACCTGCAAAAACTTTTCTATATTAAAAAGCAATGGATCATTTTGTCAACATGATAAATGATAATGCTATTAACATTTTCCACCAAGATAAATCAAGACATAAGAGATGTATTGCATGTACTAATGAGAGATTGTACCCAAAATGGAGTAAAACTATTAGAACCAAGGTGCCAGTTCACAAATGCATTTATGAGACCATGAAGTAGTACTCATTTATTATTACTAACCCTGGGCGTAGTACTACGCTACGCTCACGGAGCATGCGTAGTTTGCACTACTACGCACTACGCAAATTGCACGTAGCACAGTGCAAAAACTGTGCTAAAACACATAGCGTAGCAACAAAATCATCAATACCTACAAATGCTTTGATAAAGCAATTTTACATGCTAAAAACCATATAACCAATTCACAAAAGTGAACTTTGATAATGAAATTATTAGGCAATGAGAGAGGTGATGATTTTGGGGTCCCCCCTAACCTAGGGGGAGGACCAAGCAGATGCCTTGAACACAAAGAGCATATCATGCTGAACGATTCAGTGGTGGTCCCTTCCTCCTAGGACCACACCAAGCACAGTTATGGGCAAAAATACAATCCCAACCAAAGGCCCTGCAAAGCATTATGGGACGAGATTAGCAGTGGGCAGTGAATATTATAGTGTCCAATATCAAAATAATTCTACAAAGTGCTGCAGTTCAACTAGTCGTTACTAGATGTCCCTCACGAGTCAAAGGCAAAAGCATTGAAATTATTATTACATCAAGCTGCAGTTCCACTAGTCATTACTAGATGTCCCTCACGAGTCAAATGCAAAAGCATTGAAACCCTTTCATGAAGCTTTTGCATTTGACTCGAATTTTGTTGCGCGCACTGCATCGCATTCGGCGATGCAGTGCTCACAACGAAATTCGTTTTATTTATTAAAATGTTTACTTACCTGTATTCGGCCGTAATCCGTGGTTTCCTACCCCCCCCACCCTGCCCCTCCCCCACCCCACGTCACCGCCTGGCCGGCACTCCTACCATGGACCGCTACTGGCTGGCACATACCTTGGGATCCTCTATTCCCTTTCCGCGTTCGTTCCCAAGAATGAAATCAACCAACTTTGGGCATCACATCTGTTCCCTTGCAGCAACAAAGTGGAATTCTTTACCCGCTGGTCTTCACGCTGAACCTTACTTACACAATTTGAGGGATGCCATGAAAACCTGTCTTTCTAGTCTATTAATTTCCCTTATGTTCTATTATGATATCCAATTTTTATGTTTTTCTCCAGCACCAGTAAACACTCACTCACATGAACTTTACAAGTAAAATACCATTACATACAATAAAATCAACATTACAAGCAAAGATTTCACTGAACATGCCAAAGCAATGAATGGCAGAACAAAATATTCCAGTAGTTCTCTACTTGCCAACAGTCAGTTTTAAAAAGTAAAGGATAAATGTATACAATTGTGTTTTCCTACCTTTCAAAAGGGTGATTTTAACAGGCCTGTGCAGCAGGGTTCAAGCTGGTGCTGTCAGAATACACAGAGGGGCCGATTCCGATTCGGGCCGGAAAACATACCGACCGACTCGGTACGGGAATTTAGTCCGACCGACTCGGACCGGCGCCGTACGACCCGGGTAGTACGATGAAATGCATGTGAAATCCGACAGACTCGGACGGAATACTAAACGACCGACCGAGCCGGACGGAAACAAGCCATCCGGCCGGGAAATCACGCGAAACGAACCGACCGACAGGCACCCGGATTGAACCCGAACGAAACGTACCCACGAACTCCGACTCGCGTAGTACGATGCTATGCGTGCAAAACACGACCGACTCGCCCGGAGCACAAGCCGTACGACCGACACGCATACAAAACCCAGCCGAAGCAACCCAATACTCCCCGACCGACTCGTACGCCGCATATGAAACCTAGCTGACACACAGCGGGAACGAGTCGGACAAGATCGCACCAGACAACTGCAGCGTCCTACTCGGACACAAGAACGACTCCTACATGCACCAAAAACACCAAGGAAAAAATAAAAAAATAAAGGGCCAAACAAGCAACCACAAAGCCAATAAATACAGGGAGGAAAAAAAATGGAACAAGGACACACCTCCAACTCCACCTACAAAAAAGCCACAAATCCCTACCATGATCCTTTGCAAATTCCACTGACCTGCCAGCACAGAACACCATCACACAGCAACCACAGACACACTCACAGCTCATACATCACACAAGCCACACACCATTACCACACCTACATATAGCACCCTCACACACACCCAGCTAAACCTACACTCACACCCCCCCACTTGAACACACACACACATCAATCACCACCACCACCCATCACCATGCCCCCAAAGAAGAACCATAAGTTCCTAGATAGGGAATTGGAAGTCCTGGTAGACGAGATCCTGAGGGTAGAGCCACAGTTGTTTGGTACATTGGTACAACAGACCCCCATGTCGCAGAAAACCAAGATGTGGGCGAGGATTGTCGACAGGGTGAACGCACAATCACCATGTTTGCGCACTAAGGAAGACATCCAGAACAGGTGGTATGATGTGTGCAGGAGGGTCCGGGACCTACTCAAAAAGGACTACCTCCTCAGCCAGCACACCGGCAGTGGCCCTCCTGCAAAACCAGTATACCTCAGGCCCTGGGAGGAGAAGGTGCGGGCCATCCTACCACCAGTGAGCGTATACGGACTAATAGACATCCCAGACCCTGGTGAGTACACAACTAATATACACAATATGGTGTGACAAAACATACACATCACGTCAAGGGGATAGGCAAACCATGCACCCTTAGCAAATACACAGCAACCAAAAGATATTCATCCCAAGATGTGAATGCTAGTCAGACAAACACAATACCTCCCATCTCATAGTGATATGTAACTGTGTCATGACATCTACAAACCTAACAACAAATACAGCAAGGCAGTGGCACAAATAGAACCAACAAACACTCCCAGATATTTAACCACCACTAGAACACCACCTCACAGGGAAGCTCACTGAAAGGAAGGAATTCTGTGTATGCTGGTCAAGTCAGTGTAGCCAATAGCATGATGGGAGTGGTAGTCACAGATATTGGTCACACCCACAATTGGCCCATCAACACCACTCTGAACCATGCTCACATCACAGGGAGTGGAAAACAACTGACAAGATGGCTGACACTGGGTACTGCTGTGGGGAGCACAAGGCCCTGATGGGAACTGGGCACCAACAAACAACAGGACCACACTGCCAGCCATCTTGCCATTGCTGTCACTCTCACACACACTGAAGTCCACTCAAAAGGAAGGAAGTATGGGCATGCTGGGAAGGGGGGTGTAGGCAATAGCATGATGGGAGTGGTAGTTACAGATATTGGTCACACCCACAATTGGCCCATCAACACCACTCTGAACCATGCTCACATCACAGGGAGTGGAAAAGGACTCACAAGATGGCTGACACTGGGTACTGCTGGGGGAGCACAAGGCCCTGCTGGGAACTGTGCAACAACCAACAGCAGGACACCACTGACTGACATCCTGAAAGACAACTTGCACTCCCTGCAATGGAAGCACGTTCCATGGTGGGATATCTGGCTGGGTGGGAAGGAGGACTCACAGCACTGACCATAGTTACAAGCACCTCCACTCACACCCCCCCTCAACACTAACTCCACATAACCCACCTGGGAGAATGCAATGCCTCACATCCTAACTGAAGATCCCACAAAGAACCACCACCCTGGGTTATGCTGTGTGAAGCACAGGGACACTCTTGGGACTTGTAGCCAAACAACTGCCAGGACAACACTCCCAGCCATCCTGTCAGCACAGGCACCCAACCCCACAGGGAAGCAGAGTCAAAAGGAAGGAAGGATGGGCATGCTGGGAAGGGGGGTGGAGGCAATAGCATGATGGGAGTGGTAGTCACAGATCAACATCTCACACCCACATGGCCCAGCAAGTTAGCACTGAAGCATGCACACCTCACAGGGAGTCAAAAGCCACTTCAAAGATGTCTGACACTGGCCACAGCTGTGGGGAGCACAAGGCCCTTCTGGGAACTGGGCACCAACAAACAACAGGACCACACTGCCAGCCATCTTGCCATTGCTGTCACACTCACACACACTGAAGTCCACTCAAAAGGAAGGAAGTATGGGCATGCTGGGAAGGGGGGTGTAGGCAATAGCATGATGGGAGTGGTAGTTACAGATATTGGTCACACCCATAATTGGCCCATCAACACCACTCTGAACCATGCTCACATCACAGGGAGTGGAAAAGGACTCACAAGATGGCTGACACTGGGTACTGCTGGGGGGAGCACAAGGCCCTGCTGGGAACTGTGCAACAACCAACAGCAGGACACCACTGACTGACATCCTGAAAGACAACTTGCACTCCCTGCAATGGAAGCACGTTCCATGGTGGGATATCTGGCTGGGTGGGAAGGAGGACTCACAGCACTGACCATAGTTACAAGCACCTCCACTCACACCCCCCCTCAACACTAACTCCACATAACCCGCCTGGGAGAATGCAATGCCTCACATCCTAACTGAAGATCCCACAAAGAACCACCACCCTGGGTTATGCTGTGTGAAGCACAGGGACCCTCTTGGGACTTGTAGCCAAACAACTGCCAGGACAACACTCCCAGCCATCCTGTCAGCACAGGCACCCCACCCCACATGGAAGCAGAGTCAAAAGGAAGGAAGGATGGGCATGCTGGGAAGGGGGGTGGAGGCAATAGCATGATGGGAGTGGTAGTCACAGATCAACATCTCACACCCACATGGCCCAGCAAGTTAGCACTGAAGCATGCACACCTCACAGGGAGTCAAAAGCCACTTCAAAGATGTCTGACACTGGCCACAGCTGTGGGGAGCACAAGGCCCTTCTGGGAACTGGGCACCAACAAACAACAGGACCACACTGCCAGCCATCTTGCCATTGCTGTCACACTCACACACAGTGAAGTCCACTCAAAAGGAAGGAAGTATGGGCATGCTGGGAAGGGGGTGTAGGCAATAGCATGATGGGAGTGGTAGTCACAGATATTGGTCAGCCTCACAATTGGCCCATCAACACCACCCTGAACCATGCTCACATCACAGGGAGTGGAAAAGGACTCACAAGATGGATCACACTGGGTACTGCTGGGGGAGCACAAGGCCCTGCTGGGAACTGGGCACCAACAAACAACAGGACCACACTGCCAGCCATCTTGCCATTGCTGTCACACTCACACACACTTAAGTCCACTCAAAAGGAAGGAAGTATGGGCATGCAGGGAAGGGGGGTGTAGGCAATAGCAGGATGGGAGTTGTAGGCACAGATATTGGTCACCCTCACAATTGGCCCATCAACACCACTCTGAACCATGCTCACATCACAGGGAGTGGAAAAGGACTCACAAGATGGCTGACACTGGGTACTGCTGGGGGAGCACAAGGCCCTGCTGGGAACTGTGCAACAACCAACAGCAGGACACCACTGACTGACATCCTGAAAGACAACTTGCACTCCCTGCAATGGAAGCACGTTCCATGGTGGGATATCTGGCTGGGTGGGAAGGAGGACTCACAGCACTGACCGTAGTTACAAGCACCTCCACTCACACACCCCTCAACACTAACTCCACATAACCCACCTGGGAGAATGCAATGCCTCACATCCTAACTGAAGATCGCACAAAGAACCACCACCCTGGGTTATGCTATGTGAAGCACAGGGACACTCCTGGGACTTGTAGCCAAACAACTGCCAGGACAACACTCCCAGCCATCCTGTCAGCACAGGCACCCCACCCCACAGGGAAGCAGAGTCAAAAGGAAGGAAGGATGGGCATGCTGGGAAGGGGGTGGAAGCAACAGCATGATGGGAGTGGTAGTCACAGATGTTGGTCAGCCTCACAATTGGCCCATCAACACCAACCTGAACATGCCACAGGTTGGCAGGACAATGTGCTACACCAATATCACTCTCTGACTGTCACAATTTAGGAGAATGCAATGTCCAGGCCCACATCCAGAGGTACAGTCACAACTGTCAGGTGTTTGAACAATTGATGCCAGTAGAAACATAACATACAATCTATGTCTCTCCCCAAAACAGGTGATGATGGGGACACAGCAGCAGACAAGGAGGAGTCCCTGTCCCAGTCTCCGGGGAACACTGAGCTCACTGGTGTGGATCAGCCTCTGCACTCCTCGGATGGCGAAGAACCAGCTGGACCCTCCGGTGTGAGTCATCATGCAGCACCAGCAGGACCAACATCTGCACCCCCTGCACCCACCCCTCCAACAACTGCCAACACACAGGCCACCCCTGCCAACACTGACAGACCAAGGACCACAGATGACAACAGCGCAGGGACCCAGACCCAAACTGGAGCTGGTGACAACGAGCCCAGGAACAACACCCAAGTGGGCCCACGGTCACCTGTGCGTGCCATCGCAGGTCCTGCACGTGTCACCAGGGGTGGTGGGAGGGTGGTAGACATAGGTCGCTCTTTGCAGAGGGGTCTGGACTGCATGATGACCCACAACTGGCACGCATCGCGGATGCGTACCAGACTAGCACCGGAGAGGTCAGCCAGGTAGTGGGGATCCTCAAGGACATACAACAGCAGCAGGCTGCCCATCATGCCCGCTTGGACTCCCACATGTCCCGTGTTGAGACACACATGTCACGTGTCGAGACACACATGTCTGGCATGGAGTCCAAGTGGGACACATTGGAACAACTAACAGCGGTGCATAGGGACATACTGACATGCCTCCGCCAGATCAGCACCAACATGGCCTCACCTCCCTGTGTGCCCACAACATCTGCTGCTGAAACAACTGCAAATGCCACAGGGAGGGAGGAAGACTCTGGCAGAGAGTCCCCTGCACCGCTGCAGCCTGCACCTGAGGGTCCCCCCCAAGAAGAGGGGCCGTCCGAGGAGGCCAAACTGAGAGGCCGATGGCCATCTACATCCCCCAGGAAGCCAACACCTGTTCTGGAACTTTTCCTCTGTGTGCAAACTGCATGCCCTGTCGAAGCCAACCCAACTCTGCCACATGACATGGGGAGCTCTAGTTGGCCAAATTCATCAGATGACTGTGGACTTTACTCTGGACATTTCAGCTACCAAGACTTCTGAATCACATGGGAACTTTGGATTCCAATTTCTATGTACAGCACCCACCATCCTGTACACCATTCTCACACCTGTATGTAAATAAACTCACCATATCTGCCTCTGTTGTGATTCCAACGTGCTCTCTGTCATGGAGATGGTGATCAGAAAAATGACACTGTGCATGCTAACTGCTACAGCAAGTCCAACACCGTCATGTCAGTCATGGCGACGTGACACATATGAGGGAGACACACCACTAGGGCCACACAACACATACACACCAGGGCCATCAGACTCATCACCTATACTGATGTTGCAACTAAATACAGTGGAATGCACAGACACGCCACCTATTCACAGTCTGTCAACTAGACTACAGGTGCAGAAAGCAAATGTCAGTCAGATGTGTGACCACAGACAACGCACATCCCAAAGTGAAGCACAGGTTTATTACACATTTGCAACATGTTGTTTCCACTACAAATGCTAGCTAATACAACCTGGCTGTGGCCACAAAGTCAAAAAGTGCAGAAGATAGAAAGTCCAGGGGTGTGTGGCACATCACCTGTAGGGAAACAACTGCTTCCACCTTGGAAGTTGAATCATGGATTCGTGGGATCCAAGTTGATCAAACAACTCCGGCAGCACCCTGTGAAGGACACTCATGACACACAGTCAAAACCACTGAAGAACAGCACAGAACGGCAATACTCATGTCTAATACATGTCACGAGATAACTACACAAAACCAAGTTAGCATGTCAACACTGTTGGGCAGTACAGACCACCTGCAAGGACACATCGCTGCACGCATCCAGTCAAGTAGCACATGGCCACACTCAAACAGCACCAGAGCACCACACACACATATCATGCAAACT
Source organism: Calotriton arnoldi (assembly GCA_963921515.1). Classification (NCBI taxonomy): domain Eukaryota; kingdom Metazoa; phylum Chordata; class Amphibia; order Caudata; family Salamandridae; genus Calotriton; species Calotriton arnoldi. The sequence goes on along the minus strand of CAWUFW010004894.1, from coordinate 230,806 downwards.
CAAATCATTGACATTACAACCCTCTGGAGACTCACATTCAGCTGAAGAAGTTTGTGATGAGCTGTGTGCAGACATCACCATCATCATCATCATCTTCTTCACTGGCATTGTGACCCAGGCCAGGATCTTCCACAGGTGGCGGACGTTGGTCATCGTCATCCAGGATGAGAGGCAACTCCTTCCACACTGCCAGGTTGTGTAGCATGCAGCAGACGATGACAATATTGCACACCTTTGCTGGGGCATATGGGAGGGCCCCTCCTGTCTTGTCCAGGCAGCGGAAGCGGCTCTTCAGGACACCAAAGGTCCGCTCAATCACCCTCCTCGTCCGACCATGTGCCTCATTGTAGCGCATCTGGGCTGGTGTCACAGAGTTCCTGAGGGGTGTCAGCAACCACGGCATGTTGGGGTATCCCGAGTCACCTACAGACAGACAATTGCACATTAGCCGATTTGAAAATGTGTGCGGAAAACAACATAGCAGAACACACACAATGGTACAAAGTCAGTACACACCAATAAGCCAGGCACGCTGGTTCGGCATCTGTGACATCATCCTCGGGATGCGACTACTCCTCATCACGTAGGCATCGTGTGCCGAACCGGGGAAATGGGCACACACATGTGTGATGGTCATATCTGCAAGACATACCACCAGAGCATTGATTGAATGGTAATGTTTACGGTTCCGGTATGCCTGCTCATGTGCCTGTGGTGGTATCAAAGACACATGTGTCCCATCAATGGAGCCAATTACATGTGGCATCCCCCCCAGGGCATAGAAGTCACTTTTGACGTCAGTGAGTCATTGACGTGTTGGGAAATAGATGTACTGGTTCAGGTATCTCAACATTGCCCCCAAAACATTGCGTAGCACACGGCTGAACATAGTCTGTGACATCCCACCCGCAGTCGCCACAGTGTGTTGAAAGGTACCGGTGGCAAAGAAGTGTAGGGCTGCCATCACCTTCACCTTGGGGGTCAGCGCTGTAGGATACGGACGGCCAGGCTGCAAATGTGGGTCCAACCGCACTGCCAAATCCTCAATCAGCTGCCTGGTGAAGCGGTACCGTCGGATGCTGTCACATTCCACCATCGTTGCCAGGTCTGGGAATGGTCGATGGACAGCAGGAGCCCTGCAGTGCATAGGTGAAGAAAGCAAGATTGTCAGTCACCCCAACTATGTGCCGTTCACCATACTCAATTTCACATGACACATCATTAACAAACACAAGTACTTGATGTGTGTGTCGTTCTGTATGGACATATATGGCACCTACATGTACATCATCTAACATCTCTGTTCAATAAGTGTTGACAACAGGTTCCAGGGTGTGCTATGGAAAACCATTAGGCTGTGTCACAGTACCCATTTACTGCTCTCACGTTCCACACACATACCACAGTGACATGTCTGGACAGATGCTCCACAGGCATCACAGCTCATTGACAGGTAGATTCCCAGGGACCCTGTCTTGCCACATGGACACTGGCATGACATTGCGTATCATGTACACGTCAGAAAAACTAACATGACACCCACAGGTAGTGGCCCCTGTAGCCTCTGCAGGACAGACATGGACGTCTGTGACACACACACACACAACATCAAAGTTCATGCACAAACCACGTGGATGTGGAGACTGTCTCCCATTGTGCACATGGAGTCAGAGACATGTGAAACACAACATGCACACAGACTGCGGAGGGACATCACTATTGTGGCAATGGGCCACCCTGTGACGTACATGCCTTCCCACATGTGAGCCTGGGGGTATGTGACATGTCATACACATACACAACCTGGAAATGTGACCATGACACATGCTCCAAAATGAAAAGTTGCACACCACAGTGGTCAGGTGCACAACACACAAAGGACCCTGTCCCCATGAACACGTGCACAGCCTGGGTGTGTCTACCCCCAAATGCCAGCCCAAAAACCACATGTTCACCCCCATACACAGATAAGGTTGTGCTGCCACACATGCCTTAGATACAGTGTGGCTGGGTGTGGTGTTGTAGGTGTGCTCCTGAGTCCCTGGAAAGTATATGTGGCTGGCATAGGTTCACCAGTGACCAGCATGGTGACATATGCGTGTGACCTGTCCAGGGACGCGTTGTAGAGCAATGGACCGATCGGTGTGCCCGCACGGCCCATTGCATTGTATGTGAGCGGGTACGCGTTGTACAGCAATGGACCGATCGGTGTGCCCACACGGCCCATTGCATTGTATGTGAGCGGGTACGCGTTGTAGAGCAATGGACCGATCGGTGTGCCCGCACGGCCCATTGCATTGTATGTGAGCGGGTACGCGTTGTATCCCGGGTACGCGTTGTACAGCAAATGACCGATCGGTGTGCCCGCACGGCCCATTGCATTGTATATGAGCGGGTACGCGTTGTAGAGCAATGGACCAATCGGTGTGCCCGCACGGCCCATTGCATTGTATGTGAGCGGGTACGTGTTGTATCCCGGGTACGCGCTGTACAGCAATGGACCGATCGGTGTGCCCGCACGGCCCATTGCATTGTATGTGAGCGGGTACGCGTTATAGAGCAATGGACCGATCGGTGTGCCCGCACGGCCCATTGCATTGTATGTGAGCGGGTACACGTTGTATCCCGGGTACGCGTTGTACAGCAATGGACCGATCGGTGTGCCCGCACGGCCCATTGCATTGTATCTGAGCGGGTACGCGTTGTATCCCGGGTACGCGTTGTACAGCAATGGACCGATCGGTGTGCCCGCACGGCCCATTGCATTGTATGTGAGCGGGTACGCGTTGTACAGCAATGGACCGATCGGTGTGCCCGCACGGCTCATTGCATTGTATGTGAGCGGGTATGCGTTGTAGAGCAATGGACCGATCGGTGTGCCCGGCCGGCCCATTGCATATGATGTGTGCGGGTACACGTTGTATCCCGAAATACGCATTGTACAGCAGTGGACCGAACGGTGCGCACACATTGGCTGGGGCCTGGCATGGCAACGGACGCGTTTTCGAAGCTCCAACGAGTCTGATGCAGTGAATTCAGTTGGCCAGCCACAACAATGTTGCAAAATCATTGGTGTCATGAAGTTGAAGATTTGAAGGATGCTGTGGGCGTGTATTAGTGCTGCTATTCCATGGATTGGTCAGATTCAGAAGATGCAAACGACTTGGACCTATCAATTTGGACACATGGGACAGTATCTGCCTCTGCAGCACACATATAATGCTGGCTGTTCCCCTGAGAGCTCACTTGCCTGCACTACATGCTCCAGGACGACATCTGCCACCAACACTGCTGCTGTGTATGCATACTCTGGCTCCTGCAATGGCACGTACTGTGGAGAGAGCCCCAGCCTTCAGCCTTGAGGAGAACCAGGCCCTGCTGGACAGCCTCCTTCCACAGTACAGCAAGCTGTATGGGAAACCAGGGGAGCAGGTGAGTGTGCTGTCCACTGCCTCACTAATTGTGCATGTTGTCTGACTAGCAGGGCTTTCAGTGTGCACACCACTGGCTAGCATGCCCACTGAGTAGTTGTCACACCCCAAAGTGTGTAGTTACATGCACTGAACTGGTACAGTGCAGTAACAGTGCATTCCAACTAGGTTTACTTCCCATGCAATGATACCATGTAGTGACTGCTGGCAAACTGTTCATAGCCATTGTTGGACTGCCTGTGTACATCATATGCCCCTGTGATTGAGACATGTATATCCAACTGTGTAATGCATGTATATGTTGCATGTGCAGTAATGGCCTTTTCACTTTGTCATCCTCACAGGTTGATGCCCACCAGAAGCAGAAAATTTGGCTGACCATCGCCCGGAAAGTAAGATCCGTGGGGGTCTACAGGCGCAGGATCCGCAACTGCCAGAAGAGGTGACAGGACCTTCGTGGCTGGACCCGGAGGATCGCAAGGGTCCAGCTGAAGCTGTCGCCTCCTCGCAGGAGGGATGGACACCGGACCCTGACCCCCCACATGCTCCGGATCCTGGCGGTGGTCTTCCCTGACCTGGATGGGCAGCTGAAGGACAGACAGCAGCAAGGAGGGGTGAGTCCATGACTGCACTGTGCACTTTGTCTGACATGCTATGTGCCCTCCTCTGGCCTGGTTAAACTTCCACAGTACATCAGTCATGTGGTCCAGGACCCATGTCCCTCATTTGTGACATGCCCACTTCTCCTCTGATATGCATATGTGTGGCCCTTATAGTCAGGAAATTGTGTCATTTGGGGACTGTGTCATTGCATTTTGCTTTGCTCAAGGTGGGGGACAGCATTTGTTCCCATGACTATGTTGTGCGATTCATGGGTGGCTCAATTGCTTACACAATGCCTAAGTTCTGACATGTAATCTGGGTGTAACTTTGATATGTGGTCCGCTTGCTGCTCTGACTCACCACATGTCCCTGGGGAATTTGGCACACACCCATGCTGCTGGTGGGAACAATGTTTGGGCCTCAGGAGTATGTGTATCCAGTGTGTCACACATGCTTAGCCACCTGCCTACTGTCCAGGACTCATCCCTCTTACAGGTGGAGCTGGACAGTCATGCCTACTCCAGGGCATGCAATACACTCTGTACTCCCACTCCCGTGTATCACCTGGCATGTTGTGATCAGTGAAATGTACCCTCAGGTGTCTGCCTCTGTCTCATTGTGCTGTGTCTTCGTTGTCAGGACTACTGGTATGTTTATCGGTTAGGGCTCAGCATGCCGTCTGAGATGTGACCATGATAGACGATACTTCTGTGACTTATAGGTGTCTGATCACTTGACTGTGCACACAGGTGTTTGCAACTGTGACTTTCAGGCAGCTGTATTGTCATTCACAGCACACTGTGAGGTGCTCATGTTCAGAGAGTTGTGTTTCATGTCCCCCATATGTCCAGTTGATATGACGTGGACAAATAGTAGTACAGATGATGTGGTATTTGGGGGATGGACATGTGCACTTGTCAGTCACATAACTTGCATTCCCCATGCCCTCGGATTGTGACACAGTGCAGACTGTTGTTGGCTGGCTGCCATGGCCATGTGACTTGAGACAGTAATGTATGACTTTGCACGCATTCCTGTGTCATGGCATTAAACTTCCTGAGACTGATCCTGCAGGGGAGTACCATGTGCAACATGCACCCCATTGTGGCATTGACTATCCGGACATGGGTGCATCATGGTGTCTGGTGCTGGTATGAATCACATGCATTTCTATTTAGACTCTGGCCATCCCTTTATCCGGACACCTGCACTGACTCAGTGGCAAGAGATGTGATGTGTGCATGTTCACATACTTCACCGTGTTCCCTGCAATGTCCAACAACTATGTAGGTGGTGCATGTGTCCGCACTGGGGTCTTACCATCAGACAGGCACCAGACAAGATGGGTGCAAGGGCAGGAGGGGTGTGAGTCCCTTGGTTGACCATCAGACTGACAATTGGCTTCCCCGAATCTGTGTGGGGACTTTAGGCAATGTTCAACTAAGGATGCCAGGGCTTGCTCTGTAATGTGCTGTACTTACTGTGGTGTGTGCGGTCAGTGCAGGTGACTGATGTTTGTCTGTTTCCCTAATTGTTTGCAGATACATCCACAGCCACAGGAGGGGACAGCTCCACGGACCAGGAGGAGCAGCGGAGCCAGACTGGGTCAGCATCGGACGAGTGGTCAGAGGGACCCAGTGGCACGGAGGGCGAGGGGAGCCACACCGAGGAGTCCTCAGCACCATCCACCTCAGCTGAGGACCACAGCAGCTCGGAGGATGACTCCCTTGTGGAGGTGGGTCTCAGCAGCCACCAAAGGCCAGCTAGTCTGTCTGGCCCCGCCACCACCACCACCACCACCACCACCACCGCCCTCCCATTGGCTCCCATTCCTGAGGTCCGTGGAGGCTCCCGTACTCAGGAGCGTGTCCCCTTCGTGCCAGGCACCGCACCCCCTGCCCCTGTGTCCCCTGCTGCCCTGAGTGAGGAGTCTGTGTACCTCCTTCGGCAGCTCCATGTAGGGCAGACAGCAATGCTGAGTGTCCTCCATGCACACACCACTCTGTTGACACAGCTGGTGTCGTTCATGGAGGGCATCTCGACGGGTATGTCTGCCCTACAGAGGAGCAATAAGTCCATGGACTCCTCCCTGATGGCAGCAGTGTCCCTCCTCCAACAGTCCCTCACCCCTCCCACCTCTGCCCCATCCACACTTCCTGCCCCCCTACCTGTCCAAAGCACATGCACACCTGCACAGTCACCCAAACACACAGACACAAGCAGCACAGACACACCCAAGAGAAAGGCAAGACGTGCACACAAGCATCCTCAGGGGACTGATACCACAGACACAGGGGATGGGGAACACACACACACACAGGCAACCACAGTCACTCCGCAATCCTCAAGATCCTCTCCCTCCAAGACCCCTTCCCTTGCCTCACCTGCAACCCCACCTGATCAGCAGCTCTTCCTCAGTGACCTCGGCCTCTTCCCCTCCAATCCCGCTGATCCAGCTTACCGGGGGAAGAGGAAGTCCACCCACACAGAGGGGACTGCCCCTCGCCCCCGGACACCCTCCCCCAGGCGCAGGCAGAGTGAGCCCCCCACCCGCAAGTCCCCCCGGTCCCGGAAGAGTAAGACCCCGCCACCGCCCTGCAAGTCAACCACCCAGTCTCTCACCTCCATCCCCCAGGCCACCACTCCACAGGTTCCACAGCCACACCCTGCCCCAGGTTCCCCCACACACCGATACCGCATCCCCAAACTGCTTAGGCCCTCCCCCCCTGCCACTTGCTCTTCCACACCCAAACCAGACGCTCTGCCTGTTTGTGCCACTGGTGTGGAGACTGTGTCCCCCCTCTGTCCTGCCCAGCTCTTCTGCCCCCCTTCCACTACCTTGGAGTCATGCACTGCGGTGGAGTCCACAACCACCCCGTCTGACTCGGGCACTGCATTGGGGACCCAGTCCACTCCATCTGACCAGCCCACTGCAGTGGTTGCAGCACCAACACCATCTGACTTGAGCCCTGCGGTGGTGCCAGCCCCCCCTGAGTCAGACACCTCCACTGCAGTTGCCGGTGACACTCCTGCACCCACCTCCCCTTCACTGCCTCCTTCTGGCATCCCCTGATCCTGTCCCTGTGGTGCCTGGCCTGCCCCTCGTATGCCACTCCAAGGGGGATGTCCCCTGTCCGTACCTGTGCAGGCAAGCAATTGTTGACAAGTTGTCACACATCACCCTGTTGGGACTGTATATTTGGACTGGCCATTGGCCTTAGTTTATTTTGGACTTTTGATTTGAGTTGCACACTTGCTGAATAAAGCCTCTTTTTGTTTAATTTTGGTTAATCTTTGGAGGTACATGATGTAGATGTGTAGAATCATGCATTTGCTGTTGTAATAGTGTTCAGATCAGGTAAATGAAGTTTTGCTGTGATGGGCTCCATGTGGTCCATGGGATATGTGTCCCAATCTAGTCTGGATCTATAGCATCCTTTGCTGCAGTCTGAGGGTGTAATGTTCAGCATTTGACACAGGGATGTACGTTTAGCATTTGTAGATTACCATCTTTGTCCTACACTGATGCACATCTGGTGGGCTTACCACTGTCCAATGTTCCTAGTACCCTGACTGTGTGCCCGTCTCCAATGGACATGCAGTTTAGCACATCAAATTTGGAGGACTCATCTGTGTACACAGTGCAAGTTGCTTGACACGTGTCTTGGGTGTATGCAGATGACTGACGTGACACTCCTGTGCCCAGGCTGATATGAGCAGAGCCTTCAGTGTGTTGTAGTTGTTGACTCACTGACCGAGTGTTCTGCTGACATGTTTGAGTCATGCACAGACAAGGTTTGGCACAGCTGACCTTCCACAGGAGTGGAGTGCCCTCATGGCAGTGCGTGATTCCGTGATATAGGCTGTGCCCGTGTTGTGTGTTGTGTAGGCATGTCTGTGTGTGTTCCCTTCTCCTTTTCCTACACAGGCTGTGTCCCTACGGATGTTCCTGTTTGTGATGCTTGCTGAGTTGTTCTGTGTTCATCCAGCATCTTGGACCTGGTTTCTCCGGGATGTGGGTGCATGGCAAACTAATGTTCATGAGGTTGTCATCCCTAGTTGTCTTTGTTGTCAGGCCTGGGGATGTGGGCAAACGCAGATGGGACACAGTCAGGATTCCTCTTGGCACATGTTGGTTACACGAGTAATGTGATTTTCTGTTTGTGTATGCTTTCAGTGATTGTGACACGTTGTGTGTGTGACTGCTGCCACTCCTCAGGGTCAGAGCTGCAATGTTGGGAGTTGTCTATGTGTGTCCTTTGTGGGTCAGCTTGGCTTCTTCATTGGTGTGTGACTATGGCCAGGATCCCATTGTTTGGGGTGGATTTCACGTCATGCCCATGTACGGCATACTGTGCAGTGTGTCAGACATTCACAAGTATTGTTGACTGGCCATGTGTGATGTGTTTCTGCACCTTATTTCCCCCACCACCCCTGGGATTGTCATGGGTGCATGTGCAATGTCAGCAGTCCATGTGAGCTTCACTGCTGCACATTGTTGGAGTTCAAGGTGTGTGGCGTTGAGTGTGTGCAAATGTGAGTTGTTGCACGGCAGGGGCACTACCTACATATTTTCCTTGGCTGGCAGGCCATGCTGAGTGCTTTGTGCTTGTATAGGTGTGATGGTAGCTTGTTGCTCAGGACACATGGCTGTGGTTCACAGTGTGGATGACATCTACCTTTGTCATCACAGTGTGATTGTCATGCAGGCTAGTGTCACCACAATGTGGGGTCCCTGGGGGAGTGCTGTGGTGGTTCTGTCTCTTGCTGTGTTTGTTGCTGTTCCTACAAGCTTGTGTGACATGTGTAATTTGGGCTCCCTCTCATCTCACAATGCCTGTTTGCCCACATTGGGGAATCCAATCCATGAGTTACTTTTGTATGTGACTATGTTGACATCTGTGTATTAGTGAATCTGGCCTCCTCATGTGTTGTGTGTTTGCCTGGGGACACTGGCACACAACCCCCCTCACCTGTTGTGTATGATATGCAGTGTGAGTCTGCCTGTTTGTGTTTGTGCATTTGCACCACTGCATTGGCATATCTTTAGTTTGCCATTGGCTGTATGTTGTTTGTTGGCTTTCCCCTGCTGGCCCTGGGACTGCTAGGTCATCAGTCAGCACATTGATCATGGTTAGTATGTCCCATTGCTGCCATGGTATGGTATTTGTTCACCTGACATCTACAGTCTCCACAGGATATCTACATTTGTGTGTCCATTGGTGCAGATATGTGGGTCTGCATTATGATGCTCACTTCTGTCATTGTGTTATTTGTGAATGTAGACAATGTGGGCCCCCATGGCTGATGTTTGTGTGCACATGGCCAGAACGATGTGTCATTGGCACTGCACTGCTTGCCTCACACAATCTATGTTGCTATGGGACACAAGCACTACAATGCCACTGTAGTGTTTGGTGTTGTGTGGCCTGGAATAATCCCTGCAGTTTTGTTTTTGCAGCTTTTACCAGGACTACACTTACCTTTTGGGCACTGTGGTGATGGGGCTTTGGGCCCCATTGCCACACTGTTCAAAATGTGCTTCAGCTATGGAGCACACACTTACCTTTGGGCACTGTGGTGATGGGGCTTTGGGCCCCATTGCCACACTGTTCAAAATGTGCTTCAGCTATGGAGCACACACTTACCTTTTAGGCACTGTGGTGATGGGGCTTTGGGCCCCATTGCCACACTGTTCAATATATGCTTCAGCCATGGAGCACACACTTACCTTTTGGGCACTGTGGTGATGGGGCTTTGGGCCACATTGCCACACTGTTCAAAATGTGCTTCAGCTATGGAGCACACACTTACCTTTTGGGCACTGTGGTGATGGGGCTTTAGGCCACATTGCCACAGTGGTCATGGTCTGCTTGCATTGTGTAGGCCACACACACAATTATGTGTGACACATGTGTTAGGGGTCACATTTTATGTTCAATGTCATGTTCAGTGTTGTATGCATTTGACACAGACCACACACGCTTGTCATGGTGTTGGGGGTGGGATGTAATTTACAGACAGTCCTTATGTGGGAGTATGCTAGTTGTGTCATGCATTACCCGTCCTATGAGTAGGGGTGGTTGTAGTGACAGGCATCCAGCCCCCATGAGTGGGGATGGTAGTAGTGGTAGGCATCCAGCCCACCCTGAGTGGGGGTGGTGTTAGTGGTGGGCATCCATCCCCCTATGGGTGGGGATGGCAGTAGTGGCAGGCATCCAGCCCCCATGAGTGGGGATGGTAGTAGTGGTAGGCATCCAGCCCCCCATGAGTGGGGATGGTAGTAGTGGTAGGCATCCAGCCCCCCATGAGTCGGGATGGTAGTAGTGGTAGGCATCCAGCCCACCCTGAGTGGGGGTGGTGTTAGTGGTAGGCATCCATCCCCCTATGGGTGGGGATGGCAGTAGTGACAGGCATCCAGCCCACCCTGAGTAGGGGTGGTGTTAGTGGTAGGCATCAAGCCCACCCTGAGTGGGGGTGGTGTTAGTGGTAGGCATCCATCCCCCTATGGGTGGGGATGGCAGTAGTGGCAGGCATCCAGCCCCCCATGAGTGGGGAAGGTAGTAGTGGTAGGCATCCAGCCCCCCATGAGTGGGGATAGTAGTAGTGGTAGGCATCCAGCCCCCCATGAGTGGGGATGGTAGTAGTGGTAGGCATCCAGCCCCCCATGAGTGGGGATGGTAGTAGTGGTAGGCATCCAGCCCCCCATGAGTGGGGATGGTAGTAGTGGTAGGCATCCAGCCCCCCATGAGTGGGGATGGTAGTAGTGGTAGGCATCCAGCCCACCCTGAGTGGGGGTGGTGTTAGTGGTAGACATCCAGCCCACCCTGAGTGGGGGTGGTGTTAGTGGTAGGCATCCATCCCTCTATGGGTGGGGATGGCAGTAGTGGCAGGCATCCAGCCCCCCATGAGTGGGGATGGTAGTAGTGGTAGGCATCCAGCCCCCCATGAGTGGGGATGGTAGTAGTGGTAGGCATCCAGCCCCCCATGAGTGGGGATGGTAGTAGTGGTAGGCATCCAGCCCACCCTGAGTGGGGGTGGTGTTAGTGGCAGGCATCCATCCCCCTATGGGTGGGGATGGCAGTAGTGACAGGCATCCAGCCCACCCTGAGTAGGGGTGGTGTTAGTGGTAGGCATCCAGCCCCCCATGAGTGGGGATGGTAGTAGTGGTAGGCATCCAGCCCCCCATGAGTGGGGATGGTAGTAGTGGTAGGCATCCAGCCCCCATGAGTGGGGATGGTAGTAGTGGCAGGCATCCAGCCCACCCTGAGTGGGGGTGGTGTTAGTGGCAGGCATCCATCCCCCTATGGGTGGGGATGGCAGTAGTGACAGGCATCCAGCCCACCCTGAGTAGGGGTGGTGTTAGTGGTAGGCATCAAGCCCACCCTGAGTGGGGGTGGTGTTAGTGGTAGGCATCCATCCCCCTATGGGTGGGGATGGCAGTAGTGGCAGGCATCCAGCCCCCATGAGTGGGGAAGGTAGTAGTGGTAGGCATCCAGCCACCCATGAGTGGGGATAGTAGTAGTGGTAGGCATCCAGCCCCCCATGAGTGGGGATGGTAGTAGTGGTAGGCATCCAGCCCCCCATGAGTGGGGATGGTAGTAGTGGTAGGCATCCAGCCCCCCATGAGTGGGGATGGTAGTAGTGGTAGGCATCCAGCCCCCCATGAGTGGGGATGGTAGTAGTGGTAGGCATCCAGCCCACCCTGAGTGGGGGTGGTGTTAGTGGTAGGCATCCAGCCCACCCTGAGTGGGGGTGGTGTTAGTGGTAGGCATCCATCCCTCTATGGGTGGGGATGGCAGTAGTGGCAGGCATCCAGCCCCCCATGAGTGGGGATGGTAGTAGTGGTAGGCATCCAGCCCCCATGAGTGGGGATGGTAGTAGTGGTAGGCATCCAGCCCCCCATGAGTGGGGATGGTAGTAGTGGTAGGCATCCAGCCCACCCTGAGTGGGGGTGGTGTTAGTGGCAGGCATCCATCCCCCTATGGGTGGGGATGGCAGTAGTGACAGGCATCCAGCCCACCCTGAGTAGGGGTGGTGTTAGTGGTAGGCATCCAGCCCCCCATGAGTGGGGATGGTAGTAGTGGTAGGCATCCAGCCCCCCATGAGTGGGGATGGTAGTAGTGGTAGGCATCCAGCCCCCCATGAGTGGGGATGGTAGTAGTGGCAGGCATCCAGCCCCCCATGAGTGGGGATGGTAGTAGTGGTAGGCATCCAGCCCCCCATGAGTGGGGATGGTAGTAGTGGTAGGCATCCAGCCCACCCCGAGTGGGGGTGGTGAGAGTGGTAGGCATCCATCCCCCTATGGGTGGGGATGGCAGTAGTGACAGGCATCCAGCCCACCCTGAGTAGGGGTGGTGTTAGTGGTAGGCATCCAGCCCACCCTGAGTGGGGGTGGTGTTAGTGACAGCCATCCAGCCCCCTATGGGTGGGGATGGTAGTAGTGGTAGGCATCCAGCCCACCCTGAGTGGGGGTGGTGTTAGTGGTAGGCATCCATCCCCTAAGGGTGGGGATGGCAGTAGTGACAGGCATCCAGCCCACCCTGAGTGGGGGTGGTGTTAGTGGTAGGCATCCATCCCCCTATGGGTGGGGATGGCAGTAGTGGCAGGCATCCAGCCCCCCATGAGTGGGGATGGTAGTAGTGGTAGGCATTCAGCCCCCCATGAGTGGGGATGGTAGTAGTGGTAGGCATCCAGCCCCCCATGAGTGGGGATGGTAGTAGTGGTAGGCATCCAGCCCGCCCTGAGTGGGGGTGGTGTTAGTGGTAGGCATCCATCCCCCTATGGGTCTGGATGGCAGTAGTGACAGGCATCCAGCCCACCCTGAGTGGGGGTGGTGTTAGTGACAGCCATCCAGCCCCCTATGGGTGCGGATGGTAGTAGTGTTAGGCATCCAGCCCACCCTGAGTGGGGGTGGTGTTAGTGGTAGGCGTCCATCCCCATATGGGTGGGGATGGCAGTAGTGACAGGCATCCAGCCCAACTTGAGTAGGGGTGGTGTTAGTGGTAGGCATCAAGCCCACCCTGAGTGGGGGTGGTGTTAGTGGTAGGCATCCATCCCCTATGGGTGGGGATGGCAGTAGTGGCAGGCATCCAGCCCCCATGAGTGGGGAAGGTAGTAGTGGTAGGCATCCAGCCCCCCATGAGTGGGGATAGTAGTAGTGGTAGGCATCCAGCCCCCATGAGTGGGGATGGTAGTAGTGGTAGGCATCCAGCCCCCATGAGTGGGGATGGTAGTAGTGGTAGGCATCCAGCCCCCCATGAGTGGGGATGGTAGTAGTGGTAGGCATCCAGCCCACCCTGAGTGGGGGTGGTGTTAGTGGTAGGCATCCATCCCCCTATGGGTGGGGATGGCAGTAGTGGCAGGCATCCAGCCCCCCATGAGTGGGGATGGTAGTAGTGGTAGGCATCCAGCCCCCCATGAGTGGGGATGGTAGTAGTGGTAGGCATCCAGCCCCCATGAGTGGGGATGGTAGTAGTGGTAGGCATCCAGCCCACCCTGAGTGGGGGTGGTGTTAGTGGTAGGCATCCATCCCCTATGGGTGGGGATGGCAGTAGTGACAGGCATCCAGCCCACCATGAGTGGGGATGGTAGTAGTGGTAGGCATCCAGCCCCCTTGAGTGGGGATGGTAGTAGTGGTAGGCATCCAGCCCCCCATGAGTGGGGATGGTAGTAGTGGTAGGCATCCAGCCCCCCATGAGTGGGGATGGTAGTAGTGGCAGGCATCCAGCCCCCCATGAGTGGGGATGGTAGTAGTGGTAGGCATCCAGCCCCCATGAGTGGGGATGGTAGTAGTGGTAGGCATCCAGCCCACCCTGAGTGGGGGTGGTGATAGTGGTAGGCATCCATCCCCCTATGGGTGGGGATGGCAGTAGTGACAGGCATCCAGCCCACCCTGAGTAGGGGTGGTGTTAGTGGTAGGCATCCAGCCCACCCTGAGTGGGGGTGGTGTTAGTGACAGCCATCCAGCCCCCTATGGGTGGGGATGGTAGTAGTGGTAGGCATCCAGCCCACCCTGAGTGGGGGTGGTGTTAGTGGTAGGCATCCATCCCCCTATGGGTGGGGATGGCAGTAGTGACAGGCATCCAGCCCACCCTGAGTGGGGGTGGTGTTAGTGGTAGGCATCCATCCCCCTATGGGTGGGGATGGCAGTAGTGGCAGGCATCCAGCCCCCCATGAGTGGGGATGGTAGTAGTGGTAGGCATCCAGCCCCCCATGAGTGGGGATGGTAGTAGTGGTAGGCATCCCGCCCCCCATGAGTGGGGATGGTAGTAGTGGTAGGCATCCAGCCCGCCCTGAGTGGGGGTGGTGTTAGTGGTAGGCATCCATCCCCCTATGGTTGGGGATGGCAGTAGTGACAGGCATCCAGCCCACCCTGAGTGGGGGTGGTGTTAGTGACAGCCATCCAGCCCCCTATGGGTGGGGATGGTAGTAGTGGTAGGCATCCAGCCCACCCTGAGTGGGGGTGGTGTTAGTGGTAGGCATCCATCCCCCTATGGGTGGGGATGGCAGTAGTGGCAGGCATCCATCCCCCTATGGGTGTGTATGGCATTGGTGATGGCCATCCCGCCCCTATGGTTCTGCTGTTGCTAGTGTACGTCATTTGTGCATCCCTATGTGTGTGTGACATATTTCGGGTACGTGTCGTTTGTTTGTGTTGTGGGTGTTTGACTTACCGTCTGCGCCGTACGCGTCCGTACCGGTCCCGGTAATAGATGTAGAGTATTGGTAGGACCTGCGTGATGGGATTCATGGTTGGTTCATCTCGTTCGTCTTTCTCATGGCTTCGACTCGTACTCGTCGCTGGCTTGTTCGTCTCGTCGCCGTGGATCATCTTGTGGCGCGAATCGGAGCTTATGTTCAGCTCTCCCGGATGCTCATACGTGCCGGACGTAGCGACGAGTTCGGCGCGTACGGAAGACTCATCGTACTAGTCCGGCCAGAAGGTGCTGTGTATTTGGTTCCGTGCGACTCGATTCGGCGTTTACGGATCCGGCTCGGGCGGGGAACAGGAGCTGGAATGGGTGAGTACGGCTCGCTCGGAATCTGGGCTGTTATGCGCATCGTACTTGTTCGTTCGGTAGAGTGTTCGAGTCGGTCGGAAAACACGCGTTCGGCTGGTATTTTTTCCGGACAAATACTGTTAGGTGCGCTTCCGGCCGACATCGGAATCGACCCCAGAGTAGGATTGAAGCAATGTTTTCACTGCCACTGTAGTGGATGCACAATAGATTCTGAAGTTCAGAAGTGGCATTTAACATTCCATGCCTTGAATGTACATCTGCAGCATATATTATGGCACTTTAGCAAAGAAGAATGTGCCAGTCAGGTTTCAGCCAATTTCAACATGTTTTAGGGGGTTAGAGCACATACTCTGGGCACTGGGGAGCAGTGTTCAAGATGACCAGCAGGTGAGTCCCCCGAAAAAATGTAAAATTGGGATGACCACCCAAAAAGGGTGACTCATTTAACAATCTTTCACCGGGCTTCTCAGCCTGGTGTTCTGGAGAGAAGTAAGGCATCTGTAAATATTATTGTCGTGTGGGTGTTTTCTGGTTTAGAATGGTCTCAGGCAATGCTCCCTCTAATTTTTTTTCTTTGTGTGCAGCAGTGAAAGATCTCTGTGTGCTGCTTCAAAGGCTGTGTGCACCAAGGAACTGATCATGAATATGAGCGCAGCGCTCAGCTATATAAATCAGTGGCAATTACCACTCAAAACATTTGTTACAACAAGAGTGAAAACAGGTGTATTTCACACATATTGATACCAGTATGGGATATTGATGTTTCCCCAGGAAAACATTAGTGAGAGTTAATGAGCAAGTGGTCAGCAATAAGTTATGAAAAATTGCTGTATTGCAGTTGATTATGGAGTGTAATATTGAACTTGACAAGATGGATGATTTGATAGAATTGTGCCGGGAAGGGAATGATGATGGACATGTATAATGTTTGCTTAAAAAGAAAATATAGAATGATATTCAAAGGCAGATGGGCAGGTGGCTTGTATGAGAGTGGGGATGGTTTTAAGAATCAAACTGAGGAGGATACCAACTCCTCCACCTTTGCAGTTGTTGATGTGGCAAGGTTTCTATGCATATTGGTAAGTGTGACTGAATCCTTGTAATTGACCCAGATTTCTTGATGGCACAGATATGGAGTGGGGGCAATATTGTTGTGATTGCCAGGAATGCGAGCAGCCAGTGCGTGGATTTCGAGCCCAGCTCCCGAAAATACACAGTGGGGATCTGCATCTAACAGGCCTAATAAACAGCCGAGCAGACCTTTAAACGTGCCAAAAAAACGAAATTAGTGTAAAATATTGTGGTATCCTAGGTGAGGATCAGTGCCACTACCACCAATACATGCCTCATTCATGCGTCATCGGCGGAAGCTGCTGCTGCACACCTTGCAGGCCCGCACCTCCGACACTAATAGAGAGCAAGCGGCATGTGTAGCAGCCGCCTGCTCAGTGGCCTGCGATGTGCATCAAAGTACGAAAGCTGTGGCAAAGGAAAACAAAACCTGTTACAAGTCCTGGCACAGTGTTCTGCTCTTCGCCCGACCTTCAACTGCAAGAACAAGACATTTATGTTTTGTGCCACTCATGAGTTAAAGCCAGTGGCTGTTAAATGGTCTCACGTGAAGCTGTGATGTGCGCGCTTTGTGAGAGTGAGTGCGCGTTGGCAAAACACAATGTGCGCGCGCAAGCGCGCATGCTACAGGGAACAATGGTCTCAGGGCCTGATACTTTCTGCATTCAACATCCAGCTGATGGAGCTAGCTGAGTTCATTAACATACCCAAGATGAGGGCCACTGGAATTATACAAAAGGGGAGGACTAAATTATGCAGCAGGGTTGACTAAAACGTACGCATGAAAAGGCATATTATGCAACATAATGCAGCACAATTTGTGAAAGTATTTGTAAGAAAACAGGGCTTTTTGCAGATGTCCTCCCACTTTTTGCCCCCATTTGAACTACTGGATGTTGGTCCCAGGATGCTTGTTTCCAGTCCAAGGAGGACCTGGCCTTGCAGTTTGGGCTGGTCTGTTCCCATGGGAGCAGGACCAAGACTGATTTGTATATGAATGGGTTTAAACTGGAATGGCATGGGGAGTAAAAAAAACTATGAATTTAGGCCTAGATCTCCGTACTGTGATGAATGTTTGACATTGTTCAGCAGTCTGTCCATCAATTGTTCATTTTTGTATTTGTCACACTGAGTGGGAAGGGTATTCCCAGATGTGGGTCCCGTGCTCTCCATACCACTGGAGTCAAGTTAGCCTGGCTGATGAGGAGGGAAGTCCCGAAACCGGTCCAAGGATGCTTGTTTCCAGTCCAGGAAGGACCTAGCCTGGCAGTTCGGGCTGGACTGTTCCCATGTGGAGCAGGGTCAAGACTGATTTGCATATGGCTGGGTTGAAACTGGATTGGCATGGAGAGTAAAAAAACAATGGCTTTAGTCCCTAATCTCTGTACTGGGGTGAATGTTTGATACTGATCAACATTCTGTGCATCAATTTTTCTTTTTGCAGGTTTAGGAGGGCAGGCATCACAATTTTTATTCCGTTTTTGTTTACTTTTTTGTTTGATGCTGGGATGTGATGAGGTTTGGGGTAGGGTCACAGGTGGGAATAAGAGTTTTTTAAGGGATAATGTTTGCACATTTTTTGGGATGGTAGTAGCCTGGGATTTCCCTGTTTTGTTGTTGTTAATTTGTTAACCTTTTTACTGTATTATTGTTTTAATGTTTGGGGCCTAGAATTCCCTGCAGTTGGCCTTGGGTGTATTCTTAATGTATTTTTACATTCTCTCTGCTGCTGTGCTTTAGATTTTTCAAATCATTTTAGGTGCCTGTAGAAGGCCTTGTATTAAAAGTAAAATATAGGTTATTTTTTGACTGTGTATGTCTGATGGTTGCTATGGTCTGGGTAGATCCTGGAGTACTGGTGCATGTAGCCAGACATGTTCCTTTGTTCTCAGCTACCTTCTTCCTGTGTTGCTTGTATACCTTTTTATTGTGAGTTTGTGTATGTGTGACATAGATAATATTGGGCCTCATTAGGATGTCAGTCAGACTGCCACCGACAGGCCTTCGGTGGCGGTCCAACCGACATCCAGTAGAGCACTCCGACCGCTGCATTATGATGCAGTCAGTTGGACCGCATTGGTCTGAGGGACCGACCAACGCTTCCTTCGGACTCTAGGAGCCCATCGGCCCATCAGTCAGGCCGTATTTCCTACAATAGGGGTGGTGCCAGCTCAGGCACCGCCTTAGGGATTACGATGTCCCTTTCTGACAGCCTTTCTATTGCTTGTCAGACTGCCATGGAAAGGCTGTCGGAAAGTGACTTTGGGATCCCCTAGCACTCTGTGGGCCTCTGCTATGAGGCCTGGGGAACACCTAGGGTGCCCCCCCAAACATCCATACCCCATGTGCCAGGCACCAAATGGTGCCTGACACATGGTGCATGGATGTTTAAAAACATCCCTTTTTCCGTTGCAGCTTGTGCTGCAGCCCTTTTCAGGCCGATGAAAATGGAGCGTTTCAGCTGCAATGGAAAAAGCTATAATTCCAACCACCTACGCGGCGGTCGCATCATAATTTGGCAGGTGGTACTGCTGACTACTTGTCAGTCGGTCCCAATACCGCTGCGATGGTAGTCGGACATCATAATCAAGCCCTAAATGTTTTTTTTTTTTTCTGCAGTTCTTAGCAGTATTTTGAAGGGGTAATTGATGTTATCTTGGTCTGTTTGTGTGTGGAACATTTTTGAAGTGTATTTAATTTTTAGGTGGTGGTGAGCAAAGAGGGCAATACCATGTATGGCTCAGACTCATTTTGAGTAAATAATATGTATCTGTGCAATCCTTTCCCTGCAATGCTGCAGGATTTGTTTGAGGGGAGTAAGATGCTTCAGGCATGATAGGGCAACAATGTTCTACATACCTCATTCATTGCTGACCATGTAGCAGTGAGCATTTTGTGTAGACAATGTATGTGTTTTTATAGGCAGCCATTTTTGATTTGTTCTCCATGTCTCCTTTATTGACCATGTGGTGGTGGTCATTTTGTGTAGCCAGTGTGTATGTGTATGTATGGTGGCCATTTTGTTTTGTTCTCTTTGCCTTCTTTTTTGCTGGCCATGCCGTGACCACCATTTTGTGGAGCCAGTGAGGGTGTGTGTTCTGGCAATTCTGGCTTTGTTTTTCATGCCTTCTTCTTCACTTTCCATGTGGTTGATGAACTACTTACTACCATTTTGTGTAGCTAGTGTGTGAGTAAAGGGCAGTGCCATGTGTGGCTCATATTCATTTTGAGTAAATAATATGTATCTGTGCAATCCTTTCCCTGTAATGCTACAAGATTTGTTTGGGGAGGAGGAAGGTGCTCCAGGCACGATAAGGCAACAATGTTCTACATACCCCCTTCATTGCTGGCTATGTGGCAGTGGGCATTTAGTGTAGGCATTTTGTGTGTTTCTCATCGGGTGCCATTTTTTATTTGTTCTCCATGCCTCCTTTACTGACCATGTGGTGTTGGCCATTTTGTGTAACCAGTGTGTATATATGGGTATGGTGGGTGGCCATTTTGATTTGTTCTCTATGCCTTCTTTTTTGATGGCCATTCTGTGACCACCATTTTGTGGAGCCAGTGAGGGTATGTGTTGGCAATTTTTGGCCAGATTTACAATGAAAGTGACTCAGTGTGTGCCGCAAGCCATTTGGCTGTGCCGCACTGAGTCACTTTCAAAGCACAACGATGCAACATATTTACAACAATATGTTGCATCCCTGTGCTTTCCCCTGCACTGGCACACAATTAGCTGCCATGTGCTGACGCAGACACCCTTGCACCATGTTGCAAGGATGCCTGCTTCACGGGGATGATTGTTTATGTGCAGGAAGGTATCCCTTTCTGCACATAAACAATATGAAATAGCGTTTTAAAACTTCTATGTTTGCTGCATTAGCACACATAGAACTTGTAAAACGTCATTTATTTAAAGGATTGTTTATGTGCAGAGAGGGACACCTTCCTGCACATAAACAATCATTAGAGGTCATTTCCTCGTTCTATGTGTGCTGCAGAATGCAGCACGCATAGAAAGAGGAAAAAAAACGCGGAGAAATGAATACATTTCTCCTTGTTTCGCCTCCCTACACCTCCCCTGGGGAGGCGTAGCATTCAGACGTATTTCCAGATTTACGATTTCTGTAAATCTGGAAATGTGTCATGTTCCATGGGTGTTGCGTGGGAACACCCACAGCAACACCCATGGAACACCTCTTTCTCTCAAAGTGCTGCGTGTAAAGGGGCCATATTTACAAGGACAGGGAAAGCCACGCAGGGTGGCTTTTCCTCTCCTTGTAAATATGGGGCAGAAAAATACACTGCCCGTGCATCACAAAAGTGATGCACTAGCGGTGCAAGGGGCTCTTAAATCTGCCCCTTTGTCTTCGCTTGTCATGCCTTCTTCTTCACTAGCCATGTGATTGATGAGCTACTTACTGCCATTTTGCGTATCTAGTGTGTGTCTCAATCCTTTTATTCCACTTTTTAAAGACATTCTTAAGGAACATTGATAGAAAAATCCCATGATATTTTTTTATATTTTCTGTTCTGCTCTGATACATCAATTGTGTCTGTGGCTGATGATAGTACACAGTTGATGATTTTAATTCATGTATTCAATTTCTGCTTGCCACCCTCCCTCCCAGAGGGGTCCCAAAGACCCTGGAGAGACACTAGCAATTATTTCATTTTATTCAATGTTTGCCTACCTTCCGCCTCCAATAGGAGTACCCTGGGAGCCTGAACGACACCAGCAATGATTTAATTCCTTTATTCAATTTTTGTCATCCTCCCCCTTGACTCCCATGGGGGTCTTATGGTCCCTGAAGAGATACCAGCAGTTATTTGATTAATTTATTCATTTTTTGCCTTTTCCCCTTACCTCCCAGGGAACCCGGAGAGACACCAGAAATTAATGTATTATTTTAATCAATTTTGCCTCCCCCCACCTCTCACAAGGGTCCCACAGGCCCTGGAGGGACACCAGCAATTATTTAATTAATTAATTTGATTTTTGCCTACCCCCTCCCCACCTCCCATGGGATTCCATGGGCCTTGGAGGGACCCCATCAAATATTTAAATCATTTTTTCAATTTTTGCCTGACCCCTCCCTCCATCTACTACAGGGGGTTCATGGGTCCTGGAGTGATGGCAAAAATTATTGAATTCATTTATTTAACTTTTACCTGTCCCTCTCCTTCCGTAGGGGTCCCATGGGCACTGGAGGGACACCACATTAGCTTCTCATGACTAACATCTAGCAAAAATATATTTTATGCATCAGCTCACTATTGTTAAGCATGTGCAATAATGATGATGATGACTTGTATTACATTGGCTAGAATATAAAGTTCCACTGATTTCATGCTTTTATTTGGGTGGATGCAGGAGCGCTAAATGTCCGAAGTCTGCAAGCTAGCCAATAGTGATACCAGAGTACTCTGCTAACTGCTAGTGCCATGAACATGCCCCCAAATAAGGAGGCCAGTGAGGAGGAGAAGAAGTTTTGTTATTAATCCCACTGATGGTTTCAAGCACTCATCTTTTTGACAGAAACATGACATACCTGCTGCTCCCACCTCTGGGCAGGATGAGGCTAGGAGGAGGATCCTTCCTGGATGAATGGTACGACCACCAAAACAGAAGCACCAGCACCTTATTGTTGAAACCATAGAAAGTTTATAAAAAGAAAACAGACAACTGAGTCTTCTCGGGTATTGCCCCGAAAAACTGGAACTCCTTGCCCCGGATATCAGACTGAACCCCTCAACTGCATCATTCAAGAAATAAGCTAAGGTGTTACTTTCAAACAAATCTCTGCTTTAGAACACACAAACTCTATTCTCCTAACCTTGATACAGCAGATTGTCTACACTCATTTTTATCACTCGCCTGTTATGTTCTTATTTGTTGATTTTGTCAACTTGGACCCTAAAGTTGTCTCTTCCCTCACCTTGAAAGCTGCTACATCCTGTATCGTTCTGGATTATCTTGTTGTCTGTTCTACCTGTTTCTTCCTTCCTGGCCATTTGTAAAGCACTCTGATACCCTCATGGGTCATGTTTGTGCGATATGAAACTTTCTAAATAAAAATAAATAAATAAATAAATAATTAAAGCAGGTGTCTCTCAGTTCCACAGTGACTGCAGTCAGCGAGTCTGAAATCAATTTGTCCCAGCAGCAAACCAAATCTTCACAGGTAAGTGAACAACAAAAACCACAGTTTCCAGCACCTGATCTTCCAGAAGTAGGAGAAGAGCAGGAAGTTGATCTTCCTGTAGTATAGAATGCTGTTGTGACTGCTCTTCTATTGGACATATCAGGTTCCCGATCTCCAACAAGGAAAAAATAGAGTACTCACCCATTTTCTCCAAGCCCCCGTTGGGATGATCTTAACATAGATTGGAACCAGACCAAAACCAAAACCCACCACAATGGAAGCCGGAAAATCCAAGTTCCCGAATGCCTTGGAAGTAAGGAAGATGATGATGAGCCACGATTGTTTAGCAGGGAGAGTGGCACAAAGTAATTATATATCACCTCGACTCAAACTAAGTCATGTAGTTCCTCCAACACCGCCTGCAACCATCTTTTCAAGAAGACCTCAAAAACCTGCACCAACCACCACAACCCCTAATGCAGTTGCAGTCTGCTCTAAAGAAAGGCCAACACAAACACCCAGCTCCACCACAATAAGCTTTTCAGGCATGGGCACTATAAGAAAGCTACCCTCCCCAATTTACACTCATGCCAGATTAAGAGGTCGAGCAACAATATCTCAAATGGTATCAATGGTGAAGACAGTTAATTAAGTATGTAACATACATTACGAGGAAGGAAAGAGGGAGACTCACGTAAGATTTTTCAAATGTGCACATGGCATCATATAATTGGAAAGAAGTTTTTAGAAGACGGTACAGTTGTATCAGCACTGTAAGCATGAATCGTATATACAGCCCAATTTGGACTTGGTGCACAAATGTGCTCGTGACACATATAGGTGGCGACGCAAGTGACAAAGTGCAAACAGCAAAAAGGCGCGTAGTGACAAACGGTGAAAATATGTACAAGTGACTGTGTGGTTCAGCACGAAATGATTCACAATAGTTGCGTAGGAATAGATTGCGTGAGTTAAATAGAACCACACGGAGTAAGGGCGCCTTCAATTGCGCTGAGGGGTCGACGACGTTTCGATCCTATTGACTCAGGATCATCTTCAGGACGGGGCTGCTGTATTGAAAGTGCTGTACAGGAAGGGAAGGAGAATTGTAAGAGGGGGGCGGCGAGGGGCTGGAAGGCACGCTGGATGTGTGATCAGAGAGCGCGACGGGACCTGACCGAGGGTCGGGCTGAGGACCTGCCTGTGGGATGGGCTAAACGTGGACGCCGGTGCCTAAGGGCAGGGAAGTGGAAGAGCGCGACAGGACCTGTCTCTAGGTCATGCTGGGGGTCAAGGCGGGAGCCTGGGGCTAAGGGAAGGGAAAGGGGAAGGGGGGGCGCAGGGAGGCAAGCTCAGAGCCCTTTTGAACAAATGCGAATGCAAATGGATCACTATCTGTAACTCAGTTAATCAGGGCCTCAATACTATTGACGAATGGAACAGCACTATCCTACTGTAACCTTTCTGGGTCTTGCTGCTCCAATACACATCTGTTTCTCTGCACTGTATATAAGTTTTTCTCTTCTGCCTAATTGTGTGACTCCCTGAACTGTTACATGTATGGCCCTATGTTGTTCCACATGTCCCGTACCCTTCATTGATTGCTCCCTAAATTGTTTTGCCTTGTGTATCATTACATGTGTGGCCCCTTGTTCATTATCGCCCTCGACAGGGCCTGTTCCCTATCTTGATTGGTTTACCTCTGCCCAACCACGCCCTCCGGCGTCCTGCTACACAGATTGGCCTCCTTGCCCTACCAGTCATTGTACCGCGCTGCGGCTACATTTGTGTAATTTTACACTTTTATGGCTCCCAAATATGCATGACTCACATATACCCAGCCACCTCCATTCATTCAAATCATGCCTTCATAGACTGACACACACCACGTCACGTCATCCTTCTGGTTCTTTTGCCCCTTCCCCTTCACCCTGCCTCCCCTGTTGCTTTCTTCTACCCCCCTTCTGTCCATCACCTCATTGACCCACCCCCTGGTAGCCTCCGCGCCCTCCCCTGCACACGCCCCCGGCCTTCCGGTCACATGACCGCCTTTCCCTACATCTCTACACCCTGTCGCGCTGAAACCGAAACCGGACACCTTTGTGGCGGTCTACGGCTGTCTGAAGTGCCGCACCTTCCTCCTGGATTAATTCCTACGCCCGGTAAGTCACCCCTGGTACAGACCCGCTTCCCGCAACCCCCCGCATTCCCCCACACGGCTCTGACCCGGCCGTGCCAATCTCTCCCCAGACTCTCCGATACCCGGTCTCTCCGTGGATATCCATTCGCCGGCCTTCGTTGCCTGCTACGCTGCCCTCCAAGGCGCCGGGCAAAATACACCGACCTCCATCACGGCTCCCCACTCGGCGACCGCACAGGTGAGACGGTCTCCACCTTGCTCTGCCTTGCCTATTATCAATCGCGCACCGCCCTCCTCACCCTTCTTTTCAGACTAACCTACGCCGAGCTTTGCACACTCCTTGGTGCACTTTACCTCAGACGCCGGATTTCCTTCACCCTCCTAGTGAGGACTTGGAACCGCAACATTCTCAGGTACTTTCTGCCGCCTCCCTAAGTTGGGTTCGTGCCCACCTTGCCTCCCTGCGCCCCCCCTTCCCCTTTCCCTTCCCTTTGCCCCAGGCTCCCGCCTTGACCCCCAGCATGACCTAGAGACAGGTCCTGTCGCGCTCTTCCACTTCCCTGCCCTTAGGCACCAGCGTTCACGTTTAGCCCATCCCACAGGCAGGTCCTCAGCCCGACCCTCGGTCAGGACTCGTCGCGCTCTCTGATCACACATCCAGCGCGCCTTCCAGCCCCTCGCCGCCCCCCTCTTACAATTCTCCTTCCCTTCCTGTACAGCACTTTCAATACAGCAGCCCCGTCCTGAAGATGATCCTGAGTCAATAGGATCGAAACGTCGTCGACCCCTCAGCGCAATTGAAGGTGCCCTTACTCCGTGTGGTTCTATTTAACTCACGCAATCTATTCCTACGCAACTACTGTGAATCATTTCGTGCTGAACCACACAGTCACTTGTACATATTTTCACCGTTTGTCACTACGCGCCTTTTTGCTGTTTGCACTTTGTCACTTGCGTCGCCACCTATATGTGTCACGAGCACATTTGTGCACCAAGTCCAAATTGGGCTGTATATACGATTCATGCTTACAGTGCTGATACAACTATACCGTCTTCTAAAAACTTCTTTCCAATTATATGATGCCATGTGCACATTTGAAAAATCTTACGTGAGTCTCCCTCTTTCCTTCCTCGTAATGTATGTTACATACTTAATTAACTGTCTTCACCATTGATACCATTTGAGATATTGTTGCTAGTTGTCATATTATTACCCAGATCTCAATTGGTTTATGGGTCAAACTCCTGTTGTTTTTTCCAAGATTAAGAGGTCAGCGTCATCCGAAGAAGCCCTATGGCTGTTGCTGATAGTGTGCAGTAATCACCTGCAGCAGCGCCCTCTGTGATTCAGCCCTGCCCAAGACAGTTATTGCCAGAAGAATGCAGATAAACCATCCATTATACAGTATAATTTTTCTTTTATTATGAATATTCTTTTAACTGTGGGGGTCTTCGGAAGTGGAATTTTCAGAATTGTGACTTAAAATCCAACTTGACCATTAAAGAGTGTGTTAATTTACAATTCATTTGAGTCTTAACAGCATATCTCAATCTCCTCCCAATCCAAAGGTAACACTTGTTAAATGTAATAAGGTAACCCAGTGTTAGTCAATTGGCGAGATAGGCCTTACCACACTGAAAATTACTTCAGGAGTTTTCAACTGCCAGGTTACATAAATCTAAGTACGCATGTCCTACTTTTTAAATACCATGCACCTTGCCTTAGGGGATGTTAGAGCCTACCTTAGGGGTGACTTATAAGACTTACAAGGAAAGGTTTAAGCCTAGCAAAAGGTTTATTTTGCCAGGTCGAAATGGCAATTCAAAACTGCACTGCAGGCTGCAAAGGCGTGCCTGGGACATGTTTAAGGTGTTATTTTAGAGGGTGCTACTAGAAGCTTCCCCCTACTTCAAGGCACAATTGGGTATAAATACTGGACCTCAGACACCAGCCCTTCAGTACACTTCTGTACCTGTGGATATTCTGCCAGGAAGAAGGACTGCTGTGCTGCTGGACAGACTGTCACTCTGCTGGACTGCTGCTCTGAATAACTGCTGCCCTGCAATGCTGACATGCTGCCTGCTGCCCTCTTGCCTGGGTAACAAGGACTGGACCTGTATCTGTTGAACCTAGGACCTGAGAGTAACACCAAGGGCTAGCTGGCTGGCCTTCTGACTTGAGCCTCAGGGAGAGGTCTCAAAAAACCTCAACCCCAGCACCTAGACTCTGCCATCTGCCAGTCTACTCTGCCAAGTGGTGCCACGCCAGTCCTGCACCCTTGGAAGTGGGCTTAAAATGCTCTGCTAGTCTCTGTGAATCATGGGGAACTGCCGCATCTCTTCTGCTGCATGACGCAACCCCGAGCAGAACTGACAGATCGCTGCTGCTGTGTGGATTGGACCCATCGTGAAGACCAGCATTGCCTCTGCATCCTCTTTGGAACTGCCGCTGTGTGACGCTTCCTTGGTGCAGACCCTCGCAGTCCTTCAATGGCGTCCTTGATGGCCTTACTAGACTCCGCATTGCATCCTCACAGCGCCTCGAAACCAACACATCGCCTCGACTGTGTTACGCATCCTAGATGCCGTGTTAATAATGCAAATGCTGATGTTAATATGAACAATGATACATTCATGTACAAAAATGTATTCACATCTTTATTTATGAATTCACCCATTGTGAACTCAACGTCAACCCCGACTCAGAAATATGTAGTTAGGGAGGCCATGAGACCCAGGCCCGAGATCACAGATTGACAGGTCACAGGTATGGCACGTAGCCAGCAGGCAAATGTGCAAACAGGAAATCCCAGATTAATCCCACAGATATGGGCAGTGACACTACAATGGTTGAGGGAGATTGGCCTTAATAAAGCACACATGGCCGGAGGTGGACGCACATTCCCAAAGCACCCTAAAGTCAGATGCCACATGAAGTTAGGAACACAAAGCCAATCAGGACACAGCACACACAGTACATGCAGTGATCACATGCTCCCCATGCCGGATATCTCTACACATTGCCCACTAGCTGCATTATGTCCATGCACGTTCGAGGCCCACCTAGATTCCTCATCCAATACATTCATTTATGGCTCCAAAGACAGAGGTTCACAATGCTTACCAAAAAAGGATTGCCAGAGCAATTTTATTGCATTCAATGAACTGTATAAAGACCCATGTTTGACAGATTGTAAATTGAGACAGTCCTCAGACCATATGCCTGAGACTGTGCTCCTGGCCGCATTGTTTAATTAAACAAACTGTTCCTGTTTTGCTAAACGCCTCTTGTCTCTTGTTTTTTCAAGGTATTTCATATTAAAGCAACATTTTGGCAAGCCACCATCGGAGCTGATTGGGACCTCAAACCTGAGTGCAGCCAAAGGAATGGGACTCCGCCCGGACGGATTCAAACTGCGCAACAAGGAAGGTGAGCAGACACCTCTATTGATTGGAAGTTCTGCTGAATCCACAGGGCGGAGGTCCGTCCTGAAGCAACTGTCACAGAGGGTAAGAGATTACATCAGAACCTTAATAAAGCATGTGGCATATGGCAAACTAGGGTGAAGCGTAAAAAGATATCCTGAGCTCCCTGCTACTGACAGAAATCTGGCATTTTACCTATTTTGTATGTCCTAGCTGAGTAGTCGCAAGGTGGCCTCAGAGGCGATCCTGCGGAAGTTACCTTTTTTCAATAGCATTCTGGGAAAGGTGAATATTTATTGTATTTATTGTCAGAATTGACACCTCAATCTTATTTTTTAGTCTAAAAGGGTTTCTCAATGCCACCCGTTTCTCAACACCGTTGATATCTGAAAGAAGTGAGAGGTATTTGTCATTTGGACCAATGGGTGTAACGCAGATGGTAGGATTTTTCCACTGCGTGTGACACAGCAGGTATGCTTGGACCGCTACAAATGACGCAGATGGTATGCTTGGCCTCTCAGTGTGATACAGGGTGCAATTTGGACATTTAGGAAAAAAGATTTGTTCCTGGGAAATTAGGTGCAACTTGAGTTTGGCCAAGAGGGGCCTGTGGTTCTCGAGTTATTCCTTTTTTCGTCAAACTATTGTTATTATCTTTTTCCTGAGCTGATACTGACAGACTATCAGGCTCACTTAGTTCTGTGTATCGTGCAGAGCTTCCCCTGGTCACAGGATAGCATGCACTAACGGCAGGCTGAGGGATTTGTTTTGACAAAGTCATAATTTTTTCTCTGTCAATTTTTTAGGTGTTGGTCGCTTGGACCACTGGCTGTGATACAGATGGTACGCTTAGTCCCTGGGTGTGATACAGGGTGCGATTATTGATGTACGGTATATGTGTGATGTTGTGGTGCTGTTGATTACTGCAAACGATGTTTTGTCTTAAGCATTGTGTTTTTGTCGATGACCCTATGTTTTATATGAAGGTGCTGCTATTTCTCACAAACCGTAATTGATGCCAAGAGGCAATATCGTTCAGATACTGTTTCTATTGACAAAAAGTACTTTTTCTATGTTACAACCCTTCATATGCTTTGTTATTTGTGTGGAAACCTGGCTCCTGGTACAGTACCTACGCCTCCTCAATGGCATCGTGGTCCCGAATACCCGGTAGTGCCAGACCCCTCCATCATCCTAACTAATATACCCACGGATGCCAGCCACTTTTCCGTGATAGTAATTAAGAACGCATTCTTTAGCATCCTGCTGCACCCCGACAGTCAGCACCTGACCATGTTCACATCTCAAGGGATTCAGCTGCTATGTCGGGGACTACCACAAGGGTATTGTGAGTCCCCCAGTATCTTCAATCAAATACTGAAGAAGGATCTTGCTAACTTTCAGTCAAGCAGGACCCTGATACAAAACGCCAATTACATTTTGATATGCAGACCCTCTGAAAACCCATGTCGTCAGGACACGATAGCCCTCCTCACTGCACTTGCCAAGAGGAGCTACAAAGTAGAGAAGGGGAAGATGCAGTATGTTCAGCAGGAGGTTAACTGTTTGGGCCATCTGATTTCAGCAGCTGGTCGACGGGTCACATCGGAATGTGCAGACTCCTTCAGGGCTATGCCACTACCAAAAACTAAAAGGGGCATACAGAAGTTTTTAGGAGTATGTAATTAAATCCAGCAATGGGTCTTTTACTACAGCACGCTCATTGCCCTCCTACTGGAGGCCATGAAACAGGCGAAAGCCATCCACGGGAAACTGATGTGGATGCCCGATAACTTCTATAAACTCAAAACAGAGATAATATGCTCCCCTTTGTTAGGAACCCCTGATTATAAGAAGGAATTCTACCTATTCAGCCACAGCAACGGGCGAGTCATGTCAGCAGTCTTGACGCAGAAGTATCCCTTGGGGCATAAACCTCTTGCGTACTACAGGGGGCACTAAGACTCAGTCATGCAGGGCCAGTTTTTTTTCTTTTTTTTCGAGTTTTATATAGTGCAAACTCGACCCAAAGACATCAGGTATCAGAGCGCTTTACATGAGCACTAGTTTTGATACAGATGGACACATTCATTTTTGTTAGGCACGGGGAGATTAAGTGATTTGCCCGGAATCACATGATGTTGAGCGTTGTTGCCGAGACTCGAACCAAGTTGCCCAGCTTCGAGGTCGACCGCTCTAGCCGTAAGGCCACATCCTCTCCCCACTTTCCATGCGAACAGGCCCTGACAGCGGCAGCTTTTTGCCATTGACAAAAGCTCCCCCATTGTAATGGGGGGACCACTGACACTGTATGCTGAGCATTCAGTTTTTGCGGTCATACAAAAAAGCAAGAACATGCTAACTACACAACTGGTCTCAGGCAACAAGCTGATGCTCTCCAGACCATCATTTAACATAGTACGATGTCATCTAGTGAACCTGACCACCTTCCTAGCCCACGAAGTTTAGGAGTGGGAGGAGATCCATGAGTGTGCAGCATACACCCCCAGCAGGATAAGTCAGGCAGAAGGAGACTCCATCCTAGACAGCGAGGTACTGTTCATCGGCAATTCCTCCATGATAGACCAAGAAACAGGTATAAGAGATACAAGGGCAGGGGTAGTAATGACTCATAGCCATGCGTCATTACAAATGCTGCAAGTCACCACAATGCTCCTCCCCCACCTTTCAGCACAGGTGGCAGAGCTGACAGTACTAATTGAAGCCCTCACCAAAAGCACTGGGAAACGGTAACAATTTACTCAGCCTATGTACCGACCACAGTGCATTCTAGTATAGGATGGTTCCTGAAATCATACGTTACACACATCATAAACAGGGACCTCCTGGAGTTATTAATTGACACATTGACCCTATCTAAACGTGTGGCCATGGTGAGGTGTGCCACTCATACCGGGGTCAAGAATTTTGTATCCTGAAGGAATGCATTAGCTGACCAGTTTGCAAAGCGGGCAGCTTACAGAGTGGTTCAGGAGACACACATATTTCCTTTACAACAGGCATCAGAGACAAAACCTCCTCAGGACAAAACCTTATACAGAAACAGCAGGACTGTATCTTAGGGAGTTGCAGAAAAAGGCGTTGCCAGATGAGAAAGAGCAATGGGAAGCCAGGGTCTGTACGCAGACCACACACAACCTCATATGTTGACACACACCCACGGGGAAGCCAGTCATGCCTCAAAGCCTAGTCAGCATGGCATTGTTCCAAAAACACCTGCCAGCACACACAGCAAAAGAAAACCTGATAGCGCAACTTCAGAATGCACCATCTGCCAGTTATATTCACCCAAACCTACACTCAAGGTTGTATCATCAGCAATCCAAAGACCAACTGGGCCTTTCAGGGTGTTACACATCAACTTCATTGACATGATTGATCGATGTGCTAGCTACCAATACCTGTTTGTAGTGGTCTGCCCATACTTTAGGTGGATCGAAGATGGCCCTTCCATGCACTGCGATGCAAAGACAATAGCAAAGTTAATCATCATGGAAGTAATACCCTGGTGAGGGGTACCAGACATTATCCGGTCAGACAATGAGAGACATTTTGTCAACGCCATGTTCGACCTCATCTGTACCCTGCTAGGAATGACACATCAATTAGCCTCAGCATATCACCCCCAAAGCAATGGCATCATTGAGGGACTCAACAGCCTGTCAAAAAACGAAATAAGAAAAATTTGCCCAGTCTTAATAAATAAAAAGTGGCACCACTGTCTGCCTCTTGCCTTATTCACACTGAAAACACACCAAGTGGTGATTACTATCTCACACCACACCAGATCGCGACTGGTAGATTGATGGGGATGCCCATACCAAAAACCGTGGCCAAATTAAGCTCTGAAGATAGCTCCCAAGCACTGGGAGAAGAATTTCATGTATATCTCTCAGAACTAACCAAAACCGCTAAGTTCCTATCTAAACAGATCAACCATCAGACCACCAAGTGCACCACTGCCAAGCTACCATACCAAACACCCCAACCTTGACAAGAAGTCTACATTTGCAAAATTCATAAGAAAGTGGAAACAAGCCAAGTTTGAGGGACTCTACCGGGTGATTTTCGCAACACCAACAGCCCTCAAGGTGGAGGGGAAAAATGCATGGATCTACCTTTCTGATGTACGGCTGAACACTTCTACAACGAACCCCCTATGAACTGCACTGTCAACTTTTTGATTGAACTGCAGTATGAAAAACCCCAGTCAGTGGAGGACCACAGACACCTCCCCTGGATCCACATCAAAGACCTGCAATGTTAATTACAAGTTATGTATATTTGCACTTCTATGTACCCTTTGTCTAGTTTGGAAACTGCCGCACCTATTCACTGCTAAAGAACCACCTGGCTAAAAGGAGTCTGTTCAAAAACTATCACAGCGCTTGCGTAGGGATCTCTCCCATGTCACTTATAATTACACCAACCCAAACATTAGCATTTCACATACACTACACAGCGCCCTTTTACACAACACATGGTGTCAGCACATGACCGCTGTTGGCTCCAAGACATCAGCCAGGGCATGTTACATCTGTTTACTGATACCGCATGCAGTAGGCGGAGACCGACTTCACTTGTCCCAAGAGGCAGCCCCTTAAAATGCAAAATGCCTTCTCCACTTATACCTATGCAGAATCAGGGTCAACCCAACAAGTTAGAACCCGCTAGAGTAGTAGTGAATCTGACCCGTTACGAGACCAACCGAGTGGCTCTATACCCTTTCACTGAGCCTAGTGATATTCAAACTGATCTAGACAGGATGCGCAGGAAGGGCACCATAGGAGAGGATACTGTTTGGCCCTGAGAATTCCCAGAAAAGAGATTCTTGCAGGTAGCAAACCCCCCCAACTCAATGTGCAAACACATCTACTCCTCCCTCCATTTGTGGTCCAAGTGTGGCCCTTAGCATATCTGGGGCAGTTTTCTTTAACAGCAAGTGGACCCCCAACATGGATTTCCTGTGTAGGGCCATCCAGCTCGATGATACAAAGGGAAATGGGTCTCGTAGTGGAGGGTTGAATGAAAGCATAGACAACCCATGTTAAGAAATCTGGGATACAGAGGTGGGTGGATACACTTGGCCTGAAGGGAAGGGAGAACCCCAAATTGTATGGAAACTTACACTGCATTCCTTATGTTTCAGAGGTAAAGGAACGCTACCACTAGGCATGAATGAAAACTGTGGCACAATCCTTCACATTCCGGATATGGAATGGGGCACCTCCATGCTAATGGCTATGTACTGGCAGTGCAGCAAGTTTGCCTACACTCAGCTCAACCCTGGATGGCATGGACTCTGTTCTCTGGCACCCATACACACCCCTACCCTAGTCATTCCTGGAGAAGAACCATCAGACTTATACCAGCTCCTGCTAAAGAATAAGACAACCGTGCTGCATCAGACTCATGAAAAAAAGATCTGCAGATTATATTGGCTGGGCTCAGTAAAAGGACACTCCAGAAACATTGAGGCTGTTCTCAGACTCAAAAATATCGGTGGGAAGGTCCATACCCTTCTTCACTGTACAGATGAAAGCCAATGCCCATTGACTCCAAATCACGAGGTGGAAATGCTTAAAATGATGAACAGCACTGAGCTCAGCCTTAATTCAATCAAGAAGGAACTGAGAGCAATCCACCTCATGGTGATGCAGCATCGGTATGTGTTAGACTTAATGACTGCGATGGAGGGAGGGTTGTATGCCAAGATTGGTGCGTCCTGCTGTCATTTTATCCCAGGGAATGACCTGGAAAATGGGACATTGACTCTTACCATCCAAGCACTGCACTGTTTACAAAGAGACATGCCTTGGGAGGGAGGTGCCCCTGAGCAGGAGTGATTCTCGAATTGGTTCTTCTGTCTCCCCTGGTGTCTTTCTGGATTGTTCATGTCATTGTTGCCGGTTTTCCTCATGTTCTTGTTTGTGTGTGGTTCCAAGCAATTGGGGATTTCCTCCTGTAAAAACGCAGTCCTCAAATTGAGTAAAATGCAAGTAACTAGGAAAGTAGTAATTGTCAAAACTGAAGTACAGCAGTAGCGCAAAAAAGTAACTGTTATGAAGTATGGGTTAGATAGTGTAGTTAAAAATTCAACTAGAGGGGGGAATGTCAATGTCAATATGAATAATGATACATTCATGTATAAAAACGAAATTGCATCTTAATTGACAAATTCACCCTTTGTGAATTGCACATCAACCCTGACTCAGAAATATGTAGTTAGGGAGGCCCTGAGACACAGGCCCGAGGTCACTGTTTAACAGGTCACAGGTGGTGTGGCACTTATCCAGCAGGCAAATGCATGAACAGGAAATCCCATATCAAATCCATAGATAGGTGCAGTGACACCACAAATGTCCGGGGAGATTGGCCCCAATAAAGCACACATGTCCAGTGGGTGAGCACATTCCCAAAACACCATAAAGTCAGATGCCACATGAAGTTAGAAACACATAGCCAATCAGGACATAGGACACACAGTACATGCAGTGATCATGCGCTCCCCATGCCGGACATCTGGACACGCTACCCACTGGCTGCATTGTCTCCACACAAGACAGAGGTTCACATTCATTACCAAAAAAGGATTGCTATTTTATTGCATTCAATGAACTGTATAAAGACCCATGTTCGACTGATTGTAAATTGAGACAGCCCTCAGACACTATGCATGTGACTGTGCTCCTAGTCTCATTATTTAATTAAAAGAACAGTCCAACTTAAAAACAGAGGGGCATATGTACAAGGAGCTAACGCCGCCTTAGCGGCACTTTTCTGATGGTTTTGCGGCGAGATTTTTATCGCCTTATGTACAAGCTGCTGCTAACCTCCGTTAGCGGCAGTTTTCCGGCGAAAAAGTCCATTCTAAAGATCGCCACTCCTCTTGGAGATAATGACATGCAAGGGAGGTGTTCCAGTGCAAAAATGGCTGCTAACCCCCTTTGCGATATTTACAAGGGGATTCCTGAACTTTGGAGGACCAAAAACACTGCCGCTAACTGCAGTTAGAGGCAGTTTTTTAAGACCAGGAAATAACTGGTCTTAAAAATGGAGATAACACTTGGGGCCTCTTTTCAGCAGGTTTTGGTGCTGGACAGCACTGCAAGCAATGTTGCTGCGCGGCCCTGCAACAAAACTACAGGGCAGGAATGCACACCATCAATAAGATAGTGAGCATTCCTGGGCCTCAGTCATGAAAGTGTTGCAGTGCTGCGACAAGACAGCGTTGCAACACTTTTCACTACCCCCTTCTTGCGACACCATTGATGTGCTGTATTCACTGGACAGCGCTCCATGATGCAAGTAATGACAGATACGTCTGGAATCCTGACGTATCTGTCTGCGCTAAAGTCACGCATTGCTGCAGTCGTGTCACAACCATGACGCAACTCCAGCAATGCATGTGCCAGCCTATCCCTGTGGCACTGCGTCACCCTTACGCCTGCCATCAGGCAGGCATAAGGTACTGACGCAGTGCCGTTCTTGAGGGGTGCCAGGGTGTCGGTGCAGTTGGAGATCCATCGGTGGCGGTTGCGTGCTGTGGTGTCATCGTCTGTAAGCGTTGGTGGAGTGGTGGTGCTGAGGGAGTTGACGAGATGTTCTTCAGTGGCCTTGATCCAGCTGCGAGGGGGGGCGATGATGGCGGTGGTGTACAGTGGGCATGGTGAAGACGTGATGTATACAATGATGGTCGGTCCAGGAGAGTCCGGTGGTGTGGCTGTAGCTGAAGTTCCTGCTGGCGGAGGAGACGTGCTCGACCGTGTGTCCTGCAATGTGGCTTGCTTCGGTGATTAGCTGCTTGAGTCTGATGTTGGGAAGCTTCCCCAGGAGGGGGTGGTGTTCTGGTCACTGGGGTTGTCCAGGTGAAACTTGAGTTCACCGAGTAGGATGTCGTCGGTGGATGGGAGAGACTGGGGTGCAATGAGGTCTACAATGGTATCGGAGAATGGGGGTCCATGGCCCGAGGGGTCTGCAGATGAGGGTGCCGCAGAGGATTGGCTTGGGGTTGGTCTGCATCTGGTAGTTGAGGTGTTCCATGGTCACCGTTGGGTCATTAGAGTGCATGGTCAGTCGAGTGTGCTTCTGTAGGTGATGGCAATGCCTCCTCCTGGCAGTCGCGGCTCCTGGAGGGAGTGCTGCGGGGTGGTGGGGCGGGGCGGGGGAGAGGCAGGGTGGGCGGTAGTAAACTCTGGCATATGGCCGAACGAAGGTAAGTACATAAATAAATAAATAAAACGAATTACATTGCCATTTGGCGATGTGGCGCGCGCAATGTAATTTGTTTTATTTATTTATTTATGTACTTACCTCTGTTCGGCCTTATGCCGGAGTTTACTACCCCCCAACCTGCCCCTCCCCAGCCCCGCCCCACCACCCCACAGCACTCCCTCCAAGAGCAGCAGCTGCCTCCTGGACGGTCGGGGTGGTCCTTGTGGGTGATTTAGTAGCCGTCAGTGATAGTGACGGCAATGTCCGGTCCGGAACAGAGGTTGGTCCTGGCAGGCGATGTGGCGTCCAGGGTTGATGGCGAGGAGGGTGCTGGCTTCGTAGCGTTGGAGTGTCCCAGAGGAAGGGTGCTTGGTGCTGAGCGCGTTCCAGGGGCATTACATCGTAATACCTTTACAATGCAACCCCAACAACGCAGGTGCCTTTACATCACATTCCATTACAACGCATTGTGAGGTCAGTAATGGGATATTTTAAATTTTTAGGATGGGTATGGGTTTTGGGTGTCGGAGATTAAATTTGGGGTGTATTATGGGGTAAAATTTGAAATTTGGGGTGTGTTTTGGGGTCAATTATGAAAATTGGGGTGTGCATTTGGGTCGAATATGATTTTTAGGGTGTGTTTTGGGGGCTAAACGATGAATTTTAGGGTTCAGGGTTTGCTTTGGGGGCAAGGGTTAGTTTTAGGGTTGCACTCACTGAAGTGGGAATAGTAATATTTACATCTCCGCTATCCAACACCTTCCCTACTGTTGCAATATGCCGAGTATTAGTATGCATTGTAATGGAATGCGATGTAATGGTACGCGTCGTAACTACATGTATACCTTTGGCACACCAGTGGTACGCCCGCTGTGCATGGACGCACAGCGGCTGCCATTGAGAAGTGCTGCGGGGGGGACTGGACAGCTGGGAGGTGGGAAACGCCGGAAAGGACACTGGATGGGGCATGGACACGGGGGGGGTGTGTGTGAGCGGGTGTTGTAAATATTTAAATGAGAGAAATCTTACCTCGAGGCCGGGTCCCGTGTCTTCGTTGCTCCTGCTCTCCTGAGTCTACTTCCAGGAACAGGAAGTAGGCAGCCAGGCTCCCTCCCCTAAGCCAATCACAACGCTGCAATGCGGCGTTGGGATTGGTCATTGGTGCCGGGACAAGGCGTTCAGCCAGGGGCTGGAGGGGTGGGCATATTCTCCATGCAGGCTGTAATGCAGCCTGCATTGCGAATAGGACTGTGTGCATGACTGCTTTGGGCGGTCTGAGTGGGCCGACCAAACAGTCATTGCACACTTGAGTGGGCATGCCACTCTGCCCCTGCCCTGCTCCGTGAGTGGATCAGCCCTACCCACCCTCCTGCCAACAAAGGAAACATGCACGATTACATCAGGAAGTTATCATCATGTGATGATTTATCCTCTTCTTGCACTGCTTGAAAGCAGTGGGGCGACGCTCTTCCGCTATAGCGGATGAGCCGCCACTGGGGGTGCGTCATCTACAGGTGCTAGGCCTGGGCGACTTGACCCCCGGGCCTCCTCCGCTACGCGTCCCACTTTCTCCTTACCTGGACATTGACACCGTGGCGCAATCCACTGCACTTTCTCCAATTCTGTGACTCAGCCAGCAGGAGCCTCAGCCAGGTGGGATTTCACAAGCCTGGGTACAGCAGTCGCCAACAAGTCCGCTGGTGAACCTCCCGATAAAGTTGATGCAGCAGGTCCCCCTTAGGCGTGAAGTTGCAGCGCTCCTGCCACACAAGTTCGGCGCAGCTCAGGGGCCTCACCCTCCACAGCGTCCAGCCAGCTCAACTTCATCCGGCCTGTGATGCAGAGAGGCGCCGCCCACCGTTGGTAATCCCCTCCGTGCACCCTGGTGTAGTGGTGGATCGTAGTATGCGATGCTGATCTCCCTACGTTGGTGCCCAGGAGCGCCTCTACCATTCACACCTCCAAGGGGCTCAAGGAGGTCTTCTCACACAGGTCAGCAACGTGTCTCCATGCGACCTGCCAGACTTCACCACCAGGTACGGGCGATCGCTGCGCCTCGATGTCTACCGCCACAGCTCATCGACTCCACAGCTCCTCCGCATCCCACTCCAGGCTCCAGACGCAGGTCCAGCGAGGCATCCAGGCTCCAGGCACAGGTCCAGCGAGGCATCGAGGCGCCAGGCACAGGTCCTGCGAGGCATCCAGGCTCTCATCATGGTCATCCTGGATGTTGGGTGGCTTCAGGGGGTTGTTGATGTGTGCTGCACTTGGCCCTGGCTGCTCCAGTCTGCATTTTATTGTTTTTTTTTGCCTATTTTCTATTGGAGGTCGACTGATAGGCTATTTTTTCCAATAGAGGCAAAAAGAACTCACGTTGGGCTGACTAACGTGTGTTTTTTAGCCGCCGATCCCTGAAGCTATCGCCATGTAGCGATGGCTTGTAAATACGTCCCTAACATGGCGATAGTTTTCCACAGTACACGGCGGTAAGAACTATTTAATAAAATACCATCATAGTCCTTGCAGTTAAAATATGCATTTTTAGCTAGCCAATGACATACTCTGGGCCATATGTACAAGGACTGGCAAAAACTATCGCTAACGTTAGCGGCAGTTTTCCACCAGTCCTTGTACATATGGCCCAGAGTATGTCATTGGCTAGCTAAAAATGCATATTTTAACTGCAAGGACTATGATGATATTTTATTTGTTAGAAGGGTTGGGTGGATTGGACCCATGCCCAAAACCCTAGATGGGGATTGTGTTGTAATCAACTGTAGGTCGCCTGTCTTGGCTAAGCGATTAATCCAAAGTTCTGACTCATTGAATATTAAGGGAACATCCTTCCTCTTGGATTTTTTTTATCAATGCTTACAGCCCAAATTTACAACATGGGATAGCACAAAATATTACCCTCCCACACAACCAGCCATTTCTACTACCAATAGATTCCTCCCTTTGTCTGATCTGGACCAAAATCATTGACTCCAGGGTACACCTTTTTGGACTCTTAACCATCGGCCCCTTGGTTTGGTGGAAGGTCGTATCAGTAAATTACCCATTGAGACCACACCCTCTACCGAGTTGGGACCTTTGCTGAGAGTGCTTAGCTGGAATATTGCTGGTATAAGAGATAAGCTGGTGGACCCATAATGGCTTAAATTTGTCAGTGATTTTGTCATTATTATGCTCCAGGAAACCTGGGCCCCGAGCCGGTTGGCTGGGATGGTTATGAAAGCTTTAGCGTGGCAGCGACCCCCTCCCTTGGTTATAGATCGCGAGGTGGGCTAACCATACTGGTTCGTCTCTCCAAGCAACCAAGGGTTTTTCCAGTTACCTTGAGACACAATCGGATACAAATCTTATGGGTGATTGTCTCTAAAGATTTCCATTATTTTCTGGCGAATTTCTATAACTCTATCAGCGATCCTTGGTGCCAGATTTAGGTCCTCTTTGAAGTAGTTCCTATTTTAGAGGCTGGATCATATGCCTATTTAAAAAAATTTAATATTATAATATGGGCGGATTATAATACTAAGGGGCTGATTCCAATTCGGGCCGGAAATCTCTCCGACCGAGCCGGACTCAGAGAGATTTCCGACCGAATCGGACCCTAGCAGTCCGACCGAACGAGTACGATGCGCATGTATGCTATCGGACTCGATTCGGTCGGACTCCCATTGAAGTCAATGGGAGCCAGTCGTACGACGCGTACACGGGCTCCCATTGACTCAATGGGCACAACGCGAACAAGGGCGCCCCCTACAGCGTGTTCGCGTCGATGCGGGTCGCACCGTGCATGCACGTGTAGGGGGACCCATGGGTCCCCCTGTGTGCGACTCGCGTGCCTACGCTTCCAGGGGGTCCGACACGGACCCCAAAGTGCGGCTCCGACAGCTCCTTGGAGCCAGACTGCGCGAGTCGGTCGGAGCGGTCGCGATGCGCATCGTACTTACCCGGCCGGGGAACGTCTCCATTGCGCGGTGCGAGTCGTCCCCGTGCGAGTCGGTCGGAGCGGTCGGGACCTGCGAATGAGTCGGTCGGAGATTTCGCGAGCGCACGCATCGTACTCGCTCGCCCGGATGCACGTACGATTCGGTCGGTAAATAGGGCTCCGAATCGGATCCGGTAAAGCCGAATCCGATTCGGAGCCCTACCGGCCGAGATCGGAATCGGCCCCTAAGTTAGGAATTAACCCAAATGATTGTAACCCCTTTGTACGCGATGATTCTCCGACCAGTGATGTACGCTCTGATAAAAGGGGATGCAAGCTATTGGATGCACTTGGTTAGGCTGGTTTACAAAACGCTTTGTCTAGGGGGTCTGGCTCGTCCAGGGAATTGCCCACATTTGTAGGACTGGGGAAAGGGACTATTATTGATTATGTTTTTATTTCAAGGTCGCTAGACATTTATGTTAGCTCAGGGATGGCACATGAAACCTGCTTCAGTGACCATAACCCTATAGAAGTTAGGCTAGAAGTAAATGTCAGTTTAGGCGCAAATCCTGCTCCAGGCCTGACCGGTTTTCCTGTCGAACATAGTGGACTTAGGGTGAAGTGGCGCTGCCTTCCAATCCCAATCCTGATTAAGCCTGTAGTTAGTTCTAATTTAGGAATTATTATGGAGCCCCTACTAGCCCTTGGCATATCATCAGCCACGATTTTGAAAGCGTTTGACCAATTAAATAGTTCTACTAACAGCATTATGAGGGATATGTCGAGCAAGCATAATGGGACAAAATTGGGCTGGTTCGACAAAGCATGTAGGCAGGCCAGCATGTACCTGCTTGAGACCCTCATTTCTAAACCTCGTAAGCAGGATACTATTAAGGAAGCAAGAAAGGCCTATAAATTAGCCATTGGGAAGCGGAAAGCTGAGCTTAAAGAAGCTTATTGGGAATGGTTGGTGTCTACTTGTATCACTAGAGATTCTAGTGGTTTTTGGGAAGTGGTCAATGGTAGGCACCCTAATGTGGCCGCTCAGGATGATATAGGTTCTTCCAGCTCTCCAGTCCATTAGGTGGCTCATTATCATAGGGTTTATGATTTGGATACGGTTCTGCTTGTAGCTATGCATAAAGATAGTGGCCTGTACCCTCTTGAGATTAGGTTTGATTTAGAAGAGGTTTATGCAGCTATTGTTAGCAGCCTTCCAACAAAGCTGCTACGGTGCAGGGATTAAAAGGGGGGCACCTGATAGGGGCCCCCAAAGTTGCTTTCCGACAGGCTTTCCATGTCAGAAAGCCCGACATGGAAAGCCTGTCGGAAACCGTCATTGTAATCCAGACGGCGGAAACGCCATCCTCAGGGATTACTTTGGGGCCTCCAACTGGCCGAATGACAATCTGGTTTAAATTCCGACCGCCTACATTGCTATTAGGTGGTCAGAATTGAAATCGAAGATTTTGGTTGGAAAGCCTCCGACCTGCGGTCGGAGGCTTTCCAACCAACATCATAATCGGCCCCTGAGTGTCGAATAGTCTTCTAATCAACATTCCCACTACACATCCACATCCCCCTATTGTCAATGATACCTTCTATCATTACAGAATCCCTACAACACATGAGAACCCTAAAATCGTCCTTCATTCCACATAGGTTCCCCCCAAAATACAATGAATTCCTACTCTAAATAATGTTCCAGGCAAATGTAAAAATGTTCCTGTTTATTTAAGCCTTAGTAGACAGAGGCCTGTTGCAGTATGGTTCGTTACTCCTAATTATTAATAGGCATGCATTTTAGCACTTTGGTAGATAAAGTATTGTTGGTAACATGTTACTTATTCTTTTGTATAGGTTTGCACCTCCAACAAGGCACTGCAATTAAAATAAGCAGAAATGACCCAAGGCCTGGAGACGAAGAAACTGAAGTGGGAGAGTGAGCCACACTTTAGAACATAAGAAGACCAATGACTGTACTGAAGTGGGAGAGCGCGTTGACAAAGCGCACAACCAATAATTCCAGGATGCAGGTAAAACCGGTTAGTATATCACTATTGCAGGCCCTATAGGTCTCAGAGTGTGGCTTTTGTATTCTGCGCTCGAAAACCCAAGTTGCGTCTTCTGCGACTTACGATAGGTGGGCTGAAGTCAGAGGCACGCAGAGAACTAAACCACATCCTCAATCTCAGCCTGGGTCTCCGCTTCTGGATCACTGGCTGCAACCTTGCTCCTCAATACTGGACACAAGGGGCCTTATTTAAATGCTGGCGGAGAGGGAACTCTGTTGCAATGGCAAAGGGGTCCTCTTCTTGCCAACATTGTGATCCACCCTCCCGATATTGAATCGGGAGAACATTGGTTTGACGACAGAGGACACTACTCTGTCACCACCACTGCCTAACATCTCCAATGGCCCGTCTTAGGGGCCGATTCCGATCTCGGCCGGTAGGGCACCGAATCGGATTCGGCTTAACCGGATCCAATTCCGAGCCCTCTTTCCCGACCGATTCGTACGTGCGACCGGCAGAGCGAGTACGATGCGAGCGCACGCGAAATCGCCGACCGACTTGTTTGCGGGTCCGAAGCGCTCCGACCGACTCGCATGGACACGACTCGCACCGCGCGATGGAGACGTTCCCCGGCCGGGCAAGTACGATGCGCGCCCGAGCAGTCCGACCGACTCGCGCCGTCCGGCTCGAAAGAGCAGTCGGAGCCGCACTTTGGGGGTCCGTGTCGGACCCCCCTGTACGCGTAGCCGCACGAGTCGCACACAGGGGGGACCCATGGGTCCCCCCTACCTGTGCATGTTCGCCGCGAGTCGCTTTGAGGCGTACCCGCTGTAGGGGGCACCCTTGTCCGCCTCGCACCCATTGGGTCAATGGGAGCCCGCGTACGCGTTGTACGTCCGGCTCCCATTGACTCAATGAGAGTCCGACCGACTCGAGTCCGATTGCATGCGTGCGCATTGTACTCGTTCGGTCGGACTGCCAGAGTCTGATTCGGTCGGAATTCTCTCCGGGTCCGGCTCGGTCGGAGAGATTTCCGGCCTGAATCGGAATCGGCCCCTCAGTAGGGGCCGTCGGAGGTTTGGCTATATGTCTGCCCACCGAATTTAGGGGCCTATTACGATGGCGGTCGGATGACTGCCGCCTGGCCGGCGGTGGCAACCGCCGGACCTGCGGCGGACATCCGCCCGCGATCGCAAGCCAGAAAACCGCCGGTCAGATTAGGATGGCGGTGGGAAATTCCAACCGCCGCTTTTCCACCGGTTGCCATCCGCTCCTGCCTTGCGGACGGAGAAGGACTGGGATAATGGTGGCGGTGCCGATCTGGCTCCACCGGCACGATTATGATGCCGGCGGGAGCCAGCCTTTCCTCAGCGGTCAAACCGCCATGGAAAGGCAGGCGGAGAATGTCTTCCAGGGGCCCGTTGCGGGCTCCCAATGTGTTGGGGTGGGGGTTGCACTGGGGGGGTACCCATGGTCCCCCCCTACATTTCCCTGTACCAGGTGGCAGGCACTGTGCAGTGCCTGGCACGCAGTGCAGGGAAATGCAGGACATGCTCCTTTTGACATTGCGGCGGTGCTGCGTGCTTCAGCAACCGCCGCAATGTTAAAGCCCGCGATCCGACCACAGCGGTCGGATTTCGAGCAAGGAACATCGTAATGCGACTCGCGGTTATGTCGCGG
Organism: Calotriton arnoldi; assembly: GCA_963921515.1. Lineage (NCBI taxonomy): Eukaryota > Metazoa > Chordata > Amphibia > Caudata > Salamandridae > Calotriton > Calotriton arnoldi. The sequence continues at coordinate 187,098 of CAWUFW010004894.1, read as the reverse complement.
GCCTTGCGGGTGGTCTTTTCCCGTAACCATGTCGGTCGGGGAGGTTTTCCGACCGCCATCGTAATAGGCCCCTTAGATGGGCGGACATAGTCGATTTTCAATGCCCCTCACTGACAGATAAAAACCTGGTGGTGAGGAGTTTCCGTCCCCGCCATGGATGGAAACTCAGATGGCTTGGGGGCATTGCATTTATAAAATTTTCAATAAAGAAATCCTGTTTTCGGAATTTATTTTTCGAAAATAAAAAAATTGTAAGTTTGCCATATGATCCTGTCAACAGCCAAACTTGCAATGCATTGACAGGAACTGCTGGGAAGGCGCTTCCTGCCAATGCTTGAAAATGTCTGCTAGATCAGTGGACATTTCTAAATGCTGTAGGTGGTACCTCTGTCAGGGCCTCTGTCAGGGTGACTGAGTAATTTACTCACCTTGGCCGAGACCCGGCTGCCTGACAGGATGTAAATCAGGCCAAAAATGTCATAAATGACGCTTACAGATGTAGGTATTAAAAACAATTATGTTGATTGTTTTTTAAAGGAATATTGTCTACAATTGTGTCTATTTCCTTTTCCAGGGGCCTCACAGTGTCCCTCTTTGTTGTGTGCATTGTGGATGCACTTCCAACATACTACTGCATACAGTTGCTACATTGATTTGCTGTAGTGCTCGCTAATCCATCAAAGAATCTACCAAACATTTGTAGATGGATCTCTACAATGCCGTTGATTATGTCTTTGTGCTATAGATTGGTTGTTTATTGCTGTTCAAAGAGCTATGACTGCCTCTGACATCTCAATGATGGTATCTGCCAGTGTTTCAAATTCATCACTAACTGTTGCATTTAAAGTAGACAGTCTGTTACTCAAGAGCTGAGTAGCCCTTATGTGTTTTTGCTGTACTCTCAGCATTAATCATTCGAACTGTGAGTCAATTGCTATGCCACCTTCTGCAGTCACTGATATGTTTTCTTGTTATGTTATGTTGTTATGTTATTGGCATTTATATCGCGCACGGCTACTCAAGAGTGTCCCGGCGCGGAAACCAAAAGGAGGGGAACTAGGAGTCCGCAAAGAAAGTTAGATAAAAAGCAGAGTTTTTAGATGTTTCCTAAAAAGTTTAGGATCTTGAGTGGCGCGCAGGTCTAGAGGAAGGGAATTCCAGGCCCTCGCTGCCTTATAGGCCAAAGAACTGCCACCCATTCTGGTAAGGCGGAAACGTGGGATAATTGCCAGAAACTGCGCAGCTGAGCGCAGCTGTCTCCGGGGTACATAAAACCCAAAACGTTTCCTGAGATAAAGCGGGCCCGATCCGTACAAGGCTGCATGTGCCAGGGTAAGGGCTTTAAATTGAACTCTTTCAACCACGGGAGCCAGTGAAGGTCGTGCAGATGTTGCTTTATGCTGGAATTCCTGGGAATGTTAATTAGAGATCTTGCTGCAGCGTTTTGAAGTACCTGCAGTCTCTTCAACTGGTACCCTGGCAGGCCAATGTACAAAGCATTCGCGTAATCAAGACGTGACAGGATCAAGGCACGGGTAACCATCTCCTTAGCTGCTCTAGGTAAGAGGGGAAGAAACATCCTCAGTGATTTGAGGGTGCCGAAGCATTGCCCCGCTAACTTCTTAATCTGAGTAGAGAACCAGAGATCTTTGTTGAACCAGATTCCAAGGTTTTTGACCGGCTGACCCGTGGAGATGGGCAGAGGATAGTCATCCGGCCATAGCGATTCCCTAAACTGAGGAGGAAAAATCCCATACAAGAGGATTTCAGATTTATCCTCATTGCACTTAAGCTGGGCAGAAAGGAGCCATTGGAAAACAGCTGTAAGGCAGGCTCTAGCACGAGCGGGGGATGAGTCATTTTTACCCCAAGTAAAGAGAAGCTGGGTATCATCCGCATAAGCGATGATCTTAGCCCCCAGCTCCTCCGCCAAGTAAATCAGTGGGGTGACGTATATGTTGAAGAGGAGAGAGCTCAGACAAGAGCCCTGAGGTACTCCCGTGGTCACACTTTGGGGAGCCGATGAGGACGGGGGCAGCCACACTTGCTGTGATCTATCTTCCAGGAATGATTTGAACCAGTTCCAAGCTGCTCCAGAGATACCGATATCCGAGAGGCGGGCCAATAGCCGAGAGTGAGGCACGGTATCAAAGGCGGCAGAGAGATCTAATAAAACCAGAGCCGCTCTGCCACCAGCGTCCAAACACTCTCTGATTGCTTCTGAGATAGTCGGTAGTTCTTTGGTAGTTGACCTGGGTCTTCTTAATGTAGGGCACTGCCGGGGGGATTTTAATGAGTGGAGCATTCATTCTTTGAGTGACTGTTGATGCCAGTGCTGGTGATGTGGGTGTTGCTGTGGGGTAAACACTACAGCCATTACAACGCGGCCTTTACTACGCTTTGCTATTTCAACGCATCTTTTAGTTCGCAGGTACCATTACAACGCATGCTATTAAAACGCATGCTATTACAACGCAGAGACCATTACTACGCAGATACCATTACAACGCAAGCATGATGAAAAGGTAAGTAATTAAAATTTAAAGAATTACTATAATACTGTTAATACTTTGGGGCCGATTCCGATCTCGGCCGGTAGGGCTCCAAATCGGATTCGGCTATTACCCGACCGATTCGTACGCGCGTCCGGGCGAGCGAGTACGATGCAAATTCGCCGACCGACTCGTCCGGGCGTCCCGACCGCTCCGACCGACTCGTTCCCGGGTCGAACCGCACCGACCGACTCTCTCGGACTCAACTCGCACCGCGCAATGGAGACGTTCCCCGGCCGGGTAAGTACGATGCGCGCCGCGAGCAGTCCGACCGAGCCGCGCACTCCGGCTCGAAAGAGCAGTCGGAGCCGCACTTTGGGGGTCCGTGTCGGACCCCCCTGTATGCGTAGCCGCGCGAGTCGCACACAGGGGGACCCATGGGTCCCCCTACCTGTGCGTATACGGCGCGAGTCGCTTCGCCACGTACACGCCTGTAGGGGGCGCCCTTGTCTGCCTCGCACCCATTGAGTCAATGGGAGCCCGCGTACGTGTTGTGACGACCGGCTCCCATTGACTTCACTGGAGTCCGATCGACTCGAGTCCGATGGCATACGTGCGCATCGTACTCGTTCGGTCGGGCTGCTAGGGTCCTATTCGGTCGGAAATCTCTCCGAGTCCGGCTCGGTCGGAGAGATTTCCGGCCCGAATCGGAATTGGCCCCAAAGTTTGTTAAATAGTATTATTTTTAAATTTTTTAAAGAGTATTAATACCTGACTATTTATTTTTATAAAGGTGAAATTAAAGTAAAGTTTAAAAAAGAGTAGTAATACATGAGTATTAAAGAGTATTAATACCTGAGTATTTATTTATTTAAAAACATAAAAAGAAATGTATATTTTTATGGTTAAAATTATTTGATAGAAAATAAATTAAAAATTTAAAAAGTAATGGTGTATTTGAAAATAATATTATAAAAAATATAAAGAATAAAAATAGTATAAATTTGGATGTATTAAAATATATAGGTATTAATAGAAAATTAAAAAAAGGAGGAGTGGGATGTAAAAGAAAATATATGTGGAACTAAAAGTTTAAAAAAAAGATGTAATAGAGAAAAATGAATTTGGGTTAAAATTTTAGCAGAAGTAAGAAGAAAAGAAATATAGAAAAATATTAGAAAAATATGAAAAAGGATTTAATTAATAGCAGAAGAAAAGAGCATAAAAAAATATAAATAGAAATGTATAACTTTAAAAAAAAATACATAAATAAAAAAAGACAAAAAAGAATAAATATAATTTTAAAAAAATAGTATATAATAATTTTTTTTATTTTGTATAAATTTACCCAGGAGTTAACTTTGGAGTCTATGAAAGAAATGGTCCTTTTTCTATTTTAGTTGAAATAGAGAGTGTTGCAGATTGAACGTAAGCAACGTCATTCAGTGGTACGAAGGGCAACGGATTAGAAGCATGGAAGATCGGCGTAAAGGTAAGGATTTTTTTAAATTATATTAAAAAAAAGGTGGAGTAATAGTTTCAAATAAGGAGAGAGGAGGGAGGTTAATAGAATTAGTGTAGACATTAAGAGCGGGCACCGGATTAGAAGCATAGAAGATATGCGTCAAGGTAAGGTATATTGAAAAAAAGGTATAAAAAAGCCGGAGACAAATTTAAGAATAAGGAGATTGGAGGGAGGAAAATAGAACTTCTGTATATTTTAATAATGCAAAATGAGAATTGAGTTAGAAATTAAAATATTTTGGTAAAATATGTATAAACTAGTAAATAATGTGTTAAAAAATAGAGAGGTATTAATACTCAGTTTGGATGATATTTAGCATGGTATAAATTATAATCAAAAATTTATAAATTACTTCTCTGATATTTATTTACATACCAGAGATACAAAATATAATTAATAAATGAAAATAAAAATATATTTGTAAAATATATAAAGTGAAAAAGACATTAAAAAAGAACTAATTAAATATTTATAAAATATATAAAAATACTGAAAAATAGATTTATTAATATAAATATTAATAGCATTAAAATAAAGACACATTTTTTGAAAATAGATAATTATTTGAATTTAAAAAACCCACAAGATTTAGGAATGCGTATTTTGTTATAAAATTGGAATATAAAAGAATAATTTTTTTAAAATATAAACGTAACATTTATAAATGAACATGTTTTCCCACAGTATTACATTGGAGTAAATGATGATAATTGTCCGTTTTCTCTTTTTATGAAAATAGAGCACGTAGCCGCATGAACGTAAGAAACGTCATTCGTTGGATCGTCGCACTCTGGATCAGAAGCATTGAAGAGCTGCGTCCAGGTAAGATGATTTAATACTTAATTTAAAAAGATAGTGGTGTTATAGTTTAATGTAAGGAGAGAGGAGGGAGGTTTATTAAAGTAGTGTTGTGGTTTAAAGAAATGTATGTATGATTTAACATGTAAACTTATTCCTACACAGGTAGCAAGTGGAAGGCCCACGTCGGGTCTATTGGTTTCGTAACACTTTTTAAAAAGAAATAAGAAACGAAAGTGTTATGAAACCAATATTTTTAGAAGTTTTAATTTGGTACGACGTGATTTTACAAAAAAATGACTTCTACGCCGTTGATTTAGGAATTTAAATCGTTTTAATGGACACATTTTTTTTAACAACTAATTTGCATATGCGTATTCGTAAATACACGCATTTGGGTTTTTGATTTTGTGGATAATGGAGAATTTGCAAATTATTTGGATTTTGGAATGACATTGGTTTTGTTTCCAACAAGTGAGAGGATTGCAACGCTGGATTACTTGTTGCGTTTTTGGGAAAATCATTACATTTTCGGGATTTTTTGATTGGGTTGGGTTTTTTTGGTAGGTGTGCAGTTTTCTTTATTGACACCAATTTATATGGTTGATTAATAAAGATTATGCCAAACTGTGTCCTTTTTATGAAAAAAAAACACGGGTCATGGATTACTGGATTTAGTTCAATGGATTGTGGAAAAAGGGAAGACTCTTGGAGAAAAAGTGGATTTTAAGAAAGAAAAAGAGTCGAAAAAAGAAGACATCGAAAGGTAAGAAACCCGAATTTAAGATTAATTTGAAAAATATTTTAAGGAAAATACCAATTAAATTAGTGTGTTTGATGGTTAAAACAGGCAAGTAACTTGTTAGTGGGGTAAGTATAGGTTAGAAATGGGGGATGTGTGCAATATTATCAAGGTAGTCAGAAGCCACCATCAACGAAAATTGTTGAATTCCACCCAATAGTCTCTCAGACATTTCCTTGGTTCTTCTAGAGATTCGTGGGTTCAGACTACCTGTTAATGATTGCGAAATTCTCATTTCTTGGAAACTTTGCTCCTTCCTCAAAATTTCCAAAAAATGATAAAAGTTAGGATGTGGTTAACCAATTGATTTATTGAAGGAGTTATGCCATCACTCAATGGCATTATTTGTTTTTGCTCCTCCCTCTAAGCAGGTCGAGTAGCAGTTCCACCACTTCACATGCTAACGCGGCTTCCTCCTGCAACCTGACCTGCTTAGATGGCCAATCCATGTGTCTTCAAAATAATTTAGAAGGGGTGTCAATTTGTCTTCATTTTCTGTAAAAAATTCCGAATCAGTAATAGATGTGTAGTACTCATCTACACTGTCAGGAGGAACAAAACAAAGTACAGTTAGTTTTATAAGTTCAAATTGAAGTTTACTGTCTGATATAAAATCTTCAAGTAAGGATGTTTTTTGTATTTTATGCCAAAATGCCTGTGAAATGTGAAAAAAACATCCTTGAATTTGGGTATCCGTGTACATTTTTGTAATAGTATTAATCATAGGTAATTCAAAATCAATTAACACTTTTCTAGGACTTTTGTTCATTTTTTTTGATTTAATCACTGACAAACATATAGGGGCCGATTCCGATTCGGGCCGGAAATCTCTCCGACCGAGCCAGACCCGGAGAGATTTCCGACCAAATCGGACCCTAGCAGTCCGACCGAACGAGTATGATGCGTTCGTATGCTATCGGACTCCCATTGAAGTCAATGGGAGCCGGTCGTACAACGCGTACGCGGGCTCCCATTGACTCAATGGGTGCGAGGCAAACAAGGGCGCCCCCTACAGCGGGTACGTGTCGAAGCGGGTCGCGCCATACATGCACAGGTAGGGGGGACCCATGGGTCCCCCCTGTGTGCGACTCACGCGGCTAGGCGTACAGGGGGGTCCGACACGGACCCCCAAAGTGCGGCTCCGACTGCTCTTTTGAGCCGGACGGCGCGAGTCGGTCGGACTGCTCGAGGCGTGCTTCGTACTTACCTGGCCGGGGAACGTCTCCACTGCGCGGTGCGAGGCGTGTCCGTGCGAGTCGGTCGGAGCGGTCAGCTTTCGCGAACGAGTCGGTCGGTGCGGTTGGGTCTCGCAAACGAGTCGGTCGGAGATTTCACATCGTACTCGCTCGGCCGGACGCACGTACGAATCGGTCGGGAAACAGGGCTCCGAATCGGATCCGGTAAAGCTGAATCCGATTCGGAGCCCTACCGGCCGAGATCGGAATCGGCCCCTCAGTGTGCGTCGAAGTTTGTTTATCAGGCAGTAAACTGTACACTAAGGGGACTACTGTATTATTAATGTAGGCATGAATAGTGTATATTTCGGTGAAAGGATGAGGCGTGGATTTAAACGTCCCATCCATGATCCAAATATCACTATTCTCTAACTTAACAAGATTACGGGGCGTGCTAAAGATAAGGATACTTTTAAGAGGGTTTTTGTTGTCATCCAAAATAAAGGGTTCGTTAGTTACAGTTACAGAAAGCTCAGGTGGAATATTAATGTCAGAGAAAGTTTGGGGGGTTACACGTTGGGCGTTACTTGCCTGTTTTTTACGCTGTATAATTCGGCGTAGATTGTGGGGTCGATTCCGATCTCGGCCGGTAGGGCACCGAATCGGATTCGGCTGAACCGGATCCGAGTCGGAGCCCTTTTTCCCGACCGATTCGTACGTGCGTCCGGGCGGGCGAGTACGATGCGAGCGTGTGCACTTCGCCGACCGACTCGTTCGCGGGTCCCAACCGCTCCGACCGACTCGCACGGACGCGCTCGCACCGCGCAATGGAGACGTTCCCCGACCGGGCACGCATGCGCGCCGCGGCAGCAGTCCAACCGACTCGCGCCGTCCGGCTCCAAGAAGCAGTCGGAGCCGCACTTTGGGGTCCGTGTCGGACCCCCTGTACGCGTAGCCGTGCGGAAGTCGCACACAGGGGGGACCCATGGGTCCCCCCTACCTGTGCATGTACGGCGCGAGTTGCTTCGCCGCGTACACGCTGTAGGGGGCGCCCTTGTTCGCCTCGCACCCATTGAGTCAATCCGAGCCCGCGTACGCGTTGTACGACTTGCTCCCATTGACTTCAATGGGAGTCCGACCGACTCGAGTCCGATAGCATACGTGCGCATCGTACTCGTTCGGTCGGGCTGCTAGGGTCCGATTCGGTCGGAAATCTCTCCGGGTCCGGCTCGGTCGGAGAGATTTCCGGCCCAAATCGGAATCGGCCCCTGTGTATTGTGGGCATAGAACTTGCTACATGTGCAGGAATGTGTTGTGAAACCTCCCTCAAAACTGAGCCACAGGTTTCATGGGAGGTGGATGCAAGTTCTTTCATTTCGTTAATATTTTCTCTTATCTCTATCTCCATTGCAGAGGCAGAGTGGTTATGGTCTGAGGTTTTTACTACAGTGTCACCAAGAGTAACCACTCTGCCTCTGCAATGGGATGAGTAAAATTGCACACACCTCCAATGACACCTGGGCTCAGTTAGTCTCTCCTTACAATAAACGTGGCCACGGTGTTGCAAAAGTCGGTTGCCTCTGCTGGATTTGATGTGTTTTGCAAGATTTCTCTCAGCCATAATCTGAAAAAAAATATATAAAAGAAATAAAAAGAAATTAATTGATTTGTTACTTTTTAATATAAACAAAAAATCCTATAAGTAAAAAGTTAATGCACAACAGTTTGGAGATCAACTTATTATAAAGAAACAGGCATAGGGTTAATGCTTTTTGTTGTTGTTTACACCTCTTTTTTTTACCTAAAATTGAAGTGTGCTTTTTTATTAAAGATAATTGAGAATTGTTAAGCTTACCTTTTAGAGGATTGAATTTGCTTATTTGAAGAAGATTTCTTCTTCTTGTTGTTTTTCGGTTTTATTTTTGCTTGTTTCGGAAAATTGAGATTTCGTTTGCTGTATTACATCTGCAAAATGAGGAGATTTGATAGGCTTTACATTTCTGGAAAATTAATTAATTTCAAATTTTGTTTTAAATGCTTGTGCACGATAAACAAGTTCCATTGTTGAATATTTAGGCTTGCCTTTTATTGTTTCCTATTCTGAAAAAGACTGCTTGTGCACTACATACTTTCTATGATGCAGATGAATGTTAAATTTAATATGCACTTTATTTATGCATTTACAAGCTAGAAATTGTTCAATGTTTGAAAAATGTATTATTTTACCTGGAATCTTGTTTGAGCTTCTTGAATATGTATTTGTCGTGTGTTCACTTCTAGTGAAGGTATTATGATGAAAAGATTTTGAGAAGATTGAAATTATTAATAATTTTTTAAAGGTATGTTACCATTGTTAAAAGATAGAGTCAGTTTACCTTGTCTTTTGATGGGTATTGTTCTGTAATTCTTTTGGCAGGTTTGGATGAACAGGAATTAGTATGTTCTACTTTTTAGGAGTCCTGTTGAGATGACAATACATATTTATTATATTTGCGTTAATCTATACAACATAAAATTTACTTTACACTTATGTTTTATGTTATAACTTTATAATTCAACACAATCCAGCACTTTTCCAGAGCCAAACACCTGTTGGAGTTGGAATAGTTAATTGAACCCTCACCACCATCCAGCACTATCCCTGTGGGTAACACCTGTCGGAGTTAGAATAGTATTTTTTACCCACATCACCATCCAGCACTTTCCCTGTGACAAACACCTGTCAGAGTAGGAATAGTAATTTTGACCCCCAGCACCATCCAGCAATTTCCATGAGGACAACACCTGTTGGAGTTAGAATAGTAATTTAAAAAAAAAAAACTATCCATCACTTTCTCTATGGCAAACACATCAGAGTTAGAAAAGTAATTTTGTCCCTCACCACCATCCAGCACTTTCCCTGAAGCCAACACCTGTCGGAGTTAGACTAGTAATTTTTAAAAACAACACCATCCAGCACTTTCCTTGTGGCAAACACCTGTTAGAGTAGGATTAGTAAATTTGACACCCACCACCATTCATCACTTTCCCAGAGGCCAATACCTGTTGGTGTTAGAATAGTAATTTTTACCACCAAAACCAACCAGCACTTTCCCTGATGAAAACAAATTCAATTGTTGATAATTTTGGCTTGCCTTTTATTGTTTCCTATTTTGAAAAAGTCTGCTTGTGCACTACATACTTTCTATGATGCAGATGACTGTTTAATTTAAAATGCACTTTTTTATGCATTTATATCCTTGAAATTGGGCAATGTTTTAAAAAAGTATTTAAATACCTTGAATCTTTTTTGCGTTTCTTGAAAATGGATTTGTCGTGTGTCCACTTCTTGTGAAGGTATTATGCTGAAAAGATGTTTAGGAGATTGTAATTATTAAAACATTTTAATGGGTATGTTACCATTGTTTTACTTGTTTAAATAATAGATAGAGTCAGTTTAACTTGTCTTTTGATGGGTTTTGTTGAGTAATACATTTGGCAGGTTTGGATGAACAGGAATTAGTATGTCCTCCTTTTTAGGTGTACTGTTGAGATGACGAAAATGTTTAAAATAATTTGTGTTAATCTATTTAACATAAAATTTAGATTACCTTTATGTTTTTGGTTATAACTTTACAAACAAATACCATCCAGCACTTTTCAAGAGCCGAACACCTGTCGGATTTGGAATAGTTAATTTGACCCTCACCACCATCCAGCACTTTCCCTGTAGCAAACACCTGTCGGATTTAGAATAATATTTTTTACCCCCAACATCATCCAGCACTTTCCCTGTGACAAACACCTGTCAGAGTTGGATTAGTAAATTTGACCCCCAGCACCATCCAGCACTTTCCCTGATGAAAACACATCTTGGTTTTAAAAGAGTATTTTTAACCCCCTCAAACTTCAAGCACTTTCCCTGAGGCCAACACTTGTCAGAGTTGGATTATTATTTTTGACACCCACCACCATCCTTCACTTTCCCTGTGGTCAACACCTGTTGGAATTTGAATAGTAACTTATAAAACCAACACCATCCAGCATTTTCCCTGTAGCAAACACCTGTCAGAGTAGGAATAGTATATTTGTCCTCCACCACCATCCAGTACTTTCCCTGTGGCCAACACCTGTCGGAGTTAGAATAGTAATTTTTACCCCCAACACCATCCAGTACTTTCCCTGATGAAAATACATCTCGGAGTTATAATAAATTTGTAAACCCCACCACCTTCCTGAATTTTCCCTGTTGCAAACACCTGTCAGAGTTGGATGAGTATATTTGAACCCCACCACCATCCTGCACTTTCAATGATGCAAAATCCTGCCTGAATTTGAATAGTAATATTAATAACCAACAACATCCTTTACTTTCCCTGTGGCAAACACCGCTTGGAGTTGTTATAGTTTTTTTTTTTAAACCAACCACAATCTTGCACTTTCACTTAGGCAAACAGTTGGAGGTTTTTGAATAGTATTTTTTTCACTCACCACTATCCTGACATTCACCAGAGGCCTACTCAGATGGAATTTGAAATAGTTATTTTGCGCCTCAATACCATGCAGCACTTTCCTGAGGCAAACTCTTCTTGGAGTTATAATAGTAATTTTTTTATACCTCAAGGTCCTGCACTTTCCCATGGGCAAACACCAGTCGGAGTTTGAATACTATTAATAACACCCATAACCAACCACCTTTTTGGCTGAGGCAAACAAACTTTGCTTTTGGAACAGCTTTAAAAAAAAAAATACCATCACTTTCCCTGATGGTTTAAATCAAATTTATTATTACACTATCAAGTTCAATATTTATTAAAGAGGCAAACTTCAGTTGATTTTGAAAAACCATTTTTAGTCACCCGTCTGCTCTTTCAAGGGACATGTACATTGCTTTTATAAAATATCATATATAAAAAATGTTGTTTTATTATAACAATTCTTAAATAAATTCTATTTTTTTATAAGTATTCATAACCATTTCTATTTTGTTTAACTTACTGATTAATGTATTTTTTTCCGGCTACTCCTTTTGAATTCTCTTGGCTTTCACTTTAAAAACTGAAAATCCTGTTTATTAAAGAATAAAATTGTATTAATTATTTTTATGAATTATTTGTACTCATTTCTCACATATTTTTTGTAATATTCCTGTTAGTGTCACTTACTTTAGACTGGAGATGGCACTGTTTATCCGTTGAACGGGTCGTTGTCGCTCTCCTTTTCAAAATGCGTGTGGATACTGTGAAAGTCAGATCTCCACTGTTCTCAAAATGGTGGACAGCTAGTTTTATATGAATTTGTGGGGTGAACGTAAATTTAAAGCAAAATATGTTTCGAAACGGAATTTTTACGCAATTTAATTGCTGACAAAACGTTTAATTAAATTGATATGTTTTAAAATCAAGTTTATTGCGATAACTACTGGAATGTCAGCCATTTTTTGTTGTTGACGGGTGATTTACATTCATAGAAATAGTGGAAGGACTCTCGTTTTTTTGTGTGTTAAAATGGTGCGTGAAATATATTTAATTTATAAATGTGTTTAAAGTTATAATTAATATTTTACTGGTTTTTCTTCATATATACGTTATCTCTCTTAATATTTATCGTTTTCTTTTTTTTTTCAAATTTTTAAAAATTCGGATGTATTAATTCAAATTCCCGAGTATTAATTTTAATGCTTGAGTATTAATTATAATACCTGCGTATTAATTTTAATACCGGTAATTTAATACACTCCCCCACCCAAAACCCCTATTTCCCTTGCATCCCGTCCCAGGGGTTAGGTTACTTTTTAATTTAAAATAAATATTTTTTATTTAAAAAATGCGTTGTAAAAGTATGCGTGGTATTTGGATCCGTTGTAATGTCATATTTAGTGTATTTCTATACACATGCGTAGTAATGGTATGCGTACTAAAAGATGAGTTGTAATAGTATTTGCGAAGTAAAAACAGCATTGTAAAAGCATGGGTTGTATTGCTTTTCGTTGTAACGTCATATATTCTTGCTGTGGTAACTGCAGTAGCACAGGTTGTTTGGATTTGTTCAGGGCATGTTACAAGTACATTAATAAGAATATCTTCAAATTTACTAGGCTCTGCAACAGCTAAATCCTCTTTTTCAATCTGTAATCCACCTGCTTCCTCAGGTCCAGATACAGTGGGGTCGATTCAGATGTTGGCCGGAAGCGCACTTAACAGTATTCGTCCGGAAAAAATACCAGCCGAACGCGTGTTTTCCGACCGACTCAAACACTCTACCGAACGAACAAGTACGATGCGCATAACAGCCCAGATTCCGAGCGAGCTGTACTTACCCATTCTAGCTCCTGTTCTCCGCCCGAGCCGGATCCGTAAACGCCGAATCGAGTCGCACGGAACTAAATACACCGCACCTTCCGGCCGGACTAGTACGATGCGTCTTCCGTACGCGCCGAACTCGTCGCTACGTCCGGCACGTATGAGCATCCGGGAGAGCTGCACATAAGCTCCGATTCGCGCCACAAGACGATCCACGGCGACAAGACGAACAAGCCAGCGACGAGTACGAGTTGAAGCCACGAGAAACCCAAATGAGACGACCCAACCATGAATCCCATCGCACAGGTCCTACCAATACTCTACATCTATTACCGGGACCGGCACGGACGCGTACGGCGCAGACGGTAAGTCAAACACCCACAACACAAACAAACGACACGTACCCGAAATATGTCACACACACATAGGGATGCACAAATGATGTACACAAGCAACAGCAGAACCATAGGGGTGGGATGGCCAACACCAATGCCATACACACCCATAGGGGATGGATGCCTGCCACTACTACCATCCCCACCCATAGGGGGCTGGATGCCTACCACTAACACCACCCCTACTCAGGGTGGGCTGGTTGCCTGCCACTACTGCCAACCCCACTCATGGGGGCTGGATGCCTACCACTACTACCATCCCCACTCATGGGGGCTGGATGCCTACCACCACTACCATCCCCACTCATGGGGGCTGGATGCCTACCACTACTACCATCCCCACTCATGGGGGCTGGATGCCTACCACCACTACCATCCCCACTCATGGGGGCTGGATGCCTACCACCACTACCATCCCCACTCATGGGGGGCTGGATGCCTACCACTACTACCATCCCCACTCATGGGGGCTGGATGCCTACCACCACTACCATCCCCACTCATGGGGGCTGGATGCTCTACCACTACTACCATCCCCACTCATGGGGGCTGGATGCCTACCACTACTACCATCCCCACCCATAGGGGATGGATGCCTACCACTAACACCACCCCTACTCATGGGGGCTGGATGCCTACCACTACTACCATCCCCACCCATAGGGGATGGATTCCTAACACTAACACCACCCCTACTCAGGGTGGGCTGGATGCCTGCCACTACTGCCATCCCCACCCATAGGGGGATGGATGCCTACCACTACTACCATCCCCACTCATGGGGGCTGGATGCCTACCACCACTACCATCCCCACTCATGGGGGCTGGATGCCTACCACTGCTACCATCCCCACCCATAGGGGGATGGATGCTCTACCACTAACACCACCCCTACTCAGGGTGGTCTGGATGGCTGTCACTACTACCATCCCCACTCATGGGGGCAGGATGCCTACCACTACTACCATCCCCACTCATGGGTGGCTGGATGCCTGCCACTACTGCCATCCCCACTCATGGGGGCTGGATGCCCACCACTACTACCATCCCCACTCATGGGGGGCTGGATGCCTGCCACTACTGCCATCCCCACTCATGGGGGCTGGAGGCCTACCACTACTACCATCCCCACTCATGGGGGCTGGATGCCTACCACCACTACCATCCCCACTCATGGGGGCTGGATGCCTACCACTACTACCATCCCCACCCATAGGGGATGGATGCCTACCACTAACACCACCCCTACTCATGGGGGCTGGATGCCTACCACTATTACCATCCCCACCCATAGGGGATGGATGCCTACCACTAACACCACCCCTACTCAGGGTGGGCTGGATACCTGCCACTACTGCCATCCCCACCCATAGGGCGATGGATGCCTACCACTACTGCCATCCCCACTCATGGGGGGCTGGATGCCCACCACCACTACCATCCCCACTCATGGGGGGCTGGATGCCTACCACTACTACCATCCCCACTCATGGGGGCTGGATGCCTACCACTGCTACCATCCCCACTCATGGGGGGCTGGATGCCCACCACCACTACCATCCCCACTCATGGGGGCTGGATGCCTACCACCACTACCATCCCCACTCATGGGGGCTGGATGCCTACCACTACTACCATCCCCACTCATGGGGGCTGGATGCCTACCACTACTACCATCCTCACCCATAGGGGGATGGATGCCTACCACTTACACCAGCCCTACTCTGGGTGGGCTGGATTGCTGTCACTACTACCATCCCCACTCATGGGGGGCAGGATGCCTACCACTACTACCATCCCCACTCATGGGGGGCTGGATGCCTGCCACTACTGCCATCCCCACTCATGGGGGGCTGGATGCCTACCACTACTACCATCCCCACTCATGGGGGGCTGGATGCCTACCACCACTACCATCCCCACTCATGGGGGGCTGGATGCCTACCACTACTACCATCCCCACTCATGGGGTGGTGGATGCCTGCCACTACAACCACCCCTACTCATAGGATGGGTAATGCATGACACAACTAGCATACTCCCACATAAGGACTGTCTGTAAATTACATCCCACCCCAACACCATGACAAGCGTGTGTGGTCTGTGTCAAATGCATACAACACTGAACATGACATTGAACATACAATGTGACCCCCTAACACATGTGTCACACATAATTGTGTGTGTGGCCTACACAATGCAAGCAGACCATGACCACTGTGGCAATGTGGCCCAAAGCCCCATCACCACAGTGCCCAAAAGGTAAGTGTGTGCTCCATAGCTGAAGCACATTTTGAACAGTGTGGCAATGGGGCCCAAAGCCCCTTCCCCACAGTGCCCAAAAGGTAAGTGTGTGCTTCATAGCTGAAGCACATTTTGAACAGTGTGGCAATGGGGCCCAAAGCCCCATCACCACAGTGCCCAAAAGGTAAGTGTGTGCTCCATAGCTGAAGCACATTTTGAACAGTGTGGCAATGGGGCCCAAAGCTCCATCACCACAGTGCCCAAAAGGTAAGTGTGTGCTCCATAGCTGAAGCACATTTTGAACTGTGTGGCAATGGGGCCCAAAGCCCCATCACCACAGTGCCCAAAAGGTAAGTGTGTGCTCCATAGCTGAAGCACATTTTGAAGAGTGTGGCAATGGGGCCCAAAGCCCCATCACCACAGTGCCCAAAAGGTAAGTGTGTGCTCCATAGCTGAAGCACATTTTGAACAGTGTGGCAATGGGGCCCAAAGCTCCATCACCACAGTGCCCAAAAGGTAAGTGTGTGCTCCATAGCTGAAGCACATTTTGAACAGTGTGGCAATGGGGCCCAAAGCCCCATCACCACAGTGCCCAAAAGGTAAGTGTGTGCTCCATAGCTGAAGCACATATTGAACAGTGTGGCAATGGGGCCCAAAGCCCCATCACCACAGTGCCCAAAAGGTAAGTGTAGTCCTGGTAAAAGCTGCAAAAACAAAACTGCAGGGATTATTCCTGGCCACACAACACCAAACACTACAGTGGCATTGTAGTGCTTGTGTCCCATAGCAACATAGATTGTGTGAGGCAAGCAGTGCAGTGCCAATGACACATCGTTCTGGCCATGTGCACACAAACATCAGCCATGGGGGCCCACATTGTCTACATTCACAAATGACACAATGACAGAAGTGAGCATCATAATGCAGACCCACATATCTGCACCAATGGACACACAAATGTAGATATCCTGTGGAGACTGTAGATGTCAGGTGAAAAAATACCACACCATGGCAGCAATGGGACATACTAACCATGATCAATGTGCTGACTGATGACCTAGCAGTCCCAGGGCCAGCAGGGGAAAGCCGACAAACAACATACAGCCAATGGCAAACTAAAGATATGCCAATGCAGTGGTGCAAATGCACAAACACAAACAGGCAGACTCACACTGCATATCAAACACAACAGGTGAGGGGGTTGTGTGCCAGTGTCCCCAGGCAAACACACAACACATGAGGATGCCAGATTCACTAATACACAGATGTCAACACAGTCACATACAGAAGTAACTCATGGATTGGATTCCCTATGTGGGCAAACAGGCATTGTGAGATGAGAGGGAGCCCAAATTACACATGTCACACAAGCTTGTAGGAACAGCAACAAACACAGCAAGAGACAGAACCACCACAGCACTCCCCAGGGACCCCACATTGTGGTGACCTTACCCTGACCTTGACTGGTAGGTCGCTCCCCCACCACACAGCTCCGTCTGTGTGCCCTGCTGCTGCCCCTGATTGTGCTCGTTTTTTTCCTTCTGTGCCCCCTTGCTGCCCTGATTGTGCTCGCTTTTTCCTTTCTGTGCCCCCTTGCTGCCCTGATTGTGCTCGTTTTTTTCCTTTCTGTGCCCCCTTGCTGCCCTGATTGTGCTCGCTTTTTTTCCTTTCTGTGCCCCCCTTGCTGCCCTGATTGTGCCTCGCTTTTTTCCTTTCTGTGCCCCCTTGCTGCCCTGATTGTGCTTGTTTTTTCCTTTCTGTGCCCCCTTGCTGCCCTGATTGTGCTCGTTTTTCCTTTCTGTGCCCCCTTGCTGCCCTGATTGTGCTCGCTTTTTCCTTTCTGTGCCCCCTTGCTGCCCTGATTGTGCTCGTTTTTCCCTTTCTGTGCCTGTTTCCCGCCGCTGCGCCCTGCGGCCCCGCCCCTCACTGCTCATTCGCTGCCCCATTCCCTGCTCCTCCCTCCCACCTCCCCATTTATGGCGGCCGCTGCGTGGTGAAGAGAGCGACCCCTGACCTTGACTGGTAGGTCGCTCCCCACCACACAGCTCTGTCTGTGTGCCCTGCTGCTGCCCCTGATTGTGCTCGTTTTTTCCTTCTGTGCCCCCTTGCTGCCCTGATTGTGCTCGTTTTTTCCTTTCTGTGCCCCCTTGCTGCCCTGATTGTGCTCGTTTTTTCCTTTCTGTGCCCCCTTGCTGCCCTGATTGTGCCTGCGTTTTTTCCTTTCTGTGCCTGTTTCCCGCCGCTGCGCCCTGCGGCCCCGCCCTCACTGCCCATTCGCTGCCCCATTCCCTGCTCCTCCCTCCCACCTCCCCATTTATGGCGGCCGCCATGCGGCCGCGCAGCGGACATGCGCAGCGGGCGCGCGCTGGCGCACCGAAGGCGCGCTAAGGCAAGCCCGTCTGCGCCCGTCCGCGCCGGGACCGCGCCCAGCGCCAGAACTCCTGGTCCGGGCATCCCCGCGCCCGCCACATCAACAGACGCCGATACGACGCCAGCACCCTCCACGCACTCAACCCCCGGAAAAGATCACGCCTGCTACCTGGCCACCCCGAAGCGCACCCAAGGGCCCTTCACCTGCCGGAACTGTAGCTTCGCCAGCACCCGCCCCGCCAAACCACCGCCCAGGAAAGAACCCAACTACCTCAGATGCATCCTCCTCAACACCCGCTCCGCCCGCAAACACGCCATCGAACTCTGGGACCTTCTCGACTCAACCTCCCCAGACGTCGCATTCCTGATGGAGACCTGGCTGAATCCCGCTTCAGCCCCCGACATCGCCATTGCCATCCCGGACGGCTACAAGATCACCCGCCGGGACCGCACCAACGGAGTCGGAGGAGGCATCGCCATCGTCCACAGGAACACCCTCAGAGTCTCAACCAACACCGACGACACCCTCAGCACCGCCGAACACATGCACTTCCAGATCCACACCGATCCCAACACCACCCTCAGAGGAACCCTCATCTACAGACCCCCCGGACCCCGACCACAGTTCAACGATTATATCGCTGACTTCGTCAGCACACACGCCATCGCCTCCACGGACTACATCCTCCTCGGGGACCTGAACTTCCACCTCGAGAACAACAAGGACACCAACTCCACCACCCTGATCGACAACCTCGCCACCTCGGACTCAGACAGCTCGTGACTACACCCACCCACGCCGCCGGCCACACGCTCGACTCCATCTTTTCCGCAAGCCCACACGTCTCCTTCAACCACACCTCCGAACCCCACTGGACTGACCACCACTGCATCCACTTCACCTACAGGAAGCCCACCACGCACCACCGCACCGAACAAATGCCTCGCCGCTGCTGGAGCAGAGGCACCGAAGACCAGCTAACCACAACCTCGCCCTGAGCCCACCCGCCGAACCCTCCGACCCCGACACCGCCGCCCGCAACCTCAGACAGTGGATCGACGACTGCGCCAACACCTCGCCCCGCTCAAGAATCCGCCCAACAGCCACACCAGCAAGAAAGCCACCTGGTTCACCGAAGACCTCCAGGCCTCCAAACGAACATGCCGAAAACTGGAGAAGATATGGCTCCACGAACGGACAGCGGACAGCTACGCTGCCCACAAGAGCGCCACCCACAGTCACCATCACCTCATCAGATCCGCCAAAAGGGCCTCACTCAAAGACCGCCTAGACAACAACGCACACAACAGCAAAGAGCTCTTCAACATCGTGAAGGAACTCTCCAACCCCAGCTCCAACACCAACGACATCCCGCAGTCGCGAGACCTGTGCGACTCACTGGCCACCTTCTTCCACCGCAAAATTGCCGACATCCACGACAGCTTCAACACCACGACCGCCCCGGCAACCACCGAGACCACTGCCCCCACAACCACCAACCGCCTGCTCTCCTGGACCAACATCAACGACGAGGACACCAGCGAGATCATGAACACCATCCACTCCGGCTCACCGCTAGACCCGTGCCCTCACCACGTCTTCAACAAAGCCAGTACAGCCATCGCGCCCCATCTCCGGAAAATAATCAACATCTCCTTCGAGACAGCAACCTTCCCGGAAAGCTGGAAGCACGCCGAGATCACCGCCTTACTCAAGAAACCCAAGGCAGACCCCAAGTACCTCAAGAACTTCTGACCCATCTCTCTGCTCCCGTTCCCCGCGAAGGTCACCGAGAAAATCGTCAACAAACAACTGACCCGCTACCTCGAGGAGAACAACATCCTGGACCCTTCCCAGTCCGGCTTCCGCAGCAACCACAGCACCGAAACCGCCCTCATCGCCGCCACCGATGACATCAGGACCCTGCTAGACAACGGAGAAACAGCAGCCCTCATCCTCCTGGACCTATCAGCCGCCTTCGACACGGTCTGCCACCACACACTACGAACACGCCTTCATGACGCCGGGATCCAAGAGAAGGCCCTGGACTGGACCACATCCTTCCTCTCCGGCAGAACACAAAGCGTCCGCCTCGCCCCTTCCGATCCAAAGCCACCAAGATCATCTGCGGCGCACCCTAAGGCTCCTCCTCAGCCCAACGCTGTTCAACATCTACATGGCACCCTCGCCCACGTCGCCCGACAGCACAACCTCAACATCATCTCCTACGCCGACGACACCCAGCTGATCCTCTCCTCACCAAAGACCCTCACACCGCCAAAGCCCACCTCGAAGAAGGAATGAAGGCCGTCGCCGAATGGATGAGTACCAGCCGCCTGAAGCTGAACTCGGACAAGACGGAGGTCCTCATCCTTGGTTCCAACCCTTCAGCATGGGACGACTCCTGGTGGCCAACATCACTGGGAACAGCCCCGACACCCACCGACCACGCACGCAACCTAGGGGTCATCCTCGACCCCACCCTCTCCATGACTAAGCAGGTCAACGCCGTTTCCTCATCCTGCTTCAACACCCTCCGAATGCTCCGCAGGATCTTCAAGTGGATCCCCACCGAGACAAGAAAAACAGTCACCCAGGCCCTCGTCACCAGCAGGCTGGACTACGGAAACGCCCTCTACGCAGGAACGACGGCTAAGCTCCTGAGACGGCTGCAACGCATCCAGAACGCCTCTGCACGTCTTATCCTCGACATACCCCGACGCAGCCACATCACACCCCACCTGAGAGACCTGCACTGGCTCCCTGTCAACAAGAGGATAACCTTCAAGCTCCTCACCCACGCACACAAAGCACTCCACAACTCCGGACCAGCCTACCTCAACAGACGACTCAGCTTCTACACCCCCACCCGCCAGCTCCGCTCCACCAGCCTCGCCCTCGCCACAGTCCCCCGCATCCGGAAAACGACCGCAGGCGGCAGATCCTTCTCCCACCTCGCCGCCAAGACCTGGAACACCCTCCCCACCAACCTTCGGCAGACCCAAGACCTACTGGCCTTCAGAAGACTCCTCAAGACCTGGCTCTTCGATCAGTAGCAGCACCACCCCCTCTTCCCCCAGCGCCTTGAGACCCTCGCGGGTATGTAGTGCGCTTTATAAGTGACATGATTGATTGATTGATTGATTGATTGACACTAGCCTGCATGACAATCACACTGTGATGACAAAGGTAGATGTCATCCACACTGTGAACCACAGCCATGTGTCCTGAGCAACAAACTACCATCACACCTATACAAGCACAAAGCACTCAGCATGGCCTGCCAGCCAAGGACAATATGGAGGTAGTGCCCCAGCCGTGCAACAACTCACATTTGCACACACTCAACGCCACACACCTTGATCTCCACCAATGTGCAGCAGTGAAGCTCACATGGACTGCTGACATTGCACATGCACCCATGACAATCCCAGGGGTGGTGGGGGAAATAAGGTGCAGAAACCCATCACACATGGCCAGTCAACAAGACTTGTGAATGTCTGACACACTGCACAGTATGCCGTACATGGGCATGACGTGAAATCCACCCCAAACAATGGGACCCTGGCCATAGTCACACACCAATGAAGAAGCCAAGCTGACCCACAAAGGACACACATAGACAACTTCCAACATTGCAGCTCTGACCCTGAGGAGTGGCAGCAGTCACACACACAACGTGTCACAATCACTGAAAGCATACACAAACAGAAAATCACATTACTTGTGTAACCAACAAGTGCCAAGAGGAATCCTGACTGTGTCCCATCTGCGTTTGCCCACATCCCCAGCTCTGACAACAAAGACAACTAGGGATGACAACCTCATGAACATTAGTTTGCCATGCACCCACATCCCGGAGAAACCAGGTCCAAGATGCTGGATGAACACAGAACAACTCAGCAAGCATCACAAACAGGATCATCCGTAGGGACACAGCCTGTGTAGGAAAAGGAGAAGGGAACACGCACAGACATGCCTACACAACACACAACACGGGCACAGCCTATATCACGGAATCACGCACTGCCATGAGGGCACTCCACTCCTGTGGCAGGTCAGCTGTGCCAAACCTTGTCTGTGCACGACTCAAACATGTCAGCAGAACACTCGGTCAGTGAGTCAACAACTACAACACACTGAAGGCTCTGCTCATATCAGCCTGGGCACGGGAGTGTCACGTCAGTCATCTGCATACACCCAAGACACGTGTCAAGCAACTTGCACTGTGTACACAGATGAGTCCTCCAAATTTGATGTGCTAAACTGCATGTCCATTGGAGACGGGCACACAGTCAGGGTACTAGGAACATTGGACAGTGGTAAGCCCACCAGATGTGCATCAGTGTAGGACAAAGATGGTAATCTACAAATGCTAAACGTACATCCCTGTGTCAAATGCTGAACATTACACCCTCAGACTGCAGCAAAGGATGCTATAGATCCAGACTAGATTAGGACACATATCCCATGGACCACATGGAGCCCATCACAGCAAAACTTCATTTACCTGATCTGAACACTATTACAACAGCAAATGCATGATTCCACACATCTACATCATGTACCTCCAAAGATTAACCACAAGTAAACAAAAAGAGGCTTTATTCAGCAAGTGTGCAACTCAAATCAAAAGTCCAAAATAAACTAAGGCCAAAGGCCAGTCCAAATATACAGTCCCAACAGGGTGATGTGTGACAACTTGTCAACAATTGCTTGCCTGCACAGGTACGGACAGGGGACATCCCCCTTGGAGGGGCATACAAGGGGCTGTCTGCCCTACATGGAGCTGCCGAAGGAGGTACACAGACTGCTCTCTCAGGGCAGCAGGGGACACAGGGGCAGGGGCTGCGGTGCCTGGCACGAAGGAGACACGCTCCCGAGTACGGGAGCCTCCACGGACCTCAGGAATGAGAGCCAATGGGAGGGCGGTGGTGGTGGTGGTGGTGGTGGCGGGGCCAGACAGACTAGCTGGCCTTTGGTGGCTGCTGAGACCCGCCTCCACAAGGGAGTCATCCTCCGAGCTGCTGTGGTCCTCAGCTGAGGTGGATGGTGCTGAGGACTCCTCGGTGTGGCTCCCCTCGCCCTCCGTGCCACTGGGTCCCTCTGACCACTCGTCCGATGCTGACCCAGTCTGGCTCCGCTGCTCCTCCTGGTCCGTGGAGCTGTCCCCTTCTGTGGCCGTGGATGTATCTGCAAACAATTAGGGAAACAGACAAACATCAGTCACCTGCACTGACCGCACACACCACAGTAAGTACAGCACATTACAGAGCAAGCCCTGGCATCCTTAGTTGAACATTGCCTAAAGTCCTCACACAGATTCGGGGAAGCCAATTGTCAGTCTGTAGGTCAACCATGGGACTCACACCCCTCCTGCCCTTGCACCCATCTGTCTGGTGCCTGTCTGATCGTAAGACCCCAGTGTGGACACATGCACCACCTACACAGTTGTTGGACATTGCAGGGAACACGGTGAAGTATGTGAACATGCACACATCACATCTCTTGCCACTGAGTCAGTGCAGGTGTCCGGATAAAGGGATGGCCAGAGTCTAAATAGAAATGCATGTGATGCATACCAGCACCAGACACCATGATGCACCCATGTCCGGATAGTCAATGCCACAATGGGGTGCATGTTGCACATGTCACTCCCCTGCAGGATCAGTCTCAGGAAGTTGAATGCCATGACACAGGAATGCGTGCAAAGTCATACATTACTGTCTCAAGTCACATGGCCATGGCAGCCAGCCAACAACAGCCTGCACTGTGTCACAATCCGAGGGCATGGGGAATGCAAGTTATGTGACTGACAAGTGCACATGTCCATCCCACAAATACCACATCATCTGTACTACTATTTGTCCACGTCATACCAACTGGACATATGGGGGACATGAAACACAACTCTCTGAATATGAGCACCTCACAGTGTGCTGTGAATGACAATACAGCTGCCTGAAAGTCACAGTCGCAAACACCTTTGTGCACAGTCAAGTGATCAGACACCTATAAGTCACAGAAGTATTGTCTATCATGGTCACATCTCAGATGGCATGCTGAGCCCTAACCGATAAACATACCAGTAGTCCTGACAACGAAGACACAGCACAATGAGACAGAGGCAGACACCTGAGGGTACATTACACTGATCACAACATGCCAGATGATACACGGGAGTGGGAGTACAGAGTGCATTGCATGCCCTGGAGTAGGCATTACTGTCCAGCTCCACCTGTAAGAGGGATGAGTCCTGGACAGTAGGCAGGTGGCTAAGCATGTGTGACACACTGGATACACATACTCCTGAGGCCCAAACATTGTTCCCACCAGCAGCATGGGTGTGTGCCAAATTCCCCAGGGACATGTGGTGAGTCAGTGCAGCAAGCGGACCACATATCAAAGTTACACCCAGATTACATGTCAGAACTTAGGCATTGTGTAAGCAATTGACCCACCCATGAATCGCACAACATAGTCACGGGAACAAATGCTGTCCCCCAGCTTCAGCAAAGCTGAATGCAATGACACAGTCCCCAAATGACACCATTTCCTGACTATAAGGGCCACACATATGCGTATCAGAGGAGAAGTGGGCATGTCACAAATGAGGGACATGGGTCCTGGACCACATGACTGATGTACTGTGGAAGTTTAACCAGGCCAGAGGAGGGCACATAGCATGTCAGACAAAGTGCACAGTGCAGTCATGGACTCACCCCTCCTTGCTGCTGTCTGTCCTTCAGCTGCCCATCCAGGTCAGGGAAGACCACCGCCAGGATCCGGAGCATGTGGGGGTCAGGGTCCGGTGTCCGCCCCTCCTGCGAGGAGGCGACAGCTTCAGCTGGACCCTTGCGATCCTCCGGGTCCAGCCACGAAGGTCCTGCCACCTCTTCTGGCAGTTGCGGATCCTGCGCCTGTAGACCCCCACGGATCTTACTTTCCAGGCGATGGTCAGCCAGATTTCCTGCTTCTGGTGGGCATCAACCTGTGAGGATGACAAAGTGAAAAGGCCATTACTACACATGCAACATATACGTGCATCACACAGTTGGATATACATGTCTCAATCACAGGGGCATATGATGTACACAGGCAGTGCAACAATGGCTATGAACAGTTTGCCAGCAGTCACTACATGGTATCATTGCATGGGAAGTAAACCTAGTTGGAATGCACTGTTACTGCACTGTACCAGTTCAGTGCATGTAACTACACACTTTGGGGTGTGACAACTACTCAGTGGGCATGCTAGCCAGTGGTGTGCACACTGAAAGCCCTGCTAGTCAGACAACATGCACAATTAGTGAGGCAGTGGACAGCACACTCACCTGCTCCCCTGGTTTCCCATACAGCTTGCTCTACTGTGGAAGGAGGCTGTCCAGCAGGGCCTGGTTCTCCTCAAGGCTGAAGGCTGGGGCTCTCTCCACAGTACGTGCCATTGCAGGAGCCAGAGGATGCATAAACAGCAGCAGTGTTGGTGGCAGATGTCGTCCTGGAGCATGTAGTGCAGGCAAGTGAGCTCTCAGGGGAACAGCCAGCATTATATGTGTGCTGCAGAGGCAGATACTGTCCCATGTGTCCAAAGTGATAGGTCCAAGTCGTTTGCATCTTCTGAATCTGACCAATCCATGGAATAGCAGCACTAATACACGCCCACAGCATCCTTCAAATCTTCAACTTCATGACACCCATGATTTTGCAACATTGTTGTGGCTGGCCAACTGAATTCACTGCATCAGACTCGTTGGAGCTTCGAAAATGCGTCCGTTGCCATGCCAGGCCCCAGCCAATGTGTGCGCACCGCTCTGTCCACTGCTGTGCAACGCGTATTTTGGGATACAACGCGTACCCGCTCACATACAATGCAATGGGCCGTGCGGGCACACCGATCGGTACATTGCTGTTCAACGCGTACCCGGGATACAACGCGTACCCACTCACATACAATGCAATGGGCCGGCCGGGCACACCGATCGGTCCATTGCTGTTCAACGCGTACCCGGGATACAACGTGTACCCACTCACATACAATGCAATGGGCCGGCCGGGCACACCGATCGGTCCATTGCTGTTCAACGCATACCCGGGATACAACGCGTACCCGCTCACATACAATGCAATGGGCTGGCCGGGCACACCGATCGGTCCATTGCTGTTCAACGCGCACTCGGATACAACGCATACCCGCTCACATACAATGCAATGGGCCGGCCGGGCACACCGATCGGTCCATTGCTGTTCAACGCGTACCCGGGATACAACGCGTGCCCGCTCACATACAATGCAATGGGCCGGCCGGGCACACCGATCGGTCCATTGCTGTTCAACACGTACCCGGGATACAACGCGTACCTGCTCACATACAATGCAATGGGCCGGCCGGGCACACCGATCGGTCCATTGCTGTTCAACGCGTACCCGGGATACAACACGTACCCGCTCACATACAATGCAATGGGCCGGCCGGGCACACCGATCGGTCCATTGCTGTTCAACGCATACCCGGGATACAACGCGTACCCGCTCACATACAATGCAATGGGCCGGCCGGGCACACCGATTGGTCCATTGCTGTTCAACGCGTCCCTGGACAGGTCACACACATATGTCACCATGCTGGTCACTGGTGAACCTATGCCAGCCACATATACTTTCCAGGGACTCAGCGGCACACCTACAACACCACACCCAGTCCACACTGTATCTAAGGCATGTGTGGCAGCATAACCTTATCTGTGTATGGGGGTGAACATGTGGTTTTTGGGGTGGCATTTGGGGGCAGACACACCCAGGCTGTGCACGTGTTCATGGGGACAGGGTCCTTTGTGTGTTGTGCACCTGACCACTGTTGTGTGCAACTTTTCATTTATGAGTATGTGTCATGGTCACATTTCCAGGTTGTGTGTGTGTATGACATGTCACATACCCCCAGGCTCACATGTGGGAAGGCATGTACGTCACAGGGTGGCCCATTGCCACAATAGTGATGTCCCTCCGCAGTCTGTGTGCATGTTGTGTTTCACATGTCTCTGACTCCATGTGCACAATGGGAGACAGTCTCCATCCACGTGGTTTGTGCATGAACTTTGATGTTGTGTGTGTGTGTGTCACAGACGTCCATGTCTGTCCTGCAGAGGCTACAGGGGCCACTACCTGTGGGTGTCATGTTAGTTTTTCTGACGTGTACATGATACGCAATGTCATGCCAGTGTCCATGTGGCAAGACAGGGTCCCTGGGAATCTACCTGTCAATGAGCTGTGATGCCTGTGGAGCATCTGTCCAGACATGTCACTGTGGTATGTGTGTGGAACATGAGAGCAGTAAATGGGTACTGTGACACAGCCTAATGGTTTCCCATAGCACACCTTGGAACCTGTTGTCAACACTTGTTGAACAGAGATGTTAGATGATGTCCATGTAGGTGCCATATATGTCCAAACAGAACGACACACACATCAAGTACTTGTGTTTGTTAATGATGTATCATGTGAAATTGAGTATGGTGAACGGCACATAGTTGGGGTGACTGACAATCTTGCTTTCTTCACCTATGCACTGCAGGGCTCCTGCTGTCCATCGACCATTCCCAGACCTGGCAACGATGGTGGAACGTGACAGCATCCGACGGTACCGCTTCACCAGGCAGCTGATTGAGGATTTAGCAGTGCGGTTGGACCCACATTTGCAGCCTGGCCGTCCGTATCCTACAGCGCTGACCCCCAAGGTGAGGGTGATGGCAGCCCTACACTTCTTTGCCACCGGTACCTTTTAACACACTGTGGCGACTGCCGGTGGGATGTCACAGACTATGTTCAGCCGTGTGCTACGCAATGTTTTGGGGGCAATGTTGATATACCTGAACCAGTACATCTATTTCCCAACACGTCAACGACTCACTGACGTCAAGAGTGACTTCTATGCCCTGGGGAGGATGCCACATGTAATTGGCTCCATTGATGGGACACATGTGGCTTTGATACCACCACAGGCACATGAGCAGGCATACCGGAACCGTAAACATTACCATTCGATCAATGCTCTGGTGGTATGTCTTGCAGATATGACCATCACACATGTGTGTGCCCATTTCCCCGGTTCGGCACACGATGCCTACGTGATGAGGAGTAGTCGCATCCCGAGGATGATGTCACAGATGCCGAACCAGCGTGCCTGGCTTGTTGGTGTGTACTGACTTTGTACCATTGTGTGTGTTCTGCTATGTTGTTTTCCACACACATTTTCAAATCGGCTAATGTCCAATTGTCTGTCTGTAGGTGACTCGGGATACCCCAACATGCTGTGGTTGCTGACACCCCTCAGGAACCCTGTGACACCAGCCCAGATGCGCTACAATGAGGCACATGGTCGGACGAGGAGGGTGATTGAGCGGAACTTTGGTCTCCTGAAGAGCTGCTTCCGCTGCCTGGACAAGACAGGAGGGGCCCTCCCATATGCCCCAGCAAAGGTGTGCAAGATTGTCATCATCTGCTGCATGCTACACAACCTGGCAGTGCGGAAGGAGTTGCCTCTCATCCTGGATGACGATGACCAACGTCCGCCACCTGTGGAAGATCCTGGCCTGGGTCACGATGCCAGTGAAGATGATGATGATGATGATGGTGATGTCCGCACACAGCTCATCACCAACTTCTTCAGCTGAATGTGAGTCTCCAGAGGGTTGTGATGTCAATGATTTGAGTTTGCATGATATGTGTGGGGGATGCTCTGTTGCTGTTTGAGTGTGGCCATGTGCTACTTGACTGGATGCGTGCAGCGATGTGTCCTTGCAGGTGGTCTGTACTGCCCAACAGTGTTGACATGCTAACTTGGTTTTGTGTAGTTATCTCGTGACATGTATTAGACATGAGTATTGCCGTTCTGTGCTGTTCTTCAGTGGTTTTGACTATGTGTCATGTCTGTCCTTCACAGGGTGCTGCCGGAGTTGTTTGATCAACTTGGATCCCACGAATCCATGAATCAACTTCCAAGGTGGAAGCAGTCGTTTCCCTACAGGTGATGTGCCACACACCCCTGGACTTTCTATCTTCTGCACTTTTTGACTTTGTGGCCACAGCCAGGTTGGATTAGCTAGCATTTGTAGTGGAAACAACATGTTGCAAATGTGTAATAAACCTGTGCTTCACTTTGGGATGTGCGTTGTCTGTGGTCACACATCTGACTGACATTTGCTTACTGCACCTGTAGTCTAGTTGACAGACTGTGAATAGGTGGCGTGTCTGTGCATTCCACTGTATTTAGTTGCAACATCAGTATAGGTGATGAGTCTGATGGCCCTGGTGTGTATGTGTTGTGTGGCCCTAGTGGTGTGTCTCCCTCATATGTGTCACGTCGCCATGACTGACATGACGGTGTTGGACTTGCTGTAGCAGTTAGCATGCACAGTGTAATTTTTCTGATCACCATCTCCATGACAGAGAGCACGTTGGAATCACAACAGAGGCAGATATGGTGTATTGGTGAGTTTATTTACATACAGGTGTGAGAATGGTGCAAAGGATGGTGGGTGCTGTACATAGAAATTGGAATCCAAAGTTCCCATGTGATTTGGAAGTCTTGGTAGCTGAAATGTCCAGAGTAAAGTCCACAGTCATCTGATGAATTTGGCCAACTAGAGCTCCTCATGTCATGTGGGAGAGTTGGGTTGGCTTCGACAGGGCGTGCAGTTTGCACACAGAGGAAAAGTTCCAGAACAGGTGTTGGCTTCCTGGGGGATGTAGATGGCCATCGGCCTCTCAGTTTGGCCTCCTCGGACGGCTCCTCTTCTTGGGGGGGAGACCCTCAGGTGCAGGCTGCGGCGGTGCAGGGGACTCTCTGCCAGAGTCCTCCTCCCTCCCTGTGGCATTTGCAGTTGTTTCACCAGCAGATGTTGTGGGCACACAGGGAGGTGAGGCCATGTTGGTGCTGATCTGGCGGAGGCATGTCAGTATGTCCCTATGCACCGCTGTCAGTTGTTCCAATGTGTCCCACTTGGACTCCATGCCAGACATGTGTGTCTCGACACGTGACATGTGTGTCTCGACACGGGACATGTGGGAGTCCAAGCGGGCATGATGGGCAGCCTGCTGCTGTTGTATGTCCTTGAGGATCCCCACTACCTGGCTGACCTCTCCGGTGCTAGTCTGGTACGCATCCGCGATGCGTGCCAGTTGTGGGTCATCATGCAGTCCAGACCCCTCTGCAAAGAGCGACCTATGTCTACCACCCCTCCCACCACCCCTGGCGACACGTGCAGGACCTGCGGTGGCACGCACAGGTGACCGTGGGCCCACTTGGGTGTTGTTCCTGGGCTCGTTGTCACCAGCTCCAGTTTGGGTCTGGGTCCCTGCGCTGTTGTCATCTGTGGTCCTTGGTCTGTCCATGTTGGCAGGGGTAGCCTGTGTGTTGGCAGTTGTTGGAGGGGTGGGTGCAGGGGTGCAGATGTTGGTCCTGCTGGTGCTGCATGATGACTCACACCGGAGGGTCCAGCTGGTTCTTCGCCATCCGAGGAGTGCAGAGGCTGATCCACACCAGTGAGCTCAGTGTTCCCCGGAGCCTGGGACAGGGACTCCTCCTCGTCTGCTGCTGTGTCCCCATCATCACCTGTTTTGGGGAGAGACACAGATTGTATGTTATGTTTCTACTGGCATCAATTGTTCAAACACCTGACAGTTGTGACTGTACCTCTGGATGTGGGCCTGGACATTGCATTCTCCTAAATTGTGACAGTCAGAGAGTGATATTGGTGTAGCACATTGTCCTGCCAACCTGTGGCATGTCAATGTGAATGTTGAGGTGTGTGCATGACCAGCATTGGTGGTATTTGCTTGCCATCCGGGCCTCCTTCTCCCCCAGCCCAGTTATCCCACCATGAAGCGTGCTTCCATTGCAGGGAGTGCAAGTTGTCTTTCAGGATGTCAGTCAGTGGTGTTCTGCTGTTGGTTGTTGCACAGTTCCCAGCAGGGCCTTGTGCTCCCCCAGCAGTACCCAGTGTCAGCCATCTTGTGAGTCCTTTTCCACTCCCTGTGATGTGAGCATGGTTCAGGGTGGTGTTGTTGGGCCAATTGTGACGCTGACCAACATCTGTGACTACCACTCCCATCATGCTGTTGCCTCCACCCCCTTCCCAGCATGCCCATCCTTCCTTCCTTTTGACTCTGCTTCCCTGTGGGGTGGGGTGCCTGTGCTGACAGGATGGCTGGGAGTGTTGTCCTGGCAGTTGTTTGGCTACAAGTCCCAAGAGTGTCCCTGTGCTTCACACAGCATAACCCAGGGTGGTGGTTCTTTGTGGGATCTTCAGTTAGGATGTGAGGCATTGCATTTTCCCAGGTGGGTTATGTGGAGTTAGTGTTGAGGGTGTGTGTGAGTGGAGGTGCTTGTAACTATGGTCAGTGCTGTGAGTCCTCCTTCCCACCCAGCCACATATCCCACCATGGAACGTGCTTCCATTGCAGGGAGTGCAAGTTGTCTTTCAGGATGTCAGTCAGTGGTGTCCTGCTGTTGGTTGTTGCACAGTTCCCAGCAGGGCCTTGTGCTCCCCCAGCAGTACCCAGTGTCAGCCATCTTGTGATTCCTTTTCCACTCCCTGTGATGTGAGCATGGTTCAGGGTGGTGTTGATGGGCCAATTGTGAGGCTGACCAATATCTGTGACTACCACTCCCATCATGCTATTGCCTACACCCCCCTTCCCAGCATGCCCATACTTCCTTCCTTTTGAGTGGACTTCACTGTGTGTGAGTGTGACAGCAATGGCAAGATGGCTGACAGTGTGGTCCTGTTGTTTGTTGGTGCCCAGTTCCCATCAGGGCCTTGTGCTCCCCACAGCAGTACCCATTGTCAGCCATCTTGTCAGTTGTTTTCCACTCCCAATATCTGTGACTACCACTCCCATCATGCTATTGGCTACACTGACTTGACCAGCATACACAGAATTCCTTCCTTTCAGTGAGCTTCCCTGTGAGGTGGTGTTCTAGTGGTGTTTAAATATCTGGGAGTGTTTGTTGGTTCTATTTGTGCCACTGCCTTGCTGTATTTGTTGTTAGGTTTGTACATGTCATGACACAGTTACATATCACTATGAGATGGGAGGTATTGTGTTTGTCTGACTAGCATTCATATCTTGGGATGAATATCTTTTGGTTGCTGTGTATTTGCTAAGGGTGCATGGTTTGCCTATCCCCTTGACTGTGATGTGTGTGTGTTGTCACACCATATTGTGTATATTAGTTGTGTACTCACCAGGCTCTGGGATGTCTGTTAGTCCGTATACGCTCACGGGTGGTAGGATGGCCCGCACCTTCTCCCCCCAGGGCCTGAGGTATACTGGTTTTGCAGGAGGGCCACTGGATGAGGAGGTAGACCTTTTTGAGTAGGTCCCGGAACCTCCTGCGCACATCATACCACCTGTTCTGGATGTCTTCCTTTGTGCGCAAACATGGTGATTGTGCGTTCACCCTGTCGACAATCCTCGCCCACATCTTGGTTTTCTGCGACATGGGGGTCTGTTGTACCAATGTACCAAACAACTGTGGCTCTACCCTCAGGATCTCGTCTACCAGGACTTGAAATTCACTATCTAGGAACTTATGGTTCTTCTTTGGGGGCATGGTGATGGGTGGTGGTGGTGATTGATGTGTGTGTGTGCAAGTGGGGGGGGTGTGAGTGTAGGTTTAGCTGGGTGTGTGTGAGGGTGCTACTTGTAGGTGTGGTAATGGTGTGTGGCTTGTGTGATGTATGAGCTGTGAGTGTGTCTGTGGTTGCTGTGTGATGGTGTTGTGTGCTGGCAGGTCAGTGGAATTTGCAAAGGATCATGGTAGGGATTTGTGGCCTTTATGTAGGTGGAGTTGGAGGTGTGTCCTTGTTCCATTTTTTTTTCCTCCCTGTATTTATTGGCTTTGTGGTTGCTTGTTTGGCCCTTTTTTTCTGATTTTCCTTGGTGTTTTTGGTGCATGTAGGAGTCGTTCTTGTGTCCGAGTAGGACGCTGCAGTTGTCTGGTGCGATCTTGTCCGACTCGTTCCCGCTGTGTGTCAGCTAGGTTTCATATGCGGCGTACGAGTCGGTCGCGTAGTATTGGGTTGCTTCGGCTGGGTTTTGTATGCGTGTCGGTCGTACGGCTTGTGCTCCGGGCGAGTCGGTCGTATTTTGCACGCACAGCATCGTACTATGCGGGTCGGAGTTCGCGGGTACGTTTCGTTCGGGTTCAATCCGGGTGCGTGTCGGTCGGTTCGTTTCGCATGATTTCCCGGCCGGATGGCTAGTTTCCGTCCGGCTCGGTCGGTCGTTTTGTATTCCGTCCGAGTCAGTCGGATTTCACATGCATTTCATCATACTACCAGGGTCGTACGGCGCCGGTCCGAGTCGGTCGGACTAAATTCCCGTACCGAGTCGGTCGGTATGTTTTCCGGCCCGAATCTTGAATGTATTAATACAATTCTAACATCTAATGTGAAACTACTATAAAAATAATATATTGGTTGTAGACATCTAATCAATGCAATACTGCCATTTCAATTTGTTTTATATAAAATTATTTAACATTTTTAGTGATGTGTGTATGCTTGACTCATTTATATAAAAGCTTTTAAAATAAATAAAACATAAATCCTCAAAAAGGTTTGACACATTATTCTTATGTAATCTTATGTATGTACTTAAATAAATGACTACAAATCAACAAAATATAACATATTCTTTTTTTTTTACAAACAATGTCATTTGCAAACTGCATGTCTAATAATACAATCTTTTGGTTATTAGAAAACTGCAAAAGGTCACACTAAAATGGTACAAGATAAGCAAAAACAGACGCATAGTGACATATGCAAAGTACCATATGATAATAATTTCTATATTTACATATTTATATACATGAAGTAAACTTTTACCTTATACAATAAGCACTGTTACAGAGGTATCAGTCCTAGGAACACCAGATACTGTTTCAGAGTGGAATGTGGATTATATCAGTTGCTTGGGGGTCTTTAGTGGAGGTTCACTATTTCTTTCAACACCAGTTTGTAAAGTTTCAAACCTCATGATGGCTGGTTTTTCTTTGGCAAGTGACATGAGATCATACCAATGGTTCCCCAGTACTTCTGTTGGTAACACCAACAGCATTAATAGACTCCTGCATACATCTGCAAAACCGCTTTTGGTTGCCTTTGGAACTGTAAATGATGATTTCCCCCCAAAAATATGATTTTTGTGGGCATACTCTTCAACTAATATTTCAAGGTCAATGCCAGTAAACTTTATTTTTCTATCACTGCTGCTCTCATATCTCCATGTGGATGTTGACTTGCCATTCTGAATGGTTGTAGTTCTGGCCTTTTATCCTTCTCTCCTCAGCTCCAGAGCACAACAGAAACCTGTACTTCCAGAACTTCCTGGAATTTATGGTGTTGAAGGTGGCCGTCCCTAAAATGGTCTAAATTTTTGAATCACAAATACTGATTCAGTATTACTAAAGAGTGAATATTACTGATTCGCATTTTACACCCATGAAAGTAAACGGTACAAAGGAAATTCGAAAATAAGGCCTGAATTACAAAGGGAACTACGTGTAGGAAAGTTGCAAGTGTATAGTCTTTGCACTCTTGGTGGATTCTCTACACTTGTGGCAGAATTTCCACGCTTGGGGAAGAATCTCTGCATGATGCACTGCAGAGAGAATGCCAAGTGGAGATCCTTCCACGTGTGCAGAGATTCTGCCACAAGTGTGGTGACTCTCCAGAACCACACATAAGTCACTTGGTGAAAGTATTTATCACATTTCATTGGTTAATCATACCATGAAAAGCAGCAAAGAGCAATAATTATAAATTCTTGAAAGTATAGGAGCTTAGTGTATATCCATTAAAATACTCTACTCCTGCTTATTATTATGTATACAATAAAGTCTTATCTGTGAGGGGAGGTTGCGTCTCATTTGACCCCGCCATTCGGAGATTACATCCATTTAATGACTGGAGTGCAAATTTGTTTATGCTGTTTTCCATCAGGATTATTATTAAGAATAATCCTAACAATATTATTCCTGAGTAAAAAAAAATATATTGAATCTGAAGTAGGATTTATTTGTCCCCAGTCAGTTTAGAAATGTCATCAAATACCTGTACTATTAATTTTTTGTTTCATTGCAAGTCACAAAAGTATGTTTTAAGTCAGCCAAAGGGGATGGCCATTGAAAACAAGCCGACCTTTGACTTCATCCTCAATTCAACAAACCTTTAGGTGCATAATCTACATTTTGAATAACTTCATAGTGATTTGTTTTAAGATCCAGAAATACTGACAAGTGGATTATTAGGTTTAATAGAGTTCTTCATAGTATCACTGATGATGTATTTACCAATTTTGTTATACCATTTGTTGGCAAGGAAGTATAAATTATCTAGCTGATTTTGTACTAGTGACGCATACACCATGCCAAACAAAACCTTTGTATTGGTACTCCTGAGTAACTTAATGAGTGGAATTCTAGAGAGCATAAAATTCTGTTAAGACTGGTGTGTAAACAACTACCTCATCTGAATATAATTAGAATTACTGTACCAGGAATAATATACTTAACTGCAAATTCATTAAAAGTCCATAACTGGACGGATTCAAATTCCTGCACAACAAATTGTAATCTGTATTTGGACCGTAGTGTTGGGAAATAATGATGCAAAATGTTGGATAACCAAGGTTACTCTAATAGGTACACGTACCTAGAGATGTTAGGGGCTGAGAGTGTATATACCATTTTTTCCCAATATCAATAGGGTCTTTAAGCGTGTACACTTGATAATAGGCTGTATTGAAAACACATATTTCAAATACTGTATCTATGTATAATAAATACATTTGCTAAGAACCTTGATTAGACTGGAGCACAGAAACACACCTGTGGGTCTAGGGTCATCCAACATCTAGGGAAATCTTCCAACCCCAGCCATTTTTGAACACTGGGTGGGGGCTTGAAGGGATGCCTCAATTTCTCCGTAAACAGAATGTCCTGTACATTTCAAAATGATAAAAATGCCCTCACATTTCTGTGATGGAAAGTTCTGGAATTTGTGGAGAACACGAAAACTTCCACCACTCAATGTTCCCACGCTTCCAACAATAAAAACAGTACGAGAAATGTGTGGGTGGAAAGTGTTAACTGAAAGGAACAGGCCAAATGTGCCACTGCATGAAGTCATTATAGTGTCATATAGTGTTAATGTGGCCTTCCCATGGTCAAATTTCTTGTCTGTTCCTGTCCAATGAAATAGACCAAACAACACACATAGGGTACCATTTTTACTGGGAGAAGTACGGTAACATCAGATGACAGAATTTGTGCCATTTGCCTGAAGATTTCTGTTACAGAAAAAGGAAAAAATGTGTGATTTTTTTACACCCACATTTTGACTAGCGCAGGGAATTATGAGCAATAAAATGCATTGCACTTCTGACAAGCCACATCCCCACGGATTCCCCATTGCCTTTAAAATTCACAAATATCTGTGGTTGGTAGGTTCCCATTGATGCTGACTGACTCTGCACCCATACTCCACAGACATCCCCTTAGAATCTCTATCATCAATCTCCATCATCAAAAACATTCCCTGTTACCTTGCATGCATTCCTGATCCACCCATGAAAAACCCACCCATGTCTGGTAACCCCTCAGAAGACCTAGAGCAATGCAGACCTGGGTAAACCTTTGGAAGGGATATGATTTTGGGCAATAACTTATTTTGGGAAGATTTTTAAAAAATCAGACAAACATTATCTTTAGAGAAATCTTGTGGACAGCCAATCAGGGTGAGAGAGGTCTGACACAAATAAATATTTTTATGCAGCCTGAGGTGAACTCTGTGACCAAAGGATTGGTATCCTAAGCTGGGATTTTACTTGTAACTGCTTTCCACATTTTGAAAAATGGACTACTGGTAGTTTATTGTCTGTGAGTACTCTGAACCCATAGAAAATCTATTCTTCTGATACCCTCAAGCTTTGGAAACCCAAAAGAACAAAACCAGAGTCAAGTCCTGGAGAGGATAAAGGATATGCACCTGCATGAAGGAGACTAGAGGGAATTAATGTGTTTTAGAAAATAAATTGCTACAAATGTGAAAAACATCATGTTCAGACTGTGATCCTAGCCAGCCAGTCAGGGCAAGAAGGTTTGGCTTGCGCAAATATATACCTTGCCAAATGAGTTTATCATTTCCAAGTGTCCCAGTCTATCTTCAGTCTGCAATGAATATTGATGTGAGGTTTGCTCCAATATATAGGCCTGAGAGTTCCAAAAAACATATAGGGGCAGATTTACAAGCCCCTTGCGCCACTTTAGCGCCGCCGTTGCGTCACTTCTGTGACACAACGGCGGCGTAAAGCCAGCGCCATGCTGCAGGGTATTTACAACGTGACGCATCTAGGGAGATGCGTCACGTTGTAAAGCCCTGCGCCACATGAAACCTGCGTCAGGTTTCATGTGGGCGTTCCGGAGCAGGGGGGGGCGTTCCGGCGCAGGAACGCCTCGCAAAAGTGGCTGAGTGAAATCTACTAGATTTCACTCAGTCACTTTTCCGACCCCGGTGCGTCTAAACCTTGCGCCTGCATGAAGCAGGCGTAAGGTGTGACGCACCATGTGCAAGATAGGCCGGGTCGGCACAGTGCTGGAGTTGCGTCGCGCCCGCGACACAACTCCAGCACTGCGCCAACGTTACGACGGCAGATGCGACACGCATCTGCATTTCCTTGCGCCATGATGCGCCGCATTGTAAATGCGGCGCATCAGTGGTGGCGCAAGGATGGTGATGCGTGTCGTAAGTTTCCTGGCGCATC
Source organism: Calotriton arnoldi (assembly GCA_963921515.1). Lineage (NCBI taxonomy): Eukaryota > Metazoa > Chordata > Amphibia > Caudata > Salamandridae > Calotriton > Calotriton arnoldi. The sequence continues at coordinate 149,188 of CAWUFW010004894.1, read as the reverse complement.
CCTGCTGATTTGCAGGGATGCGCCAGGAATTGTAAATCTGCCCCATAGTTTGTTTGGGTGCGCAAAGAGACAAAAGAGCTGCAAGTGCCCAAGAACAAAATGCTGATATTTTTTAAAAAGCTCAGACCTATAGGTCTGCAAACACTTAGGCAACGGAAGGGTTAAGTTATTGTGATAGAGGTGGCCAATATCTTTATCTTCTAAATCTGTAGTAAATCATGCTTAACTTGTGGTTTTTTCAGCTTGCAACATTCGTTTAACCAAGATAAACTCTGTTACAACTCTTATTGAACTAACCTCTTGGTTCAAATAATTTATTATCTCTTCACATCCTAGTCAGGGTGGTGTCAGGATCACTTGCTTGGGCTAGAAGATAAAGTGGGCTAGGCAATCTGTCAGAAAGCACTAACCATTGTAGTCTGGATATAACTTGGCATGGGGAAATGTTAATTATTCCAGTGTAATTCGAGTAATTTCAGTAATTACGCATTACACTAATGATGCGAAATTATGAGATTACTCCAGCATGAGTAATTAAGAATATTTGGGACAAAAATTCTATATCAGGAGCAGAGGAACAATGAACTAAGAGAGAGCAAGCAACTGCTGGCTACTGCTGTTCATGTCCTGTAGCATTTAGCGCTATTTTCTCAGCACGAAATGCATCCTCCAGCAAATTCTGGTTGTGAGGGTGCATTTTGCACTAAGAAAATTAAGCTAAATGCTGAATTACGCATCTCACACAATTATCTATAATTATATGTAATTTTGCTGTAGTTATGAGTGAGTAGTTATGCTAGAGAATTATGCCCAGTCCTAGATATAATGGGAGTGATGTATGCTTCTAGACCTCACCATATCCATTACCAAGCCAATACAGTTGCAATATGTTAGTTAGCAGCGGACTCTGTGAAAGGGGAATTGGATAAGGTTCTTACTCATTAGTTCTGCTGGGTATATATTTCAACTGGTCGTAGCAGTTATCTAACATAAATAACATAAATAAGACTGTTAGTACCCATGAATTATACCACCTCTAATTCTAGACCTACATATATGGGATGATATACATTCAGTGTATCTCTATATCACTGGCTTTCTTTAGAAGAGGAACATCTAATATTTCTGAAAATTAAAGACATAGATTAGCGTCTCAAGTATATTGTAGCATGTCCTTGTATCACTTATAACATAACCATAGCTAACTTTAACTGAAATTACGCCTTCAACTCTTGAGGCGTACAGTAAGAAGTTCTGGTTAGGATATCTGTCAACTGAAATACACAACATGCTGATTTACATTAATTGCCCTCCTTGACTTATCAATACCTAAAACACAATGGGCCCGATTCACAAAAGTAATCTGAGACAAAATCCTAACTTTACGACTTTCGATATTCACAAAGGGCATTTAGTAGTAGTAAAGTTAGGATTTTGTCTTGAGTTTGTCTTAAGTTTTGGTCTTAACACAAAATCCTAACTTAAGTTTAACTTAAGTTTAACTTAAGACCAAAACTTAAGACAAATTTAAGACAAAATCCTAACTTTACTACTACTAAATGCCTTTTGTGAATACCGAAAGTCGTAAAGTTAGGATTTTGTCTCAGATTACTTTTGTGAATCGGGCCCAATATGCATATTGTAGACATTGTAAATGTCTTTAGCTTTAAGGATCTTATCCGTAAACTTCACATAATACAGATCCAAATATAATGAGAAACAATAGTTCAGTTATCCCATTGAAATTGTAGCCAATGTTTCAATTCTAATTCACAATTTATCAAACATAATAGTCTCTCAACATTAGTATTCAGAATTACTTCCTTATCATGATTGCATCCTTAAGATACTTTACAACCTCTTAATAAAAGTGCAAAGCAGTCACAGTTTTTTCTGTTTATTCTAATTCTATATGGAGATTCCATGAGTATTCACTTTTGAATGATTTGAGGCCAATTCAGAAAGGAATGTAAGAGTCCTTCAAATAGTACTGCAGGAGAACCACTTTACATACTCCAAAATGTCTTTGTGAATCCGCAAATTTGTGGATGACAGAGATTAAAGGTGGACAAAAGTAGAATACCAATCAGCAGCAGTCAGTGTGCTAATAAGGCAATGGAGCTGGTTAAATTCCCCAAAGCCCTTCAGATTATGTTTTAAGGTCTAGCAAATGGTCGGGGACAAAAGTGCACACACATAACAGATGATCAAAGGCAAGATACCAAGCAAATACCTGGGAGGCAACCTCAATCTCACTTACTTAACCCATTTCAATATAGATCAAAAGGGAAAAGGGTGATGTGAACAAGGGGGCAGGGCAGTGCTCTACAGGGATGGCCTTGGGTCGCATCATTACAGCAGCCAGTTCCCACCTAATAGAGCATACTGTACAAGACCAGCACTTCCAAGTATCAGACACAGGATCAGTGGTTTTCTGACTTCCATACAGGTAACCATCAGGCTAAATGATACAAACTTCTCCTGGCCTCAAAGTAGACCGTACCCATGCGGCAGGAAATTGATACATGATGCAGAAACACTTACTTGTTTCCATATTCCAGCAGTGCATGCCCGGACTGCCTATTTTTTTCCAGTGGGGTGTTTCCCCTGGTAGTGGGCTGCAGGCTCTGGAGGCTGTTTTTAGGGCAGGGGGCTGCCCCTACTGGCCCTTCTAACTTTCTCCAACTTCCCCAGGAAATGACAGAAGGGATGGGGTCAGAGAGAGAGAGAGAGTGAGAGAAAGAGAGAGAGAGAGAGAGAGAGAGAGAGAGAGAGAGAGCGGGCAGCGCTGGTTTGAATATGTTTGACAGGGCTGCTTTAGGTCCCCTCTCCCGCCTGTAGCAATGGGTTTACCAACCAGTATGTATGCCTGACATGGAATGTGGGTGGAGAGCAGTAGCTGCTGATGTGTCGGTAGAGTGGCAACGAAAAGGTGGGGGACGGATGTATGATGAGTCGAATAATAAAAATAAAAAAACATTTACCTGCTGCATCGCCCTCCTCTCCACTGCAGGCACAGGCTCCCAGAGTCCACTGCGGCCAATCCTGATGCTGCTTTCCTGCTGCTGAAAGCAGTGTCAGGATTGGCTTGAGCACCGATGATTTGTTATCCCAGTTAGACTGCGAGCTTGTGCTCTCCATCCCGGTAACGCAGCTCAGGTTGGAGAGAGCTTCAGTGCTCATGTCGGTTTGGCCGACCTAAGATGGCTGGCCAGACCATCATGTGCACTGAATAGCAATGCAACTACCCCCTCTCCAGCAGGGGCGTAACACAGGCCCCCGCAGCCCCCGCGGTGCGGGGGGCCCCCAAGCTGCAGGGGCACCTTGCAGGGGGGCCCCCTCAAATTTCGTTACGCCACTGCTCTCCAGCCAGTCATTCACCTGACCCATCCCCCAAGCCTCAGCTCCGAGAGCAAAGATCAAACAATAATATACAAGGGTTTATTATTGTAGGAAGGTGGAATCTGACTATATGGTTGCCCCCACTTTTTCCTGGTGTTTTGCTGGTTTATGACTTAGTTGGACTGGGACCCTGCTATTCAGGGCCCCAGTCTATCTGCTCTCTCTAAACGACATGGAGTGCACTCTAGGTGCACTAGTGATTGAATACTGTGGTGCCTTATGAGTCCCTAGTATATGGTACCTTAGGTGCCAAGGGCATAGGTACTTCACAGGCCTACCAGGGGCTGCAGCATGTGTTATGCCACCCCTGGGAAGCAGTCTAAATCTGACACCACAGGCCTGCTACTGCAGCCTGGGTGAGGTGGTGCTAGCACCCCTCACTGAGATATAGGTTTCCTATATCTCTCCTGCACACACATATAAACCTATCAGTCACCCCTAAGGCAGGCCCTATCAATCCTGAGGGCAGGGTGCTTGGCTTCTATGTGAGGGGGTGCCTCTGCATGAGCAGGGCCCTTCTGCAGTTCTCAGAGTCCATTCTCTGGTGCTGTTTGTGGATGCGGTTAAACCATATACTATTTAAGTGCATTATATCCTCGCGGTAAATGCTAACTTTGGAATGGCTGCATCAAAACATGTCGTGTTTGGTGTCAAACATCTTGGAATACTACCCCCCGCCAATCTTGGCGGCGGGGGTAGCATTCCACCCTTCTAGAGGGATAAGACATGTACCTGCTGTGGAAACGCGGTAGAATCCTAAAGAGCCCTGGCATCACAAAATGGATGCCACCAGTCACAGACACTGGGCTGCCCTCCTGCTGATGACCGAAACTCGCAGTGGAGGAAGCCCAACAATAGGCATCCTGTCACAGGGAGGTGTAACCACCTTCCAGACAGGGTTTAGTGTATTGGGGCTGGGTGGGTGCACTCTTAGAGTGCTTTGAAGTCCTGCACTGGGGGAGCAGAAGGCTCCTCTGTGCATATGCCAGTTCAAACCAGCTCAGGGGCTACCTGCCCCTGCTCTGGCGCGAAACTGGACAAAGGGAAGTGGGTGTAGCCACCCCCTCCCTTGACCCTCCCATAGGTGGGGTCATAGAGCTAGTCCTTCCCTCTTTTTAGTATAAGAGGGGGAACCTTGCCATTGCAAAGCAGATAACCCCTGGACGACACTCTACAGAAGAATCCTGGCCCTTCGACGTTCCACTACCTTTGGAAGACAGAAGAATCTCCCTTGGAGTCAAGGAGTGACTCCCCTGCTTGGCAGGCACCAAAAACGACAACGACGGTTGCAAACTACGCCGCTCCCGCCGGAGTCCGAAGTCCCTGCAGCCCAAGAAGTGGATTTCCTGACCTCTCCCAGGCCATCGTGAGTCCCCAGCGAAGCTGAGGCAAGTGGACCCCACGAGTAACGAGGAACCGCGACCCCTGGGTACCCGTGCACTATTGTCGAGTGCAACCCCTTCACAACGTTCTACGAACTTGTGCTTTGGACCACGTGTGGTCCCGACCTCCAGCAGGAATCCCTCCGAAGATCAGAGGCCTACACCGTCCCGAGTGACCGTGGGCCCCTGTTGAGTGATTCCGCCCGAGGTGTCTTCGCGATCCCTTGCCCGCTGGCTTGTGGGTCCCCAGAAGACTTCTTAACCAAACCAAAGGGCTCCCTGGTTGCTCCAGGCCTGCCCTGACTTACCCTCGCTGGGTGAGTCCCTCAGACCTTGCTGGTCTGCGCCATCGACTTTTCTTCATCTCCCCGAGACTTGCGGCTGCCAAGGCTTGTTGGCTCCGATCGAGTTGCCGACACCGCAGTCAGCTGCAGACGTCGAGGGACACACCGAATCCAGCTCCTGGTCGTCGTCGACGCCTCCTGGACCACGTGGCTGAAGAGTCAAGGCACCCGCAACCGACCTGAAGCGACCGACGACGGTGGGCATCCATCTTCCTTGCCCCGGGTCACTGCCAAGTGACTTTGAACACTGTCCCCTCTGCTTTCAGGTCATCCTTCTTCAGAATCCAGGCTTGGATTCCACCGGACACTTCTTCAGCTCCCGCAAGCAGCAAGTCTTCTTTGTTCGCCATTGAAAACGACGCCGCGACCCGACACCAAAGGACACCTGTGCACCCGGCTTCCCTGGGTGAGGTAACTCCAGCACTACGGTGCTCCTGTGGGTGTGGGCCCTAGAACTACTTACCCTGTAAGTGACTTGCTTGTAGGTTCTCCCGAAGTATCCTAAAACTCTTTATTTCCAACCGCGACTTGCCCCATTGAAGTTAACGGCGATTCGCGCCTGTGTATCCACACTGCACGCGTCCCCCGTGGGTCCTTTACTTACCTGCCTTGGGTGGTTTCGTGAGGCCCCAGCACTTCTGAAGGCCCTAGGCCTTGTCTCCTTGCAAGTCGTTGTTTCTAAGTCTCTTACGTAGTATATGGTCTGGTACGCCCCTAGGGCCCCAGCATTGTTTTCTTTTTTCTTTTTTTGACTGCTGACAGGTGGGGTGACGCTCCTTTGCCATAGCGGAGGAGCCGCCGCTGTTGGAGAGGAGAACATGCAGGTACTTTTTTGGTGGGATTAAAAATGGACTTTGCCAATGAAGTGTCACATGGGAGCCCACACAGTATTTTCCTTTAAAAGACAAAACTGGTAATATTAGAAATATTTACCTTGATCTTTGTAGAAGATATATACAGCTCAGGGTGTGTGCCTCAATGAGACAGAATGAATAAGATTTTCTTTTTTAGGATGGTCATCTTTCTCCCTCCTCCCAGGGAGAGGGATGAGCTATATTTCTAAACAAATGTTTTTGGGCAAGTAAGCTATCTATCCTAGTGGCCAAACATCACTCATCATTAGGGCTCTGGTTGGGAAGAGTAGGGAACTGGTGATTACACAGAGTAACAATAATCATTGCATTTTCTTTAAGTACATTTTTATTCCTTGTTGTCCTTATGAACAAAATATTAAACACCTAGTTAAATCAAAAAAGTTGTCCAGTCAGCCTGGTATTTGTACCAGACCCAGAAAATGTTAAAAAAAAATTTAAACTTTGTTTATTGACATTTTCAAATGAAACAGAAATACAGCAAAGCCAGGTCTCTTGCCCAATTAGATTTAGATGTTACATCATAGCATGACAACATATCAAAAGCAATACAGTTCATGAAACAGCTAGGGTCCACGTCACCACCCGCTCCAGTCCTTTTCTTAATTCACAGGTATACATTTGTGTCCAGCGTACAAGTTGCAACGAGGCATGACATCCCACTCCACCTGACTCCTGAGCACTTGACATCATACAGTCTCCCTCATAGTTCCTCTGTGTGTCAGTCTGCCCTCCCCCCCCAACAATTACCACCGAATATGCCACGATTACTCTAATCTAGAGCATCACTTCCTCCCCAGCTGGCGTCAGGTTGCATGGGGCTTTAGCTCGTGTGGTGTCTAGCCCAATCTACAAATGGTCCCCAGATGTCCCTCGGCCTAGCCGCCGATGGCATCAATTCCCAAAACAGAGTAAGTTGCGAGTGTCCAAAAGTCACGTCTCTGAGCCAGTCATCTACAGATGGGATTTTCTTCCCTCCCCAATGAAGCGCAACCCAACGCTTTGCAAATAGTAAAAGCATGGCGTGTAATTTCCTATATCGCACTGTCGTTTCCTTAACATACCCCAATAGGCACTGCAGTGGATTAGGTTCCCCAGCAACCCCCGTGATTTGACTAATAGTGTGACATACTGCCGTCCAGTATTTAGCCAGTCATGGGCATTCCCATGCCATGTGCAGAAATCCTGCCGGAGTCGCCCCGCACCGCCAGCAACACGCATCTAATCGCAGCCCTATATGGTGCAATCTTTCCGGCGTTCGGTAAAATCTATGTAAAAATTTGAAGTGGATAAGTCAAAGTCTGTAATTGGGAGAAAGCGCAGTCAGCTGGCCACAGCAATATTGCCATTGGTCCTCTGACAATGGGACACCAAGTTCAACATTCCATGCTTCTAGTGCCGTGGGTAGTAAAACAGGGGCCGACCCCTGTATGTTATTATATATTCTGGTAATCAATCTGCGTGGGGATGAGCCATCTAGCACATTTTCCAATGCCGGCAGTGGGGGGGGAGCGACAGGAAAGGTGGCGTGAAGTGACCTACAAGCTCGTTTTAATCTATGATATGCAAATTGCTCCGGGAAGGCCACCGGGTGACCATCCTCGGCCTCCGGGGGTGGCCGAAACATCTCCTCCGGATATAGATCACCAAATGTGGCTAGTTCCATGGCTCACGCCAGTCCTGGCCCTATTCCATCTCCTAATGGGAACAGCATCGGGTTGCACACAAGGGGGATTGACGGTGCGTATAAGACAGTGGCCCCAGCTCTTTTCCTTAGCTGGTGCCATGCCCAACGCAGCGCCTCCACCGTATCAATGCCTTCCCGGGGGCGTTTATATTCACCATAGAGTGCTACGTTCAACGGCAGCGGCTTAGCCAGATCCTCCTCTACCTCCACATGGGGCTGAAACGGGGTAGGGTGTACCCAGTAATGTAAAAATTGAGCTTGTGCGCTCCAGGAATACAGCTTCATGTCGGGGGCCCCCAGCCCCCCCTGACGCAACGGCAGTGTGAGCAGTTCCCATGACACCCTGGCTTGCTTCCCCGCCCAAGTGAGAGAGATTAACAAAGACCGCAGGGTCTGAAAAAAAGCCTGTGTCAGCACAATGGGCACATTTACGAACAAATATACAAATTTGGGCAGGACCACCATCTTTATTAAAGCGATACGTCCAGCCAGTGACAGCGGGAGACCAGCCCAAGCAGTTATTTTCCCTTCCAGCCAAGCCATGGCTCGTCCAAAATTGAGATTCCATAGCTCCTGCACATCCCTGCTAATCCAAACCCCCAGATATTTCACTGGCTCTGCCGCCCATTTAAGTGGGAACTCGGAGACACTTCGTGTCGTATTGTCAGTTAACGGAAATAGGACAGATTTCGCCCAATTTATAGATATTCCAGAGAGACCCCCAAATTTAATGAACTCCCGCAGTATGGGATCTAGGTTTATCGCCGGGTTAGAAACATACAGTGTGACGTCATCTGCGTATAGCGATATCAGGAGACTCCGCGTGCTGAAACCAATACCCCTTGCCGTGTGATGTTGCCAAATGCGTGCGGCGAGAGGCTCCATGGCGATCGCAAACAACAACGGGGATAGTGGGCATCCCTGTCTCGTTCCTCGTGATATGGCGAAGGAGTCCGACAGAAGACCATTCACTCGTACCCGTGCCATGGGTTTCGTGTAAAGTAACTTTATCAGGTTTAAGAATAGTGGGCTAAACCCCATACGCTCTAGGATCGCAAATAGGTAGCACCACTCCAGCGTATCAAACGCTTTTGTTGCGTCCAAAAATACAGCCGCCGCTTGGGTCTCAGGGTGTAGGTAGTGCAATATGGAGAATAAGGTCCGCACGTTTTGTGAAGTAGACCTGCCCGGGATAAAACCTGATTGATCAGGCCGCGCAACTAGCGGGAGCAGGGGCTGTAGTCTATTTGCGATCAGCTTCGCAAATATTTTAACGTCTACATTTATTCATGAGAGCGGTCGATAGGAATCCATTTCATCTTCCGGTTTACCTGGCTTTAACAGGGTGATTATAATGGCTTCTCTCATCGACGGGGGCAAGACTCCGGACTCTAGTGCCTCTACATATACATCATGTAACTGGGGGGCCAGTTCCTCCACATAAGTTTTATAAAAGATAGTGGTCAGTCCGTCTGACCCTGGGGCCTTGTTCGAGGGCAGTCCCTTAATAACCTGGGCGATATCCTGTACAGTAAAGGGAGCGTCAAGGTAATCTCTGTGTTCCCTACTCAACCAAAGTGGTTCCAGGGAATCAAGGAATGGTAAGAGCCCCTCCGGCGATATGTTCTGTTTTGTAGTATACAACTCTGCATAGAAGCCAGTGAAGGCGTCCAGAATGTCTCGCTGGCCTCGGATGTGTGTCCCATCAGGGTTCGCAAGTGAGGGCACAAAGGCAGTATTACGTGGTGGGTGTAACATTGCAGCCAGCGTCCTCCCAGGGCGGTCTCCCTCCCCATACCTCCTTGCCTGCGCATGTTTGCCCAGAAATTTAACCTCCCGATCTGCCTCTCCCTCGAACTCCAGAAGCTTTTCTTTAATTAACGCTAGGATCGTAGAGTCTCCTACAGAGTAGAACTGGACCTCCATCTCTTTTATCTGTTTTTCGAGCCGTGCAAGCATACCCCTGATGGCCCGCAACACTCCGGCCTTCCGTGCAATACAGTGCCCTCGAACCACCACCTTAAATGTTTCCCAGAGCGTGGCAACCGAATCGACCGAGCCAGAATTTTGAGAAAAGAAGTTTGTTATGTCCCCCCTGACTGCCTCCCGAAAAGCCTCATCTAGCAAAGCATCTGGCGGCATTCTCCAAGTATACAGCCTTTGTGCAGCGTTTGGCAGCTCCAGCCGCAGAAGACAAGGTGCGTGGTCTGAAAGTGACCTGGGGAGATGCAACGCCTCCTTAACCCACGTGACCGCATCTCTGGAGAGTAGCCAGAAGTCCAACCTGGACCAAGCTTTGTGAAATTCGGCGATGCACGTGCCTTCCCGGACATCGGGATGAAGATGCCTCCAGATATCTACTAGATCCCCGTCCTCTAATATGGCCTTCAGTGTCTCGCTCGCCGCTGGGTGTAAGGCCCTCGATGTCCCCTTCCTGTCGTGCTCATCATATAATACAGTGTTGAAGTCCCCACCCCAAATAATCTTGATCACAGTTAGTGGCTTTCACAATTGCCCATATACGTTGGAAGAAGTCCGGAGAATCGGAGTTCGGGCCATAGATGGCCACCAATACAACCTCATTCCCACTTAAGCATCCTGTATAACAGCAAATCTCCCCTCTGGATCCAGATGAGTCAATCCACCCCTCCAGTCCAGGCCTCTCCGAATCAGCACTGCTACCCTCCTGGCGTAATTTGAGTACACTGAGGAATATGATGATGCCCATCTGTTGTGTTTCAATCGTGGGAAGTGATTCATACTGAGATGTGTTTCTTGTAACATGCATACATCTATCTGATGCCTAATGAGATATGAATGGACCAGTCTGGCCTTCCGGCCGTCATTTATCCCACGAATGTTCCATGTGAGAAAGTTCAATCTGGACATGGTAAGGTAATGTATCCACAATGGAGCTGGGCATGTGGCAACCAGCATCGGGAACCCAGTCTGTCTACAGACCTACTGTCATGCGTTTCTGAGGGCATTACACTGGCAATCTGAAACCAGAAAAAAAAAAAATGTAAATTTAGCAGTACAAATGTCAAATAGAATATATTTAGTGGATTAGAGCGTGTGGTTATCAGAAACTGATTTTGGGCAGGTTTAACGCCAGATTTACACAAGGCAAGAAAATAGAGAACAATGTATTCAAAGGTGATCATTTGAACGGAGCATATCCACACGTGTGCGTCCTAAATGCATGCAGGGGGTTGGTTCGTAATTTTTTTCAGATAATAAATTAAATAGTTTTTTTGTGCTTAAATAGTTGATTAATTAATTAATTGATCATTTCATTCCACAAAGATGCACCTACACAACTTCCTATCACAGAAACCTACTTGAAAAAAGTTTAAAGGAGTCTGACAGAAACTGGGAATCCAGTTTTGCATACCTGGTCTCAGTTAATACTCTCGGGGGCATAAGTACAATCCCCTATCCCCACGGGAACGTCACTTTTTGTGACGTTCCAGCGGCGATAGGGGCCTTACCTTATGTACAAGACAGCGTTAAGCCACTTAACGTGGCTTAACGCTGCCTTGTACATAAGGCACCCTTTCACGCTATGTTTAGCGTGAAAGGGGCGTGCAGTGGGTGTTGCGGTGGGCGTTCCACCGCAACACCCATTGTATTTGACGCTGCCCCCTATGTACAACGGTGGCGTACATAGGAGGCAGCGCCAAAATTAAGACCAGGAAAATCCTGGTCTTAAGTTGGCGAAACAAGGAGAAATGCATTATTACATAAACTAACCTTATTAAAAAAAGCCATTTTGTAACTTTCATGTGTGCTCCACGAAGTAGCACACATGAAAGATACAAAATGGCATTTTAGGATTGTCTATGTGCAGGAAGGGACACCTTCCTACACATGACCAATCCTCCCCTGCACACAGACACCCTTGCACTCTGGTGCAAGGGTGCCTGCATTGGCGCTAAGTTGTTAAACTTAGCGCCATCGCAGGGGGAAACGCAAGGCTACACCACATTCTTGTAAATATGGTGCAGCCTTGCGTTTCAGAAGTGGCGAAGCATGTCGTTAAGCCAAGGAGGCTAACGACATGCTCCACCACTTCCTTGTAAATATCCCCCTCGATGTATTCTGGAATCGCCCAAAAAGTCCTACTTGTGTTGTGCGTTTAATTCACAAGTTAAGTGTGTATTTATGTAGGCTCCCAACATGAAATTAAAATTGACATGCAGTGGATTTGCGTTTTATTAGAAACCTTAGCGATTTGATTAGTCCAGAAGTAAAAATATGAAATCAAGATAACTATGGTAGACAAGAAATTAAACAGGCCTTAAATAGACTTAAGCGACCACATTTCTGCCAACGGATAACTAGATTGTGTCTAACCAATAATGTCTGCAAATCTCTTCCATATCACAAAAACTGTACAATATTAAATGGAATATTTTAGTTTTAAAATACAGCAAATCTTCTAGAAGGTTAATACATACAGCTTTACCTCTTTGATTTCTCACTTCCATTACTTTATTCTTGTAAATGTCAATGGTAATACCACAAATATATTTGTGTTCGCGAAATGATGGTTACTACAGAAACAATACTTTTGATGCTGTTTCTTTTTAAGGATCCCTTGCAAGAGATTGTTTATTCAATATCGGCATATTTAATATCGGCATAACTTGTTCTTAAATTAAGCCGGGTTCAATTTTCCTGCTTCATAACTATGCATGCTTTTCCCAAGTCTGAAGCTATTTTTCAGGCCCTGGGAATATGTAGTGCACTTTACTAGGGACTTAGAAGTAAATTAAATATGCCAATTGGGGATGAACCAAAATTACCATGTTTAGAGGAGAGAGAACATGCACTTTAGCACTGGTTCAATCAATCAGTTTTTATTAAGTGTGATTACTCACCCATGAGCGTCGTAAGGCGCTGGGGTGGGGCTGCAGGTCCTGATGGGCGCTGAGGTTCAGTCGAAGAGCTAGGTCTTGAGATTCTTCCTGAATTGAGTAAGCGATGGGGATAGCCTGAGGTGGAGAGGCAGGGTGCTCCAGGCTATGGCAGCGAGGTACCTCTGGTCCTGGTCTTGCCGATCCTAGGGACGGTGGCAAGGACCAGTTCGGCAGAGCAAAGGTGTCTGGTGGGTACGTGGAATGAGAGGCGGTGGTTGAGGAATGCTGGCCCGGCGTCATAGAGGGCCTTGTAGGTATGTGTGAGAAGCTTGAACATGACTCTTTTGTTGACTGGGAGTCAGTGGAGTTCTTGCAGGTGTTCGGAGATGTGGCTGTGGTGGGGGATGTTGAGGACCAGTCTGGCTGCGGTGTTCTGAACGTTCTGTAGCATCCTGAGGAGTTTCTGGGTGACGCCTGCATAAAGTGCGTTGCCATAATCGAGTCTGCTGCTGAGGAGTGCGTCATTGACCGTCTTTCTGGCCTCAGTGGGGATCCACCTGAAGGTCATTCGAAGCAGGCGAAGAGTGTGGAAATATGATGAGGAGACGGCGTTGATCTGGTAGTTCATCATGAGCGAGGAGTCTAGTATGATGCTGAGGTTTCGTGCATGCTCCATGGGTGTGGGGGGGGGGTTCCTAACGCAACGAGCCACCAGGAGTCCCCCCAAGAGGTTCTAGGATGAGGACTTTGGTCTTGTTCAAGTTGAGCTTGAGGCAGCTGTCTGTAATCCAGGCATCGACGGCCTTCATCCCATTGTGCAAGTTGTTTCTGGCGATTGTGGGCTTGTTGGTGAGGGAGAGGATCAGCTAGGTGTCGTCGGCGTAGGTGACAATGTTGAGTCCGTGGCTCCTGACTATGTCTGTGAGCAGGGCTATGTACACGTTGAAGAGGGTGGGGTTCAGGGAGGACACCTGGGGGACTATGCAGCCGATCTCTGTGGGTTCTGAGAGGAACGCTGGGAGTCTGACCCACTGTGTTCTACCAGGGAGAAAGGAGCGAATCCAGCTCTGCACTTTGTCATGGATGCCGGCATTGTGGGGTCTCGTGCTTAGGGTGCGGTGGGAGATGGTGTTGAAGGCAGCCGAGAGGTCCTGGAGGATGAGGGCTGCTGTTTCTCCCTAGTGAAGGAGGGATCAGATGTCATAGGTGGCGGCGAGGAAGGAGGTCTCGGTTCTGTGTTTCCTTTGAAAACTGGACTGAGAGGAGTCCAGGATATGGCTGGCTTCGATGAACTCGGAGAGTTTGGTGTTGATAGCCTTCTCGATGAGCTTGGCTGGGAAGGAGAGCAGGGAGATGGGTCTGAAGTTCTTGAAGTCTGTCCTGTCAGCAGATGGTTTCTTGAGGAGGGGGTTAATCTTGGCATGTTTCCAGTCATCGAGGAAGGTGGCGGTCTTGATGGAGCAGTTGATAATGCAGCAGAGCGTGGGCGCGATGGAGGTGGTGGCTCTGTGGAAGATGTGGTACGGGCAGGGGTCCGAGGGTGCTCCAGAGTGGATGCTCTTCAAGGTCTTGAGAGTGTCTTCCGTGGTGAGTGGAGTCAAGTTGAGGAGGATCTGTTGGGGGGTGTCGTTGTTGCGTGTGGTGGTGGTGGGATTGATGGGCGGGCCTTTGGTGTCAAAGCTATCGTAGATCTGCTTGATCTTGTGGTGGAAGTAGGTGCCGAGTTTGTTGAAAAGGTCTTGGGAGGCTGGGACTTCTGTGTTCTCGCTGTTGGGTTTGGTGAATTCCTTGACAATGGTGAAGCGTTCTTTGCTGTTGTGTGCATTGGCGTTGATTCTATCTTGGAGGGCCGTTTTCTAAGTGGATTTGAAGAGTAGGTGGTGTGCTGTGATGCAGCTCTGAAGTCTACATGGGCTTCTGGGGTTGCGCTGTTCCTCCACTTCTTCTCGAGCTGTATACAGGTGCATCTGGACTCATAGAGGGAGGCAGTGAACCAGCTGACTTTCTTGGAGTGGTGCTTGCCGGGTGCTTTCTTTAGGGGTGCCAGTGCTTCAGAGCAGTTGGACATCCATCGGTGGAGGTCGGGTGCTGCGGTATTGGCATCTGTGGATGTCGGCGATGTGGTTGTGCTGAGGGTGGTGCTGAGCTGTCCTTCGGTGACCTTGTTCCAGTTACAGTGGGAGGCGGTGGGTGCGATGGTGTACGGTGGGTTTGGTGAAGGCGAAATGAACGCATTGGTGGTCGGTCCAGAGGAGTTCTGAGGTGTGGCTGTAGGTGATCTTTTCGCTGGCGGAGAAGACAGGGCCGAGCGTGTGTCCCATTACGTGGGTCGGAGAGGTAACTAGCTGCTTGAGTCTGATGTTGACAAGGTTCTCCAGAAGGGTCATTGGGGTTGTCCAGGTGGAAGTTGAGGTCACTGAGTAGGATGTAATCGATAGATGTGAGAGCCTGGCGTGCAATGAAGTTGATGATGGTGTCGGTGAAGGGCGGGCGGGAGCCAGGTAGTCTGTAGACGAGGGTGCCGCAGAGGCTGGTGTTGGGGTTGGTCTGCACCTGGAAGTGGAGATGTTCCATGGTTGCCGTTGGGTTGTCAAGTGGGTGGTCTTGCGGAGGGAGTTCTTGTGGACAATGGCGATGCCTCCTCCTGGTCAGTCGGTGCAGTCCTTGTGGGTGATCTTGTAACCATTGGGGATGGCAGTGGCGATGTCCGAGCCCGAGCTGGGGTTTGTCCAAGTTTCCCCGAGGAAGGCGGTGTCGAGGAGGTCCCAGATTTCTGTGGCATTTTTGGAGAGAGCGCATGTTGACAAGGATGCAGCTGAGCCAGTCAGGTGTGCTGTGGGTCAGCTGGGCAGCGGGGGAGCTGGAGTGTGGAGGTGGGTGAGGGTGCAGCTGCAGCTGCAGTTACGACAGGAGAAAGGTCCTTGGGTGTCCTTTGGCGATGCGATGTGGCAGGCGGCATTGCGTACGGTGTTTAGTGCGAGGAGGGTGCTGACGTTGTATTTGTGGATGGTCCAAAAGTCAGGGTCCATGGTGCTGGGCGTAGTCCAGGCACGGATGGGTAGCATGTCCGCTGTGAGTAGTTGCTGGAGGCGGGAAGCGGTAGGTGGGAAATGCGGCACTGGAAGGGGGAGGGCCGGGGGGGTCGAGCAGCGGCTGGGGCAAGGCGCAAAGGAGAAGGGTGAGACAGTGGAGAGAAAGTAATCAAAAAAGGGGGAAAAATTAGAAAAGTAAAAAAGAGTGCAGAGGCAGAGGGGAAAAAGAGGCAGAAAGAGGTAGAGGCAGAAGGTAAAGGACAGAAGGCAGACTAGCAGCAGAGCAAAGATGCTCTCCTCTAACCCACCAGGGATGAGGTGCAGGCAGGTGCCTGCGGGTGGAGGAGGGTCTCGAACACCAACCAGCAAGGGTCGCTGGACCTGCAAGAGCAGCAGCTGCTAGGTGGAGCTGCACAGGGAGGGAAGCAGATCACTGACCATTTCAGTTACATTGCTGGTTAACAGTGGGAAAGTGCTCAGAGTCCTAAGGCCAACAAAAACAAGCTAAAACAAAGTGGAAGAGGAAGGCAAAAACGTTGGGGGTGACCCTGCTGAGAGGGCAATTGTCAGACATGAACTATCTGATCAAGTGTGTCATTGAAAGTACCAACTTTTTTTTCAAAGGTGACAGGGATGTTGTGTGATATAAAGGCACATAGTCACTAGTAAATCTAAAATAACACCAACTCTTTCCATAGCCTGCTGACCAGAAAGCTAGAACAATTAGTTTTTTTTAGATAATAATGACCTTGATTCAAGGGAAAATCTTTGGAGCACTGGACTTGCACCAATATCTAAGAGTTGTAAAGAAGAGAGGGAGTCCATCATCTTGGTGGGCCTGTGCTGCCCGACTAGGAGGAATAAAGGAGGCATTACACTTCCTACGGTGTCTGCTGTTTTCTCTTACCACAACACAAATTGCCAACGAGATCCAACACTGTTCATTGAGACCATGTCCTTCCTTTGCTGTTCCTCAAAGAGTTACTTTGAACACTGCTTAGCCCAACCTCTGACAGGACATGCTGAGTGACTCTGCTGAAGATTGCCGAGGTGGTCGTTGGCATGTCTTTTGACAGGTGGTGCACCACTCAGCACACAAACTCCATTCAAGCAATATTTGGCATGTTTTACAATGTTGATCAGTGCTTGAAATGGAATATGGAAGTGCAGCACTCCTTGACCCAGAGTACCTGTTTGCTGCTGAGAAATGATGTTACTCTCCCATTAAAGGCATTGAAGCAATGCTGAGAAGTGCTGGTACCATCCCTTTCCAATTAAAGGAGTGCAGGTACTTAGTATCTCATAGTACCTGCCACTTAAAGCAATATTTGGATGAACAAAGTGCTAGCTGTAACATGTGGGGATCTGATGCTGGATTTAATTGATTACTTCAATAAACAGTGTGGCACTGCAGGAGTTCAGTGAGTGCGTTCTTTTTATGTCAGTACCACTCACAGAGTTGCACATGATATTATGGGCACATACTCACCTGTGACCGTACCATTGCCGTCTGTGCCCCGGGGAGGCATGTGTGACGATACATGGAGAATATCATAATAGTAACATAGGGGGTGATTACGATGGCATAACAATCGCCACCGCTGGTCATGCCATCGTAATGTGATTTACCCACCGCCATATCACGATGGCGGTGGGTATCGCGGCAGACGGAAATTCCGTCAGCCGCTTTTCCGCCAGTCGGCAATCGTTACGATTGCTGGCCGGGCGGAGCTGGGGCACCTATATGGTGGCAGTGCCTAGCAGGCACCGCCAGCCATATTATGAAGTTTGATTTTCAAGGCCTTTCCATGGCGGAAAGGCTGGCGGTGATTTGATTTGGGGGCCCCTTGCAGGCCCCTGGGGGGCTGGGGGGGTGCACTTGCGGGGTACCTATGGTACCCCCCTACATGTCCATGCACAAGGTGGCAGGCACCGTGCGGTGTCTGCCACATTGTGCATGGAAATGCACAACATGGCATTTTCCTATTGCGGCGGGTGCTGCAGCCTGCAGCACCCGCCGCACTGTTAAAATGCCAGATGCGACCGCCGCGGTGGCGGTCGCATCATAATATGGGTGGCGGGACCGCCGCATGGCAGGCGGGCGGTCCAGTTACCACTAGGATGGCGGTCGGACTGAAGCCCGCCCGCCATCCTAATCAGCCCCATAGTTTCCCCATGGAATACCCATGGTTTTTGACACTGCCCCAGATTTACAAAATCATGTAAATCTGGGGAAGAACCAAATCGTTATGCCTCCCGAGGTGAGGCATAATGAGAAGAAATATCTTTATTTCTCCTAGTTGTTTCCTCTTTCTATGTGTGCTGCAAAACTCCTCTTAGGATTGTTTTTGTGCAGGAAGGCACTTCCTGCACAAAATCAATTCTGCATGCAATGGAGGCACCTTTGCGCCATGGTGCAAGGGTGCCTACGTTGGTGCTAGGCTGCCAAAACGGTGCCAGCGTATGGAGAAAGGACAGGAATGCACCCTATTGTATAGATACGGTGCATTCCTGCCCTTTCACTTTGGTGTATGGCAGCATAGCAAGGTGCCTTGCTGCACTTCCCTATGCCAAAATCCCATAAATGAGGGCCTTAATATGTAGTATGTTAAATCTTTGCCCTGATGGAACCTTTTTCTGCAATACCAAAAAACTTGTGTGAAACATAACACTGTCACCTGAACACGGAGTTACTATACAATACAAAGTTTTGTAACATGTTCAATACCTCTACACACCTATGATGCATCAGGAGCACATGGGTTTTGTAAACACTTACACCGATTAGCTGGACACAGGCTGCACAAAATTAGATAGAAAAGTAATATGGTATTTACCCGCAACTATGTAAACTATAAAACAAACTAACTCACTCATTCGATGATGTCATCAGTGATGTCATTAGTGAAGTCATCAATTATATCATTTGAGATGTCATGAGTGATGTCATAGATCATGTCATGAGTGATGTAATATGTGAAGTTATAAGCAGTGCATGGTGGGGGTGCAAGTTATAGTTAGCCATGCTAACTATAAGTGGTGAATTTCACTGTTTTGTTTAGTTCAAAATGTTAAGGTTGTCACCGACATCTTCATCTCACTATAAATTTGCTTTAACTTTTTCTTCTGTTGAATATATACATATATCACTAGAAATAAACCTTCATTTAATCAGTATCCACCACATAAGGAACAAAAACAATAACAAATTAGGAACAAATTGAAAAACAAACATCAAAAAGCGCATTAGCCAGCCAATAACATTCAACTTAAACCATAATAACCACTGGGGTCTTCAAACTATTTAACACACCAGTATAACAAGAGCACAAAAAACAGCCACATTTTGCACCAACAGTGCTACAACTGGAAGAGCATGAAACTCTGTCAGATTTCCAGAAGAAAACCCAGGTTCAAGAATTCACAAAACTAAATACAAATTACAAGTAAGTAAAATAACCTAAAAACTGCAATATAACTTACAAAGATTACTTACAACTTAACTTAAAATAAATGACTGATACCTACGCTTTCATTTATTTTTCTAAACATCAACATTGCAAAACAAAAAGCCATTCTCCAGACCGACAATGCAAACTTCATAAATGAGAAGCTCTAAAAAATGACTCATATTACAAGTCAGTAAAAGTAATAAAACATATTCCAAACCCTAAACACTAAAACTAACCACAAACCAATCCCCAAACTTAGGGCCTGATTTAGATCCTGGCGGACGGGTTACTCAGTCACAACGGTGACAGATTTCCAATCCCCGAAATATTAATCCCATTGTATATAATGGGATTTATATTTCAGAGGACGGGATATCCGTCACCATTAATGTTGAATCTCTAGGCACCCACTTAGGAGCTTTCCTGGACCTCAGGACAAACAGCAAAGGACTGAACCTGCGCTCTGCAACCTGTGAAGAGCCATGGAGGGCTGAACCTGCCCTCTCTCTTGTACCAAGTCAAAGAAGTGGACTCTAAGAGTCATAAGGCTGACTTCCTGTTAAAACTACATGGAGGGACAAAAAAGCCTGCAATGTTCCAGCTGACCAGGGGCAATTAGACCTGGACTGGACCCTCCTGTTGGCCTCTGCCTGTCACCCTGTGAGTCTCTATGCATCTCCCAATGCCCTGGAGGGCTTCAGAAGTATATTTCTGTGGTGGATTGCAACATAAAGGATGAAAGTCAGAAGTTAAACATTTTTGCCCATGGTGAACCTGGTTAGTGTATCCGACCCGTGCTCCATCGCGATCAACAGCAAATTGTGCCTAGGTCCTGTTCTACCATTACCATTAAATATCAGTGGAACGTTGTGCCTTTTGAAAATTCATTGTCCCAAAAGGACTCCATGCTGCCAGCCAGCGATACCAACTAATCTCCATTTTTGGGCTGATTCAAGCCCAGTGAAGGAATCTGGCCCTCATCCCTGAGGCCCTGATCACAAGCATGCTTCCCACTGTAGACTGATTGGCGCCTCATATGGGTATCCAGCATATTTCCAGCTCAGGCCATTCCCAGCCACCCTGTTCCTGAGGCTTGTCACCAGGGAACCCCTCCTTTAGCAACTGCATTACCTTTCATAATTTCTCTCTCTCTGGCTCATGGTATCCCCCTGAATCCTGTTGGTTATCCCACCATTTACATTGGGATTGAAATGCGGTTGACTTTAAAAACATCATGGACCCTATATGATTGTTGAGAATTTGCTGTACCTGGTCGTGCTGTTCTTGTGGTTGTTATGCACTTATTAATCAGGAACTATCACTTGAGTGTATCACCTTTAAAGAGAGCACCGAACACGTTTCTTTCGCAACAATATCCACTGCACCACTATGTGTCTTGAAACAGTTTTTCATAAACTC
Organism: Calotriton arnoldi; assembly: GCA_963921515.1. Taxonomy (NCBI): domain Eukaryota; kingdom Metazoa; phylum Chordata; class Amphibia; order Caudata; family Salamandridae; genus Calotriton; species Calotriton arnoldi. Next base: position 128,736 of record CAWUFW010004894.1, on the reverse strand, counting down.
CCATGAATACATTCTATTCGATTCTTTCGATCTAAAGTATTCTTACTAGGGGACGGAGTGTTTTTTATTACCATTGCAATCTACATCAAATTGTGTCTAGGTCCTGATCTACCATGATCATTGGCTATCATTGAAACTTTGTGTGTTTTGGTGCTATTTATGAAAAATATTTTAAAAATCATCTCCGATTGCCATCATTGGATCTTTCTCATTTTGGTGTCATTTTGTTTATTAAATGTTACTCGATTTTATGAATTTGTTTTTAGGATTTTTAGTGTTTTGCATTTTGACTTCTCACTGTTTAGGTACTGCATACAAACTTTATACACTGCCCTAAGTTAAGCCCGTCTGCTCTGTGCATAGCTACCAGGGCGGGGAGCTCAAGTTGATATAGTGACTTTAGAGTTTCACTCTAACAAGGGATATGGTAATTACTTGTGGTTATTCACCATCCTGAATTAGCACCCCAGTTTCGTACACCTGATAACCAAAAAAACGTCCGGCAGCGAATGAAGGAGTCCTGGGTTTGCTACACTCATCCTCTGCTAAATCAACCCCTGTAACGATTAATGAAGAGGGATGGAATAGATTACAGAACGTTGTATCTCTCCTCCTACAGCCACTAATGTACAGACTTACTAAGATAGAAGAACAATTAGGTCTACTTGGTTCAAAGTGTGCTATAGGCGGAGGGTCAGTAGCAACAATACCAGGAAATCCCAAAGGGTCAACAATTTTGGGAGTACTAAGAAAGGGAGACACTCTTATGGATCCAGAGCAGCCCCCCCTAAATGTGTCTACTCTCCCACTCCTATGGTTGAGCAAGCCGCCCGATTGGGTAGAGGGGGGTTATCACAGCCAGAAAGTATACCTCCTCACACTCCCCATATGGTTGAGAGGGTTGTAGTGCATGGGTCAAGGGTAATACCAGAGATGGAGGATAATAGTCCTAATAAAATCCAGCTCCTGTATTCCATGGTAGAACCCCCCCTCAGCCCTACCTCTGACCCTGGTCTTAGCTAATGTCCCAGAATTGAGAGAGGACCTGAAGGAATCCACACACCAATAAATGGATAAATCACTGTATTGGTTGAATAAGTATGGAGGTTTGAGCTTAGAAAGGCACGGGGGCCTAGCGAATAACAACATAATGGCAAGAAGAGTGGGTTGGGTGGGCTCCACACACAAAAGTTTAAAAGGAGACTGTCTGTGTATCAGTTACGGGAGGAGACAAGGTTGGAAACTGGATAAATCTAGCTTCATGGAATGTTGCGGGAATTAAGGGAAAGGTGGGCAATACGCAGTGGTGTGATGCTTGGCAAAAGTATGATATAATATGCATGCAGGAGACCTGGGCCACCAACCAAATTGCTATAGATGGGTACCGTTCCTTTCAAACAGAGGCAGTACCCGCATCTGCAGGCCAAGCCAGGGGGGGTCTACTAACATTAATATCTAATACCCTGCCAATAACCTTAAAGACATTTTTGAAGGTGTCTCTCTTTTTTCATCTCTTGTTATTTGAAGGCTCAGGGGGCCAGGATTGGCTATTGATAAACTTCTATAATAATAACTTTGGACCTAACATGAATTTGGTGGTGACTCAAGTGGAGTATGAGCTCGATAAAATGGGAGCTGGCACCAAAGAGAATTTTGCTATTGTGTGGGTGAGTGATTTTAACACTCACTAGTGTAAATACTCTACCACCCCAGTTTGCGGTACTGAGGACATGGAAGGGCCCCCAGCAATTAATTTCATCCATAATGAAAATGCCCAGAGCCTGAATAGGTTTCTGTCCATTAGAAACCTGGAGATAAGGAACAGTCAGTCCGAACAGTCCGGGGAGTTCATAAAAACCTTTATACACAATGATTATGAGTCAACTATTGACTACATACTGACTTCTGATAGCCTTGATGGGAAGCTCACTCAAGTGGAGTCAGTTTTCACCACTTTTAGTGATCACACCATTCTTTCCCTTTCTATAGCATTAGGCTCCTCCTGCGAGAGGCAAACCAAAACAATTGAGACACCGGCCCTAGGAAGAAAGAATGGATACCAACTAAAATGGGCTAGTGTAGATAAGGCAAACATAACCCAGGAAATAGTATCAAAGAACATAGACTGTATACAAAACTGTTTGGACATAAATCTATCTGATGACCTTATCATTCATGATTTCACAAAAGTATTAGAGGCAGTAAACAAGGCTTTAACCCGTAAAAGAATCTCAAGTAAGGCACAGGTGAGGCGTTGGTTTGATTGCGCATGTTCACAATCGCTAAAAGCCCTCCATGAGGCCCTGAAAGAAGTCCCAAGAGATCAAGAGTGGATAAAATCACTCCGGAAGAATTATAAAGAATGTAGGAAGCAGAGGGAAAAAGTCCTGAAAGAAGAGACCTGTGAACAACTAGAAAGGGCAGCCCTAACTAACAATAGAAGGGATTTCTGGAGGGTGGTAAATAAACCCCACTTTAAGGATGCCAGTGATCCAACTTTGGAATCCCATGTGGGAGAGGATGCTTGGGTGGCTCATTTTGAGACAATCTTCGGGTCAGGGGTAACTCGGATGGCGGAGTATCCACCAGCCCCTCCAGAGCACCCAGACCCGCTTGTGTTTACTGTTGAGGAAATAACAAAAGGGTTGGAAAGGTGCAGCAGGGCGAAGGCTCCAGGCCCAGATGGGGTTCCAATAGACCTTTTTCTTGAAGATCATGTTCTATGGGCACCCCTACTGCAGAATGTATTTAATGCCAAAGCCAAGGATGGCCCCTTGGTATCATGGAGCACCAGTGTCATCGTTCCGATTTTCAAAAAGGGAGTAAGAAGCGATCCAGGCAATAACAGGCCCATAACCCTGTTAGATAGCACCTTCTAAACTAATGGGACGGCTATTACTACATCGGTTGGACGAATGGGCTAACGATAAAAATATACTGATTCCAGCCCAATACGGATTCCAACGGGGAATGGGCACAACCGACCAGTGTCTGACTTTAAGCCTCACAATTGAAAATTATACTAGGGCTAAATGGGAAACAATCTACATGGCCTTCATGGATCTTTCAGCTGCATTTGACTGCATAAACCACAGCAGGCTATGGGAGATAATGGAGGCCATGGGGGTGGACCCCCCAATACTCACGTTCATCAGACAGCTCTACTCCCAGACCACCGCCTCGGTGCGGTACGGCAAGGATAGGGCTTGTACCCGTTCGTTCTGGAGCCTACGAGGGGTTAGGCAAGGATGCGTCCTCGCCCCTTTCCTATTTTCATTATACACAAATGGGGTAGAGGCAGCACTGGCGGGTACGTCTCTGAACATCGCAAAATTTGGGTCACTATTGCTGCCTCTGCTTGCATAGGCAGATGATTCTGTGCTAGTGGCCAGAACTGGTAGGGCGTTGCAACACATGTTAATGGCTTATACTTCTTTCATGACTTCCCTTGATTTAAGGTTAATGAATCGAAATCATTTATCCTAATAGCAACTCCAACGGGGCGAAGAAAAACACCATCCTTCCACTTAGGGGCCCGCAAACTAGAGATAGTAGATTCTTTCCCCTACTTGGGAGTCATGTTTGATAAGGGTCATACTTGGGATCCTATGATCAAATATAGGGTGCTAGCAATGGAGAGAAGTATGGCAGACATTACCAGATTTGCTAAAAAAATGGGAACTAAGGGCCAGATGTAGGTGGCCAAATACCGAGCGCTAACGCTGAAATTCGCAGAATTTCAGCGTTTGCGATCGCTATTTGGCTGCGAGCAATGTAGGTGAGTTTAAACCTACTAGCAAAATAAGGAATCGCAAAATTGCGATTCCTTATTTTGCACTTGCATTTAAGGAATCGCAAATTGCGATTCCTTAAATGCAATGTAAGTAGCACAAAATAAAGTGCACTTTAGCCTTAAGGAATCGCTAATTACCACCAACTTCAAGTTGGTGGTAATTAACGATTTCCTTTAAAAAGCACTTTTTGCTTTTTTAAAGTGCCATGTGGCACACATTCATGCCCTTAGGGCATGTATGTGCGCCACATGTGCACACATGCACATTTCAGGGTGCAACAGGGTGTCCTTTTGACACCCTGGCACCCTTGAAATAGCTCCCACTATTTGCGATTCTTTAATAGCGAATCGCAAATAGTGAATATCTTCCCATTCATTCCTATGGGCCTCCTAGCCCATAGGAATGAATGGGTAGGTATTCATTATTAACGAATCTCAATTTGCGATTCGTTATTAAGGAATATTAAGGAATCGCTAATATTTTAGCGATTCCTACCTACATTCAATTTTGCAAGTCCTTAATAGCGAATCGGTAAAATTCGCTATTAAGGACTCGCAAATTTGATTTTACCTACATCTGGCTCTAAGCCCATACGAGTTATAAAGAGCATTTACAAGGCAAAGACAGTATCCCTACCTACATATGGAGCAGGGGTGTGGGGTATCTCTAATACCGAGTAGCTGCAGATTACTGAGGATACATTTCTGAAACAGCTAATTGCCCTACCGGTATCATGCTCTAATTTTAACTGTCATGTGGAACTAGACTTCCCTTATATTAATGATCGGATAAGATTAGCCCCTTTAGCATTATGGCACTCAATTTGGAGGAAGAATACGCTCCCCCTAACACATCACATCATAAAGGATTGCCTTGAGCTGGATAACGTGCATAAAGTAAGATGGCTATACTACGTAAGGTCGACCCTGAGTACCCTGGGCCTGGAGGATCTGTACAAAAATCCTAGTAAATGCCTCCAAAAATCCAAGAAGTTTCTAAATGAAAAACTTTTGGCTAACCTGGCACACGAGCCCATAGAGATAAATAAAGTTAAGTCATCAGTTAGGATATATCGGAGTCTTCCTACTCTATTAGAGAGCGATTATCACTACTTAGAGGTAATTCCGAATCTACAGCATAGATTCATTCTAGTAAGATTCTGCATGAATTTGTTTCCGTTGTTGGTGGGGTACCCAGCTCGAAAATACAAGCTTTGTGACCTGTCTGTTTGTCCATGTGACGGAATCTCAGAACAATCAGATCTCCATATTATCTTATTCTGTGAACTGTATAAAGAGGAACGACCGAGATATCTATTACCAGTTCTGAGACAGTATAATTTTAGACAATGTAGAGTGGCCCTTAGATTTCTTAAAAAACTCGGCAATCCTTTTATCAGTTACGTAGTAGCTAACTTCCTCTGGGACTGCGCAAAGAAAAGGAAGTTTTTAATTAATTTTAGAACACTGATATATATTTGTAATCCTATGATATTTGATTGTAATATGTGATGAATTTTATGCTCTGTTATTAATTCTCTGTGCTTTTATGATCTTTGTTTTTATTCAAGATCGAATAAAGCTTTATGATTATGATTTATGATTATTTTGATAACCAATTTACCCTTTCTATGGACGATACCTGAAAAGCTGAAATCATCCAGACACACATAAAATCGGATCCAGCAATGTACCACACTACTATCAATCTGGCTTCACACCGTAGTGAGGCACAATGTTTGCCACCATCCGAGTTACAGATGATGCTCTCCATATCATGGAAAATGGCAGCCAATGTCCACTCATTACACATACTCTGACACCATAGACCATGAAGCCCTGCTCATTAACTCTTCCATTTATTTTTATTTCAAATATTTTTTATTTTATATAAAAATTCATTGGAATGCAGTACAGTGACATATATATATACATATATATATATATATATATATATATATATATATATATATCCAATTACCACTCCACGTGCATTCACGCACAAACGGGGATACGGACAACTTCAGTAGCTGGTGCCCAGTGATAAAGTTTTATTTCAGTTTAGTGCAAATCCATCATGACGCGTTTCGGCCACTCCTGTGGCCTTGATCACATGATTACGCTACGCTGTTACCGGAAATAAATGGTAACTCACCCATCACATGACACATTGCATCACCACAATGGAGATGAAAGAAATACTTAACGGTGTGGTTTCAAATGTTGGTTAGAAAACAGTTCCTTAATTTGTCACTCGAGTTCATGTTAATTTCTTAAATAGACATATATGTACCTCAATAGTAAACATAAAGCCATAATGAGCTGATGTACACATGGATTAAAACATGAGCAATTAAAGTGCATGAATGCGTTTTCTTATAAAAGCCGTCGTATCAAGAAGGCGATTATAAAAACATAATGAACAGGACTTAGTTTTCAAATATTAAAACCATACCACAATATAATACACGAATATAATTAAAAATGTCAATAAATACTCAGTGCAAATACTGTTTGTGCAAATAACATAGATTAGCTGCATATATGGGCCACTAATGGCGCGAGTATTTTGCTATATTATGATATTGTTACTCCAAAGTGCGGTGCTAGTTGTGCAAATAAGTGCAAAAGTGCAAGAACTATCTGTGTCTAAAGTGCTATTTTTTGATGTGTGTTGCTGTAGGCTGGGAACCCAGTCCTAAGCTCCTATACATACATAGAAAATGAATAGATAATGGCGGTTAAGAGGAGGAAAAGAAAACATCGTTAACTAAATATTCAGCACAATTCAAATATTATGAGGGAGCACCCTTAAAAAACCATACTAAGATGGTATGATGTAAATGTTTCTTTTAGTCTCAGTAATAGCAGGTATAGACTCACAAGTGTTGATCTAGGAAAATATATTTCTGAACATGTACAATGTATATATATGTAAACACAACGCATTGTTAACTTGATTATAGGTTGATGTATACACCTGAGCACGACCGCCACATATTGGACAATACACTACAGGTAATTATGAAGGTCTTCACTTATATTTAGACCCTGGGGCGACTTGGTATCGAGTTCAACAATGTATCTCGATTCTAGCTGTCGTAGCTTTTTTTCACGATTGCCCCCTCTTTTACTCACTGGAACTGCATCTATCACAAAATATTGGAAGCAGTTAAGATTATTTTCGTGTTCCAGTTTAAAATGCCTAGCTACTGGGTAGGCTGGGTCTGAATTAACTATAGCACGTAAGTGCTGTAGTATTCTTACGTAGACCTGTAGTTTTGTGCTGCCTACGGAATGCAACCCACATTACACTGCAGCACATAGACGGCGTATTTTGTTCTGCATGTGAAATGGCCTTTGATCTCAATGCTCGTGCTTTGAAAATGCCGTGATGTATGATGTGGTGTTAGTTCCAAATTTACAGGCACGAGCTGCATTTAAAAAAGCCCCTTTTAGGTGATGACCAGCTGATTTTATTGTCGGTTTCTGGGCTGGTTTTCACCAGGTCATGCGCATGGAGTAGGCTTTACGAAATGTAAAAGTAGGTTTGGCTGGGAGTATTTGTTTTAGAGTCGCGTCCGTAAGGACGATGGGCCATTGTTTATTCACTAGGGTTTTGATGTCATTAGCCTGCTTACTGAAGGTGGTGATAAGTCTACACTGTAATTTTTCAGTTGTTTCAGGCTTAGTGATCTCCATCCCATTGCTCTCCATCTCTCTTTCTATGCTGACATGAAGAGGTCCCTGCCTATCCTTACTATTGACTTTTCTTATTGTCACTTCCAATTTTCTGGGGTTATATCAACTTTCAATGAAGCTATTTTTGGCTTCGTTTTGGTGATGCTCAAGAATTTCTAAAGTGCTACAGGCCCTACGAATGCGAAGAAATTCACTGTATGGGATGCTGGTAATAGTGTGTTGCGGATGGAAACTGTTGGAGTGTAGCAATGTGTTGCCTGCAGTTGGTTTTCTATAGAGACTTGTTTCTATTTTACCTTGGTCAATATACACTTTAATGTCTAGGAAGTTGGTGGTTATCTTGTCGATGTGTGCTGTGAATTGTAAGTTCATGTTATTGATGTTAATATTGTTAACAAACTCTTCAGCTTGTGACTGTGTTCCACGCCAGATAATAAAAACGTCATCAATGTAACGCCACCATTTAACCACATGATTTAAACAGGCATTTTTGTGTTCTATCTGTAGGACATGCTCCTCCCACCAGCCTACATGAAGGCAAGCATAGCTAGGGGAGAAGCATGCCCCCATAGCTACTCCGTGTAGCTGTTGGGAAATGGTGCTATCAAAGGTAAAGACATTGTTATACAAGCACCATCTAATCATGTTTAACAGCATTTGGTTATGACAGGTCATTTCTATAGGTCTTTTCCCTAAATAAAAATCAACTGCTTTTAAACCATCTTCATGCCTTATACTGGTGTAGAGGGCAGTAATGTCCATAGTAAGGAACAAAAATTTGCTTGACCATGATTGTTCACTCAGTTTGTAGAGAAAGTCCAGTGTCACAAATATAGGTGGGAAGATTAATAACATGATCTTGAAGATAGGAATCAACATATCTAGAAGTGTTTTCAAATAGACTTTTTTGGCAGAAATTATGGGTCTGCCAGGCACTGGAATTAGATTTTTATGCACCTTAGGGATGAAATAAATAGTTGGCATAATGGGGAACTCATTATTGAGAAATGTAAATTCATCCTTTGTTATCAGTCCATCTCTCTTCCATGATGTTAAGTCATCTTTGTAGTTTTTGCTAATCTTTATGACTTCGGCTGGACTGATTTTTCTGTAACATTCCTGATCATTAAGGTGTCGATATGCTTCTACTTTGTAATCAGCTTTGAGCCATAATACAATATTGCCCCCCTTGTCAGATTTGTTGATGACAACAGTAGAATTGTTTTTGAGTTTCGCCATGAGTTGAAAATATTGTTTAGTCTGATGGCTGGGGTTATATCTGTGTTTTTTAGAACTTTGGTAGAGTTTTTTGAGTTCTTTAGTGACCCTGTCATGGAAGATGTCTACCGCATCATGGGGCATGGTGGGTACAAATGTGGAGGGAGCCTTAAATGGACAATGTCCTGGAGATGAGATGTTGATACCTTCTATGAGTGCTATGTTTTGGGTGTTAGTGCTAACTTGATTACTATCATTAAGCTCTTCTCGTAATGTATGTAATGTTCTTATTAGCGGTACATCACCTGATGAAAGTCCAATACATTCGGTTTGTGTGACACGTGGTTGTTCTTTCTCTTTCTCTGATTGCCTTTTTATCGTGTAATATTTGGTCAATTTCAGTTTTCTGATGAACTTATAGACATCAACTCTTGTTTCACAGTAATTGAAATTGCTTTCTGGGTAGTATGATAATCCGAGTGCAAGCAATTGTTTTTCAGCCTGATTTAATTGAATGTCAGTCATATTAATGATGGTTTTATCTAGTGAGCCTAGCGTTGTTTCCATCGCTGGTTTTGTTGCCTCCTTCCTTTTGTGCCTGAGGCATTTGCGTCTTTCGCGCCACCTGATGTTGTTCTTTTGTGTAGCGTTTGGATTCCGTGGTCGTAAGGACTGTTTCGTTGTTCTCTTAAAAAATCCAATTCCTCTGCGAGAGTCAAATGCCCCATATCAGCTCTCGAACTCAATACATTGTTACCACTATCTTCGGATTCAGTCTCACTTGGAACTGTACTGATGTCTGATGTTGATATATTACTATCATTGTTAGCCATAGTCAGTGATTTTGGTTGACTCTGCTCTTTATTGACAAACTTTTGCTTGCGTAATGAATCGAATTTGCACGCGAATGTGAATATTTGCCCCTGTTCATAATCATTTTTGTCGCGTGCAAATTTATACGCTTTTCTGTTTTTTATTGTGTCTTCTTGTTTTTTTAGACGATCCTTCATTTCTTTGATACTTTTGTCAATAAAGTCCTTATTACTGGAATTTTCTATTTTACTTAGTTCGTTGTTTATGCGTGCCGTGTTGTTGTCCCGGTCAATTCTGGCATATTTGATTAGAAGGCAAACTAATCGCATGAAGGCCTCAAGGTTGCTTTCCGCCCATTCTTTCAATAGGAGCGGATATGGGCTCTCAAAGCTTGGAGCTAACATGATGCGTAGCCCCCTCGGTATTCTACCTGCTTCGTGATACTTTTCAAGCGACTTGATCTCCCACCACATGGTGAGTTCACTCCTACTGTTCTTTTCAAGAGCTTTAAGGAGGCTTTTAACATCATTATTATTGCTGGAATCATTTTTATTGGTGGTGACCCCTTCTGATACTTTGGGCAGATTAAGAAACAGCTCCTCTGCCGCCATTTCTCGTTCGCGTAGCACGTCTTCCAACATTGCACTAATAGTTATAACGTTTACTTGAAACATGTTGTATATCTGATAAATACAGTCAGTAAAGGCAGTTTAGCACCTCCCCACCTGCACAATGACCACAGAACTTACTGTGTGCACCTTGGCGTTTCCACGAGTCCTCCGACTCCCGGAATCCACCTCCGACACTGCCAGTGTTGATTACGGTCGTGCAGGGGGCTGATCTGTAAAGCTCCCAGCGGAGCGAAATCCTCTGTGGCTTGCGCAACGATCAGTCAACTTTCGGGTGCGAGGCCTGTAGCAAGGAAAAAAGCCAGTTTCCTAGGTAATATCCAATTACCACTCCACGTGCATTCACGCACAAACGGGGATACGGACAACTTCAGTAGCTGGTGCCCAGTGATAAAGTTTTATTTCAGTTTAGTGTAAATCCATCATGACGCATTTCGGCCACTCCTGTGGCCTTGATAACATGATTACGCTACGCTGTTACCGGAAATAAATGGTAACTCACCCATCACATGACACATTGCATCACCACAATGGAGATGAAAGAAATACTTAATGGTGTGGTTTCAAATGTTGGTTAGAAAACAGTTCCTTAATTCGTCACTCGAGTTCATGTTCATTTCTTAAATAGACATATATGTACCACAATAGTAAATATAAAGCCATAATGAGCTGATGTACACATGGATTAAAACATGAGCAATTAAAGTGCATGAATGCATTTTCTTATAAAAGCCGTCGTATCAAGAAGGCGATTATAAAAACATAATGAACAGGACTTAGTTTTCAAATATTAAAACCATACCACAATATAATACACGAATATAATTAAAAATGTCAATAAATACTCAGTGCAAATACTGTTTGTGCAAATAACATAGAATAGCTGCATATATGGGCCACTAATGGCGCGAGTATTCTGCTATATTATGATATTGTTACTCCAAAGTGCGGTGCTAGTTGTGCAAATAAGTGCAAAAGTGCAAGAACTATCCGTGTCTAAAGTGCTATTTTTTGATGTGTGTTGCTGTAGGCTGGGAACCCAGTCCTAAGCTCCTATACATACATAGAAAATGAATAGATAATGGCGGTTAAGAGGAGGAAAAGAAAAAATCGTTAACTAAATATTCAGCACAATTCATTATTATGAGGAGCCCCTTAAAAAACCATACTAAGATGGTATGATGTAAACGTTTCTTTTAGTCTCAGTAATAGCAGGTATAGACTCACAAGTGTTGACCTAGGAAAATATATTTCTTAACATGTACAATGTATATATATGTAAACACAACACATTGTTAACTTGATCATAGGTTGATGTATACACCTGAGCACGATCGCCACATATTGGACAATACACTACAGGTAATTATGAAGGTCTTCACCTATATTTAGACCCTGGGGGACTTGGTATTGAGTTCAACAATGTATCTCGATTCTAGCTGTCGTAGCTTTTTTTCACGATTGCCCCCTCTTTTACTCACTGGAACTGCATCTATCACAAAATATTGGAAGCAGTTAAGATCATTTTCGTGTTCCAGTTTAAAATGCCTAACTACTGAGTATATATATATACTTGTGCAAAGTAAAGAAGCAGAGAGTAAGAAAGAAAGGATAGGAGAAAAGAGAAGACAGGAAAGAGCAAACAATTGAATACTATTGAAACTCAGCGTTTTGTTCACTCAAGGAGGGTTAATTTTTTGCAAATAAAAATCCAGTTTGGACCATAGAAGGTGAGAAGATTTGTTATTTAAAGTAGCATTGTGTAATATATTATCTGCACTTTTGATAAAACAGACCCTCACCCACATGTATGATATGAGATGTTATTAAAATTCTTCCAATTGGAAAATATTGTTTTAATACCTATAGCTAAAAGAATGTCAGTAAGAAAGCAATCCCATATAGGTAAAGATTTAACTAAATTTGTAGCAGAACAAGCATGTATGCCCAAAGAGACTAAAATATGAGTTAAAGACAGGTTGACATGAAAAATATTAAATATTGTTTCGATGTCTTTCCAAAAAGGATGGATATACTGCCAGTAAAACATTAAATGTTCTAGGTCAACCAGAGGTTGATTGCAATGCCAATAAGCTGCCCAGGGCAAAAGTCCCTGTTTGTGTAAAGGCTCAAGAGTCCAGTACGATCTATAGGCAGTCAAAATTTTACTGTGATACAAGAGGGGACATTTTATACCGCAGCAAAAAGTTCTATTACTGTCCAAATTAGTAGGAGGAATGGATTCAATATTATATTTAGAGCATGAATTTTCGCATGCTTGTTGAATCTTATTGGTCCCCAATTTGGAAATCTTCTGTAAGGTTTTATAAATTATTGATGCTGTATGTGTCTTGGACACAAGTTTCTGAATAAATAGTAATCAATCCATCTTATGTGGCCTTTTGATGCCTCTTAATGTCACTTTTAATGTTAAGAAGTTGGAAAAATCCAAAAGTTGAAATTTGAAACTCTCAGCTAACATAGCAAATGATATGGGATTGTCAGGTTGAATAATATCTCTAATATTGAGAATTCCCACAGAAGACCAGTGTTTCCAGAAAGATAAGACAGAATATGATTTAACAGCTTTAAATAACCACAATGAAGTGAGCACTGACCCCTTAATTTTATGTAAAAAACATCTATCTACATTTTTAATAGCTGAGATGAAATCCTTAATGATTTGAAAGAAATGAGGTACTTTAATTTGTTTAATTGAAAAATGTATTATTAACTGAAAGAAGGTTGTTCGATTTGGCTCTTTCTGCAGGGTCATCCCCAAACCTTTTGCCTACCTCCTCCCTTTTTCTGAACTTGTTTTTGTTGGCTTTAGAATTGGAATTGGATTCAAGCTAGCCTGGCTGATGAGGGGTGATACCCCCAAACTGGTCCCAGGATGCTTGTTTCCGGTCCAGGGACAACCTGGCTTGGTAGTTCAGGCTAGACTGTTCACATGAAGAGCAGGGTCAAGACTGATTTGCATATGGCTAGGTCAAAATTGGGGTGGCATGGTAAGCAAAAAAACAATGTATTAAACCCAGAACCTTGTGACTGGGGGTGAATGTTTGCATTTTTCAGCATTCCATCCATCATTTGTTCTTTTTGCCTTTATCGCCTTAGGTGGGAAGTGTATGGCCAGACTTGGGTCCCTTGCTCACTGTGTCACTAGATTTAAGCTAGCCTGGCTGATGAGGGTTGGTGATACCCCGAAACTTGTCCCAGGATGCTAATTTTCAGTCAAGGGAGGACCTTGCTTGGAGGTTTGAGCTGGACTGGTCCCATGAGGAGCAGGTTCAAGACTGATTTGTAGATTGCTGGGTCCCAACTGGGGTGGCATGGTGAGCTGAAAATTATGGCTGAAACCCAGATCCTTGTGACTGGGGGTGAATGTTTGCATTGTTCAGAATTCCGTCCATCATTTGTTCTTTTTGCACTTATTGTCCTAAGTGGGAGGGGTATGCCCAGATGTGGGTCGCTTGCTCACTGTGCCACTGGACTCCAGCTAGCCTGGCTGATGAAGGGGGGATACCCTGAAACCGCTCCCACAATGTTTGTTTCTGGTCCATGAAGGACCTGGCTTGGCAGTTCGGGCTGGACTGTTCCCATGAGGAGAAGGGTCAATATTGATTTGCATATGGCTGGGTAAAAACTGGGGTGGCGTGGTGAGCAAAAAACGATGGCTAAACCCAGATCCTTGTGACTGGGGGTGAATGTGTGCATTGTTCAGCATTCCTTCCATCATTTGTTCTTTTTGCCTGTGTCGCCTTAAGTGGGAAGGGATGCCCAGAAGTGGGTCCCTTGCTCACTGTGCCACTGGATTAAAGCTAGACTGGCTGATGAGGGGTGATACCCCAAAACCGGTCCCAGGATGCTTGTTTCCTGTCCAGGGAGGACAAGGCTTGGCAGTTTGGGCTGGACTGTTCCTATGAGGAGCATATTAAAGACTTATTTGCATACGGCTGTGTTTAAACTGGGGTGGCGTGGTGAGCAAAAACACAATGGATTAAACCCAAATCCTTGCGACTGAGGATGAATGATTGCATTGGTCAGCATTCCGTCCATCATTTGTTCTTTTTGCCTTTGTTTCCCTAAGTGAGAAAGGTATGCCCAGACGTAGGTCACTGGCTCACTGTGCCACTGGATTCAAACTTGCCTGGCTAATGAGGGGGTGATACCCCCAAATCAGTCCCAGAATGCTGGTTTCAGGTCCATGGAGGACCTGGCTTGGCAGTTCGGGCTGGATTGTTCCCATGAGGAGCAGGGTCAAAACTGATTTGCATATGGCTGGGTCCAAACTGGAGTGGCATGGTGAGCAAAGAAATGATGGATAAAACCCAGATTCTTGTGACTATGGGTGAATGTTTGCATTGTTCAGCATTCCTTCCACTATTTGTTCTTTTTGCCTTTATCACCCTAAATGGGTAGAGTATGCCCAGATGTGGGTCCCTTGCTCACTGTGTCACTGGATTCAAGCCAGCCTGGCTTATGAGGAGTGATACCCCAAAACTGGTCCCAGGGTTCTTGTTTCTGGTCCAGGGAAGACTTGGCTTGGCAGTTCGGGCTCTGCTGTTCCTATGAGGAGAAGGGTCAAGACTGATTTGCATATGGCTGAGGCTAAACTGGGGTGGCATGGTGAGCAAAACAAATGATGGATTAAACCCAAATCCTTATGACTGGGGGTGAATGTTTGCATTGTTCTGCATTCCGTCCATCATTTGTTCTATTTGCTTTTAGAACTCTGGGCACTTTGCCACTGCTAACCAATGATAAAGTGCATATACTGTGCACTCAAAACATGATAACATTGACTTATCTACAATTGGCATATTTAATTCACTTATAAGCCCCATGTAAAGTGTACTTAATGTGCCCATGGCTTGTATATTTGATGCTACTTGTGGGCCTGCAGCAATGATTGTGCCACCTACTCAGAAGCCCTTTAAACATGGCTCAGACCAACTACTGCAGAGCCTGTGCGTGCAGTTGTCAACTGCCATTTCGACCTGGCAAGTTGACCTATTTGCCAGGCCCAAACCTTTCCTTTTATTACATATAAGTCACCCCTAAGGTATGCTCTAGTCAGCCCTATGGGCAGGGTGCAGTGTATTTAAAAGGTAAGACATGTACTTTTGAGTTTTACATGTCCTGGTAGTGAAAGACTGCTAAATCAGCTTTTCACTACTGAAAGGCCTATCTCTCCCTTAGGTTAACTTTGGGATTGCCTTCAAACATCTTTTAACTGTAATTTCCAATTGGGAAAATATAGAGATTTGGAGTTTGGTGTCTCTGGACTCACAATTTAAAATCACAACTTATGGTGAAGTTGGATTTCAAATTATAAGTCTGAAATATCATCTTTAGAAAGTTGGCATTTTCTTCCTTTAACCATTCTGTCCCTCTGCCTGTCTCTGAATACACGTCTGGGTTGGGTGACAGCTAAGCTTTGTGAATTCCCTCTAGACAGTCACACAAAGGAGGAAGGAATGTGACATTTGCATCCTGGTGGCCCATTGCCAGGAGGATGGGCCTTCCGGAGGTAGTTTGTGAGAGAGGAGCTGACACTTGCACTTGAATAGGGTTGTGCCTGTCCCCACACAAAGAGCTGCATACCCGCCTGTAGTGAGTCTGGAACCAGGAAAGGAAAGGGAGGGACCTTGTGATCTTAAATGGCCTCTTAGATGTCTCTCCCACTTCAAAGGCACATTTGGGTATAAGTACTGGACCCCCTGACACCACCAAATCAGAACTTTGATAGAACCAAGGACATTCTGCTTGGAAGAAGAGCTGGTGTGCTGTAGGGGGACTGCCACTTTGCTACCTGCATTGCTCTGTTGCCCTGCTGCCTGCTGATTGCTGTGCTTTAGGAGGGACTGCCACTTTGCTACTTGCTCTGTTGTGTTGGCCTGCTGCCTGCTGCTTCTTGCCTGGGAGTGAAAGGGACTGGACCAGCTCTCTACATCAGTGAACCCAAGTTTCTCCAAGGGCTAGTTGGTTTGCATCCTGTTCTCTGAAGTCTTAGGGTCACAAAAGACTTCTTGCAACTCTGCTGGTGCTACTGTACTCTGCCAGCTGTAAATCCTACACTTGCCTGAGGTGCCCTCTCCAGTGCTGGGCCTCAGATGTGGGTTCTGCAGCTGTTTTGTGCAAAAATCGATGCAGTGACCCCATTACTCCGATCAGAACCAACTCAAAGCCCTCCGATACCAGTGCAATGCTGAATCAAGAACAACATAGCGCCAACCCTCTGACACCGACTGAATCGAAACCTACGCAGGAAGTCCTCAATGCCAACTCTTGCTCCATACAAGGTACCTTTTCAGCAGGCCCTGCGTGGGTCCTGTAGACGGCCTGCCCTCTATCGCCGTCGGCCTGAACTTTGGATTTTTCCTGGTCTAGCATAACCTCAAGTAATCTTTCAGTGCTATTGACTTCTAAGCACTATTTTTGGATTTAGTCTTTCAAAATTCAAATCTCGACTTCAGCTGATTAGATTTTTGTTGTTATGGTGTTGTTTTACTCAGATAAACATTCTCTATTTTTCCAAACTGGTGTAGATTTTTGTTATGGTGTTTTCTGTTACTGTAATTAAAGTGTGCACAAATAATTTACACAGTGCCGCTTAAGGTAAGCCTGATTGCTCTGTGCTAAGCTAGCAGAGGGTGAGAACAGGCTAATTTAGATTGTGTATTTTACTTACCCTGACTAGGAATGTGGCTCCTGCTTAGACAGGGTGTATACTGTGCCAACCAGAAACCTTAATTTTTTATCAGGGTGAACCAACTCTGTTTCAATATCAACCCAAGCTGGTCGATTAGCTCCTGTTGGGTGAAGTCACCAGATTGATTGTCTGGCCAAAAAGGCTATTTGATAGTTTTTAAAGTTAGGAAAAGTTAAGTCACCTTGAGATTTGTTGGTCTGCTGTTTTCGGAGTGATATTCTCACTCTCTTACCTTTCCATATAAAAGATGATAATATGGCAATAATTGAGTTATGAAAAGAAATGGGAGGACTAGCTGGAAACATGCTAGAATTTTTTTTATTTGTGGCGCAAGCATCATCTTAACTGTTTCAACCCAGCCCCACTGTGTAATAAATTTTGGAGACAAGGCCTCCGTTAGTTTCTTAAATTTGGCAAGTAGATTTTCCTCAATATGAACCCTGGTGTCAACAACAGAGCCTGCAAATTCAAGACCCACATATTTTAATTAACTTGGTTGCCATTTTAGATTCAAATTAGCTGCTATATGAAGAAGACAAAATACATTCAGTGAGAAAATTTTTGTTTTCTCTTTGTTCAGAGTGTATCCTGAAACATTTGCGAAGGTTGCAATAACCCTAAGCATTTCCGGAATGGCTTTATTTGCATCCTTAGAAAAGAGCAGCACATCATCAGCGTATGCCACCAGTTTTTGTGTACCACTTTAAAAAAAAATCCTTGGATTGTATAATTGATCCGAATGGAGTGTAGAAATGGTTCAACTTAAAGTAAAAAAAAGAGCTGGGACAAAGGACAGCCTTGTGACAAACTGAACTTATTTGATAGCTTGCCATTCAGTTTAATTTGCGCCAAAGGTTTCTGATAAATTGCCATGGCCATACGTAAGAAGCAAGTGCCCAAATTAAAATTTTCTAATGTAGATCTTAAAAAGGTCCAAGAAACTTTATCATAGGCCTTCTCCGCATCTAAGGCCATAGCCATAATGGAGTAGGGATCTGTTTAGCTTTTTCATTTACATGACAGAAGGTTTCAATATTATCAGCCGCCAAAAGACCCTTAACAAAACCAGTTTGTGAGGGGAGGAGGAGTGATGGAAGCATCTTTTCTAATATAAGAGCTAAAAGTATAGTATATATTTTATAATCAATATTAAATAAAGAAATAGGACGGAAACTCTTCATTTCTAATGGGTCTTTACCTTCCTATGGTTTTACCACTATATGGGCCTCAGAAGTGGAGCCTGAAAGTTTGCCTTGTAAATCGAAAATGTTAAAAAGAGCAGAGAGATGGGGCAATAATATATGTTGAAAACTCTGAGAAAAAGATGCAGGGAATCCATCTGGACCTGAGGCCTTTCTTGCTTTAAGAGAACTAATTGCTTTAGTAATTTCTTCTTGTGAAATTGGTTTATTAGGAGAATCCAAATCTGTTTTGGAGAGTGTGGGAAGCTGGAGAGGATCTAGGAAAGCTTTACACGCATCCAAACTGGATGTATTCCCAGTTTAAGAGGGATTATATAACCCCAAATACAAATTATGATTCAAATATTTTAGCTTGATTTGTTTAGAGACAACATTCCTGTCTTTCATGGCTGGTATACTTATAGATTTATTTTGTGTCTTTAATGGTCAAAGCAAGAAGCCTACCTGCTTTATTATGTTCTAAAATATTTTTAGCTTTAGATTTGATAGACCAGATATGGTCTCTATCACTTAAGATTTTACTAAATTCAAATTTAAGAAGTTTAATTTTAGATGTGGTTGAAAGATCAAAGTTTAGTATCCTATCTTTTTCCAGGGAGAAGATTTGTTTCTCTAAAAGATTCAGTTTTCCATTAAGCTGCGTTTTCTTATTTGACATAGTGGCAATCATCTCACAGTAGCTTTCATATCATCCCATATTGTTTCAATGACCACCTCCGAAGTAGCATTCTCTGTAACAAAGTGTGTTAGAGAATAGGCAATTAGATCCTTGGAAGCTAGATCGGCTAGCAGATCTTCATTCATTCTAAAATAACAAGATTTAAATTGCTGAGTAGATAGATGTAAGGTTAGTGTGATACATGCATGGTCCAATATGAGAATAGGCTCAATAGTGGGGTCTTTGGCTGATTGAGCCAAGGTTTTGCTAATGAAAAAAGAGTCCATTCTAGACAGATATTGTGAGTGGGTGAAAAAAAGGTAAAATCACTACCTGTCGGGTTGTGCAATCTCCAAATGTCAATTAAATCATTTTCCTCTGCCAGTTTATGGAGCTGTGTACGAGAACAATTAGGTCTATATGTGTATTTTGAAAGTCTGTCCAGATTGTATCAAAAGGGAGGTTAAAATCACCCACCAATAGGTTTACCGTTCTGAACGAGTTCATGTAATTTTTGATTCAGAGAAGACCAGAAGGATGGATCATCTGATGTCAGAGTGTAGATATTTGCAATGCAAAAGTAAAAAACATTTTGGTGACTTTAGATCGTAATCCTCTACCCTGATCATCATGTGCAAAAGTATCAACCGATATCTGGTTTGTTTTTAAATCAGAGTAAACACTCCATTCTACTTGTTAATTGCTAGAGATCATGCACAATCAAAGATCCAGGTATGTTGCATACTATAAGCTTCCATCAAACAAGCTCTGGTCTCCTGAAGAAGTATAATATCACTCTTCAGTTTTTGACAGTAATCTAAAACCTTCTTTCATTTGATTGGGTGAGTAAGACCTTTAGTTTAAGGAGAAAGGATTTTAAGCGATGCTTGAGTCATTAGGTAATAATCTTATTGAAGATCAACATGGTATTCACTGGGAAAAAAAAAACATAGAAGAGGAAAAGTGCAGAAGAGTATAGAGCACAAGAATACATAGCCAGACTCCCAATGCAAACCCCATGCCACCCCCACCTCTACCCTCAACCCACCCAAAAGTTCCACCCCCCCCCCAAAAGCAGAAAAAGGAGCCATGCAGGCCTTGGAACAGGAGCACGGTCCCAGACAAAGGTCCGGATCCGAGTGGTACAATAGGTATAAAAAATACCAGCCATAAAAATTAAGAACATTATCAATGAAACATCTTGCAAAGATGACATTTGGAAATAGAAAAGGTAAAAAACATTATGACTTCATATCAGTAGCTGATAATAGGTAGACAAGGTAAAAATTCAGTTCATATGAGTTGAACTGTCGGTATAAATATGAAAGAACACAAAGACCCTATAAGCTTCTAAAAGGTACACAGTCTATCTAAAAGACTATCTTATAGATTTGCCTCTTGAATAATATAATTGACAAGTTTTATGAAAAAGAATACAATCCAGTGTATAGAATAGCTATCATATACCAACTCATCTATTTCAATAAACATATTAAAAATTCATAATGGAGGGTATTACCCAGAAAGTGATAAAAAAAAATGAATTTACACAGTACAATCTGAACCAAGGCAACAAGCAATTTTCATAAAAAGAGGATATTATCCAGTGCATGGTGAGAATAACATCATAGAATTATATCTGGACGAAGATAACGAACCAAATACCTGAAAGAAAAGTAGTAATCAATATAAATAAAGATTACCGTGTACAGATTTGTCTGAACCAGGACAACAAATAAGAAATATATGAAAAAGGATATCATCCATTGTGTGGATCTAGTCGAAAAGAGCGTGCCAGAACTGCAAACCTGAAACATCGCGGGAGAGATTACTGTGACATTTGAGAATCTAATAACTGTTTCACCAAGGTCTCTAAATCTCAAAGTTTATTAAAAATTTGTGAATTTCCTTCATGAACGATCTTTAGCTTTGTTGGATATATAAAAGTAAAGGTGATGCTCAAGGATCTAAACTCAGTATGTAGTGCAAGGAACTTTTTTCTTCGATCCTCCGTAGGCTTGTCATAATCCTGTGAAATGCCCACTTTATGACCCATCCAGTCATTGGCTTTAATACGTTTCATTCTATCCAGAATCATTTCTGTATGTTGATACTGCAATGGTTATAATATAATAGCCCTTGGGTGATTAGCTGAAGCAGAGTACACACGTGTTGGAATAGCATGAGCTCTTTCTAACTCAAAGCTGCAGTCGAATGATAACTCCAGGACTCGTGGAAGCCATGACTCAGGCATGGCTACATACAGGACTTTTCACTGTTTTCCATATTCTCAGTCAAATCAAAAAATATTAAGTTGCCTCTCCTATATCCGTCTTCCATAGCACAAATTTCTCTTTCCAGCGCCACCACTTTTCATGACAGTAAGTCTGAGTTTTTCAAGAGAGAATTTTGATTGTCCTCTGCTTTGCTAATCTTGGATTCAGTCTCTTCCATTTGATTGGCTGAAATTTGAACATCTTGCCTAAGGCCCCCTATTTGGATCTGTAGACTTTCTGTATTGACTTTGGTGGATTGTGTCAGCTCATGTAGTGAATTGAGCTTCAGTATAATAGTTTCAATGTTATTAGAGAGATCTTGCTTCCCTTTAATAGGGGATCGCAAAATCGCCGACATCCACGACAGCTTCAACACCACGACAGCCCCGGCAACCACCGAGACCACTGCCCCCACAACCACCAACCGCCTGCTCTCCCGGACCAACATCAACGACGAGGACACCAGCGAGATCATGAACACCATCCACTCCGGTTCACCGCTAGACCCGTGCCCTCACCACATCTTCAACAAAGCCAGTACAGCTATCGCGCCCCATCTCCGGAAAATAATCAACATCTCCTTCGAGACAGCAACCTTCCCGGAAAGCTGGAAGCACGCCGAGATCACCGCCTTACTCAAGAAACCCAAGGCAGACCCCAAGGACCTCAAGAACTTCCGACCCATCTCTCTGCTCCCGTTCCCCGCGAAGGTCACCGAGAAAATCGTCAACAAACAACTGACCCGCTACCTCGAGGAGAACAACATCCTGGACCCTTCCCAGTCCGGCTTCCGCAGCAACCACAGCACCGAAACCGCCCTCATCGCCGCCACCGATGACATCAGGACCCTGCTAGACAACGGAGAAACAGCAGCCCTCATCCTCCTGGACCTATCAGCCGCCTTCGACACGGTCTGCCACCACACACTACGAACACGCCTTCACGACGCCGGGATCCAAGAGAAGGCCCTGGACTGGACCACATCCTTCCTTTCCGGCAGAACACAAAGCGTCCGCCTCGCCCCCTTCCGATCCAAGGCCACCAAGATCATCTGCGGCGTACCCCAAGGCTCCTCCCTCAGCCCAACGCTGTTCAACATCTACATGGCACCCCTCGCCCACGTCGCCCGACAGCACAACCTCAACATCATCTCCTACGCCGACGACACCCAGCTGATCCTCTCCCTCACCAAAGACCCTCACACCGCCAAAGCCCACCTCCACGAAGGAATGAAGGCCGTCGCCGAATGGATGAGGACCAGCCGCCTGAAGCTGAACTCGGACAAGACGGAGGTCCTCATCCTTGGTTCCAACCCTTCAGCCTGGGATGACTCCTGGTGGCCAACATCACTGGGAACAGCCCCGCCACCCACCGACCACGTACGCAACCTAGGGGTCATCCTCGACCCCACCCTCTCCATGACTAAGCAGGTCAACGCCGTTTCCTCATCCTGCTTCAACATCCTCCGAATGCTCCGCAGGATCTTCAAGTGGATCCCCACCGAAACAAGAAAAACAGTCACCCAGGCCCTCGTCACCAGCAGGCTGGACTACGGAAATGCCCTCTACGCAGGAACGACGGCTAAGCTCCTGAGACGGCTGCAACGCATCCAGAACGCCTCTGCACGTCTTATCCTCGACATCCCCCGACGCAGCCACATCACACCCCACCTGAGAGACCTGCACTGGCTCCCTGTCAACAAGAGGATAACCTTCAAGCTCCTCACCCACGCACACAAAGCACTCCACAACTCCGGACCAGCCTACCTCAACAGACGACTCAGCTTCTACACCCCCACCCGCCAGCTCCGCTCGACCTGCCTCGCCCTCGCCACAGTCCCCCGCATCCGGAAAACGACCGCCGGCGGCAGATCCTTCTCCCACCTCGCCGCCAAGACCTGGAACACCCTCCCCACCAACCTCCGACAGACCCAAGACCTACTGGCCTTCAGAAGACTCCTCAAGACCTGGCTCTTCGATCAGTAGCAGCACCACCCCCCTCTTCCCCCAGCGCCTTGAGACCCTCGCGGGTATGTAGTGCGCTTTATAAGTGACATGATTGATTGATTGATTCTGGTGACGGATGATTTTGAATGGTATGTTTTTCACCAGGTTTCTGTTCTCTTTGGTCTTTAGGTCCTTTATGCTCCCCTCTGAGCTCCTTCTCTTTCGTGTCCACCATATTAATGATCAACTGGTATCTGAGGGTATGTTAGAGTTATTTTTGCAGACTGCTAACTCTATGAGTGTGCCTATGTTTTAATATCAAGCAATATCATTAGATGAGCATAGCAAGGAAGATTGCAAGAAATAGCAGAGAAAACCACAAAAGTCTTGTCCAGTATAGAGATGTGGCAACATGGTATAGCACAATGCTAATGTGTTCAGCTGTCATTCATCCACAAAGTTGAAAGTGATATTTTATAGAATCATTTTCTTTCTATATAAATCTGAGTATTCTTAGCAGATACCAAGAGATTATGATTTTAAAACCCCCACAATGTGTGCAGGAGTAGGTCTGGTTACTACATCCAAAGGCGAAATGGAGAGAAGGCCACCCTTCATCAAACCATACACTATTGAAAGAGTCATTGTATGTGGTATCGGTGTATTGAACAACTGATTCCCTGTGAGGAAATGTTTATTTTGCCTCTGTTAATCCCTGCATAAGCCACTCATCTGCACCATAAAAATAAAGCAGTTTGTCTGTTATAATGTATTTCTTACCTAATGAGCGTCATTTTAGATTTTAAGGGTTATAAATACTGGTGCAGAAACGGGGTTGAGATAGAACCTTTTGAAGCAGTAGGGGCTCAAAGTTGATCCATTGGACTGGCACTGATTTTTCCTTCCTCTATTATCCAGTATGTACTGCTGTTATTTGGAAGCCACTTGTTTGAGGAGATATGCCTTGCATTGTGTGCCGAGTGCAGGTGCCATCTTGGTTGCAATGACAAGTCCCTCAACAGCGTTCATCTCCTCAGTTAAATAAGCAAACATTGCTGTATTTTCACCCGAACGTGGACTCAGCACTCTCTCAATAGCGATACTACAGAATTACAGGATGGAGAGGTTCGCAGGAAGGTATTTCAGTGGATAAAGGTCGCTCGGGCCTAGAGCTCTCCTCCTGAGTGACCATCCCCGTCGGTTGCTAATAACTTCTCTTTTTTTTTGCTTTCAACCCATCCTCTGGCCTATGTAATCTTGAACCTATATATAGAGCCCCATTGATCCCTAGGGGTGAACAGGAATATCAGTGTCCATCTATACACAAACAACACTCAACTCTACTGGACTGCCTCACCACCATTCAAGCTTTTATATCAAGAGGCCACACAACTGAACAAAGTTAAAATTCATCCTCATGCACTTCTTACCAAACAGCAGCCGGTACTAGATTACCTATCATCACTGAATCACTAAGTATTCTCACCTCATCTGGCCAGTAGTGGCAAGAGTCCTAGCTTTCACGTAATTACCAATCTGAAGCCAAGAAACATTTTTCACAAGCTAAGGACCAGATGGCATAAAGTGTTTTAATCATTCAAAGTGAATACCTTCTTATCAGAAGCAGCTTTCAGAAAAGCAGTCCAAGCTCTGACCTGTCCAACCTGAAGGGAGTAAACTGTGAGCTACCTAGCATTTCAGAATCCCACCTCATTCCACTGAAGAGCAAGCTTCATGTTACAGCCAAACTGATCAAAGTACTTCAGAGATTAAACAGAATCATACCAACTCTTAGGGAACATCAATTGGTCACTTTGTCAGCATGGGTCACATTCAAGTCCAGCTGCGTTCTATATTAAACAGTCCACCCAAGATGCCTACATACCGGGGATCCAAGAGTAAGAGTTTTGAAAGTACCGTCAACTACTGCAGCAGAAACACCACAAGCTTGGAGTACAAGAACAGCAAGATGGTAAAGATCAAACTGCAAGCCTTCTCCTGCTAAGCCTCAAGAATCTGGAAAAAGATAAAAGTACAAAGATGTTTTTTGTCACAACATGGTCTCATACCGACAACATTTCCATGCCTCTCCCATTTTTTGTTTCTTCTGCAACTAAATTTTCACCCCCTGTTTTTTTTCTGTAAAGCACTAATTTCCTTTTTTTATTTTTATTCCTCATATATGACATAGGCCGGATTTCTAAGCTGGAAGCGACCTAGTTGTGCAACAGTGCCAATGATAGCTTAGTCTCCTTTTAGAGCCTCCTTCAAACCATTTGTGGGGGAGACTGCCTCAGATATTACCAACCTCCTCAACTGTTGAAGTTTGTCTTAATCCTTGGACTGTTCTAGAATTATCAATCCCACAACAATACAGGATGGCTACAGGGCTAGCCACCTGGCAGTGCCAGTCTGCCCCATCATGTTGCGTTTTAACATCACCCATTATTTACAAACAATGGATCCCACATTTTTATCCTTTTAGCAGAACCATTGGAGCAGTCCAGCCTACCTATGTACTTAGCGTGGTCCACCCATTCGGAGATAGAGGCTGGTATGGGAGAAACCCACTTTATGCATATTTCCCTTCGTGCAATTATTATCAAAGTAAAAAGCAATTGGGCTCGATCTTTCCCCAGTTTATGATAGTTCCCATCACTGACTAGAATCCTAAAAATAGCCAACTTAAGGCTTACCTCTATCTTTTCCCCAAAGAGTCTCGACAGAAATTTACCCACATCTTGCCAGAAGAGTTGGATTGCTGGACACTGCCATGGTAGATGAACATCATCTGCTTTTTCTAGCGCGCACTTCTTGCTTCCTCCCATCTATCTTTGAAAGCTTCCTAGGGGTCCGGTACACCCTGTATAGAGTAAACAGATGGTTCCTCCTCAGGGGAGCAGATCTCACTGTACCTAAAGTGTAGACATAGATACTTGCCATAAATGTAGAATGTCATGCCACAGCAGGTCCATCTTCCAAATCTCCTCTGGTAGCGTTGGAGGGCCGTCCTCCTCTCTTACCAACATTCAATACCACTTGGACACTTCTTTCATATAACCCTGGTCCCTCATTATCTCTTCCTCGCATTCTGTTTTGAGCCCGATGTCAGATTGTTTATGGGACCAACTTGCCAGTTAGTAATATTTGAACTTAGATAAAGTGAAGTTAGTGCTGATTGCTAAGGAATCCCATTATGACAAGGAACATTGTTCAAATAACTGACCCCATCTTGTCAAGCCTGCTGTCAATAATGGAGAGGCTAAGGCATCTTGAAGACACTGACAGGTCCCAGGCGATTTCCATATCGGGGCATTACAACTATAATAAGGAATTCCAAGAATCCATTTACCTTGGGTCCACAGTTTACAAGCTGCAGATAGAACCTTGAATTTAATCTTCTTAAAGTACTTAGGGTGACCGAATTTAAAAGGAAAATAGTTGCCTTCATCCAGATGGTTTTTTGTTAGAACCCTAAGTCGAGGTGGAATACTTTGTTTGTTATCCATTAGCAGCTGTCTTACATTTTTCAAAGAGAAAGCCCATTAATAATATAGCTGGAAGTCCGGGAGTGCTATCCCTCCATCTATTTTCTTTTTATAAAGTTTTTTCAAAGGCTATTCGTACACTTTTATTCTTCCAAATGAAACTACTCAAATCACCTTGTAACTTTCTAAACCACTCAGTTTTAAAATGTAGTGGAAGAGCATTAAATATGAAGGTGAATTTAGGGAGGATCATCATTTTGACTATGTTTGTTCTCCCTAAAATAGATAGCTGTAGATGCACCCATGAGTGTAGCAACTTCTTAGTTTCCAACCTAATTCTATTAAAATGAATGAGTGCCATCTTATCCAAGTCTTTGACTACTCTTACCCCTAGATATCTAATTTGTGACCTTTCTAGTAGGGAGTCAGATGGACCATTCCAAGTCATAGTCTCAGCCTTATCCTCATTAACTAGCTATCCAGAGACTCTCCCAAAGGCCCCCATTAGTTCCATTATGACTGGTAGTGATGCTTCCCGATTGCATGTGTAGATTATAAGATCATCTGCATATAGTGCTTCTTTTTTAATCCAGTCAAATATTGAAAAGGCAGAATTTTCAGTTCTGCCCTTATTTTTTTTGTTGCTAGGGGTTCTATGTATAAATTTGAAAAGAAGGGGCGGCAATGGGCATCCTTGTCGGGTACCCCGACCTATAACAGTTTTTGATGTATGGGACCCATTTATCACTATGCTTGCTGTGGGGACATTGTATATTGAGCTTATAGCACTGAGGAAGTTGTTACCTAATCTATTCTGTTCAATAACTTCATATAAGTAGGGCCAGCAAACTCTGCCAAAAGCTTTGGCAGCGTCGACCATTATAACGGTTAAGGGGGTCTTTATTGTGGTAGCAATGTCAATTGCACTCACCAAATCATGAGTTATGTCATGAAGCTGCCTGTGTTTTATGAAAATCTTTTGATTATCATGTACAATGTTTGTTAGCACACTATCTAGCCTATTGGTGAGTATTTGCGTAAATATTTTATAATTGCTATTGACTAGAGAAATTGGTCTGTATGACTCACATTTCTTTGGATCCTTACTAGGTTTTAGAATTAACGTTATAACTGCCTCATTCCAGGAGGTTGGGGAAGGTAAATGAGTGATATAGATGCTGTTCAGTAATTTAGTAAAGTATGGCATGTATGGTTTAGGACCTTTTATAGCTCATTCTTAATGCCATCTGGGCCTGCTGCTTTCCCTCTCTTTAAATGTCTGATTGGTTTTCTACCTCTAAAGCAGTGATTTCCTGATTGAGAGATATTTGTTGCCTAGTATCTAATATGGAGAGACTGTCCTGTTGTAGCCACACCTTCACTTCTATCTTAGTAGATTTTGTATCATCAGTATATAGGTCTTGAAAGAAGTCCCTAAATGCCCTCCCAATACTGTGATCTTCCAAACAACGTTCTTGAGTAGAGCCAATCTGCACCTCTTTAATCTTGTTGCAGATTAGGTCTTGCCATTTCTTCCAGGGTAATAATTTCCCACATCCTTCCCCATACTCATAATGAGCCAGTTTACTGGCATCCCACCTCTCCCGCACCCTTATTTCTAAAAATTCAGCTAAGCATTCCTTGGCCTCTTTCAATTTCCTATGGAGCTCATTTTTTAAATTAACATATTCACAGTCCGCAAGGTCTTTGTGAGCCGTATCAATTCTAAATTCACATTCTCTTAGTTCCTTTTTCCCTTCTTTCAATCAATCAATCAATCATGTCACTTATAAAGCGCACTACATACCCGCGAGGGTCTCAAGGCGCTGGGGGAAGAGGGGGGTGGTGCTGCTACTGATCGAAGAGCCAGGTCTTGAGGAGTCTTCTGAAGGCCAGTAGGTCTTGGGTCTGCCGAAGGTTGGTGGGGAGGGTGTTCCAGGTCTTGGCGGCGAGGTGGGAGAAGGATCTGCCGCCGGCGGTCGTTTTCCGGATGCGGGGGACTGTGGCGAGGGCGAGGCTGGTGGAGCGGAGCTGGCGGGTGGGGGTGTAGAAGCTGAGTCGTCTGTTGAGGTAGGCTGGTCCGGAGTTGTGGAGTGCTTTGTGTGCGTGGGTGAGGAGCTTGAAGGTTATCCTCTTGTTGACAGGGAGCCAGTGCAGGTCTCTCAGGTGGGGTGTGATGTGGCTGCGTCGGGGGATGTCGAGGATAAGACGTGCAGAGGCGTTCTGGATGCGTTGCAGCCGTCTCAGGAGCTTAGCCGTCGTTCCTGCGTAGAGGGCGTTTCCGTAGTCCAGCCTGCTGGTGACGAGGGCCTGGGTGACTGTTTTTCTTGTTTCGGTGGGGATCCACTTGAAGATCCTGCGGAGCATTTGGAGGGTGTTGAAGCAGGATGAGGAAACGGCGTTGACCTGCTTAGTCATGGAGAGGGTGGGGTCGAGGATGACCCCTAGGTTGCGTGCGTGGTCGGTGGGTGTCGGGGCTGTTCCCAGTGATGTTGGCCACCAGGAGTCGTCCCATGCTGAAGGGTTGGAACCAAGGATGAGGACCTCCGTCTTGTCCGAGTTCAGCTTCAGGCGGCTGGTACTCATCCATTCGGCGACGGCCTTCATTCCTTCGTGGAGGTGGGCTTTGGCGGTGTGAGGGTCTTTGGTGAGGGAGAGGATCAGCTGGGTGTCGTCGGCGTAGGAGATGATGTTGAGGTTGTGCTGTCGGGCGACGTGGGCGAGGGGTGCCATGTAGATGTTGAACAGCGTTGGGCTGAGGGAGGAGCCTTGGGGTACGCCGCAGATGATCTTGGTGGCTTTGGATCGGAAGGGGGCGAGGCGGACGCTTTGTGTTCTGCCGGAGAGGAAGGATGTGGTCCAGTCCAGGGCCTTCTCTTGGATCCCGGCGTCGTGAAGGCGTGTTCGTAGTGTGTGGTGGCAGACCGTGTCGAAGGCGGCTGATAGGTCCAGGAGGATGAGGGCTGCTGTTTCTCCGGCGTCTAGCAGGGTCCTGATGTCATCGGTGGCGGCGATGAGGGCGGTTTCGGTGCTGTGGTTGCTGCGGAAGCCGGACTGGGAAGGGTCCAGGATGTTGTTCTCCTCGAGGTAGCGGGTCAGTTGTTTGTTGGCGATTTTCTCGGTGACCTTCGCGGGGAACGGGAGCAGAGAGATGGGTCGGAAGTTCTTGAGGTCCTTGGGGTCTGCCTTGGGTTTCTTGAGTAAGGCGGTGATCTCGGCGTGCTTCCAGCTTTCCGGGAAGGTTGCTGTCTCGAAGGAGATGTTGATTATTTTCCGGAGATGGGGCGCGATGGCTGTACTGGCTTTGTTGAAGACGTGGTGAGGGCACGGGTCTAGCGGTGAGCCAGAGTGGATGGTGTTCATGATCTCGCTGGTGTCCTCGTCGTTGATGTTGGTCCAGGAGAGCAGGCGGTTGGTGGTTGTGGGGGCAGTGGTCTCGGTGGTTGCCGGGGCGGTCGTGGTGTTGAAGCTGTCGTGGATGTCGGCGATTTTGCGGTGGAAGAAGGTGGCCAGTGAGTCGCACAGGTCTCGCGACGGCGGGATGTCGTTGGTGTTGGAGCTGGGGTTGGAGAGTTCCTTCACGATGTTGAAGAGCTCTTTGCTGTTGTGTGCGTTGTTGTCTAGGCGGTCTTTGAGTGAGGCCCTTTTGGCGGATCTGATGAGGTGATGGTGACTGCGGGTGGCGCTCTTGTGGGCGGCGTAGCTGTCCGCTGTCCGTTCGTGGAGCCAGATCTTCTCCAGTTTTTGGCATGTTCGTTTGGAGGCCTGGAGGTCTTCGGTGAACCAGGTGGCTTTCTTGCTGGTGTGGCTGTTGGGCGGATTCTTGAGCGGGGCGAGGGTGTTGGCGCAGTCGTCGATCCACTGTCTGAGGTTGCGGGCGGCAGTGTTGGGGTCGGAGGGTTCGGCGGGTGGGCTCAGGGCGAGGGTTGTGGTTAGCTGGTCTTCGGTGACTCTGCTCCAGCATCGGCGAGGCATTTGTTCGGTGCGGTGGTGCGTGGTGGGCTTCCTGTAGGTGAAGTGGATGCAGTGGTGGTCAGTCCAGTGCGGTTCGGAGGTGTGGTTGAAGGAGACGTGTGGGCTTGCGGAAAAGATGGAGTCTAGCGTGTGGCCGGCGGCGTGGGTGGGTGTAGTCACGAGCTGTCTGAGTCCGAGGGTGGCGAGGTTGTCGATCAGGGTGGTGGAGTTGGTGTCCTTGTTGTTCTCGAGGTGGAAGTTCAGGTCCCCGAGGAGGATGTAGTCCGTGGAGGCGATGGCGTGTGTGCTGACGAAGTCAGCAATAGAATCGCTGAACTGTGGTCGGGGTCCGGGGGTCTGTAGATGAGGGTTCCTCTGAGGGTGGTGTTGGGATCGGTGTGGATCTGGAAGTGCATGTGTTCGGCGGTGCTGAGGGTGTCGTCGGTGTTGGTTGAGACTCTGAGGGTGTTCCTGTGGACGATGGCGATGCCTCCTCCGACTCCGTTGGTGCGGTCCTGGCGGGTGATCTTGTAGCCGTCCGGGATGGCAATGGCGATGTCGGGGGCTGAAGCGGGATTCAGCCAGGTCTCCGTCAGGAATGCGACGTCTGGGGAGGTTGAGTCGAGAAGGTCCCAGAGTTCGATGGCGTGTTTGCGGGCGGAGCGGGTGTTGAGGAGGATGCATCTGAGGTAGTTGGGTTCTTTCCTGGGCGGTGGTTTGGCGGGGCGGGTGCTGGCGAAGCTGCAGTTCCTGCAGGTGAAGGGCCCTTGGGTGCGCTTCGGGGTGGCCAGGTAGCAGGCGTGATCTTTTCCGGGGTTGAGTGCATGGAGGGTGCTGGCGTTGTATCGGCGTCTGCCGATGTGGCGGGCGCGGGGGATGCCCGGACCAGGGGTTCTGGCGCTGGGCGCGGTCCCGGCGCGGACGGGTGCAGACGGGCTTGCCTTAGGCGCGCCTTCGCCGCGCCAGCGGCGCGCCCGCTGCGCACGTCCGCTGCGCGGCCGCACAGCGGCCGCCATAAATGGGGAGGTGGGAGGGAGGAGCAGGGAATGGGCAGTGAGGGGGCGGGGCCGCAGGGGCGCAGCGGCGGGAAACAGGCACAGAAAGGAAAAAAACTAGCACAATCAGGGCAGCAAGGGGGCACAGAAAGGAAAAAAACTAGCACAATCAGGGCAGCAAGGGGGCACAGAAAGGAAAAAACTAGCACAATCAGGGCAGCAAGGGGGCACAGAAAGGAAAAAACTAGCACAATCAGGGCAGCAAGGGGGCACAGAAAGGAAAAAACGAGCACAATCAGGGCAGCAAGGGGGCACAGAAAGGGAAAAAACGAGCACAATCAGGGCAGCAAGGGGGCACAGAAAGGAAAAAACGAGCACAATCAGGGCAGCAAGGGGGCACAGAAAGGAAAAAACGAGCACAATCAGGGCAGCAAGGGGGCACAGAAAGGAAAAAACGAGCACAATCAGGGCAGCAAGGGGGCACAGAAAGGAAACAACGAGCACAATCAGGGCAGCAAGGGGGCACAGAAAGGAAAAAACGAGCACAATCAGGGCAGCAAGGGGGCACAGAAAGGAAAACAAAAAAAAAACAACAAAAAAACGAGCACAATCAGGGCAGCAAGGGGGCACAGAAAGGAAAAAACGAGCACAATCAGGGCAGCAAGGGGGCACAGAAAGGAAAAAAAAAAAGCATAGCTTATTATCCTTCCATGAATATATGCCTTAAAAGTATCCCACACAATATGCGTGGGGAAGAGGTTCCATTGATCTCAAAGAAGTCTACTGTGTCCTTTTTTAAAGCATTTACAACCTCTTGATTCCCTAAGAGACTTCTGTCTTGGGTCCACCTAGACTCAGTTTGCTGGCTCTCAACAGATATTACTAATTTTACTGCTGCGTGATCTGAAAGATGTTCTGGTTGGTGCATGAATATAGAAATATGTTTGCTTAGCCTTATAACGACCAGGAAGAAATCTATCTGGAGGCATGAGAGTATTTTTTATTCTGGTGGGTAAACTCTTTTCTAAGATCTGCCTCTAATCTCCAAATGTCTATTAGACCCAGATTCTTGATTAGCTGCTATGCAGCCTCCCTAATTTTAGGGGCGTTTACTGTTGGTCTTACTGTGGATTTATCAAGAGCAGGGTTCAATAATATATTGAAATCCCCGCCTATGATAATATGGTACCTCGTGTCAAGTAAGTGTTTATATAGTTCCTTAAGTGGAGACGGATTGTCTACGTTTGGACCATAATAACCCACCAATGGATATCCTATACTGTCTATTTTGACATCGGTTATTACCCATCTACCCCCTATATCTACAATGGAACTTTCTAGCTTAACCTGTGCAGATCTTGTGAATAATATTGCTACCCCTTTCATGTTGCACGATTGATTAGTGCATTCCAATTGCACTATCCATCTATTTGTCTTAAGAATCTTATCCCATTCCTCACAACGCAGGTGCATTTCTTGTAATCTTATTATATAATTATTGGAGGTTTTTAATAATTCCAAAATCTTCCTCCTTCTACCATGCACCCTAAGGCCATTCACGTTCCAGGATAGTATTCTTATTTCGTACGGGTTATGTGCCTCCTTTGTCATACTCCCTTTTTTTTCCATCAAGGTCACATCCTTTTAGCTCACCACCTAATGTCACATGTGAGGACCATTTTTCCCCTAATGCTCCGAGTCCCCACCCAGTGCTCATATCGCAGATACATGTATGTGGCCCCACTTTTCTCCACCCATCCCAACCCACCCTGGGAAACCCTCCCTTTGTCCAGATAGGGTAGTACATTTTACCCCTAGAGTTCACACTCTCCGGCCTATCTTTCTATAAACTCTTTTGCACATTAATCTGGGCAATTAAACCCTCAACCTCAGAGACCTCCTTCATATTATACATTTTGTTGTTCCACATCACCCTTAATGTCACGGGGAACTTCAGCTGTGCATTTGACTGCAGCGATTTCAAGGTTTGAATGTTTCCCTAGTTCCCACTGGCGATCTTGTGTAATCTTTGCAATGTCAGACCTTATAGTATAAGACCAGTCACCTTTCTGAAAATGTTTAACTTTAACAGCTGCTGAGAGAATTGCTTCTTTAATTACATAGGTGTGAAAATTTACTAAGATTTTCCTTGGTTTGTCCCTTTTTGGGTTTCTCTTAAATGGGTCCCTATGTACTCTTTGAATATCCTGTTCTAGGTCCCAGACAAGAATTTCCGGCATAGATTCTTTGAGCTAATCTTTTACGAATCCTTTCAAATCTCCCCCTTCCACTCCCTCAGGAACATTTAAAAGTCTTAGGTTATTCCTTCTGGAATTATTCTCTAGCGACTCAAATTTGTCCCTGATCTCTTTTGCACCTGTTTTAAGGGGTTGAATTTCCATATGATTAGACTTGACCTCCTCCTGTAATACTCCAAGCGACATTTCCATCATTGATAATCTTGCTGGAATATCCGCCATTTTGGCTTCAAGGTTCTCGCAGGTCTCCTGGATTTTTGCTTGGTTTGTTTCAGAGATTGCACATTTTTTCTTAATATCTCTTGAAAGTGAGAGCAATAAGGCACGCGTGTCTGGGACCTCTGTGCTGTTAACTGAAGTTACCAAACAGGTCCCTACAAAATACTATGTGACTAAAAGACTATATTGTGCTGGTGTTTAGAGAAATACATAAAAACAATATAGTTGTATCATATCAGTGAGTCAGAAACAACATGCCAAAATATACAATCAAAGTAAAATATGTAAATAACTAGGATTCACATGAACATATATCAATAAATATTTATTAACATTTATATACACAATCAATTTCTTTAAAAAAGTTAAAAAACATTTCATATTGCTAAATACAATCACAAGAAAACAGAGATGTCAATGACAAGAAAACAGAGTTGTCGACGCTGCGTTTCGGTGAGTGGATAACTAAACACCTTCCTCAGGACAGTTTTCTAAACAATAAAAACATTATGGCATTATAAAAACACGCATGTTGCTGACATTCATATTCACTGTATTTTTTTAAAAAACATTGGGAATTTTTTGTTCACAAACTTGTAGCTATTTATATTTACTCTATTGTCACCAGCACATTAAGATATATCTAATCTTTACTCGTAAATAGTAAAGAGAAATTAAACACCAAATTTACTAAACACCATGGTCATCTAAAATGGATAAACACATACCTAAAAAATGTTAAAACGAGACTAGAATTCAATATTCCTAGATCTTTGTGTGACTCAATTTGTAGAAATGAGGGAATAAGGATGGTCACCTCGTCAAAAAACCTTGCAATAATAAATTAAGTCGGTATATGTATGTACATTGATGCCACCGTATATTTAGCATGCACTGGAAGTCCCCAAGTGCAGAAATCAAGAGAACTGGAACAAATCACAAGTCAAGGGGTGCGTCGCAATAGGAATCCCCAGGGTAGACTAATGTGCCACTAAATTAGATCAAGGGCAACAGTCTATCGTAGTCGTTCGGGCGTATATACAGCCGTAGTGATAAGAACCCGTATCCTTAGTCTGTAAGCACGCGTCCTAATAGGCCTATTACGATAGACTGCTGCCCTTGATCTAATTTAGTGGCACATTAGTCTACCCTGGGGATTCCTATTGCGACGCACCCCTTGACTTGTGATTTGTTCCAGTTCTCTTGATTTCTGCACTTGGGGACTTCCAGTGCATGATAAATATACGGTGGCATCAATGTACATACATATACCGACTTAATTTATTATTGCAAGGTTTTTTGACGTGGTGACCATCCTTATTCCCTCATTTCTACAAATTGAGTCACACAAAGATCTAGGAATATTGAATTCTAGTCTTGTTTTAACATTTTTTAGGTATGTGTTTATCCATTTTAGATGACCATGGTGTTTAGTAAATTTGGTGTTTAATTTCTCTTTACTATTTACGAGTAAAGATTAGATATATCTTAATGTGCTGGTGACAATAATAGAGTAAATATAAATAGCTACAAGTTTGTGAACAAAAATTCCCAATGTTTTTTAAAAATACAGTGAATATGAATGTCAGCAACATGCGTGTTTTTATAATGCCATAATGTTTTTATTGTTTAGAAAACTGTCCTGAGGAAGGTGTTTATTTATCCACTCACCGAAACGCAGCGTCGACAACTCTGTTTTCTTGTCATTGACATCTCTGTTTTCTTGTGATTGTATGTAGCAATATGAAATGTTTTTTAACTTTTTTAAAGAAATTGATTGTGTATATAAATGTTAATAAATATTTATTGATATATGTTCATGTGAATCCTAGTTATTTACATATTTTACTTTGATTGTATATTTTGGCATGTTGTTTCTGACTCACTGATATGATACAACTATATTGTTTTTATGTATTTCTCTAAACACCAGCACAATATAGTCTTTTAGTCATATAGTATTTTGTAGGGACCTGTTTGGTAATTTTGTTTGAACTTTCCCTGTCCCTGATTGGACCTGAAGGGTACCTCCCTTGTTTTTTATTTATTTTTATTGATTTTATTGTTAACTGAAGTTACATCTTCCATGCACGAGGGCATTTGCACCCGTCCCCTTCCATATTATCTTCAAGTAATGCAGAGAATCTTTTGAAAGTAGGGAAGTCTATCACTGTGGCCGACTGTGGATGGGAGACCTGAGGAAGCTTAGTTGCAGCCACCTTCTCTGTGGGGGTTGTAGCATTTGACAAAGGCATGTTACCCTGGAGTTCTGTCTCCCTTACTTTAAAGTAGGACCTCAGGGATGGAGTGACTTTAATTTTGCCCCCTAGAATTCTAGTACTCCTCACAGCCCCTCGTCTCACAGCTTGGTTTGCAGACTGTATGGCAGTCTTTGTCTGTACCGATAAGGGTGGAGAAATAACTGTTGTGTTCGTGCTTCGATCCTTGTTAGACTACCCCACCCCCTGGCCTAGCAAATGCCCAAACTCAGCATTCCTTAGAGAATATCTGATTTTACCTGCGACCGTGGCAGCTTCTACGATAGTTGTTTCCGGCAAATTGATCAGCGTCGCCTTCTTCTTCCTGTCTCCAATTATCTTTCCTGGAGTAGCTGGATTCCCTGCAATTTGGGTGCTATGCTTCTTCTTGGCGCCACTCCTAGTACCTCTCTTAGAGGTCATAAGTTTGCAGCACGTTTTCACTGCCTCAGTGTGCAGGAGTATGGCTGAACTGACCCATCTGTTTGAATGTATGCTGATACGATAAGCAAGGGACTTGCTTTCCGTGTCCTCCACCGCCTCCTCCTAACCTCCAGGCATAAACTGCAGGTATCATCGACTTGTGCTGATGCTGCCTGCCGTAGCAGCTGCCGATATTTGCGGCCCAGTGATCCAGCTGCAGCTGCCTAGCTGCGAGGAGCAATGGAGAGCCGGAAGAGCACGAAACGCCTGGGGTTTCCAGCACAGGGATTCCAGAAGCGTCTGCAGTATCAAAGCAAGGGGCCATACACGCAGGTATGCTTCGCTGGGGGGCTTAACTGAGAGGTTGTGAGGTTGAGAGTTATTCCAACCAAAATGCGCTCATGTTAGGCGCCCTGCAATCCACTAATGTGCATGCCTGAAAGAGCGGAGCTCGCAGCCGACTTGCTAGCTGGCTGCCATGTTCCTCCTCACTATTTTCCTTTGTTGCTAAGCTTGTGCTATTCAATCACCTACATGCATGCATTCATCTAATTACTGCATAAACAGATTTGAACTGTACGTATGGGCATTGTAAATTGTTTATACAAAAGGTTTTCATTTACAGTCCTAATCCTATCTTGCACAGAACTGTGATATAAGTAAAAATAAAATTGCTATCCTTCTTAAAAAGATTAACTCTTGCAGAACTACTCCCAGGAAATACTAAAACATTTTAATTGGAGAGGCAACAGACTGGTGCTTAAGCGCTGGGTCACTGCAGGGTGAATCTAAAATTATGCTTAATTTACACCAGGTCCAGTTAAATACCATACTCCCCAGAAATTCCTTTTATCTCTTGATCAAAATTGTCCTCAAATTAAACTTTGAGTAACCATCCATGAGACACTGCATATTAGGTTTGTAGGAAGTCAGGGTTTGTGAATTACACCTGCATCTAAAAGAACTAATTAGGGAGAAAGATTATTCATGAACAGGGATCTTGGACCGGTCTTGACAGGTACTAGGGACATAAATTCCATCTTCCAGCACAAACAACAAGAACTAATCAGGGAGAAAGATTACTCATGAACAGGGATCTTGGACCGGTCTTGACATAAATTCCAGCTTCCTGTACAAACTACCTGTCCTAAAACTGAAAGGAAATGGAGGAGAATTAATGGGATTCAGATTTCAATGGCCCAGCTGCAACCACCTAAAATTCACTTGCTGAATCAGGGATAAATTGACAGGTAAATGAGAGGAGAAGCAGGAGCTGTGCATACATGTCTACATCTTTATCCTATAATTTTCTAAAAAGTGTGGCAACACACTCTGCTCTACATTTGACAGCCCTTTCAACCACGGTGACCACAATTTTTTTACTTTCTTGGGCAATGCAATAGAATTCAACATCCAAGGCCGCAATGAACACCACTCCCCTTCTACTTAGTTGGCACCATCTTTAACATATTTTTTTATGTCTCCCCTTAAGCATCAGTTGTGCTATATCCGAAGTTCTCTATCCTTTCGTCTTCCGAAGAGATTTATTTTTCATCCAAGAAAACTGGCAAAATCATACTAATGTTAATGTTTTCCGTCATGATCTTTCTAGTGTACTCAACTTGCCTTTGATTAGCAAATAGTTCAATAACCATTCAGCCAAAATATAAGAATAGCGAGATCGTGTTTCTGTGCTCCTATCATTGAGAGATGCAGCACTGTGCAACCAGACCTTGAGATACTCAAGGATGATCTTCATCATGATAATGGGATATCCTTTTTACTGCTACTGCTACTTTATGAAGGACTGTTGAGTCAACATGTTCAACCATAGGCCAATGATTTTTGTCTTAATCTGGTTCATGGGGAATACCTGAAATCTTACCGCTAACATTGCAAGGTGGTTTCTGTAACTGCAAAGATGAGAGGAAAGCTCTGTGGTGGTGCAAATCTAAACCAGAGGTTCAGGGATCATTGTTAGAGCACAACTGCATTCAGATTTTAATACATTTTAAAGTAAAAATAGATCCAGTTGTAGAAATTGATTACTAAATGGCCTGTGAGGAGTGTGTTCAGATTGTTAGAAAACAGATAAATAAATAAATGCATTAATAAATAAGTGCATAAATCAATGAATACATAAATAAATGCATACATAAAAATACAATATAAGGTGGCCAATATCTAGATCTGTGATTTGACTTTTTTGCCCCACCACTCACACTCCCCTCTATCCACTCTGGAAGCGGATGCTCTCAGCGAATCTTACCTCCCTAAGACCCAGGCCATGGTCCATAATCCTCCCTCTACAATCCCAGTAAAAGTGGGCATAATTAGAATGCCTGTAAATTCTAACTCCCCCAGACCTCCTGCTCAACACATCACCATCCATACTCTAAAATCTGCTAAGAATAATCCCTGCCCTCTATCTTGCATGCTCATCAACTGTGGATCGGCACGCTACAGATATTGCTGAAACCATTCTCAGTGAGGAAATTGATATTGCTTTCCTGATGGAATCTTGGCTCAATGACCACTCTACTGCCATCCTTGACCTACTTACTCTTCCTGGTTACTCCATCATTAGACATGACTGAACTGATAGACCAGGTGGAGGTCTAGCCATAATCC
This sequence comes from Calotriton arnoldi, assembly GCA_963921515.1. Taxonomy (NCBI): domain Eukaryota; kingdom Metazoa; phylum Chordata; class Amphibia; order Caudata; family Salamandridae; genus Calotriton; species Calotriton arnoldi. The sequence continues at coordinate 89,555 of CAWUFW010004894.1, read as the reverse complement.
ACAAAGCTGAAACACAACTTTACATTTTAAAGAATGCAGTTTACTCAACTTTTGAATACCTTGGCATTGAACTTAAAGGCAAAGGCGCCCCACCTATCAAACTTCATACCATCTATCACCCGCCTGGTGATCGTCCCCTCTTTGCTGAAGAGTTATCTGACCTACTTACTCAGTTCTCCCTTACTGACACGAATTACGTGTTTTTGGGCAATTTTAACATTCATTGGAACAACGCAGAAGACTCCACAATCAGGCGCCTCATGAACCTTCTTGAGATGAATGACCTAAAACAACTCTGTAATGAGCCAAACCATATCAAAGGCGCTACTCTAGACGCTATTTCACTAGAAATGAACTGGTCTCCCTTAGTGCCATCGTACCCATTCACTGGTCTGATCATCATCTCATACAGTTCAACATTGAGACTATCGCCAAACCTCAAATAGACTTAACAAACAAACCTAGTTAGTGGACCAGAAACCTCAAACAAGTCCCTTCTACGGTTCTTGAATCTAAGATTCTTGAACAACTTCAACGTCTCCCGCACACTCAAAATGCAAATGAGCTCACTGCCCACTTCAACACAGCGATAATGGAAGTACTCGACCAAGTTGAACCGCTCAAATTAAAACAACAAAGATCAATTCAATCGAAGTCATGGTTTAACTTTGATCTCAACAATGAAAGAAGACAACTCAGACTAGCAGAAAGGACATGGAGACAAAACCCCTCATCATTACATCTAACCCTTCTCAGAACTGCTAGGTTAGCATACAAGAAGCACATTTTCAGAGAATAGGCCTCTTTCTTCCGCATCCAACTTGACCATGCAAACAATAGGCCCAAGGAGTTCTTTAACAATGTCAAACGACAAACAAAATCTTCCTCCCCACACAAAATAATAGCATCTAAAGAACGATGTGAAGAAATTGCCAGCTTCTTCACAGACAAAATCGCTAAAATTGAGCAATCCTTCCCTCAAGTCACGACCCTACCTCGCCTGCTAACTACCCTCCCTGACACCCCTCCTTCCATAGCAGTCCGACCTCCTGAACGTATCAATAATCAATTAAACCCAAATGGAACATACAACAACTTTTTTAACACCCAATTGAAAAACACCGCCAATTGGTCAAACTTCAAACCCATGACTGAGCTTGAAGTCTTTAATGTTATTGCGAAATTAAAGCCTACTTCACACACCAAAGATCCACTCCCTGCAAAAATAGTTCATAACCTAAACCACATCATCGCCCCGTGTTGGACAAAAATCATCAATACTTCTCTCACCTCTGGGTGTGTACCGGATTCCCTCCAACTAGGTCAATTCACACCTATTCTCAAAAACCCCAAGGCAGACCCTAACGATCTCAACAACCTCAAACGTAACTCTAACCTCCTGTTCTTAGCCAAAACCATGGAAAAATGCATCTTACAACAACTCAACAAGCACATAGGTGAATACAACCTACTTGACTCCTTCCAATCTGGTTTCAGGAAAGACTGCAGCACAGAAACCACCATGCTCAATATTGCAGATGGCATCCATCGTTCCTTAGCGAATTGAGATGCTTGCCTACTTATCCTACTTGATCTATCAGCGTCTTTTGATACAGTCAATCACCCATCCTTACTGGAGTCTCTGAAGATCCGCTCTGGTTTCAATGGCACAGTTTTAAAATGGTTCACATCTTACTTACAACACCGATCTCAACAAATCAAAATCAAGTCTTGCCTCTCGAAACCCACACCTGTCACTCTTGGTGTCCCCCAGGGCTCAATCCTCTCCCCCTCACTTTTCAACCTCTTCATGGAACCCCTTACTATCATCCTGAAACAAGCAGGGATCAAATACCACCTCTATGCAGATGAGACACAATTCTACTACAAAATCAAATCACACAGTGATATCCTACATCTTAACGTCACACTGAGTAAGATACAATCTTGGTTTAACTCCAACCATCTAAAATTAAACCCCATCAAAACAGAAGTTATTCCTATCTCCCCTAAAAGTAACCACCTTCCATTCCAAGGCTGGATCAGCGACTTGAAGGCCCTAAATTGTTTGCTCACTCTATCCAACTCGGCTAAATCTTTAGGCTTCACACTGGACAAAAATTTGTCAATGAAGGATCACATCAAAAACTCAGCCAAAGGAGCGCTTTACACACCTATACACCTCAAAAAATTAAACTATTCATTCCATCGGACAACTTCAAATGGGTTGTTCAATCTCTGGTCCTCTCCAAACTTGACTATGGGAATGCCATCCTCACTGGGACCAAGAAAACTCACCTCGCCTTCCTCAGATCAGTATTAAACACGGCAGCCCGGCTCATAACAGACATTAAACAGTATGAACACATCAAGCCTGCCCTCATTCCCTAAACTGGCTTCCCATCGAAGGAAGATGCATCTACAAGACTGCCTGCATCACCCACAAAGCACTTAACTCACATTCCCCTGACTATTTAGACAACAAACTCACAAAAGCAGGAAGAACCAGACCTATGAGAAGCTCCACTGCTCTTCTTCTCGTTCCTCCCAAATTAAAAAGGAAAACTACCCAGGCTTGCTCGTTTTCAGGTAATGCTCCCAGCATTTGGAACTCCCTACCGAGGGATTTATGATGCAACTCCTCCTTCCCAGGCTTCAAAAGAGACTTGAAATGCCATCTCCTCAATAAATACTGGAACTCATAAACAAACTGAACTATGTTCAAATAAGTTCTCTTGCTCATTTCAAACTCTGTTGATCTGTTGGCTGTTTTCTTTCTTTGTGTTTACCTCTATTGTTTTGATGTCTTTCACTCCATGGACTCTAAATATTCGAATGGATCCCAATTCAGTAATTCCACCCTCATGGTCAAACGATTTTTTTCTGTGTATATACTTTTGTGTACACCTCCCGCTCTGGCTAACTATATTTCCCTTGCATAAATGTTATGAATACTTGAACCGATGATTATTGCAGTTATATGCTCAGTGACTGTTTATTGCCTTGCTTTCGATTCTGTAAAGCGCTCTGATACCTCCAGGTCTAGCTAGCGCTATATAAAACCTTAAATAAATAAATATACGCCAGAGGCTCACCTTATAGGTTTACAAGAGCAAGTGATTTTTTCCTTAAAAAACTAATTCATTAGTCGCATTTTTGTGCAGGTTTGGAAGCAAACCAATAAAAAATGCAAGTAACTGACAAAAATGTAGAGTATTTGAATTGTCCTGCTTACATGGGTAAATTGCTGTCCCTCAATTCGGTAATTTGGTCCCAATTCTTAGTCTTATCGCAAACATGAAAACATGTTTACTCCAAGTATCATAACGAAGGTCAGGTTACAACTGTCTTGCCACAGGAAGGATCCAATGTGCATTACACAGAACGTTAGAATGCAGCAGACGTTGTTGGAAGCATGTCCGGGTAATGTTTTAATCAGGAACACATCAGTAACATTTCACAACTTTGGCAACCTTTTTTTAACAACCTGAAATCCAACTATAATTTTGTCGAATAAGGTAGATTGTATTTTGCAAGTCATCTTTGGTGAAAATATGCCTTATGCCTCTTTCACGCTACAGGAGATTCTCTGCTTCCAGAGTATTCCCACTACACCCAATTACCTAAGCAAGACAGGAAATAACTAACTCCTCTCTCGCATATTGAAGCAGTCATTAAAACTGCATAGCAGAAAGCTCCTTGATTATGACATTCATTCTGGGGTTTCATCTGCCTTGGGCGAGCCATGTACACTTTTCATGAATTTAGGATGCTGAATGATTGGGTTTTTATTGCAGACATCAGCAGTTTGGATTTATTGATATTGTTGTCCAAAATCCTTAAAATAACCTTCACCTAACCATTTATCTTGATGGTAAATTTTGGTATATTCATAAGGAATACATCATTCGACGTAATTTCCAGATTTTTCTGTAAAATCTTGCTATTTAACAGAGCCTTTTTACAAATATGCTGTATTTGCAAACACATAAGGAACGATACCTAGGCTCGGCAGAATAATGGCATTTAAAACGAACTTACTGCCTTGCAATCTTTACCATTTCCAAACTCTTCCCTTAGGAGTTCCTCTGACAATTCTCAAAAGCTTAAAAAAACTATCGACGGCGGTCCCTGGGTTGAGATGAAGTGTAAACTAACGTGTATGTATAATTCAAAAGGAGCTAGAGGAAAGATTATGTGAACGAAGTTGGTTCTCTAGAGGACTAAAATGGCAAAGATCACTGGCGTTCTAGCCATTGCAGAGAGATGCAGCAACTGTATGACTTGCACTAAAGAAGATAAGGACATTAAAAGCATCGATGGTAGCAGGTGTCCACTATGTGGAAAATTTGGGCTGCTCCCTTGTCCCTGGGGCATGCAGAGTATACTTACGGACACTCGATTGGCAGTGTCTACACACACCACAGGACCAAGCACTCTGCTCCACTTTGTGCCGTTGTGTGTTCTCGTCTCTGTCTTAAGTCAGGGGTCAACAGTGCTGGAATCAGTGCTGATCTTGGTCATTGCTGTGGCTTTAGTGGCTGTATTGGCTCCTCTACCATGGATGATTGGCTGCAGGAGATGCGCCCCCACAGAGCAGGATGCTCCGACAGCTGTGAAGTGAGCACAAATGCTCCAACTGCGCCCACCTCCTTCGATGTGACCAAGTCAACCAAGGTAAGTAAAGCAGAGCCAGCACAAACAACTCTGGCAGTGCAGTTGTGTTACCCAGTTCGGTGCTCCAGCATTGATAGCACTCTCTGTAAGGACAAGACCCTGGCACATATTCTTGCAAGCCAGGCGAAGGCTAAGTCAAACAGGACTTTATCATTAAATTTGACAAACTCTGGAAACTCTACAACTACTCTTACATCAATCAATCAATCAATCAATCAATCATGTCACTTATAAAGCGCACTACATACCCGCGAGGGTCTCAAGGCGTTACATCAAACATTGGCTCTAATTTGAAAAAGGCATCTAGCTCACCTAGAGTACAAGAGGTTTTGGCTGACTCCCTTAGCACAGCTTTAGATGAAGTTTAGGATTCTGGCGTTTCATCCCAACAGCCTAATCAATGTTTGTTTATATTCAACAAGCCTGCACCTGCTATCCAGGTAACTACAATAAATCAGCAAAATATCAATGATAAAGGCTGCTTTGACTAAGAACAGTAATAATGTTCATCATGGACCTAATAACTATCAAGTGCTAGCATGTCTAATCTAGACATAACGAGTAAGCTACAAAAAATATATGACTACGCAAATTCAAGCCCCTGACACACAAGAAGACTTTTCTTCTTTGTCAAAAGTTTCAGACTTCAGCTCAGAGGCAGATTCAGAACCAGAGTTAGATAGGATTGTCGAGGCTCATTTTATGAATCCAACGCATACATTGGGAGAAGTGATGGAGAATCTAACACCTGGACCTGAAGAAGGTTATTAACAGAGTTAAAACACCTATAAATCCACATATCAAAATTCACTGATAGCTCTGATGACGATGAGAATCCTATGCTGTGGAACAATATGACATGTGATCTTACTCTTACCCCACAATCATTATCTATGTCTCTCTCAAAAGTCAAAAGACTTCATGGTGCAATACAGATTCAAAAGAATAAGAGTGGCAAGCAATCAGAAGAGCCACCGTTACATGCAATATATGAGCTAATATTTTCCACTGATGTGGCCAGCCTATAGATATATGATTCAAAAATTCAAGCGGCAGTGTGCAAAATTTCAAAACAAATATCTTCATTTGATGAATGACTGACAAGATTGAAGATTTGACAGACACTCTAGAAGAAACTACTACTGTTATTAGGGAGTAAGTGTGTCCTGTTTGACAAAATGGAGGACATAGAGAATTGTGTGAGGTGTAATTATCTGTGCATGCTTGGAATTGTGGGAGGAGCAAAAGGAATGAGAACAAGGGATTTATAGTACAGCTATTTCAGAGGGCTTTATCTGCTCCCCATAAATGGGACATTGACTTTCAAGTCTAACGTGTACATCGCTTACCTGTTAACAGACCCAAGGATGATCATAAGAGTCTGCACCTCAGAGCTTATCTAGTTTACATTGGTAACTTCGTTTTCCACCAATTGTTCTATTATGCTGAACAACCTAAAAAATCTGCCAAAGATGGAATGCATACATCTTTTTATCTGATACAATTTCTGACTTGGTTTCGTTGAATGCCGCTTTCGGTTTAAACAGATTGATTCCTACACTCCAAACCTTAGGCACACAGACTTATCTTAAGGAACCTGTATGCTTCAAAATAATATACAAATCTCACACTCATATCTGTACTTCAGCTGAGCAGGTATGGAAACTGTTGGCTCTATGGTCATGAAGCGACTTATAAGATATTGGCCAATCAATGATTAAATAATCTTTTTCAATTGTCAATGCTTACTCAGAAGCAGACATTTTAGTATTAAGGCAAAATTCTTGTTTTCTCTCTTCTTTCTCTTTTTAAAGTCCTGCAATTTCTCCTCTGGCTACTGCTCTAGTGAAAAAGATGGTTATGGTTTGGGGTAGCAAAGACTTCTCTGTCCTTACAGAGAACAATACTGCCCTTTCTTAGTGGGGGTGGTGGGTGGGAGGGGAGAACATGGTAGGATGGTGGAAGGGGAGCAAAGGGTTAGCAGGAAAAAAATGATGTGGAAATAAGAAATATGTATTTACATGGCGCTCAAGAGGAGCATATAAATTCTTGTTCAATGATGGCTAAAGCGGATGGATTACCCACTATGTAAGGTCTAAAGATAACCATTTGGAATGTCAGTGGCCTCAGATCTGATTCTAAAATCTGAGTAGTTAGTGGATAATTAAGTCTATTTGCATCTGTGATAGTATATCTTCAGGAGACCAACTTATCATGTAAGTCATTTACTAAACTGTTCCAATTGGAATTTTAATTATTGGTCTGTACCAACCAAGAAGTAGCTACAAAGGGACTTGCATTGTTAGCATAACATACCTCCAAGGAGATTATGAAGTATACATCTGATCCTTCAGGCCAAATGTTAACTGGTAGTATTAATAAAGATAAACTGATAACTGTAAAACATGGGATATACACTTCCAATTATGATGATATTGCTTTTTTAATCAATTGTTTCTAGAGCCCTGGAATGGGAACTACCTATAATTTTCTATGACAATATTAATCTTACAATGTATTCTAGTTTTGACTCTCCAAGTCCACAAACTTTATATCAAATGTGACATTTAACATCTGCACTCTTCCATATCATAGATTCTTTAGGTTTGGTCGATGTATTGCTCACCTTAAGACCACACTAGTGAGGTTTCACTTTTTACTTAGACCTTCATAGATCATGTTCCAGGATTGACATTTTTCTGTCATCCAGATGTCTAATTCTTTCTATCACTATTGATCTTCATCCACATATCATTTCAGACCACGAAACATGCATATTAAGCATAAAAAGAGATTTGCTTTCTTCACCTTTTAATCATACATGCTGGACATTCAACAGAAATCTTCTTAATGACCACAACTTCAGAAGATTATATCGACAATAATATGCAGACGGTAGCACCTAATATAATATAGATTGCATGAAAGTAGTTGTTAGATGTTCCACCCTCACATATAGCAAAACAAGAGAGATAAATGAATGTTTAAGAACTCATGAATTGAAATATGCATTTTCATGACTTACACAGAAAGATATTACCACTCAGAAATTATTTCTAAATCAACTCAATACCACAAAAATGGGATAAGGATGCTTCTCAACATCAGCAAAGTTGATTACATTTTGATGTAAACTGTGAGACTATCACCAAACGTCTCCCCTTAACATTCAAAGAAACATTGAGTAAGAATCATAAAAGCAGTACTCAGGATAAACAGGGTAATTTAGCCCAGGAAAAGACCAGAATAATCTCTATATTTAAAGGAACATTCATCTAGTGAGACAGGAATTTTTGAATATACTCCAAAATCAAAAATCCAAGCAATACCAGCTATGTAATAGAAAATTCTGGAGATTCCCATATTAGAATACAAAATATGTCAAGCGATTAAGGGACTAAGATCTGAAAAGACATCTGGCCTAGATTCAGTTCTGTCTTTGTAAGAACACATTTGTCCTGTATATAGTGTGACACGCGACCCGAGAGAGCCGAGAGCAGAGAGCAGAGAGTGCAGCGAGAGCAGAGCGGGCGAGCTGCGTAGTGGTGCGTAGGGGCGGAGCCTCAGACAGCAGCAGCAGCAGTGGTCCGCTTCGGCCGGTTGCAGCTGCCGGTGGTGGTGCCGGCGGCAATCACAGTCCGCAGCGGCGGAGGCGCTACGAGGTGCCGAGGAATAGTGCGGAGTAGAAACGCTCCGGGAACGTCGCGGGGACTCCTGTGGATTCCTGTGGACTCCCACGGAGGGGGATGGCGGTCGGTGAAGCCTGCTGAGGTGAGTCCTGACCCTCAGATCCTCCAGTAACTTCCTCCTCCGCAGGCATAGTCCCCCGCCGTTTCCCCGTTGGTCTATGGTGTTTCCAACTCCAACTCCCCAGTACATCACCATCCTCCTCCTCTCACTCCTCTCACCCTCACCCGGTTGTGCTATAGTGCTATAGCGCATGTTGTGCCTGTTGTGCCTGCTTCCTCTTGACCGTGTCGCCCATACTGAACGGTCTGAGGTTGGTTTTGGCTGCACTAGCCTGCACTAGCCTGTATCGAATTGCATACTGCAGCTGCCATACCTGCTGGCCTGGCCTGGCCTGGTTGGCTCCAGCTCTAGTCACCCTAGTTCTGCTCAGCTCTGCTCTAGCGTCGACCTGCCTTGCCCTGCCTGGCCCGGTTTCACTCCCCCCAGCACCGCCACCCCTCCGTAATCCCTGCCTACACTTTTACACTGACCATACTGACCTCTTGTTGAGGCCCTTGCATATAACTCACGCAGTATACCACACTCTGCCCCAGGTCCACTTTTGACCTGGTTGAGGTGGCAGGGACACAAAGGTCATAAGGCAGGTTATTTTGGGCAGGGAGGAGGAGGGGGAAAGAACGGGGGGGTCCAAGCCGCAGCGCCTGTAGTCACCAGTGTGAACCTAGTGTGAATCCAGGACTCAGCAGAAGCAGTTTCTTATCGGCAACGCAGCCGAACAAAGCAGAGCGATGAGGTCTGGGAGAACGAGGAAGGCATTCCCGTCACCGAAGCAAAAAAAACTAAAACGGCTGGCAGCAGTGGTAGAAGGAGCCGCAGCGAATATTACCAAACAATTGATGCCTACGTCCCGCTGCACTCAGTGAGTCCTCTTCTCCATGGACCACACCCTGACAGTAACAGGGATCGCCCTCCTTTGTCGAGACCTAAGACTTTGCAATCCCTCTTTATCTTGGACTACTTCAAAAAAATACCTGGAGGGGTTAAGCCTTCCCCTCTTTCTCAAGTTTTGGAGGCACCTAAGGCCAGCAATTTCCAACAAATAACAGAGGCAACTGTCCACATGCCGCCAATTAATAAAACTACATCACCGTTGGTCATCCCCAGTGTTAGATCATCTGTGGACGATCAGAAAACGCCTCCGGTGCTCCCTTTGGGGGCCCTCTCGGCTATTCAGCATTCTCCATTTTGTTATCCATCTCCCCCCCAGGAAAGTCACATACTTCACGCCTCAAACAATCACTCTTGGACCGAAACCATCGAGCCAAAACTTAATGTTTTGCCACAACAAACAGACATCCCTATGACCACGTTACCACAACATTCGTCTTCAAGTCCTTCACTTATACAAAAAAATCAAACACCAAGCTTTGACGTATTTAGCCCTCCTGCAGCTCAATGGGATAGACCACTTCAGGGGAACAATAAACCGCTTCTGCCTCAAACGCCTTCAAACTCAGCCACAGTAACAGCTGCAGTTCTTACAAAGCACCAACAAGGAACCGACCTAAATGACCAATCACTACTGGATCTATCTTTCTTTCTCAAAGACTCAGACAAACTACCTAATTTGAAATCGGAACCCGATTCACGAGTCGACCCCCCTACATTTATGTCAAGCATTTGGACACAACTGCTGCAAACCTTTCAAAGTACAGTCACAGCATTAAACTACCATTCAGACAAACTGGACATGCAAGTTGACCTTTTGAACACCTTAGCCCTGCTTACAGCAGGCATCGACAACAAGTTAGAGAATCTAAATAACCTAATAATAAGGGCTCAATCATCTTCAAACTTGGTCCAGTCAGTTAGCTGTTGCTCACCCATTATTGACAGCCTCTCAGCACTTCCAGCTTTCTTAAACTGTGTTTTAGATGAAGTCAAACAACTGTCAGGAGGTAGTATCAGCAAGTGCCAGGACCAGGATCACTTAAAGTGTACAGATTCAAATCCCGCCAAAATAAACGACAAGACTCCGACAACAGTGGTCGACGGGATTTCAGAGAGTATAGAGGCAAAACCTTCTGTAGCATCAAATTTGCACCATAAGGATCAAGGGTTGACAACGCCAGCCAAGCCTATACCACCCCTGCCGTTGAGCCTCCAAATTGTGAGTGGCTCAACAACTTCAGTCGACCGTGCTTATGCAGAGTTGGACCCTAAGCCACCTACACCGGCTCCACCTTACTCAAAGACAAACCCTCAACCACTCCATCCTCTCAGTAAGAGAGAGAGAAAACGCCAACGTAAACAAAGAAACAAGCTAACAATAAAATCTACAGCTGAACCTCTTAAATTGTTCCCATTGTTTAAAACCTCGGACAATAAACAAGTTTCAAGTTTTACTCTACTAAACCAGGATCAACAGACCATTACTGCTCTCCCAATATTAAATGCGCAGCAGCCCACTCCTGTACACCACCAGGTTCAATACGCTCCTCCCTCTTGCTTAAGAGGTCCCCTACTAAATTCTTATGAAGTCGCGGCTGCTGAAAAGTCTTTAATTGGCACGGACAAAGCAACTGGTCAATTACAAGTAGTGAAAACAAACTCGCCAACAGAAACGACTACTCAAACTCAACCTTCTCTTCATTCCTGCCTTCAGACTGTTCCATCAAGCGCCGGAGATAACCATTCAAGAGTAACCTTCAAGCATACACCAAAGCCACCTGAGGAATCTTTGACAACTCTGCAAGAGTCCCGAGATAATCCTTTGCCTAAATTAGGAATAGTTCCTGGCTTATTAACCGAAAAAAATGTCTTAACTGACTCGGGTCCTCGTCAACAAAGTGCCACCATTGATCACCAGTACTCCAAAATTCTTCTTGCTCCTGAATATAAATCAAAAGGCCATCATGACGTCCTCAACAGAGCAAATATCATCAAACTACTGAAAGGAGTACCGGGACTCGATACACTGGCGTCTGAAGATATCGAATACATAGAATTTCTCCCGCCAAGAGGGTCGCAACCCTCTGAAGTAACTTTGGTGACATTCAAATCTATTATCTGGGCTCGAGCCTTCCTAGCCTGTAAAGAAATTTTTCGGTCATGGGGAATCAAAATCTACCCACACCTTAATCCAGGCTACCCTACAGCGCTAGCCAAGCAATCGGCTACCCAGACAAGTGTTCGTCGGACCCTGAATAGTTATAGAAACAAACCATACTCAATTTTAAAAAATGCAGTAGGAGACGCATCTCTAACAGAAACCTCATGGACTTCACCCTCGAATCTCCATAAAGTTCAAGACTGGGGGTGGCTGCCAGCCGCTTTACCCGTAAAAACTTGGCCAATACTCACCAAAATTGAATCCACTGGAGGCTGTCAAACCTAGCGTTCCTCAGCTCCAACCTACAAACCCTACAAATCTCCAGCTGCAGTCTCGCCTATCTCTGTTTTCGTGGAACATTAGTGGTCTTCATCATAAAATTACCTCATTGGTGACCCGAAATTTTATTTTCTGTCATGACTTAATCGCCCTTCAGGAAACATGGGCTACCCACAACTTCCCCATTGTAGGATTTATCGAATATTGGAAACCAGCCGTTAGAGATTGTAATTATGGACGCCCCAAGGGGGTCTTGTCCATCTACATCTCATGCAGTCTAAAGGGTCCAACAGAGCTACTAAACTTCGATGAGGACTGGTTGCTTGGAGTTAAAATCAGCTTGTGGAGACAACAGCGACCCCTGCTGCTTCTTAATGTCTATATTAATCCAAGTGCACGAACAAAAGGGCTCACTTAAACCGTCTGCTTAAAACTCTGTGTGACTTGGCTGTGGACTTTCCTTATGCTGACTGCCTGCTCACCGGGGACTTCAACACCAATCTTTTTCAGGGAAATCCGTCAGATTTTGGAGGTCTTCTACCACTGCCATCGCCGGCATTGAAGGCTCAGTTTAAACCCCCAAATCAATCACATTGCGGCTTGGGGGAGCTCTGTGTGTTGCAACTTTACAGCGCCGGTTTCATTGTAATGAACGGTAGGTTCACACAGGACATTCCCCCAAATTGGTCATGGACAAATGGTCAAAAGTATTCTTACTTAGACTATACCATCTGCAACTCAGCCCTGTTCTCATACCTGGAAAACTATAGTATCAAAGCTCGATCAGAGAGCGACCACCGCCCACAAGTCGTCACTGTCAATGTAAACCCAGCCTATCACAATTCTGCTCCAACAACCTACAAGGGAGTTCACTCTGAAAACTTAAAACGTTTAAGATGGAATGACGACATCAGTATTAACATCATGAAGGAATGTTTGTTCCTTACACTAGGTGGCCCTCCTTCGACAGCCCCTCCCATCGTTGATTGGTCAAATTTCTGTTATCATTTGTTAAGTCTTTTTCCATCTCATTCGCCCTCTCATACGGTTTCTCGCAGCACCCAGTTTCCCATTTCAAGCCAAACCATGGTACTAAAGAAGATCAGAAATACCGCCCTACGGGCAACTAGGAAGCATCCAGATTCTAATGATCATCTGAATGACTATAAAATTGCACAAAAAAACTTCAGACAGGCACACCAAAAGGATAAACAATCTTACCTTGACCAATTTTGGTGTAAACTTCTCTGGGAAAGTAAAAACCACAACCTAAGAAAATTTTGGGCGTTATTGAATAGACAAATCAACGGAACAACTAGTCAGGGGAGTGCAAACATCGCAGAGGCAGAATGGGTCACATTTCTGACTGACCATTTTAGGGCTAATGGAGGAGCAGATCCTATAGCAATGAACAACCCTTCACTGATCAAAGATGGGCCTACGGAGTGCCAGGACTGTTCTCACGAGTTGACGCAACCTCAATGCGAGAAAATCTCCATTACTCAAGCAAGGCTGGCTAAAATATTATCAAAAGCGAGACCAGATGGAGCGCCAGGTCCAAACGGCCTGCCACAGGTCCTGTTTCAAACAAATATCCCTCTCTGGTCACAACAACTAGCAACCCTCTACAATTTTATACTGAGTAGTTCAATTATACCTGACTCCTGGCAAGGTGCAATAATCCACCCAATTTATAAGTCTGGCTCCCATTCGTCTCCAAATAACTACAGGTTGATAGCCCTACTGGACAATGAGGCAAAGTACTTTGCAAGTATTTTACTCGAAGAACTGAGTTCTTGGGCTGACCAGAAAGGTCTGATCCCAAAAAAACAAACCGGCTTCACCACAAACTCGGGCACTATGTCTAACTTAATGGCATTATCAATACTTATCGATAAAGCACTTATTTCATCCAAGGTGGTTTTTTGTTGCTTTGTTGATTTTAAAGCTGCTTTTGACCGGGTCCCTAGGGCAGCACTCTGGGCAAAGCTAATGAAATGGGGAATCCCGGTCAAACTTTTGGAGGCCATTGTTCAATTACATACTAACACCTGGTACAAGTTAAGCTTGGCACCGGCTCACATCTGTCTCGAAAAATCACGACGACAAGAGGAGTCAAACAGGGATGTGTGCTAGCTCCATTGCTCTTTAACTTGTTCATTGCCGACCTTTCAGCGGAACTAGATGCGATAAACAGCCATCCCCCTAAGATTGGTGGTGTCCAGTTAAGCAACCTTCTGTACGCCGACGACCTTGCCCTCTTCAGTCTCACTCAAGTAGGGCTGCAACGACTGTTAAATAAACTACATAGTTATACCGTTACGAACAACCTAGAGGTTAACTTAAAGAAAACCCAAGTAGTCATATTCGGCAGAAATCACTATGGAGGTGGTGGCTGGACGTATAACAACTCTGGACTTGTAGTAGGAAAATCCTACAAATACCTGGGGGTTAATTTCGACTCCAGGGGCACCCTTGCCAAACATTGCAGCGACATCTCAAACAAAACCATGACTCTCCAAGTGAATTTTTCAAAACTTTCAAAAAAATTGACGGGCCCGAGCCTAACTCCAATGTTGGAAGTCATGAAAGCCAAAATTGGCCCCACATTGTCATATGGCATTGAAATTTCTCGGGGCAAACTGAGTGCAACATTAAACCAACACGTGACTAAGATCTATAAAAGAGTCTTTCATATGCCAAAATCCGCTTCTGCTGCACAGATACGATTAGAATTGGGCCTTTTAAATTACAAAATCTCAGGCGCAGGTGCTTATTTAAATCTGTGCCATAAGTTAAGGCAGGCCGGAGCTGGGTCGCTTGAGTCACTGTTGTGGTCAGATATTAGCCTTAATAACCCAGGTGGGTCCTACAGTCAGTTTTTCCATGAATGCGTACAGCAACTATCAGCAAGCGATCTCTGGAATCTTAACCCTAGTAACATAGTCTTCAAAACTAGTATCAAGAAGCACATCCGTATGTGGTCTCATAATACCGACAAAGCTCTTTTCAGCAAACGCAAGCATGCATGTGCAGTAATTAACTCTTACCAGCTGGCTTCTCTTCCATCATACCTGCCCTGCACATACCCCCTGTACTAAAAACTGCGGTTTATGGCACTTAGATTGGGGGAATGGCACTTTCTGCAACATTTACCTCTTTGGCGTCGTACATCAGATGACCTACAGTGCAGGGGCTGCGGGGACTTGGTGGAGTCTCTGGAGCATGTTGTATGCCTCTGCCCTGCATTGCTGGCCCAGCGCAGACTAAAACTGAGGCCAGAGTGGAACAGATTGGGAGTCCGGTCCTGTAGGCAGGCAATTATCACGGCATTGAACCCAGAGAACACAGCTTTAAACATAAGCCTCACAATCTTTATTCACCGTGCATATCGCAAACTCAATCAGCAAACTGCAGGTCCGGCAACAATCTCGAGGAAGTGCACAGGTGACTAAAACAATAGCAAACCCATGAAGCTCTATTTCAGTATAACCTGTGTTCTCTGCCCCTGCAATACTACGGAACGCGATCCCGACGACTCGATACTGACTATCGACAACTGACAGTTGCTTCACTGAACTGTTTTTATCTTTTGGGTCTCTCTGCAACTCAGTGTCTTATTTGTAGTTTTTAGCAGCAACGTCAATTCTTTTTTTACACTATTAATTGTTTTTAATGATATTCTGCTGCTATCTGGTTTTAAAACACATAGTCCTATTACATTTTGGTCATTTTAATCTCTCAGTTTTGTATACGTATGGTATGTATGTCTTGCTTTTATGATTATATTTTTAATCAAATAAAGTACCATTCACTCTGAGTTCTTTAACATTTTCACATCAGTTTTATAAGCTTTATTTCTACACCTTGCTAACTCAATAGAATATAACCAATGAATACCTCCTTCAGGGAGATACTTATATAGAACAATTTATAAAAAAAGAATAAGGCTTCACTGAGATGCGAGTTATATCATCCTATGTCACTAATTAATACAGATTAAAAAATATACAAACAATTATTGCCAATCAAATTTCTCCTTGGATCGCAAAGTGGGTTGATCCCATGCAACTTGGAAAGTTGGCATTTTCTCACATTAGCCATTTAGTGCCTGCTGCCTGTCTCTAGGTCACATCACTGGTTGTAGTTGACAGTTGAGTTTTGTGTATTCCTCTTAGACAGCCACACACAATAGAGAGCTTAGATGTGCCTGGATGGGCCATCACTGGCAAGATGGGAGGGTGGAGCTGGGCACAGCCCTACTTCCACTTGCATAGGCTATGTCCTGCCTTTACACAAAGGACTGCCTACACCTGTAGTTAGTCTGGAGCCAGGGCAAGGAAAGCAAGAAACCTGTGCACTTCAAAGGGAAACCTCTAGAGGTTTCCCCCACTTCAAAGGAGGCACCAGGATTAAATGTTGAACCTCAGACACCAACTTTTCAGTACACTTCTGGACCTATGGAAGACTCTGCCAGGAAGAAGGTCTATTGTGCTGCTGAAAGGACTGCCATGCTGCTGGACTGTTGCTCTGACCTGCTTTCCTCTTGCCTGTGTGAAAAGAAATGAACCTGCAAACCTGTACCCAGGACCACCAGAGTGACTGCAAGGACAAGGTTTCTGGTACCTGCAACTGTGAGTCCTACCCTGCTAAGTGGCGCCACTCCAGTCCTGGACCCTTGGAAGTGGGCCTAAAGGTGCTTTGCCAACCCAATTGTGGATCCAGCAGAACCGACGCACCTCCTCTGCTGTGCGGCACAACCCTGCGCAGAACTGATACATCGCCCCTGCTGAGTGCACTTTCACATCAGCAGGACCTTCATCGCTCTCACAGCTCGCAACCTCATTGGAACTGTCGGTGTGTGACACATCCTCGACACAGGCCCTCGCATCGCTAGCCCGTTGTCGACGGCTGCCTCGATGACAATCCACATTGAAGACTCGCAGTTTCTCGGAACTGACGCATCACCTTAGCTGCACAATGCATACTTGATGCCGAACTTCACATTGCAAGTCCCTCATCAATGAAAACCTCGATAATGATGCTGGACCTCACATTGCAGCCTCGCAACTCCTTGGCACCGAAGCATCACCTCGGCTGCACAGTGCATCCTCAACGGGGGACCTCGAAACACTCTGCATCCAGGGTTCAAGGCACTTTTGTTCAGCGGGCCTAACATGGTCCCTCTATCCGACTCGCACTCCATTGTGATCGGCATGAACCTGTGACTTTGTCCTGGTCTGGTGCAATCAGATGTCCACAGTTGGTGCTTTGTGATTTTTGGTGTTATTTTCACTTAAAACTTTCAACGTGCATATCTCCAATTCCACTGATTAGATTTTTGTCATTTTGGTCTTGTTTTATTTCTTAAAAATTCTCTACTTTTCTAGTCTGGTGTGGGATCCTTATTGTGGTCTGTTTTAATTTTGTTACTGTTTGAAGCATTGCACAAATACTTTACACAAGTGCTTCACCTCCTTCGACCACCTACTCTCAAGCTATTTGGACAAGCAATGGTCTGTTGGCATAGGCGAGTAGTAGTCCTAATTTTAAGCCTTGTTGCTAGAGTAAATAGACTGCCAGTGTTTTTCACTTAACTGCCAAGTTCAGTTGATTTTTAAAAATCATATGCAGGTGTATAAACCCCCACAGCAATACATTTTATTCTTTTGGGTGGTTTGTATATCTCCTTTGTCCACAATTCTGGAGATTAAATGAGTCCCATTGTGAAGGCACCTCAAGGAAGAGAATTGACCCTAAAGGAACTATTGAAGGTGACTTCATGTGTTCACAAATGCTTGAATTTTAACTGGAAAGAAATTTTATACATTATGGGGGATATTCACAAGAACATGTGCTAAACAACACAAAAAAATGTTAACGCAACTTTACACATCGCAGCCTATCGCGGGAAAATAACCCTGTGTCAACGTGGAATTTACAACAAGGCAGTACCATCCGATAGTCTGCCGAAACCGTGGACAATGTCCGCGATGGTGATAAAAACACAAACCTCAACGCGAAAAAACATGCGATGGGCCAAAGCGCGATGAGGAAATCAGCTATAAGCAGCGCCAGGCCTGCAATAAACACATGGCAGGCGGGAAAAATCGCTATAAAATTTGAAAAAACACACAAACACAAAATGACTAACCCCGAAGCACCATAGAGGCAGCCGGAGCAGGCGCAGAGGACGAGCGCAACCCCACAAGCATCCCGGACGACCAGCCTGGGACCTCGGGGACAGGGAAGGGCAAGGACAAGAAGAAGAGGAAGACGAAGTTCAGTCCGCAGGAAAACAGGATCCTGGTCACGGAGGTGATGGAACACCATCAACAACTGTTCGTCACCTCCAACGTGTCATTGGGCACCAAAAATGGAATATGGCGAGACATCGTGGACAAGGTGAATGCCGTCGGAGAGCACAAGAGGTCAATGGACGAGGTCAAGAGGCAATGGATTGACATCAAGCGCAAGACCAAGGAGAAACTCGCAGCCAACCAGAAGGCAGCAATGCAGACTGGAGGTGGGAGCCCAGCGCCACAGCTGGAGCTGGATGACATGGAGGAGCTGGTGTCGACAGTCATCAGTGTGGAGACTGTGGCCGGAGTCGGGGGACCGGACACTGCCTGACAGGACACAACACAACTGCAACAGGGTGAGTGACCACCAGGTACTGGGGGGACGGGTGGAGATGGCCACAATGGCACACATGCAAAATCAAGCAGAGCACAGTGCACACCCACAATGACTCTGGATCATGGCCCTGATCCACAGACTATCACAATGTACAATGCCATGCTGTCTGAATGTGAACCTGTACCATGCGGCTACATACATGCGGACACATTGTAATACACCATCTCCCCTTCACATTGCAGGGGCACCATCAACACCTCCTGCAGACCAGTCCCAGCCACCCTTCACTGATGATGAGGAGGACGTCCCCGGCATCGACACCCAAGCCCTCCAGGACATCATTGACATCATCCGCAACTCACCTCCAGGATCAGGGCAGCCCAGCTGCATAGAGGAGACCCCACCCACTACCCAAACCACCCAGCAGGAGGCACCCACTGCCCCAGCAGTCTCCCAAGACCCCCAGGAACAACACATGGCCTTCCAACGCCGTGTGCTGGAGGGCCAGAGGGAGACGGCTGAGTAGGTGCGGGTGGGGTTCGACCTCATGGCTACCAAACTGGACGCCATTCATGGGTGTCTAGGTCCCATCAGGGACCAGCTCCAGTCCCAAACGGACACCCATGGTCCGCTCCATGGTCTCCAACGAGCCCTGACTGACATCGCTGGAGTCATGACTCAGAGACAAGAACACCTGTCCGCTCAGAGTGGCTCCAGCAATCCCAGCCGTGAGCTGGCACACATGTGGAGGCTCATGGAGGACATGGTGCGGATGGAGGCAGAAAGGATGGCAGCCACCCCTGCACATCAGCGAAATGTAGCTGGGATCTACCATGCCTTGCAGATCCTCATCATGGCATTGCTGCCACAAGGCGTAGCGATGATGAATGCTGCTGCCCCTACACCATCCACATCTCCGCCCCCTGGTGTGTCAGTGCCTCCCAGTGTGGCAGGCGTATCCACTCCAGCACCTGACGTGTCACTGCCACACAGTGCGGCCGACAATCCTCCTCCGGCCCCTGATGTGTCAGTGGCACACAGTGCCGCAGCCGGTACTGCACCACCCACAGGTGGGGTAGAGCACACATCCGAGGACAAGGACGTGGATGGGATTGAGTTCAGAAGGAGGCACTAGCATTCATTTCCGCCACCTGGCCTGTTTCTGCTTGGTGCCGCACATGGCCCCATGACCTTCCACTGACCCCCGATACACTCTGCTGCACTCACCTTGGACCGCGACATGGACTGCCATATCGTGTTTGATGACCAATGACACGACGACCAGACTGCGGACTGTACCCTTCCTCTTCCGCAGTACTTGTCATCCCCGGATGGACTCTGGCTGACCCTCCACAGGCCCATATTGTGTAGTGTGCTCAGCATGGCCCTGTACTGCTCCAGCTGCAAAACTCCACTGGATGTGCAATAAACATCCTGAGACACACTGCTGTGTCATGTCTTTCATCAGTCATGTATGAATGTGTGGATGAATGTAGGGACAGTGATTTCCCTTACGTCAATGATGCTCATCTAGTGGGATGTCAGTCACAGTGTCCTACATTGCCTATTGTGTTCCGGGTGCCGTGGACACTACAACAGGGACACACGCATTAGTCACTTCCTTGTCCGGACATGGACTAAACCACGCCCAGAGCCCCCGAGTCATTGTTGCAAGCCCTGCGCTGGTCCGGCGTACGCCAGGCCAGACCACTCCGCTTACGCCCCGAGGGGGCCCACATAGCTACATGTCGCAGGCGTACACACTGGTGGTATGCAGGTCACTGGTCTAGTTGTCAGCATGTCACGGCCACTCCCTGAGGGCAGGTTTGCACACACACCACACCCCTCCGGCACAGGCGTCACAGGCCATGTGACCCCGCCAATATAAGGGGCCGACAACGTCACATTCCCCACTGCGAGTGGTGACTGGATGACGGACACTCCACGGTTCTCAATCATAAAGGGCCCATGAGTTGTTGCGCACAGGGTTGGTCGCACCCGAAGCCCTGCGCCTGTCACGGGCCTACCACCATATGGCGCTGACTGGGGTTGCACAGGGTTAGTGGCACTGAAATAGCTGAGCGGGTGTGCAGCCTGCGATGATGACGTGTGCACTGATGTGGTCTCTGCCATTGATGATTCAGGACTCAGCGTCATGTGTGGGAGCTGCTGGGCCACGGGGCGGGTCCGCATGATGTGGACCATGCCATGGTGGCGGGACCGGGGCCTGGAGCTTGCACGGGCATGTGGTGTGCCCACTGGTGGACACACCATTGGCGGCAGGTGAGCAGTGGGCCCAGGGTGCGCAAGTGCGGACAGCCAGCGCTGGCCGGCGGGAGGGGGTGGGGTGCGGCTGCATGCGTGTGCAGGGACGGACAGGCGTTGTTGCCATGTGCTGTGTGATGGACTCTGCCATGATTGACTCTGGCCTCGATTACAGATTTCAGACCTGGTGGCTTGCAGTGTATCCCGGCACGTGATTGGAGACACACCGATGGCAGCAGGTGAACAGTGGGGCCTGGGTGCGCAGGGGCGGCGGTGTCTCTCTCTCTTTCCCTTCCTTCCCTTCTCTCTCTCTCACTCTCTCTCCTTTCCTTCCCTCTCTCTCTCACTCTCTCTCTCCCTTCCTTTCCTTCTCTCTCTCTCACTCTCTCTCCTTTCCTTCCCTCTCTCTCTCTCTCTCTCTCCCTTCCTTTCCTTCCCTCTATCACTCTCTCTCTCTCTCCCTTCCTTTCCTTCTCTCTCTTTCTCTCTCTGCCTTTCTTTCCTTCTCTGTTTCTCTGTGTCTCGCTCCTTTGATGTGCGCATGACACACGTTCTGATTTTGTGCTTTATTTTCCAGGCTGTGACATCGAGATTATCCCGGACGGACCCAACAGGAGTCTTCCGCATTGGTGTTTTGTGTTGTATTTCAATACATTTTTGGGTTGTTACTTCGGTGCTGTGTGACTGTTTCTTGTTCTTCTGGCCACACATGTGTGTTATTTTTTGACAATGTGCGTCATCATGCGCTTTTTGTGGCTCTTGTGTCGTGCACGGTATGTGTATGTCCGGGGGGGGCCGGGGGTGGGGGGCTGGGGGTGGTGGCGGTGGGTGTTGTGGCCCTCATGGGTATCGGAGCTGCATGATCATTGTCTCCATGGCATCTGTGGGTCTTCAGGTGTGGCTCTTGGCTAGGCTCCGTTTCATGCTGTAGTTAGTCGTCCTGCTTAGAACCAGCAAAAGGCAGGTGTTAAATCCCTGGTGCTACCGCGGCTTATCGCCTGTTTTTGGTTCGCATCGCAGATCTGGCAGTTCGTTGTGAAAGTGGTGTTGTGGTTTTTTTGTGAGTTTTTGCATGGGAACACCTACTCTGCATCTCATTAGGGTTAGTTGGTGGTGTCCACCGTGGAGATAGATTTTGGGGCAGTTATCGCGGGAATACTGGCAATGTCTGCAGTTTGCACCTGCTTGTGAATGGGGTGTTAAATCTACCTCCACTTTTGATGCGTTAAGGTGGAGATAAATCGGCGGTAGGTCCTTGTGAATATGCCCCTAAGTCTTTTGAATTTGTCGGGAATATTGTGGCTCGTATAATATTATCCACTGAAACCCATCTACAATTATGAGAGGCATACCTCTGGTCACTTTGGAATCCAGAAAGTATTGATATATATGGATTCATCATTCAATGATGTGTAATGGACTGCCTTTAAATAAAATTGTGTTTTATATATTTGTAATTCTGATGAATTGTCTGTGACTTGTGTTATATGTTTTTATTGCACTTGTAGCAGTTTCAATGTGTTTAGATTTAATAACATACATTTTTTTGTATATTTGTTCTATTGCATATGAAGTTTACATCCTTCGGGGTTTTTAACTTTGGGCCTAGGGGAATTCTTATTTTTATTATTCTCTTGTCTTTGTGACCCTATCCCTTTGGTTGTGAAGGGGTCTTTCGCTTTTTGTTTCCCATTTCAGGTGAGTTCTTTAAACCAAAGGACATCACCCAGAACTGAAAGTGGCCCTCTGGGGTTGAGAATGCAGGCCTCTGTTTTGCCCCCTCAGTCAGAGTGTCTTCCAGTACCCTGATGTGAGATCCAAGGTACTAAGGAACTTGGTAGCACCAAGCCTGTCAATCAACTCGGGGTGAGGTGAGCGTCAGTCTTGGTGACCAAATAAGGTAGATTGTATTTTGCAAGTCATCTTTGGTGAAAATATGCCTTATGCCTCTTTCACGCTACAGGAGATTCTCTGCTTCCAGAGTATTCCCCCTACACCCAATTACCAAAGCAAGACAGGAAATAAGTAACTCCTCTCTCGCATATTGAAGCAGTCATTAAAACTGCATAGCAGAAAGCTCCTTGATTATGACATTCATTCTGGGGTTTCATCTGCCTTGGGCGCGCCATGTACACTTTTCATGAATTTAGGATGCTGAATGATTGGGTTTTTATTGTAGACATCAATATTTATTGATATTGTTGTCCAAAATCCTTAAAATAGCCTTCACCTAACCATTTATCTTGATGGTAAATTTTGGTATATTCATATAGACTTATAGCCCGCCGTAGCGGGCTATACCGGCTATTAAAGGCCCGCTCCCACGTTAAAGGCCCGAGCCGAAGGCGAGGGACTTTAACAAGGGACCGGGACTTAAATATGCGGTATAGCACTGCTACGAAGGGCTATAAGGCTATTAGAACATTCTCCCACTAGAGGGCAGAATGTTCTAACAAATAAAACAAAGGCTTCTCGAAGCTCGAGGGGATTTAAATCCCCTCGAGCACCGAGAGGCCTTTGAAAAACATTGGAATGTTGCTCTGCAGGCCTTTACCGGCCCGTAGAAGCAGGGAGCACTCCATTGTCTTCAATGGAGCTCCCAACATTCCAATGTTCTAATAAGGAATACATCATTCGACGTAATTTCCAGATTTTTCTGTAAAATCTTGCCATTTAACAGAGCCTTTTTACAAATATGCTGTATTTGCAAACACATAAGGAACGATACCTAGGCTCGGCAGAATAATGGCATTTAAAACGAACTTACTGCCTTGCAATCTTTACCATTTCCAAACTCTTCCCTTAGGAGTTCCTCTGACAATTCTCAAAAGCTTAAAAAAACTATTGACGGCGGTCCCTGGGTTGAGAAGATGTGTAAACTGACGTGTATGTATAATTCAAAAGGAGCTAGAGGAAAGATTATGTGAACGAAGTTGGTTCTCTAGAGGACTAAAATGGCAAAGATCACTGGCGTGCTAGCCATTGCAGAGAGATGCAGCAACTGTATGACTTGCACTAAAGAAGATAAGGACATTAAAAGCATTGATGGTAGCAGGTGTCCACTATGTGGAAAATTTGGGCGGCTCCCTTGTCCCTGGGGCATGCAGAGTATACTTATGGACACTCGATTGGCAGTGTCTACACACACCACAGGACCAAGCACTCTGCTCCACTTTGTGCCGCTGTGTGTTCTCGTCTCTGTCTTAAGTCAGGGGTCAACAGTGCTGGAATCAGTGCTGATATTGGTCATTATGGCTTTATTGGCTCCTCTACCATGGATGATTGGCTGCAGGAGATGCGCCCCCACAGAGCAGGATGCTCCGACAACTGTGAAGTGAGCAACTCCAACTCCAACTGCGCCCACCTCCTTTCGAAGTGACCAAGTCAACCAAGGTAAGTAAAGCAGAGCCAGCACAAACAACTCTGGCAGTGCAGTTGTGTTACCCAGTTCTGTGCTCCAGCATTGATAGCACTCTCTGTAAGGACAAGACCCTGGCACATATTCTTGCAAGCCAGGCGAAGGCTAAGTCAAACAGGACTTTATCATTAAATTTGACAAACTCTGGAAACTCTACAACTACTCTTACAACAAACATTGGCTCTAATTTGAAAAAGGCATCTAGCTCACCTAGAGTACAAGAGGTTTTGGCTGACTCCCTTAGCACAGCTTCAGATGAAGTTTAGGATTCTGGCGTTTCATCCCAACAGCCTAATCAATGTTTGTTTATATTCAACAAGCCTGCACCTGCTATCCAGGTAACTACAATAAATCAGCAAAATATCAATGATAAAGGCTGCTTTGACTAAGAACAGTAATAATGTTCATCATGGACCTAATAACTATCAGGTGCTAGCAAGTCTAATCTAGACATAACGAGTAAGCTAAAAAAAATATATGACCTGAAGAAGCTTATTAACAGAGTTAAAACACCTATAAATCCACATATCAAAATTCACTGATAGCTCTTGTGAGAAGTTGGCCTGGCATATGCTGTCCACTAATTATAGTGGGCACCTTGCACCAGTCCAAACAACCCCTTATTGGAGATAGGTTAAAGACAACCTTTATTGAAAGCTATCCTAGTGGTAGCTATGGAGAGCAGCCTTCAGGCTAAGTCTTGAAGGAATGTAAAGCAGCTTGTTTTACCAGTTTATAATCTCTTGAGTGACCAAATGAAAGAGGACCACACCAGGTATATATTCAAAATATATGTATTTATTGCTAAACACACCCCTCTAGTCTCTTTATGAGGCTAGAGTTCGAAGTACATAAGTTATAAGTTAGTTATCTACAGTAATAGCACAAATACACGTTTGAGCCCTAGGGGCGTACCAAACCATATACCAATAAAGTGGTATAAGAACCACGACTGAGCTAGACACAGGGCCTAGAGCCTGTAGAAGTGCTTGGACCACAAGGAACCACCCAAGGTAGTGACACAGGGGACCCACGGGGGACGCGTGCAGTGTATGAACACAGCCGCGAATCGCCGTTAACTTCTATGGGGAAAGTCGCGGTTGGAATTTAACCCCTTGACCGCGATCGGAATTCCGCTCGTGTGCTGGACATTCCGATCGCGGGTGTGGTCGCGACGAGCTCAGCTCGTCATGCGCACAGCGCTACCGCGCAGCATGACGAGCTGAGCTCGTCACGAGCATCGAAGAGGTTAAAAGAAAAGGGACACTTAGAGGAGGACTTGGAGCAAACCCTTTGAGAACTAGGCTGTTCTAGTGTCAATACCCACGGGAGCACCGGAGTACTCGAGTTACCTCGCCCAGGGGAGCCGGGTGCATAGGTGTCTTTCGGGGTCGGGTTTCGTCGTCGCTTTCAATGGCGATCTGCTGCAAAGTGCTGCTGGCGGCCAAGTCGAAAGTGTTCGGGTGGATCCAAAGGTGGATCGAAGATTTGAAGAACCTGAAAGCAGAGGGGACAGAGTCTGGGTCACTAGCCAGTGACCAGGAAGGCGATGAGCAGATGCCCACCGATGTCGAGTGCTTCAGGTAGGTTGACGGTCGTCTTGACTCTTCAGCCACGAGGTCCAGGAGGTGTCGATGATAACCAGGAGCTGGATTCGAGCTGCCCACGACGTCTGTCGATTGCAGAGGTGTCGGTGACCGGATTGGACCCAACAAGCCTTGGCAACGGCAAGTCTCGTGGAAATGGAAGAAGGACGATGTTGCAGACCAGCAAGGTCTGTGGGACTCACCCAGCAAGGGTAAGTCAGGGCACGCCTGGAGCAACCAGGGAGCTCAAGCAGAAGAAGATTGGCCTTCGGGAGGGCCTACTAGCTAACGGACTAGCGACCGCGAAGGAGCCTCGAGTCGATGCACGTGGAGCTGGCTCACAGGACACTCGTGGAGTGGAGGCCAGTGATCTTCGGTGCAGTTGGTGCTGGAGGCTGGGGCTACTCGGAGCCCAAAGCATGACTTCGTGGGAGACCCAGAAGAGGATGCACTTGCAAATGCGATCGGTGTCCAGGGGTCACGGTTCCACGTTACCCACGAAAGCTACGGGCCTCAGCTTTGCTGGGGACTCAGGGCAGCCTCGGGGAAGTCTGGAAATCTACCTCTGGTGATGCAAAGACTTCGGCGTCCGGCGGGAGCTTCAGCGATGCAGACCAGACAATTGCTTCTTTGGTGCCTGCCAAGCAGGGTAGTCACTCCTTGACCCCAAGGGAGATTCTTCAGTCCTCTAATCTTGAAGTAGAGCGTCGAAGGTCCAGGATTCTGTGTCAGAGTTTCGTCCAGGTTAATCTAAAGTCCTAAGGACTGGGGTCCCATACTTATACTAAGATAGGGGGTTGGACATACTCTGTGGACCCACCTATGGGAGGGTCAGGGCAGAGGGGTGGTTACACCCCTTTCCCTTTGTCCAGTTTCGCGCCAGAGCAGGGGCTGGAAGCCCCTGAGCCGGTTTGAACTGGGGTATGCACAGGGACACCAAATGTGCCCCCAGTGCAGGACTTCAAAGCACCAGAGAGTGCTCCCGCCCAGCCCCAATACACACTATCCTGTCTGGGGAGGTGGTTACACCTTCCTGGGACAGGAAACCTATTGTCCAGGCCTCCCCTGCCGGAGTTTCGGTCAGCAGCAGGAGGCCAGACTCGTGTCTGTGGCAGCGGCATCCATTTTGTGATGCCAGGGCTCTGGAAAGTCAGTACTGTGTATACCGGTGTGTACATGTCTCTCCCTCTAGAAGGGTGGAATGCTACCCCCGCCACCAGAACTGGCGGGGGGGGTAGTATTCCAAGATGTTTGACACCAAACACGACATGTTTCCGTGCAGCCATCCCAAAGTTAGCATTTAACGCGAGGTTATAATGCGCTTAAGAGTATATGGTCGGGCTGCACTACAAACAGCATCAGAGAAGGGTCTCCGAACGCTGCAGAGGGGCCCAGCTCATGCAGGGGCACCCTCTCACATAGGAACCACGCACTCTGCCTCCAGGATTGATAAGGCCTGCCATAGGAGTGACTTATAGGTTTATATGTGTGTATGTATGTAGTGATATAGGTAGCCTATATCACAGTAAGGGGTGCATGCACCACCTCACCCAGGCTGCAGTAGCAGACCTGTGGTGTCCTTTTGGCTGGCCTTCCAGGGGTGGCACAATACATGCTTCAGCCCCTGGCAGGCCTCTGAGGTACCTATGCCCTGGGTACATAGTATACCATATACTAGGGACTTATAAGGGCACTCCAGATTCCAATCAGAGATGTGCCTAAGGCACAGGGAAACCATTTTAGAGAGGAAGCAGATAGACTGGGGCCCTGAATAGCAGGATCCCAGTCCAACTAAGTCATAAACCAGCAAAACACCAGGAAAAAAGTGGGGGCAACCATATAGTCAGATTCCACCTTCCTACATAACCCCCCCCCCAAACAAAAGGAGATAAGGCTAACCTTGGCCAGTTGAGCCTTTATTTACTAAGTGGCCATATAAGGAAGCACCTGCACTAGCATGGTTGCCCCCTGTCTTATGGTCCACTAAGCAATCCCTCACCCTAAGGGTATGAGAGGGTCTCCACCATGGGGAATTACTACCTGTGGTGTGCTTTGGTAAAGTACAAGGCTGGTGAGGTGTCTGAGAAGGGAAGTGAGGCCCTAGGAAGGTTTGTCTCAGCTTCCTCAGATCACTGGTCACCATGTATGCCTGTCTTTCCTTGACTGAGTTGCACTGTGCTCTAAGGGTCAACCTTTGGCTGCCTACAGCTGGGGGTTGGGTCCCTTTGGATGGACCACTGGAGGGACATGGCAGGTTTGGAACCTTTTGGTCCCAGGTTTGCCCTTGCCTAACAGAGTCCTTCTGGGGAGGTCCCTACACAAAGGTATGGGGGATCCCTCAGTGTGTTGAGGAATTTTCACCTGGCTAGGGCTACTAGACTGGGTGCCCCTAATCTGCTGATGGGGGGTTCCTCTGGACAGGGGCCCGGGGGGTCCACTGACCTCCCTGACCTCTGCAGCCCTGGGCTGACTGAGGCAGGGTAGAGAGGGGCAGGTTACCTGCTCCAGACTGGGTGCCACCTTGGAAGGGTCCTCTGCCATCAGGGGTGGGGCCAGGCCAGGCCTGACTACCTCTGGGGCAGTTCCTTCACTAGGAGTAGGGTCAGTTCCCTGAGGAGGCTGACCCTTACCTACTGTCTGGAGGGAAGAAGACTTTTCTTCAACCCTTGTGCTCTCTTTTGGGGGAGAGTGGGCCATTCTTCCAGGCTCCATCTCTCCAAAATTTCCCTGGGCTTGGGCTGTGGCCATCACAGCCCCACTAACCTTTACAGGGACGCCCAGCATTCTCAGATGGGTTTGGTGTTCAACTTCAGCCCAGGCTGAAATTTCCAGATCATTGCCCATCAGGCAATCTACAGGCAAGGTTGGGGACACTGCCACTCTTTTTAGGCCTGTGACCCCTTCCCAGCTGAGATTGACTATGGTCATGGGGTGATCTGTTCTGACACCATCAATGTTGGTTACCTGGTATTTAAACTCAGGTAAAAGCTGGTGAGGGGGACTAGTTTCCCTGCCACCATGGTGACACTAGCCCCTGTGTCCCTAAATGCCACAGCTTTCCGACCATTAATTATTGGCTCCAGTCTGTACCTGCCCAATGCCTTGGGACCCATGGTAAAGGTGGCAAATCCTATACCACCATCAGAGTCAGAGGAGTCTGTTGAGGGGTCCTGTCTAAACTAGGGCCCACCTCTGTTCCTCTTGCAAAAGCACCTAACTTTCTGGGTACACTACTCCCAACTGGAGGATTACTACTGGTAGTACCAGGAGGGGTGGTAGTAGTTGTTGGAGGAACATTTTCTTTATTGCCAATTCTGGGGCAACTGGGATCAGTTTTCCAGTGTCCAGGCTTTTTACAGACATGGCAATATGGTTTCTTTTCAGGAGAGGAAGGAGTTTGGGACCCACCCCCAGAAGAGGACTTTTGGGGCCCTATAGTGGATTTATCCTTAGATTTATCCCCACCTTTCTCTTGGGACTTGGTAGAATCTTTCTTCTGGTCACCACCCTGATTCTTAGTCTTTACTCTGGGTCTGACCCATTTGTCTGCCTTCTTTCCCAATTCTTGGGGAGAGGTCAGATCAGAGTCCACCAGGTACTAGTGTAAAAGCTGGTTTTGACAATTATTAAGGATCTGCTCCCTCATAATCAAATTGTACAATCCTAAAAAGTCATGCACCTTGTTGCCATGTATCCAACCTTCCAGAGCCTTAGTAGCACAATCTACAAAATCAACCCAGTCTTGAGTCTGAGCCTTTTGGGTGTCTCTGAACTTCAACCTATACTGTTCAGTGGTTAGGCCAAACCCATCTATCAGAGCACTCTTCAAGACTTTGTAATTGTCAGCATCCTCCTCTCTAACAGTGAGGAGCTTATCTCTACCTTTGTCTGTAAAGGAGAGCCACAAGATTGCTGCCCACTGCTCCTGAGGGACCCTCTGTACTTTACAGGCCCTCTCTAGAGCAGTTATCCATTTGTGGATGTCATCCCCACTCTGGTAGGGAGGGACAATCTTGCTCAGGTTTCTATGGTCATAAGACCTTTCCCTATCTCTGGGGAAATTGCTGCCACCATGGGACTCTAGTCCCATCTTTTTCTCTCTTTGTAGAGATCTAGGGACTCCCTGTCTATAGCCAACTGCTGTTTTCTGAGTTCAAGCTGGGCTTGCTCATACTCAATCAGTCTCTTTCTCCTGTCATGAGAGGATTCTCTCCTATGAGAGGAGACAGAGGTCCCTATTGAGGTGTCAGAGTGGTTAGACTCCTGAGAAGGAGATCTAGACCTTCTGGGCACACTCAGTATTCTTCCTGGGGGACAAAGGGGAGGTCATTCTGATCCTCCTCCTCCTCCACAGGAGGAATTGGGTTTTCCAGGACAAGGTCATTTTCACCTTCCTGGCCAGTTTCAGAGGGGGGGTCCTGGGTTTCTTCACCCCTGACCCCTTCCTCATCTTCTGCCCCACCCTCTCTGCCTACCCCTTCAGACCCTAGGGGCCTGCTGAGATCATCAGCCAATAACACCTCCCTGAGGTGTTGGGTGCTGGCACTTTTGCCTGCCTTCAGCTTCCTAGTATTGCATAATGCTCTCAATTCCAAGAATGGGAGTTTATCATACTTGGAGGGAAGAAGCCCACTGGCTTCTGGCAAGGACTCACTGGGTCCTGGCTTTGAAGACATTACTAGTGAGGTGTGGTGTATGCACTACCTACTCTAGTGTGGCCTACTAAACTCTCTTGAGTTGTAGAAAGGATGTGCTATCCCTTAACACAGAACTCTAAGTTCAGTAGAACTTACTGTATACTAAGCTTGATTTATATGTACCTTAGGTACCCTTAGTGGTTTTCAGTTGATCAATTCAATTGAAATTATCTGGTAAAACAATAGCAAGCTGGAATCCCACACGCTGCACACCAATTTGAGAAGTTGGCCTGGCATATGCTGTCCACTAATTATAGTGGGCACCTTGCACCAGTCCAAACAACCCCTTATTGGAGATAGGTTAAAGACAACCTTTATTGAAAGCTATCCTAGTGGTAGCTATGGAGAGCAGCCTTCAGGCTAAGTCTTGAAGGAATGTAAAGCAGCTTGTTTTACCAGTCTATAATCTCTTGAGTGACCAAATGAAAGAGGACCACACCAGGTATATATTTAAAATATATGTATTTATTGCTAAACACACCCCTCTAGTCTCTTTATGAGGCTAGAGTTTGAAGTACATAAGTTATAAGTTAGTTATCTACAGTAATAGCACAAATACACGTTTGAGCCCTAGGGGCGTACCAAACCATATACCAATAAAGTGGTATAAGAACCACGACTGAGCTAGACACAGGGCCTAGAGCCTGTAGAAGTGCTTGGACCACAAGGAACCACCCAAGTTAGTGACACAGGGGACCCACGGGGGACGCGTGCAGTGTATGAACACAGCCGCGAATCACCGTTAACTTCTATGGGGAAAGTCGCGGTTGGAATTTAAAAGAAAAGGGACACTTAGAGGAGGACTTGGAGCAAACCCTTTGAGAACTAGGCTGTTCTAGTGTCAATACCCATGGGAGCACCAGAGTACTCGAGTTACCTCACCCAGGGGAGCCGGGTGCATAGGTGTCTTTCGGGGTCGGGTTTCGTCGTCGCTTTCAATGGCGATCTGCTGCAAAGTGCTGCTGGCGGCCAAGTCGAAAGTGTTCGGGTGGATCCAAAGGTGGATCGAAGATTTGAAGAACCTGAAAGCAGAGGGGACAGAGTCTGGGTCACTAGCCAGTGACCAGGAAGGCGATGAGCAGATGCCCACCGATGTCGAGTGCTTCAGGTAGGTTGACGGTCATCTTGACTCTTCAGCCATGAGGTCCAGGAGGTGTCGACGATGACCAGGAGCTGGATTCTAGCTGTCCCACAAAGTTTGTCGATTGCAGGGGTGTCAGCGACCGGATTGGACCCAACAAGCCTTGGCAACGGCAAGTCTCGTGGAAATGGAAGAAGGACGATGTTGCAGACCAACAAGGTCTGTGGGACTCACCCAGCGAGGGTAAGTCAGGGCACACCTGGAGCAACCAGGGAGCCCAAGCAGAAGAAGATTGGCCTTCGGGAGGGCCTACTAGCCAACGGACTAGCGACCGCAAAGGAGCCTCGAGTCGATGCACGTGGAGCTGGCTCACAGGACACTCGTGGAGTGGAGGCCAGTGATCTTCGGTGCAGTTGGTGCTGGAGGCTGGGGCTACTCGGAGCCCAAAGCACGACTTCATGGAATACCCAAAAGAGTATGCACTTGCAAATGCGATCGGTGTCCAGGGGTCACGGTTCTACATTATCCACGACAGCTACGGGCCTCAGCTTTGCTGGGGACTCAGGGCAGCCTCGGGGAAGTCAGGAAATCCACCTCTGGTGATGCAAAGACTTCGGCATCCTGCGGGAGCTTCAGCGATGCAGACCGGACAATTGCTTCTTTGGTGCCTGCCAAGCAGGGGAGTCACTGCTTGACCCCAAGGGAGATTCTTCAGTCCTCTAATCTTGTAGTAGAGCGTCGAAGGTCCAGGATTCTGTGTCAGAGTTTCGTCCAGGTTAATCTAAAGTCCTAAGGACTGGGGTCCCATACTTATACTAAGATAGGGGGTTGGACATACTCTGTGGACCCACCTATGGGAGGGTCAGGGCAGAGGGGTGGTTACACCCCTTTCCCTTTGTCCAGTTTCGCACCAGAGCAGGTGCTGGAAGCCCCTGAGCCGGTTTGAGCTGGGGTATGCACAGGGACACCAAATGTGCCCCCAGTGCAGGACTTCAAAGCACCAGAGAGTGCTCCCGCCCAGCCCCAATACACACTATCCTGTCTGGGGAGGTGGTTACACCTCCCTGGGACAGGAAACCTATTGTCCAGGCCTCCCCTGCCGGAGTTTCGGTCAGCAGCAGGCGGCCAGACTCGTGTCTGTGGCAGCGGCATCCATTTTGTGATGCCAGGGCTCTGGAAAGTCAGTACCGGGTATACCGGTGTGTACATGTCTCTCCCTCTAGAAGGGTGGAATGCTACCCCCGCCGCCAGAACTGGCGGGGGGTAGTATTCCAAGATGTTTGACACCAAACACAACATGATTCCGTGCAGCCATCCCAAAGTTAGCATTTAACGCGAGGTTATAATGCGCTTAAGAGTATATGGTCGGGCTGCACTACAAACAGCATCAGAGAAGGGTCTCCGAACGCTGCAGAGGGGCCCAGCTCATGTAGGGGCACCCTCTCACATAGGAACCACGCACTCTGCCTCCAGGATTGATAAGGCCTGCCATAGGAGTGACTTATAGGTTTATATGTGTGTATGTATGTAGTGATATAGGTAGCCTATATCACAGTAAGGGGTGCATGCACCACCTCACCCAGGCTGCAGTAGCAGACCTGTGGTGTCCTTTTGGCTGGCCTTCCAGGGGTGGCACAATACATGCTTCAGCCCCTGGCAGGCCTCTGAGGTACCTATGCCCTGGGTACATAGTATACCATATACTAGGGACTTATAAGGGCACTCCAGATTCCAATCAGAGATGTGCCTAAGGCACAGGGAAACCATTTTAGAGAGGAAGCAGATAGACTGGGGCCCTGAATAGCAGGATCCCAGTCCAACTAAGTCATAAACCAGCAAAACACCAGGAAAAAAGTGGGGCAACCATATAGTCAGATTCCACCTTCCTACAGCTCTGATGACGATGAGAATCCTATGCTGTGGAACAATATGAGTTGTGATCTTACTCTTACCCCGCAATCATAATCTATGTGTCTCTCAAAAGTCAAAAGACTTCATGGTGCGATACAGATTCAAAACAATAAGAGTGGCAAGCAATCAGAAGAGCCACCATTACATGTAATATATGAGCTAATATTTGCCACTGATGTGGCCAGTCTATAGATATATGATTCAAAAATTCAAGCGGCAGTGTGCAAAATTTCAAAACAAATATCTTCATTTGGTGAATGACTGACAAGATTGAAGATTCAACAGACACTCTAGAAGAAACTACTACTGTTATTAGGGAGTAAGTGTGTCCTGTTTGACAAAATGGAGGACATAGAGAATTGTGTGAGGTGTAATAATCTGTGCATGCTTGGAATTGTGGGAGGAGCAAAAGGAATGAGAACAAGGGGTTTATAGTACAGCTATTTCAGAGGGCTTTATCTGCTCCCCATAAATGGGACATTGACTTTCAAGTCTAACGTGTACATCGCTTACCTGTTAACAGACCCAAGGATGATCATAAGAATCTGCACCTCAGAGCTTATCTAGTTTACATTGGTAACTTCGTTTTCCACCAATTGTTCTATTATGCTGAACAACCTAAAAAATCTGCCAAAGATGGAATGCATACATCTTTTTATCTGATACAATTTCTGACTTGGTTCCGTTGAATGCCGCTTTCGGTTTAAACAGATGATTCCTACACTCCAAACCTTAGGCACACAGACTTACCTTAAGGAACCTGTATGCTTCAAAATAATATACAAATCTCACACTCATATCTGTACTTCAGCTGAGCAGGTATGGAAACTCTTGGCTGTATGATCATGAAGCGACTTATAAGATATTGGCCAATCAATGATTAAATAATCTTTTTCCATTGTCAATGCTTACTCAGAAGCAGACATTTTAGTATTAAGGCAAAATTCTTGTTCTTCCTCTTTTTAAAGTCCTGCAATCTTCTCCTCTGGCTACTGCTCTAGTGAAAAAGATGGTTATGGTTTGGGGTAACAAAGACTTTTCTGTCTTTACAGAGAAAAATACTGCCCTTTCTTAGTGGAGGTGGTGGGTGGGAGGGGAGAACATGGTAGGATGGTGGAAGGTGAGCAAAGGATTAGCAGGAAAAAAAGGATGTGGAAATAAGAAATATGCATTTACATGGCGCTCAAGAGGAGCATATAAATTCTTGTTCAATGATGGCTAAAGTGGATGGATTAACCACTATGTAAGGTCAAAAGATAACCATTTGGAATGTAAGTGGCCTCAGATCTGATTCTAAAATCTGAGTAGTTAGTGGATAATTAAGTCTATTTGCATCTGTGATAGTATAACTTCAGGATACCCACTTATCATGTAAGTCATTTTCTAAACTGTTCCAATTGGAATTTAAATTATTGGTCTGTACCTACCAAGAAGTAGCTACAAAGGGACTTGCATTGTTAGCATAACATACCTCCAAGGAGATTATGAAGTTTAATCTGATCCTTCGGGCCAATGGTTAACTGGTAGTATTAATAAAGATAAACTGATAACTGTAAAACATGGGATATACACTTCCAATTATGATGATATTGCTTTTTTAATCAATTGTTTCTAGAGCCCTGGAATGGGAACTACCTATAATTTTCTATGACAATAGTAATCTTACAATTTATCCTAGTTTTGACTCTCCAAGTCCACAAACTTTATATCAAATGCGACATTTAACATCTGCACTCTTCCATATCATAGATTCTTTAGGTTTGGTTGATGTATTGCTCACCTTAAGACCACACTAGTGAGGTTTCACTTTTTACTTAGCCCTTAATAGATCATGTTCCAGGATTGACATTTTTCTGTCATCCAGATGTCTAATTCTTTCTATCACTATTGATCTTCATCCACATATCATTTCAGACCACGAAACATGCATATTAAGCATAAAAAGAGATTTGCTTTCTTCACCTTTTAACCATACATGCTGGACATTCAACAGACATTTTCTTAATGACCACAACTTCAGAAGATTATATCGACAATAATATGCAGACGGCAGCACCTAATATAATATAGATTGCATGAAAGTAGTTGTTAGATGTTCCACCCTCACATACAGCAAAACAAAAGAGATAAATGAATGTTTAAGAGCTCATGAATTGAAATATGCATTTTCATGACTTACACAGAAAGATATTCCCACTCAGAAATTATTTCTAAATCAACTCAATACCACAAAAATGGGATAAGCTTACTTCTCAACATCAGCAAAGTTGATTACATTTTGATGGAAACTGTGAGACTATCACCAAACGTCTCCCCTTAACATTCAAAGAAACATTGAGTAAGAATCATAGAAGCAGTACTCAGGATAAACAGGGTAATTTAGCCCAGGAAAAGACCACAATAATCTCTATATTTAAAGAAACATTCATCTAGTGAGGCAGGAATTTTTGAATATACTCCTAAATCAAAAATCCAAGCAATACCAGCTATGTAATAGAAAATTCTGGAGATTCCCATATTAGAATACAAAATATGTCAAGCGATTAAGGGACTACCATCTGAAAAGACATCTGGCCTAGATTCAGTTACTATTGAGTTCTTTAACATTTCCACATCAGTTTTATAAGCTTTATTTCTACACCTTGCTAACTCAATAGAATATAACAAATGAATACCTCCTTCAGGGAGATACTTATATAGAACAATTTATAAAAAAAGAATAAGGCTTCACTGATATGCGGGTTATATCATCCTATGTCACTAATTAATACAGATTAAAAATTATACAAACAATTATTACCAATCAAATTTCTCCTTGGATCGCAAAGTGCGTTGATCCTATGCAACTTGGAAAGTTGGCATTTTCCGACCTTAGCCATTTAGTGCCTGCTGCCTGTATCTAGGTCACATTACTGGTAGTAGTTGACAGTTGAGTTTTGTGTATTCCTCTTAGACAGCCACACACAATAGAGAGCTTAGATGTGCCTTGATGGGCCATCACTGGCAAGATGGGAGGGTGGAGCTGGGCACAGCCCTGCTTCCACTTGCATAGGCTATGTCCTGCCTTTACACAAAGGACTGCCTACACCTGTAGTTAATAAAAAAGGTAGGAGACACCCCACTGTTAAAAGGAGGGACGGGGTAACATCAGAAAAAACACAAACAATCCCTGCTCTTATTTGACATTCAAATCTATTGATCATGTGTGGAGAAACATAAAATGAGGAATTACACTGTGTTTATCTGAAAAAGGTACACTGCAGCCATATGATAAAAACACTATAGTGGGATAAGATTTCAGGCATAAAAAGAGAAATTTTATTTGAATAAAATCATGTCATACATCATTAAAACCATTTCATTAATAATCTTCATACCAATAATCAACAACAGAACACAATAAAAATGTTAAAAGGAATACATAAGTATACATAGACAAGAAAACTAAAAAGGGTCGATGCGGCGTTTCAGCGAAATCACTAACCCTGGGGAAAGCACTACGCTACGCTCGCGTAGTTTGCGAAGTTTGCGCTACTTCGCACAACGCGAATTGCACGTAGCACAGTGCAAACACGCGTAGCGTAGCGTAGTGCAGCGGTCATTTTTGCTTGCTCGCGGTCCTCAACGTCAAGTTGGCGACCGCGAGCAAGCAAAATGACATCCCGGCGAGACTTTTTCCTCGTTCGCGATCAGCAACATCAAGTTGCCGATCGCGAGCGTGGAAAATAAACCTCCCGGCGAGATTCTCAACGCGGGGAGGTCAGGTTTCTCATTGCGAGTGGTCGCGAATGCTCGCGACCGCTCGCGATGAGAAACTACCAGTCCGCGTTGAGAAAGCTGCCGCTCGAGTAAAAATCTACTCGAGCGGCAGTAAAAGACAGCTCGCACTGTGCAAGATGCCGTTTTCAATGATTGCACAGTGCGGACAAGCATCCGGCACTGTGCAATCATTGCGAACAGTGCACTACGCAGTTCGCGTAGTGCTACGCGTAGCTCGCGTAGTGCGAACTGCACTTTGCGTAGCTTCGCGTAGCGCTACTTCGCGAACTACGCCCAGGCTTAGAAATCACTTCTTCACCTTCTTCAGGACTGAGTTTTCTAAAAATTAATTATGAACATGAAACAAATGAGCCATTACATAAATATCTCTAAAACAATTTGGCTACAAAACATATATCAAAGACCTAAGTCTAGAGTAGTCAATTTCGATATTGGTACCCACAGTTTATACCTCTTATGCTTTATTTATTTATGTTATCCCCAATAGGAATTTGCTACAGATACAATGTCACCAATAAAAGTTTACTACAGATACAATGTCACCAATATTATAATGCAATCCTAGTCTCAACACATGATCAGAAATTACTATTTGGAGAAAAACATATTACAAACATACCTATTTTCTTAACGAGTTTCTATTAAAATCACTCGAAAGTTGTAGTGAACCAACTTATTCACATGGCATGATTAGATATCCCCTATATTAGTAAATAAAGAAACCTTTTAGGACACCAGCACATACATGTATATAAGTATAACTTTGTCTAAACGGTCTATGTATCACATATTCGAGCATACCTTCATAATTGATTTAAATCATCAGATCACTACGTTCGTTGGAGCCACCGTTTGCAATTAGATTTGGCAAAACCTTTGAAAAATAGAGACCAAAAGCATTTATAAACATCTCTTATTTGATAGGTGTATTATACCCATGGTTTATCATTATGGGCTTACCAATTTAAATTATGGTCACTGGATAGCGCAATCTGAGCTGCGATCGATCAGGAAAGCGATGTAATATATCATTGAACAGAGGATGTTACTGTTCCACTCCGTATATTTGCCGATAAATGGACCTTGTCTGGTTCCCTCTAAACAGATAGAAACCCAAAGGGCAGTATTATTAATGCAATCCTGCTCGGTAATGTCCTAATCCTTACTCACTCACTGCCAAGCGATCCTTATGATCATATATAGAAAAAATGTGAATCTCATCCAGTGCTGCCTCTCAACTTCAAAGAAATTACTTGATCGGCATATTCTATTTCAATGGGGTAAAGTAACTTTATATAATACGCTACACAATACCTCACTGTATACATCAGGACTGCGGTTACTCTCAGTACTAACCGCCGCTTAAGGAACTCGTGCGGTCGCAAATGTAAATGTAGCATTATAATGTTAAACTGAGACCTTATAAAAATCGAGGCGTCTTAAGACGTGTTCATGACTGTAACACTTTTAAACAAAGATCTGTTCTTAAATAAAGGACTATATGCAACTATAGCTAACTGCACGCTAACTCGTTAACATTGTATCGTTTACACTAATCAATGTCAGAGGTCTTACCATAAAATACTGTATCGGCCTCCCTGCTCCAACGTCACGACTTCCGGGTCAGCTTACGAAGTCACGAAGACCCGGAAGGCGTTTATATACACACTCCCGCTATGTCACATGATTGTGCGCGGACCAATTAACAATAAAGATTTAAAGATATCAAGGGATTCAAGACAACCCTATCTTATTATCTTTTTAATTTAGACCCGCAGATGTAGTTTGGCAATATTAAAGAAATCGCTAAAACATAATGCTAATATTGGGAATTTTAACATCTTTTATGCATATTGGCTAAGAGTATTTCGGTCGGGCTCATATCACTACAGTGGCGGCCATATTAGAATGGTACCTTAAAATCATATTAGCTAATCTAAACAATTTTAAAAGATGAATTTAAACCTAATTTAAACATAACGGCCCGCAGAGTGTAAAATATGATTTAACAAACCATATTGTCTAGAAAAATAAATTCACATCTAAAAGCGCTAAACTAAGATACGCATAAATATATTAATCGCGTCTGGTTACGAGTCATATCAAAGGGCTCACTCTAAGTAACAGAGAGCCCCTGGTGTACTTCCTTCCATTAAATCTTACATCAGCCATGTATAGTTCTTGGTACAGGACGGCCCTCTCTTCATTAACTATAAAACAAACCATATTAGGGGCATGCTGTAAGGTTGTCTAAGGATAGGGACTAAATTCGTTTTTCCCAATCCTCTCTGCTGTTAAGACCCTGTCTGCATGTGTTGAATTTCGACATATAAAATTGTTCACGTTTTTTTCTTTTTGTCGTGCAGTCACCACCACGGGCATTCATTTCAATGTGTTCAACCACACACCACTTCAGATCTTCTATTTTGTGTCCTTTGTCCATCCAATGCTCAACTAGTGGGGCAGTTCTTTTATTGGTCCGTATAGCAGATTTATGTTCTGTAATTCTGAAACGGATCTCTCTGGACGTTTCTCCAATGTAGCCCAACTCACAAGCACATACAATTAGATAAACGAGATTTTTCGAACGACAATTAGTAAAATTCCTGAAGATATGGCTTACTCCATTATGGACCACCTTAGGGCCCTTGATGATATTTACACAGTTACTGCAAGAGCTGCAGGGAAATGTACCTTTTGGTAACGGGGCATTAGTAATACCCAGTTGGTTATCCTCCCTATTATTCCTGTAGGTATGAACCAAACAATTTCTAATGGTTCTATTACGCCTAAAGGAAAACATCGGTTTATCCAATTTATCCTTGCTCTGTGTGGTAATCAGATGCCAGTCCTATGTATGATATTCTTAACTTTGTTGCTTATACAACTAAAGTTAGTCACAAAAATTAGTGGCATCTTTTTGGAATATGGTTTCTCTATCTTATCATCGAACATTGACTCCCTATTATAGTATTTTGCTCTTTTATACGCTTGTCTTATTAGCTTCTTTGGGTAGCCTCTGTCCATCAATTTCTTGGTGAGTTTGTCAGAATGTGCATTAAAATCTTGTATCTTGGAACAATTCCGTCTTATTCTAAGAAATTGACCAAAGGGAATATTATCCCTTTGGCAGGCAGGATGGTTACTTTTGTAGTGCAATAATGTATTACGATCTGTAGGTTTAGAAAAAAGTTCAACTTTCAGTGAACCATCCACGTTCTTAATTTTAATATCCAAGAAATCACAACAGTTTTTGCTGATGGATGACGTAAACCGTAAATTGACATCACCCAAGTTAAGCCACTCAATGAACTCCATCAGGGATTCTTTGGTGCCTTCCCATATAAAAAAGACATCATCAATATACCGTGACCAGTTAGAAATATTTTCATAAAAAGGAGCGAGTGTATTAAAAATATGTCGGTCTTCAAACATAGCAACGTATAGACATTCTAGACTGGGAGCACAGGTAGCTCCCATGCTAGTCCCCTTAGTTTGTTTAAAATAGGTTTCAATAAATAAAAAAATATTATTTTTGAGTACAATCTCAACACATTCAACTATGAAATTTGCGTGAGATGACAAATCACAGTCATTGTTACTAAGGAGATCTTTAACCATTTGTATGGTATATTTGTATGGTTTCCCCCACTTCAAAGGAGGCACCAGGATTAAATGTTGAACCTCAGACACCAACTTTTCAGTACACCTCTGGACCTATGGAGGACTCTGCCAGGAAGAAGGTCTATTGTGCTGCTGAAAGGACTGCCATGCTGCTGGACTGTTGCCCTGACCTGCTTTCCTCTTGCCTTTGTGAAAAGAAATGAACCTGCAAACCTGTACCCAGGACCACCAGAGTGACTGCAAGGACAAGGTTTCTGGTACCTGCACCTGCAACTGCAACTGTGAGTCCTACCCTTCCTAGTGGCGCCACACCAGTCCTGGACCCTTGGAAGTGGGCCTAAAGGTGCTTTGCCAACACAATTGTGGATCCAGCAGAACCGACGCACCTCCTCTGCTGTGCGGCACAACCCTGCACAGAACTGATGCATCGCCTCTGCTGAGTGCGCTTTCACATCAGCAAGACCTTCATCGCTCTCACAGCTCGCAACCTCATTGGAACTGTCGGTGCATGACACATCCTCGCCACAGGCCCTCGCATCACTAGCCCGTTGTCGAAGGCAGCCTCGATGACAATCCACATTGAAGACTCGCAGCTTCTCGGAACTGACGCATCACCTTAGCTGCACAATGCATACTTGATGCCGAACTTCACATTGCAAGTCCCTCATCGATGGAAACCTCGATAATGATGCTGGACCTCACATTGCAGCCTCGCAACTCCTTGGCACCGAAGCATCGCCTCGGCTGCACAGCGCATCCTCAACGTGGGACCTCGAAACACTCTGCATTCAGGGTTCAAGGCACTTTTGTTCAGCGGGCCTAACATGGTCCCTCTATCCGACTCGCACTCCATTGTGATCAGCATGAACCTGTGACTTTGTCCTGGTCTGGTGCAATCATATGTCCACAGTTTGTGCTTTGTGATTTTTGGTGCTATTTTCACTTAAATCTTTCAACGTGCATATCTCCAATTCCACTGATTAGATTTTTGTCATTTTGGTCTTGTTTTATTTCTTAAAAATTCTCTACTTTTCTAGTCTGGTGTGGGATCCTTATTGTGGTCTGTTTTCATTTTGTTACTGTTTGAAGCATTGCACAAATACTTTACACAAGTGCTTCACCTCCTTCGACCACCTACTCTCAAGCTATTTGGACAAGCAACGGTCTGTTGGCATAGGCGAGTAGTATTCCTAATTTTAAGCCATGTTACTAGAGTAAATAGACAGCCAGTGTTTTTCACTTAACTGCCAAGTTCAGTTGATTTTTAAAAATCATATGCAGGTGTATAAACCCCCACAGCAATACATTTTATTCTTTTGGGTGGTTTGTATATCTCCTTTGTCCACAATTCTGGAGATTAAATGCGTCCCATTGTGAAGGCACCTCAAGGAAGAGAATTGACCCTAAAAGAACTATTGAAGGTGACTTCATGTGTTCACAAATGCTTGAATTTTAACTGGAAAGAAATTTTATACAATATGTGTTTTGAATTTGTCGTGAAAATCGTGGTTCGCATAATATTATCCACTGAAAACCATCTACAATTATGAGAGGCATACCTCTGGTCACTTTGGAATCCAGAAAGTATTGATATATATGGATTCATCATTCAATGATGTGTAATGGACTGCCTTTAAATAAAATTGTGTTTTATGTATTTGTAATTCTGATGAATTGTCTGTGACTTGTGTTATATGTTTTTTATTGCACTTGTAGCAGTTTCAATGTGTTTAGATTTAATAACATACATATTTTTGTATATTTGTTCTTTTGCATATGAAGTTTACATCCTTCAGGGGTTTTTAACTTTGGGCCTAGGGGAATTCTTATTTTTATTATTCTCTTGTCTTTGTGACCCTATCCCCTTGGTTGTGAAGGGGTCTTTCGCTTTTTGTTTCCCATTTCAGGTGAGTTCTTGAAACCAAAGGACATCACCCAGAACTGAAAGTGGCCCTCTGGGGTTGAGAATGCAGGCCTCTGTTTTGCCCCCTCAGTCAGAGTGTCTTCCAGTACCCTGATGTGAGATCCAAGGTACTAAGGAACTTGGTAGCACCAAGCCTGTCAATCAGCTCGGGGTGAGGTGAGCGTCAGTCTTGGTGACCAAATTGAGTCCCCTGTAGTCCGCACACAACTGGGGTTCTGAGGTGGAGCCTGGTGGGGTAGCCTTGGGTACAAGAACTACTAGGTTGGGCCAGGGACTACTAGAGGGCTCCATCAACACTAACACCAGCATCTTGGTGACTTCCTCTTTGATGGTAGTTATCACCTTGTCCAACAACCTGTAAATGTTGTTCTTAACAGGCATACTGTCTCCAGTATTTCTGTCGAGGGTACCTACATGTGTAATCTGAGGGGTGAGGGAGCACAGTAAAGAAAGCTACCCCAGTAACTGCTAACAGTTCACTCTGCTGTTCTGGGGTCCTAGTAGGGGAGAGTTTCTTACCCTCTACTGACTCATTGCGCTCCTTGAAAGACAGGAGGTCAGGGAGATATTCGATCTCCTCTTCTATTCTGTCATCTGCCATCAAGAGCATGGTTCCTTCAGAACTCTTAAAGTGGAGTTTGGGGCAGTTTATTGTGGAGCACCCTTAAGAGGTTTTTAGGGTCTTGAGATCCACTTTTACCTCATATGGGCCTGTCCAAAGATCTTGGCAAGCTCTGGGCATTACAGGCTTCATGACTCACACCTTCTTTCTAGGCTGAAACTTCACCAGAGTGGCCTCATACAAGAGTTTAATTACTTCTTGACTGGCTTCAAGATTGTCTTTAGCCTTTTCCAGAAGCACTGCATCTGAGTACAGAGAGCCAGCAAGAAGCTAACTACATCCTGAGGGGATTTCCTGGAGGCTTCCTCCCCCCCCTCTCTCACAAGGTTGAGCAGTCCCCTAACAGGGTGTCCAGTGAGGAGCTCAAATGGGCTGAACCCAATCCCCTTCTGTGACACCTCCCTGTATGTGAACAGTAGACATTGCAAGAAGACATCCCTCTTCCATCTCATGGGCTCAGCCAAGCC
Organism: Calotriton arnoldi; assembly: GCA_963921515.1. Taxonomy (NCBI): domain Eukaryota; kingdom Metazoa; phylum Chordata; class Amphibia; order Caudata; family Salamandridae; genus Calotriton; species Calotriton arnoldi. The sequence continues at coordinate 45,783 of CAWUFW010004894.1, read as the reverse complement.
CATTATCATGCCCTTTAGGGTTTTGTTGAATCTCTCAACCAGCCCATTGGTTTGATGGTGGTAGGGTGTGGAGAACCTATAGGTTGCCCCACACACTTCCCACATGGACTTCATGTATGCAAACATGAAGTTAGTGCCTCTATCGGACACAACTTCCTTGGGGAACCCCACACGGGTAAAAATCCCCATCAGGGCCCTAGGCACAGCAGGTGCAGTCACCAACCTCAAAGAGATGGCCTCCGGGTACCCTGTGGCATGGTCCACCAGGACCAGGAGGAACCTGTTCCCTAAGACTGGCTTGAGGTCCAAGAAACAAACAATGTTGATGCCAACCCTTTCAAAGGGAGTGCCAATGACAGGCAAAGGAACTAGGGGAGCTTTCAGCCTATACCTGCTTATCCAGTGGCCTGGCAGGTAGGACAAGACCTACAGAATGTATCTGAGGCTGTTTTCATCTGGGTAAGTAGGAGTGGGGACAAGCCTGGTAAAGGTCTTGTCCTGCCTCAGAGGTCCTGAAAGGGGTATATCCTGAGCCAAACCCAATAGGAAGGCCCTATAGCAATGAGGGACCACCTGCACATTGCCTGCCCCAGGAACTGTAGGCTCTCAGCAAAGGAGATCATTCTCCTAATAAATGAGGTGAGCTCCAGCAGTATCACCTGCTCTCTGGGCTCAGATTTCTGCCTCAAGCTATCTAGAGTTGGGCACTCTTTCTGTGCCTTGCAGAACTTATCCCTTGTAGGTCCACCCTCAACTTGCTATCCAGTAATCTCAGACAGTTCTCCCTGGACCTCAATGCCCTCCCTGGTAGGCTCAAGGGCAACTTCCTCAGGTGCCCCATCAACCAGACCCATTGGGTAGTGACTCTCATGGTTGTCTGCGACTGTGACCTGATGGAATGTATTAGGGAGGAATTGCTCTGAAGACATCAGGGGACTCCTCACAGTAGTCATGCTGGCTCCTGTGTCTCTCAGAGCCTCCTTTCTGTGTCCATTGATAATGACCCACTGCCTTTAGTCAGAAGTATTTGAAGGCATGTAGGCTTTTGGCACCATCTCTATCCCCTAGGGACAGTAGGATAACCTCCAACTTGGCGATGCAGCGTGCGCAATGTAAATTGTTTTATTTATTTATTTATTTCATTAAATCCGTTCGGCCGTATTCTGGAGTTTACAACCCACCACCCAGCCCCTCCCCCGCTCTGCCCCACCGCCCCGCAGCACTCCCTCGAGGAGCTGCCACTGCCGCCAGTTCCTCTGGGTACAGGCCTTTGTAAGACACACTCTCTGCTCTGGCAGGGAGTTCCAATTCAGGTGAAAAGTAATTCCCCTCCCCTGAATGCTGCATACTAGGGCTTGCATCCAGGCACTGCTCCTGTTCTGCCATGTCATCCTCCTCATTCCCATCCTCTGTTATTGCCAGTACTTGGTGAGCATCTGCCCAGGCCCTCATGGCCTTCTAAAGTTCCAGTTTACTGGTACTCCTCTTGACTAGAAGTTCCTTCTTATAACAGAACTCCTTGAGCTCTGTCACAATGTAGACATCTATGTTGGCAAGCTCAAACTCCATTCTTGCATGTATGGTCACAGGCACAGACTGTCAGATAGAATGAGAGTGGATTTGCTAAAAGCAGAAACCAATCAAGAAGAATGTAAAAGAAACTCAAAATTGCCTCACATTCTTCATCTGGGATCTTAATGTAATACTAAACCACTGTATGGCACTGCAAAAAATACAAGTCCTAATCCTCACCGCTGAACACCAATGTTGGAAATCATGTTACTGGTTGAGGGGGCTAACACCCTACTTAATTAGCAGCCACAATTTCTGTCAGGGTGAAGCCACAAGCAAACCCCAAATTAACCTTTGCTTTACTCTGTGGTGGCTTGTAACAAAAGCAGTCAGGCATAACTTAGAGGCAATGTGTAAAGTATTTACAAAGAACTTCAAACAGTATTAAAGTGAAAATGCAACATAAAAATCCCACACCAATTTAGAAAAATAGAGTAAAATGTAATATATTATTTGAGACTAAAAGAACAAAAATCCAATCAGTAGCACCAGAGATGTGCAATTTAAGACTTAAGTGAAAGTAATGCTTACAAGCACAAAGCGTCAACTGAACTGTGGTTATCTTGTCATGCCGGATGGGACAAAGTCACAAATTCAGGCTGACCATGATGAAGCGTGGGCCAGGTAGAGGGACCAAGTTAGGCTCGCTGAACAAAGCACGAAAAATTCTGGTTTGCGGAGCATTGCGAAATCCTGCGTCGAGGATGCATCATGCAGAGGCAGTTCCGAGAAGCTGCGGGCTGCGATCTGGAGTCCTGTGTGTTAGTTGGGTATACTGTCAATGAGGGGCTTGTGATGTGAAGTTAGACATCGAGGATGCGTCAGGCCGTGGCAGTTCAGAAAAAGGATTTGTCGCACAGAGGTGGTTCAGAGGAAGCTTCTGTCTGCAATGCAAGGTCCTGCATTGGGGATGCATTGTGCAGCAGCAATTCCAAAGTGGCTATGCGATGATGCATCACACTGAGATGGCTGTGCTTACAGGGCCACAGCTGGGCTGCCATGGCACTTCAGGCCCACTTCCAAGGGTCCAGGATTGGGGGTGGTGCCACTTGGGGGACTAGACTCACAGCAGTCAGAGTTCAACTGCTGGGTTCAGGGTGGATGGAGCCTTTTCTGTCCCTGAGGCTATGATGAGGAGGCCAGTAAACTAGCCATTCGAGACACTCTGGTGGTCCTTGGTTCAAGACGCAGTCCTTGTCACTCAGGCAGCAGGGCATCAGGTCACCAGTGTAGCAGGCCATCTTGCTGAGCAGCACTGCAGTTCTTCTTAGTCTTACACAGGTTCAGAGGTGTACTGAAGAGTTAGATCTGAGGGTCCATTATTTATACTTGGTGCTCACTTTGAAGTAGGAGAAGGTTCTGGATGTTTTCATCCCTAATGGTGTTTGAAATTTACTGCCTCTATGCCCTGGCTCCAGCTTCTCTAAGGTCACAAAAGACTAATGTCAAAAACCTTGGTGAGTGTGTTGGGCAGAGCCTTTGTGATGTGCAAATGTGGTAGGTGATAGCTCCTCCCACTTATCAAGTCAGAGATGGCTCATCCTGCCAACGCATATTCCCCCTTTGTCTCACTGTCTGGCAGCAATACACAAAGACCAATTGCCAGCTACCCTTAGTCATTTGACCCTGGATACAGGGTGCAGGCACCAAAAGTTTGTTACAAGAAAGTCACTCTCCTACAATCTTCTTTATGTTTGACGAACTTGCTGAGGGGATGTTGCCCCATCAGTTCCATATAGAGCTTTAGATTCTCAAATGCATCTAAGAAGGTCTCCCTCCGGCTCACCAATTTTCCTTTATAGAAATATAATTAAACAACTCTTCTTTGGTACTGGCTGAAATTGATCTACCAATGCAAACATTTTACCTCCAGTGTGCTGCAGACCACATACAAAGCAGGCATATGGCACAATTGACTTGCACAATCATACGATCTATCAATTTTGGTGACTTCCACAAATACTACACCATTGCCTACCACTAATCATTTCGTGCAGTAATGCCTATAGACACCTTTCTTCTTTGATTAAAGAAACAATTTTTGGTTTATTGCCATTGCGTTAAAATTGTAGTTGCTCGATTTAGAGAGGCTAAGATTTAGAGTTGCACAATATTAGAAACACAAAGAGATACCTCGCGTGAATAGCTTTGAAATGCTTGATAACACAAAAACATCAAAAGGACAAAAGAAGAAGGAAAAGAAAATGATTTTCTTGACAATCTGCAAGAAATGCAACATGATCCAATATCCCGTGTGTAAAGGACCCCCCCTTCCCTTCACTGTTGGACCACAGTTTATGCTTAGAGCGGCAAAGGGCGCACTGGGCATGGGCTGTTGATAAAGTGTACCTATTTTATCAGTTCCCTTATACTATTTGCTAATGTATCTACATCTTCACAACTACCTCAAGGTGTATGCCACAATTAAATGGCATACACAGCACAAGCAGAAGTAAATTTCCACTCAGAAAATTTCTGTATTTCAGGAACACAAAGTGGTGAAGACAGAGTTGCTTTGACGCCGTAGTAGCAGTGCATCTTGGAATTCGATGGTACTTCAGTGATCTGAAGTATCACACAGACTTCAAAAGACTGCTGTCCTCTTGCTCTGTCCGCCGTGAGACAGTCGTTCAGCGTTGATTCTGATTAAGGGTGTACCTGTACTGAGTTATAAAATCACCTAACATCAACTTTGGATAGGTCAAAACAAATTGCAAGTGTCAAACTTTGTGTAGTGTGCATCTTTTTTTTTTAGGAATGGGCAATTTAGCGGCCCTAAGTAGCATTGGGAATCTGTTCGTGCTAACAAGAAGGTCCACACAGCGAATACTGGCGCTACTCGGCACTAGTCCACCAAGCCATCCTCGGAAAATCTATTCTGCCCTTCGTGGCGTGTTCTGTAAAAAGCGGAAGTAGATTTAGCTGACGAATTAAAGCTGCTAGTGGACATGCTGGGTCCATTTTCCACTGTCAGTTTACATCAGCAGAATTCTGCTCCTTTTACAAGAACATTAATTGGCCTCCACACGTTATACTGTATAACCGCTGCCACACTGCCACCCCAAGCACCCCAACTTCCACACCATTACACATTGGTTTGACATGCAGAGGACAACACACTCAGTATTGCCCATCAGTGCTTGTCCTATTAATTGGACAATTCTCTCGATTGCAACAGTCGGAGAACGCTTAGCACGAATGCGCTTACATGACAGCACTTATTCTGCTATCTGACTTCATTCGGATGCTCGAGTGCTCCATCCACGCACCGGTGATGAATCAGTTTCTCTATTAATTACCCCAAAGCACCTTCTCCTTAGGAAAAATGTCCACGGTGGCATAAAGGAACCTGGTGAGCTTTGACCCCTATCAACCATGAATCCAAAAGGGTAATTTTGACTATTCTGAAACAAAAGATGTGTTTTTTCTGTTTATATGCCTATGGCACATAAGAACATTGATACTAAAGTGCAGTTTTGTATTTTTCAATTTTATTTTACTTTAATGAACGTTACAATACACAGCATTTTATTGCTGCTGCAATTATCGGTATGAGGAAACTCAGAGCTAGAACTAATATAATATAATACAATATTTTTATTGCTTCATTCAACTGTTTCACGCCAGAAATGGAACAATAAAGCTCTGCCTTCATTAGTTTTAAAAGGACCTCTGTGGCTTGTAAGTTATTTTAGTGGGTAAGTATCTGCACGCCAAGATAATTAGTCCGAATCGTTGTTGGAGCAAGGTCAAAGTTATAATAGGAAGACTTGCAAATCGCGGATATCAATGCCAAGCCATGCTGATATTACCTCTCCCTACCATTTCACACAACAGCAGCACCACGGCCAATATGTACTTAGGGGTCCATTACGATGGCGGGCAGACAAAGTCCGCCCGCCATTGCAAGGGAGCCAGGGACCGAGCGCCGAAGTTGCGGCGGTCCCGCCATGTGCATTAGGATGCGCCCGCCACACTGGCGGGCGCATCCTGGGCCTTTACATTGCGGGTGGATCTGCTGGCTGCAGACCCACTCGCAATGTAAAAGGTCTGTGCACAGCATTGCCATGCACTACATAGCAGGCACCATGTGGTGCCTGCCACGTAGTGCATTGCAATGAGGGTACCCCCATGTGCACCCCCAACACTCTGGGGGCCCGCAACGGGCCCCCAACAGCAAAACTGCATGCCTTTCCATGGCGCTAACGCCGCCATGGAAAGGCTGATCACCGCCAGCATCATGATATGGATGGCGGTGTCTTGCAGACACCACCACCATATTATGCCCCTTTTCCGCCCGGTCGACGAGTCGACCGGCGGAAAAGCGGCGGACGGTCTTTCCGTCCGCCGCGGACCCCCAGCCATACTAATATGGCGGGGGGTCAATCTGGCTTGGGTGGCGGGTGGATTGTCCCCGCCGGGCCAGCGGTGGCTACCGCCAGCCCGGCGGGGGCGATCCGCCCGCCATCCTAATGGGCCCCTTACTACCGTCCTCCAACACCGCACTGACTCTGCAGAACGGAGCTCCATGAGGTCATGTTTTTGCCCTACATCCAATGTACTCTTCGAAGGCAGGGCAATAGCGATGTGTACATTATAATTGTTATTGCATTTATATAGTGCTTACCCTGACAAGGTGTCGAAGCACTTTATCGAAGCATTTTATACTCCGGAACCCATAAAGCATTAGTGGTGAATTAGTATAGTGAAATATGAAAGTCATTTGAGTGGTGGATATGTTAGTCAATTATTTGGATTGAGAAGGATAGTGGAGGGATAGAGGAGGGAAAAAGTTTGCATTTATATAGCGCTTGCTACCCCTGATGAGGTGTTCAAGCGCTTTTCGGTGAGTAGCACGCTACTCGGAGCCCATTGAGGAACACATAACCGCCTTTTAAGATGCATGAGCCAGGATTTTTCTATGCACCTCATATTGCACAGCTGCAAATGAAGGTCAGAGGCCTGCAAAGAACAGCAGTTATCCATGTTGGTTTTTGTATTGGCAAGCACCAGCATTGTAAATAGTGCACCTTAAAGAGGCAAGGGTTACAATGCTACAAACATCGCTGCATTGCTAAAGCTGCACCAGGGAGGGCTTACGGCAGTACACAGGGCCACAATGTCTGCTCCCCCACAGCTCTCTTCTGCATGTGTGCACACACACACACACACTCACAAACACACATCTGTCCTCCAATGCTACATTCCCATGCAAGTCGTAGAGTTGGAACCTCCTTCGAAGTCCACATTCTTTGTTTCTCACTAGGGCGTGTAATGTGTGCGTTCTAATTCCAAATGCCAACTGCAAATATCTTATCACATCTGTGAATTGCAAATGGGGTTCACAAATGTACAAAAGACGCTGCATTGTGCAACCGTGCATTTCCAAATCCACAACCATTTTGCGGAGGTCTTTTCCTGGTTGGAGAATAATATTGAGAATCATCAACAACATTACCAGAAACTGCATTTTGTGGTTGAATCATTAATCCACTGGTTCTAACACTGATATATTCATCAATACACGTACACGTACTGCAAAGGCTATTTGGCATATGCCTGCTAAAGGAAAAGTGCACATTCACATATGAAATGTTTTTCCACAAAAGCACTGTTTTAAATCTAAAAAAGAAACGAATGCCACTGTGAAACCTCACTCTCGAAGTGCCTGCTTGCCACTGGTGACCTGCTTGCTCCCTTTGCCCGTGATAGCATCAACACTTCAGAACACATGCTGCTGCCGACCCCCAAAGAAAGCGTATTGGTTCTCCTTAAATATTGGGTAATAACGTAAATTTGCTGTAAGGATCGAGCGCTGGATTAGGGTTAGCCCTAGTGTAACCCTGAATACGCCCCCACCGTGCTGCAGGAGGTGCTTTACAAGAGTATAAATGGAAGTTTATCCGCCATGAACTATCTTTCCAACATCTATTGCTTCAGGTTTAATGGAAAATGAGATTGTTTGTTCCTCCAGGCTCGCAGCATATCTCCTCACACAATCATCTCTTTTCCCATATCTACAGTCTATTGCTCTCCCCACTTCATCATCTACCTACTTTATATAAATCTTCCTTTAATCGATATGGGGAAAGTACATCCTCTCTCTGTAAATCGTTACCTTTATATACACCCATCATGACTTGCACTCCTGCAGTTAGCTATTAAGTTCAGCTCAGTTCACCTGATCTGGCTCTAAAATGTGGTCTTCTAATGGCACCAATGTATTTAGGACCCTTATACTGTTTTCTCTATTATGTTAGGATTCGATGATAAAATTATTCAAATTTGACAAGTTCATCTGTACATGTTGATTCTTATTTGGTTCTTATTTTCGTATTTGCACATAGATTCTATGAACAAAGCCTCGAGGCCAAGCTTACATGACAAATACCACATCACTGAGGAAAGAGGTGCCCTCAGAGGACTTTTTTATCCATCAAGGGCAGATAATTAAAGTCCATATTTATTCCAGTGAGTTCTCAATCGTGGTCCTAAACCCTCTGTGTAGCATGATTTCAGCATAAGCACTTCGGTAGTTGTCACGTGGAAGTATTAGGCCTGGATTAAGAAACGCCATTTTACATGCTCACGTTTTTAAGTTGCTTTCTCTCCCTAAAACACAGTGATATGTGACACACGTTCATTTGCATGCGCACTATTATTCTTTAAACTCAGTTTTGCTTACAGTACCATTGCATAGGCACTCTATCAGAACACTTTGAACATTCTGTACAAGGGCTAAGTTCAGCATGCAAGATGTTATTTGTTTTCGGCTGGTTAGCAACAGAGCTATCACAATAGAACAAACAATAGTGGCCTGACTGGGGCTTCAGCATGGTAACACGGAGCATGTTTTATATATATATATATATATATATATATATATATATATATATATATATATATATATATATATATATATATACATGTACATACATATTACCTACTGGCAGTCGCCAATAGGTAGCTATAGTTAGGACCTTGTTTCTATTCAAAAAGCGGGTTTTCTTTTGCCAATATCTTTGGTGCCGTTTGACGAATCCTCGCAAAATTTTCAAAACTAATGGGGCGCTCCGGTCAGCTCCTGTCTTGAAAGTTTTGGGGTGATTTGTCAAGCGGGCCGAGAAAAAAGGGGGGTCCCAAAACGCGTTTTCTACATGTTAATGTCCATAGGAAACTTTAGACAAGGCTACAGCCCGAACTGCTGAACGGAATTACACCAAATTTGGCAAAAAGGTAGGTATGGGTTCAGAAAGCAACCTTTTTTTTAAAATGGTGTAAATCTGTTCAGTAGTTCCTGAGAAAAATTATACATAAAAACATATTAGTATCTGGTGACCGCGGTGGATCCGCGAACCCTCCCGAGCACGAGCTTGACTCTGATTGGCTGCCAACACTTCAAATCAGGAAGTGTTGGCAGCCATCTTGTGACTCGGTTGACCTGAGTCACAAGGAAAAAGGTAAAAAAAAAAAGATTAAAAAGAAGAACATTTTTTGGGGGGACTCGGGTACGGTGCACGAATCCCACAGAAAAAAAAACCCGAAGCACGCTCTCCCGCGCTTTGTTTAATTAAGCCCCGGGTGTGCCAAGTCCCCGGAGTAATGTTATAATATGGTGAGGGGGCCTGCAGGGGCCTCCGCAGACCTGATGACCCACATCTCCCGGGGCTTTGTTTATAATTAATATGCAGGGGCACGCGGCTCACCCGCAGCCCTGGGGACCGCCACGTCCCTGGGGCTTTGCTTTATATAAAAATGTGTTGGGGGGCTCCTGACCCTCTCATGCTGCCCGGAAACTGCCACCTCCCCAGGGCTTTTTCAAAATTAAAAGGTGTGGGGGCTCCTGCCCCCACACTGCCCCAGGCTCCACCATCTCCCGGAGCATTTATTAATTAACATATGGGGGTCGAAAGCGGACCCCCGGTCCCGGGGACCACCACCTCCCCGGGGCTTTAAACCTGTTGGAGGGGGGCCACTCGGCACCCCTCGTGGAGCCTTTTATGGCCCTGAGGACCACCACCCCCTAGGGCCAGCTCCAGCAATTCGGGGGATGGGGTCCCCAGGGCCAAAAGTGGCCCAGGGAAGGGGGGCCACACGGCCCCCCTTCCATAAAAATAGTTTTTGTCTTGCCCCGGCCCCCCTCCCTTTTGAAAAAAATAAATAAACAAAAGCCTAGCCCTGGGGGATGGGGTCCCCGGGGCTGTGATCAGCCTCGGGAGGGGGGCCGCGCACCCCACTCCCTTTTCAATATATATATATATATTTTTTAAATGGCTCAGGCCCCGGGGGATGGGGTCCCTGGGGCCCAGAAGGGTTAAGGGAAGGGGGTCAAACAGCCCCCTTCCTTAAAAAAAAAAGAAACTGGCAACTCGCCGGAGGCCCGCCCCTTCTCAGCACCACTCTGCAAACGTACCTTCTGGTGCGTTCTCGGTTGGGGATGAAGTCCCCTTCATTGGTGAGGGTCCTTAGGGGCCAACTAGCCCACCAGGTACCTCCAGTAAGCCCCAACCAGTGGGATTGCTGAGAGGTGGTCCGAGCCACGCCCCTTTTTACAACACTCTGCAAGCGCGCCTCTTGGCACACTGCTGGTGGGGCAATGAGGTCCCCTTGTGTCCTGGGGACCTCAGGACTAAAGTGGACTTCATCCCGAAAGCAGCAGTGTGCCAGGGGGCACGTTTGCAGAGTGGTGTAAAAGGGGTGTGGCCTCTGACCACTCTCAGCAATCCAGCTGTGTGGGGCTTACTAGAGGTAACAGGAGGGCTAGTTGGACCCCAGGGACCATCAGGAGCCAAGGGGACTTCTTCCTCCAACCAAGAGGGCGCCAAGAGGTGCGTTTGCAGAGTGGTGGAGAAAGGGGGCATGGCCTGTGTCCACCTCTCAGCAATCACACTGTGTGGGGCTTACTGGAGGTAACAGGTAGGCTAGTAGGCCCCTAAGGGCCCCCAGCAGTGAAGGGGATTTCAATACCCATCCAAGAGTGCACCAGGGAGCGTGTTTGCATAGTGGTGGGCAAAGGGAGCGTGGTCTGCTATGAGAACTTAGCAATCCTGCTGTGTGGGACTTACTGGAGGTAATAGGAGGGGTAGTTGGTCCCCAAGGTGTCCTTGGGGGACAACTACCCCTCCTGATACCTCCAGTAAGTCCCACACAGTGGCCACGCCCCCCTTTCTCCACCACTCTGCAAACGCTCCTCCTGGCACACTACTGGTTGGGCGATGAAGTCCACTTTAGTCCTGAGGGACTTTGGGGGCCAAGAAGCCCTCCTGGTACCTCCTGTAAGTTCTACGCAGTGGAATTCCTGAGCGCTGGCGGAGGCCCAGCCCCCTTTCTCCACCACTCTGCAATTGGGACTACTAGTTAAAGAAGCATTTGCAATGTAATAGGTCTCGCATTTGCGAGAGTTAGAGCTATTGGCGTTGTAAATGTAAAAGTTTTTTACTAATGTTTTTTGGAGTGGAGTTGATGTACATTGTGTGTAGTGAAATTATGTGGTATGTGGTGCAGTGAAATTATGTGGATAGAAAGTATGTGGTATTTAGTGTATAGGGATTATGTAGAGTGGGATTATGTGTTATGGAGAGTAATTATGTGGAATGGTAGTCTGTGTTATGGAGAGGTAACCTCAGGTTTAGTCTTCCTCATTTCCGTAGAAGCTAAACTATAAACTCAATAAGACAAAAAAAGAAGGAACCACTGAGGAGCAATTCTGGACCTAGTCAGAGGTATGAGCAGGGTCACTGCAATTATACGACTGTTTGGCTGCACCAACTTTCGCACACTTATACATTTACCGCATTTGCCACATAATCCGTCATCTGCTGCATAATCTGCAGATTTAAACAAAAAAGTCCTTGTTTCTAGCTCAAATGGCTCAAACGTTACCAAAAATGCAGCAACAAGTGTTATAGCGTGGTGGAAGGCCCTTTGCAAACCTAAAATGGTCATCTCTTACTTATTGCTAAATGTGTGTGTTAAATTGGTACTAATGGTGTGCAAACCACTCTTGCTTGTTTCTGCGCCTCTCTTGCCTATTTCTGCACCTCTGTTGCTTATTTCTGTACTTCTCTTGCTTCTTTCTGCATCCTCTTGCCACTTTCTGTACCTCTGTTGCTTCTTTCTGCACTTCTCTTGCTTCTTTCTGCACCTCTCTTGCTTCTGTCTGCACCTCTCTTGCAAATCTCTGCACCCCTCTTGCCTCTTTCTGCACCCCTCTTCCCTCCTTCTATACCTCTCTTGCCTCTGTCTGCACCCCTCTTCCCTCTTTCTGCACATTTTTGCCTGTTTCCTCAACTCTCTTGCCTCTTTCTGCACTTTTCTTGCCTCTTTCTGCACCTCTGTTGCTTTCTTCTGCACCCCTCTTGCTTCTTTCTGCACCCCTCTTGCCTCTTTCTGCACCCTTCTTCCCTCTTTGTGCACCTCTCTTGCCTCTATCTGCACCTCTCTTGCCTCTTTCTGCACCCCTCTTGCCTCTATCTGCACCTCTCTTGCCTCTTTCTGCACTACTCTTGCCTCTTTCTCCACCCCTCTTGTCTTTTTCCTCACCTCTGTTGTTTCTTTCTGCACTGCTCTTGCTTCTTTCTGCACCTCTCTTGCAATTTTATCCACCCCCACTTGCCTCTTTCTGCACCCCTCTTGCCTCCTTCTGCACCTCTGTTGGTTCTTTCTGCCCTGCTCTTGCTTTTTCTGCACCTCTTTTGGTTGTTTCTGCAACTCTCTTGCTTCTTTCTGCACTTCTCTTGCCTCCTTCTGCACCTCTGTTGCTTCTTTCTGCACTTCTCTTGCCTCTTTCTGCACCCCTCTTGCCTTATTCTGCACCTCTGTTGCTTCTTTCTGCAATTCTCTTCCTTCTTTCTGCACCTCTCTTGCTTCTTTCTGCACCCCTCTTGCCTCTTTCTGCACCCTTCTTCCCTCTTTCTGCACCTCTCTTGCCTCTTTCTGCACCCCTGTTCCCTTTTTCTGCCCATCTCTTTCCTGTTTCTGCAACTCTCTTGCCTCTGTCAACTGTTTCACGCCAGAAATGGAACAATAAAGCTCTGCCTTCATTAGTTTTAAAAGGACCTCTGTGGCTTGTAAGTTATTTTAGTGGGTAAGTATCTGCACGCCAAGATAATTAGTCCGAATCGTTGTTGGAGCAAGGTCAAAGTTATAATAGGAAGACTTGCAAATCGCGGATATCAATGCCAAGCCATGCTGATATTACCTCTCCCTACCATTTCACACAACAGCAGCACCACGGCCAATATGTACTTAGGGGTCCATTACGATGGCGGGCAGACAAAGTCCGCCCGCCATTGCAAGGGAGCCAGGGACCGAGCGCCGAAGTTGCGGCGGTCCCGCCATGTGCATTAGGATGCGCCCGCCACACTGGCGGGCGCATCCTAGGCCTTTACATTGCGGGTGGATCTGCTGGCTGCAGACCCACTCGCAATGTAAAAGGTCTGTGCACAGCATTGCCATGCACTACATAGCAGGCACCATGTGGTGCCTGCCACGTAGTGCATTGCAATGAGGGTACCCCCATGTGCACCCCCAACACTCTGGGGGCCCGCAACGGGCCCCCAACAGCAAAACTGCATGCCTTTCCATGGCGCCAACGCCGCCATGGAAAGGCTGATCACCGCCAGCATCATGATATGGATGGCGGTGTCTTGCAGACACCACCACCATATTATGCCCCTTTTCCGCCCGGTCGACGAGTCGACCGGCAGGCGCGGCGGACGGTCTTTCCGTCCGCCGCGGACCCCCAGCCATACTAATATGGCGGGGGGTCAATCTGGCTTGGGTGGCGGGTGGATTGTCCCCGCCGGGCCAGCGGTGGCTACCGCCAGCCCGGCGGGGGCGATCCGCCCGCCATCCTAATGGGCCCCTTACTACCGTCCTCCAACACCGCACTGACTCTGCAGAACGGAGCTCCATGAGGTCATGTTTTTGCCCTACATCCAATGTACTCTTCGAAGGCAGGGCAATAGCGATGTGTACATTATAATTGTTATTGCATTTATATAGTGCTTACCCTGACAAGGTGTCGAAGCACTTTATCGAAGCACTTTATACTCCGGAACCCATAAAGCATTAGTGGTGAATTAGTATAGTGAAATATGAAAGTCATTTGAGTGGTGGATATGTTAGTCAATTATTTGGATTGAGAAGGATAGTGGAGGGATAGAGGAGGGAAAAAGTTTGCATTTATATAGCGCTTGCTACCCCTGATGAGGTGTTCAAGCGCTTTTCGGTGAGTAGCACGCTACTCGGAGCCCATTGAGGAACACATAACCGCCTTTTAAGATGCATGAGCCAGGATTTTTCTATGCACCTCATATTGCACAGCTGCAAATGAAGGTCAGAGGCCTGCAAAGAACAGCAGTTATCCATGTTGGTTTTTGTATTGGCAAGCACCAGCATTGTAAATAGTGCACCTTAAAGAGGCAAGGGTTACAATGCTACAAACATCGCTGCATTGCTAAAGCTGCACCAGGGAGGGCTTACGGCAGTACACAGGGCCACAATGTCTGCTCCCCCACAGCTCTCTTCTGCATGTGTGCACACACACACACACACTCACAAACACACATCTGTCCTCCAATGCTACATTCCCATGCAAGTCGTAGAGTTGGAACCTCCTTCGAAGTCCACATTCTTTGTTTCTCACTAGGGCGTGTAATGTGTGCGTTCTAATTCCAAATGCCAACTGCAAATATCTTATCACATCTGTGAATTGCAAATGGGGTTCACAAATGTACAAAAGACGCTGCATTGTGCAACCGTGCATTTCCAAATCCACAACCATTTTGCGGAGGTCTTTTCCTGGTTGGAGAATAATATTGAGAATCATCAACAACATTACCAGAAACTGCATTTTGTGGTTGAATCATTAATCCACTGGTTCTAACACTGATATATTCATCAATACACGTACACGTACTGCAAAGGCTATTTGGCATATGCCTGCTAAAGGAAAAGTGCACATTCACATATGAAATGTTTTTCCATAAAAGCACTGTTTTAAATCTAAAAAAGAAACGAATGCCACTGTGAAACCTCACTCTCGAAGTGCCTGCTTGCCACTGGTGACCTGCTTGCTCCCTTTGCCCGTGATAGCATCAACACTTCAGAACACATGCTGCTGCCGACCCCCAAAGAAAGCGTATTGGTTCTCCTTAAATATTGGGTAATAACGTAAATTTGCTGTAAGGATCGAGCGCTGGATTAGGGTTAGCCCTAGTGTAACCCTGAATACGCCCCCACCGTGCTGCAGGAGGTGCTTTACAAGAGTATAAATGGAAGTTTATCCGCCATGAACTATCTTTCCAACATCTATTGCTTCAGGTTTAATGGAAAATGAGATTGTTTGTTCCTCCAGGCTCGCAGCATATCTCCTCACACAATCATCTCTTTTCCCATATCTACAGTCTATTGCTCTCCCCACTTCATCATCTACCTACTTTATATAAATCTTCCTTTAATCGATATGGGGAAAGTACATCCTCTCTCTGTAAATCGTTACCTTTATATACACCCATCATGACTTGCACTCCTGCAGTTAGCTATTAAGTTCAGCTCAGTTCACCTGATCTGGCTCTAAAATGTGGTCTTCTAATGGCACCAATGTATTTAGGACCCTTATACTGTTTTCTCTATTATGTTAGGATTCGATGATAAAATTATTCAAATTTGACAAGTTCATCTGTACATGTTGATTCTTATTTGGTTCTTATTTTCGTATTTGCACATAGATTCTATGAACAAAGCCTCGAGGCCAAGCTTACATGACAAATACCACATCACTGAGGAAAGAGGTGCCCTCAGAGGACTTTTTTATCCATCAAGGGCAGATAATTAAAGTCCATATTTATTCCAGTGAGTTCTCAATCGTGGTCCTAAACCCTCTGTGTAGCATGATTTCAGCATAAGCACTTCGGTAGTTGTCACGTGGAAGTATTAGGCCTGGATTAAGAAACGCCATTTTACATGCTCACGTTTTTAAGTTGCTTTCTCTCCCTAAAACACAGTGATATGTGACACACGTTCATTTGCATGCGCACTATTATTCTTTAAACTCAGTTTTGCTTACAGTACCATTGCATAGGCACTCTATCAGAACACTTTGAACATTCTGTACAAGGGCTAAGTTCAGCATGCAAGATGTTATTTGTTTTCGGCTGGTTAGCAACAGAGCTATCACAATAGAACAAACAATAGTGGCCTGACTGGGGCTTCAGCATGGTAACACGGAGCATGTTTTATATATATATATATATATATATATATATATATATATATATATATATATATATATATATATATATATACATGTACATACATATTACCTACTGGCAGTCGCCAATAGGTAGCTATAGTTAGGACCTTGTTTCTATTCAAAAAGCGGGTTTTCTTTTGCCAATATCTTTGGTGCCGTTTGACGAATCCTCGCAAAATTTTCAAAACTAATGGGGCGCTCCGGTCAGCTCCTGTCTTGAAAGTTTTGGGGTGATTTGTCAAGCGGGCCGAGAAAAAGGGGGTCCCAAAACGCGTTTTCTACATGTTAATGTCCATAGGAAACTTTAGACAAGGCTACAGCCGAACTGCTGAACGGAATTACACCAAATTTGGCAAAAGGTAGGTATGGGTTCAGAAAGCAACCTTTTTTTAAAATGGTGTAAATCTGTTCAGTAGTTCCTGAGAAAAATTATACATAAAAACATATTAGTATCTGGTGACCGCGGTGGATCCGCGAACCCTCCCGAGCACGAGCTTGACTCTGATTGGCTGCCAACACTTCAAATCAGGAAGTGTTGGCAGCCATCTTGTGACTCGGTTGACCTGAGTCACAAGGAAAAAGGTAAAAAAAAAAAGATTAAAAAGAAGAACATTTTTTGGGGGGACTCGGGTACGGTGCACGAATCCCACAGAAAAAAAAACCCGAAGCACGCTCTCCCGCGCTTTGTTTAATTAAGCCCCCGGGTGTGCCAAGTCCCCGGAGTAATGTTATAATATGGTGAGGGGGCCTGCAGGGGCCTCCGCAGACCTGATGACCCACATCTCCCGGGGCTTTGTTTATAATTAATATGCAGGGGCACGCGGCTCACCCGCAGCCCTGGGGACCGCCACGTCCCTGGGGCTTTGCTTTATATAAAAATGTGTTGGGGGGCTCCTGACCCTCTCATGCTGCCCCGGAAACTGCCACCTCCCCAGGGCTTTTTCAAAATTAAAAGGTGTGGGGGCTCCTGCCCCCACACTGCCCCAGGCTCCACCATCTCCCCGGAGCATTTATTAATTAACATATGGGGGTCGAAAGCGGACCCCCGGTCCCGAGGACCACCACCTCCCGGGGCTTTAAACCTGTTGGAGGGGCCACTCGGCACCCCTCGTGGAGCCTTTTATGGCCCTGAGGACCACCACCCCCTAGGGCCAGCTCCAGCAATTCGGGGGATGGGGTCCCTAGGGCCAAAAGTGGCCCAGGGAAGGGGAGCCACACGGCCCCCTTCCATAAAAATAGTTTTTGTCTTGCCCCGGCCCCCCTCCCTTTTGAAAAAAATAAATAAACAAAAGCCTAGCCCTGGGGGATGGGGTCCCCGGGGCTGTGATCAGCCTCGGGAGGGGGCCGCGCACCCCACTCCCTTTCAATATATATATATATATTTTTTAAATGGCTCAGGCCCCGGGGGATGGGGTCCCTGGGGCCCAGAAGGGTTAAGGGAAGGGGTCAAACAGCCCCCCTTCCTTAAAAAAAAAAAGAAACTGGCAACTCGCCGGAGGCCCGCCCCTTCTCAGCACCACTCTGCAAACGTACCTTCTGGTGCGTTCTCGGTTGGGGGATGAAGTCCCCTTCATTGGTGAGGGTCCTTAGGGGCCAACTAGCCCACCAGGTACCTCCAGTAAGCCCCAACCAGTGGGATTGCTGAGAGGTGGTCCGAGGCCACGCCCCTTTTTACAACACTCTGCAAGCGCGCCTCTTGGCACACTGCTGGTGGGGCAATGAGGTCCCCTTGTGTCCTGGGGACCTCAGGACTAAAGTGGACTTCATCCCGAAAGCAGCAGTGTGCCAGGGGGCACGTTTGCAGAGTGGTGTAAAAGGGGTGTGGCCTCTGACCACTCTCAGCAATCCAGCTGTGTGGGGCTTACTAGAGGTAACAGGAGGGCTAGTTGGACCCCAGGGACCATCAGGAGCCAAGGGGACTTCTTCCTCCAACCAAGAGGGCGCCAAGAGGTGCGTTTGCAGAGTGGTGGAGAAAGGGGGCATGGCCTGTGTCCACCTCTCAGCAATCACACTGTGTGGGGCTTACTGGAGGTAACAGGTAGGCTAGTAGGCCCCTAAGGGCCCCCAGCAGTGAAGGGGATTTCAATACCCATCCAAGAGTGCACCAGGGAGCGTGTTTGCATAGTGGTGGGCAAAGGGAGCGTGGTCTGCTATGAGAACTTAGCAATCCTGCTGTGTGGGACTTACTGGAGGTAATAGGAGGGGTAGTTGGTCCCCAAGGTGTCCTTGGGGGACAACTACCCTCCTGATACCTCCAGTAAGTCCCACACAGTGGCCACGCCCCCTTTCTCCACCACTCTGCAAACGCTCCTCCTGGCACACTACTGGTTGGGCGATGAAGTCCACTTTAGTCCTGAGGGACTTTGGGGGCCAGAAGCCCTCCTGGTACCTCCTGTAAGTTCTACGCAGTGGAATTCCTGAGCGCTGGCGGAGGCCCAGCCCCCTTTCTCCACCACTCTGCAATTGGGACTACTAGTTAAAGAAGCATTTGCAATGTAATAGGTCTCGCATTTGCGAGAGTTGAAACTATTGGCGTTGTAAATGTAAAAGTTTTTTACTAATGTTTTTGGAGTGGAGTTGATGTACATTGTGTGTAGTGAAATTATGTGGTATGTGGTGCAGTGAAATTATGTGGATAGAAAGTATGTGGTATTTAGTGTATAGGGATTATGTAGAGTGGGATTATGTGTTATGGAGAGTAATTATGTGGAATGGTAGTCTGTGTTATGGAGAGGTAACCTCAGGTTTAGTCTTCCTCATTTCCGTAGAAGCTAAACTATAAACTCAATAAGACAAAAAAAAGAAGGAACCACTGAGGAGCAATTCTGGACCTAGTCAGAGGTATGAGCAGGGTCACTGCAATTATACGACTGTTTGGCTGCACCAACTTTCGCACACTTATACATTTACCGCATTTGCCACATAATCCGTCATCTGCTGCATAATCTGCAGATTTAAACAAAAAAAGTCCTTGTTTCTAGCTCAAATGGCTCAAACGTTACCAAAAATGCAGCAACAAGTGTTATAGCGTGGTGGAAGGCCCTTTGCAAACCTAAAATGGTCATCTCTTACTTATTGCTAAATGTGTGTGTTAAATTGGTACTAATGGTGTGCAAACCACTCTTGCTTGTTTCTGCGCCTCTCTTGCCTATTTCTGCACCTCTGTTGCTTATTTCTGTACTTCTCTTGCTTCTTTCTGCATCCTCTTGCCACTTTCTGTACCTCTGTTGCTTCTTTCTGCACTTCTCTTGCTTCTTTCTGCACCTCTCTTGCTTCTGTCTGCACCTCTCTTGCAAATCTCTGCACCCCTCTTGCCTCTTTCTGCACCCCTCTTCCCTCCTTCTATACCTCTCTTGCCTCTGTCTGCACCCCTCTTCCCTCTTTCTGCACATTTTTGCCTGTTTCCTCAACTCTCTTGCCTCTTTCTGCACTTTTCTTGCCTCTTTCTGCACCTCTGTTGCTTTCTTCTGCACCCCTCTTGCTTCTTTCTGCACCCCTCTTGCCTCTTTCTGCACCCTTCTTCCCTCTTTGTGCACCTCTCTTGCCTCTATCTGCACCTCTCTTGCCTCTTTCTGCACCCCTCTTGCCTCTATCTGCACCTCTCTTGCCTCTTTCTGCACTACTCTTGCCTCTTTCTCCACCCCTCTTGTCTTTTTCCTCACCTCTGTTGTTTCTTTCTGCACTGCTCTTGCTTCTTTCTGCACCTCTCTTGCAATTTTATCCACCCCCACTTGCCTCTTTCTGCACCCCTCTTGCCTCCTTCTGCACCTCTGTTGGTTCTTTCTGCCCTGCTCTTGCTTTTTCTGCACCTCTTTTGGTTGTTTCTGCAACTCTCTTGCTTCTTTCTGCACTTCTCTTGCCTCCTTCTGCACCTCTGTTGCTTCTTTCTGCACTTCTCTTGCCTCTTTCTGCACCCCTCTTGCCTTATTCTGCACCTCTGTTGCTTCTTTCTGCAATTCTCTTCCTTCTTTCTGCACCTCTCTTGCTTCTTTCTGCACCCCTCTTGCCTCTTTCTGCACCCTTCTTCCCTCTTTCTGCACCTCTCTTGCCTCTTTCTGCACCCCTGTTCCCTTTTTCTGCCCATCTCTTTCCTGTTTCTGCAACTCTCTTGCCTCTGTCAACTGTTTCACGCCAGAAATGGAACAATAAAGCTCTGCCTTCATTAGTTTTAAAAGGACCTCTGTGGCTTGTAAGTTATTTTAGTGGGTAAGTATCTGCACGCCAAGATAATTAGTCCGAATCGTTGTTGGAACAAGGTCAAAGTTATAATAGGAAGACTTGCAAATCGCGGATATCAATGCCAAGCCATGCTGATATTACCTCTCCCTACCATTTCACACAACAGCAGCACCACGGCCAATATGTACTTAGGGGTCCATTACGATGGCGGGCAGACAAAGTCCGCCCGCCATTGCAAGGAGCCAGGGACCGAGCGCCGAAGTTGCGGCGGTCCCGCCATGTGCATTAGGATGCGCCCGCCACACTGGCGGGCGCATCCTGGGCCTTTACATTGCGGGTGGATCTGCTGGCTGCAGACCCACTCGCAATGTAAAGGTCTGTGCACAGCATTGCCATGCACTACATAGCAGGCACCATGTGGTGCCTGCCACGTAGTGCATTGCAATGAGGGTACCCCCCATGTGCACCCCCCAACAGCAAAAACTGCATGCCTTTCCATGGCGCCAACGCCGCCATGGAAAGGCTGATCACCGCCAGCATCATGATATGGATGGCGGTGTCTTGCAGACACCACCACCATATTATGCCCCTTTTCCGCCCGGTCGACGAGTCGACCGGCGGGCAGCGGCGGACGGTCTTTCCGTCCGCCGCGGACCCCCAGCCATACTAATATGGCGGGGGGTCAATCTGGCTTGGGTGGCGGGTGGATTGTCCCCGCCGGGCCAGCGGTGGCTACCGCCAGCCCGGCGGGGGCGATCCGCCCGCCATCCTAATGGGCCCCTTACTACCGTCCTCCAACACCGCACTGACTCTGCAGAACGGAGCTCCATGAGGTCATGTTTTTGCCCTACATCCAATGTACTCTTCGAAGGCAGGGCAATAGCGATGTGTACATTATAATTGTTATTGCATTTATATAGTGCTTACCCTGACAAGGTGTCGAAGCACTTTATCGAAGCACTTTATACTCCGGAACCCATAAAGCATTAGTGGTGAATTAGTATAGTGAAATATGAAAGTCATTTGAGTGGTGGATATGTTAGTCAATTATTTGGATTGAGAAGGATAGTGGAGGGATAGAGGAGGGAAAAAGTTTGCATTTATATAGCGCTTGCTACCCCTGATGAGGTGTTCAAGCGCTTTTCGGTGAGTAGCACGCTACTCGGAGCCCATTGAGGAACACATAACCGCCTTTTAAGATGCATGAGCCAGGATTTTTCTATGCACCTCATATTGCACAGCTGCAAATGAAGGTCAGAGGCCTGCAAAGAACAGCAGTTATCCATGTTGGTTTTTGTATTGGCAAGCACCAGCATTGTAAATAGTGCACCTTAAAGAGGCAAGGGTTACAATGCTACAAACATCGCTGCATTGCTAAAGCTGCACCAGGGAGGGCTTACGGCAGTACACAGGGCCACAATGTCTGCTCCCCCACAGCTCTCTTCTGCATGTGTGCACACACACACACACACTCACAAACACACATCTGTCCTCCAATGCTACATTCCCATGCAAGTCGTAGAGTTGGAACCTCCTTCGAAGTCCACATTCTTTGTTTCTCACTAGGGCGTGTAATGTGTGCGTTCTAATTCCAAATGCCAACTGCAAATATCTTATCACATCTGTGAATTGCAAATGGGGTTCACAAATGTACAAAAGACGCTGCATTGTGCAACCGTGCATTTCCAAATCCACAACCATTTTGCGGAGGTCTTTTCCTGGTTGGAGAATAATATTGAGAATCATCAACAACATTACCAGAAACTGCATTTTGTGGTTGAATCATTAATCCACTGGTTCTAACACTGATATATTCATCAATACACGTACACGTACTGCAAAGGCTATTTGGCATATGCCTGCTAAAGGAAAAGTGCACATTCACATATGAAATGTTTTTCCATAAAAGCACTGTTTTAAATCTAAAAAGAAACGAATGCCACTGTGAAACCTCACTCTCGAAGTGCCTGCTTGCCACTGGTGACCTGCTTGCTCCCTTTGCCCGTGATAGCATCAACACTTCAGAACACATGCTGCTGCCGACCCCCAAAGAAAGCGTATTGGTTCTCCTTAAATATTGGGTAATAACGTAAATTTGCTGTAAGGATCGAGCGCTGGATTAGGGTTAGCCCTAGTGTAACCCTGAATACGCCCCCACCGTGCTGCAGGAGGTGCTTTACAAGAGTATAAATGGAAGTTTATCCGCCATGAACTATCTTTCCAACATCTATTGCTTCAGGTTTAATGGAAAATGAGATTGTTTGTTCCTCCAGGCTCGCAGCATATCTCCTCACACAATCATCTCTTTTCCCATATCTACAGTCTATTGCTCTCCCCACTTCATCATCTACCTACTTTATATAAATCTTCCTTTAATCGATATGGGGAAAGTACATCCTCTCTCTGTAAATCGTTACCTTTATATACACCCATCATGACTTGCACTCCTGCAGTTAGCTATTAAGTTCAGCTCAGTTCACCTGATCTGGCTCTAAAATGTGGTCTTCTAATGGCACCAATGTATTTAGGACCCTTATACTGTTTTCTCTATTATGTTAGGATTCGATGATAAAATTATTCAAATTTGACAAGTTCATCTGTACATGTTGATTCTTATTTGGTTCTTATTTTCGTATTTGCACATAGATTCTATGAACAAAGCCTCGAGGCCAAGCTTACATGACAAATACCACATCACTGAGGAAAGAGGTGCCCTCAGAGGACTTTTTATCCATCAAGGGCAGATAATTAAAGTCCATATTTATTCCAGTGAGTTCTCAATCGTGGTCCTAAACCCTCTGTGTAGCATGATTTCAGCATAAGCACTTCGGTAGTTGTCACGTGGAAGTATTAGGCCTGGATTAAGAAACGCCATTTTACATGCTCACGTTTTTAAGTTGCTTTCTCTCCCTAAAACACAGTGATATGTGACACACGTTCATTTGCATGCGCACTATTATTCTTTAAACTCAGTTTTGCTTACAGTACCATTGCATAGGCACTCTATCAGAACACTTTGAACATTCTGTACAAGGGCTAAGTTCAGCATGCAAGATGTTATTTGTTTTCGGCTGGTTAGCAACAGAGCTATCACAATAGAACAAACAATAGTGGCCTGACTGGGGCTTCAGCATGGTAACACGGAGCATGTTTTATATATATATATATATATATATATATATATATATATATATATATATATATATATATATATATATATATATATATATATATATATATATATATATATCATATATGCATACATATTACCTACTGGCAGTCGCCAATAGGTAGCTATAGTTAGGACCTTGTTTCTATTCAAAAAGCGGGTTTTCTTTTGCCAATATCTTTGGTGCCGTTTGACGAATCCTCGCAAAATTTTCAAAACTAATGGGGCGCTCCGGTCAGCTCCTGTCTTGAAAGTTTTGGGGTGATTTGTCAAGCGGGCCGAGAAAAAGGGGGTCCCAAAACGCGTTTTCTACATGTTAATGTCCATAGGAAACTTTAGACAAGGCTACAGCCCGAACTGCTGAACGGAATTACACCAAATTTGGCAAAAGGTAGGTATGGGTTCAGAAAGCAACCTTTTTTTAAAATGGTGTAAATCTGTTCAGTAGTTCCTGAGAAAAATTATACATAAAAACATATTAGTATCTGGTGACCGCGGTGGATCCGCGAACCCTCCCGAGCACGAGCTTGACTCTGATTGGCTGCCAACACTTCAAATCAGGAAGTGTTGGCAGCCATCTTGTGACTTCGGTTGACCTGAGTCACAAGGAAAAAGGTAAAAAAAAAGATTAAAAAGAAGAACATTTTTTGGGGGGACTCGGGTACGGTGCACGAATCCCACAGAAAAAAAAACCCGAAGCACGCTCTCCCGCGCTTTGTTTAATTAAGCCCCCGGGTGTGCCAAGTCCCCGGAGTAATGTTATAATATGGTGAGGGGGCCTGCAGGGGCCTCCGCAGACCTGATGACCCACATCTCCCCGGGGCTTTGTTTATAATTAATATGCAGGGGCACGCGGCTCACCCGCAGCCCTGGGGACCGCCACGTCCCTGGGGCTTTGCTTTATATAAAAATGTGTTGGGGGGCTCCTGACCCTCTCATGCTGCCCCGGAAACTGCCACCTCCCCAGGGCTTTTTTCAAAATTAAAAAGGTGTGGGGGGCTCCTGCCCCCCCCACACTGCCCCAGGCTCCACCATCTCCCCGGAGCATTTATTAATTAACATATGGGGGTCGAAAGCGGACCCCCGGTCCCGAGGACCACCACCTCCCGGGGCTTTAAACCTGTTGGAGGGGCCACTCGGCACCCCTCGTGGAGCCTTTATGGCCCTGAGGACCACCACCCCCTAGGGCCAGCTCCAGCAATTCGGGGGATGGGGTCCCCAGGGCCAAAAGTGGCACAGGGAAGGGGGGCCACACGGCCCCCTTCCATAAAAATAGTTTTTGTCTTGCCCCGGCCCCCCTCCCTTTTGAAAAAAATAAATAAACAAAAGCCTAGCCCTGGGGGATGGGGTCCCCGGGGCTGTGATCAGCCTCGGGAGGGGGGCCGCGCACCCCACTCCCTTTTCAATATATATATATATATTTTTTAAATGGCTCAGGCCCCGGGGGATGGGGTCCCTGGGGCCCAGAAGGGTTAAGGGAAGGGGGTCAAACAGCCCCCCTTCCTTAAAAAAAAAAAAGAAACTGGCAACTCGCCGGAGGCCCCGCCCCTTCTCAGCACCACTCTGCAAACGTACCTTCTGGTGCGTTCTCGGTTGGGGGATGAAGTCCCCTTCATTGGTGAGGGTCCTTAGGGGCCAACTAGCCCACCAGGTACCTCCAGTAAGCCCCAACCAGTGGGATTGCTGAGAGGTGGTCCGAGGCCACGCCCCTTTTTACAACACTCTGCAAGCGCGCCTCTTGGCACACTGCTGGTGGGGCGATGAGGTCCCCTTGTGTCCTGGGGACCTCAGGACTAAAGTGGACTTCATCCCGAAAGCAGCAGTGTGCCAGGGGCACGTTTGCAGAGTGGTGTAAAAGGGGGTGTGGCCTCTGACCACTCTCAGCAATCCAGCTGTGTGGGGCTTACTAGAGGTAACAGGAGGGCTAGTTGGACCCCAGGGACCATCAGGAGCCAAGGGGACTTCTTCCTCCAACCAAGAGAGCGCCAAGAGGTGCGTTTGCAGAGTGGTGGAGAAAGGGGGCATGGCCTGTGTCCACCTCTCAGCAATCACACTGTGTGGGGCTTACTGGAGGTAACAGGTAGGCTAGTAGGCCCCTAAGGGCCCCCAGCAGTGAAGGGGATTTCAATACCCATCCAAGAGTGCACCAGGGAGCGTGTTTGCATAGTGGTGGGCAAAGGGAGCGTGGTCTGCTATGAGAACTTAGCAATCCTGCTGTGTGGGACTTACTGGAGGTAATAGGAGGGGTAGTTGGTCCCCAAGGTGTCCTTGGGGGACAACTACCCTCCTGATACCTCCAGTAAGTCCCACACAGTGGCCACGCCCCTTTCTCCACCACTCTGCAAACGCTCCTCCTGGCACACTACTGGTTGGGCGATGAAGTCCACTTTAGTCCTGAGGGACTTTGGGGGCCAGAAGCCCTCCTGGTACCTCCTGTAAGTTCTACGCAGTGGAATTCCTGAGCGCTGGCGGAGGCCCAGCCCCTTTCTCCACCACTCTGCAATTGGGACTACTAGTTAAAGAAGCATTTGCAATGTAATAGGTCTCGCATTTGCGAGAAGTTAGAGCTATTGGCGTTGTAAATGTAAAAGTTTTTTACTAATGTTTTTTGGAGTGGAGTTGATGTACATTGTGTGTAGTGAAATTATGTGGTATGTGGTGCAGTGAAATTATGTGGATAGAAAGTATGTGGTATTTAGTGTATAGGGATTATGTAGAGTGGGATTATGTGTTATGGAGAGTAATTATGTGGAATGGTAGTCTGTGTTATGGAGAGGTAACCTCAGGTTTAGTCTTCCTCATTTCCGTAGAAGCTAAACTATAAACTCAATAAGACAAAAAAAGAAGGAACCACTGAGGAGCAATTCTGGACCTAGTCAGAGGTATGAGCAGGGTCACTGCAATTATACGACTGTTTGGCTGCACCAACTTTCGCACACTTATACATTTACCGCATTTGCCACATAATCCGTCATCTGCTGCATAATCTGCAGATTTAAACAAAAAAAGTCCTTGTTTCTAGCTCAAATGGCTCAAACGTTACCAAAAATGCAGCAACAAGTGTTATAGCGTGGTGGAAGGCCCTTTGCAAACCTAAAATGGTCATCTCTTACTTATTGCTAAATGTGTGTGTTAAATTGGTACTAATGGTGTGCAAACCACTCTTGCTTGTTTCTGCGCCTCTCTTGCCTATTTCTGCACCTCTGTTGCTTATTTCTGTACTTCTCTTGCTTCTTTCTGCATCCTCTTGCCACTTTCTGTACCTCTGTTGCTTCTTTCTGCACTTCTCTTGCTTCTTTCTGCACCTCTCTTGCTTCTGTCTGCACCTCTCTTGCAAATCTCTGCACCCCTCTTGCCTCTTTCTGCACCCCTCTTCCCTCCTTCTATACCTCTCTTGCCTCTGTCTGCACCCCTCTTCCCTCTTTCTGCACATTTTTGCCTGTTTCCTCAACTCTCTTGCCTCTTTCTGCACTTTTCTTGCCTCTTTCTGCACCTCTGTTGCTTTCTTCTGCACCCCTCTTGCTTCTTTCTGCACCCCTCTTGCCTCTTTCTGCACCCTTCTTCCCTCTTTGTGCACCTCTCTTGCCTCTATCTGCACCTCTCTTGCCTCTTTCTGCACCCCTCTTGCCTCTATCTGCACCTCTCTTGCCTCTTTCTGCACTACTCTTGCCTCTTTCTCCACCCCTCTTGTCTTTTTCCTCACCTCTGTTGTTTCTTTCTGCACTGCTCTTGCTTCTTTCTGCACCTCTCTTGCAATTTTATCCACCCCCACTTGCCTCTTTCTGCACCCCTCTTGCCTCCTTCTGCACCTCTGTTGGTTCTTTCTGCCCTGCTCTTGCTTTTTCTGCACCTCTTTTGGTTGTTTCTGCAACTCTCTTGCTTCTTTCTGCACTTCTCTTGCCTCCTTCTGCACCTCTGTTGCTTCTTTCTGCACTTCTCTTGCCTCTTTCTGCACCCCTCTTGCCTTATTCTGCACCTCTGTTGCTTCTTTCTGCAATTCTCTTCCTTCTTTCTGCACCTCTCTTGCTTCTTTCTGCACCCCTCTTGCCTCTTTCTGCACCCTTCTTCCCTCTTTCTGCACCTCTCTTGCCTCTTTCTGCACCCCTGTTCCCTTTTTCTGCCCATCTCTTTCCTGTTTCTGCAACTCTCTTGCCTCTGTCAACTGTTTCACGCCAGAAATGGAACAATAAAGCTCTGCCTTCATTAGTTTTAAAAGGACCTCTGTGGCTTGTAAGTTATTTTAGTGGGTAAGTATCTGCACGCCAAGATAATTAGTCCGAATCGTTGTTGGAACAAGGTCAAAGTTATAATAGGAAGACTTGCAAATCGCGGATATCAATGCCAAGCCATGCTGATATTACCTCTCCCTACCATTTCACACAACAGCAGCACCACGGCCAATATGTACTTAGGGGTCCATTACGATGGCGGGCAGACAAAGTCCGCCCGCCATTGCAAGGGAGCCAGGGACCGAGCGCCGAAGTTGCGGCGGTCCCGCCATGTGCATTAGGATGCGCCCGCCACACTGGCGGGCGCATCCTGGGCCTTTACATTGCGGGTGGATCTGCTGGCTGCAGACCCACTCGCAATGTAAAAGGTCTGTGCACAGCATTGCCATGCACTACATAGCAGGCACCATGTGGTGCCTGCCACGTAGTGCATTGCAATGAGGGTACCCCCATGTGCACCCCCAACACTCTGGGGGCCCGCAACGGGCCCCCAACAGCAAAAACTGCATGCCTTTCCATGGCGCCAACGCCGCCATGGAAAGGCTGATCACCGCCAGCATCATGATATGGATGGCGGTGTCTTGCAGACACCACCACCATATTATGCCCCTTTTCCGCCCGGTCGACGAGTCGACCGGCGGAAAAGCGGCGGACGGTCTTTCCGTCCGCCGCGGACCCCCCAGCCATACTAATATGGCGGGGGGTCAATCTGGCTTGGGTGGCGGGTGGATTGTCCCCGCCGGGCCAGCGGTGGCTACCGCCAGCCCGGCGGGGGCGATCCGCCCGCCATCCTAATGGGCCCCTTACTACCGTCCTCCAACACCGCACTGACTCTGCAGAACGGAGCTCCATGAGGTCATGTTTTTGCCCTACATCCAATGTACTCTTCGAAGGCAGGGCAATAGCGATGTGTACATTATAATTGTTATTGCATTTATATAGTGCTTACCCTGACAAGGTGTCGAAGCACTTTATCGAAGCACTTTATACTCCGGAACCCATAAAGCATTAGTGGTGAATTAGTATAGTGAAATATGAAAGTCATTTGAGTGGTGGATATGTTAGTCAATTATTTGGATTGAGAAGGATAGTGGAGGGATAGAGGAGGGAAAAAGTTTGCATTTATATAGCGCTTGCTACCCCTGATGAGGTGTTCAAGCGCTTTTCGGTGAGTAGCACGCTACTCGGAGCCCATTGAGGAACACATAACCGCCTTTTAAGATGCATGAGCCAGGATTTTTCTATGCACCTCATATTGCACAGCTGCAAATGAAGGTCAGAGGCCTGCAAAGAACAGCAGTTATCCATGTTGGTTTTTGTATTGGCAAGCACCAGCATTGTAAATAGTGCACCTTAAAGAGGCAAGGGTTACAATGCTACAAACATCGCTGCATTGCTAAAGCTGCACCAGGGAGGGCTTACGGCAGTACACAGGGCCACAATGTCTGCTCCCCCACAGCTCTCTTCTGCATGTGTGCACACACACACACACACTCACAAACACACATCTGTCCTCCAATGCTACATTCCCATGCAAGTCGTAGAGTTGGAACCTCCTTCGAAGTCCACATTCTTTGTTTCTCACTAGGGCGTGTAATGTGTGCGTTCTAATTCCAAATGCCAACTGCAAATATCTTATCACATCTGTGAATTGCAAATGGGGTTCACAAATGTACAAAGACGCTGCATTGTGCAACCGTGCATTTCCAAATCCACAACCATTTTGCGGAGGTCTTTTCCTGGTTGGAGAATAATATTGAGAATCATCAACAACATTACCAGAAACTGCATTTTGTGGTTGAATCATTAATCCACTGGTTCTAACACTGATATATTCATCAATACACGTACACGTACTGCAAAGGCTATTTGGCATATGCCTGCTAAAGGAAAAGTGCACATTCACATATGAAATGTTTTTCCATAAAAGCACTGTTTTAAATCTAAAAAGAAACGAATGCCACTGTGAAACCTCACTCTCGAAGTGCCTGCTTGCCACTGGTGACCTGCTTGCTCCTTTGCCCGTGATAGCATCAACACTTCAGAACACATGCTGCTGCCGACCCCCAAAGAAAGCTTATTGGTTCTCCTTAAATATTGGGTAATAACGTAAATTTGCTGTAAGGATCGAGCGCTGGATTAGGGTTAGCCCTAGTGTAACCCTGAATACGCCCCCACCGTGCTGCAGGAGGTGCTTTACAAGAGTATAAATGGAAGTTTATCCGCCATGAACTATCTTTCCAACATCTATTGCTTCAGGTTTAATGGAAAATGAGATTGTTTGTTCCTCCAGGCTCGCAGCATATCTCCTCACACAATCATCTCTTTTCCCATATCTACAGTCTATTGCTCTCCCCACTTCATCATCTACCTACTTTATATAAATCTTCCTTTAATCGATATGGGGAAAGTACATCCTCTCTCTGTAAATCGTTACCTTTATATACACCCATCATGACTTGCACTCCTGCAGTTAGCTATTAAGTTCAGCTCAGTTCACCTGATCTGGCTCTAAAATGTGGTCTTCTAATGGCACCAATGTATTTAGGACCCTTATACTGTTTTCTCTATTATGTTAGGATTCGATGATAAAATTATTCAAATTTGACAAGTTCATCTGTACATGTTGATTCTTATTTGGTTCTTATTTTCGTATTTGCACTTAGATTCTATGAACAAAGCCTCGAGGCCAAGCTTACATGACAAATACCACATCACTGAGGAAAGAGGTGCCCTCAGAGGACTTTTTTATCCATCAAGGGCAGATAATTAAAGTCCATATTTATTCCAGTGAGTTCTCAATCGTGGTCCTAAACCCTCTGTGTAGCATGATTTCAGCATAAGCACTTCGGTAGTTGTCACGTGGAAGTATTAGGCCTGGATTAAGAAACGCCATTTTACATGCTCACGTTTTTAAGTTGCTTTCTCTCCCTAAAACACAGTGATATGTGACACACGTTCATTTGCATGCGCACTATTATTCTTTAAACTCAGTTTTGCTTACAGTACCATTGCATAGGCACTCTATCAGAACACTTTGAACATTCTGTACAAGGGCTAAGTTCAGCATGCAAGATGTTATTTGTTTTCGGCTGGTTAGCAACAGAGCTATCACAATAGAACAAACAATAGTGGCCTGACTGGGGCTTCAGCATGGTAACACGGAGCATGTTTTATATATATATATATATATATATATACATGTACATACATATTACCTACTGGCAGTCGCCAATAGGTAGCTATAGTTAGGACCTTGTTTCTATTCAAAAAGCGGGTTTTCTTTTGCCAATATCTTTGGTGCCGTTTGACGAATCCTCGCAAAATTTTCAAAACTAATGGGGCGCTCCGGTCAGCTCCTGTCTTGAAAGTTTTGGGGTGATTTGTCAAGCGGGCCGAAAAAAAGGGGGTCCCAAAACGCGTTTTCTACATGTTAATGTCCATAGGAAACTTTAGACAAGGCTACAGCCCGAACTGCTGAACGGAATTACACCAAATTTGGCAAAAAGGTAGGTATGGGTTCAGAAAGCAACCTTTTTTTTAAAATGGTGTAAATCTGTTCAGTAGTTCCTGAGAAAAATTATACATAAAAACATATTAGTATCTGGTGACCGCGGTGGATCCGCGAACCCTCCCGAGCACGAGCTTGACTCTGATTGGCTGCCAACACTTCAAATCAGGAAGTGTTGGCAGCCATCTTGTGACTTCGGTTGACCTGAGTCACAAGGAAAAGGTAAAAAAAAAGATTAAAAAGAAGAACATTTTTTGGGGGGACTCGGGTACGGTGCACGAATCCCACAGAAAAAAAAACCCGAAGCACGCTCTCCCGCGCTTTGTTTAATTAAGCCCCCGGGTGTGCCAAGTCCCCGGAGTAATGTTATAATATGGTGAGGGGGCCTGCAGGGGCCTCCGCAGACCTGATGACCCACATCTCCCCGGGGCTTTGTTTATAATTAATATGCAGGGGCACGCGGCTCACCCGCAGCCCTGGGGACCGCCACGTCCCTGGGGCTTTGCTTTATATAAAAATGTGTTGGGGGGCTCCTGACCCTCTCATGCTGCCCCGGAAACTGCCACCTCCCCAGGGCTTTTTTCAAAATTAAAAAGGTGTGGGGGGCTCCTGCCCCCCCCACACTGCCCCAGGCTCCACCATCTCCCCGGAGCATTTATTAATTAACATATGGGGGTCGAAAGCGGACCCCCGGTCCCAGGGACCACCACCTCCCCGGGGCTTTAAACCTGTTGGAGGGGGCCACTCGGCACCCCTCGTGGAGCCTTTATGGCCCTGAGGACCACCACCCCCTAGGGCCAGCTCCAGCAATTCGGGGATGGGGTCCCCAGGGCCAAAAGTGGCCCAGGGAAGGGGGCCACACGGCCCCCTTCCATAAAAATAGTTTTTGTCTTGCCCCGGCCCCCTCCCTTTTGAAAAAATAAATAAACAAAAGCCTAGCCCTGGGGGATGGGGTCCCCGGGGCTGTGATCAGCCTCGGGAGGGGGGCCGCGCACCCCACTCCCTTTCAATATATATATATATATTTTTTAAATGGCTCAGGCCCGGGGGATGGGGTCCCTGGGGCCCAGAAAGGGTTAAGGGAAGGGGTCAAACAGCCCCCCTTCCTTAAAAAAAAAAAAAGAAACTGGCAACTCGCCGGAGGCCCGCCCCTTCTCAGCACCACTCTGCAAACGTACCTTCTGGTGCGTTCTCGGTTGGGGGATGAAGTCCCCTTCATTGGTGAGGGTCCTTAGGGGCCAACTAGCCCACCAGGTACCTCCAGTAAGCCCCAACCAGTGGGATTGCTGAGAGGTGGTCCGAGGCCACGCCCCTTTTTACAACACTCTGCAAGCGCGCCTCTTGGCACACTGCTGGTGGGGCGATGAGGTCCCCTTGTGTCCTGGGGACCTCAGGACTAAAGTGGACTTCATCCCGAAAGCAGCAGTGTGCCAGGGGGCACGTTTGCAGAGTGGTGTAAAAAGGGGGTGTGGCCTCTGACCACTCTCAGCAATCCAGCTGTGTGGGGCTTACTAGAGGTAACAGGAGGGCTAGTTGGACCCCAGGGACCATCAGGAGCCAAGGGGACTTCTTCCTCCAACCAAGAGGGCGCCAAGAGGTGCGTTTGCAGAGTGGTGGAGAAAGGGGCATGGCCTGTGTCCACCTCTCAGCAATCACACTGTGTGGGGCTTACTGGAGGTAACAGGTAGGCTAGTAGGCCCCTAAGGGCCCCCAGCAGTGAAGGGATTTCAATGCCCATCCAGAGCGCACCAGGGAGCGTGTTTGCATAGTGGTGGGCAAAGGGAGCGTGGTCTGCTATGAGAACTTAGCAATCCTGCTGTGTGGGACTTACTGGAGGTAAT
The DNA here is from genome assembly GCA_963921515.1 of Calotriton arnoldi. Lineage (NCBI taxonomy): Eukaryota > Metazoa > Chordata > Amphibia > Caudata > Salamandridae > Calotriton > Calotriton arnoldi. Next base: position 13,025 of record CAWUFW010004894.1, on the reverse strand, counting down.
AGGAGGGGTAGTTGGTCCCCAAGGTGTCCTTGGGGGACAACTACCCCTCCTGATACCTCCAGTAAGTCCCACACAGTGGCCACGCCCCCCTTTCTCCACCACTCTGCAAACGCTCCTCCTGGCACACTACTGGTTGGGCGATGAAGTCCACTTTAGTCCTGAGGGACTTTGGGGGCCAAGAAGCCCTCCTGGTACCTCCTGTAAGTTCTACGCAGTGGAATTCCTGAGCGCTGGCGGAGGCCCAGCCCCTTTCTCCACCACTCTGCAATTGGGACTACTAGTTAAAGAAGCATTTGCAATGTAATAGGTCTCGCATTTGCGAGAGTTAGAAACTATTGGCGTTGTAAATGTAAAAGTTTTTTACTAATGTTTTTTGGAGTGGAGTTGATGTACATTGTGTGTAGTGAAATTATGTGGTATGTGGTGCAGTGAAATTATGTGGATAGAAAGTATGTGGTATTTAGTGTATAGGGATTATGTAGAGTGGGATTATGTGTTATGGAGAGTAATTATGTGGAATGGTAGTCTGTGTTATGGAGAGGTAACCTCAGGTTTAGTCTTCCTCATTTCCGTAGAAGCTAAACTATAAACTCAATAAGACAAAAAAAGAAGGAACCACTGAGGAGCAATTCTGGACCTAGTCAGAGGTATGAGCAGGGTCACTGCAATTATACGACTGTTTGGCTGCACCAACTTTCGCACACTTATACATTTACCGCATTTGCCACATAATCCGTCATCTGCTGCATAATCTGCAGATTTAAACAAAAAAGTCCTTGTTTCTAGCTCAAATGGCTCAAACGTTACCAAAAATGCAGCAACAAGTGTTATAGCGTGGTGGAAGGCCCTTTGCAAACCTAAAATGGTCATCTCTTACTTATTGCTAAATGTGTTTGTTAAATTGGTACTAATGGTGTGCAAACCACTCTTGCTTGTTTCTGCGCCTCTCTTGCCTATTTCTGCACCTCTGTTGCTTATTTCTGTACTTCTCTTGCTTCTTTCTGCATCCTCTTGCCACTTTCTGTACCTCTGTTGCTTCTTTCTGCACTTCTCTTGCTTCTTTCTGCACCTCTCTTGCTTCTGTCTGCACCTCTCTTGCAAATCTCTGCACCCCTCTTGCCTCTTTCTGCACCCCTCTTCCCTCCTTCTATACCTCTCTTGCCTCTGTCTGCACCCCTCTTCCCTCTTTCTGCACATTTTTGCCTGTTTCCTCAACTCTCTTGCCTCTTTCTGCACTTTTCTTGCCTCTTTCTGCACCTCTGTTGCTTTCTTCTGCACCCCTCTTGCTTCTTTCTGCACCCCTCTTGCCTCTTTCTGCACCCTTCTTCCCTCTTTGTGCACCTCTCTTGCCTCTATCTGCACCTCTCTTGCCTCTTTCTGCACCCCTCTTGCCTCTATCTGCACCTCTCTTGCCTCTTTCTGCACTACTCTTGCCTCTTTCTCCACCCCTCTTGTCTTTTTCCTCACCTCTGTTGTTTCTTTCTGCACTGCTCTTGCTTCTTTCTGCACCTCTCTTGCAATTTTATCCACCCCCACTTGCCTCTTTCTGCACCCCTCTTGCCTCCTTCTGCACCTCTGTTGGTTCTTTCTGCCCTGCTCTTGCTTTTTTCTGCACCTCTTTTGGTTGTTTCTGCAACTCTCTTGCTTCTTTCTGCACTTCTCTTGCCTCCTTCTGCACCTCTGTTGCTTCTTTCTGCACTTCTCTTGCCTCTTTCTGCACCCCTCTTGCCTTATTCTGCACCTCTGTTGCTTCTTTCTGCAATTCTCTTCCTTCTTTCTGCACCTCTCTTGCTTCTTTCTGCACCCCTCTTGCCTCTTTCTGCACCCTTCTTCCCTCTTTCTGCACCTCTCTTGCCTCTTTCTGCACCCCTGTTCCCTTTTTCTGCCCATCTCTTTCCTGTTTCTGCAACTCTCTTGCCTCTGTCTGCAGTTCTGTTGCCTCCTTCTGCACCTCTGTTGCTTCTTTCTGCACTGCTCTTGCTTCTTTCTGTACCTCTCTTGCAAATTTCTGCACCCCTCTTGCCTCTTTCTGCACCCCTCTTTCCTCTTTCTGCACCTCTCTTGCGTCTTTCTGCACCCCTGTTCCCTCTTTCTGCACCTCATTTGCCTCTTTGTGCAACTCTCTTGCCTCTTTCTGCACTTCTCTTGCCTCTTTCTGTACCTCTGTTGCTTTTTTCTGCACTTCTCTTGCCTCTTTCTGCACCCCTCTTGCCTCATTCTGCACCTATGTTGCTTCTTTCTGCAATTCTCTTCCTTCTTTCTGTATCTCTCTTGCTTCTTTCTGCACCCTCTTGCTTCTGTCTGCACCTCTCTTGCAAATCTCTGCACCCCTCTTGCCTCTTTCTGCACCCCTCTTCCCTCCTTCTATACCTCTCTTGCCTCTGTCTGCACCCCTCTTCCCTCTTTCTGCACATTTTTGCCGGTTTCCTCAACTCTCTTGCCTCTTTCTGCACTTTTCTTGCCTCTTTCTGCACCTCTGTTGCTTTCTTCTGCACCACTCTTGCTTCTTTCTGCACCCCTCTTGCCTCTTTCTGCACCCTTCTTCCCTCTTTGTGCACCTCTTTTGCCTCTATATGCACCTCTCTTGCCTCTTTCTGCACCCCTCTTGCCTCTTTCTGCACCTCTGTTGCTTCTTTCTGCACTACTCTTGCCTCTTTCTGCACCCCTCTTGTCTTTTTCCTCACCTCTGTTGTTTCTTTCAGCACTGCTCTTGCTTCTTTCTGCACCTCTCTTGCAATTTTCTCCACCCCACTTGCCTCTTTCTGCACCCCTCTTGCCTCCTTCTGCACCTCTGTTGGTTCTTTCTGCCCTGCTCTTGCTTTTTTCTGCACCTCTTTTGGTTGTTTCTGCAACTCTCTTGCTTCTCTCTGCACTTCTCTTGCCTCCTTCTGCACCTCTGTTGCTTCTTTCTGCACTTCTCTTGCCTCTTTCTGCACCCCTCTTGCCTCATTCTGCACTTCTGTTGCTTCTTTCTGTGATTCTCTTCCTTCTTTCTGCACCTCTCTTGCTTCTTTCTGCACCCCTCTTGCCTCTTTCTGCACCCTTCTTCCCTCTTTCTGCACCTCTCTTGCCTCTTTCTGCACCCCTGTTCCTTTTTTCTGCACATCTCTTTCCTGTTTCTGCAACTCTCTTGCCTCTGTCTGCAGTTCTGTTGCCTCCTTCTGCACCTCTGTTGCTTCTTTCTGCACTGCTCTTGCTTCTTTCTGCACCTCTCTTGCAAATTTCTGCACCCCTCTTGCCTCTTTCTGCACCCCTCTTTCCTCTTTCTGCACCTCTCTTGCCTCTTTCTGCACCCCTGTTCCCTCTTTCTGCACCTCGTTTGCCTCTTTCTGAAACTCTCTTGCCGCTTTCTGCACTTCTCTTGCCTCTTTCTGTACCTCTGTTACTTTTTTTCTGCACTTCACTTGCTTCTTTCTGCACCTCTCTTCCCTCTTTGTGCACCTCTCTTGCCTCTTTTTGTAACTCTCTTGCTTCTTTCTGCACTTCGCTTGCTTCTTTCTGCACTTAGCTTGCTTCTTTCTGCACTTCTCTTGCCTCTTTCTGCACCCTTCTTCCCTCTTTGTGCACTTCTCTTGCCTCTTTCTATACCTCTTCTGCCTCTTTCTTCACCCCTCTTGCCTCTTTCTGTACCTCTTTTGCCTGTTTCTGCAACTCTCTTGCTTCTTTCCGCACCCCTCTTGCCTCCTTCTGCACCTTTGTTGCTTCTTTCTGCACTTCTCTTGCTTCTTTCTGCACCTGTCTTGCTTCTTTCTGCACCTCTCTTGCCTCTTTCTGCACATCTGTTGCTTCCTTCTGCACTTCTCTTGCCCCTTTCTGCATCCCTCTTGCCTCTTTCTGCACCTCTGTTGCTTCTTTACGCACTTCACTTGCTTCTTTCTGCACCTCTATTGCTTCTTTCTGCACCTCTCTTGCAACTTTCTGCACCTCTCTTGCCTCTTTCTTTACCTCCCTTGCCTCTTTCTGCACCCCTCTTGCCTCTTTCTGCAACTCTCTTGCTTCTTTCCGTATCCCTATTGCCTCCTTCTGCACCTCTGTTGCTTCTTTCTGCACTTCTTGCTTCTTTCTGCACCTCTCTTGCAACTTTCTGCACCTCTCTTGCCTCTTTCTGTACCTTCCATGCCTCTTTCTGCACCCCTCTTGCTTCTTTCTGCACCTCTTTTGCTACTTTCTGCACTTCGCTTGCCTCTTTCGGCACCCCTCTTGCCTCTCTCTGCACCTCTGTTTCTTCTTTCTGCACTTCCCTTGCTTCTTTCTGCACCTCTCTTGCTTCTTTCTGCACCCTTCTTCCCTCTTTGTGCACCTATCTTTCTGTAACTCTCTTGCTTCTTTCTGCACTTCGCTTGCTTCTTTCTGCACTTAGCTTGCTTCTTTCTGCACTTCTCTTGCCTCTTTCTGCACCCTTCTTCCCTCTTTGTGCACTTCTCTTGCCTCTTTCTGTACCTCTTGTGCCTCTTTCTTCACCCCTCTTGCCTCTTTCTGTACCTCTTTTGCCTGTTTCTGCAACTCTCTTGCTTCTTTCCGCACCCCTCTTGCCTCCTTCTGCACCTTTGTTGCTTCTTTCTGCACTTCTCTTGCTTCTTTCTGCACCTGTCTTGCTTCTTTCTTCACCTCTCGTGCCTCTTTCTGCACATCTGTTGCTTCCTTCTGCACTTCTCTTGCCCCTTTCTGCATCCCTCTTGCCTATTTCTGCACCTCTGTTGCTTCTTTACGCACTTCTCTTGCTTCTTTCTGCACCTCTCTTGCTTCTTTCTGCACCGCTCTTGCAACTTTCTGCACCTCTCTTGCCTCTCTCTTTACCTCCCTTGCCTCTTTCTGCACCCCTCTTGCCTCTTTCTGCAACTCTCTTCTGTCTTTCCGTATCCCTATTGCCTCCTTCTGCACCTCTGTTGCTTCTTTCTGCACTTCTCTTGCTTCTTATTGCACCATTCTTGCTTCTTTCTGCACCTCTCTTGCAACTTTCTGCACCTCTCTTGCCTCTTTCTGTACCTCCCATGCCTCTTTCTGCACCCCTCTTGCTTCTTTCTGCACCTCTTTTGCTTCTTTCTGCACTTCTCTTGCCTCTTTCGGCACCCCTCTTGCCTCTTTCTGCACCTCTGTTGGTTCTTTCTGCACTGCTCTTGCTTCTTTCTGCACCTCTCTTGCAAATTTCTGCACCCCTCTTACCTCTTTCTGCACTCCTCTTCTCCCTTTCTGCACCTATCTTGCCTCTGTCTTTCCCCTGTTTCCTTTTTCTGTACTTCTGTTGCCTGTTTCTGCAACTCTTTTGCCTCTGTCTGCAGTTTTCTTGCCTCCTTCTGCACCCCAGTTGCTTCTTTCTGCACTTCTCTTGCCTCTTTCTGCACCCCTCTTGTCTGTTTCTGCACCTCTGTTGCTTCTTTCTGCACTGCTCTTGCTTCTTTCTGTATCTCTCTTGCAAATTTCTGCACCCCTCTTGCCTCTTTCTGCACCCCTCTTTCCTCTTTCTGCACCTCTCTTGCCTCTTTCTGCACCCCTGTTCCCTCTTTCTGCACCTCATTTGCCTCTTTGTGCAACTCTCTTGCCTCTTTCTGCACTTCTCTTGCCTCTTTCTGTACCTCTGTTGCTTTTTTCTGCACTTCTCTTGCCTCTTTCTGCACCCCTCTTGCCTCATTCTGCACCTATGTTGCTTCTTTCTGCAATTCTCTTCCTTCTTTCTGTATCTCTCTTGCTTCTTTCTACACCCCTCTTGCTTCTGTCTGCACCTCTCTTGCAAATCTCTGCACCCCTCTTGCCTCTTTCTGCACCCCTCTTCCCTCCTTCTATACCTCTCTTGCCTCTGTCTGCACCCCTCTTCCCTCTTTCTGCACATTTTTGCCGGTTTCCTCAACTCTCTTGCCTCTTTCTGAACTTTTCTTGCCTCTTTCTGCACCTCTGTTGCTTTCTTCTGCACCCCTCTTGCTTCTTTCTGCACCCCTCTTGCCTCTTTCTGCACCCTTCTTCCCTCTTTGTGCACCTCTCTTGCCTCTATCTGCACCTCTCTTGCCTCTTTCTGCACCCCTCTTGCCTCTTTCTGCACCTCTGTTGCTTCTTTCTGCACTACTCTTGCCTCTTTCTGCACCCCTCTTGTCTTTTTCCTCACCTCTGTTGTTTCTTTCAGCACTGCTCTTGCTTCTTTCTGCACCTCTCTTGCAATTTTCTCCACCCCACTTGCCTCTTTCTGCACCCCTCTTGCCTCCTTCTGCACCTCTGTTGGTTCTTTCTGCCCTGCTCTTGCTTCTTTCTGCACCTCTTTTGGTTGTTTCTGCAACTCTCTTGCTTCTCTCTGCACTTCTCTTGCCTCCTTCTGCACCTCTGTTGCTTCTTTCTGCACTTCTCTTGCCTCTTTCTGCACCCCTCTTGCCTCATTCTGCACTTCTGTTGCTTCTTTCTGCGATTCTCTTCCTTCTTTCTGCACCTCTCTTGCTTCTTTCTGCACCCCTCTTGCCTCTTTCTGCACCCTTCTTCCCTCTTTCTGCACCTCTCTTGCCTCTTTCTGCACCCCTGTTCCTTTTTCTGCACATCTCTTTCCTGTTTCTGCAACTCTCTTGCCTCTGTCTGCAGTTCTGTTGCCTCCTTCTGCACCTCTGTTGCTTCTTTCTGCACTGCTCTTGCTTCTTTCTGCACCTCTCTTGCAAATTTCTGCACCCCTCTTGCCTCTTTCTGCACCGCTCTTTCCTCTTTCTGCACCTCTCTTGCCTCTTTCTGCACCCCTGTTCCCTCTTTCTGCACCTCGTTTGCCTCTTTCTGAAACTCTCTTGCCGCTTTCTGCACTTCTCTTGCCTCTTTCTGTACCTCTGTTACTTTTTTTCTGCACTTCACTTGCTTCTTTCTGCAACCTTCTTCCCTCTTTGTGCACCTCTCTTGCCTCTTTCTGTAACTCTCTTGCTTCTTTCTGCACTTCGCTTGCTTCTTTCTGCACTTAGCTTGCTTCTTTCTGCACTTCTCTTGCCTCTTTCTGCACCCTTCTTCCCTCTTTGTGCACTTCTCTTGCCTCTTTCTGTACCTCTTCTGCCTCTTTCTTCACCCCTCTTGCCTCTTTCTGTACCTCTTTTGCCTGTTTCTGCAACTCTCTTGCTTCTTTCCGCACCCCTCTTGCCTCCTTCTGCACCTTTGTTGCTTCTTTCTGCACTTCTCTTGCTTCTTTCTGCACCTGTCTTGCTTCTTTCTGCACCTCTCTTGCCTCTTTCTGCACATCTGTTGCTTCCTTCTGCACTTCTCTTGCCCCTTTCTGCATCCCTCTAGTCTCTTTCTGCACCTCTGTTGCTTCTTTACGCACTTCTCTTGCTTCTTTCTGCACCTCTCTTGCTTCTTTCTGCACCTCTCTTGCAACTTTCTGCACCTCTCTTGCCGCTTTCTTTACCTCCCTTGCCTCTTTCTGCACCCCTCTTGCCTCTTTCTGCAACTCTCTTGCTTCTTTCCGTATCCCTATTGCCTCCTTCTGCACCTCTGTTGCTTCTTTCTGCACTTCTCTTGCTTCTTTCTGCACCATTCTTGCTTCTTTCTGCACCTCTCTTGCAACTTTCTGCACCTCTCTTGCCTCTTTCTGTACCTTCCATGCCTCTTTCTGCACCCCTCTTGCTTCTTTCTGCACCTCTTTTGCTACTTTCTGCACTTCGCTTGCCTCTTTCGGCACCCCTCTTGCCTCTCTCTGCACCTCTGTTTCTTCTTTCTGCACTTCCCTTGCTTCTTTCTGCACCTCTCTTGCTTCTTTCTGCACCCTTCTTCCCTCTTTGTGCACCTCTCTTTCTGTAACTCTTTTGCTTCTTTCTGCACTTCGCTTGCTTCTTTCTGCACTTAGCTTGCTTCTTTCTGCACTTCTCTTGCCTCTTTCTGCACCCTTCTTCCCTCTTTGTGCACTTCTCTTGCCTCTTTCTGTACCTCTTCTGCCTCTTTCTTCACCCCTCTTGCCTCTTTCTGTACCTCTTTTGCCTGTTTCTGCAACTCTCTTGCTTCTTTCCGCACCCCTCTTGCCTCCTTCTGCACCGTTGTTGCTTCTTTCTGCACTTCTCTTGCTTCTTTCTGCACCTGTCTTGCTTCTTTCTTCACCTTTCGTGCCTCTTTCTGCACATCTGTTGCTTCCTTCTGCACTTCTCTTGCCCCTTTCTGCATCCCTCTTGCCTATTTCTGCACCTCTGTTGCTTCTTTCTGCACTTCTCTTGCCTCTTTCTGCACCCCTCTTGCCTCATTCTGCACTTCTGTTGCTTCTTTCTGCGATTTTCTTCCTTCTTTCTGCACCTCTCTTGCTTCTTTCTGCACCCCTCTTGCCTCTTTCTGCACCCTTCTTCCCTCTTTCTGCACCTCTCTTGCCTCTTTCTGCACCCCTGTTCCCTTTTTCTGCACCTCTTTTTCCTGTTTCTGCAACTCTCTTGCCTCTGTCTGCAGTTCTGTTGCCTCCTTCTGCACCTCTGTTGCTTCTTTCTGCACTGCTCTTGCTTCTTTCTGCACCTCTCTTGCAAATTTCTGCACCCCTCTTGCCTCTTTCTGCACCCCTCTTTCCTCTTTCTGCACCTCTCTTGCCTCTTTCTGCACCCCTGTTCCCTCTTTCTGCACCTCGTTTGCCTCTTTCTGAAACTCTCTTGCCGCTTTCTGCACTTCTCTTGCCTCTTTCTGTACCTCTGTTACTTTTTTTCTGCACTTCACTTGCTTCTTTCTGCACCTCTCTTCCCTCTTTGTGCACCTCTCTTGCCTCTTTTTGTAACTCTCTTGCTTCTTTCTGCACTTCGCTTGCTTCTTTCTGCACTTAGCTTGCTTCTTTCTGCACTTCTCTTGCCTCTTTCTGCACCCTTCTTCCCTCTTTGTGCACTTCTCTTGCCTCTTTCTGTACCTCTTCTGCCTCTTTCTTCACCCCTCTTGCCTCTTTCTGTACCTCTTTTGCCTGTTTCTGCAACTCTCTTGCTTCTTTCCGCACCCCTCTTGCCTCCTTCTGCACCTTTGTTGCTTCTTTCTGCACTTCTCTTGCTTCTTTCTGCACCTGTCTTGCTTCTTTCTGCACCTCTCTTGCCTCTTTCTGCACATCTGTTGCTTCCTTCTGCACTTCTCTTGCCCCTTTCTGCATCCCTCTTGCCTCTTTCTGCACCTCTGTTGCTTCTTTCTGCACTTCACTTGCTTCTTTCTGCACCTCTATTGCTTCTTTCTGCACCTCTCTTGCAACTTTCTGCACCTCTCTTGCCTCTTTCTTTACCTCCCTTGCCTCTTTCTGCACCCCTCTTGCCTCTTTCTGCAACTCTCTTGCTTCTTTCCGTATCCCTATTGCCTCCTTCTGCACCTCTGTTGCTTCTTTCTGCACTTCTCTTGCTTCTTTCTGCACCATTCTTGCTTCTTTCTGCACCTCTCTTGCAACTTTCTGCACCTCTCTTGCCTCTTTCTGTACCTTCCATGCCTCTTTCTGCACCCCTCTTGCTTCTTTCTGCACCTCTTTTGCTACTTTCTGCACTTCTCTTGCCTCTTTCGGCACCCCTCTTGCCTCTCTCTGCACCTCTGTTTCTTCTTTCTGCACTTCCCTTGCTTCTTTCTGCACCTCTCTTGCTTCTTTCTGCACCCTTCTTCCCTCTTTGTGCACTTCTCTTTCTGTAACTCTCTTGCTTCTTTCTGCACTTCGCTTGCTTCTTTCTGCACTTAGCTTGCTTCTTTCTGCACTTCTCTTGCCTCTTTCTGCACCCTTCTTCCCTCTTTGTGCACTTCTCTTGCCTCTTTCTGTACCTCTTGTGCCTCTTTCTTCACCCCTCTTGCCTCTTTCTGTACCTCTTTTGCCTGTTTCTGCAACTCTCTTGCTTCTTTCCGCACCCCTCTTGCCTCCTTCTGCACCTTTGTTGCTTCTTTCTGCACTTCTCTTGCTTCTTTCTGCACCTGTCTTGCTTCTTTCTTCACCTCTCGTGCCTCTTTCTGCACATCTGTTGCTTCCTTCTGCACTTCTCTTGCCCCTTTCTGCATCCCTCTTGCCTATTTCTGCACCTCTGTTGATTCTTTACGCACTTCTCTTGCTTCTTTCTGCACCTCTCTTGCTTCTTTCTGCACCTCTCTTGCAACTTTCTGCACCTCTCTTGCCTCTCTCTTTACCTCCCTTGCCTCTTTCTGCACCCCTCTTGCCTCTTTCTGCAACTCTCTTGTGTCTTTCCGTATCCCTATTGCCTCCTTCTGCACCTCTGTTGCTTCTTTCTGCACTTCTCTTGCTTCTTATTGCACCATTCTTGCTTCTTTCTGCACCTCTCTTGCAACTTTCTGCACCTCTCTTGCCTCTTTCTGTACCTCCCATGCCTCTTTCTGCACCCCTCTTGCTCCTTTCTGCACCTCTTTTGCTTCTTTCTGTACTTCTCTTGCCTCTTTCGGCACCCCTCTTGCCTCTTTCTGCACCTCTGTTGGTTCTTTCTGCACTGCTCTTGCTTCTTTCTGCACCTCTCTTGCAAATTTCTGGACCCCGCTTACCTCTTTCTGCACTCCCCTTCTCCCTTTCTGCACCTCTCTTGCCTCTGTCTGTGCCCCTGTTTCCTTTTTCTGTACTTCTGTTGCCTGTTTCTGCAACTCTTTTGCCTCTGTCTGCAGTTTTCTTGCCTCCTTCTGCACCCCAGTTGCTTCTTTCTGCACTTCTCTTGCCTCTTTCTGCACCCCTCTTGTCTGTTTCTGCACCTCTGTTGGTTCTTTCTGCACTGCTCTTGCTTCTTTCTGGACCTCTCTTGCAAATTTCTGCACCCCTCTTGCCTCTTTCTGTACCCCTCCTGCCTCCTTCTGCACCTCTGTTGGTTCTTTCTGCACTGCTCTTGCTTCTTTCTGCACCTCTTTTGCCTGTTTCTGCAACTCTCTTGCTTCTTTCTGCACTTATCTTGCCTTCTTCTGCACTTCTTTTGCTTCTTTCTGCAATTCTCTTGCCTTTTTCTGCACCCCTCTTGCCTCTTTCTGCACCCCTCTTGCCTCTTTCTTCACATCTGTTGGTTCTTTCTGCACCTCTCTTGCCACTTTCTGTACCTCTGTTGCTTCTTTCTGCACTTCTCTTGCTTCTTTCTGCACCTCTCTTGCTTCTGTCTGCACCTCTCTTGCAAATCTCTGCACCCCTCTTGCCTCTTTCTGCACCCCTCTTCCCTCCTTCTATACCTCTCAAACCTCTGTCTGCACCCCTCTTCCCTCTTTCTGCACATTGTTGCCTGTTTCCTCAACTCTCTTGCCTCTTTCTGCACTTTTCTTGCCTCTTTCTGCACCTCTGTTGCTTTCTTCTGCACCCCTCTTGCTTCTTTCTGCACCCCTCTTGCCTCTTTCTGCACCCTTCTTGTCTTTTTCCTCACCTCTGTTGTTTCTTTCTGCACTGCTCTTGCTTCTTTCTGCACCTCTCTTGCAATTTTCTCCACCCCCACTTGCCTCTTTCTGCACCCCTCTTGCCTCCTTCTGCACCTCTGTTGGTTCTTTCTGCCCTGCTCTTGCTTTTTTCTGCACCTCTTTTGGTTGTTTCTGCAACTCTCTTGCTTCTTTCTGCACTTCTCTTGCCTCCTTCTGCACCTCTGTTGCTTCTTTCTGCACTTCTCTTGCCTCTTTCTGCACCCCTCTTGCCTCATTCTGCACCTCTGTTGCTTCTTTCTGCAATTCTCTTCCTTCTTTCTGCACCTCTCTTGCTTCTTTCTGCACCCCTCTTGCCTCTTTCTGCACCCTTCTTCCCTCTTTCTGCACCTCTGTTGCTTCTTTCTGCAATTCTCTTCCTTCTTTCTGCACCTCTCTTGCTTCTTTCTGCACCCCTCTTGCCTCTTTCTGCACCCTTCTTCCCTCTTTCTGCACCTCTCTTGCCTCTTTCTGCACCCCTGTTCCCTTTTTCTGCCCATCTCTTTCCTGTTTCTGCAACTCTCTTGCCTCTGTCTGCAGTTCTGTTGCCTCCTTCTGCACCTCTGTTGCTTCTTTCTGCACTGCTCTTGCTTCTTTCTGTACCTCTCTTGCAAATTTCTGCACCCCTCTTGCCTCTTTCTGCACCCCTCTTTCCTCTTTCTGCACCTCTCTTGCGTCTTTCTGCACCCCTGTTCCCTCTTTCTGCACCTGATTTGCCTCTTTCTGCAACTCTCTTGCCTCTTTCTGCACTTCTCTTGCCTCTTTCTGTACCTCTGTTGCTTTTTTCTGCACTTCTCTTGCCTCTTTCTGCACCCCTCTTGCCTCATTCTGCACCTATGTTGCTTCTTTCTGCAATTCTCTTCCTTCTTTCTGTATCTCTCTTGCTTCTTTCTGCACCCCTCTTGCTTCTGTCTGCACTTCTCTTGCAAATCTCTGCACCCCTCTTGCCTCTTTCTGTACCCCTCTTCCCTCCTTCTATACCTCTCTTGCCTCTGTCTGCACCCCTCTTCCCTCTTTCTGCACATTTTTGCCTGTTTCCTCAACTCTCTTGCCTCTTTCTGCACTTTTCTAGCCTCTTTCTGCACCTCTGTTGCTTTCTTCTGCACCCCTCTTGCTTCTTTCTGCACCCCTCTTGCCTCTTTCTGCACCCTTCTTCCCTCTTTGTGCACCTCTCTTGCCTCTATCTGCACCTCTCTTGCCTCTTTCTGCACCCCTCTTGCCTCTTTCTGCACCTCTGTTGCTTCTTTCTGCACTACTCTTGCCTCTTTCTGCACCCCTCTTGTCTTTTTCCTCACCTCTGTTGTTTCTTTCTGCACTGCTCTTGCTTCTTTCTGCACCTCTCTTGCAATTTTCTCCACCCCCACTTGCCTCTTTCTGCACCCCTCTTGCGTCCTTCTGCACCTCTGTTGGTTCTTTCTGCCCTGCTCTTGCTTCTTTCTGCACCTCTTTTGGTTGTTTCTGCAACTCTCTTGCTTCTCTCTGCACTTCTCTTGCCTCCTTCTGCACCTCTGTTGCTTCTTTATGCACCTCTATTGCCTCTTTCTGCATCCCTCTTGCCTCATTCTGCACCTCTGTTGCTTCTTTCTGCAATTCTCTTCCTTCTTTCTGCACCTCTCTTGCTTCTTTCTGCACCCCTCTTGCCTCTTTCTGCACCTTCTTGCCTCTTTCTGCACCTCTCTTGCCTCTTTCTGCACCTCTGTTGCCTCTTTCTGCATCTCTTCCTCTTT